>CM060708.1:57024287-58303454 GCA_030686995.1 Artemisia argyi | reverse complement strand
TTTTCGCTTGCATTAGGAGATAACGAAGAATAATTTGCATCGTTATTCCTCATTGACTTATTTTACTGACGGAGGGATGGTTTTGTGCCAACTTTACTAACAGAGAGATGGTTTTGTGCCAAAAAAAAACCACGAGGATGTAAAGCGAGACACGAAACAAACCACATGGATGTATTTTGGACTTTCTTCAAAATATATTAAAAGTACTAATAATACTTTTGGAATGATGAATAGTGATACTCCAAATATGGAGGATCTTGAGCAATGCTTCAAAATTTTCTCCATATTTGGAGCATGGTTAGAGATGAGTTTTGATTCTCCATTATTCAAATATGCAAAAATTTGTGGTTTGTATACCATGGTTGGAGATGACCTAAGCAGTTGTGGTATTCGATCATCCTTCCTAGGAGGGGAAGGAGTAAGTTTGACATATTATTAACATATGTACTTAGAGATAATTACTAAGAGTTCTAGTTGTACTATGAATGTCTTTTCACACCTATAAATAGAAGATAATCTAAACTAGAATCTCATTCATTCACTCCTGACCTAACTGAAAATCCCACCCTTATCCCTTCCATTCAGTCGACTTAAGGGTTTCCTAAACCCTTAGTTATTAATCGACTTCTTAGTCGATCCTGTATACTCCAACGTTGCATAAGATCTAGCCCTAGTTCTACCTGTGCAGTACTGGTGGATACCTAATGCAACCGACACAAGTTATTCTTCCCATAAACCCAAATATATCAATCAAAGCATCCAAGAAGACGAAGAAGGTGATTTCATGCAACTAAAGGATTACTTGCAGTTCAATGATAGTAGGAACAAGTAAGTAATTTTGTATCACCTTTGTTATGCATTTAGGTTTATGTTACATCACTAGTTAAGAGATCTTTATATTAAGGGGTTGGTCTGCATGGTCTTTACCTATTTACTTTTTTGCTATGCATGTTTTATATATTATGCGGGTGACCACCAATACCTTACAAGATGAACTTTTCTGTGTAATTCTTTTTAAAAGCCCAATCTAAAAAGCATCTTACACATAGTTGATACTTTAACGGCTTATAAAAGCCTCAACTTAAATAATAAGCTCCTCAGCTTGTATAATGAAAAAATGTAACTACTTTTAATATAAGATTTGTTTGGTCAATAAATTTACGAGGGTTATAAGAAAAAAAAATCTTTTGCTAACTCTTAAGAGTTACTTGGATAGCTTATAAGCCATATAAGATTAAGCTTCCAATTTAACTTCATTTTTAGCTCGTGCTTCAACTTCATTTTTTTTCAAGGTTTTGTATATTTATATTAGATCTACGTGTGGAAAACTAGAAGGGGGGTTGAATAGTTTTAAGTCCGTTTTATAATTTATAAAAACAAGTTTGTTTTAAAAACTTCGATTCTAGTTTATGTGATTTCAATACTTGCACTATATGAACAATTATATAGTTACTAACTAACTAAGCTAGTATTGTTGTATAAGTAAATAAGTAAGTAATGAAAAGAGTTGGAAAGATCAAACCACAACACAAGGATTTATAGTGGTTCGGCTACAAGGTCACCTTCCTTGTTCCTACTCCACTCCCCGAGTCACCTACTCGAGAGTTTTCTTCACTATGTCAACAAACTCCCTTGTGGCGGAGAAACCTTACACAACTTTTGCTAAGACCAGCTTAACGACACAAAGCTATATGTCGGGTTCTAATCCCAGCTAGAACCA
The DNA here is from genome assembly GCA_030686995.1 of Artemisia argyi. NCBI lineage: Eukaryota > Viridiplantae > Streptophyta > Magnoliopsida > Asterales > Asteraceae > Artemisia > Artemisia argyi. The sequence continues at coordinate 58,301,734 of CM060708.1, read as the reverse complement.
ATCTCACGACTTCTTCACAACTTCTACACTACTTATACACACCACACCTTTCTTCACAACTTCACACTACCTCACTACTACACAGCTTCTTCTCCCTACACAACTTCTACTTCTCCTAAACTACTTATTACAAGCACAACACAACTTCACAAATAATATACACAATACACACAACTACTCTACAATACTTCTTCAACTTTGTTGTTGAAGGAGTATTCTTCTTTTGCACTTTGGATGAGGATGGATGAGAAGGGATTGAATCACTTGAAACAAGGATTAGTAATCTAATGATCAAAGGGTTTTTGAAGATGTTTAGAGAGTTTTAGATCTGAAATTTTCGTGCAAAAGATTAGAAAAAATACCAAATTTAAGATGGTATTTATAGGAGAAAATTCTGACAAATTCTGACACACGAGACTGGCCAGTCCCCTTAATTTTAAGGGGACCGCCCAGCTGTAACGGCCAGAGAATCTGTCATTTAGTGGAGAAAGTCTATTTGGTGAAAATCTAACTAATTTTGGTTAAAAATTTGAATTCATATATTTAGTATGATTAAAAACATTTTTCTTTATTACCAAAAGTGTTTTTCAAAAATATATAATATGTTTATATAATTAAATAAACTTTGTAATAATTAATTAAATACCCCTTTGATCATGAGATGTATTAAGCACTTTTTTATTCATACCTTAAGTGATTAATGTTGGATATAATGATATAAACTAGCTTAATACTTGTTTACGTAGTAATCTTACGTTTGATGATTTTAGATTTTGTGATCGTCAAAACATAGAGATATCGAAAAATATAAATAACGTTTTTATGCATTATTTATGTCAACACTACGCCAAACAACCTCCTTGTCTTATAACAAGACATTAGGCATGCAAGCAAAATCAGATAGTGTAGATTATAAGGTAAAATGGTTCACTCAACAGAAGACATGTATTAGACTGAACTTGAAGCATGTATCAATTTGCATTTAGGTTAGATGGCAAGGCTCCCTTACTTTCACCATACACCTCAGCGTCACGTCAGCTTTATCTCTCCTCTCACCTCCCTTCACCTTACTTCACCTTTTAGTAGGCAAGGCAAACCCATCTTCACCTTAACTCCCTTTTTTTTATACTTATACAATTAAAAATGTAAACGTAAAAATATAAAAACGTAAACGTTCAAATTTAAAAACACAACGTACGAAATTAAAACGTTACATAAACGTCAAATACTAAACATAGTACATGAACCAAAAATATTAAAACAATACATAAACTACGATTATTAAAGACGCAAACATACGAAAGTAAAACATTACATAAACTTCGAAATTTAAACTAAAAGTTGAAACCCCACTTTGCTTTCATCCCCACTCTAACCTCATCAATGGCTTTGCATGCCTCCCCGGTCAAATGTTCATATGGCTGCAGATAGAACATTAAGTCTTTTTGCTTTGCTTTATATTCATTCAATTCCACTTCCTTCCTTTTTAGCGCCATCCATTCAGCCCGTTCTTTCATCTTCAATTCATTGTCACGTTCGACTTGTTGTGCCATCTCCGATATCATCATCTTAGGCAATACCTCGTCATTTATAGTTGTTGACGATTTCGACTTATTCACACCTTTTTTCTTCAAATCTTTCCCTTTGTCCCTGCCCATTGGTCATGGAAGTTCTTGCACCTCATTTTCCTCGTCATCTCAAGCGGCATCATCATTCAGGTTTATACTATCTCCTCCACTCTCTGGGTTGAACGAACTAGACCCAGATGATTTGTATCTCTTGGACCTTTCATTTGATCAAAACTTTGGAACTTCATTGTCATACCATGTAACACCCCCAAAATACCGCAGCGGAAGACTGTGTCATAGGGGTGCTACTTCATAATACAAAGTACAAGTTATAGAAAACGAACTCTAAATGAGACGTTTTGAAAAGTTACCATTCGATTAAAGAATTCAAAGTTACAAACATGAGATTCCAAAGTATGATACATAAATATATACAAAATGTTTTGAATGGTAAATGATAAAAGCGTAAGTCTTCAGAATATGCAGCTTGACTCTAAGTTCCACGCACTAGCTATCACCTTAATAACCTGAGATAAACATGCTAAAGTGTCAACACAATGGTTGGTGAGTTCATAGAGTTTGTCTTAAAATAGTTGAAAAGCCTTAAAAGAATTTTCGCACAGCAAAGGCATCGTGAATCCACTCAGTTGCAATTCCCGCCATAAGAGACTTGCAACCTGTGTGTTCACAACTCACTGCTAACATATAGTATGATTTCGATATATGTGTATACGATATATGCACGCTTAATGTAAAGTATCACTGCCTACTGAACCTCTTGACAAGAATAAGCACAAATGCTTCATAAGAATAAGCACAAATGCTACATAGTGGATTATATTCACCCAAGGCTAGGAATATATGGCAATGGTGGGGGCGTCAGCCCGATAGTACTATCAATACCTCTCCATCGGCTCCATCCAGGAGTTAAACAGTAGTTAAAGAATATAGCGCATAGAATAGGTTTAACACATTAAGGCACATATCGTAATAAAACTACACATCATGTTTAAGAGTATAAAAGTATAGCATAGCATATGAGTAAAATTGTCTTTAGTAAAAGAGAAAGCAAGTAGTTTAAGCATGTATCTCCCCAAAAGAGTTTAAAGCAAGTATGAAAAGAGTAGGGGCTATGACTCACCTTAAGCTTATGTAATGAGAAATGAAAGTGGTAGTCGAATCGCGAAAGTCTCTAAGAGCAGCCTATAATAGAACGTTGCGACTTAGGTTTGGAGTAATGTCTAAGAATACGAAGAATTGCCTATATATGTCTTGCATAATGTTCATGATGTAGTACTTAGTATATAGTGTAAGTCTTTGAATATAAGTGGTCTATGAAACATGTATAGGTTGTATATCTCTTACTACCGTTCAGGCCGACATAATTCAGAAGTCATGAAGTAAACGTTCGAGGAGCCAGGACACTTTAATTCGTAAATCCACAACTCATCTCGACGGCTTACTTAATGAACTCCTCACATGAGGCTCCCTACTATTGTAGTATTTGATAACATATATATATATATATATATATATATATATATATATATATATATATATATATATAAGTTTTGATCTTTAAAAGTTATATGGTCTTTAGCCGTGGCTTTGCCGTGACCTTGGTCATTGTTACCATGGTCTTGAGACTCAACCTTAGCTTTAGCCATGGTTGTGGTCTTGGCTTTAGGTCATTAGACCTCTTGGTCTCATCTAATTATAACCAGTATATAGTTACTTTGGTCTAAAAATGGGCTGTTAAGAATTTGAAGAAAATTATCACTCAGAATGCGTTTTCAGGGCTCGAGCTTCTTTGTTCCTGAACGAAAACGTCGTTCCGGACAACTTTCGTGTTTTAACTTTTTGATGAATCGGACCAGAAGTGGGACTTTCAAAATTGGCAGAATGCAAAACAGTTTGCATAGGCAGTTTTGCCGTTTTGGTTTCGCTAGCTTCAAATGATCATAACTTTTGACTCGGGTACTCGTTTTGGGTGATTCAAATTGCTATGTTTTCCTTGTTAAGTCCTCTTTAACAGTAAGTAAGTGTCAAATATCATAGTTGTACTATTTTGGTCGTGGTTCTCCATAAAAATCACTAGTTTGCTTGTTTACTTGTCATAAGTTAACATATGTATACCAATACTTGTTTTACTAGTTTTTATACATCATGAACACAATACAAAACCCATATATAGCATGAAAGAAACATAATAAGCATGAAAATGATATTGAGCAAGAAAGTGTAATAGGGTTCTTACAACTTTTGGCCTTAATGAAAAGGGAAACTAGGACAAGAACTAGGAACTAGGACTTTGATTGAATAAGCTTTCCTCCACTTTAGCAACCCTTCTACCCTTGTATTCTTGAAGGATTTGTGATGAAGGTTTTGGTGACTTGAGTGGATCAAAACTCTAGAGAATCACCAAGAGTTTCTAAGGATTGGAAGTAGTTTGATTACCTAAAACCTAGCTAGGGTTTCTATGTTTGATGTTGCACTTAATTCTTGCATGAAACTAGGAAGTAAACTAGCAAATGGAAGGGTGTTGGTGTGTGTTGTGGCGTACAAAGAAAGGAGAGGGGGTTTTTATAGTGACTTGAGGAGGTTAGGAAGGTGTTAGGAAGTTGCCTAAACTTGGAGGCCAAGTTGTACACTTGTAATGATCTAATGAACCCTTGGTGACCAAGTTTGCTTAATATACAAGTATCCTAAAGTCCAAGGTTTATCACCAAGCCACCAAGGCTTGGTGAATCATCATATACACGTTCATATGATGGGAGGAGTGACTAGGTACTTAAACTTGGTATTATCTAGCTTACGGAGTGAGTTTTGGTCCCGATAATCGCTAACGGTAAGTCATTAAGTCATGAAACTTAAAATCGGGTATCCTAAAAATATGAAACTTATAAATATATTAGAACTTATTAATATAACCTATCTTAGCATATTTAATGAGTGATAAGTTCTATCGGGTTGCTTAAATGCTGCTAAAACTGGAAACGCGGGCCTAAAACGCGTAATTCGCGTAAAATGCTGAACTGGAAAACTTAAAATTCCAAAACTTTTGGAATTGTCCTAAAATGAGAGAAAATCATATTTCTATTGTTTATAGTGTTTTATGGACATATCGGGATGCTGGAATAACGTTTAAACCTAAAAGTAAATCTCGGACACGGCTTTGTGATTTTTGCAGAAATGATCCGACGAGTGTCAAATTCTCGGATTATCATTAAAATAGTTTAACTTACGAGAATATGAAATAAAAATTTTTGATGTGAATAGTAAAAAGTGAATAGTAAAATTTTCGGGAATAAAAGTTAACCTGAAAATGTGAATTGTTACAGTCTCTACCCCTTAAGGAGAACTTCGTCCCGAAGTTCAGTTGATGTTAACTACTTACGGTGTGTCTGAGAGAATTCGGGATTTCAGGATCTCTAAAATAGTGGTGTTCACTCTGATTTGTCTAAGGTTCTGGTTAAGGAGTTGTATCGGCTACAATTAAGCCCACTTATTTATAACACATTACTTACATAAAGAAGCGTCCAAATTTATGTAAGTAAGGGATCATAAACTCATGGTTCGGTGATTTACAATTTCTTTATTTAAATGAACAGGCGTCCCAATCCATTTAAATAAGGAGATTCTAAATCATCCTACTTAAGAATTTCCGACACAAAATCCGCCTTCTGAGGCCGATAGTAAGATAATCAAGTTATCAAATCCCTAAAGCTAAGCAATAATATTATTTAACTCAAATCTTGTGTCTCATCAAACAAGAACTGTCACAAAATCAAGTTAAATAATTACTTATTACTGAGCTCCATGTTTTTAATGACTCGACTAATCTCTGGGGTTCCTTAGAATACTAAAGTCACATCATCTAACAGCGTGGAACTAAACCAACAACTACCAAGAAGCGTATGTGTATGTAGTGTGTGTAAGGCAAATAAAGAGAAGAGTCTTAACGTATATAGTAGTTATAGTCTAGGCAGTAAATGCAACCTAGTTCTCTATAACCAAGGCTCTGATACCAATCTGTAACACCCCCAAAATACCGCAACGGAAGACTGTGTCATAGGGGTGCTACTTCATAATACAAAGTACAAGTTATAGAAAACGAACTCTAAATGAGACGTTTTGAAAAGTTACCATTCGATTAAAGAATTCAAAGTTACAAACATGAGATTCCAAAGTATGATACATAAATGTATACAAAATATTTTGAATGGTAAATGATAAAAGCGTAAGTCATCAGAATATGCAGCTTGACTCTAAGTTCCACGCACTAGCTATCACCTTAATAACCTGAGATAAACATGCTAAAGTGTCAACACAATGGTTGGTGAGTTCATAGAGTTTGTCTTAAAACAGTTGAAAAGCCTTAAAAGAATTTTCGCACAGCAAAGGCATCGTGAATCCACTCAGTTGCAATTCCTGCCATAAGAGACTTGCAACCTGTGTGTTCACAACCCACTGCTAACATATAGTATGATTTCGATATATGTGTATACGATATATGCACGCTTAATGTAAAGTATCACTGCCTATTGAACCTCTTGACAAGAATAAGCACAAATGCTTCATAAGAATAAGCACAAATGCTTCATAGTGGATTATATTCACCCAAGGCCAGGAATATATGGCAATGGTGGGGGCGTCAGCCCGATAGTACTATCAATACCTCTCCATCGGCTCCATCCAGGAGTTAAACAGTAGTTAAAGAATATAGCGCGTAGAATAGGTTTAACACATTAAGGCACATATCGTAATAAAACTACACATCATGTTTAAGAGTATAAAAGTATAGCATAGCATATGAGTAAAATTGTCTTTAGTAAAAGAGAAAGCAAGTAGTTTAAGCATGTATCTCCCCAAAAGAGTTTAAAGCAAGTATGAAAAGAGTAGGGGCTATGACTCACCTTAAGCTTATGTAATGAGAAATGAAAGTGGTAGTCGAATCGTGAAAGTCTCTAAGAGCAGCCTATAATAGAACGTTGCGACTTAGGTTTGGAGTAATGTATAAGAATACGAAGAATTGCCTATATATGTCTTGCATAATGTTCATGATGTAGTACTTAGTATATAGTGTAAGTCTTTGAATATAAGTGGTCTATGAAACATGTATAGGTTGTATATCTCTTACTACCGTTCAGGCCGACATAATTCAGAAGTCATGAAGTAAACGTTCGAGGAGCCAGGACACTTTAATTCGTAAATCCACAACTCATCTCGACGGCTTACTTAATGAACTCTTCACATGAGGCTCCCTACTATTATAGTATTTGATAACATATATATATATATATATATATATATATATATATATATATATATATATATATATATATATATATATATATATATATAAGTTTTGATCTTTAAAAGTTATATGGTCTTTAGCCGTGGCTTTGCCGTGACCTTGGTCATTGTTACCATGGTCTTGAGACTCAACCTTAGCTTTAGCCATGGTTGTGGTCTTGGCTTTAGGTCATTAGACCTCTTGGTCTCATCTAATTATAACCAGTATATAGTTACTTTGGTCTAAAAATGGGCTGTTAAGAATTTGAAGAAAATTATCACTCAGAATGCGTTTTCAGGGCTCGAGCTTCTTTGTTCCTGAACGAAAACGTCGTTTCGGACAACTTTCGTGTTTTAACTTTTTGATGAATCGGACCAGAAGTGGGACTTTCAAAATTGGCAGAATGCAAAACAGTTTGCATAGGCAGTTTTGCCGTTTTGGTTTCGCTAGCTTCAAATGATCATAACTTTTGACTCGGGTACTCGTTTTGGGTGATTCAAATTGCTATGTTTTCCTTGTTAAGTCCTCTTTAACAGTAAGTAAGTGTCAAATATCATAGTTGTACTATTTTGGTCGTGGTTCTCCATAAAAATCACTAGTTTGCTTGTTTACTTGTCATAAGTTAACATATGTATACCAATACTTGTTTTACTAGTTTTTATACATCATGAACACAATACAAAGCCCATATATAGCATGAAAGAAACATAATAAGCATGAAAATGATATTGAGCAAGAAAGTGTAATAGGGTTCTTACAACTTTTGGCCTTAATGAAAAGGGAAACTAGGACAAGAACTAGGAACTAGGACTTTGATTGAATAAGCTTTCCTCCACTTTAGCAACCCTTCTACCCTTGTATTCTTGAAGGATTTGTGATGAAGGTTTAGGTGACTTGAGTGGATCTAAACTCTAGAGAATCACCAAGAGTTTCTAAGGATTGGAAGTAGTTTGATTACCTAAAACCAAGCTAGGGTTTCTATGTTTGATGTTGCACTTGATTCTTGCATGAAACTAGGAAGTAAACTAGCAAATGGAAGGGTGTTGGTGTGTGTTGTGGCGTACAAAGAAAGGAGAGGGGGTTTTTATAGTGACTTGAGGAGGTTAGGAAGGTGTTAGGAAGTTGCCTAAACTTTGAGGCCAAGTTGTACACTTGTAATGATCTAATGAACCCTTGGTGACCAAGTTTGCTTAATATACAAGTATCCTAAAGTCCAAGGCTTATCACCAAGCCACCAAGGCTTGGTGAATCATCATATACACGTTCATATGATGGGAGGAGTGACTAGGTACTTAAACTTGGTATTATCTAGCTTACGGAGTGAGTTTTGGTCCCGATAATCGCTAACGGTAAGTCATTAAGTCATGAAACTTAAAATCGGGTATCCTAAAAATATGAAACTTATAAATATGTTAGAACTTATTAATATAACCTATCTTAGCATATTTAATGAGTGATAAGTTCTATCGGGTTGCTTAAATGCTGCTAAAACTGGAAACGCGGGCCTAAAACGCGTAATTCGCGTAAAACGCTGAACTGGAAAACTTAAAATTCCAAAACTTTTGGAATTGTCCTAAAATGAAAGAAAATCATATTTCTATTGTTTATAGTGTTTTATGGACATATCGGGATGCTGGAATGACGTTTAAACCTAAAAGTAAATCTCGGACACGGCTTTGTGATTTTTGCAGAAATGATCCGACGAGTGTCAAATTCTCGGATTATCATTAAAATAGTTTAACTTACGAGAATATGAAATAAAAATTTTTGATGTGAATAGTAAAAAGTGAATAGTAAAATTTTCGGGAATAAAAGTTAACCTGAAAATGCGAATTGTTACATACCATTTCTGACATTTCCTTAACTGCTCGCAACAATGTTTGAGTGTGAGCTTTACTCGGTATTCAGCTTCATAGTTTAGAGTTGCCTTATTGTAGTAATCTTCATCCCCGGCTCCACTCATAAGCTGCATACACATGACGTTATTGTACACTCCACAAAACGAGCCACATTCGGCCGCATCATCTTCCATTTCCCAAGAACCATATCGTACCCTTGTCGATCCGAATTTGTTTTGCTTGCTAGGTACACCTTTGGCACAATCTTCGGATACATGAATCCAAGCTTTACACAAAGCAATTTCTTCTTCTTGGGTCCATGGAATGTTCCTTAGTGGCTCATCGGTTTGAGCCGGCTGTGGCCTCTTTGTCTTCTCGGCTTCGCTGTAACCGGTGGTGGTGACGGGGCTGTGGCCTCGGCTGGAGATTCTTCATGTTGAGTGTTTTGATAATAAGCCTCATCAAATTGAGGTGAGTACAAATCCTCATTTCGAAATGCAGAAACGGGAGACATGGGTTGTTGGGTATGAGGTTGTGATGATGAACCACCAAATTGGGTTTGTGACATATCAAACGGGTACGAGTTATTTTGGCCCGAGAATTGGCTAAACGCGTTTTGTTGGTGTTGTTGTGAGAATTGGTTAAAGGATTGTTGTTGTGGGTATGGATTATGGTATTGTAGGGTTGTGTAGGTTTGGTTATAATATAATGATTGTGGTCGTAAGTTGAGTTGTGGGTTTGGCGGGGGAGTATTTCCTAGATTGAAGGTTCCTTCAGGTGTCGGGGGATTACTTTGATAATTTCTTCGTTGGGTATGATTGATGTTTCGGGGAGTGTTTTCTTGAGACATTTTTTTAAAGGATGAAATAATAAGTTGAGAGTGAGTTGAAAGTGTTGATTTGAGATTGTGTTTAAAAAATAGTGGTTTTGTGAGTATTTGTAAAAGAAATAAGTGAGGTGGTACGAATTTTTTTTTTTTTTTTTTTTTTTTTTTTTTTTTTTTTTTTTTTTTCCGCTTGGTGATCTGATCACCATAAGTTGCATTGGTACACATGGGTCGCGCGTGAGATGGGTTTGGTGGCAAAGTTGGTTCGCGCGTGAGATGGTGGAAATGGTAAAACTTTCACCACCTTGCCGACTAGTCTTAGTTTTCACTGTTGAAACTTAACTTTTAATTTTTAACGTATAAAGTTATCCAAAGCGGCATTGAGCTACCAAGTGGTGATCCAAACCACTTTTTGTGTTTTACAGAGATATAGAAATTTAACTTGTTATGACTTATAAAGATGTTATTGGAAGCTCAATAGTTGAAAGTGACACTAATGATGATGCAGTTTTAGAGGTCACAATGAAACCTCTAGTTATATGGCATTTAATGGTCTTAAAAGTGGTACAGAAGCCGGTAAAAAGAGCTTATATGAGCAATGAAAGAAAAATGCATATGATCAAAACCCTTATGATGATGATAACTTTGATGATTGTGATTTGACTAGTGTTTAAATGGCATATGCTAATGCATATGACATTCATTTTGTTTTGTATAAGTATTGTATGACATTCTTATGCTAGCTTGTAGGTTTTAAGCTTTGTTAGTGCTTTTGGTGTGCCTATTTCGACTGAAATGTGGGATTCATCCTCATCTGTTGTACTTAATTTTTTTATTTTTTTTAGTAATATATTTTACCGAGGAAACGCTTTGCACAAAAAAAAAAAAAAAAAAAAAAAAAAAAAAAAAAAAAAAAAAAAAAAGTTCGTTATGACCAACAGCCGTTGAGGAAGGATAATCAGTGAAAGAAATCATCATTTACCCTCACTATTGGATGTGTATTCGAAGTAGGAATTGTACATAGTCCCAAGTGGATTAATGGATTAATGATCAAATTGCTTTTCATATGAAGTTATAATTTTCTAATTTCTAATATCTTGTTAGTTTGTTTTAATTGGTTGTTGTCAATAAAATTTGTTCTAAGAGGGTTGGCAACCGTTCATGCACTCTCTCTCCCATCACTCACTTCCAACCAATCTCTTTATGCCACATCATTCACCCACTTTTTCCATCACTCACTCATATTTTTGTTGGCATCCGATCACTCAGCCTTCACTTAAAAAAGAAAACCTCCAACGTTCACTTTTTTTCTCGATCCCGTGCGTGAAAGTTTCACTCGCAAGATCCTTCCCGTGCGTGATCCAAGGGTCGGCGGCGGTGTTCCCGCGCCACATCGATCCCTTCCCGTGTGATCTAGCGTCCACTGCCAACCCCTAATGAATTGTTCAAAAAAGTACTAAGCTACAAATTGGAGAACTATGACATCGAGCTCTAGTGGCTCTAAAACATTCACGGCTTGGTCTACCATGACACTTAAAAAGGGTTGTCCTTTGACTTCCTTAACGAAAAAAGGGAAATGTAAAAAATTTAAATAGGCGAATCCAATTTCCATTATCTTTAAGATTAAAGTGATACGGAGTATATCAGAAAAACATTTTTGTTTATGAAAAGGTGAAGGCCAAGAAGATATGAGAAGATGTACACTAAACGATTGTTACCAAAGTGTTATTTCTTTAGTTTGTAGTTGTAGTCATGTTAATTATGTTCATGTTATTTTAAGTCACATCAAGTATGGTCATATGTGTAAGTTGCACTTATTAAATGAAATAAGAAATACTAAGTGCTTATTTTTTAAGTTTGTAGTCAAGATTATCATTGTTTTTGTTATCTTATGTCAAATTGTCAATTCAAGAATCTCAATTTTTGTATTTTGTAATTGTTTTGAATGCTACAAACAAAAGGATCAAGGAGGCAGCTAGAAAAAGTAGTCGTTGCAACTTATTTTAGTTTCTACAAACATCGAAAGAAAGTATGACAGCCAAAACATATATTGAACTCAAACTTTAAGCCTAGTGTTAGATGTAGGTAAGTTTTACAAATCATGCAATAAGGTGTTCTTAACTTCTAAGTTCTAATACACTAAAAAATTTGGAAAAAGAGGAAAATTATACGAGTATAAAGGTAGCAATTTCATATTTTCATATTCAATTCAAAGAATGTAATTATGTTGTGATTTGAATAAATAAAGAGTTGGAATGAAGTGGGGTTCATTGATTGGAGAGAGAGAGTCCACTCGTGCTCATGAATAGTTAAATAGTACACTTTTAAGGTTAGTGAGACAAAATAGTCACCGTTTCGTTCCGGTTTAGGCTTTTAAATCAGCGTAACATCATCATTTGGTAAATAATTATTTTTTATCACATTTCGTATTAATGGTTATCAACTTATCACTACTAAAAATGATTCCCCAGTCTTAAAAATTACTAGTTATAATACCTGTAGGGTTTTTAAAATTTCGTTTTGAATATTTATTATTATCGATTAAGAAATGAACCACTTAACATGTTTCAAATAGTTTTACTTAGTGGACTAAAAATAAAAAATTATATGTATATATATATATTATAATCTACCTATTATTTTAGGAGAATGGTTTTGGATTAAAAATTATATTTTATTATTTAAGCAAAATCACATGATAATACTTGACTTGCATGAGATGTTAGTGATATATGCTTTTAGTTTTGCAAACCCGTGCTATCAATTTACGATGTGTTTTGTAATTCTGGTATTTCTTTTATTTATATTTTCGTTAATATATGTAGCATATTTAGATAACTTTGAAGATTTATTCATTTCCTTAATTATGAATAACCATCATACCATGTTTACTAATATACTTTTTTGTTTGAAAATTTGTATTTTCATAAGTTTGTGCTATTAACTTCTCATGTTTGATCATAAAATTACCATATTAACATAGATGCTTACACTATAGTTTCTTTATTACATAAAGAGAAACAAAAAAAATGTAATTAGTAGCACTCAAATTTAATCTTACGATTATTTATAATGTATAAGAATAATTTTTCTCTAAACCCGAACTATATAAGGAAATTATTATTAATTATATAAGTAAATTATAAATGCATAAAAAATGACAGAGTACATCCGCAAGTCTTTTAGGATTATTTAAATTCTTACCGACCTTTCACTTTAATGCAACTTTCTTCACAATTGGCCTAAATCATCAAGGTAAAACACACCCATATTTTAGACCATTGGTTGACACCCATAGTGTTATCAATGACGTCAAACAATTGCTAAGTTTTATTAATTCATTCAAAGACAAATTACACTCCGAAAAGAATTCCTACCATAAAATTCCCCATATAGGCACTAAAACACATCTTTGGTACGTTAACCTTCCATGACAATCATTTGTTGATACTTAATCCTCCTCTAAAAAGCGCACACAGCAAATTGCAATACACTTTAATGTGTGCGATAAGATTATAAAACTGTAAAAACAACTAACATATTGCATTATAGTGATGATAACAACAAAGTTAGTCATAACATCAAATCAAAAATCTTCATATTAGAACTAAAGGGGTGTTTGGTTATGCTTATTAAAGGTGCTTATTGGCTTATTCAATTACCATAACACAATAAGTTTATGATAAAACTATAAGCTTTTTTGAGAAGCTTAGTAAAAAACCCCTGAACTCCCAACTAATTCTATCATATCTTAGTGTGTTTATAGTAAAAAAACAAATATTAATTGTAGAAACTTTTAGTAAAACATTAAAAAAAATTACTAAAAGTTGGTATGTATAACAAAAAAGTTAAACTATAAAAAAATTTACTAAAAACTATCAGCTAGATAAGGCATAATCGAAAGTGCTGTTGAGGTCTCTTTCGGATTCTATTCAGAAGCAAAAAGGGGTTTACACATTAATCATAAGTATAGAATAATGGTTGTATCTCACATCCGTGATTACCAAGTCAATAACATTATCGCAGTATAGTAACGTAATAACCTAATTAAAAACTATATATTCTTGCTGAATAATTCACATGTACATACTTTTAATTCCTTTACAACAACCAACTATTATTATTATTTTTTATTTTATTATTATTATTATTATTATTATTATTATTATTATTATTATTATTATTATTATTATTATTATTATTATTATTATTGTTATTGAAACATCAAGTCAATAAATAAAGTTAGGTTATCACCTACATAGTTTTTCTTTTCTTGATGTAGGAGGTGATTCTTATCAAATAAGGATTATGATGCGTGTATTTTTTTTTATAATTTAAGAAAAACACCTTCTATATTAAAGAATGACTATCTAGCCGATGTGTTTTTGTTTGTTTGTTTGTTTTTTTGTTTTTTTGTTTTTTTTTTTTTTTAACAATTAGCTTTGTATAACATTTTTAACTGACAAAGATGTTGAGTTTGAGGTTAATGTTGTTGTTTAACTTTAACTATTGATATCATGTTGTACAAAATGTGCGAGTTTAGTGGCACATAATGAGCGTTGATAAAGTTAAAATATGTTCCGTAAAGTTTTTAAAATATTTTTATGGATATCCATATATAAATTTTAGATAACAATTTCATGAGTCGTTGTTATAAATTTTTATGGATATCACAGTAACTCTTGCTTACCATTTGATATTTATATTCCCGTTACTAATAATTTAACCGTATTTCAAACCCGTGTACGCATAAATTAAACTTTTAAATAGTAACATGAGTCCTTATTTAAAAAAAAAAAAAAAAAAAAAAAAAAAAAAAAAAAAATCTAATGGATGAAAGTTTAAAACTAACATTAGTTTAAAAAATATTTAATGTATATTAAAACTAATTCGCATATTTACCAAATTTATTTTAATAGATGAAAGTCAAAAAAACTAATAATATTACTCATGAAATTTTAAACAACGTTAACATTATAAAGTATAGGGGGTATGAAGTGTAAGGAGTTATTTGTTTATTATCTAAAGTTATTAAAAAAACATGAAGACTTATAATTTTACACTTAACCACTAAGGTTTTATTAATTACCTCCTCTTTTCTTAAGTTTTTATTTTCATAAATTTGACACATACATTTTCATGTGTTTTTTTATTAATCAAATTCTCCACCAAATTTATTAAAGTTTGACCAAAATTAATTCAATTTTGACTTTTTATTGGCCAATCATATTGCTTGATTTTGCTTATTTGTCAAAATTGAGCTCTCCTATTGGTTCAATTTTTTTTTTTCAATGAGAAGGGTTTTGCAAAAACACTCTGAAATTATGTAATTCTTGTATTATATAAAAGATTATCAAAAGACAAAAATCACAAAGTTTAATAAAAATGATATCACTTTAATTTTCAAGCACATAAATAGAATATTCCTTCACTTATAGTTTTTGAGTCGAGTTATTCTATAAACCAAACATTCCTCACATACCAAGAGACTCATCTCCACCATCCATTTAAAAAGGAAATAAATGGTTGAGATTAAAAGGATTTTATTATTTCACCCATTTTTTATAATTTAAATATCTCTTAAACCGTTAATCGTTAAGCGAAAATAATTACACCATCGCGACGGGCATTTAATTATCTTTCTATAGACGAGCACTTTGATATACTTTCGGGAAAAAAAAATCGTTTTTTTCACGTTTTTTTTTCCTGGCCGAAAAAAAATCATATATGATATTGCATATCATATATGATATGTAATATCATATATGATATTACATATAATATCATATATGATATTACATATCATATATAATATGATATGAAATATCATATATGATTTTTTCGGCCAAGAAAAAAACGAAAAAAAAAATTTTTGTCGAAAATATATCAATTAGCCTATCTATAGAAAGATAATTAAATGCTCGTCGTAACGGTATATTTTTTTTCGCTTAACGATTAACGGTTTGAAAGATATTAATATTTGAAAAAAAAAATGATGTAAGTGGGTTTTTTAAATTGTTGGGATTAATCTCATCCATTAGATCAAATAAAGATGGAGGAAAGATGGAGGGTGGAGATTAGTCCCTTGGTATGTAAAAAAAGTTTGGTCCTCAAATGATATTTACTCATAGTTTTTACTTAAAAAAAAGTGCGCAATTCGTTTGAGACATCCCGAAAATAAAATATGGACAATAATTATGAGACGAATAGAGTAATTACTTTATGCAAACATACCTTATGCACATTCAGAAACAAAATGAAACTACAAATTAGTGTACATTTGTTTGACGTCAAATGTGTTTCACTAAATCAGATTTAAGGATTAGATGAGTTTCCTCATTAACTAAATCGTTAACAACTTGTAACATTTTTTCATATATTCGTACGAGATCATCATCACAATATTGCTTCATTGGATAAAAGTCGTAAGAGATTGTCTTCCCTTTGCCTTTAATAATCATATTATGTTATATAATACATTAGTACATCATATCCGTTATTTTCTTAAGAGCCATCGGCCATAATATATATATATATATATATATATATATATATATATATATATATATATATATATATATATATATATATATATATATAGTGAGGATCACGTGCAGATACGATTTTTTAGTGTGGACATGCGGATGGATCTGGACCGCCCATTCCAAATCTGATCTTGACTTTTTTTTAAAAAAGTCAAGATCTGACGCTAATATCACGGTACCAATTGATCATGAAAACGATTTTTTTGATTTTTTTCCTTCTCAGCGATCCTTACTCTAGTTGTGTTCTTTTATTTTTTTTATTTTTTCAGATTTTTCTGAGCACTTTTTTCTTTTTTGATTATGAGTGCTAATGTGATATTAACGATATTATGAGTGGTACCATGATATTAAGCTTTTTTACATGTAAAAATGAACCGTGATATTACGATATTAAGAAAAAGTTAAAGTGATATTAAAAAAAAATTAACTTTGATATTAAAAAAGCATGATAGTTATGGCGATATTAACAATTTTTATTAAGAAAAGGTTTTTACGATATTAAAAAAATTATTGTGATATTAAATTTTTTATTAAAAAAAAAGTTTTCAGAATCTGATTTTGGCTTTTTTACAAAAGTCAAGATCTGATCTTGACTTTACTGCGATATTTACAATTTTTATTAAGAAAAAGTTTTTACGATATTAAAAAAGTTATTGTGATATTAAATTTTTTATTAAAAAAAAAAAGTTTTCAGAATCTGATTTTGACTTTTTTACAAAAGTCAATATCTGATCTTGACTGATCTGCGATATTTACTATTTTTATTAAGAAAAAGTTTTTACGATATTAAAAAAGTTATTGTGATATTAAATTTTTTATTAAAAAAAAGTTTTCAGAATCTGATTCTGACTTTTTAACAAAAGTCAAGATCTGATCTTGACTGATCTTGACTTTTGTAAAAAAGTCAAAATCAGATTCTGATATCACAATACCTTTAACGATGAAAATGATTTTTTTTTGAAATTTTTTTCAGCGATTCTTAATTATTTGTTGTCCTCTTTATTTTTTTAATTTTTTCAGATTTTTTTGAATTTTTTTCAGAAAAAAGGCTAATACGATAGTAACAATCTTAAAAAAAGACGGGATATTTACGATATTGCCACTCCGCCTTTTTCAGATGGTTGACTAGATGGAGGGCTGAGATTCGTCCGTACCATCCGCACTAAAAGACAAAAGCGTACCTGATCCTCACACTCTCTCTCTCTCTCTCTCTCTCTCTCTCTCTATATATATATATATATATATATATATATATATATATATATATATATATATATATATATATATATATATATATATATATTATAGACCACTTTTTTCTTATTGCATCAAACGCTCGTTCCGCAAAAAATGAATGGATGTGACCCGTGATAACTCCTATAGTATTGAGCACAATATGCATTTGGGCAATTAGCCCACGACCAACCCGTGCAATCAATGTTTTCTAATATCTCAGGAACTCATGTTTTCCTCGTGATAAGCATAGTGTTTTCAATGTTAGTATAAGTACGTTTTTAAAAAACTCGTTTCCATGTAAATCCATAATAGCCTTACAGAAATTTTGGAGACTATCACAGGAAGTTTTTTTTATACCATTTGCAAATATTTGTCTACTAAATTAGCTTTAAGGATTAGATGAGTTTCCTCATTAACTAAATCGCTAACAACTTGTAACGTTTTTTCATACATTCTTACTAGATCATCATCACGATATTGCTCAATTGGATAAAAGTCATGAGAGATTGTCATCCCTTTGCTTTAATAATCATATTATGTTATATAATACATTAGTATATCACATCCGTTATTTTCTTAAGAGCCATCGGCCATGATATATATATATATATATATATATATATATATATATATATATATATATATATATATATATATATATTATAGACCACGTTCATTTGGGAGTGAAATCTGGAAAAAGAAGCAATTCGGACGTTTTTGGAGCATAAAAGTGAAGAAAACGCCAAAGTCTTAATTTTTCATGCTGGGAACAGTAGGTGACGGCGTCAAGAGTAACATCCTGACGGCGTCAAGAGCAAAATTCCATGACGGTCCAGTACAGAATTGACGGCGTCACGAAGTAGGGCGTCAAGAGTAAAAGTCATGACGGCCTGAAAATGATTATCACATGACGGCGTCAAATGTAGATCAAGGCAGTCCGAGAAGAGTTTTGGCGGCGAGGTGACGGCGTCACAAGTTTAGTCTTGACGCCGTCAGACCCCTTTTCCTATATATAGTTTTCTAATTTTCACATTAAAAAGAGAGAAGTTTTGGAGAAACCCTAAGTACGAATTTGGTGCGAATTTTACAGGTTTTTCAAGGGTTCCAAGCCCTTGATACCTTTCATGTGTAATTAAGATAAGTGTTCTTTTAATTCAATCAATATGTCTATGTGTTGGTTGTCTATATCTTGTTCTTGTCTTAATTCCATCATGCTAGGCTAGATCTATCTTGTGTTTGCTTGGATCTAATGAAACCTAGATGTTAATTATGTGTTGATTACTTGTTTATACTTGTCTTGGATGAATGATTTATATGTTAGGCTTAAGAAAACTGGCAGATCTCCAATTGGTAACATGCTTGAACGTCTTAAGAAACATGAACCGATGCGCACTAGGTCTTTATTGGTTGTATTTAATGCATGAGCTACTGTTTATAATCCCTATGGTTGTGCTGGGCATGGTATAGGAGGAGATAAGAGCTCATAGAATTGGGGAGTTAAGTGTGCCACCCCATGAATGGTATTAAGGAATACGATCCGTCATCCATGCAATTATAACAAGTAATTAACGTGTAAAAGATGTCTAGGGAGTAGTGAAATCTAAGTAAACACATTTTCTCCATTTACTGCTCACAACTTTAGTATAATTTAGTTTATTTTCATTTCTAGTATTTTATTTTGCTTGCATCTTTAGTATTGGGTTAGTTGATTAGCAACTAATTCCGCCCAAATCTTTCAAACCCGAGATTTTTAATTGTTTTCTAAAAAAATATAAAAATACAAAAATAATTATCCCTCACCTTTAGAACTAGTATTTAGGTTTTCTAATCCTAGCGACACTATTCCTAAGCTGAACGATCAATCCCCCGGTACTTGTCACTATACTATACTACAACAATCAGGTACACTGCCTGGTGGGGGTTGTAAGCTTCTCGAGATCCCTCGAGAGGTAAAGCCTGGTGCAATTCTCACGCATCAAGTTTTTGGCGCCGTTGCCGGGGAATAGTTATTGTTTAGGTTGAATTTGATTTTTATTAGGTCTACTCATTAGATTCCTATCAAGTAAGATTTTTTCTTTTTACTTTGTAGCTTTCTCGTAGTCTATCTTTTCTTTGTGATTTTGTTTGTAATTTGCTTCAAATGGACACTTCACTTAGACTTCTAAAATTGCAATATATGGTTGAGTGGCTAGAACACCAAGAAGTGCAAAATACCTCATTTAGAGACACCTATGAATCATATGAGCCTTCACCTAGGATAGATTCTTATGAACAACCTCCATGTTTAGGATCTCGTTTTAGTGAGGCCAATAGGAAATGCGACCTAGTTTGCCAAGGAATTATGGAGAGAGCTATTGCAACAAATCATAAGTTAGATGAAGCACTAGGTTTGCTATTATCACTACCTAAGAAAACAATTGAGGAGGATTTAGCCGAGCATGATCACATTGATCAAAAAGACCTAGGTTTTATGATCGATGATGATGAATCTCAAGAAACAGATGATGAATCTCTTGGGCAATTTGTATATAGCAGTCAGAATATTGAAGATGATCCTTATGATTCGGACATAGAAGTTGAGATGCCTAGAGAAGCACGTGAGATACTTGGGAGAATGTTAGGGCTAGATCCTGACACATGGAATGATGAGGTGAACAACATAAGCCCACAAAATACTCAACCATCATTTGAGGCACACGCACCGCCCGTGACTTACCCGGAAGAAGTAGAAGAAACTTTAGGAATTCCAATGGAGGTAGAACCCTTGGACCAGGCACCACTTGAGGATATAGGTTTGAACATTTGTAGTGATAACCTTACTCCTAGTTATAGGGAATTTCCTAGTGTTGATGAACCGGAACCTCAATCTTTACACACCTTTCCATCCTTAGATATATTTCTAGAAGACAAAAGAGGAACCGACCCACCCATCAACCAATATTATCCGGGTAGTTTTAGGATGAAGGAAGTCATTCACTCACCCCCTTCACCTCACGTGGCATATTCACACCCTAAGGGTGTGTATCGCTACTTTCACCCACACTTGATCATATGTGTAGGGAAAACCTCCCCTATTTCCGTTAAA
This sequence comes from Artemisia argyi, assembly GCA_030686995.1. Classification (NCBI taxonomy): domain Eukaryota; kingdom Viridiplantae; phylum Streptophyta; class Magnoliopsida; order Asterales; family Asteraceae; genus Artemisia; species Artemisia argyi. Next base: position 58,281,340 of record CM060708.1, on the reverse strand, counting down.
TAAGGGTAGAGTCAGGCTCGTGACTCGAACAAAAACAAGCGCTTCTTGGGAGGTAACCCATGTTTTGTGTGTTTTTATTTGTTTGTTTGTTTGTTTGATTTTATTTGTTTCCGTATGCATGTTTTATTTTTATTGTTTGTGGCTCATGTTTCAAAGTAAATTGTGAAAATGCTTTATTTTGTTTTTAACTTCGTCTTAATTGCATATAAAGGTATTTTGCAAAAGATAAGTGTAAGGGAGATCCAAATTTGTTTATAAGAACAAAATTGAGCATGAACCACAACAATATTAAATGGACATGTGCATTAGTACTTGTTAGAGTCAAATGCTTGTATCGAGTCGTAATGATGTTTTGCAGGATTTTCCAGGAAGTAGGACGAAGTTTTTCCAGAAATTTTCCGGAAACTTAACATTAGAATTTCTGCAGGTCACTTCTGACGGCGTCATGTGTAAAATTCTGGAAATTTTGCTAGTTTTGTTTATACCGGAGTCTTAAAGTTTTTGTTGAATCTTTAGTTTTATAAACTCCAGGAAATCTGCAAACATTCATTCCACAAGCATTATATCTTTAATTGTTTTGTTTCTATTCCTAAGTCTGGAATTACATCTAGTTGTGAGTTATCTTTGTTCGGGTTGATGCTTTGGGTTTTTGTTTGTTTTCTCAGGATCTACATGTTATGTGTGACTAGGAGATGATTTATATTCTGGAAGGGAAGCTTTGATTGTTCATTTTCTTGGAGGAAGATTTAACCTGGCCACCTCATTATCCATACCGAGCGAATCAGGGGAGTATTTGATTTCATTCTCTTTACTTTTTCACTTTTACATTCTTTACTTGAACATTGGGGACAATGATCATCTTAAGTGTAAGGGGAGGGTAAAAAGATGATACCTTACATATGCACTTTCGCTTGAGTTTGTTTTGTTTAATGGTAGATGTGTAATAAAACTATGAGAAATACTTGTTAGTGTAATTTTAGCGCCAAATTTAAAATTTTTTACAACATTTAGGAGTGAAACTTTAGCCATAGCAAGCGTCTCATGGATAGGAGATTGTATGACTAGCACATAACCGTATATTCAGAAAAATTTTTCACCCAAATATGTGAGGTTCGCCTTTAGATTTGATAGGAAAAGCATTTACTATTAGTGCTTATGAGTGTACCGGTAACATTTAGATTCTAGAACTTGCGTTAGTGATGCATCCCGAGACCGCTAGTGAGACTACATTCGTGTGGTAGGATTTACTACATGATAAGAGGCATTAGGATCACCCTTGTGTTAAACCCGTATTATAATTACTTGACCATTTAAGTCATATTACTTGGCTAGTTAAGTCAACTAATTTTTCCCACACCCTTAGCGTTGTACTCATTTTTAGTACACGAAACCCCTAGTACACCGCTCCAAGCCTATCTTTTCGTTTCTAACTTTAAGCATTTTACTTAAAGGAAGAATTTGTTACACCCCACTTAAATGTACACCCAAATCGCCTTAGCCTTCCGTGTATGCGCTCATTTTTAGTGCATTATTGTTATTTGTTAAACCCTAAGTTAACTATCTAATTGATTATATGGTTGCTAAGTCGAGTCATATCCTTGTACATATTGTTTTGGGACGATTGGGACTCATGGGTAAAGTACTTATTTTATGGAGTAATGGGGAAGAACATCATTTATTACCCCCATATGTACGTTAATCTTAAAAGTGCTCCAAGTGTTTTGATTTTCTTAATTCGAGTCATTAGATTAGTTTAATGTAAAGTATGTGAAAATTCAAGTGTAAGGGAAATGTTCATTCCCTATGATGTATTATTTTGGATGGTAGGGTAAGAGTGTATGCAAAAAAAAAAAAAAAACAAAAAAAACAAAAAAAAAAAAAAAAAAAAAAAGAGAGAAAAAACATACGGACTACCATCCCTTTTTATTCTATGTTCATTTTATGTTTTTGTTATTTTTCATTTATTAACTTAAGTCGAGTCTAGTCTTGGCTTAGCAACGCCATATTGTACATGTAATTGACCAAGATTGTTAACCCGCCACCAGTAAAACTTCATTTATCCAACAAAACCGTGTATTTCATATCCCTACACCTAACGTTACAACCCTTTAAAAGACCTTTTTGATAGTTTATCCTAGGTGCTTACGCCATGTGGTGGAGGTTTGATCCTTTCCCAAGCCTATGGTAATCTGTTTTGCTATGACTGGTAGTGAGAGATATCTTCCGTTTCCATATTGTAATTTACACTTTATTACACCCGAGAGATGTGAGTATCTAAACACTATTTGTGAGGTGCTAGTGTATGACCTCCGTGCTTATCTATTGGTCTTTAGTGGAACGATTATTTGTTGTAATTACTTTTATATTAGTGTTAAATGACCCCTAACTTGTCTTTTGAGTAGAATAAAAGCGCATTTGCTTGAGGACAAGCAAATCTCAAGTGTAAGGGTATATGATGAGGCGAAAAATGATCCGTTTTTAGGGGTCATTTAAGCCCGGAATTGAATTTATTTGATCAAATATTGCCCTAAATCGTTCCTTTTGTGATTTTAGGTACTTTGGGAGTGAAATCTGGAAAAGGAAGCAATTCGGACGTTTTTGGAGCATAAAAGTGAAGAAAACGTCAAAGTCTTAATTTTTCATGCTGGGAACAGTAGGTGACGGCGTCAAGAGTAACATCCTGACGGCGTCAAGAGCAAAATTCCATGACGGTCCAGTACAGAATTGACGGCGTCACGAAGTAGGGCGTCAAGAGTAAAAGTCACGACGGCCTGGAAATGATTATCACATGACGGCGTCAAATATAGATCAAGGCAGTCCGAGAAGAGTTTTGGCGGCGAGGTGACGGCGTCACAAGTTTAGTCTTGACGCCGTCAGACCCCTTTTCCTATATATAGTTTTCTAATTTTCACATTAAAAAGAGAGAAGTTTTGGAGAAACCCTAAGTACGAATTTGGTGCGAATTTTACAGGTTTTTCAAGGGTTCCAAGCCCTTGATACCTTTCATGTGTAATTAAGATAAGTGTTCTTTTAATTCAATCAATATGTCTATGTGTTGGTTGTCTATATCTTGTTCTTGTCTTAATTCCATCATGCTAGGCTAGATATATCTTGTGTTTGCTTGGATCTAATGAAACCTAGATGTTAATTATGTGTTGATTACTTGTTTATACTTGTCTTGGATGAATGATTTATATATTAGGCTTAAGAAAACTGGCAGATCTCCAATTGGTAACATGCTTGAACGTCTTAAGAAACATGAACCGACGCGCACTAGATCAATGTCTTTTGATTTCACATACGTGTCGAATCTTGTTTTCCAATATATAAGACAATAGGTTTTAAAAAGTGGTGGTCTTTGCATAAATTACCCTTCTTGATATTTATTGAAATCCATTGATCGATTCAAGTTTTAAAATAAAATTTACTTTAAAAACTTGCCTGACGTGACTCTGGTACAAATTGTGGAAAACTAGAAGGAGTTTTGAATAGTTTTACCGAATTATTTTCTTTAATTAAGAAAGTTCTTTGAAAACTTGATTCAATTCTTTTTTGAAATCAATGAAACACCAATTTGAACACTAAACAATACTAACTAATATAAACACTAAATGTAAAGAGATGAGATGGAAAGATCAAACCGAGACAAAGAGATTATAGTGGTTCGGTCACGAAGCTCTTCTTCGCCCTACTCCACTCTCCGAGTACCTAACTCGAGATTTCTAAGCACTATGTCAACAAAGCTCCCTTCAGGCGGAGAAAATCGTACAACGTCGCCTATCACGATTCCGAAATTAAGTTAAATGTCGAGTACTAATCTAGCTATTACCAATCTCACACGATATACACAATCCTAAATTCTCACACTATCTACATGATCCACACAATCCATACAATCTACTCTTGATCCACTTGATTAACACACTATCAAACTAGCTACAAGAGATCTCCAAGATCTTCAACAAGATCACAATAATCAACACAAGATGACTTGACAAGACTATGACACTTGATGTATATCAAGATACAATCAAGCAAACTACAAGTAATGCAAGTGCACTACACAAAGACTCTAACACTTGGTATCTTCTTAATACTTTGTGTTCTTCTCTTAACTAGTAGAGGAATGATGGTGATCACTTGATAGGTTGGATGAAAGGATCACTCTTTAAAACAAAAGTAAAATAACTAAATGATCAAAGAAGAGTTTAGGTGATAAGGGATTTAATCACAGAATGTTGTGTGTGTAAAAGATAGTGTAGGACCGAAAATATAGATGATTTATGTGGTTCGGGAGGTCGAGGTTGATGATTATAGATGAAATCCATGATTGGTTTTAGAGAGAGAAAGTAGAGAGAGGGTGGAGAAAATGGAATATATTAAAAATGAAAGTAAAGATACACAATTTCCCACACCCCTCATGGAGAGTCATGAGGGGTATTTATAGGCTCTACACATCACAAGTTTGCCTAGTTAACATAAGTAGTCCCTATTGGCACAACTTGCTACATATCTAGTCCATTTCACGTATGTGACGTTATCTTTATAAAAAAGCGAGGCTAACAATCTCCCTCCAAGATATCGTCACACGTGAATGGTTACAATGAGACCTATAAATACATTAACAATGTAAAATTACAACAATAGTAAACTATGTTGACGTTGTTGAAGCGCAGAGTCTCTGTAGTCTAGATACTGAGGCAGACTTGAAGTTCTCTTTTCCGACGATCTCGGCGTATGGTCTTTGACACTGACGGCAAAGGAATTTGTAGCTCTGAACTTCAACTGTAATGGTCTAGTTAGGTTATTACTCCCTCCTAACTAGTGAGCCTTTATTCTTTTTCCTGCTCCCTCCTGAACCGAAAACTCTCTTTTTATCACGCAGCGGACAAAGTAGATTCAAAAGTGTAGGCACATGGTTTTCGTTCAGAGAGCATCATGATAATATAACTCACATAACATTGCACAGAAGGTTGGTAATACGCTCCGATGTATACATCATTAGTACTTCTTCGGTTCCAGTGTAAGCACAATTCCCTCGAACAACCAACGTACTAGAAATGAAACACTACTTCTTTTGGCATGTTCTTCTCCCTCCTGATGGTTGCGATGTATCGAAATCATCATACTATTGTGTGTACATGCCAAAATTACCTGTACTTTACACTTCTGATGCAATATAGATAGACCGTGTAAGCATAATTTGTGAGTATATGTCGCAAAAATATACTCTCAATACTTTTCTCTCAAATCAACCTGTAATCGAACCTCCTTTGAATTCACCGGCTACTAGTAATGACCACATATGGAGATAACCTGATATAACCAACTTGAAAACGAAGTAAACATCCCATCTTGTGACTTAATGCTTGTACGAAATATTCGCCACTTGAACAATCCACTACTTCGTGTGACACTGAGTACTACAACGTAACTCCTTTAAGTGATAGCTATACTGTGAGCACTACAACGTAACTCCTTACATCAGTAATAACTAGATTGTCAAGACTGGATTTTTTAATTTGCGCAGACAAGTTATCTTCAAAAGTCGTGCATCCAACCACCCCTAGACTTTGAGTTAAATAAGTACACATGTTGAGATGCCACTTCAAAGTCAAATCAATAATACCGTACAAAAACCCCGTCGTCATTTTTCCAAACCATAGCAATTCTAGCCGTGAACAATGTATCCCCGTGAAATTTGCAATACCAAAATACCATTCCATTCACACTTGTAAAAACATATGTATCCAAATAAAATTCGGTTTACATAGTTTTTATTGTCCAAGTTTGATGTAATCATGTAAGCCCACCACACGATCATGTCCAAATTCACTTAAGCAGTCCAAAATTGTCGGTTGAAAGCCCAATAAAAAATACCCGATCCAAACACCAAGTATAAAAAATACCCGATCCAAACCCTAATAGTACTCTCACTACACAACCCTAAAACACACTTGATAAAATATCCGCCCCCATCTCCTGATATCACTCCCAATGCCAGGTTAATATCACTCGCAATACCAGTAACCTAGGCATCTCAATCTCATCGATCTTCATTACAAATCTCATATAAAAAAGAAATCATCTATTCTCAATCGAATAATAATCCCAACGACTTTAATCAACACAAAAACGAAACCAAATCCAATCTATGACACTTTTTGCATTTCTTCAAGGTCTTTTCAAGATCTCAGGTAGGTATTGTAATTGATTTCATGTTTTGGTCTTTGAACGAGTTGAAGAAACGAGTATAACAAAGTTGTTATATCTCTTTCTTTGTAGTCGGATATAGAGTGAAGCTAGGCTTCAACAATATCGATGAGGATTATTGTTCAACAAAAAACACTGTAATAGATCAGATATAAAGTTGAACAGATCTGAGATTTCTTGTTTTTTTCATGTTCGAATGAAGTGAGTTGGGGAGTGACATAAGAGGGTCATAGTGTAGGTTTGGATTGGTTTTGATGTTGGAATGGATTTGATATCTTGTACTAGAACTGATGATATTCTTCTGCTTCTTTCTTTTTAGCTTTACAACTTTGGACTGATGAGGTCAAATGAGTCTTGTTGGTATTTGGTTTGTGGTCGTGGTCCTCTTCTCTTCTTCTTAACTTCTGTATCCGAAACTTTTTACAAAAGATTGCGAAACATGGTAAATCTTGTGTTTGCGAAAAATTGTAACCTGTTAATTTCGAAACTTTTTACAAAAGATTGCGAAACATGGTAAATCTTGTGTTTGCGAAACTGTGTTAGCTCGTAATTTCGAAACTTTGCATTTATCGAGAACATGGCATTTTATCGAGAACATGATTTCGAAAACTAGGGTAAGTGTTCTCGAAAACAGGTACATATCGAGATTTCTTATACAAGAAATTCCGATTAGATTCCGGCGACCAATTTTCCAGTTTCCGATGAGTTTTCCGACTTAGCTGACCACTTTATACACGGATGGTACAAAACAAGTCACAAAAAATGATGTAACATAAACTGATAACTATGGGCTTATACAAAAAGGCCAAAATAAACAGATATATGAAACTTTAAAGAGAAAGCACATGACTTTTTATGTTTTGACCATTTTGGATACACAAGACTTGTAGAAAAGCTGTTAGAAGAATGTTCCCAAGAAAAGATAAGAAAAAATTTCTGATCCGAAAAATATGGGTACAAAAACAGCTTCAAAACAATGTTCGAACCACAAAATCAAGAAAACAAACACCATGAGCTCTGATACCAATTGTAGGACCGAAAATATAGATGATTTATGTGGTTCGGGAGGTCGAGGTTGATGATTATAGATGAAATCCATGTTTGGTTTTAGAGAGAGAAAGTAGAGAGAAGGTGGAGAAAATGGAATATATTAAAAATGAAAGTAAAGATACACAATTTCCCACACCCCTCATGGAGAGTCATGAGGGGTATTTATAGGCTCTACACATCACAAGTTTGCCTAGTTAACATAAGTAGTCCCTATTGGCACAACTTGCTACATATCTAGTCCATTTCACGTATGTGACGTTATCTTTATAAAAAAGCGAGGCTAACAGATAGTCAAAAGCTGTAAAATTGACTGGAATTTATAAGGAGGGAAAGTTTGCCCCTTTAAGGGGGATGGTACCACTATATGTCATACGGTACCACTAAATTCAGTGGTACCGTGTCAGACAAGAACGCTCCAGATTTTGTTTTTAGTGCTGAAAGTTTATTTGAGGAAGTTTGGAGCTGTTTTGAGGGGGGGGGGGGGGGGGAATAGCTGTTATGATTTTTAAACTTATTTTTCCAATTGAAACAATTTTTTTTAATTCAAAAATAATTTGTAAATTGTATTTTTGAAAAGAATGGTTTGTCACATTAAAAATGTAAAGTTTGAAACACAAATTAACTTCTTTGATCATTTGTCAAGTTGTAAATTTGTTTGTTCTTACATAGAGTAATTTACAGAGAAACGGGATATTTCGATTAAAAATTTGTTTAAGTTAATTTTGACGTAAAGTGTTTTCACATTTTGTTATCATTAAAACGTAGAGATATCGAAAGATAGAAATAACGTTTTTAAACATTATTTGCATCAACAAGTATGATATGTTATATTTTTGTTTCGTTAGGCTATGTGTAATAGAAGAAGAAGAGGGCGTTTAAGGCCTTGATAGCACCTCAAGGACGTGTCAAACACTAAAACACACAAGCGCGACTGATGCGCTGTTAGATTTTTTCTAGCAACGTTACAAAACATTACCTAATTAAAATTACAACATGTAATTATACGATAACAACATGACATCATTGTTAAGGTTGGCTTGTATGAAACACTTATTTTTATTCCTTAATTTTGGATGTTACCATACAAGTTAAGGTTTGGTTATTGGTGCATTTTTAAACTGATAGTAATATCTCCTTACTTTTTTCACTTTTTTATTTTATTTTTATGTTTATAAACTTTTTTTTTAATTTATTAATTTATTTTTTAATTTTATTATTATTGTTTTTATAAACCGTGAAACAGAAAATTAAAAGCTTTACAAGTTAAAGTAACAAAACACAAAAAATACGGAGCATAAAACCATTAAAAAATGTCTCATCTTATTAATAAAGTGGGCGAAACTGCTGAAATAAAATGTGAAATACAAAATATAAAGTGGGACAAGTAAAAAATAGTAAAAGATAAAAGACATAAACAAAATTATAAAAAACAGTTTTGTTTTGTCAATAATCTATACTACATATAAAGCATGAATAACCTTCTCTCCAAAATTTTAAGACTTACAAGAAATTAAGCATGGTTTACAATACTTTAATGCACTCAATTTTCATAATTACAACAAAGTAAGCACATTGCACAACAAAATAAAGCGTGGTGTTATTTTAAGACCAAACTTCTATCAACCAACATTAATGTTATTAAAAACACCCCTTCACCAAAAATTACAACCATTTAAGCACAATTTACAATAGCTGCAACCAATTTTCAGATTTATAACAAAATAAGTATAGTGTACAACAAAATAAGCATGATGTAATTTTCAGAATTATTTTCAAACTTACAACATTAATGTTATTAAATTGGTCAATGTTATTAATGACTACTACTTACAAAAAAAGAAACACAATTTACAACACTTTAATGCACATAATTTTCAGACGTACAAGACAAGAAGCATATGTATAACAAAACAACACAATAATGCTATTTAATGTAGTCAATTATTTAGCTAATCAATAATGGGCCAACGGGTTTGAGCCCGAACGGGCACGGGCTATACGAAATTCTTGATATCCGTAAATCTATTGTCAAAAAAAAAAAATAATAATAATAAGCTAAAATACATTATTCATAAAAAAAAAATTTATTTCAGGGTACCCGCCGCTGCAACGCGTGAGTAACCTGCTAGTTGTTTTTAAAGAAAGAGATAATATTGGTAAGGCCGAAAGTAATGGTGGTCAGTCACTCACCGCCATCTCAGCTTTCTCTCTCCTCTCACTTCTACTCACTCCCGCTTAACATACATTTATTTTGGTCACTATACATCATCTTTCATTAAAATACATATTTTATAATATAAAATATACCTTACCAAATACTCCTCACCAGTGTTCTAAAAGGCGCGCCAAGGCGCGAGGCGTGGCCTCGGCGCCACGAAATGAACCAAGGCGTGAAGTCTAGGCGTCGTGTGAAAAGGCGTGGAATAAGGCGTGCCAAGGCGTGCCTTATCGTATGGCGTGGCGCCATTTTTAGAAGAGGATGATGTGGGCTTAAATTTTGGGCATAGTAATTTCTAAACATAGTTCAAATTTTCACTTTATTTCTTATGCATATCACTTTTTGTAAGCTCATTTTTTGTAAACTAGATATGCATATAAAATATGATATTATAACATAAATGATAAATATATAAATATTTTTTCGCCGCTTTAGTCACGCCGCAAAAAACGTCATGGCTTCGCTATGGCGCGTAAGGCTTGAGGCGTGACCTTGCCGCCACACCACGCCTCACGTCATTTATAACATTGCTCCTCACATACTCACAAACCAAATAAAAGATATTAAAATGATATATGGTCCTCAAATTTGTTAGTAACCTTGGTGAATAACTCACTAACAGCACTCCCATTCATAACAAAAGTTAACTTTTAACACGGTGATACGTCTGCGCCACATCAGCTTTAACTTTTTCACCTTAACTCACCAAAAAATACCCCAATTATAAATCAATGTTAACTCAACAACAATTTACAAAAACACTCAATCATTTAGAGGGGAAAGAGATTTTTTTTTTTAAAACAAAAACCATCTTAACGCTGAATTAAATGATTAACACGTCGTGTTACACGGCTTTAACTTACACCCTCATAATGTTAACACCACCTTAACGCGGGTTAAATTGGCTTTAACATAACTCATGCGTTACCATTAGGAATGTTCTAAATTAACACAAATTAACCGTGAGTCACACTCACCAAGAAATAAAGAAATAGTATAGATAATGGAGTTGATGGCGACTGTGGTGACGGCATCTCCTTGATTCCGATGCTACCTCAAGATTCCCTGTCTTTTCCCGCTAAAACTGTTTTTTATTAATATATTATTATTGCCTTAATTAAAGCCTACTTTATAAAATACAACAATCGATTTTATACTACTCCATATTCAGAAAATTCACCTTATACATAGGATTTTCTCAGTCCTTTTCATTTTGTAATATCTCAAGACAATAGTATTCTTTTCGCACCGACCAATCAAAAAGAAAGTTAACGAGTAAGAATATATTTGATTGGTCGAAAGGTATACTAATTCGATTTTTCTTAAACTATGCGGAAGCTATAACTAAACAAAGTTTGTGACGTTTGAAGTGTTTCTACTGACTACTGGTGTAGAAATCTGTAATTTCAGTCTTAATGCATATTTGTTTCACAAGCATACATAGGGCATGTTTCGCGCGAGTGATTGTGAAAGATTATGAAGATTTAAGACTATTTTGTTGAAAAATAAACTTTGATAAAAAAAAATAATAATCTTTGTTTGGATGACAAAATTATGAATTATTTAAAAAAAATAAGTTCCCAAAATGAGCTTTTAAAAAATTATAAAAATTATTTTTCACAAATTGTGTTATTTTTCACTTTTAATATAAAAGTATAGCTAGTTTGTCAAATACTACTAAAAAAAACGACAATTTTAATTTTTTTTTCTGTAACAGCACCACTATTAGTATTAACAAGAGCACCAACAACAACATCTATTTTCGCCAAAGACTAAGATATGAAAACGTGTAGTTCAGAGGGAGTAATGTTATACTTTTTTCTTCAACAAAGAGTAATCTTATACTACTACTTCTTATATTTTTGTTCATCTTTCCATTTTTTTTTTCATTTAAAAAATACGAAAAAATAAAATATGTCCACTTTTGTTTATTTCAACCTTAATGTCCACTGCTGCTTTAAAAAAATAAAAAAGCTTTGAAAATGTATAGACTAAGGCCACTAGGTGCAGTTCGTTGGAGCACCTCGCCAGTCCAACATGGCACCACACCGACCCCCCTCATCTTTTCTCGTCAGTTGGAAGCTCATCATCTCCACGACGAAGGAAAACCTCTGACAAATTACCATTTGAGTGGGACCATGTAAAGTGTAGATGCAATAATCCGCACCTAAGATATGAAGGAGAAGTCCGGGTCTTCAAGGGTGTTCGGATCTACTGACGTGCTCCGAACCTCGAGTAACTTCGTATCTCCTGCTAGGTCTTGAGCTGTGATAAGACAAGTAACACACGTTAGCCTCGCCCCGGGTGTTTAGTCCGAGACCCAGCTCCGGTGTGAGAATGAGTATGGGTGATATGATTGTAATATGAAATATAAAGTATAAGTGTTAGTTTGGTTCAGAGTAATTGCTCTCCAGAAAATCTTGCCCCCAACTGTGAATGGTTGGGGCTATTTATACTACTTACTTATTCCGAGAACTAAGCATGGGCTTGATGGGCTTGTCCGTACAGCCCAATAGCTAGAACGTCCTTTTTATAATGACGTGGAGCTTGTCAGCTTAGTGACGAATCATTTGGTTCATCCTTTTAGTTCAACACTTGGTATCGTCCTTTTATATCGTCAGTGGATCATACTTTGGTTCGTCAGTGGATCACACTTGTTAGTGGATCATATTTTGGCTCGTCAGTGGATGATACTCGTCAGTGGATCACACTCGTCAGTGGATCATATTTTGGTTCGTCAGTGGATGATACTCGTCAGTTGATCACATTCGTCAGTGAATCACACTCGTCAGTGGATCATATTTTGGTTCATCACAGGAATCGGGTCTCTGGAGACCCGATACACCGTCATAAAGGGATAAACGTTTTTTCGTTTTTTGATTTTTCAAATGTGTGTGTGACTGTGTGGTGTGTTTACACACACTAACAAAGGAAGAAGATGAGGTGACATTTTTGTGTGTGTGTGTGTGTGTTAAATTTGGGCTAAATGGAACTATGTACGTGGGCTTGTTTTAAGTCAAAGTTTCTTTTTAATTTCTTTTATACGGAGTGACAGTTAGAATTTGTAAATTTTTTTTATATAAAAAATGTTATTTATATTATTTGAATGAAATGACTTTTATGTTATTTGATAAATTCAATAAAAAAAAAAATAAAGTTGTAAGTGGTGGGCAACAAATGAGTAAGTTGAAGTTAGTTGTTAGTGAGTGAGTTAGTTGTGGAGGTTTGTTAAAATGATGTGGTAGCCCGTGAGCCCTAAATGACGAATCCAACCTGTTCACTGCACCCAGTGGTCTAAGTAAGTTTTATTATTGGTGATAAAGTGTAATAATTGCACATTTATTAGATTATGTATTATCCTGTATAATATTCCCCAGGAATGTCACATCAAAGCACTATAGCAATGCAGCTACAGTTGCTTTGTGAGAGGAGTTACAGTAACTAACGGTCGTTAAGTACTTAACGGCCGTTAAGGTTAAGTACTTAACGACCGTTAACTTTTTTTTTTTTTTTTTTTTTTTTTTTTTTTTTTTTTTTTTTTTTTTAATTTCACCTGCAATGGATCCTTCGTCTTAGAGGTTCGTTTCAAATTTAGTTCTTATAACTAACGATCGTTAAGTGCACTAACTACTTTGGCAAAACACCCCGCGGCAACGCGCGGGTGATCCACCTAGTTATTCTTTAAAATGAAGGAGTAAAATTTTACTTAATAATTCTATTTACAAAATTACTACACATCTTCCATTTGTGCTATGTACCGAGGTGAAATTTTTGTAATTTTGGCATAAGGGTATCCATGGTTCAATTTGATAGCGTGAGGGATGAAGTGTTTATTAAGGGAAGAAAAGCTGAGTATGAAAACTTTTATATTAAAGATTGCGAATGGTTATTTCTAATTTTAAGCTAAATGTGGTGTACAACGAAAATTGTTGTTAGTGTATTTAGCTAGATAGTTGCTTGTTTCTGGCATGTCACAAACGTGTTAGTGGTTGTTTAAGCGTTGCTTGAGATTAATGTAGTATTTCAGCCGCATTTCATTGTACTTAATTGTTCTTGTGATTAATAGATTTTACCAGGGCGCGATTGTTTGTATTTCATTTTATTCTTTCAAACCCTTCTTTCATAAAAAGGCACTCAGTGAGTTACTTAGAGCACTTGCATCAATAACGCCACAATGGTGTTAAAGAGCATTTAACGTGCGTTATCAAGGCGTTAGCCGATGGGCTTGGTTGCATTATTGTGGCGTTAACGCCTAACGTTAGGGATTTAACCCGGCGTTAAGGCTAGTTGAGGTAAAAAAATAAAAATCTTTTTTGCCCCCCAAACGGCTAGTTTGTTAACGTTAAAAAAAAAAAAAAAAAAAAAAAATTCAACCCCCTCCACTTTAATAAACAACGGTTAGTTTTCAAGTTTTTTTTTTTTTTTTTTTTTTTTTTTTTTTTTTTTTTTTTTTTTTAATCAAAATCATATATCCACCCCTATAAATACCCAATAAACACATATATTTTTTTTTCACACATCCACTACTAATTCTCAACTTTTTATACTTACTATATAAGAAAAAAAACCTTCTTCATTCACAATGGACCCAAATGAAAATGCCGAATTATCTCGGACTTGGTCAGACCTAAATGACGAAGAATATATAGAGTTTATGATTGCTGCGTACGAGTATCAGCAACGCTTAGAACAAGAAGAAGCTAATCCTCAGACTCAGGTGCCTCGTACCCACATATATCGTGAACGCGAGCTTGCTGAACAACATTTGCCAAATGACTATTTTGTAAATGGCTGCAAGTAGGAGTGTTAACGATCCGAGCTTTTAACGAGCTACTCAAGCTCGAGCTCATTTAACTCGAGCTCGAGCTTAATACTCACGAGCTCGAGTTGATCTCGATCAAAAATTAGAGCTCGATTAGTTTGACGAGCCGAGCTTTAAAAACTAATATTTGGCTCGGCTTGTTCGAAAACTCGTTTAATAATCACGAGTCGAACGAGCCGAACGAGCTAGTCGAGCTTAACGAGCCGAACGAGCTACTCGAGCTTAACAAGCCAACACTTAATCTATATAAGTTTTTAAGTTTATTTTAAAATTTTAAATATATGTTTCTAATATGATTTAGATTCAGTTGTAGCTTAATATTTCTAAGCTATATATTTATACTTACTTGAAAGTAAGCCTCCTCCTTTTACTTGGACTTTGTTTTATAGGCTCTTTATTTGTCTTGTTTTATTCTCTTTTCATATGTGGGATGCATTTTCTTTTAATTCTTTTTCTTAACATGTTTGTTCTTTTACTTACATCCTTTATATCTAATACATTATCTTTTTTAGTTATTACAAGTTTATCAATCAACTAAATGACAACTCTTTTAAGTTTAATTTATATAAACACATTCGGGGCATAAGGATTTCGAGTCTAATTGTTCCCCTTTATTTAGTCAATTCGTCTCCTCGAGTCCGTGCCTATTATTTCGAATACGAAGAGGTACAATAAATGCGTAAGCCTAAAGGCATAGTGAGGTCGTGTATTATATACATAAAATATCGCACATATGATTCAAAGGCATGAAAAATGATAACATAACATATAACTTATGGGATGCCGACAATTGTGTTACGGAGTATTAATAATTTGTTACTAACCCTTTTTGCTAGTCTTATTGTTTATAAAGTCGAAATCACAAAGATAGAGACTTAAAACATAATTGAAATATTATCAGAGCATTTTCATTCAAATTGTATTGATTAAAACAATGTACATGCATAATTTCATGAAATGCAAATGCACATGTATATAACAATAAATCACATAGATGCCACAACAATGATATGCAACGCATAATCAGGGATTATAGTGTACATCCCCGTTTAGTAAAACTCACGAGTACTCACCTTAATTACAAGGTAGTTACGTTTGTAATTATAAGAACCTATATCAATTCGGTATCACGAATTAATCATTTGACAGCTAGTTGATACTTACATGCTTTCTTGATTTTAGATGAGTTCCTCCTCTAGAAATTTTTTATTATGTTTATAAAGCATGATCTAAGCAAAAAGAACTAAAGTCATGAGAGGAAACAAGAGTGTATAAACATATTTCATGTCTAGTTTATGGTCAGCATTCTTCCAGATTGCAACACTCGACTTTAGAAGGCCATAACTCTTTCAATATGTAAATAAATGTAGTGAAATTTCTTATAGAATTTAGATCTATGAGTTAGCTTTCAAACCCATATGGTCTTATCTAAAAAGTCAAAGTTTTTAACCTCCACGCCGTTGTCAAAAGACATGTGTGCAAGCAGCTAAACTTGTTGTGATTGTTAGTTGTATAATTTTTTTAACGACTTAACCATATCCAAAATTTGTAAGTTGGGTTTTCAAAAACTTGTCCATATTTTGCATGTGTTTTTGAACGAGTTCGATCATTTGAGTGAATAGTTAAAGCTAATCAGTTAGTTATGCAATTTAAACATTTATAGTTTGCACTCATCATTTTTTACGATTTTTACAATCATATGGACTAAGCAATTGATTTGTAGGATCTATAGTTAAACTATCATCGTAATTACGATTCACAATCTTTCAACGTTAAAAGAAATCAATCACAATTAGATATTTTCTTAGTTTTCAATTAGTAAAGTTGTTTGCTTAGATTTATTATTAAATTAAAATTGTTTAGATTTAGTGTAAATTTGAATAACTCACAATGTACCCTTACTACCCAAACATTATTTGTTTAGAAAATAATCCATGATTTTAGTTTTCGATTCACTCTTCTTATTTACATCCATGATAATAAATACCTATTTATATGCATCATTTAATTGAGATTTATTAATTTTGATAGTTGGGCTTCTAAAATAGTCTTACACGTTGTATTAATATTGAATTAGTTTATTTTTTGTTTCATAGCATTATCGTGCTTATATTTGTATTGGTTATTCACATTGGATTTTTTGTTGTTGTTTGATATTTATTTGTAATGTTTAATACTAGGTTTGATACAATATGACAGTTGTTCATATTTATAAACTTTAAAAATATCATAAGAACAAGACAAATCAACATATAGGATTGACATGACTAGTAAAATTATCCCACATCGCTTGAAGAGGAAAACTTTCAAGAGAAAAAACTCTATATAAGCAAAGCCTCCACCTTATTTTGAAACATAGTTAAGCATTAAATGTTATAAAACATTAATTGTGTGTTTCTAAATAAGCTTTTTCTAGCTTATAAGTTACATAAACTTTAGTTTGACTGTTTGAGTATAAAAACATTTTTTTTTATATAATTTTTAAAATTGTAAATGAGCTTTTGAGCTCGAGCTTGAGTTAGTAAACGAGCCTATCAAGTTCGATCTTTTATACGGACATATTAAGTTTGAAAGTTAGTTTATTGTAAGAGTAAAATAAAAGTTATAAATCTTAAACGAGCTTCGAGCTCGAGCTCGAACAACAAAAAAATATTCGAGCTCGAGCTCGAGCCAAGTTTCAAAATTTTATTCGAGCTCGATCCGAGCTCGAGCCGAGTAGTTAATAAACGAGCCTAGCTCTTTAGGCCAAAACTCGAATCGGCTCGGATCGTTAACACCCTTAGCTGCAAGTATACGCCTCGTAATTTTCGTAGAAGGTTTCGCATGCGCCAAAAACTATTTTTAAAAATAGTCAAAGGTATTGAATCTTATGAATCTGATTTTATTCCAGACCACTTTCAATATTTCAAGTCAGGGATTGTTTGTACTGGTCGAGGGAGTATTAGTGCTATTATGAGCTATTATGAAGTGTACAGCTGCCATACGCCAATTGGCATACGGCAACTCACCCAATGCATTTGACGAGTATTTGCAAATGGGTTCGAGTACTATGCGTTTATGTCTTGATAATTTTAACATGTGTGTTATAGATTTGTTTATGCATGAGTTTTTAAGAAAACCAACATGGGCGGACGTTCAAAGTATTTACCAAAAGCATGAACGGGAACATGGTTTTCCGGGAATGCTTGGTAGCATTGATTGTATGCATTGGGCGTGGAAAAATTGTCCGGTTGCTTGGCAGGGGCAATTTGGTAGGGGTGATAAAAGATATCCAACGTTAATGCTTGAAGCTGTTGCTTCACAAGATTTGTGGATTTAGCATGCATTTTTTGGTATGGCAGGGGCAAATAATGATATTAATGTTTTGGATAACTCTAATTTGTTCGACGACTTGCTGAAATACGAATCCCCAAGGGCACCGTATATTGTAAACGGAAGAAGATATGAACAGGGGTATTACTTGGCTGACGAAATTTACCCACAGTGGGCAAGTTTTGCCAAATCTTTCTCGGCAACGACTGACGAGAAACATAGTTATTTCAAAAGGAAGCAAGAAAGTGCAAGGAAGGATATCGAACGTGCTTTTGGTGTGCTCCAAGGACGGTGGGGTATACTACAACAACCGGCACGTGCTTATGAAATTGTCAAGATACGACGAATCATGTATACATGCATTATTTTGCATAACATGATATTGAAAGATCAAAAGTTTGTGCTCCGTGACTATAACAGATTGCTTGTGGATCCGGTATCTAATTTGGGGCAGCAAACATAGGTCGACAGATGTGATACCCAGCAACGCAAGATGAGGGAATTGCGCGACTCAGGAATTCATTCTTAGCTCCAACGCGACCTTATGGAGCATGTTTGGCAGAAACGTCTTCAACACCAACAACAACATGAAGAAGAATATTCCGAAGACAAAGACGATGAATAATTATTTGTAATTCGTTTGGTTTAATTTCATATGTTTCTTTTTTTTTATATTTCTTTGTTATCGTTATTGCATTTTTTTTTTAATATTTTGTATTGTAATATTTAAGTTTTAATGTTATGTGGTTTATTAAATGAATTGTTAGTTTTAGTTTAGGGGTTGATTTTGAAAATATTTGAGTTAAAGTTGAGTTATTGTTGTGGGTGTTTTTGTGTGAGTTAAGGTTAAAGTGTTAAAGCTGATGTGGCGCTGGCGTGACACTGAGTTAAAGTTTAACCTGAGTGATGGATGTAAGTGCTCTTATGGAATCTCAAATCTTGAGGCTGATTACAGCCCCTTTGATGAAAGGTAAGCGCTTTGGTTGGCTACCTATAATATAAAGATCCTTCATTGCACACTTTAGATATTTGTTTCCATCCAATCAAAGACGACGAAGCGTGAGCTTTTAAAGAGATTTATATGCAATTTCTCTTTCATTTTACTCGACATCAACAGTGTCTTTCCTATAAGTAGAGCTGTAAACGAACCAGACAAACACGAACGGAGCCCTGTTCATGTTCGTTCATTTAATTTTAGCCTGACAAATAAACGGACACAGACGCTTAAACGGACGAATTTTCTTGTTCATGTTCGTTTATTAAGAAAATGAATTGTTCATGTTCGTTCATTAAGACACTAAACGAACGCTAAACGAACACAAACGATCGAACATAAATGAAAATAGACAAGCAAGCATAAACTTTATTGAATTCTTCACAATTGTTTTATAAGTGTTGCTTTGTTTAACCAAACCAATTTTTAAAATTATAAAATAAAAAGATATGATATATGAACGTAAAGAGATAAATAAACATAAACGAACTTTAACGAACGCCTAATCGGACGTTCACGAACATAAATGAACGAACGAGACTTTTCTTCATGTTCGTTCATTTAACTAAACGAACGTAAAATATTGTTCATGTTCGTTCATTTAATAAACAAACGAACATAAACGAACTTTTTACCGAATGGTTCATGAAATGTTCACTAAACGTTCAGTTCGTTTACAGCCCTACCTATAAAGCTTAATATTGAAACAAACACAATTCCTATATTTGTAAATGACCGAGAGGTTGTTATGAAGCTCATTATGCTGCAAGCTCAGAGTCTAATCGTCTATAAATCATGCACAAGCACTAGATCCGTTTTATACTTTCGCTTCGTCAACATATATATACAAGGACAGAATCAAAATCAAATACGACCGGGTGCACAAAATTTTTTGTAAGTATACTAACTAAATAATACTAGAAACACATTTCGATAGACCGGGTGTATTTAAGATTCATTTAAAAAAAAATAAAAAAAAATCGATATTTTCTTCAAAAATTAATGCTACATTAAAAAAATTCATTGGTTCCAAAACCCTGCGGGAACCCTCTAGTTCCATCCCACATAGAATATTGATGACTTCGTCTATAAACGATGCACAAGGCCACAAGCAAATATAGGATTTGTAACACGTTTGCATATATTGCAAATGTGTTTTCAAATATTATCAACAATTTGTCGCTAGTAATTTGTATTGCAATTACAATATTCTTTGCCTAAAAAAACAATTCCAAAAAGTACTTTTATGTCATGAATGCACTTAATCAACACGTTGAAAAAATCTTTTATTTTGACACTGGCCCCTCTTAATGGACCCGCTTTGATTACGATCAAGTTTATTTATTTTATCATGGCAATTCTCAATAAATTATAAAACTGTTTTTGATACTTTGATTATAAAACTTTACCTGAAACACACAAGACATGAAAATGGTCTTGTCACATGTTATTTAACAGAACTGAGGTCAATTTCATCAATTTAAGTAATTATTGTTAATATCAACATCATGCCTTCTATATAACAAAAAAGAGTTGCGTTTAGTTAAACACAATGCAAGTATTTAAGCACATATACCATTATAGCATAGTGAGATCGAAATGTAATGTTAATGCACACGTCTACTTTCTTATTACGGCACAAGGCCTCCAAAATCCACAGGCCGGGCGTGATATCAAATGATAATAAACTAAGCACATTTAAGCAAGCTCTACTTGAACAAGCTTGAGGCTATATATCCTGATAACAGCCATATTCACACATGTATTCCATAGTAGTACTTGCTTATAAGAAGTTCAGTAGAAACTGATTTGAGTACGCATGCGCTTAAACTCAGATTGTACCACATTCAGGGGTCAGTTTTTGTGCTCGAATCCGATAAATGCTCAATTCACACTTGTCTGGATTAAGCTCAAATCACTCGATAAAAACTCCAGACTCTTATGAAACCATATACTACAATTTATTATCTTATGTGCACCAACACCAGTTCAATCATAAACTAACCCGGTCAGCATTAAGGCTAATAAGTTAAGATAGAAGACTATGTTAAGGCTAATAAGTTAAGATGGAAGACTATCTGGGATTTTAAGCATATATATGGTTCAAAACAAGTACACCCACTTTTGATTCAACGCGTGTAACAAGTACCAAAATTCAACACAAACTATAAAACATCAATTAATATATGTAGTTGAAATGCACCAGTTTCAAATAAACAAAATAATTCAATACTTCACTATATTTGAATAATTACAAAATTCAAAAAGTAAGATTTGTCATTTGGATGCCAAAGTATAATGCTGATCATCTTGCAAGACCATGTTCAGTCAAGTTGCCATGAGCCCATGATGAGACCCACTATAGGAACAGAATAGAGTATGCAAAGTTTATACGGTATTGCGACATGCTTATTAGAGATGCAATGTGCCTCTATCTTTGCATATAAAACATAACTTTAGACAATCAATATGCTATTTCGCTAAACCGTTTACCTTCTTTCACCATCTTGTGGTCTCTATTCCGGTACCCATGATTATAATCCTCTCGGATACTATCTGAAAGAAAAGAAATGATACATGTTTAATAAAAAAAAAATGTCAAAATGAATATAAATGTAACATGCCGGCTGCGTGTTGCATAAAGCTGGCAAAAAGGGTTAACTATTATTTTTATTTGGCTAAATGGGGACGGGTCAAGTGAGTCAACAACGGTTTGAAAGTTGTCCCAAATCTATATGTAACACATACAATTTTGTAAATCATCGTCACTTAAAGATCTTGATTATTATAGTAAAAAATTGCTTATGTAATCACAACATTCATATTTTCAGTTTACAGATGTATTTATTAAGATCTTAAGCATATTCACCTATCACAAAGCAGTTCGGTTCTGATTTTGATCTCTTGAATCAATAGCAGACTCTACACCATCATCATCATCATCATCATCACCATCATCATCCTCATCACCATCCTCATCTTCATTGTTGTCACCGTTAAAATCCACAATAGACGTAGATGCAGATTCTGATCTTCCGTTACCAGGGTAAGACTGACTTCGAGAAGCAGCAGAAACAACAGCCAGCTGTCCACTTAACAATGTGTATATGATGTCTCGGTTTATAACTGGTTTTATCAACTCAAGCCGGTGTTCTGGGGTATGCTTCTGATTGAACCTTCCTGGAAGCTTGGAACCTGCGCCATGGCAATCTCCACAAAGATCATAACCACTTTTACTTGTCTCCTTGCAATCTATGCACTGATATCTTTCCCCAATTATCGGACACATCTGTGGAAAATGGAATTCTTCATTTAAACTTTATGAATACCAAGTCTAGTAGCCACATGTTGCACATGATTAGACTATTAATAACTTCCGACTAAAAGAAGTGAAGTTTTTTAAAGAAACATGCAAATTAGGTACACTACAAGGAATATTTTTAACATCTATAATCTCTCTGTTTGCGGGTTCATTAAATGAATTTAATGCCTAATAGTGTCAACGCTCATTAATTATTATCTAATAATTCTGTTTATGGGCAAGTTAACTTGATAAAATTCTTTAACTGAGTGTTAATCATTTGCATTAAACAAACTGAGCTCAACTGTTGGCTATTAGTAAGATATTTCATTAAAGAAAAATGACATTTTGGTCATGCTACAAAAGTAGAAATGATGAAGAGAGCTTACCCCACAGATATCACAACCAACCCCTGGATGAAATTTTGAGCCATGAACAGTCCACCATTGGAGAAAATTCTCTCCCGTTGGAAATTTTGAACCTTCATCACTGCCTGCTGATCAATCCAAAGACGATATTTATATTACTACTTTGAAAGGACATACAAGACCTAGAAAACCATAGAACCACTCCAAAAACAATTGAGACAAGCATTCTTGATACCCTAACTCTAGTGGTGGGAAATTTTGCCCCATCTATTATATATGGGTCGATCTAGGTTAAAATTTATCTTAACAGGATAAAAGTCACCCAAAGTGTATTTCTGAACCTCATAGATAATAACTAAAGAAATCGACACACTAAAGAGCAATTAGTTATAAAAAAGATATTTGACAAACGTGTTTTGCTTCAAGTGGATCCAACCCAACCCACTTCGACCGTAACAATAAGAACCCATTTGACCCAAACCCGTTTTGACGTGTTACCCAGCGCACTGCGCACCCAACCCACACATTTTGGTCACATTCTTTTTTGGGTTACCTGGGTTTCCGACTCGACATTGCGAGCAGACTAATCCCAGGGTGACTACCCTTTTGGATAGCCCGGAGTCGGCGCAGGTGAACCTCCGTGGTCACAAGGGGATTAATTTTATCCCTGTTGGATTCGAACCCTTACCTCCTCTTTGAAAGGTTGGTAATCTTACCACTGGGTCACCCCTTGTGGTTACATTTTGTCACCTTTGAATAGCTCAAATGCAAAAAGATGCAACTGAATTTAAGTGTAGCTAGAGAACCACCAAATCTCACCAGTGAGTGAATTACCACTTTGGATCTGCTCCTGGCTGAGTTGTGTACTGCTTCTAAGCGCATAGTCTGAAGAAAATTGTTCCTGTAGGACGTTCTCAAGCTCCTTACACACTTTTGGGAATCCACTTGGATGCCGGCTGTCACAAACTTGACATTTAATCACCCCATCTTCTGGTATGGTGATGCAGGCCTCACAGTAAACTGAAGAGCAATAAGGATGTATAAAAGACAAATGTAAATAATTTAATCCAATCAAATTATGTCAACCAACAACCCTGAGAACATATAACAAACTAGAAAAAGCAATGAGAGAAAGTAAGCATACCATGACCACAATTAAGAGCAACAGGCCGAAACAGCAGCTGTTTACAAGCAGCACAAAGAACATCAGCAACTGTTATCTGCTTACAGTTTTCAGCAGAACTCCCGTGTTTTGATTTACTTTCTATGGTAGAAGAAGGATTTATTGACATACTATCTTCAGATTTGATATCAGAAGGTTGTTCCACAATCATTGGATGGTCTACTTCTTCGTCAGAAATAAGACAATCTAATGCGCTTTGTTCTTTATCCTCTATACCATGTAAACACGGAACTGATTTTAGAAAGAAAAAAACACTCTACAGGGGTGTTTGGGATTGCCTATTATTTTTCAGCTTTTCTACTTTGTTTTTTTTTTTTTTTAAATCCAAATTGCTTCTGCTTCAGGTTAAAAAAGCAGTTTCTGATAAGCAGAAAAAGTAAGCAATCCCAACACCCTCTAAATAACTCTTATCTACGATAAATGCATAAACCACTAGTTAACATACCAAGTGTTTGTCTTTTCCTTCCGGCATAGGAAACCGGATACATCTTCTTGAGAAAGATATCCAACATCCGACAGATGGCGGGAAAATAACGGTAAGGGTGTCTACATAATGGACAATGAGATTCACCTCTCGTATCCATGGACAGGTGGCAGCACCAGAAGCAGGTAACATGGCCACAAACTGCAAAAATACCAAAAACAGTGGCACCGGAGATTAATAGACAGAATATTAATATTTAACTATCGTAAAGTTCCAGTTTTATTGTAAGCATTTCGTACCTAGAACTACAGGTTTGTACAAAAGGTCTCTGCAACAAAAAAAGCAAGAACATCAGATCACAAATTAATCATCAAATAGGAAAAACAGAAGGCCAAAAAGCGAATAATAAAGATAACATATAAACATGTACAAACATGGAAGTTACAAAAGTAAATCTAAACACCAAAGTTACTGATATGAGTATATAGATCTAAATTTGTAGCCGAGACCTTGAGTTCACATAATTTAACCATCTCCACATTTCGATATTCATAGCTTAGGATAATCAAATTATTAGCCCAGAAGTAGTAATATACCAACTTTCAACTTCATATTAGTAGTTCATGTTATGGGGTACATATTCTCGTAAAAAGTCAAAAGTTCAATAGTTATATATTACATGCTGTTTTATAAAACTTTCATTCTATAACAAAACAACAACTCTTAGCGACAGAACAAACTAAATTATGCTAGTTCCAAAAAAATTATTTTATTATACATCATCCATGAACATGAACAACAATCTAAGTATTATTAGCCCGGAACACAATTTAATGCTGTTTACAAACAAGAACGAACGCTAGAACAAGCTCAATCAGGCCAACTTACATAAACACGAATAGAACTATCATTGTTAAGTATTCACAATACTTGATACACTAATACGAACATCTCATAAAAACTCAAATAAAATAACTCAATCTTTTCTTTCTTTTTTTTTCGTAACCATCGTTTTCGAGACCAGCGCAACACATAACAAACTGAAGTCATCTATATCCAATAAAAAACAATAAAACTCGAATAATGCACTTATTGCAAACTTGATACATGATCAATAAAAAACAATAAAAAAATCTAATCAACAAAACACATTGAATTATATTAATCCAAATAATCTGCAATTAGCTAAAAAGTTAGTAATTGTTGATTAATTCAGAAGAAATAAATAAAGTAATCCACAAAACTGAATTGAGAACCCTAAGTTAAGAAAAATAAGGAGAAAAGTTGGTACAAGCAAACAGCGCATGTAAAATGATCAGAAACTTGCTCCTCTGAATCTGAAGATTCTTCTTCTTCCTTCTTGTTGTTTTCTTCCATTCTTTAGAATTAGATTGATTTCTTTGTTTGTATTTTTTTTTTAATATATTTTTATTTCAAGAATTGAGATACTAACTACTGTATTAAAAATGGACAACCAACGTGACCGCCAATCTTTTACACATGTTTATTTTGGGCTTGGGCTGCCCTTTTATCAAAACCGATTTTCTTCTTTAGGAATTAGGAGAAAGGAACAAATTGAATTTTGTGATTGAAATAATTTTTTTTCCCCCAAAAATCTATATAATTAAATTAAAAAAATATATATAAATGGTGTAATTCAAGTACAAAATTCGGTTTTTGGTTTTGACCCATAACCGAACCGAACTTCGGTTTGGTTCTCGGTTCGGTTCGGTCACAAATATTTTCGGTTCGGTTTGGTTTTCGGTTATGACAAAAAAAAATTAACCGAACAACCCGAACCGAAGAAACTGATTGACCTAATAACCGAACCGATGAATTAATCCTACACTGCCATGATGAAGGCGTCGGCATCAAGATCTTCGAGCACACTTCCGATCTACTGATTGCCCTACTTGGGCTCGCCACAACTATCTTCACAGCATGGTACTTTGGCTTCAGAAAGGCGACGGAGGCGGCGCCAACTAGGGGTGTAAACGAGCCAAGCTTTTATCAAGCAACTCGAGCTCGAGTTCAAGCTCGACTCGATCGAGCCGAGCTTTTATCGAGCTCAAGCCGAGCTCAAGCCCAGTAAACTAGCTCGAAACATATAATGAGCCGAGCTCGAGCTTTTGATAGCTCGGCTCAAGTGGTTATCGAGCTTTTCAAGGCTTAGTATAGATATATTTTCATATTAAC
Source organism: Artemisia argyi (assembly GCA_030686995.1). Taxonomy (NCBI): domain Eukaryota; kingdom Viridiplantae; phylum Streptophyta; class Magnoliopsida; order Asterales; family Asteraceae; genus Artemisia; species Artemisia argyi. Next base: position 58,255,259 of record CM060708.1, on the reverse strand, counting down.
TAAATTATAAGGACTAACTCCATAAAGGATAAACTATTTTCTAGCCTTGGTTATGAGAATTTTATTGATGGTTTTATTAATCTGAAAAATATCTAATTTAGCTTTCAAACGGTTAAGTATTTCTCTTCCAGTTTATGATTCGAGATCATGTACAAGTTCTGTGTGAAAACTATATTTATTTTTTGGCAACTGCAATTTGCAATTTGTTTTGACATGGAATGGTGTATCTACTATTTTGTTTGAGCTCATTTTAGCGGCAAATACCAATTGGCATATATTCGAGCTTTTCATGTATATCATTTCGAGCTTTTCAAGCTAAGCTCGAGCTTTTCTCGAATCCTGCTCGAGCCGAGCTCAAACTTGGATGGTTAAAGCTTGACGAGCAATCGAGCCGAGCTAGAGCCAACCTTTTATCTTTCGAGCCGAGCTCAAGCCTTGTTGAGCTCGGACTTGGCTCGGCTCGATTACACCCCTAGCGTCAACTACTCAGCCGCCTGTGCAAGTGGTGGTGGATGATGGTGGTTCCTCCGGATCCACATCGTTCCACTCGATAATCATTGAGGATAATGAGTAATTGTAGTTATGAGTTAATTTTATTGGTGAGTTTAAAGTAGATCAAAATATTTACTACATGATGATAATAGATTAAATAGGTTGTTACAACTTACAAGTCAATGGGTTTTATAAATATTAAAGTTGTCACAAATAAAGACATTTAATTTACATTATAGGTTTTATAAATATTGATAATCAATGCCCACTTGCAGAGGTTAAGGTGTAGTTAATGAACAAAAACTTTCTTAATTAACCAAAAAATGCATTAAATACACATTAAATAAACTTGTAAATTACGATATTTGAACATGATTTTCAATTAAATAAATTAAAATATTCCTTTTATAAAGAGATTAATCCATGCCCACTAACTAAAGACATTTAATTTACATTTGAATGTTGGCTTATCAATTTTTATTTCTTATTAAAGAAATGTGTTTGGTCTTAGCAGCAACAGAATGTAGCACGCCTACATAAGGTGTGCACTTTTGGCTCAATAACAGCACGCCTTATGTAGGCGTGCGCTATGGGTCAAAAAGCCAAAGCGTGAGCCAAAAGCGCACGCCTTATGTAGGCAAGCCGCATATTTTTACTCAATAGCAGCAACAGAATGTAGCACAACTGAACATAGTAAAAATCAACTATCAAACTAATCAACACCGAACTATATGACAAATAATCAACTAACACGAATCAATAGTAGCATCAGAATGTGCTTATACATATACAGATAAGGTTGATTGATAACAGATTGCAACAGTTGGTTCAAGGATCCAAACCTGCAATTTGGTGACCTTCTGTTGTTTTGAAGATCCTCACATTGCAAGTAAATGGGAAGTTATAAATACACAATACTATAGCAACAATTGATACGTCATTTTGCACGAAGGACACGAATAAAACAACTCCAGAAAGACCCAAATGAAATTTATTACAAATTCCAGAACAGTTACTTATAGTCTTATACTATACATGCTACACTTGACCTTACTCCTAACTCAGCTATAATCTATTGATAGTAAGAAATCAATCTTAAAAGATAAAACATTGAGACATATATGTCATTTAAGTACCTTGATTTGGTGTATGTATTGGTATAGCCCACCCTTTGGTCCAAGGGCGGACAGAGTCAAGAAAGTGAGCTTTAGCGTAACATTTATTTTTATTTATTTCCATAGCTTAACAGAACTGTCATGACTTGCAGAAGCGACCATTCCAGTAACAGGAGATTGTGCCAAAGCGGATATTATGGTGTCATGAGCTTGAACTGTCATTCGTTTGTTCTCGGTCATGTTCCACAGCTCCAAGGACTGTTCACACAATAAGAAAAGAAAGCAAACAACAAGAGATTAAAGTAGTCGTTTGATCAGAGCAAAAAGTCAAAATATACTTCGTATACCAAAAAGTGCAATCTTTAATTCTTTAAAAACAAAACAAATGCTCAACAAAGCCATGTTTTACTAGGATCACACATTTTTATTAGAAATAGGTACTTATAGTCTTATACTGATTTACAGAATTGTTCAGCATGTTTACCTAATGGCGGGTTTATATTGAATCATCAAGTATCTATGGGTTGATGGGTAAAACCTAAAAAACGGGAACAAAGTAATGTACTTATATGCATACAACCACCTAAGCAGGCAAGATCTAGCAGGGTTGTGCCTAACAAAATTGTACATCTTTGCAGTGTCAAATATAAGTTAAATTTTTTTTGCAAAGGCAATACTCACATATTCTTGTGATTTTTCAATAGAACTCTACCATTTTGCCAGATTTAGTAATTTAACTTATATCCGCATCACTGAATGCATCATATATATGTCTCTACTCTATCTACAATCTCATCCTCAGCCATCTTTAGAAAAAGGTGAATGAAAGGACTACCTAATTTCTCATCTCGAAAGCATAAAGACTATTAGTCAAATATTAGATATAGATATAATGTATCTTCGGTCAATATATCATTCCTAGTATCCTGTATAGTTTGTTATGAGTTGTTAGGTTGTCAATAGGGTTTGTGTGTATATATATATCTCTCAATAATGAATGAGAAAGGCATCAAGATTTAAAAAATTACTTACTCGATTTCCGCCAATAACCAAAAGAGTAGAATAACTTGGATGGAAAACACAAGAATGGAACTGGTTTCCATTTGAAGTGAGTTCGTGAATGCACTCCCCACTAGCTAGCGACCACACTTTCACACATTCTTCGCTAACAGAGGCCATATATTCTCCATTCAAGTCCCAGCAAACATAGTTTACTACTCCCGAATGTGCCTGATAACCAAGTAAAGGGTCCAACTTGAAAATAAATTATAAAATTCAAAAATTTAAACAAAATTATTTTCTTAAGTGTATAGTTCTTATAGATATATTTTTAATACATAATCAATTATAAATTAGATTAAAAAAATATGCATTTTGATCCAAACCCATCTTAACCCATTATCAAACTCTCCCGCACTGCACATCTTTCTATCTCCATTAAAAAACTAATCTAGTAAAAACATGCTGCACTCAGACAAATATTGTTTAACCAGCAAACACTTTGTTGTGCGCATGTATAATTATTATTAGTGAGTGCACTGATAAGAACTGTTATTATAGTGATCTAAAGTTATGAACAAAGGTGTTTATCCTGTTTCATATTAGGTTAATTATCTTCTAATGTGCCCCATTTAACCTGTTATAAGTATAATTAAATGAGCTGGAATATAGATCTCTAGATATTACATTATTACTGAAACTTGCTTTCATTTTCACAGCCAAATACCTGGAAGGAATGTGTTTGCCTATCGGTTTCAACATCAAATATGGAGACGGTGTTCTCTGAAGCTGCTGCCAGAAGATGTCCAGTTACAGGCTGGAATCGCACTTGCGCACTGCCTACTTGCTACACTTGCCAATATAGACAGTGCTTAGATATGAAAAACAGGATCGGGTATAGAAATTTAAGTATTTAACAACATAAAAGAGCAGTTATATAGAACTCCAAACCAACCTTGGATACACGAGTGCACTGGAATGGGCTGATATTCCAATAGCGAATTTCATTCTTACTATCACAGAAGCAGAATAGATCGTTCTTCTTGGGATGAAAATCTAGGGACATAACATGTGCAGTGTGGGTCGTATGTGCATGTAAACAATAGCTTGGCTGCAACATCGCATTTAAAATGAAATACATTCCAGACATGTCAGATTACAAACACATCATACTGCAGTGTACATTATAGAGGTGGCAAGCGGATTGGGTAAACAGGTATATTTCAAAACAGGTCTAAATTTGTTGACCTTTTTTGAGCAACTAGTGGACCACATACGATTATAAGTACTATAGTATTTCAATAGTACTACACTTTTTTTTAGAAAATATGATTTAGGAGGTTTTATGCATCCCAAAAACATAAATTGACTTACGAACCGTTGGCTCATTTTCTTCTATTGCTAATTTGTTCATTTACATATTTGACCTGTTAGAGATAAAACATAACCCGTACCAACCCATTCATACGTTAACGGGTCAAAATTGCTATCTTTTAGTACAATATGACATTAAAAGAGAGCTTACATCAGCTGCATCCCAAATCCGCACAGTCTGATCAAAGGAAGCAGTCGCAAACTGAGTTGAATTTGGTCTAAACCGAACATCAGTTATTACATATTGATGTTCTTCGGGAGTGCTCTCAGTTCGTAAGGTATCCATGTTCCACAGAACAGCCTGAAGAGATGAACCAGTCATTACACTCACTCATGCTTAATTCTTGGGACAGATTGTCTAAACATAAACTCCATAACTAGATTAGTAACAGTATACACAAAGGACTGACAGGTAAACCATTAAGTACGAGCAAATAACTCGAAGTGGAAAAGGGGCAGGTTAGGTAACATTCAAATGAGGTTAGTCAATAAAATGATTTTGTGTATGGGTTAAAACAAGGAATCCATCCGACGCATCAGCACTTTTTTGTCCATTTTTATTGAACCTCAAAAAAACAGTAATGAATTAAATATGATTGAGAAAATTATACTACAAGTAACTACGTATTTATTTTAGATAAAACGATTTGAGACGTTTTTAAGTATTTAAAATAGACGTCAACACCTATTGACTCGTTTAGCCTGCTCCGCCTGTTTAACCTTTTACCATTGTCATGTTTGACGCAACCTCTTACCTTTTTGTCATGGCCAGCACTAGCTAGCAACTTCCCATCTGATGAAAAGTGACAACATGTGACCTTATTTCTTGTCCGTATACAGCCAACTTCCCCAAAAGAAAAACCTGCTGTAGAAAGTTCAGTTATGACCAGCATTATACATGGTTACTTTTTTACCTTAATAAGATTTCCCGTTAATGGAATGGGAACAGGTCAATGCTTGATATGCAGGGGCGGGTTGACCTAAAATACATTTTGTTCAACAATTTTAATAATTTATAAACTATTCGTGAGTCAGATATGAATAGATATTTCCAATTCGATAAAATAAAATTTATAGTTTATTTAAAAAAACTATAGGAAATTACATTCATTAACTACACTTTGCATGACTTTCAACCCATTTGACATATTTCCTTCGAAGCTAAGTTTTACCCGTGTGACCTGTTAAAGATAAACATAAACCAAATCGACCCATTCATAAATAAATGGGTTTAGAATTTCCACCTCTACAAAAGGTGTTATCATTGAATACCTTTGGAAGACCCGGTCTTGTGCTCCGTAACTGTCTGCTTTAATGTATTATAATCTCCTGCATCCTGTTGTAGAAAAGATTCCACATTATCATCCAGGTTACCAACATCCCCGAATTGCTCAATGTCATCCTGCACTACGAAGAATAAAGTTGAGGATCAAGGGGATTCTCACGTGAAAGGCTCGCAATAGAATCTTAATCACATCTCATACATTAACAGAGTATAACTGGCCATTTCAACTCATGTAGTCATGATAGGCTGATTCAAGTTGTATAAAGAAAACATTCCCGATCATGTTATAAAACCTTAAGATTCTTTTTTATACAAAAAAACCCGGCCATTATTGAAATTATATAATTTGCATAATCATATTTGCCAAACTTATTATTCCTAGAAAATACATATATATACTTAAACCATTTAGACCCGCTACCCAACCCACCCCATGTTGCCACCTCTAAATTTTCAAAATGTAAAATCAGGCATACTAGCTGAAATCATGTAACCCGCAATGTGAATTATGTAATCAAGCTGAGCACAGCATATTGAATGCAAGATTTCCAGTGTTATTGCAATCATCAAGTATGATCACAAGATATATGTGGAAAATGAAACAGGCTTACCAGCTGATTTGTTGAAGAAGCAAGACCACCCGTTCCATCTGCACCATACATCATCATGCTTTTCTGCACACTATTCACATGTTGCAGACTGCTAGCTGTGGTCACACCGTCACCAGGTGTATGAGTTGATGCTGGAGAGCTTGGTGAAGGACCCGCTGTATTCCCTGTACCCGTACTGTTAGCTGGTCCAGACGAAGAATGTTGTTTTCGTTTTCTGTTCTGCTGCAAAAATTGAAAAGAGCATATTATTTTGATGGATCCAGAATGATAATAATAATAACCAAGCATGTATATTATTTAAAAAAGTTTTACTAGAGGGAAATTCCAACCCATTCACTTATGCATGAGTCAATATGGGTTGTTTTTATCTCAAAGAGGTCAGATAAAAGTATTAGCTAAAAGGATAACGGGTGGAACATTGTCCAAAGTCTATTTACAACCCATACAACATCCTAAATCATTTTTTATTCCAGACTTGGATTATTACTTTAATGATAAACTGTATCATAACTAATACATAAATTATCAATAAAAAACAGACAAAAACATATTTGTATGTCAACCCAACCCGACCTGTTTTGGTCTATTACCCAATTCACCCGCCCCACCCATACTGCAACCATTTTTGCGTGTATTTTAATGTTTAGAAGATAAACCTAATTGTATAACATTCTAAGATCGACTGACTATAAGCTGATGCACCACCTGTTGCTGCTGCAGCTGGTGTTGTTGTTGCTGTTGCTGCAACTGGTCCTGTTGTGATGAAGATTGTTGCATCTGTGGCATCTTCATCTGTCAAACATGCGTGGTCAAAGTAAAGGCTTAATTGCCTCAAAAGTAGCTAGATAATATAGTATATAGATCACAGATAATAATAGAACATGCATTATTTCATGCATATTTAATTATAAACTGCTATCGTGAAAACGTAGCCTGTGGAAAATTCATGGGTCATAAGTAAAGAAGATTAACCTTGGGTGAATTCATTTGCCCAGGGGAGCCTACAGAACCCTCATTTCTTGTGGCTTGACCATCTTTCATGATCATATTACCTCTAGGTAATCCAGCAAATCCATAATTCTGGGATGCTCCAAGGTTGCCTTGTGCCTGGGCATGTGCTAAGACCTGCTGTTGTTGTGATGCCAAATAAAACTGATTTGGGTTCTGCATATTGTTTTTATGCACTTGAAGACCTAATCCCGGGCGTAGTTGGTCAATCCCCTGCATTGTATGCCGATAAATAGGTCAAGTAGGAAAATGAAATGTTACAGATAGTTAGAGATTGCAAATATCAATTACTTACAGTTAGTGGCCAGCCCTTCAACGGAAGACCGGTAACACCTTGGTTCAATCCTGAAAAGATAAAAAGTTAATATAACGTGAAGTTTCATTGTAGAATAGATGAATTTAAGCATCCATAATGTTTGATTGCTGCTCTCTTGGGGGGGGGGGGGGGTGTGGGGAAGTAACAGCGAGAAAATGGTAGCATCGAATAATATACCATACCCTCGCTGAATACACAGCTTAAAATTGCATTATATACGATGGTTATTTAAAACTGCTGAATTTAGAGAAGTCGTATGGAATTTAATGAACAAAATAGGGCTGAGCATCGGGCCGGATCCCGACCCGACCCGACAAGTCCCGATACCGACAGAAGCAAAAAACCCATCCCGATACCGATACCGACAGAAGTCGGGTCGGTTCGGTTTTAGTCGGGCGCGATCGGTCGGTTGTCGGGTATAAGCAATCCAGCCCGATAGAAGCAAACTCAAACATCCAGTCCAACTGTTACCAGCCCAAATACAAATAACATCCAGAAGCATTACAGAAGCAAAATAGCAAAATAGCAAGTTACATTACAAAATAGCAAATGTCTAGTTCCAGTAGCAAATCCAGACATCCAGTAGCAAGATTGCAAGAAAAATTAGTAGCATTATAACTCCAAATCACAAATCACAAACATTCTTCTCTTTTCCCTTTTGTTTTGTTGAGTTGAGAAAGATTCATATGTAGGTAAAGAAGATGAGATTGATTCACCCTTTTTGAGATGACATTGATCCATTCAATTGTTTCTACAATCGTGTTTTGGGATTGTTTGTACAATCATGTTTTGTTGGTAAGACTGAATTTGATACTATAAAACAAAGGAGGCGCGTTCTTTTACTCTAACCCTATTTAGCAATCGGTTTGGCGGGCTCAATCGGGCTTCTGTCGGGTTTTAACCCGATACCGACCCGAAACCGAATACTATGAAACTGTAAACCGACTCCCGACCCGAAATATGTCGGTTCGGTTCGGTCGGTTTGTCGGGATAATTCGGTTTCGGTCGGTTTTGCTCAGCCCTAGAACAAAATGCTATTTTAGCTAATCCTAGAATTCTTCCCTTTTGGTAACAAACCCAATTGAAAAAAGTGAATTTGATAAAGCAATTAAGTTATAGAGGTCATGGTCAACTGATATCAGATCATGAAAATAAGCTACTACAGGAGATAAACTGAAAAACTTTAATCATAAAGCCATATATCACTAAGCAGTAGAAATAATAAATCACTTTCCAAGAAATTTCAAGATCACTTTAACCTATGACGATTCATCAACTAGATAATATTTGTGAAAAGATTACCTGCACCACCTAATCCAGACTTTGACTGCAAAATCGCCTGTCCATAAATTGATGACGGGTCTGTCGGCAAGGATTTTGGTGTATTACCCATGTTCAATTCTTGTTTAATTTCCTAACATTTATAAAAATACCTTTAACGCGAGCATGAAGAAAAATAGAATAATAAGTATATAAGTGTACACAATTTCTATTTCTTTTACAGTATACCGTGTTTAACTGAGACCTTCCTTGAAGTTGCTGCAAACCTGTAGACATATTTGGTGAATTCCCTTGCACCAGTTGTCTGTATGAACAACAAATACGAAAAGAATGTGATGAGTTTACAAAACCATATGACGGAAACGAAAAACGAGGATTAATGGCAGAGGACTGACTGTACCCTTGATGATTAGTAGCTGATTTGAGAAGGGCCATCCTGCTAGCATCGAGAAGAGCTGGAGTGTTTTCTGAATCCATAGAATGAGAAGGCTTCATGGGTTCCTCGTACATTTTCATACCTAGTGTACTGGGAGATGGCTTTCCCATCATTGTGTCAGCGTTCATCGCATTAACAGGACCACCAATGGGAGGATGATTAGGATCCCTTCTTTGCAATTGAGCATTTCGCTGTTGTATGATATGCATCTGCTGCATTTGAAGCTGTTGTTGGTGTTCCTTTGCTTTCATTTGCTGTGTCTGGAGTTTGTTTCAAAAATTACAAACCGATAAGGAAAATGTATAATCAATAGCCTAAAAAAGGTACATTAGGTGAAAAAAATAAACCATAAATATAACAACCTCAATGTAAGCAACAGCCGCCTCAGAATGTTTCTCGTTAGTCCTAGCAATAAAAATGTCCCAGAAGACAGACCACCATTCAAAGAGAAATCCGCCCGGAGCATCAATAGCTGTAAATCAATCAGAAATAGATTTCATTTCATGCATCGCGTATAGATTAGGTATGAAGTTTCATTTAAACAGACTTAAGATTAGCCCGCAGAATCAGTCACATAAATGCTAGTAACTCGCCACATGAGTCGCAGTAAAAAGTTAACAAACATGGAATCCTATTTAAAGCTCATATCGTTAAATTACTACGTATTAGCAACCTTCTGCACTAACAAATGATTGAACGCGTGGAAAAACCAATGACCTACATAGAAAGCTAATGAACGGAACCCATGCCAACATACCTACAGGATCTGTCGCAACTTTCCCTTCAGCCATGAAAGCTTTCGCAGATGCATGCAACTTCCGTTTCAGTAAATAGTCATGAATGTAAACATCCAGCCTACCAAAAACGCGCATATTCAAGATTAAAATAAAACCATCCAACAATAGCAAAAACTAACTTATATATATCCATTCCGCATTTAGTGCAACCTATGATATTTAAATTAAGAAATGAAGATCATCCTACTCGTAAAAAGGTTTAGGTCGAGATAGTAACAACGCTTCATCTTCTCCCAGAAAAACATTTCAATTCATACTTATGAGCGTCAAATAGATTAATTCTAAACTAAGCAAAAATCTAAAAGTTCGATAGCAAATCCAAAGCACTTGGAAACAGGTAAAAACTGAAGTTGAGCTTAAATAAGTACGTAACATTCATGTCAAATCTAGCCGTATCAGTAATTGTTTGTTTTATAAAAGCGTTTGGTAAAATAGTTGAATATGTAATTATAAAGTGTACAATGACGTAAAAGGTAAACGTCGCCAAACAAGCATTACATTCTAAACGCCAAAATCGCTCGTAGCCAACCACAGCCTAACATTTATAAATAAAATGTAAAAAACATCAGTTTTGATAAACGCGAAAAAAGGTACTCCTACTACACTTACATCTTATCAGCTTCCCAACTACTCTGCGCCATAACTAACTAACCAACAATCAAATCACCCTTATCTTCTGCAACAAATTCATATAACAACCCAAAATTAATTATATATATAAAAAATAACTACTATTATTTAATAATAATAATAATAATAATAATAATAATAATAATAATAATAATAATAATAATAATAATAATAATAATAATAATAATAATAATAATTTAAATTTAAAAAAAAAAAAAAAAAAAAAAAAAAAAAAAAAAACAGTTAGATCATACCAGAAGTAGTCTTATCACACTATAACGGTATAACCACCATTGTCAGCAAGAATAACCTGAATTTCATTAACAAATACCACAATTAGCTTAAATCCAATAAATTAATAGTATAATTCAAAAAAAAAAAAAAAAAAAACTAACAATTTTTTCAATCTGGCAATCGTAAACTAAATGATGATGGATTGTGAAATATAAAGAGAATTGAGTGATGAGAATCTAACTGAACTGGTTTGATTTGACTTCAAAATTGACGGATGATAGTTTTAATTTTAATATGAAAGTGAAGTATTGTGTATATTATATTTATATAACAGTTTAAAATGATGATGATTGAGAGAGATAAAAAATATATATTATATATAAAATAATAATGTGAATAAGGACTGGAAGAAGATGAAACCTTGCGTTGAGTTGAGTTTGAGGCTCGGAAAGTGAGAATTTGGTTCGGGGTTTATGTAATGGGGGCTGTTTGGTAATGATGTTGTTATTGTATCTTATTTGATGAAAAAATTACATTTTGTTTACTCGAAATTACACTCATCAATTTTGTTCAATTTTAATTATATCACTAATATCTGCTTTTCAAGCTAGTTGCATCGACAGCCCTCATGTAAAAGAATAAGATCACATGTGTAATTATCTATAGTATTTTATTGCACGGGTAGTTCGTATTATTATTACACAGATAATCTTTATTTTTAAAAAGGAAAGTGATACTTACACAACTTTTTTTTATGCACACATCATAATGTTACATCACTAATGCACATATTATTTACTAGTAGGGCACTCGCATGTCACGGCGGCGGGTATCTTGTATTTGAAAAATTTTAGCGGGATAATGTTTTTTATTATACGTTTCTTCATGACAATAGCTCTACAGATAATGATAATTTCAAGAGATGAATTTAAGAAATAAACTATTTTTTATAAATAACAAAAAACATTTTTAAAAGTTTACTTTACACATTTTTTTTTTTTTTGAATGCTTTTATATGGTCTTTTATAACTTGTAAAACACTAAAATTGTATTTGGTTAAAAAATATATTTGCTTAACGGGCCTTTCAGATAAGTAGGACTCAAAAATATATATAGTATTTTATTGAGCTGAGAATAATGAAGAACTAATGTAAAATTAGGGTTATATGTAAACTATTTTTATATGAAATATTCATTCTTTATTTTAGATTCTTAGCCTCAATGCAAGTACTCAACGCCCTTTTCTTTATATTTATTTCTTATAGCCATGACCACTTTACATGATTTTGAGGCAAATAATTATCGATGGCACCTTTGTTGTTATTATTATTATTATTATTATTATTATTATTATTATTATTATTATTATTATTATTATTATTTCCTTTGTGTATTTTCGAACTATGGGTCCATAATTGCTTTTCCATTTTCAGGTTTCGAACTCTTGCAAATGCAATTGATCACTTTGTAAAGAAATTGCCGAACGCCAAAACTAATTTATTGCATTTAAGAATCAAGTTAACCATAAAATCAAGTCACAAACGCAATCTCAAACACCCTTTTTGTGTATCATAAGTTTGTACGATTTTGCCATAAAAGATGTACTATTGATTTAGAGGGTTTTAAAATAGGTGCATTTATTATGGATGTAAAAATTTTGTAACACCCAAATTTGTGTTGTATATTTTGCTTTATGACATCTATTTGTTTAAAATCTAATTTTAGAAATCTAAAATAATAATAATAATAATAATAATAATAATAATAATAATAATAATAATAATAATAATAATAAACAAAAAGAGAGTACAATCTCTATTATAAGGTAGTATAAATATTTTTTCCTGATGAATCCATTTTCTAACTTTATATTTTGTGTTGGATATGAGAGTTAGGGGTGTAAACAAGTCGAGCTTTTAGCGAGCTGCTCGAGCTCGAGCTCGTTTAACTCGAGTCGAGCTTGTTAATTTTCGAGCTCGAGTCGAGCTCAAACAAAATGTCGAGCTCGAATAATTTCACGAGCCGAGCTTTTAAAATTGGTATTTAGCTCGGCTCGTTCGAAAGCTCGTTTAGTTATTCGAGCCGAACGAGTTACTAGAGCTAAACGAGCCGAACTAGCTAATCGAGCTAAATATGTAGTTACAAAATATTTTAATTATAAATTTTTAATTACTATTAGTATTATGGGTTAAAAACCAAAACTAATAATATGTTAACCTTCAATCACATCAAAGATCTACACTTTAGTTTATATATAAAATATAAGTTTTAACTATTAAGCTTGAGCTTTTGTTTTTATAGACCTCACATTATTTTCCTTTTATTTCACTCATCCAATGTGGGATGTGAAATAGAATCTTTTTCTTTTTCTTTTTTCATTCAAGCTTATAAGTATTACTTTAGATTAAGCATTAGAACAATTTTTATAATTGTAAATGAGCTTTCGAGCTCGAGCTTGAGTAAATAAACGATCATATCAAGTTCGATCTTCTATACGAGCATTTTAAACTTGAAAGTTAGTTTATTATAGGATTACAAAAAAGTTAAAAATATTAAACGAGCTTCGAGCTCGAGCTCGAACAACAAAAAAATATTCGAGCTTGAGCTCGAGCCAATTCTTAAAAGTTTATTCGAGCTCGAGCCGAGTAGTTAATAAACGAGCCTAGCTCGTTTAGGCCAAAACTCAACTCGGCTCGGATCGTTTACATCCCTAATGAGAGTATCTCAAATGAGTAGGTTAGAAAATGATTTGAAAATAAGTTGAAATTTTAAAAGAGGTTATTCTCGTTTGAGATATGACTTGGAGAAATTTGTTTGAATGAAAAGGTTGGTCATGCTTGACTTATTGAAAATTTGTTTATATGAGCATGTATTGTGGAAAAATGAGTAAAGAATGATTTATGTTTTGGAGATGATAAATTAATTTAATGTCGTAGACATTTAAATGATCAAGATAGCTCGAAAATAGTGGCGGAACTTGAACATTTTTGGATGAGCCGAATCGAATATTTGTTTGTAACCTCAACAAAATTACCTTTAAAACCTATAATATTTACACTGGGTGTTGGGGGCCGGAACCCTCCCCTGCCCCTACATAGCTCCGCCCCTACTCGAAAATATGCTCTAACTACAAGAGTGTATAATGCAACTTATTTGTCTTTAAATTTGTAGTCGTGAAATCTTAGGGCCCGTTTGGTTTGAGAGTGTGGGTGAGTATTTAATGAAAATAGAGCTTAATCCATTGTTTGGTAGCATTTTGATATCAATGACATAGGTTTTGAAATTAAATTTTCATACCAACTTATTTTGAAGGTTTTTCATTAAACCAACCAACCAATCAATCTTTTCTTTTTATTTGATGATTTTTTGTCAATCACATATTTTCATTTTTTCTTTTTATTTTTTACCTTTTTTGTTTGAACCAAATAAATAAAACTTATTAAATATACATATAAATTAAATATTAATTAATTTTCTCTTTTTATTTTTTTTTTCAAACATTTCTCAAATCCGAATCTAATTTCATTTTCACTTACAAACCAAACGCACCCTTAATTGTTTTTATTTTATTTTGGTATTGGCATGAGAAATTGAGAATTATGATAACATGATTCAAAATATTGGCCTATTTTGAGAGACCAAACTATTACAAGAATATTTACAAAAAGAACACAAAAATAAGATCGATTGTAATAATTTGCTTTTAGTCATGTCAAACATCATAATTGTCACAATTTTTTTTAAAGGTTCAAACAACACAACTTCATTCAGACACAACGCCAAACACCCACAAAAACCAGGTCCGTTATCTGGTTCGTAACTCTAGATTAATAGAAAATACAGGTACGGAATTAGGTTCGGTGATAGCATATGTATGCAGAAAGTTTGATCAAGTAGCAGTGGGCCAAAGTCACACCATAGGATATGTGTTTGTGGAAAATGACGTGAGCATGACGACATGGTTAACTAGTGTGAGCTGTCATAGTCATTTAAAAGTGTATTAAATTGTTTGTCACTGATTTTTTGTTGCGTTGTTTTCCACCCTTGTGATACACAAGGCTTTAAACTACATAAATGGTCCATGTGGTTTGCCGGGTTTTACGAATTCAATCCATTTATTGATTTTGTTACGGGTTCAGTCACTGTGGTTTTGACTTGTCTCGGATCCAGTCCAATTTTCTTAACTCTGTTAGTTTGACCTTGTTTGATCGTTTAAAGTAAGGGTATATTTGTCATTTTATTTGTTTTAACTACATAAATGGTCCTTGTGGTTTACCGGATTATATGTTTTTCATATGTTTTTATATGTTTTTTACCGTATTTATACGTTTTTATAAGTTTTCGTTCGGTACTATACGTTTTTGTACGTTTTCTTATGTTTTTATTCGTTTTATATTTTTTCGTCCATTTTTATACGTTTTCATTCGTTTTTATACATCTTCTTATGTTATCATATGTTTTTATACGTTTTCGTCCGTTTTTATATGTATAAGAACGGATGAAAACGTAGAAAAACATATAAGAACGGAGAAAAACATATAAAAATGGATGAAAATGTTTAAGAACTAACGAAAATGTATAAAAATAGACGAAACTTATAAAAACGTAAAAAAAACAGACAAAAACGTAAAAAATGGACGAAAACGTATAAAAAATAGACGAAAATGTATTAAAATGAAAGAAAATGTAAGAAAACATATCAAAACGGAAGAAAACATATAAAAATGGCCGAAAACAAATAAAAACAGACAAAAACATATAAAAGAAACGTATAAAAACAGACAAAAATGTATAAAACGTAGAATACCGGACGAAAACGTATAAAAACGGACAAAAACTTATGAGAACGTAAGAAAACGTATAAAAACGGACGAAAACGTATATAAACTGAAGAAAATTGATGAAAACGAATAAAAACGGATGAAAACTTAAGAAAACGTATAATCACGGACGAAAACATATGAAAACGTAAAAAACAGACAAAAACTGAAAAAACGGATGAAAACGTATAACCCGACAGACCATATGGACCATTTATGTAGTTAACTCTAATTAAAAATGATGAAAGTGTGGGTATTTTTGTCATTTTATTCGACTTAACAACAAAAACTAACAGATTTGGGCAAAATGGACCGGATCCGTAACATGTCAAAACCACAGTGACTGAACCCGTAACAAAATCAAAAAATGGACTGAATCCGTAAAACCCGGCAAACCATAGGGACCATTTATGTAGTTAACTCTTATTCTTTTCATAAAATAGTTTTTGTTTCTGTTTTTCTTAATGATTAGATGTGTGTAATTAATTAATAATAATTTTTATCAAAATAAATGTCCCTTGTAATTTGCACAAAGTTTTTGAAAAAGCAAAAATAACAGTATCAGTAAATAATAGCTGTTAGAAGTAGTTGTTTTTATAAAAATGTTTTATAAAGTAGTAGTAATTTAATTAAACTGTATAAAACACTCTTAAATATTCAAAGCTCCTAAATGCTACTTCATGAAGTGTTGAAAAATGAACATTTCGAAAAGAAAAAAAAAAAATATAGGTACTTACTACTTACCATACAAACATTAAAAATCATAACGCTCAACACTCACTTCACCACTCATAAATGCTTCTAAAATATATGCGCCAAACTGACCATAACTATACTGTCCACTAATCAAATATCATCCCTATTTACTAAAATCTCTTTTGATTGGTTGAAAAACAAAGATAGACATTTAATTTAGAATGAAGGGAGTAATAACATGCTTAAGATAATTTGCCTCCATAATTTGGGTAAAAGCCAAAATACTCTATTTATTATTTACTCATAACCCATTATGTTTTATGTACTTTAGAAAAAACTCATCATACACTATCTTTAAGGGTGTATTGGTCATTCATCCAACTTCGTCTTTTACATCCTATAACTCCGACCAAAAACCAAAAACTCCATTTAAAAACCCCAGTTTCTGGCTGAATCTAAACACAAACCTTATTGTTATTTGATTAATCCCCAAGGAAGGACTTTTATTTTTATTTTTTATTATTATTAGTATTTTATTTATTTATTAATTTTTTCTTTTCTGGACAAACACTATTATGTGATAGTATAATTTAATACACTGTAAAGATTTTGCTAACCACAACTGACAACCCTATAGATCAATTAAAAAAGTAACAATTAATTAACATAAAACATTCCTAATGGTATTGTTGTGAGATAGTGATATAATGTGCGAAAAAGTGTCGCTAAAATTTTTTTACATATAACAACACCTTCTATAATTATAATTATTAAATATGTATAAATATAAAAATAATGAGTTCATTTAATGTTATTTTTTTGCACAAATAATAAAACCTAACATAAACTCTAATTTTTTAGCAAAATCTAGTAAATAATAGGCCAAGCTTTACAAAATTTCAAATGATATTTGGTAGTTACAGACTGCTGCGATTAGTCAAAGTGCATCTAATAGAATGTTAAAATATAAATAGATTCTTTTGCAAAATTTCTTAGATACTTCACATTTTGATAATTTGATTAGTAAAACTGTAAAAAGATGATGATATACTACAAATCTTTTTCTGTTAAGCTATTGGCAATAAATTTGATAAAGTACTGTTCCCTCCACTTCATCCATAAAAAGGCAATTTTATATTGTCTCAAAAGAGGTAATTTTCCTTTCTCTGTCAGTACTTAGTATTTTAATATAAATTTACAGAGTACTTTTACTCACACTAGCATTCAAGCATATTTAATTTAATTTAACTTAAATTATACTTCATTCATTCAAAAATAATTATCATATTTTCACTTTTTTTTTTTTTTTAATA
The DNA here is from genome assembly GCA_030686995.1 of Artemisia argyi. NCBI lineage: Eukaryota > Viridiplantae > Streptophyta > Magnoliopsida > Asterales > Asteraceae > Artemisia > Artemisia argyi. Next base: position 58,237,852 of record CM060708.1, on the reverse strand, counting down.
AATTTTGACATAAACTATTTTTTTGTGTTATATATTACTTAATACAAAATATATAAATGAATTAAGTTTTAAATATAGTTTCATCAAATATTATATAACACAAAGTTTAAAAAAAATCAAAAAGTCAAAAGAATACAATTATATTGCGACGAAAAAGTAACATTTATCATGTTATGTGTCATCAACAACTGTGTTTTAATATATTCAAAAATGCTCCCCCAAAATTTACAAGAATTACAAAATAGCTCATAGCTCTTAACTCATTATATTTAATATTATCATATTTTTCAAGTTTACTAACAATACAAACTATCTCTCAAACACAACACTCAAAACATGCTTAAACATCATGTATATAGTACATTAAAAATTTGTATTTAGAGAAAATATATAAAAATCATGTTTTAGTAGGTATATAAACACCCACTTAAATTTTTTAACGTAACAAATTTATCTCTTAAACTCAGTAAACAATATAAGTTTATTCAGTTACATAATTTTTCATATTAATGTTAAGACTTTCCATTAAAAGAATATATTATAGAATTTTATTTCGTAGCTACAAATATAAATGCTTTTGCAATCGTTACGTGCGTGAACAAAACAAAAGTGGTCCGGTTCTTTCTATTATCAAACAGCACATGAAATGGGCTTAGGTTCTTATTTCAGAAATTATTTCTTGTAAGTTATAAGCTATTTACTTAATTAAAATTATGGCGAGCGTTTGGGGTGTGCAGAATTCGGGTTTGACTCACAAAAACCGAAAATCAAAACCGAATCGAACCAAAAAATTGAACCAAATTTGTAACCGAACCGAATTAAATATTCGGTTTTCGGTTCGGTTACCGTTTCGGTAAATCGAAAATCGAAAATCGAACCGAACTGAAAACTTAATTCACATAAATATATAAATTGTATATATATTTATAAAAAAGTTAAAACTCTTTCATAGTATAAATATAACATTTTAAGCTTGAAATTTTATTTGTTACAAAAAATGTGTATAAATAAATGAATAAATAATTAAAATTATATAAATTGTATTATTTAGTTATTTTGTTCGGTTTTCGGTTCGATTTAATCCTATTTGAATTTGGTTTCGGTTTTCGGTTTTACCAAAACTTTTTTTTAACTGAACTAACCTAACCGAATAAACCGAACAACCCGATAATTGAACTGATGAACACCTCTAGTGAGCGTAGCTTTTCGTGTGAGTAAGAAAGGACAGAACCAGAAAACAAAGTCACCAGGTGCATTTATGAGAAATCAAATAAGACTACATGCACAACTTTTTGGGACCGGGTGCGCGCATTTATAAAAAATAGATGTTTTTTTTTAACAAAATTAACATTACGAGACAAAAATTCATGAGTGTCCCGGGACCCCCGGAACACCCCATGGTTCTGGCATCATTTGCTACTAAAAGGGTAATATACACAAATATGGGCACATTTATGTTGCATACATTGGTCATCACCGGAATACCCTAGCTAGTTAAACCGTGTAGAATCGTTGCACGCACAGGTCTTGGCACAATCAACAAGCACAAGATTGACAAGAATCTGATTCTGTATTATAAACAACATAAACTGTTACATTGTTATTATTTGACACACTTTAAAACATTACATGTGCTGCCTATTTATAAGGTTCCTACCGAACCATCATGTCTTTTCACTAACATATATAACCGAATAACTAACTTCTAACTACCTTTAACCGCTATTCGGGTATTAACTAACTAAACTAACACAAACAACCCTTTGGCTTTGTGTTATTACAAATGTACACCGAGCAATGCTTTGTCCAACAAGACTTATGCAATTAACGTCCAACAATTCCCCCCTAATTGTTTAAGTCTTGTTCTTCGAGTCTCCATGCTCTTCTCCGCGTTAGTATCACCCAATCAACACAAGTTGTTGTTTTCCTTTCGATGTTCACCAAATTGTTGTTGGTGTCTCGTTGTTGTTCCTTTGTGTCCAAAACAGTTCGCAAACCACAAAAATATACACGGCTTCTTTTGCCTTTTTTGTGTCGAATTCTATTCTACCCCACAACCAAACGAGTATCCTTCTTTTCCTTCCGGTGTTACTAACTTGTTCTTCACGTTGGTGTTTCCTTTTTTTTTTTTGTGTCGATGATGAGTGCTTAATCACACATTCTTTTTAGGCCTTAATTTAGACTAAAAATACCAAATACTAACCAAAAATGCCAAGAGAACGTATGTTTTTGTATTTGTGTATGTGCAGGTACGGATATGAGAAAAATGAACAAAAACGATGCCAAAACCGACAAAAGGAGCACGAGAATGGAAAGTGTCAAAAGCCGAAGCCGGGAAAGTCAAATGGTCAAAGTCCAAGCTCAAAAAGTCAAATTCAATCTTAGAAGTTCATAAAGTGTCAAGAAAAGTCCTTGGAATAAGTTTGAAGAAATTTACAACAATGGTCCCTCATCTTTCAGAATTTGGCATAAATGGTCCCTTGAAGAAAGATTTGTAGAAAAGGCATAATAGACCCTTCATGATTTAGAAAATTACAACATAAGCCCTTGGTAATTAATATTGGAGATTTACAGATTTGGTCCTTGGAGTTTTGGAAAATACAAAATTGGTCCTTATAATATTACTACTACACCTTAACTATACAACCGGATCAAATAAACACCCATTAACCTTTTAACCCCCAAAGCCCAAAAGTAATAAAAAGCCCATTCCCTTAAAAATACTTTACCCAGCCCAGTCCACCTATCCTTACCCGGTCAAACACCCCAAAAATATAAAACGCCCCCAAATCATTTACCCCGCCCTTTTTACCCAGAAATAATTTCCCCCAAGAACCCTAATCACTATTCAATTGAGTAAAAATTCGATTTCACCATAATTAAGGGTACGGAGGTCATTGTACACACTTTTCTAGAAGTTTTCTGACATGGCAGGCTGCCATGTCAGTAATCCGTGTGACATTCCGCGTCAAATGATTGGGTATATGATGATCCAAGGGCTGAGATTGGTAGATTGGAGACCAAGGCGCATCTGAGGGCTCATAATCGTCCAAACAAACACAAGAGTGGCGTGGATCAATGACCTGGCAGACTAGAAGGATCCAAGGACCTCACAGCTTCGTGTATAAATACCCCCTCTTGTATCAGTCATGTGTGTAGGTTTTATTTTAAGTTTTAGCTGTTAAATTCCTTTGTAATCCTTTATTTGTACTCAAGTTTTAAAAATTTAATTTCAGTTTGCATCTTATTTCCTTGTCATTTAAATTTCTGCAATTTTATTTTATACTTAAGTTTTTTTTTATCTACTGCTTTCAATTTGTACAAGCTTTTCAAAATTTATTGTCCATTTACTTTTAAGGTTACTTCTTCATAAATATAAAAAAAAATAAAAATAAAAAAAAATAAAAAAAATAATAAATATATATATATATATATATATATATACAAATTAGTTTTTAATAGTTTGAATCAAACTTTATTACAATTGTTTTCTGTTTTTATAAGTTTATATAAGTTTTAGTTACTGTTTTATAAAAATTCTACAAATAATACAAAAGTCAACTGTGGTCAAATTGCTTATTCAAATAAGCAGTTGAGGTGATTTGACAGTCCAAAAAGGAGCCATTGGCTTGTCTAAAGACAGGCAAGCATAGGGAACCCCCTCTGTTTGAGCTGAGGGGGAGTTACCTTGTAAGTTTTCATTTAATCTTCTTCATATTGCTTCATATAGAATCAGTAGTATAGCTTTGATTACTACTACTTATTTCTACTTCTTATTAATAGTTTAGTCATTACTTAGCTTACTTTGATAGTTTGTAGTTTTAATTTAGTGTTTTGCAATTTCATTTAAGCATTGCTGTTTCATATCTGTCATCTTGTGAATCTGTGTTTCAGTTTGTTCTTGTGTTTGTCACCTGTGTTACTGAGTTGATTTTAGCCTACTTGTTCACTATTAGATCAGATATTGTAGTTTGGATTGATTTGGAATTGAGTTTGACAGAACTGTGGTGGTGTATTGTTTAAATCAGTCATTGAAGGGGTGTTTGGATTTAAGCAGTTTGCTGGTATAGGTTGTGTCTCTGAGGTTGTATTCAGTATAGACACAACTCTTAGATTGAATTTAGGCTATTTCAAACATAAAAATAGTTGGTCATAGTATACTAAGTCAAATCTAGCTTTTGATCATTCACTACAGTTAGTGTTTTAGAAAAGTAATCACAAAATCATACAAGTAGTTGCATAGGTGTAAGTTCTAGCTTATTTCAATCTTATATTAGTTTAATATATCATTTTCAGTCTTATTTTAGTAATCAAAATCTAGTTTGGTCAAGATTTTCTGTTTCATAAAAAAGTCAAACATAATTGAAAATCAGATTTTGGGCTAACTTTGTGAGAGTCTGTAGGATTCAATATTTGCTGGAAATTGTTTTGGTTTGTTGTTTTGATAAGTTTAGAACTCAGATAATACATATCAAAAAGAAATTTGAGTTTTGAAAGTGCTTTGCTTATTGAAAAATAGATTGGAAGTTGACTGCTTGAACTAGTATTCCCCTGCACATCAGTTTTTGAAGCAATTTCTAGGGTACTTTTAGAATAGGAATTAAGTTTTGAAATTAGAATTGTTGGAGTTTTTGAGTTCTCAGATTGCAAGTGAGTAGCTTACTCCCATCAGCTTGCATTTCTAAGCTTATCTGCTCAGCTTATTTGGCTCATCAAATCTAGTGGTTGAAACTAGTTTCTGAATTCACATAACAGGCCTGCTAAGTTAGATTTGGTGTTCCATATATGAGTTTTGTTGCTACTTTGAGTTCATTTGAGCTTAGTATTGCTTATTTCATTATTGGTAGCCATTAGCTTATCTGTTGGGGATAACTGCTCATCATTGCAAGTGCTTATTTCATTCTGACTTTGCCTATTCTGTGTTTCTGTGAACTTATTGGCCTGAGACCTCTTCCATTAATCTTTTCTAAGTCAAATAATCAGTTGGTTAAAGTTTGGTTAACTTTTGGTCAAGTTTGCTTAATAATAAGCTTTTTCAAATAAGTAGTTTTAAGCCACTAAGCACTTCTAGTGCTTATTTTTCAATTTTTATATTTTTCCTAGTTTCAAAATATTATTTTAGATTTTCCCTGAAATTTTCATATTTTTCTGAGTTGATTTACTATTTTTCTTATTTTATTTTCATTTTTAATCACTTTTTTATTACTTTTTAATTACTAGAAAATCCAAAAAAATCAGAAAAACCCCAGAAAAATCCAAAAATATTTTAGAAAATTATTTTTAGTTATTTTAGAATTTTAGAAATTTATTTTACATTTTTCTCACTTTATTTGCATTTTCTTTTTAATTTTTAATTAGTTAAATAGTTTTTAATTCATAAAAAATAAACAAAAAGTCAAAAAAATATTTTTCTTTTTCTCAAAATTTTCTTTTATCATTTTTAACTTTTGAAAATTATTTCCAAGTCCGTAGGAGTAGCGTAGCTTAAAAGTCGCGTTTTATTTCGTACGTTAACGTTTATTTTCAGTTTTAGCTTACGTTTTCGATTTTACGTTACGTTTCTAGTTGCCTTACTTGAATTAAGTGTTTAGTGATTAATTGTGCCTCATTTACGTATTCATTAGTGTAATCTCATTCAAATCACTTTTTACCACTTTCACGACACATTTCACGATTCGGGAATTCGAAATTCCATTCATCCTTCACACGGACTACGACCTCGGGTTATCCGTATTTCTTTGCGGATCTCTTGAGTAATACTATACTATATATAACTTGATTTTTACACGAATCAATTTTGGCGCCGCTGCCGGGGAAGGTTGCAGTGAATTTTTTATTTTCGTTTTTCGAAATTGTGTTTTGAAAACCTTCCTTGTATATATTTTCTATAAAAACTATAAAAATTGAAAAATCAAAAACACTTTTCCTAAAGTGTTTTCAAAAATACCAAAAAAATAATAAAGTTACAGCCTCGACTTGACCGAAAGGAAGGGCGTTGTAAACCAAATAAGCTTCCCAATATAACAACGTGTGAAATTAGTTGCTAGACGGATTACTTTAACTCTACGACCGAATAAGCGGAAAATACGGAAGCTTTGACATTAAATTGCAAGCTGAAGAGAGATCCATTCTTCTCTCCCGTTCCGTCGCGAGTAGATTTAGAGGAAACGGTTTACAATTAACGTAACGTTAGAAAAAGAAAAAAAAAAAAAACAAAAGTTTAAGTTTTTAAATTTTGCTTTATAAAAACAAAAATACAAAAAGATTTTCCTTTTCAAATTTGATTTTCCTTTTTATTTTTCTAAAATTTGATTTTTGTGGTGTATGAACACACGTTCAACGTCTAAACGACTTGTTTCACCACTTTCAAATCCGGAAAGTTTGTTTCGTCACACACACCGAGTTCTATTTCCTAATACGGAGGAAATGAACCCGAACGAACAACACTTGGGACCCCCGCCGATGGGTGGTATCCAAAACAATGTGCTCCCGCCGATGGGACCACAACCGGTTTACGATCAACGTACTATGCAAGAATTGCTCCAGTGTCCCACCGAGGGATACGGGGATGCAATTGTTTTACCACCAATACTTTCCGATAATTTTGAACTTAAAACTGGATTGATTCAACTTGTCACGTCAAAACAATTTCACGGTTTTGAGAGGGACGATCCTCACGCACACATCCGATGGTTTAATAAGCTAACTTCGACTTTGAAATTTAAGGATGTCCCTCATGATGCTATCAAATTGATGTTGTTCCCATTTTCACTCGAGGGTTCAGCCCGAATTTGGCTCGAAAAAGAACCTCCTCGATCAATTCACACATGGGAAGAACTCGTCTCAAAATTTGTTAATCATTTCTTTCCACCGTCCAAAACGACTAATCTTAAGAATGATATAACTAATTTTCAACAACGTTTTGATGAAAATTTTGGTGAGGCATGGGAACGTTTTAAGGATCTTCTTCGAAAATGTCCTCACCACGGTTTCTCCGAGTTACACCAAACCGACACGTTTTATAACGCTTTGACACAAAACGATCAAGATTCTTTAAACGCAGCCGCCGGTGGCAATATCTTGAATCGTACGCCTAGGGATATTTTAACGATCATTGAGAACAAATCTAAGGTTCCAACTTCTCGTAACAAACCGAATGTTTCGAAAGTGACTTATTTTACTCCTCCTTCTCCTTCGTCGGTCCAATCATCGGAATTGGCTAAACTTACCGACGCTATCCGTTGTATGATGAAAGAGTTTAAGTCGCAGAACCAAAAACCCGAGCCCGTTAAAGCCGTTAATGAAAAATGTGTGATTTGTGGTGGACCCCATCCGTATTATGATTGTCAAGCCACCGATGGCCAAGTTTATAATGCTAACGTAGAAGCCGTAAACTACAATCAAAACCAAGATTTTCGTGCTAACCAAACAAGTCCACCTGGGTTTCCACCCGTGCAAACTAATCAAAACCGTTATCCTCAAACTAACCAAGGTTATCAAAACCAAGGTTACAATCAAAACCGTGGAACGAATTATCAAGTCCCTCCACCACAACAAGTTTACCAACCACCGCAACCTTCTCCTGAGCTTGCTAATTAAATGAAAACAAACGATGTTAACATTCGAGCAATGCAAAATCAAATCAACAACATGAGGGTTGAACTTAAGAAGGAGATCGACACAACCATGACTCGACAAACAAATGAGCTTAAGCAAATGATGAGTAGTTTTATGCAGATGAATCAAACCTCGACGTCTGGTTCTCTTCCGAGCAACACAATTGCTAACCTGAGGGGCGAGATTAAGGCAATTACGACACGTAATGGTGCTATATATGAACCCATGGTTCCGACTACCTCTTCTTCTCCTCCTCCTAAGGTAGTGGATTGTGAGACCGAGGCGACAAAGGACCCGGTACCTCCGATTAATAACGGAGACACTGAAAACGTCCAACCTCCGGTTGTTCAAACTTCTAAAGAAAAGGAAAAAGTTGAAAATAATATGAAATACAAGTCAAAATTGCCATATCCATCACGATTTAATGATGAAGAGCTCCGTGAAAAATCTAAAAAACAAATGGAAAAATTTCTGGATATTTTTCAAAAATTGCACTTTGATATAAGTTTTATGGATGCTCTCGTGTACATGCCGAAATTTGCTTCCACGTTCAAAAACCTCATAAGTAATAAAGAGAAATTGCTTGAATTAGCCGAAACGTCGATAAATGCTCAATGTTCCGCGATTCTTCTCAAGAAGCTTCCCGAAAAGCTTGGTGACTCGGGAAAGTTTCTCATTCCTTGTTCATTGAAAGATCAAGAAGTTTGTAACGCCCTGGCCGATTCTGGTGCAAGTATTAACCTCATGCCATTATCAATCTACGAACAACTTGGAATGGGGGCTCTTAAACCGACGAGAATGACTTTGGTGCTTGTTAATCGATCGATCACTCATCCAGTTGGAATTGCTGAGGACGTTTTTGTTCGTGTGAATTCGTGTACTTTTCCGGCAGATTTCGTTGTTGTCAATTTTGAAGCTGATCCGAGAGTTCCTCTTATACTAGGGAGACCGTTTTTACGAACCGCAAAAGCCCTAGTCGATCATTTTGAGGATACTCTAACTTTACGACATGATGATGATATAATGATTTTTAAAGCCGATGCTTCGAAATCAAAGAAGTATTCCGTCAAAAGCATTGATGTTTATGATTATTCCTTTGATGATTTTGTGAAAACTTTCGTCTCCGACTCTTCCCCATCATTTCCTCCGACTAAGGAATATGATTCTTTTTGGGAAGAGGTCGATGAATTTCTTGCTATTGAAACGATTCCGATTTCTGAGATTGATAAGCTTTACTTTGATTCGGAGGGAGATACGCTTTTTCTTGATAATTTGTTAAACGATGAACCGTCAATCCCTCCGGATAAAGCTAAGAAGAAGATTGAGCTTAAGATTGACGATCCTCTGGAGCCCGAGCTCGAGGAATTTTTACCAGACTTTGAGAGTTTCTCCTTCGATACGACTGAGGAAATGAGTAGCAATCTCACTTATCGTTCTGATTTTTCTGATACGACGTATGAAACTTTTCATTTCAATCACTCGGAAGAGACGAGTCGTGGCAGTACCACTTCTCATGCTTTTATCTCTCTTTCGGAGTTTGAGTTATTTCGTTTTGATGAATCTGAATGTGAAAAGTTTTCTGAACCTGAATATGAAAGTTTCAGTTTTGATCTTGAAGTTGATCATGATCCGGGTGGTGTTCTTAAGAATGAAAGTTTTGATGAAAAGTTTTTCCCAACCCTCCCACCCGGAAAGGATTTTAAAAGGAGCTTAAATGATAAAAGTCATAATTTCACAATTATGAAGTTCTCTTTTAATGAGGATGAGTTTTACAAGATTGTTATCATGACTTTCTTGCCATTTGTAATGTTTGGTGTGGTTTCTCTAATCCTTCACTCCGTTGGGAGTGAGGATGTTGTTTTTGACCCTGGTATCGTTTTTCAAAGTTTTTAACATTAAACTACCATCGGTTATCTCATCGGGATGGAACTTTCTCATAATTCATATGTTTATCCAAATATTTTGAATGAAAGCACGATGGAGATTATTTTCCATTTGCTCTCCCCAAGGACGAATTAATTCGGGGATCGAGTCAAGCTCATGTGACTCGGTGAACAAAAACAAGCGTTTCGTGGGAGGCACCCCATGCTTATACATTTCATCTTCTTTATTTTCTATTTTCTAATAACGTGACGTGAGGGGGGCGACCCTTTCCAAACTCGTGTTTTCGTGGTTGTTTGTGAATGTTCAGGAATTTCCTCGAAGTTTGAGGACTCTCATGCTCGTGGTTTGTCGTTCTCTCCACTCGAGTCTCATCCTTCGCTGCTCTTTCGGAAATTCACCATATCCAAAATCTTATCGAATAACGTTTATCTCTTGGCATACCTAATAAACGACCTTAGATTTTACGTAGGATTACCTTTACCCTTAATTGAGGACAATGTTTCACTTTAGTCTGGGGGGTGAATCTTCGATTCGATTTGACCTGTACCATCGTCTGAGCTGTTTAACTTACGCAACTCCGTTTTTCACCAAAAATTTTAATTTTTGCCACCTTTTTATATGAAAAAAAAAATGATGATGAATATATATGATATGAATAATAAGATTTGACACCTTGTTTTGACTTTCCTACCGGCGAGTCTCCATGCTCTTCTCCGCGTTATTATCACCCAATCAACACAAGTTGCTGTTTTCCTTTCGATGTTCACCAAATTGTTGTTGGTGTCTCGTTGTTGTTCCTTTGTGTCCAAAATAGTTCGCAAACCACAAAAATATACACGGCTTCTTTTGCCTTTTTTGTGTCGAATTCTATTCTGCCCCACAACCAAACGAGTATCCTTCTTTTCCTTCCGGTGTTACCAACTTGTTCTTCACGTTGGTGTTTCCTTTTTTTTTTTGTGTCGATGATGAGTGCTTAATCACACATTCTTTTTAGGCCTTAATTTAGACTAAAAATACCAAATACTAACCAAAAATGCCAAGAGAACGTATGTTTTTGTATTTGTGTATGTGCAGGTACGGATATGAGAAAAATGAACAAAAACGATGCCAAAATCGACAAAAACGAGCACGAGAATGGAAAGTGTCAAAAGCCGAAGCCGGGAAAGTCAAATGGTCAAAGTCCAAGCTCAAAAAGTCAAATTCAATCTTAGAAGTTCATAAAGTGTCAAGAAAAGTCCTTGGAATAAGTTTGAAGAAATTTACAACAATGGTCCCTCATCTTTCAGAATTTGGCATAAATGGTCCCTTGAAGAAAGATTTGTAGAAAAGGCATAATAGACCCTTCATGATTCAGAAAATTACAACATAAGCCCTTGGTAATTAATATTGGAGATTTACAGATTTGGTCCTTGTAGTTTTGGAAAATACAAAATTAGTCCTTATAATATTACTACTACACCTTAACTATACAACCGGATCAAATAAACACCCATTAACCTTTTAACCCCCAAAGCCCAAAAGTAATAAAAAGCCCATTCCCTTAAAAATACTTTACCCAGCCCAGTCCACCTATCCTTACCCGGTCAAACTCCATTACCCGGTCAAACACCCCAAAAATATAAAACGCCCCCAAATCATTTACCCCGCCCTTTTACCCGGAAATAATTTCCCACAAGAACCCTAATCACTATTCAATTGAGTAAAAATTCGATTTCACCACAATTAAGGGTACGGAGGTCATTGTACACACTTTTCTAGAAATTTTCTGACATGGCAGGCTGCCATGTCAGTAATCCGTGAGACATTCCGCGTCAAATGATTGGGTATATGATGATCCAAGGGTTGAGATTGGTAGATTGGAGACCAAGGCGCATCTGAGGGCTCATAATCGTCCAAACAAACACAAGAGTGGTGTGGATCAATGACCTGGCAGACTAGAAGGATCCAAGGACCTCACAGCTTCGTGTATAAATACCCCCTCTTGTATCAGTCATGTGTGTAGGTTTTATTTTAAGTTTTAGCTGTTAAATTCCTTTGTAATCCTTTATTTGTACTCAAGTTTTAAAAATTTAATTTCAGTTTGCATCTTATTTCCTTGTCATTTAAATTTCTGCAATTTTATTTTATACTTAAGTTTTCTTTTATCTACTGCTTTCAATTTGTACAAGCTTTTCAAAATTTATTGTCCATTTACTTTTAAGGTTACTTCTTCATAAATATAAAATAAAAAATAAAAAAAATAAAAAAAAATAATAAATATATATATACAAATTAGTTTTTAATAGTTTGAATCAAACTTTATTACAATTGTTTTCTGTTTTTATAAGTTTATATAAGTTTTAGTTACTGTTTTATTAAAATTCTACAAATAATACAAAAGTCAACTGTGGTCAAATTGCTTATTCAAATAAGCAGTTGAGGTGATTTGACAGTCCAAAAAGGAGCCATTGGCTTATCTAAAGACAGGCAAGCATAGGGAACCCCCTCTGTTTGAGCTGAGGGGGAGTTACCTTGTAAGTTTTCATTTAATCTTCTTCATATTGCTTCATATAGAATCAGTAGTATAGCTTTGATTACTACTACTTATTTCTGTTTCTTATTAATAGTTTAGTCATTACTTAGCTTACTTTGATAGTTTGTAGTTTTAATTTAGTGTTTTGCAATTTCATTTAAGCATTGCTGTTTCATATTTGTCATCTTGTGAATCTGTGTTTCAGTTTGTTCTTGTGTTTGTGACCTGTGTTACTGAGTTGATTTTAGCCTACTTGTTCACTATTAGATCAGATATTGTAGTTTGGATTGATTTGGAATTGAGTTTGACAGAACTATGGTGGTGTATTGTTTAAATCAGTCATTGAAGGGGTGTTTGGATTTAAGCAGTTTGCTGGTATAAGTTGTGTCTCTGAGGTTGTATTCAGTATAGACACAACTCTTAGGTTGAATTTAGGCTATTTCAAACATAAAAATAGTTGGTCATAGTATACTAAGTCAAATCTAGCTTTTGATCATTCACTACAGTTAGTGTTTTAGGAAAGTAATCACAAAATCATACAAGTAGTTGAATAGGTGTAAGTTCTAGCTTATTTCAATCTTATATTAGTTTAATATATCATTTTCAGTCTTATTTTAGTAATCAAAATCTAGTTTGGTCAATATTTTCTGTTTCATAAAAAAGTCAAACATAATTGAAAATCAGATTTTGGGCTAACTTTGTGAGAGTATGTAGGATTCAATATTTGCTGGAAATTGTTTTGGTTTGTTGTTTTGATAAGTTTAGAACTCAGATAATACATATCAAAAAGAAATTTGAGTTTTGAAAGTGCTTTGCTTATTGAAAAATAGATTGGAAGTTGACTGCTTGAACTAGTATTCCCCTGCACATCAGTTTTTGAAGCAATTTCTAGGGTACTTTTAGAATAGGAATTAAGTTTTGAAATCCGAATTGTTGGAGTTTTTGAGTTCTCAGATTGTAAGTGAGTAGCTTACCCCCATCAGCTTGCATTTCTAAGCTTATCTGCTCAGCTTATTTGGCTCATCAAATCTAGTGGTTGAAACTAGTTTCTGAATTCACATAACAGGCCTGCTAAGTTAGATTTGGTGTTCCATATCTGAGTTTTGTTGCTACTTTGAGTTCATTTGAGCTTAGTATTGCTTATTTCACTATTGGTAGCCATTAGCTTATCTGTTGGGGATAACTGCTCATCATTGCAAGTGCTTATTTCATTCTGACTTTGCCTATTCTGTGTTTCTGTGAACTTATTGGCCTGAGTCCTTTTCCATTAAGCTTTTCTAAGTCAAATAATCAGTTGGTCAAAGTTTGGTTAACTTTTGGTCAAGTTTGCTTAATAATAAGCTTTTTCAAATAAGCAGTTTTAAGCCATTAAGCACTTCCAGTGCTTATTTTTCAATTTTTATATTTTTCCTAGTTTCAAAATATTATTTTAGATTTTCCCTGAAATTTTCATATTTTTCTGAGTTGATTTACTATTTTTCTTATTTTATTTTCATTTTTAATCACTTTTTTATTACTTTTTAATTACTAGAAAATCCAAAAAAATCAGAAAAACCCCAGAAAAATCCAAAAATATTTTAGAAAATTATTTTTAGTTATTTTAGAATTTTAGAAATTTATTTTGCATTTTTCTCACTTTATTTGCATTTTATTTTTAATTTTTAATTAGTTAAATAGTTTTTAATTCATAAAAAATAAACAAAAAGTCAAAAAAATATTTTTCTTTTTCTCAAAATTTTCTTTTATCATTTTTAACTTTTGAAAATTATTTCCAAGTCCGTAGGAGTAGCGTAGCTTAAAAGTCGCGTTTTATTTCGTACGTTAACGTTTATTTTCCGTTTTAGCTTACGTTTTTTATTTTACGTTACGTTTCTAGTTGCCTTACTTGAATTACGTGTTTAGTGATTAATTGTGCCTCATTTACGTATTCATTAGTGTAATCTCATTCAAATCACTTTTTACCACTTTCACGACACGTTTCATGATTCGGGAATTCGAAATTCCATTCATCCTTCACACGGACTACGACCTCGGGTTATCCGTATTTCTTTGCGGATCTCTTGAGTAATACTATACTATATATAACTTGATTTTCACACGAATCAGTCGACTTGAATTATATTCCACAAAACGTGCCCTAGACTTCTTCTTGTTCTCAGCACTTTCTCCAAAAAACAACAAGTGTTTTTCGTTGTTGTATTTTTTCGAATTCCAAGCCTCATTCCACACAAACTTGAATATCTCTCTCGGTATCCTTCCAAAAAACAAACGAGTGTTTGTTTTTTTTTCCTTTCGTCGTTGTTGTTGTTGTTGTTGTTTTGTCACTCCAAAACGTTTTCCACAAGCAATCCTTGAACTCCACTTGTTCTTCTCTGTTCTATTCCACACGTGTCCACAACACACCTTGAATACTTCTCGGTATTCTTTATCTAAAAACAAACGAATTTTTTGTTTTTTTCGGTGGTTGTTGTTGTTCTTGTGTCTTTCCAAAACGTTTTTAACAAATAATCATTGAACTTCTCTTGTTCTATTTCACACCGTGTCCACAACAACTTTGATCCTCATGCTTACAAGCGTTTTGCTCTTGTTCCCTTTGTGTTTGTTAGCAACTGGTTTCACAAAGTTTTATCCTACTTGTCTTTTATCACAAGACGTCGTGTTCTCCCTTCTTTGTCGCGTTAACAGCCACCACAGAAGTTCTTTCCTTTTCTCGCTAGCCTTTTCTCTCGTTCCACGCTATCCTTCCAAGTGTCAAGAGTTTTTCCTTTTCCTTTTGTTGTCGCCTTTACTGCCCGCCCGACCCCTCTCTTTAATCTTCCTTAATGCGACTGCGGGAAGGCTGTTCCTGCTACATTTCGCTGGGGAAGAAAGAAGGAATTGAGTCCTTTCACATTATCACGGAAGAAAGCCTTTTCTGCAATAGCGGAAGAAGAGTACGTTTCTAAGTCAATCTATCTTCCGAGAGCCAAAGGCAGTCACCAAAGTTTTCTCCCACCAATACGTTTGGTGTCCACGTTTGCTTCCTTTCGTGTCGGTCTTCAAAAATTGCCGCTGCCCACAAAAGTTTCCTTCAATCGATCATGTATTCCTCTTCTCCTTCAAGAATGGATTGAAGTCTGTTGGTAGTTTGCAACTTCCGTTGGTAACTCCGGTTGTGCACCACCGTGACCAACAATTCCTTGGTGTCTCCCTTCTAAGTCTTTTGATCTTCTTTGATCAAAAAACTTGAATCAAAACTTGTAATCTTGCAACCTTCGTTCTTGATTGGTTTTTCCCAGGTTTTGAACCTTTGGCTCTGATGCCAATGTAGAATCGTTGCACGCACAGGTCTTGGTAGAATCAACAAGCACAAGATTGACAAGAATCTGATTCCGTATTATAAATAACATAAACTGTTACATTGTTATTATTTGACACACTTTAAAACATTACATGTGCTGCATATTTATAAGGTTCCTACCGAACCATCATGTCTTTTCACTAAGAGATATAACCGAATAACTAACTACATAACTAACTTCTAACTACCTTTAACCGCTATTCGGTTATTAACTAACTAAATTAACACAAACAGCCCTTTGGCTTTGTGTTATTACAAATGTACACCGAGCAATGCTTTGTTCAACAAGACTTATGCAATTAACGTCCAACAAACCGCGTACGCTTGAATCAAAACTCACTCTCTCCTCGTGTAACATAAATATCAACAACCCATCCGTTTATCTGTTTTTACGGACCTAGTTAATAATGATGCATTTAATTTGTTACCTATTTGCACAGAAAGGAAGTATGTGCTTGAATATTCCTATTTACTGTACGTAGTAACCAAGTGGGCTAGCTTAGTTGACCACCAAGGATAACCTTGGGGAGGTATCATTGGAGAGGTCTCAGGTTCGAGTCTCACCATGGACCTTCAGGGGCCCGAAAAAATAGAAGTAGGAGTGGGGTTTATCCCCTAAGGAGAAAGGTTCGATGCTTGCATACTGCCCAATTTGATGTCACTGTGGGCTCGAATCACTAACTAATAACTCGCCGTTCAAAAAAAGATGATACCAGCTGTTTCCATAAACAAAAAAGGGATCGATTCATTTATGGTATGTTGAGATGTAGAATTATGATTCAGTTTCCTTTCTTAATACTCTAATAGCATCATTACTTCATCACTGTTAACAATTAATGTCAATGTCATAAGGGGTGTTACTTCATGACACCTCCCTCATTCATATATGAAGAACATCGAGATAATTAACGATGATTTTGATGAACATCGCCTAGTAAAGACGTGGGGCTTATAACTGCTGTACGTGTTTAGGTTTCAGGCTTGGGTTCGGCAAGTAGTGCAAACTGGCCGGACCTCCAAGTAGGAGGCCGGTTAGGGTTTTGGTGATATTTCCTCATTCTCACAGATACCTTCATCTATAGATAAAGATTTCTATGGAATACGAAATTTGTGTTGATCATTTTGTTATTCTTCTTGTACTTTGTACCAAACATGCATATTAGTAAAAGAGGTCTCATATATGCCCATGTTGAACATTCGGTACGTACATCTTGTGTTCTTTTAATTGCCTTTCTTCTTGTTTATTGGTCCGCACTCTCTAGTGTGAATCAATAGTTAGATATAAGATACTAACACTATATCTTCCTAGTTTTTCTTACTAATTCAGCATCCCGGCCTAAATCTCTTTCATCAACTCTACTGATTTATCTATGTGTCAAAAATGAATCATTAGATAATATGCAAGAGAAACTAAGATTTTTCTATTCAAATTACATAAACATTCAGTTAGTAAAAAGTGTGTTTAAATGTTTTATAATATACAGAGTATTCTGTTTTAGAACGGCAACAAATCTTATACATAAAAAATAAGCACAAAAAAAAGAAAAAAAGTGCATACTTATTACAGGCATACAAAGAAAGAAATATCTCAATCTCTGATATAAAATGTCTACTTGAGATGTTCTATGAAATGAAAGTTACAATATAGACGATATGTCACATATACTTATGCAGCCAAGTAGGTGAAGCTAGAGAAATCGAGGATATCTTTTTGCATCAGATTTAATTTGATGTAGCAATGCTTTGAATTGAGCTTAATTTCTATATTATCTGCAAAACAACAATAAAGGTATAGAGTTACAAATTTACTGACATTAACACCCACAGCAAAAGAAAGATTATTTAGGTTCTTTAAGGAAAATGGTCTAAAGGATCAAAAGAAAGAACTGGTGGACAAATTGGTGAAACTTACGGTTGGAGCTTTAGGGGACGGTTCAGACTTCAGAGTACTACATTGTTTGAGGTGATACTGAATGTATAATCTTCTTCACTTGCTCTTTAAAAGCTTTAATGAGCAACATGTAAAGATGGAGATAGGAGGACACAAACACAGTGACAGGAAAAAACGAGACCGTGTACAATAAAATGTTTGTCCAATCCCTCTTACTACGAAGGGTTAGGATAAGTGTGGCTGCAAAGGCTACCATCATCATTGACACCGAGAGTATCAACCCTGTAAGGCCTATCAGTAGTTTATAATGAAGAGAGGATTTGAAATCCTCCAAATGAAATGAAGATGTGAGGATGGAAAGAAATATGATAACGGATGTCAACGAAAATGTGAGTGAAAGTGCATCGGCTATTTCGAAAACTACAAAAAAAGCTTTCTTCTTAAGAAGTGGATAGCCTGTATTTTGATTTGGACCTCCAGGTACGGTGTAAGCTGCAGCAAAGGCAACGGTGGCAATGAGTACAACAACAATGGAGCAGTTCTGAGCTGTGCTCTTCATCCATTCTCAAGCATCAATTTGAAGCTGTGCATTATTCTCGATAAATAGTTGTTCAGCAGTCACACCATCATTGTTAACCTGCAGCGTTGTTAAGGTTGAACATATGCTTTTCACATTCTGGATCACAACAAGAAGGAAAAGACATCAGAAATGTTAGTATAGTCACCACTGATTCATTTGCATCAAATTGTAGTTACTTAGTTACCTCAAATAGAACCAAATCATCTCTTAGTACCAGTGCAGGGCTTCGGATGTCACTCTCCGCTTTTTGATCTCTAACTTTTATGGCAACCATATGTAGTAAAGAGTTGCCGTAATTATCCATCTTCCCTCTTAGCTTTATCAGAGGAATCTTCATTTTGATCACGGCCTCATAGATCTCAGTTCTTCGATATTTAATTGCCACATGCAAAATGTGACGTCCATCCTCATCAATATGCTCTACTGCTTGAGGGTAAACTTCCAGTATTTCCTTAACAATCTCTGTACAACCCAATTTTGTGGCTAACAACATTGGTGAGTCAGGGGTTCCAGCATATGCGATTATATCATCTGTTGCTGAAGACATTTTCTGTACAGTGGTGGTAGCACTTGCTCCATATACGTGGGGTTTAATTCGGTTATGCTTAGGCATGGGTTTTGTTTCTGCCCATGAAGTGTCATCCTTAATCAACAGGGTTGCAAGTTTCTTTGCAGATTCGCTTTTGAGCAATTGTTTTCGAATTTCTTTCACGACAGGCACTCTACTATTTCCATCTTTTGGACTTGAAAGTATGACTGAAAGAGGTCAGAATTAAATATTAATATTGTTTTCATTCTACTGCTTAACTATCGGATTGATAAATGAATAAAGCAGTAAAAGCACTATACATGTAAACATACATTTGTATAGAAACCGCTTGAAGAAATTATCTTTGAATTCAGTGTCGAAAGCTGATGGCTTGCAAGCAAGAAGTTGAAGAGCTGTCATTCCGTCTCCATCTCGTTGACCAATCAAGAATGGATATGTTTCAGCAATGAAATGAGCCAATTCTGAGTAGATTTATATATTATACATTCGTAATGCAGGAAATTTATCAATGACGTGCGAAAAAAAGACTTACCAAAGTTTTCACTATTAATTGCAGCATGAAGTATGGTAGCCTTATCATCTCTTTGAAGATTGGTCCATATATCTGCTCCTGCTGGAAATTCCCTTCTCACTTGATCTTCAAGAAAATGGAAAATCTTGGTCTTGCCATAACGGGCTGCACGGAAAAGAGCAGTTTCTCCAAACTTGTCTTTCATGGTGAGCAATAATGGAGCCCGGCATAGCATCTCAGCAGCGGCCTCAACCATCTGATTATTGGTGGCAGCCGCATGAAGTATAGTACTTCCATATTCATTTGTTAGTGTGAGTTTTTGGTGTTGGCTTTGAGGTGTTTGTCTGATTAGCTCAACAACTAGACTCTTGCGCTTATAGAAACTGGCGCTGTGGATAACACTTTCATTGTGTATGGTTAGCATGTGGAAAGGGCCATCTGGTAACTCCAGACATATCCGACGTACCTTAGCATCGTCTCCATCAGACAGAGCTTTGTACAGTTCAGCATTGACCCCATGATTTATAGACATCATGTCAGTCATAAGGACCAGGATACAAAATGAACAGATAAACCAAAGGATGATGATCTAACTATGCATATATGCACATATATATAAGAAAGCTTTGTAAAGTTACTTGTCAAACAAGTGAAAAACACATGGGAGAGTAAAAGCACTTGGAACATCTAATGCTTAAGTTTAAGGTTTTCGCATAGAATTTTGGGTGTTTTCTGCTTTTCACTTTGATAAGGATGAAGAAAAAGAAGTATGTATATCAGCGAGATGCTCAGAAACTTGAGTATTACTGCAATACAAAGGGATTACAGAAGAAAAAGCCATTGCATTGCGATTATCTAATCCTTGATTATTGCTTTATAGCAGCAAAGGGTCATAAAGCATCATATATATTTGTCGTCGTAAAATATAACCATGCATAATATAACTTGACACCTTTGATAATAAGCAATCATGTCAGCAAATAAATAAGTTTTAATATGAAAACTCGATTTAAAACCCACGATAGGGATACCTGGATGCTTCTCTGATGAACACCTAAAAACCTTGTTAACAAGTTATCATTTGAAACACCATTTTGAGCTGATTTTTAAATGGATTGAGAGGTACTATATATTGTCATTTTACAGCTCTGGATATGATAGTTTTGGGTATCTACTCATTTTATAATTTTACCGCAATTATTTATTTATTTATTTTTTGCCGAAATTGGCATAAATGAAACTTAATTGTAAAATTGACACTTTGGTGGCCTCTAATGTTGTCTAGATATTTGAGTGACCTTAACATGCATAAATATGTGTTTTGCTACTTTGGATTATAGTAGAAAACATGCATAAATTTATGGTAACTTAACTAACTTTAAGTGGTTATCATCAAAGTAATAAACTTATTATGCATGTTCTAAAATCTGATATAAACATAGCCCTGATGATTAAGGTTATCAAAAGTTATATAATCTCAAGAACAAAGTTAAACTTGATCCATGAATTGACAGCAAGTATTTCTAGCACAAAACTTGAATCCCAAGTTTGTATACAACTTTTACTTTATGTTACCACTCCTAAATAACTTTAAACTTTAGCATATTAAACATGTTACACGTTTGGTTAATTGGTTTGGAGTCTGGTCCTCTTAAAATCTTCTTTAATCACTTTTTTGCCACCAATGGCAGATTTTTTATTTTATTTTATTTATTTATTTTTTAACGGCAACTTTTATACTTCTATACCACCTATCACACACATAATACATCACAATGTCTTCAACGAGACTTGAACTAACAACCTCTAGGTTGATGGGTCACATACTACTAGACCAAAGACCTTGGGTGCCCCAATGGAAGTTTTCTGAACAACTCAGCATGCAATAACACAATGTCGAAATTCTGTTTGATCCAAGTTTGTGTTTTCAACATGAATTTTGAATAAATAATGCTTCAATGAACATGGACAGATTGTCTTTGTCGCTTACTAAAGTCACATGTTTCTTTAATTTGTAGAACAAATATGTACAAAACTCTATAAAGATTATTATGCTTTTGATACTTAGCTTTCACTGAATTACTTGATTTGGATAAATCCAGTGTTGACTTTTATTGGTCCAAAAACAGCCTAATATGATAAAAGCGGGGTTGAGTATTGGGCAGTTAATATTTGTAGCGGGGCGGTATATCACGTTGTGTGAGACTCTCAAGTAGTCAAGTCTCAAACCAAGTGTTAATGGTATAAGTCATGTCTAGGACATGTGTTATATATGCAGTGTGATATAGTTTTCCTTTTAATAAAAAACTAAACGGCTAAGAGCACGAAACACAAAATTCTCTTTTTCAATGTTTTTCTTGTCTGTATCAGTAAACAACTAATAACTGGTGTTTCACTGAGCAACACCGTGAGAATTACAAGCAGAGCAATCCTCGTTCAGAGCTAAGGATACTAAAGATAGTTCACACCTAATGTGTCACAAAGAAAAACAAAATCGAGGGTTTTTACAATGAACACCTTTTCCATAGGTGTAATTCATGATTCAGATACCTTACTTAGTACGCTAATGGCTTCATCACTTCTAGACTATTAGCAATAGTTAATGTCTTAAGCGGTGTTTTGATGTTTACTTTTGGAATACCGGCCGGTCGTAAAAAAACTCATGTCTAATAATTGTCAAAAAAGTATGAGATTTTTTGAATTTGAAACAAAATCTCTCCAGGTAGCTAGAAAGGAGTTAATGATTAAATTTTTTTAGTTGTGTTTAACAATTGGAATTTGTTCATCTAAACAGGCAAGATGAATATGCAACTTCAAATTTCAATGATCGAATAACCTTAACGCGAAGGTTATAGTTGCTTTAAATAGCGATTGTGTAAAAGGCTTTGTTTGCATGCAGTTAGATCCTGATAGCTTGATTCAAACTTAAGGCATACTTAAAAGAAACATATATACATTTACACTCAATACTGACTCGAACCACTAGCCGTAATTCACAAGGTAACATTATGCCGTTCGTGTTTATATTCAAAATTGTATCAAAGCATTCAAATGATCAAATCATGAAGATCTAATAACTGATTCATTTTGTCACACCAGTCCTTGAACTCGTACCCCATTCCATAGCTTCTGCCACTTGTCTTTTCCGTTCACTAGTTGACGCCTTCTTTTCCTGATTCAAATCTGAGGAACATCTAGATAAGGACGATTCTGACGGAGAATCTATTAATTCTATCATATCATTTCCATCCCCAAGGAAAGTAAGAGCAGTAACCACGTCACTGATGAATGGCCGAACCGATGCATCATCGTTTAGACACATGGCTGCAACCGCGATTGCTTGGTTCAGACCTTTCTCCGGGTAGTCTTCATTTAGTAGCGGATCAACTAGTTCTGGGAACCTTTGAGGGTTCTTGAAAATTGGCTCTGCCTGTCCAACAATGAGTTTAACCTCAAATAGTGCTCTAAATACACCCACTGAGTGGATGGCTGAGCTGACTAATATTGTAAAAGTTAACTTTTTAGACAGTCAAAATTAGGAGCGGAAATTTCAGACATGACTTAAAACATGGCACAAATATTTAATGGGTTACGTTGGGTCTAAACAGGTTCTTGTCATATATAGATTGACCTTCCTAACCTTTCTAATAAACGGGGTTGTTTTTGGGCTGACCTGATCAACAGTTTCCAACTCGGCTAGTTGCCAACCTATTTTTGAGGAATTTTTATTTTTTGGGAATTTCAACCCGTTTAGCAGGCTAATGACTGGTTCATAACCCATTTGACCCATTTAAATGAATGTCGGTGGGCCATGTCTGAGTTAGGGTCAAAATTTTGATATATTAACAACACGCTTTGTGTTGAGGTTAGATGAACCAATCCGAATTGTCACCTAGCCAACATGGATTGAGTTGACCCGCCATATTTTTTGTTGAATAATAATTTCATGATTTCTAAACGCAAAAGGTAGGGAATAATAAAACAGCTACAAACTAAAACATAACCAGAGGGTAATTAAGTCAGTACTTACCCAAGAAACTAGATTCTGCTCTTTATTTCTTTTTGTTGTATCAATTGCTCTTCTTCCAGTTATAAGCTCTAACAAGACGACTTCAAAGCTGTAAACATCAGATTTGACTGTTAGTTGACCCGTTCTTTGATACTCGGGGGCACAATATCCGTATGTTCCCATAACTCTTGTCGACACATGTGACATATCACCAACAGGGCCAAGCTTGGCTAGCCCAAAATCCGAGAGTTTGGCATTAAAATCTTGATCGAGTAAGATATTGGAAGACTTCAAGTCACGGTAAATAACTGGTGGATTAGCTGTTTCATGCAAATATTCTAGACCTTTTGCAGCGTCTAACGCAATTTTCATCCTTGTTAACCAAGCTAACGGTGCTTTACCTGGTGGAAGATCTGCACATTTGAATTTATAAACTGTTGTGAGCAACTACGGTCTATGGGTACTAGGACTACATACTGTAACCATGTATAAAATTTGACTTTCAGAGTTTAGTAACAAAGACCTGAAATTTAAAAGTGTTGGTAAAGTAGAATAAAATATTACCGAGTATATGATCTTCTAGTGAGCCAGCAGACATGTATTCATATACAAGAAGTCTTTGATCACCATCTGCACAATATCCTATTAAGCTCACTAAGTTTGGATGATGAAGAAGGCTCAACATTAGAACCTCAACTAGAAATTCACGGTTCCCTTGCAAACCATTGCGATCCAGTTGCTTAACAGCCACAAACTGAATGAAAAAAATATCTCGTTATACAGTCACACACACTAAATAATATCAATAACCAGGGGTAAAAGCAACAATATGCAAAGAGCAGACATTTTCTACTCATTTATCTGAGGCTCTAAATTTATTGATAACATGCCAAATTAGCAGAATTTATAAATTTAACTACAATAAAAGCCGATTAAAAATGCTGGACAGTTCAATATCCAACCAAGTGTATTAAACGTGTTTAATAAATGTACTCATTTTTACTCAAACTTGTTACATAACCTGCCAGCAACCTATGTTTCTGCATATTTACCTGGCCGGTTTTACCAAGTTTTCCCTTGTAAACTCGCCCGAATCCACCTTCACCAATGAGCGAATCTTGACGGAAGTTTCTTGTAACGGCAGCAAGCTCTCGGAAAGTGAAAGTTTGAGCTGCAATATTGTTGTTTGCTGATGCGTTATTGGGAGCTTGGTTGTTGGCAGCTTCTTTATTTGTCCTCTTAGGAGAAGGGGTTTTTTGAGCTTTGACTTCTGCTGGAACCCTTTTTTGATTTTCTGAATTCAGTAATGACAAGTTTAGAACATTTAGGCTGCGACATGAGCTGGTTAGGCCAGTCGCCAGTTGGATAATGGGTCAAAATAGATAAAAAATAAAATAAAAAATGCTACTTTTGTTAAAACAGTTTTTGTAACTAGATATCATATGTGAAGGTAAGGATAGTTAATTTTTAAAGTTATGAAACAAATATTTCTAATTCAACAAGTTAGTATGAGTGGGTCGTATCGTATAGGTATATTGTGTCAGCCCATGATGCATTGTTTGTAAGGGCTCGGCCCATGCATGGCTTAACCCTAATATTGTACGTGTATATATATATATATATATATATATATATATATATATATATATTCTATACTAATGATTAAAGGAGATTATAATAGCTTTGAATGCCTGACTTATCATTAGTATAGAAGATATATATATATATATATATATATATATATATATATATATATATATATATATATATATATATATATATATATATATACACACGTACTATATTAGGGTTAAGCCATTCATGGGCCGAGCCCTTACAAACAATACATCATGGGCTGACACAATATACCTATACAATACGACCCACTAATACTTAGGAGGTTTTGCTTATTTGAGTATACTTTCGGATACTTAAACGCTCTACCTTCTATGTGTTTGATGTGTTTCATTTCTAGCTTAACTTTTTTTAGTTTCTTCCATTTAATCCCTAATACTAAACTACTAAAGTATAATCCACTTTGATTAAAATTGTCCCATCTCTGCGAGGATTTGTTGATTTGCATGATAAAAAATTGGCATAGAGAGCGTGAGGAGTTACGAAATTTTATTGTGGAATGTAGTTTAAGATTTTATCTTTAGTTTGATCTACAGATGAACAAAATGGAGAAACTTATAGAGCCTGCCAACTCATATCATGTACTTGCTTAAAAGAACAAATCTGACAGTAATGTAGATTCAATCCAGTGTTTCTTTCATAAAATATTTGCGAATTGATGGAAGCTATAGATTTCCAAGAAAAAAAAAAAAAAAAAAAAAAAACCCTTACGTGGCGGACGAGGTTCATGGGGAGGTGAATCATGTACGATCGGGCTTCTCTCTCTTTGGCTTGCATGTCTCCTTGATCTTCTCTTTTCTTTCGACAAAAAACATGGAAAACACCTCATGTTTTCGTCAAGGTAAACGTTGGAAAGATCTCAAAACCCAAGATCATAACATTGCATTAACTATGTATGCTATCAAGATCCCTTAATCAATCCTCTGATCAATTCTCATATGCAAAAAATGCAACCACTATCATAAAAGATGTCGATCATAAGTTTACAAAAATATTACACATATATAAATTGAAACATAACCCCTTATAAACCCATGTGAAATCACAAATGGGCTATTTGAAACATAAATTGTGTCAAATGGGATTATGTACAAAATGACATGTTTTGTGGAAGAGATGAAATGAAAATGAGAAATGGGATAAAGAAAGAATGTGAGATTAGCAATGGAGAATATGAAGGGGAAGAGGAAATTAACGTGCGAACCATTAGCAATTTGACATGTTTTTTTAACTCGTTTTTGACACCCTTTAAGTCAAATAGAAAACTAATATGACATCTTTTGGGTCAAGGTTGGTTCCAAGGATATTATAGTAGAATAAACTTTTAGATTCCGCTTAATGGGATTTTTTATGCGTGTTTAGTTGCTTTTATAAGGATGAAATGAGATCAATTCATTAACAAAACGTATGAAAAGATCAATTCGTGCTAAAATACAGGTCTTAATAAAATCTTCGCTGTTAAAAAAATAAAAAAATAAAATAAAATGCAATCAAGTGACTAGAGAAATATGTGTTAATAGGATGAAAGAATTTTCATATAAAATAAGAGTTTTGCTAACAACAGCCATAAGAGGCAAGAGTAGAGATGGTACCCGTAGGCAATGGCACGGGTACCTCTAACCCGTCACCCGCCCATGTAGTTTTTTTCTCACCCGTCACCCACCCATCACCCGCCCATGTAGTTTTTTTCTCACCCGTCACCCACCCATCACCCGCCAATGGGTATAATTTTTTACCCATGCCCTTGCCCGTGGGTATTTGTTGCCCATGAGTAAACTCATGATTTAGTGTTTATCCAACAAAATTACAAAACGATGATATGAAAACTAACCATGAAACTGCGTAATAAGACATCAATCAATTTGACAAATACAACTTTGATTATTTAATCTTTCATGTTCTCTTTTTAGTCTTGAAACTCAAACAAACTTTTAGGTTAATGTGTTTTCTTAAACTTTGTGGTAACTATTAAATGTATGCATACAACATGATAAATGTTTTAATTAGTATAATTAATTTTAACCCGGATTTACTGGTACACCCAAGGGTATTTTGACGGGTATACCTGTGGGCATTTTAAATGGGTGCCATGGGTTTACTCGCAATGGGTATGTCTCACCCGTCACCCACCTGCCACCCACTGATGGGTACAAATTTTCACCCATGACCCACCCATGGGTGAAAATTGACGCGTTTACTCACCCATTTATGGCGGGTACCCGCGGGTTGTGGGTTTTTCTCGCCCATTGCCATCCCTAGGCAAGAGCTGTGTTTAAGAGGATGTTTTTTCTTACAATTTGATATAATAGACTATTTCAACCAATCAGAATTAAATGTTAGTTATGCATTCACCTTTTTCGAAATTATTTCCGCAATTTTAGTGATTTTCATCAAATTATGATAATTTATTAATAACATTGTAATAACAATCACTTGTTACAATCACATGCTTGTTAGCAAAACCTATAAAATAACTAATTATGTGATTATTTGACATCCATCAAGTATGAAATTTAAAACTAAACTTGCAACTTGATTCAACCAACTTGATACTACTACAACCTCGACAGTTGCAGGTATTATAAACACCATTTTCTAATAAGTTGTGGCCTCAACTCTACAATATCTGGCATTTAAAAAAAATGAAATCTTAAAGAAACTGAATAAAAAAATATGAAAAAAATAAAGTAATTAGCCTTCATATATCTAGTTAAAGCATATATATTAAACCAGGTTATGAAACATATCTAAATGTCATTATGTTAACCAACCTGCATAGTTCTCAAAAGAGTCTATGTTAAAAAAATAATAATAATTAAAAAAAAAAAAAAAAATCCTAACAAGCTAGGTTCAGAAAATAAAACGAGTACCAAAGATTATGACCCTAATGAGTTGATATCAATGTAGAATCAAAATTATCTAAAGATCTAATGAATCAATCCTAGCTACTCATTTTTTTCATCTTTTTAAAAATAAAATATCTTGCAAACGGTAAATCCTCAAGTGAAAAAAAAATACACCATCACGATGAGTATTTTTTCATCTTTCAGTAGATGGGCACTTTGATATACTTTCGACGATTTTTTTTTCCAGTTACATCTGAAAAAATCACATTTGTGATTTCATAAATCACATATGATTTGTGACAAATCACATGAATCACATGTGTGATTTCATAAACACATGTGATTTTTCCAGATCGAAAAAAAAGTTCGTCGAAAGTATATCGAAGTGTCCGTCTATAGAATGATGATTTAATTCTCATCACAATTGTATGATTCATTTTGTGTAATGATTAGCGATTTAGGAGATATTTAATTTTAAGAAAAAGGTTGAAGTTTATTTATTTATTTATTTACTTTTGTTTTGATCAAAAAATGGATGGTAATGATTGCTTTATTGGATCTTTAAAAAACATTGGATTTACATTGAACTTTTCTCTAACCCTAATATCTTGATCCAAAAGAATAACAATGTAAGGAATAATTGAGCTTGATTAAATTGCCATTTGTACGTGAGGCTTCTCCACCTCTTTCTCCGCATTCTCACCCAACATTGCTCTAAGCGACTCTCCTTTTGATTCAGGCACCAAAAAAGTACACAAATTTCCAGGAAAATAGACCACACCTAACACGAACAACGCGTTCTTGACACCAATATCAGCAGGATACCCATCATCACCTTAGTTGGATCTTTATTTTGAGCCAAATATGAAAACCCAAACGCACCAAAAATTGCTTCCGGTTTACATGATTTAGCAGAAATAGCATGAAAAGTGGTTTGAAGCCTGGCTGGAAAGATCTCAGCCGGGGCCACAAATGTTGTGGCGTTTGGTCCAAAGTAAGCAAAAAAGTTTGTTAATGAGTACATTACCACAAACCTTGTTTTATTTTTGTGGCGAGTCCAAATGGTTATAAGGGAACGTTAACACAAGCATAAATATAGTCATCATTGAAAACCTGTGTAGCTGAATTTTGGAACGTCCAACCCTATCAATCAAAAGGACTGGAAACCAAAATTCAGTAACTATGCTGCAAAATGCAATTAAAGTTTAGTTCTTGCAATTCCGTAGAACTCATGAATATCATTCATCTTTTTCGCTGCTGGAATCCACCCGATAGCACTAAAGATGTCCTTATGATACAAATTTTGACTTTAATACGCGATATCAAGTAAGAACCAAGTACTTGTTATTCCAAGTAAATGCCACCCATGTCGTCTCATAATATCTTTACTTAAAATCCCAAAAGTATTACCCAAATTCTTCACAACTTGCTTGGGTTTAATCTCCATTTGCAACACTTTTGACATGTCACTTGGCGCTTGTTTGGTGTCTTTAGCCACTAAAGCTGTGTTTGCTCCGTTTCATGCATTTTCATTTTTGAATAATACGTTGCAATCGCTGGAAGCAACTCCACCATTAGTATAATCCTCCAAACATAGTTCGCTTCAGGAACGTGAACCCCACCGGTTCAACTTCATATGTTGGATCTTTAAACTTATGATAATAAAACCGGCAAGCTGCTAACAAAGGAATGTGTTCGTATATTACTTCCATGTCCTGTCTTGATGTTGGCCATCTTTCTTGATAGAATAAAGCTTCACCATTGAAGATCAATATAAAAACATGGAGAGTCTCTAACAGAAAATTGTCTACTAGAGTGAATCTTGATAGAGGAGGCATTGATCTCCACACCGTTATATCACCTTTGTGTGAAGAAGATGTGAAATCGTAAGACCATGTGTTTCTCTCAGGTGAGATTGCTGTCAACACTTGGCAGCAAATTAAAAAAGTGGTGGAGGCTTGCTAATGTTACAGTCTAAAACCTTCAAGATGTAATTAATTAGGCTGACCATGTTTCACTGGAAGACAAGCACTCTAGATTCTTTCATCTTTTAATTGGATTGTTAGTAGATTTAAAAAAGCTTCTCTTAATCGGATAAAGTAGTTTAATCACCTTGTAACCTTATCTATGCTAGTTTTACTTTCTTAATGCAATCGCCTTTCAAAAAAAATTTCGAATGATGCACTAATTATGTGTGAATGGACGTTTTGAGTGCATTAAATTTATCTTGAATCTTGACTTGCTTTCACCTCACCTCTGGTCTAAAGTCAAATATAATTAAATTAAGCTTTATGGTATTGGTGTCACATCACTAAAGCTAAACTCACTTGCTTTCACCGTTTCCTTCCAAGTAGTGCCGGTGAACACTCTGTGCAAGTGGGGCGGCTGCACAAAGCTACCAATTCGATGGGGCTTATATTTTATATATTATCAAGTTACATATGCTTGAATTGAAGTACTTGGTTAAGTTTATTATGGAACAATATTATGTGATCACAGCCAAAATACAAGATTAAGAAAACATAAAGTGGCAATTGCATGTTTGAGAATGAAAACGTCGACCATTCTTTGTTTTTTGCATTATAATTCGTGAAACATGAGGGCCTATTTATCGTTACCTGACAGGGCCTTTGAAATCTATTAGACGACCCTGCTTCCAAGTGACTTCTGTTGGGTCCAAAAATTGACCCAATTGCCCTAACAAGGATTTGAAAATAAAATAGCCTAACTCACTAAAGAAAATAGTGGGTATAACCGTAAACATCAAACAAGTCACTAAGTGCATAGTCACTTAGTGAGTTACCTTCAGGATGTTCAGTGAGTCTAATAAGAAAGACTCGTCATTTAATGAGGTGGTACTCAGTGAATGATCCCTGTGCCAAGGAAGAAGGTAATGGAGTCAGTGAGTGATGACAATGACTCACTGACTCCCTGAAACTGTCTCTACAACAAACTGAAAAATATGGGTGGAACTTCCAAAAAGGGAAGTCAAACAAAGTACAAGTTATTACAATAAAAGTGGCAATATTTGGTATGACATATCCAAAAGGATGATTGGTGCCTCTCCAAATAAAGAAAGGAATGGGGACCACTACAAGTGGATGACAACTAACACCATCACATGTTTACTTGTACTTTGTACCTATATATATGTCTAGTTTGTAACAGCGATAGTTGTGAATTCTAAACAAACAAAGATATTTAGTATTTGTTGATAGGATTCCCCTCTCATTGAATCTCAAGCGTAGCTTGGATCAATGAGAGTTTATTGTCATTCAATGGGGATAATATACCGAAATTTTCCCCTTAAAGAAGCTGAAGATGTTATCATATAGTCAAGTTGGTATGAGTAATCTTGTAACTTTTGTTCATTATTATTAATAAAGTTCTTATTTATTTGATCAAGATTTGCTCAATTTCATGGACCAACAAGTGGTATCAGAGCGGGTGAATTTTTCTCTAATCCAGATCCGTTCATGACTGCTGATAACATCATTCAATGTCAAAAATTAAATGTGAACCTTTAAAAAACTGCTATGGCAGTTGCATTTTTTGAGGGGGAGAAGTACATTAATTTTTTGACATATATCCTCACTGAACCCAAAAATACAACACACCCCACCCCACCACACAATACACATATCCTTATCCTAAACACATACCACACCACAAAAACTCTCGATCTAAAAACTACACAGATCTACATCCACACTCAAAAATCACTCACCTCACACTAATAAAAAAATCAAACCCAAAAATCATCTCACAAAAACAAACATAAAATAAAAACCAGATTCACACTCACACATCATTCGATCTACAACACACAAACAAAAAAAAACAACAGATCTAATTTCTCATCTATCTTAATCGACACAATCAAAATTAACAAAAACCCAGATCGAGAATATATCAAAACTACCATCACTCTCTCGATCCATATATCTGAAATACTAAACACCATCAAACGTAGAATCAATGACTGTGGTTTCTCCAGCAGCGGCGAGGTGGTGGTCGGATGTTAGTGATCGTGTAATAATTGTGACTCAGGGAATGGTAATGATTAGGCATGGGTGTGTTATTTTTTTAATGTTGGAACAAAGATAGTGCTTGAAGATGAAAATACGTATGAATCTGAAGTTGTTTATCAGTTAGTGATGTTGTGGTCTCGTGATGTATTTTAGAGTGTAAACGTTGAGATAATTATTTGTTGTATGGATTGAGATGAAGATCAGTTGGTGAGCCCGTTTAGTTCTACGAGGTGCTGATTAAAATAATCAGGTGAGAGTGTCATCTCAGGGAGTGAAGAAGACAAATTGGTGATAAATTGTTTGTTGAAAATTGATGCCTGGTACGTTTATCAGGAAGCCTTTTTTGAATAATGGTTATCAGTGTGGAGAAGTTAAGTGAGATCGTGACTCACTGAGAGATAAGAAAATGGGTTGAAAAGTTGTGATTATCACAGCCGTGGTGTGGGTATAACTCAGGCCAACTGATGGTGTCTATCTGACTGACGCAGCAGAAGAGTGGTGGAATATCAGTTGTTGGGGTTTGTCAGTGTTCTAAGATGAACACGTTTGATGTAATTCAGGAAATGTGAATGATTCTCAGTGAGTACGAAGATAATATGAAATATCTTCAGGATGTTTTTTTAGGTTTAAAATACTTATAAGTTATAAGTATCAGTGGGTATATAAAACTCAACAAACTGAGTAATAGTGTATATCAGTGTTTTTATAACAAACCCAGTGTTGGAATTGTCACGGTAACCAAATTAAGGGAGGACACTGATGTATAAAAATTGAACCAGGTCCCCCTTACTAACTGAAGCACAAAACTCACTAATCCCTTGGTCACTGAACCTGGTCAATGAATCCTTGGTTACTGAACCTAGTCACTGAACCCCTGAACCTACTCATTGAAACAGGTCACTGAACCTGAACCTTACTTATTGAATCCTTGAACCAGAGTACTGAACCCCCTAATGACTGAACCATCTGATCCCCCTGACCCACTGAACCCTGCCCACTGAACCTAAACCTCAATTACGAACCTTATTCACTGAACCTACCAACTGAACCTTCACTCCCTCATTTAAAACTAATCACCTTAGGCTATTTGTATATTCAAATAGGGGGAGACTATTGGGTCCAAAAATTGACCCAATTCCTAACAAGGATTTGAAAATAAAATAGCCTAACTCACTAAATAAAATAGTGGGTATATCCGTAAACATCAAACAAGTCACTAAGTGCATAGTCACTTAGTGAGTTACCTTCAGGATGTTTTGTGAGTCTAATAAGAAAGACTCGTCATTTAGTGAGGCAGTACTCAGTGAATGATCCTTGAGTCAAAGAAGAAGGTAATGGAGTCAGTGAGACTCACTGACTCCCTGAAACTGTCTCTACAACAGACTTAATAATATGGGTGGAACTTCAAAAAGGGAAGTCAAACAAAGTACAAGTTATTACCATAAAAGTGAGAATATTTAGTATGACATATCCAAAAGGATGGTTGGTGCTTCTCCAAATGAAGAAAAGAATGGGGACAACTACAAGTGGATGACAACTAATACCATCACATGTTTACTTGTACTTTGTACCTATATATATGTCTAGTTTGTCACAGGGATAGTTGTGAATTCTAAACAAACAAAGATACATAGTATTAGTTGATAGGATTCTCCTCTCATTGAATCTCAAGCTTAGCTTGGATCAACGAGAGTTTATTGTCATTCAGTGGGGATAATATACCGAAATTATCCCCTTGAAGAAGCTGAAGATGTTATCATGTAGTCAAGTTGGTATGAGTAATCTTGTAACTTTTGTTCATTATTATTAATGAAGTTCTTATTTATTACTATCAAGATTTGCTTAATTTCATGGACCAACAAGTGGTATTAGAGCGGGTGGATTTTTCTCTAATTTAGATCCGTTCATGACTGCTGATAACATCATTCAATGTCAAAAATTAAATGTGAACCTTCAAAAAACTGCTACTGCAGTTGCATTTTTTGAGGGGGAGAAGTACATTAATTTTTTGACATATATCCCCACTGAACCCAAAAATACATCACACCCCACCACACAATACACATATCCTTATCCTAAACACACACCACACTACAAAAACTCTCGATCTAAAAACTGCACAGATCTACATCCATACTCAAAAATCACTCACCTCACACCAATAAAAAAAATCAAACCAAAAAATCATCTCACAAAAACAAACATAAAACCAAAACCTAGATTCACACTCACACATCATTTGATCTAAAAAAAATAAAATAAAAAAAAAGTAAAAAAAAAATCTAAATTCTTATCTATCTCAATCGACACAATCAAAATTAACAAAAACCCAGATCGAGAATATATCAAAACCACCATCACTCTCTCGATCCATATATCTGAAATACCAAACACCATCAAACCCAGAATCAACGACTGTGGTTTCTCCGGCAGCGGCGAGGTAGTGGTCAGATGTTAGTGGTCGTGTAATAATTGTGACTCAGGGAGTGGTAATGATTAGGCATGGGTGTGTTATTTTTTTAATGTTGGAACTCAGATAGTGGTTGAAGATGAAAATACAGCGAGGTGGTGGTCGGATGTTAGTGGTCGTTAACACCATCACCCTGGTACCTAACCCTCAACCTGAAAAAGGGCCATAGTATGACTAGTAGGGATGAAGAAGTCAAAGAGCAAGACCTAGGAGAAAAACTTAATGCATCTAAGGATCCTTTAGGTTTATTTGATGATTCAATCGTGGATGAATTAGAAAACTGGACGACAAACCTTTTCACTGGGATAGAGGATCGAATTGAGGAAGGAGATCCGGATGTTTTTAAAATTGCAAGCACCATTGGGGAAGAATATATTCCTAAAACATATATTGACCCGGAATCCCCAATGAATGTAATCTCACTTCCCTTATATAATAAGATTTTTGCTCAAAAGCTCGATTATAAGGGGTTCAATTTTGTTGGTATTGGTATAGAAGTACCAGTTAATGTTAGAGGATTTATTAACAAAGTGAATCTCACGGTGATAAATGATATGAACTCTATCATTAACCCTAAGTTGACTGACTTAGTCCTAGGAAAGCCTTTTGTTGAAGAATCTAGGTTGATAACCAATAGGACTGAGGAGAGTGTAATGTTCATGGATAATATTAGTAGGGTAATCTTTCAAATGGATAAACGAAAAGTAAAATTAGAAAAGGTCCTTCCGGAAGACAATCATAAGGAACTGTTTCAATCAGCAAGTGGAACCTATGAAAATGTGACGAAGGGTAGTAGTGATCCCGATAAGGAAACCGGGGGTAACGAGAATAAGGAGGAGAGTAGGTGATGAATACTTCAATAGATTCCCCACAAAGGATGAACTTGCAAGTAATTTTTCCACACCCTTGCGAAGTATCTTTAGTACACGAAACCCCTATTACACCCCTCAGAGCCTATCTTTTCGTGGTTCTCGTGATATTTCGGTGGATTCCAAAATATTAATGAAGAACATTATTTACAATCCACCCTCAAATGTACACCCAAATCGCCTTAGCCTACCTTGTATGCACTCACTTTTAGTGCATTATTGCTATTTGTTAAACACTTTGTTAATTGTCTAATTGGTTACATGGTTGCTAAGTCGAGTCATATCTTGTAAATACAGTTTTGGGACAGTTGGGACTCATGGGTAAAGTACTAGTTTTTATGGAGTAATGAGGAAGAATGTCATGTGTTACCCTCATATGTACGTTAATGTTTAAAGTACTCCACATGTTTGATTTTATTAATTCGAGTCATTAGTTAGTTATGTGTAAAGTATGTAAAAGTTCAAGTATAGGGAGGTTGCAAGTAATCCCTTTGTATTGATGTATTATTTCGGATGCTAGTGCAAGAGTGTATGAAAAAAAATATATATAAAAAAAAGAAAAAAATTGAAAAAAAAGAAAAAATTTGATAAAAAGAAAGTAAGGTAGAAAAAGACAAGAGAAAAAACATACGGACAACCATCCCGTCTTTCATTTTTGTTTAAGTCAAAATAGTTTCTTGAAAAAAGAATACAAAAAGAGTTAGTAGTTAGCGAGTCGAGTCAAGTCTTGGCTTAGTAATGCCTCATTATACATGTAATTGACCAATATGATTGACTTGCCACCAGTAAATTTCCCTTTATCCAAGAAAATTGTGTTTTTCCATACCCTTACACCTAACATTATAACCCTTTAAAAGACCTCTTTGATAGTTTATCCTATGTGCTTACTCCAAATTAGTGGAGGTTTGATCCATACCCAAGCTTATTGTAATCTATGTGCTATGACAGGTAGAGAGTGTTGTATTTTCCCGTTTCCATATGTTGTATCACTTTATACACCCGAGAGATGAGATAATCCAAACACTTAATGTGAGGCGCTAGTATATAATTTTCGTGCTTGTTTCGACTAACATGGAACGATTGTATATTGTACTTACTTTTATATTAATGTTAAATGACCTCTAACTTGTATTTTAATTAGTGAAAAAGCATATTTGCTTGAGGACAAGCAAATCCCAAGTGGATATTTGATAAGGATTTATTTGGTATCTTTTTAAGGGGTCATTTAATTCCAATCGTATAAATATGATCAAATATTGTCTTAAATCGTTTCTTTTTGTATTTTAGTGATGCGATTTGAATTGTCACACAAAACTTTTACTTCTCAAGGGATCTTGAGAAGCTTACAATCCCCGCCAGGCAAGTGTACCTGACCGATGTAGTATAGTGTAGTGGTAAGAACCAGGGGATTGATCGTTCTCCACAGGGAATAGTGTTCGTTAGGATTGAAAATGATCTAAGCTAGGTTTAGAGGTGAGGGATGATTCTTTTTGTATTTTTATATTTTTTTGGAAAGCAAGTAAAATTCTCGGGTTTTGGAAGAGTGGGCAGAATTAGTTGCTAGTCAACTAACCAAAATACTACAAATGCAAATAAAAATAAAATAACAGAAAATAAATGTGTGTAAAACTAATATGGACAAAAATGTGTTTACTTAGGTTTCACTACTCCTTAGCTATCTTTCATTGATTGATTAGTTTGTTACAATTGCGTGGATGACGGGTTGTATTCCTTAATACCATTCGTCGGGGCGTGTACGTCCTTCCCCAACTCTATAAGATCCTATCTCTTCCTATGATGACACGTTAAGTATCCTATCATGGCCTCATTAATATTCTCTTATGTATTAAACACAACCAATTAATCATAGTACACATCCGATTCATGTTTCTTAAGACGTCAAGCAAGTTACCAATAGGAAGTTAGCCAGTTTTCTTAAGCCTAACATTGATATCATTCATCCAACAACAATTAATAACAAACCATCAATCAATAATCAATAGCTAGGTTTCATTACATCTAAGCAAACACAAACAAACCTAGCCTAGCATGTTAAAAGAAAGACAAGCGTAAGATAGAATCAAACAACACATAGACATATTGAATGATTGATAGATTACTTATATTCAATTAATCATGGAAGAAAAAAGGTTTGGATACCTCAAAATAGCTGCAAAAGTCTACCAGGGTTCGTACCCTAAGTTTCTTTCCAAAGTTCAACACATAATGAATGAAAATTAGAAAAGTATATATAGATTTTACAACTTGACGGCGTCACCTTATGGGACGTGACGCCATCACCTAGCCGCCAAAATAACTCTCGGATTGCCTAGATCCATCTTTGACGCCGTCTGGTTGAATAAGGTTCTAGGCCGTCTCTCTTTGTAATAACACGCGACGTCCTTGGTGAATTATAACGTGACGCCTTCACGTGTAAACTTCAAAATTCCTTTCTGGTCCATCAAGTGTAAAATAATTATCCACCTCTTCATCAACAAGTGACGCCGTCACCTGGTAGTGCGTGACGCCGTCAGGTACTGTTCCAGCTTGAATTCTTGACTTTGTCATTTTCTTCACTTTTATGCTCCAAAAATGTCCAAAATGCTTCCTTTTCCATAATTCCTCTCAAAAGTACCTAAAATGACAAAAGGAGCAGTTTAAGGAAATATTTGATCATATAATCATGATTTAAGGCTTAAATGACCCCTTAAAAGCGTAACACTTTTCTTCTTATCAAATACCCTTACACTTGGGATTTGCTTGTCCTCAAGCAAATGAGCTTTTATTCTAATCAAAATACAAGTTAGGGGTCATTTAACATTAATATAAAAGTAATTACAACAAATAATCGTTCTACCTTAATCAAAATAAGCACGGAAATCATACACTAGCACCTCACAAACAGTGTTTGGATACTCTCATCTCTCGGTTGTTATAAACCTATATAACTAATGGAAATGGAAAAATATCACTCACTACCTGTCATAGAAAATAGGTTACCATAGGCTTGGGAAAGGATCAAAAACCTCCTCCACTAGGCGTAAGCACCTAAGATAAACTATCAAAGAGGGCTTTTCAAGGGTTATAATGTTGGGTGTAGGGATATGGAAAACACGGTTTGTTGGATAAAGGATATTTTACTGGTGGCAAGTTAATCATCTAGGTCAATTACATGTACAATGCGGCGTTGCTAAGCCAAGACTCGACTTGACTTAAGCTAATCAAAACTATAAATATAAACATAAATGAAAGAAACGGGATGGTAGTCTGTATGTTTTTATCTTTTCTTTTTCTGATTTTTTTTCCATTTTTTTTCACACACTGTTGCCCTACCATCCAAAATAGTTCATCATAGGGGCCTCGGTTCTCCCCTTACACTTGAACTTTTACATACTTTACATGTAATTAATCTAATGACTCGAATTAAGATAATCAAAACACTTGGAGTACTTTAAAACGTTTTGCACATATGGGGGTAATAATTGATGTTCTTCCCCATTACTCCATATCATTAGTACTTTACCCATGAGACCCATTCGTACCAAACAATATGTACAAGATATGACTCGAATTGGCAACCATATAATCAATTAGACAATTAACTAAGGGTTTAAACAAATAACAATAATGCATTAAAGATGAGTGCATATATGGAAGGCTAAGGCGATTTGGGTGTACATTTAGGGTGGATTGTAAACAAATTCTATCTGTATGTAAAATGCTTAAAGTTAGAAACGAAAAAGATAGGCTCTGAGGGGTGTACTAGGGGTATTGTGTACTAAAAATGAGTACATTGCAAAGGTGTGGGAGAATTACTTGACCAATGAAGTCAATGTAATTATATAAAATACAGGTGTAAAAACATGGGTTATCCTAATGCCTCTTATCATGTAGTAAATCTAACTACACGAATGTAGTCTCACTTGTGGTCTCGGAATGAATCACTAACGCAAGTTCTAGAATCTAAGTGCTACCAGTACACTCATAAGCACTAAGGCTTTTCCTAACAAGTCTAGGGGCGAACCTCACCTATATAAATTTAGTAGATCGCTGGCACGAGTTTTTGACGCTTCAACTAACGGATGGTCACTAGTGCACTTCTTGGATCGTTGGCGCGTTATTTGCATAACGGATGGTCACCAAGTCATACACTAGATCGCTGGCACGTTAGTCAATTAATCTGATACTCGGATGGTCACTACCTTATTCATAAAATTTTATGAGTGGTACGGTTTTTGTGCTAGTCATATAACTCCTATCCATGAGACGCTTATTAAGACTAAAGTTTCACTCCTATATGTTGAAAAAATTTTAAATTTGGTGCTAAAATTACCCTAAAAAATATCTCTTAGTTTTATTACGCATCTACTATTAAAAAAACAAAAATCAAGTGTCATGGTATTCTCTAAGGTATCTTCATTTACCCCCCCCCCCCCCTTACACTTAAGCTGAACATTGTCCCCAATGTTCAATTAAAAGATGTAAAAGTAAAGAAAATGAAAGAATGAAACAAATACTCCCCTGATTCGTTCGGTGTGGATAATTCGGTAACATGGTTAAATCCTCCTCCAAGAGAATGTAACAACTTCAAGATTAAAGCAACACCAAAAACTTGAAACTTGATGCTCAAAGACTTGACTATCCATGTACATATTCTTATCCAATATAACCTGTTAAACCTGCGAAAATAAACAAGAAAACCTAATGTAACATCGGCGGTAAAATCTATATAAAATAAAATCCTAAAAAGCAAATAAAGATATAATGCTTGTGGGATGAATGTTTGCAGATTCCTGGAGTTTATAAGTTGAAGATATAGCAAAACTTTACAATTCCGACAGAAAAACAAAACTTGCAAAATTTTCCAGAAAATTTGTACCTGACGTCGTCAGGCTTTAATTGCTGACGCCGTCAAAATTGATCTGACAGAAATTTATTGTTTAGTTTCCGGAAAATTTCTAGAAAAACCTTTACCTTAATTCCTGGAATTCCTGCAAATATCATTATGAATCGATACAAGCATTTGACTCAAACAAGTACTAATATGTATGTCTATATCTCATTGTTATCGTTCATGTTCAATTCGTTCTTTGAAAACAATTTTGGATTTCCCTTACACTTATCTTTTGCAAAATACATTTATATGTAATTAAGACGAAGTTAAAAACAAAATAAAGCATTTTCACAATTTCATTTGGAACATGAATTATAAACAATAGAAATAAGAACACACATACGGAAGCAAAATAAAACAAATAAACAAACAAGCAAACAAATAAAAAGCTTAGGTTGCCTCCCAAGAAGCGCTTTTCTTTATTAATGAGTCTTGTAGCTAGACTCGAAGTCACGCCTATCCTATGTGAGTGAGATCCTCATCGAGGACATCTTTGGGATCAAACTTAGGTTTTAATTTCCTATCGGTACGCTTAGTACGGTTTGACTTTTCAAACTTTTCTCCATCCGGATCACATAGTGTCATCTTTAGGTGCCATGATCCATCTCCTTCCTTAGGTGGTTTATTCCAATTCCACTTGCATTTGTCACCTTCGCTTTTCTACGTATTCATTCCTAGGTTAATGGGTAAGACTCTGATGGGACGAAAAGTGTACCGCTTTTAGGGGGTCATTTAAGCCCCAAAGTCTAGATTATTTGATCAAATATTGCCCTAAATCATTCCTTTGCCATTTTAGGTACTTTTGAGAAGAAATCTGGAAAAGGAAGCATTTTGGACGTTTTTGGAGCGAAAACGTGAAGAAAATGACAAAGTCTCCAAATCATGCTGAATTTGGTACCTGAGGGAATCAAGATTTGCATGTGACGCCGTCACTCATTGACAAAGAGGTGGATAATCAAGTTACACGTGACGCGCCAGAATATTTTTGGAGGATTTACATGTGACGGCGTCACGAAGGCCGTCACGTACAAAATACAAGAGACGGCCAAGAGACAAGTTACACATGACGGCGTCAGATTTGGATCTAGGCAATATGAGAGTTTTTATGGCGGCGAGTTGACGGCGTCAGGATTTACACATGACGCCGTCAGACTCAAAAATCTATATATAGTTTTCTTGTTTTCATTTGTTAAGAGAGGAGAACTTGGAGAAACCCTAGCACAATTTTTACCTTACAATTAAGGGTTCCAAACCCTTGTTTCATCCATGTTTAATAGAAGATAAGTTTTCCAATAATTATTCAATATGTCTATGAGTTGTTTGATTCTATCTTATGCTTGTCTTTACTTTAACATGCTAGGCTAGGTTTTCTTTGTGTTTGCTTAGATGTAATGAAACTTACTTATTGATGTTGGTTGTTTGTTTATAATTGTTGTGGATGATTGATTTCGATGTTAGGCTTAAGAAAACTGGCAGACTTCCAATTGGTAACATGCTTGAACGTCTTAAGAAACATGATCGGATGTGTACTACGATAAACTGGTTGTATTTAATGCATAAGTAACTACTAAGGAGGCCATGTTAGGAGCTAGTAGTCGGCTCGACTAGGAAGAGGTAGAAGCTTATAGAGTTAAGGAAGATCGTACACGACCCTACGAATGGTATAAAGGAATATAACCCGTCATCCATGCAATTGTAACAAACTAATCAACTAGTAAAAGATAGCTAGGGAGTAGTGAAATCTAAGTAAACACATTTTCTCTTATTATTGTTTTTCTCCACATTTACTTTCGTGTTATTTTATTTTATTTCTATTGCATTTGTAGTTATTTGGGTTAGTTGACTAGCAACTAATTCCGCCCATTCTTCCAAAACCCGAGATTTTACTTGCTTTCCATTAAATATAAAAATACGAAAAGAATCATCCCTCACCTCTAGACCTAGTTTAATTGAGTTTTAACTCTTGTGAACACTATTCTTTGAGTTGAACGATCAATCCCCCGGTACTTGCCACTATACTATAC
Organism: Artemisia argyi; assembly: GCA_030686995.1. Lineage (NCBI taxonomy): Eukaryota > Viridiplantae > Streptophyta > Magnoliopsida > Asterales > Asteraceae > Artemisia > Artemisia argyi. Next base: position 58,196,189 of record CM060708.1, on the reverse strand, counting down.
TACAACGGTCAGGTACACTGCTTGGTGGGGATTGCAAGCTTCTCAAGATCCCTTGTGAGGTAAAACCTTTTGCAAGGTTGCAAAACCACGGATCAAGTTTTTGGCGCCGCAGCCCAGGGAATAGTTATTGTCTAGGTTGAGATTTCTTTGTAGTTGGTCTACTTGCTTGATTCCTTTCTAGTAAGATTTTTATTTTTATTTTTATAGGTCTTCTTTAGTCTATCGTTTTCTTCTTTCCTTTGTTCGTACCTATTACCATCTGCCATCATGAAAGGTGGTAATCTCTTCGACCCCATCAACCCACCATAACAAAACTACCCACAAAACCACCACAACCAAACTAACCTCCTAGACCCCGAACTTTAGGAGAGTACTCCCGTCCTAGCTACCAAGGCTATCAAATGGCCATTGAGCTCACTCAAGGAGCCAAGGTGTCTCCCTTGTGATCTGACACCATCCGGTTGGTGCAAAGCAGATGTGCATTCCATGGACTTCGTTTCGAAGATCCTAATCAACATCTCAAGGATTTCCTAAAAATCGTAGATTCTATAGACCTTGATGTTGAAACTCGAGAGACGACCCGATTGCGTCTCTTCCAATTCTCTCTATGTGACCAAGCTAGTCAATGGCTTGAGCGTTTACCCACGGGATCCATCACCTATTCGGATGATCTCACCACTCGTTTCCTTGCTTAATTTTCCCACCAGGGAGAACTACCAAGCTTAGAAATGATATCTTGATGTTTCAACAACGTAAAGGTGAAACTCTCTATGAAGCATGGACTCGTTTCAAGGACTTACTCCAAAAAGTCAGCCATCATGGCATAGATCTTTGGCTCCAAGTCCAAATTTTCTATGACCATATCGATCTCTCCATGAGACGAACCATTGACCAAGCGGCCGGTGGCAAGATATGTGATCGAAGTGCGGAAGAATCATGGTAACTCATAGAAGATCTTGATCTCTATGACAACTAAAGTTGGAATGATCCCCGTGGCAATATCTTTGCTTTCGAACAATTCAAGCACTCCCGACCGTAGGATCATGGAACTTGAAGACCAAGTCAAGTTTATTATGAAATCCTACGAAGCTCCTAAACCTTCAAGCCAAGTGAACAAAATCACTTCTTCAAGCGAATTATGTAGTGGTCCCCACGACACTCGTGATTGCATGGAACTCCTCGAACAAGCTTTTGCGGATTACCCATCCTCGCGTACCGAAGGAGCGGGAGACAAGTGGTACACTTTCAAACCCGAGCCAAACCCTTACGGTGATTCATACAACCCCTCTTGGAAAAATCACCCGAACCTTAGGTGGAAACAAAACCAAAACATGCCCCAAAACAATTCTTCCACTCCACCTAATTGATATCAATCAAGCGGTCCACCCCCTAACCGTACTTTCAACAACAATCCTTCCAATAACTATGGCAGTACCAATAATTTTGAAGGATTGATGTCCAAATTTATGGCATCTCAAGAAGCTCGTATAGCTAAGTTTGAATCTGAATTCAATCAACAACAAGCGGAGATGACCAATAAAATCGGCAATTTTTTGAAAGCCCTCAACAACCAAGTGCTAACTACACCAAAGAAGGACACTAGGGACACTAGTAGCGGAACCCAAATTAAGGACCCCTCATCATCCAAACACGTCCACTTTGTCAACGTAGTCACTATTAAGCCAGTCGATAATAATAGGTAAGAAAGTGGTAAGGATAAGGTTAAGGAAGTTGAGGATGAAAAGGAAGAGATAGTTGAGGAAGTAGAAAATGTAGAGGAATACTTTGATAGATTACCCACCAAGAAAGAATGGGAATACCATAAGGATTTATTCGATGACTCCTAAACACCATACGTCCTTGGTTCACCAATAATCAAAGCGAATGATCCCTCTAACATCAACATACCATGCAACATTGGGCATGTGCATGTGTGGAAAGCCTACATCGATCTTAGATCTCCTATAAACATTATGACTAGGACCCATTATAATTGGTTAATGAAGAAGCAACTAGGACCTAGGATGATTCCCAACACAGGTTGGATGACTAACTTTGTGGGAAGAGTAAAAGGATTGCACGTCTTTGTAGGAAACTTCACATACGTTACCGGCTTTTTGATTGTAGAAGATATTCATCCAGTAATAGATGGTTGCCTAAGTCAAGTAGTGTTCGGAAAGCCATTCGTTGAGACGTCCAAGATGAATTATGACCCATCTCCAGGGATAGTTAGGTTCAAGGATGAGAACGATGAGATAGCCTACCAAATGCCCTATAAGATTGAACAATTCCGTCTTTTATCAAACATCGAAAGGGAACACAAGCAAGCGGTCTATTATAGGAATGATGAGGATAGATGTAGAGGAGTAGACTATGTTATGAATAGAATATTTGGTTTCTACAAAGAATGTTTACAACTAGGTTCGGAATACAAAACCAAGATTGAAGATGGCCTAGAGAATGTGACTCGTGACGAGGTCACGTAATACCCCGTGACCTTGAGTCTATCTACAAGACTCGTAAATAAAGAAAATCGCTTCTTGGGAGGCAAACCAAGTTTTATTTGCTTTATTTGTTTGTTTGTTTGATTTTATTTGTTTCCGTATGCATGTTTTATTTTTATTGTTTGTGGCTCATGTTTCAAAATAAATTGTGAAAATGCTTTACCTTGTTGTTTAACTTCGTCTTAACTTCATATAAAGGTATTTCGCAAAGATATGTGTAAAGGAAATCTAAATTTGTTTCTAAGAACGAGATTGAACATGAATCACAATGATATTAAACGAATGTGCATATTAGTACTTGTTTGAGTCAAATGCTTGTATCGAGTCATAATGATGTTTTGCAGGAATTCCAGGAATTAAGGCGTGAGTTTTTCTAGAAATTTTTCGGAAACTTAACTGTTAGGTCACAATTTATGTAAACACAAGTATAAGGATGATAGAAATAAGATGAGAAGGAGAGATGGTTGATTAAGACATTATGAGAAATAGAAATGAAAGAGTTTTCTTAGAATAATGAAATAACCAACAAGGTAACTAGTTACATATGTGTTGGCATGAATATTACGATATTTAATCTAAACATCCTCTTCATGTTTTGATAATGACAAAGATGTAAGTTACAACATATAACGTAAAATGCTTAAGTTACTTGTGATCACAATTCTTCTATGCATTCTTACGTCAACAAGCCTCGACATCTCAACGTCTCGAGTTTGCCGCAACAATCACTTAAGGTATGGATAAACAAGTGCTTAATACATCTCATGATCAAAGGGGTATTTAATTAACTAATACAAAGTTTATTTAATTATATAAACATATTATATATTTTTGAAAAACACTTTTGGTAATAAAGAAAAATGTTTTAATCATACTAAATATATGATTTCAAACTTTTAACCAAAATCAGTTAGTTTTTCACCAAATAAACTTTCCCCACTAAAAGACAGAAAAACTGGCCGTTTCAGTAGGGCGGCCCCCTTAATTTTAAGGGGGCCGGCACACAATTAAGGGGACCGGCCACGCTCCCTTGTCAGATTTGGTCAGAAATTTTTCCCTATAAATACCACCTCAAACCTGGAATTTTTCTCACCTTTTGCACAAAAATTTTCAGATCCAATTATCTCTAAACATCCTTCTAAAACCCTTTGATCATAAGATTATTAATCTTTGTTTCAAGTGATCCAATCTATCATCACTCAAAGTGCAAGAGAAGAATCCTCCCTATCATAAAGCAAAAGATATATTAGGATCTAGTTAGTGCTTATGTGAAGTTGTGACTTATGTATATGTAATAAGTAGATCAAGATGATTGATGAGTGCGCAAACACTCATCATTTTTATCGTATTTAAACTGCCAAAACATACAAAAACAATCGAAAAGTAATCAAAATACTTAAATTGTCCCAGGGATTGTGTTTTATGTGTTTCAAATGCAAAACGAGCAAAAACAAACGAAAAACGATCAAAGTTTGCAATATTGGCAGTTTTAGTCCCCCAAGTTTCAAAAGTTTTCAGAAATAGTCCCTATGCATTCATTTTGAAATAAAAGTCAACCCAAGTCCTTGAAAAATCAAAATTTATCAAAAACGGACTTTGGGTGATAAATTTGGAAAAGTTACATTTTGGTCCCTGGAGTTTGGGAATTTGCAAATTCAGTCCCTGGGAATTTTGAAAATAAAAATATTTGCAAAAATTGGATTGTGGAATACTTAACTTGGCAACAATAGTCCTTATGACTACTTTTGGAAAATTACAAAATCAGCCCTTGTGTTTTCAAAAATTACAAAGTGGTCCTTGTGGTGTTTAAAGATACAATCAAACGGACCCTTGTTGTTATTTAAACCAAAACATAGCCCAACCAAATACCAAACCCAAAACCAAAACTGATCCACAACACAACACATCCACCCCCAAGCCCAATGCACAACCGGCCCACTCCCTTTTATAATAAAAACTTCAAAACCGTTTCAAATAACCCCTTCCCTACTTTGACCCGCGTTGACCCTTCCTTCTCCCCCAACTTGGCTGCAACACTCACCAAACACACAACCCCCCCTCCTCTTTTCAGCCAAACCCACTCCTTGTCTCCTCCACTAGTACTACATCCCAAATATCATTAATTGCTCACAAAACTCCACAAGAAACTGCCAAATTACGTGTACCTAATTTCCCGCCAAATTGAAATTCAAAGGCTAGGATTGAAAGACAGTCATCCAATGGTCCAAAGTGGAAGTGGGATTCACTGAGGGACCCCTGCTAACCCTAATGGGTCACTACAAAAGGAGAGGGAAGTAGCAGAGCATAGAGAGTAGTTTTATCTTAGTTTTTATGTCATTTCTTTAGTGTAATCCCCTGTTGTAGTTGTAAAACTTAGTTTTAAAGTGAAATCTCAAGTTTTCAGTGTATTTAAGAATCATATCAATGATCAATTTCAGTATTCTATTTGGAAATCAGTTTATGCTTGTTTGAATTTTCAAAAAAATCTCATTTTAGTTAAATGATGTTCATAGTTGTTATCATGGACTAAGTAGCTCATGTAGGCTCCTATATAGCTTATATTAGCTATTAGAAACCATTAAAAGTCATATTTGTAGTGTACAAATCAAGAATAAAAAAAAATCAAGAAAATAGCAAATAAATAAAAATTAACTATGAAGACTGATTGAAGCAAGGAGTATGATTGATGGTGGATTGCTTTGGTTTAGAACCTCATGGGAGGAATTAGGGTAGGATTTGAGTTCTTTGGTCACTTGTTTCTGCTTGGGTGCAATCTTGTAAGTTTAACTCTCAAAATTTAGCCCTACTGTACCATTGCTCATAATTACTTATCTCAGTGTTTTTATGTTTATTTAGTGATATTTTGTAATAGTGTTGTTTGATATAGCTTGTTTGTTCTTCAGATTTGTTTGCTACTAAACTCATCACCTTAACTGTCAAAATTAGGCTAGTAGTAATCTCAGGGGTTTGTTGTTCTTATTGATGTTTTTCTGTTCATTCATACTTAGTATATCATATTATGGTCTCTGGAATGACTTTCATGGTTTAAATTAGGCATTTGAGCCATAAATGTTGCATAGCAGTTAGTTAAAGGGGTGTTTGGATTGAGTGAATTAGCCTAGTCACTGGTTGTCTTTGGTGTTATTTTCAGTTCATATAGTCTCACATAGGTACCTTTAGGTCAATTTAATCATAAAACACTTAGGTTATATTGATAAAAGTCAAAATCAACTAGTTACAATCATAACAGTCCACTGAGTTGAATTTGAGTTCCATAAACTTCCATATTGGTGTATAAGTTGTAGCTTAAGCTTAATTTAGCCTCATTTCATCTTATTACATCCTAATCAGTAAGTAGATTAAGCTAAAAACTCACCAAAGTCAAAGTGCATTGTTTTCTTAAAAAAGTCAAAAGCTGTCTCAGTAATTTTGATCAAAGTTTGGAGGTCTTTAAATTGCTTGATATAAGGTTTTAGGATCTGAGTTTTTACAAGCTCAATCTCTACCAGCTTGTTGATTTTTAAGAATTTTCTTAGAATTTATGGAATTTGTTTAGTGGGTCCCACCAAGCCTCAAAGTGAGTTGCAGGGCAAGATACTTGCCCTGTCTCAACAGCTCAGCTGCATACCACCCACTTTGGTGGTCCATTGTGGTTGACTCAGTGGTCCACAACCCTTAACCTTGGGATCTCCCAACCCCCTCCTACCAGGGAGTGGATATTGACTCTTTGTTTGACCCCTAGGCTAGTGGACCCCATCTAATTTGGCCATCAATATCTGTCCCAAAACTGCATCAGTTGGTAATAAGCAAAGTGCTTATTTGATTATTGTGGCTTATTGAAGCTAAAATTTTTGTGCCAAATCTGCTTATTCTTGTTCCTTACACTCAGAGAAACCATAAGTTTTCATTGTGGACCCCACATCTTCCCATTTGAAATTAGTGATAGCTTCTATTTAATAGGATTTATCAATTTATTTTTCTTTTTAATTTATTTCTAAGTAATATATCACTTTTATATTTTTAGAAATTCTATTTTAGGTTAAAATAATTTTATAAATTTTTCCAGATTTTTATTTTGTCTTTTAGTGGTTTTTCTAATTAATTTTAGTTTAATTTAGTTTTAATTAATATTAATCAATTAAATAGCATAATTAGATTTTATATAGTATAACATAGTTTTTATAATTTTTCTAGCTTCTATTTTAGTTAAAACATTTTTATAATTTTTTCTAGAATTTTTACTATTCATTTTCTATTTTTTATAATATAATTAGTTTAATTAGAAATTAATAAGTAATTAGATTAATAATTAGTGAATTAGTTTAAAAATACATAAAATAAACTTTTTATAATTTTTTAGGATTCCTATGATGGGTAATTAGATTTATAAAATTTTTCTTAATTTTCTAAGTCTTTTTAGTATTTTTAATAATTCTAATTAGTTTAATTAGTATTAAATAGATAATTAGTAATTAATTAATAATAAATAATTAAATAGTGTAAAAATAATTTTTATTTTTCTTAAAATTTTCTTTAATTATTATAATTGTAAAAATATTAATTTTACACTTTTAACCCTTCCCGTCCATCAGTTGTACTTTTTGTTTTGTTCATCTGTATACGTTTTTTAATTAAAACGTACGTTTTAAGGTTTTAGCTCAAATCTTTGTAATCTAAATTCCCGTAATCACTCACGTAGCTTTCCTAAGCTATATCTGTTAATAATTTCCAAATAATTCTGTTCATAACCCTTTTCTGTGAATAATCACCCGATCACGAATACGCTAAAGTTACAATTCACATTTCAACGGGACTTAACGACCTGGTGATACCTTATATTACCCGGAGCATTGACCTAGGGAGTTTGACCTTGTTGACCATTGACTTGGTCAATTTAAGGTTGACTGTTTAGCATCAATCAATTTTTGGCGCCGCTGCCGGGGAAGTGTGCGCGTTTCTATAGCCTTATTTGAGATTAGTGTTATCTCACCTCACTCACTGTACAAATACCACCACTTGTGTATATTTTCATAATCAAAACACAAAAAAAGTCATTAACACTTTTCCTAAAGTGTTAAAACACCAAAAAAATTAAAAACAACAAAACAGATCGTAACGTTTTCTGATTCGGTTTTCTTTTAAGGTGATTCTTAAAGAGAAACGATTTTGGTAAACGAAACGATACCAAAAATATTTTCCAAAAGTTTTTAAACCCATACACAAAACACAAAAACATTCGTCTCTTTTCTTGTGAATAATAATAATTACATAAAAACCAACCGTCGCAAACCAAGATAGAACACCTGCCAACTGGGGGTGTGAACAAATAAGTTCCCAAACCAAAAAGATTAAAACTTGCCTTTGTATCCTTGTGAGTGGTGTACCTTTTCTAAAGAAGCCACTCACTTGTGATTATTGGTTTAAGTTCACTGTTGATTTGCATCGATTTTGTTTTGATTGGTTTTTGTTCCTAGTGCATGCGCACTCGTTCTTCTAGGTCTACTAGCCCATTACGTGAGCTTGTACGAAAACCTAGAAGACCTCGTAGACGTTCAGCACCAACAGTCTCCGTACTGTTGCCACACCCACTGTCACCATGGCGGAAGACCGTCCCATGTGTGAGCTTCTCCAAGCACCCATCGAGGGTTACGGAGATGCCATTATTGTCCCAGCCATCGTGGCTGATAGTTTTGAGCTCAAAACCGGGTTACTCAATCTTGTAACCTCAAGTCAATTCTACGGTTTTGAGAGGGACGATCCTCATGCTCATATTCGATGGTTCAATAAAATCACATCGACCATCAAGTACAAAAATGTCCCGTGTGAAGCAATAAAACTTCTTCTCTTCCCATTCTCATTGGAGGGACAAGCCCGGATTTGGCTTGAAAAATAACCTCCATGATCTATTGAGACTTGGGAAGATCTTGTCAAAAAGTTTGTGAATGAATTCTTCCCACCTTCCAAGACCACGAGTCTTAAGAATGAAATCACCAAGTTCACTAAAAAATATGATGAATCTTTTGGTGAAGCGTGGGATCGTTTCAAAGAATTACTTCGCAAGTGTCCACATCATGGTTTCTCTGAGTTGATGCAACTCGATACGTTTTACAATGGCGTGAGCCAAGCTGATCAGGATTCTCTCAATGCCTCCGCGGGAGGTAATTTTTTGAGTAGAACCACAAAAGAAGCTTTGCAAATCATAGAAAACAAGTCCAAGGTCCGCTCTACACGAAGCAAACTGATTGTTTCTCAAATCAATGCGGGACCTTCTACTTCATCTTCTGTGGGTCAATCTAGCACGGATGCTAAGATTGACAAGCTCACTAAAGCGATCCAAGCTTTGGTTCTCGCCCAAACAAAGAAAGTCTCATTTCCACAACATCCTCCACCTGCTGAGGTTAAAAAAGTGGAAGTCTGTGTAACTTGTGGTGGGCCGCATGCCTACTACAATTGCACAGCTACTGATGGTACCCCATATGAAGCTCATGCTGTAGCTGGGTCCCAAAATCAAGGAGGAAATCAATATCGCCCTCCTATGGACCCTAGCTATTGTCCTCAACATCATTATCCTGGACCTCCTGGTTTTAATCAAAACCAAAATGTCCAAAACCGTGGCCAAAATCAAAATAGAGCGAACCAAGGTTATCAAAACCAAGGTAACTTCAATCAGGGTCACGGTTTTCACAATCAAAACCAAGGGTTCCAAAATCAAGGTTTCCAACAACAAAATCAAGGAAACTTTAATCGGAACCAAGGTCAGGGTAATTTCAATCAGGGATATTTTCATGGAAACAACAACCCTAATCAGGGTAATTTTCAAAATCAAGGTCCCAATCCGAACAATCGAGCTCCAAATATTCCTAATCCGAATCAAGCCATTGTTCCAACCGGGCCTTCATCTGACGAGTTGTTGAAACAATTCATGAAGTCCCAAGAAGAGTTGAACAAGTTGCTGGTCAGCCAGATTTCTGACATCAAGAAGTCTTTAAATGATCGACCCTCGGGCTCAGGTACTACTTTACCGAGCAACACGATCGCTAACCCGAGGGGCGATGCTAAGGCGATCAGAACATGAAGTGGTGCTTCATATGATGAACCCGCGATTCCTACTACCTCTTCTTCCTCTCCTCCAAAGGTAGTGAATCGTGAGCCTGAGGTGACAAAGGACAAGGTGCAAATTCCTAGCCCACGAAGTACAGCACACGTCCAACCTCAGGTTATTCCTGAAACTAGATGTAAGCCTGGAGTTGTATTTGAACCACCAGAAACTCCAGTGGACAACCCTAAATCCAAAACTTCTATTCCCTATCCATCACGTCTCAGTGAACAAAAGCTCCGCGAAAAAGCTAATCACCAAATGGATAAATTTTTCCAAATCTTCCAAGATTTGCATTTTGATATCAGCTTCGCGGATGCTATTCTCTTGATGCCCAAGTTTGCATCGACAATAAAAAATCTGTTGAGTAATAAAGAAAAATTATTTGAGATGGCAAGAACTCCTCTGAATGAGAATTGCTCTGCGGTTCTTTTGAAAAAGCTTCCTGAAAAGCTTGGAGATCCCGGGAAATTCCTCATTCCTTGTACTTTCCCGGGTATGGTTTATTGCTTCGCCCTGGCCGATCTAGGTGCTAGCATCAACCTGATGCCATATTATGTGTGGAAGAAACTCTCTCTCCCCGAACTTACCCCCACGTGCATGACTTTAGAGCTTGCCGATCGTTCGATTTCTCGTCCCATTGGCATTGCCGAGGACGTATTCGTTAAAGTGGGGAAGTTCCATTTTTCGGCAGATTTTGTGATTGTTGACTTTGATGCCGATTCAAGGGTCCCTCTCATTCTTGGGCGGGGATTCCTTAGAACTGGGCGAGCTCTTATCGATGTATTTGAGCATGAGATCACATTACGTGTTGGAACGGAAGCCATAACCTTCAACCTAAATCAAACTTCGAGATACTCCAATTATGATTGTGAGTCGGTGAATCAAATTGATGTCATCGATATTGCTGCTGAGGAGTATGCTCAAGAGATTTTAGGTTTCATTGATGATTCTTCGAGTGAAAACCTCACTCAGTCTTCTCACCCCATCATTGCCAATTCTTCTCCTTCCCTCACTCTGTTTGAGGGAAGTGACTTCATCTTAGAAGAAATGGAGGCGTTTCTCAAAAGTGATTCGATTCCCGATGGAGTCGATAACCAAGAGATCGACCTCGAGAGGGATATTCTCATACTTGAAAAATTGTTAAACGAAGATCCCTCTCCTCTTCCTGTTCTACCACAACAACTTCATAAAGAGGAGGTAAAAAATGTTGAGAAAACTGATGACTTTCCCGAGGTTGAACTTAAGGACTTGCCGCCTCATCTTGAATATGCATTTCTGGAGGGTGACGATAAATTACCCGTCATAATTGCCAAAGACTTAAGTGATGAGGAAAAGGCTGCTCTTATAAAGGTTTTGAAGTCTCATAAACAAGCAATTGCTTGGCGTCTCTCCGACATCAAGGGCATTGACCCTGAATTCTGTACTCATAAAATTTTAATGGAGGACGACTTCAAACCTGCAGTCCAACAACAAAGAAGGGTGAATCCAAAAATTCACGAGGTTATCAAACAAGAGGTTTTAAAACTTCTTGATGCCGGATTGATTTACCCTATCTCGGACAGTCCTTGGGTCAGCCCAGTTCATTGCGTTCCAAAAAAGGGTGGCATTACTGTTGTCACAAACGAGGAAAATGAGTTAATTCCAACTCGTTTGGTTACGGGTTGGCGCGTCTGCATTGATTATCGTAAATTGAATGACGCCACCCGTAAGGATCATTTTCCTCTGCCCTTTATGGATCAGATGCTCGAGAGATTAGCGGGGAATGAGTACTATTGCTTCCTCGATGGTTTCTCGGGTTACTTTCAGATTCCCATTGACCCGCAAGACCAAGAAAAGACCACTTTTACGTGCCCCTATGGAACTTTCGCATATAAACGTATGCCATTTGGCTTATGTAATGCTCCGGGCACGTTTCAAAGGTGTATGATGGCCATTTTTTCCAACATGATCGGAAAAACTATGGAGGTCTTTATGGACGATTTTTCGGTCATTGGGGATTCGTTTCAGTCATGCCTCTCCCATTTAGACAACATGCTAAAACGTTGTGAAGACACAAAGTTATGTCTAAATTGGGAGAAGAGTCACTTTATGGTCAAAGAGGGCATTGTCCTCGGCCATAAAATTTCGAAAAACGGGATTGAGGTTGACAGAGCCAAAGTGGACGTCATTGCAAAATTGCCTCATCCCACTACTGTGAAAGGTGTTAGGAGCTTTTTGGGTCACGCCGGTTTCTATCGTAGGTTTATTCAAGATTTTTCTAAAATCGCCCGGCCTATGACCCATCTCCTCGAAAAGGATGCTCCTTTTATCTTCTCCCCCGAGTGCATCGAAGCCTTTGAAACATTAAAGAAAAGGCTTACCGAGGCACCTATTCTTGTTGCCCCCGATTGGGACTTGCCCTTTGAACTTATGTGTGATGCTAGCGATTATGCTATAGGGGCAGTCTTGGGGCAACGCAGGTCTAAACACTTTCAGCCTATATACTATGCAAGCAAAACGATGACTGAGGCTCAAAGTCATTACACCACCACTGAAAAAGAATTATTAGCTGTGGTGTATGCCTTTGAGAAATTCCGGTCATATTTGATCTTGACAAAAAGCATAGTGTATACGGATCACTCGGCTTTGAAGTACCTTTTTGCAAAACAAGATGCAAAGCCGAGACTTTTTCGTTGGGTTCTCCTCCTTCAGGAATTTGATATCATTATTCGTGATAAAAAAGGAGCTGAGAACCTAGCTGCTGATCATCTCTCCCGTCTTGAAAACCCTTACCAAAATGCTTTCGAGAAAAAGGAAATAAATGAAACATTTCCTCTCAAAACCCTCGATGCGGTTTCATTTCGTGGAGACTCGATTACCCCATGGTTTGCCGACTTTGCAAACTATCTTGCGGGTAACTTCATTGTGAAAGGGATGTCGTCCCAACAAAAAATTAAATTTTTCAAAGACGTAAAACATTACTTTTGGGACGACCCCTACTTGTTCAAAATATGTGCGGATCAAGTCATCCGGCGGTGTGTATATGGTCAAGAAGCCGCTGAAATCTTAAAGGCTTACCATGCTGGTCCCACGGGGGGCCACCACAATCCAAATTACACCGCCAAAAAGGTGTTTGACTCCGGTTTCTTTTGGCCCACGATTTACAAGGATGCCCATGAATTGGTCAAATCCTGTGACGCTTGTCAACGTCACGGGAATATTTCACAAAAGAATGAAATGCCACAAAATGCAATCCAAGTTTGTGAAATATTTGACGTATGGGGCATCGACTTTATGGGGCCATTTCCATCATCTCATGGAAACAAATACATACTCGTGGCAGTTGACTATTTGTCAAAATGGGTTGAAGCGAAAGCTTTACCCACAAATGATGCCCGAGTAGTCGTGAAATTTTTGAAAGCTCTCTTTGCTCGATTTGAAACTCCACGTGCTATAATTAGTGATCGTGGTACGCATTTTTGCAATGACAAATTTGATAAAGTCATGCAAAAGTATGGTGTAACTCACCGTCTTTCTACTGCGTACCACCCTCAAACAAGTGGACAAGTAGAAGTTTCCAATCGAGGCATAAAGAGAATATTGGAAAGAACCGTTGGGGAAAATCGTGCATCTTGGTCGGATAAATTAGATGATGCACTTTGGGCTTTCCGTACGGCGTATAAAACACCCATTGGGTGTACGCCTTATAAACTTGTGTACGGGAAAGCGTGCCATCTACCGATTGAGCTTGAGCATAAAGCCTATTGGGCTCTCAAGCATTCAAATTTTGACCTCAAAACTGCGGGTGATCATAGGAAAGTTCAACTGAATGAATTAAATGAACTTCGTGATCAAGCTTACGAGAACTCTTTGATCTATAAGGAAAAGAAAAAGAAGATTCATGACTCAAAAATCAAAAACCGCGTTTTCAACGTTGGTGATCGAGTCCTTCTTTTCAACTCTAGACTCAAGATCTTCTCGGGAAAGCTCAAAACCCGATGGACTGGTCCATTCACTATCGTTAAGGTTTATCCTTATGGCACCGTCGAGTTATCACAAAATGACGGACCTAATTTCAAAGTGAATGGACATCGTCTAAAGCACTACTTTGGAGAGGACATACCATCCATGGTTGTCCCGGATCTCCAAACTTTCCCCAAGGACAATTAAATTCGGGGATCGAGTCAAGCTAGCGACTCGGTGAACAAAAATTAGCAACATATATGGGTTTTCACCCGTATTTCTGACTTCTTTCTACTTTCTACCACCCTAGTGTAGGGGAATGGCCAACCCCCCACTAATTTGAAAATGTATATATGTATATAAGTTTAAATAAAAAAAAAAATGTGTGATTGTATGTACAGATAAATAAAGTGAAAAATACAAAACAAAAATTCCACAGTTAGCTTCGAATATTATCTTTTTACGTTCATTGATTCGGCATAATAGCCGGGACTGTGAATATTGAGGACAATATTCATTTCTAAGTGTGGGGGGGGGGGGGGGGGGGGGAATTCTAGCGAATTTTGTCACAAAATACTTTCAAATACCCCCATTTTTGGCCAAAATTTTCAAAAATTTTTCACTTTATTTCAAAATTTTTGTGGTAATCAGTCCGCCTTGTCTAAGCGACAAAAGGGATTGGCTAGTCCAGGAGCAAACGGCTCTTGGTAAAGACATATCAAATCCGTTTACGGCTTGCAATTTGCCCAAAATTGTATGGTTCCTCAACTCCCCGAAAACAAATGAGTTGGCTAGCCCGCAAGATTATGGCTTGTGGTAAAGGCCGTGGAAAATCCATAATTGGTACTCAGCTCACCAAGATGTTGACATTGTCCATCAAGATGCTGGCTAGTCCAGGAGCAAACGGCTCCTGGTAAAGACAAATCAAATCCGTTGAAAGCTGGTGGTTTGCTCAAAATCACACGGTTATCAGGTGTGCCACAGTTCTTACACCTGGCTACTCCAGAAGTGATGGCTTTTGGTAAAGAGTTTAAAATCCATCAAGTTTTCCAAAAAAATATTGCTAGGGACTAGCAATAGTTTAGTGTGGGGGATTGATGAGTGCGCAAACACTCATCATTTTTATCGTATTTAAACTGCCAAAACATACAAAAACAATCGAAAAGTAATCAAAATACTTAAATTATCCCAGGGATTGTGTTTTATGTGTTTCAAATGCAAAACGAGCAAAAACAAACGAAAAACGATCAAAGTTTGCAATATTGGCAGTTTTAGTCCCCCAAGTTTCAATAGTTTTCAGAAATAGTCCCTATGCATTCATTTTGAAATAAAAGTAAACCCAAGTCCTTGAAAAATCAAAATTTATCAAAAACGGACTTTGGGTGATAAATTTGGAAAAGTTACATTTTGGTCCCTGGAGTTTGGGAATTTGCAAATTTAGTCCCTGGGAATTTTGAAAATAAAAATATTTGCAAAAATTGGATTGTGGAATACTTAACTTGGCAACAATAGTCCTTATGACTACTTTTGGAAAATTACAAAATCAGCCCTTGTGTTTTCAAAATTACAAAGTGGTCCTTGTGGTGTTTAAAGATACAATCAAACGGACCCTTGTTGTTATTTAAACCAAAACATAGCCCAACCAAATACCAAACCCAAAACCAAAACTGATCCACAACACAACACATCCACCCCCAAGCCCAATGCACAACCGGCCCACTCCCTTTTATAATAAAAACTTCAAAACCGTTTCAAATAACCCCTTCCCCACTTTGACCCGCGTTGACCCTTCCTTCTCCCCCAACTTGGCTGCAACACTCACCAAACACACAACCCCCCCTCCTCTTTTCAGCCAAACCCACTCCTTGTCTCCTCCACTAGTACTACATCCCAAATATCATTAATTGCTCACAAAACTCCACAAGAAACTGCCAAATTACGTGTACCTAATTTCCCGCCAAATTGAAATTCAAAGGCTAGGATTGAAAGACAGTCATCCAATGGTCCAAAGTGGAAGTGGGATTCACTGAGGGACCCCTGCTAACCCTAATGGGTCACTACAAAAGGAGAGGGAAGCAGCAGAGCATAGAGAGTAGTTTTATCTTAGTTTTTATGTCACTTTTTTAATGTAATCCCCTGTTGTAGTTGTAAAACTTAGTTTTAAAGTGAAATCTCAAGTTTTCAGTGTATTTAAGAATCATATCAATGATCAATTTCAGTATTCTATTTGGAAATCAGTTTATGCTTGTTTGAATTTTCAAAAAAATCTCATTTTAGTTAAATGATGTTCATAGTTGTTATCATGGACTAAGTAGCTCATGTAGGCTCCTATATAGCTTATATTAGCTATTAGAAACCATTAAAAGTCATATTTGTAGTGTACAAATCAAGAATAAAAAAAATCAAGAAAATAGCAAATAAATAAAAATTAACTATGAAGACTGATTGAAGCAAGGAGTATGATTGATGGTGGATTGCTTTGGTTTAGAACCTCATGGGAGGAATTAGGGTAGGATTTGAGTTCTTTGGTCACTTGTTTCTGCTTGGGTGCAATCTTGTAAGTTTAACTCTCAAAATTTAGCCCTACTGTACCATTGCTCATAATTACTTATCTCAGTGTTTTTTATGTTTATTTAGTGATATTTTGTAATAGTGTTGTTTGATATAGCTTGTTTGTTCTTCAGATTTGTTTGCTACTAAACTCATCACCTTAACTGTCAAAATTAGGCTAGTAGTAATCTCAGGGGTTTGTTGTTCTTATTGATGTTTTTCTGTTCATTCATACTTAGTATATCATATTATGGTCTCTGGAATGACTTTCATGGTTTAAATTAGGCATTTGAGCCATAAATGTTGCATAGCAGTTAGTTAAAGGGGTGTTTGGATTGAGTGAATTAGCCTAGTCACTGGTTGTCTTTGGTGTTAGTTTTAGTTCATATAGTCTCACATAGGTACCTTTAGGTCAATTTAATCATAAAACACTTAGGTTATATTGATAAAAGTCAAAATCAACTAGTTACAATCATAACAGTCCACTGAGTTGAATTTGAGTTCCATAAACTTCCATATTGGTGTATAAGTTGTAGCTTAAGCTTAATTTAGCCTCATTTCATCTTATTACATCCTAATCAGTAAGTAGATTAAGCTAAAAACTCACCAAAGTCAAAGTGCATTGTTTTCTTAAAAAAGTCAAAAGCTGTCTCAGTAATTTTGATCAAAGTTTGGAGGTCTTTAAATTGCTTGATATAAGGTTTTAGGATCTGAGTTTTTACAAGCTCAATCTCTACCAGCTTGTTGATTTTTAAGAATTTTCTTAGAATTTATGGAATTTGTTTAGTGGGTCCCACCAAGCCTCAAAGTGAGTTGCAGGGCAAGATACTTGCCCTGTCTCAACAGCTCAGCTGCATACCACCCACTTTGGTGGTCCATTGTGGTTGACTCAGTGGTCCACAACCCTTAACCTTGGGATCTCCGAACCCCCCTCCTACCAGGGAGTGGATATTGACTCTTTGTTTGACCCCTAGGCTAGTGGACCCCACCTAATTTGGCCCCCAATATCTGTCCCAAAACTGCATCAGTTGGTAATAAGCAAAGTGCTTATTTGATTATTGTGGCTTATTGAAGCTAAAATTTTTGTGCCAAATCTGCTTATTCTTGTTCCTTACACTCAGAGAAACCATAAGTTTTCATTGTGGACCCCACATCTTCCCATTTGAGCTAAAAAGCCTCCACAGTCAACAAAAGTCAACTATGGGAGTATTAAGCACTTCAAGTGCTTATTTATTGGGTTAAAATAAAAATGTTTTGAGTAAAAGTTGTTATTTTTAGTTTATAATTAGTTTCGAAAAAGAAAAAATCAAAAAAACCAACTTTAAAATTAGTGATAGCTTCTATTTAATAGGATTTATAATTTTTTTTTCTTTTTAATTTATTTCTAAGTAATATATCACTTTTATATTTTTAGAAATTCTATTTTAGGTTATAATAATTTTATAAATTTTTCCAGATTTTTATTTTGTCTTTTAGTGGTTTTTCTAATTAATTTTAGTTTAATTTAGTTTTAATTAATATTAATCAATTAAATAGCATAATTAGATTTTATATAGTATAACATAGTTTTTATAATTTTTCTAGATTCTATTTTAGTTAAAACATTTTTATAATTTTTTCTAGAATTTTTACTGTTCATTTTCTATTTTTTATAATATAATTAGTTTAATTAGTAATTAATAAGTAATTAGATTAATAATTAGTGAATTAGTTTAAAAATGCATAAAATAAACTTTTTATAATTTTTTAGGATTCCTATGATGGTTAATTAGATTTATAAATTTTTTCTTAATTTTCTAAGTCTTTTTAGTATTTTTAATAATTCTAATTAGTTTAATTAGTATTAAATAGATAATTAGTAATTAATTAATAATAAATAATTAAATAGTGTAAAAATAATTTTTATTTTTCTTAAAATTTTCTTTAATTATTAGAATTGTAAAAATATTAATTTTACACTTTTAACCCTTCCCGTCCATCAGTTGTACTTTTTGTTTTGTTCATCTGTATACGTTTTTTTAATTAAAACGTACGTTTTAAGGTTTTAGCTTAAATCTTTGTAATCTAAATTCCCGTAATCACTCACGTAGCTTTCCTAAGCTATATTTGTTAATAATTTCCAAATAATTCTGTTCATAACCCTTTTCTGTGAATAATCACCCGATCACGAATACGCTAAAGTTACAATTCACATTTCAACGGGACTTAACGACCTGGTGATACCTTATATTACCCGGAGCATTGTCCTAGGGAGTTTGACCTTGTTGACCATTGACTTGGTCAATTTAAGGTTGACTGTTTAGCATCAATCAATGATCTTACTTAGTAGTGATTTAATGAGTGAGTAAGAAGCAGTGGGAGGAAGTAGTAGTGTGGAGAAAACATGTAGTTGTGAAGATGTAGGTGTGTGAGTAAGTAGTGGAGTTTAGAAGAAGTTGTGATGAAGTTGTGAAGTCGGGAAGACGTGAAGAAGTTGTGAAGCCGTGAAGAAGTTTAGAAGAAGTTGTGATAAAGTCGTGAAGTCGTGAAGTTGTGTAGAAGTTGTGTAGTGATCAAAGTTGTGTTGTGAGATTGGTTCTAGCTACTATTAGAACTCGACATTTAGCTTAGTGTCGTTAAATGGTGTAAGCAAAAGTTGTGTACGGTTTTCTCCACCAAAAGGGAGCTTGTTGAGTAGTGAAGAAAACTCTCGAGTAGGTGACTCGGGGAGTGGAGTAGGAACAAGGAAGGTGTCCTTGTAGCCGAACCACTATAAATCATCGTGTTCGGTTTGCATTTCCTTTCTCTTATCTCTTATCATTTGTTCTTGCATTTATTGCTTTACTTATATGCTTGCCTACATGTCTTAGTTGTTCCTTATATAGTTGTGATGATTGATTGTGTTGAACATGGTAGTTAATATTGTGATTGTGTGTATAATTGCATGTTATGGTCAAATAGATTATTATTTACACTTCTCATATTAAGTTTAGCTTGATAGATAATTTGATATAAAACGTTTTAAGATTTTAAAAGGAAAATGTATTCATATAAAGATCGACCAAAGCTCCATTCATAAAACTAAGTTTTTCAAAAAGCTTACATATATAATTGATCATATCGATTATATGTTGTTTTCATACTAAACTCTAATTGAAGTTTTCCAAACAAACAATTGAATAAATTTGAATCAACATTTTGAAACAAAGTTTTTATAAAATGAAAAAGAAGGGATAACTATTCAACCCCCCTTCTAGTTTTCCACAATATGACTAGTATATATAGGGAAGGAGTAGGGCAACACTCCCTTCCTTCCTATCTAGTAAATCGAAATGGGCTTAGGGCCCATGGGCTTGCTACATAAGCCTTAAGATTAAATAAACATACAAGCCTTAGCAACCTATTACAAGTAAATGACCGAGACTTGATAAATAGTAAAACTTTGATCCCATCAATCTCCCCCTAAGGGTCAGTCATCACGGTTGCTTGACGTCTTTGTTATTTCTTTATCTTTGACTTTCATAGCTTTAGACGTCTTTCAAAAATCATTAGATAATAATCATTCATCGTTCTTTGTGCCTTGTTCATTGTTGTTGTGGTAGTTATCAAATAATGAAGTTGTCTGCCTTTCGTCACTTCCGCGTCTGTGGTGGTAGTCCGCCATTCCAACATGCTCATACATCTTTGAATTCTGACTTATACATGCACGTAGTCCCTTTCTTTCACTTAAGATCTTTAGTCTTTATATTTTGTAGATTCTTCTTTTTGGCATAGAATCTTTCTTTGAACTTTGTGTTACTTTGATCTTTGAGGGAGCTTTTGATGACTTCAAGATGCATGTATGAGCATGTGGAATCCGTCGCCATGGAGATGATGTAACCCTGCATGCAAACAGTTAGCAATAAAACATCCTGTACTTACAGATAAAGAATTAGAGATCGTCAACAGCATATTGTGAAAACTCCTTCTAACCCTTATCAAGGCCGTTCCCATGTCAGATACTCCCGAAGGAGCTTACAAGACCTACTAAGTAGCTCAATGACTGGGTGAGTCGCTAGGGATCACTCCACGACTGTAGACCGCTAAGAAACCACCGCAAACACTAAGCGTATCCCGCAAGGAGTTACCGAAGTGACCTGCTGTCAAGGCTGTTTGATGTTGACCCTGGCAGGATTTCCGTTCAATCATTGAGAAATACTTATGTAAATTCTCTCATAAATGTTCTCGGCAGATTGCTAAGATCTGCGAAGGACTCGATAATTTACAGCTAGTGTCCATTGATGTAGAACACCAGTTGTAGAAATACTAAGTGTTCCTAAGAGATCTTTGATGTATCTCATGGCTCTAGACTCGAAAAGTGCACACTTAGGTTTCCTATGCGGAGACTAGGGAGGGGTCTCCTGCTTCAATATCAACCATCTCTAAGAGATAAGTCGATAGATTACATCGGTTCCCCGTGAGAATGAAACAAGCTCTTTTAAGAGAACTTGAGTGGTTAAGAAGGTTTAGTGCATTGCGTCACTGGGTCCATGACGACTTTATCTTCAATACCGGCGTCGCCTTAGCAACAACCAGTAGCATACGAATTGAACCCGGTGTCTGCCCTAAAGTTGAACATATGGAGGGCTATTTCTTTTCACCCTTTTATTTACTTTTCTTTTTAATTCTTCAACTCCTTCTTTCCCTTTTCATTCTTTACTCCTTTTTTCATATCATACCTAAGGACTTCTAATACTAACTATTTGGTGATGTCCTTGGGTAGATCCCTCCGGCTCTGGGGGATCATAGGACTGTTATTCCTATCTTAATCACCTTATAACTCCATGATTATCCGACAACAGCCAAGAAACCTTTGAAAATCTCTCAAAGTGTTTGTGATTATCAAACATTTTGTTTAACACTTTGAGAGTTTTGTGTTTACTTTTGAAGGGCTCCCCCTTCACATGTGCTCATAAGTGTTTAAATAAATTTGCACATGTGGGAGGAACAAGCACTTTTTGAATTGATACACTTTCAGTGAACAAGACCGATTCGAGACACGGTTACATCACTAGTTATACTAGCTTGAAGTTATTACCCGGCCTAGTCAAGTCCAGAGAAAGTTTCTCGAAACGGTACATTTCTACTAAGAAAAATCCTTTTCGAGACACTCTTACGTAGCTAGTTAAAGAGTTCCATTGTCAGCTTTTAGGTGACAACTAGCTCTAGTAACTAACTTGATGTCATTACCCGTCGAGGATTAGTCTTTTCGAGATTACTAACTTTTATGTTTCGTTAATTCCTGGGTGAATCTGAGTCTAGCTCGCATGAGATTTGACTTATAAGCAACATTTAACTTTCATATATTAATCACTTTCAATTCCCCCCCCCCCCTCTCAAAAATAGCATATGAGATGTTGTTTTTGATAAACTTTTGATTAAAATATGTTTTTTGAGTCTTAAGGGGAGATATTAACAAGAACTTTTTGGTTATCAAACGATGAATTTTTCAAGTGCTCCCCCTCAAGAAGTGAATACTCATTGAGGTGAAATACTTGCCTTTTGGGCAGAATTATGAAAATCAGAAAATTTTTGATTAATTCTACTCAAAAATAAGAAGCCTTCGCTCCTTATATAAGGATTGAGGCACTGATGCGTACCTCAGGGTCCTTTCATTACAAGTGCGGGTTGTACACTGTTATGTGTGCACAAGCCATAAAGCATGATTTTGACAGAACATTATGTATTGGAAATACTCCCCCTCAAAACTCGCATATGTTTTGAGAATTTTAAACTTTTGAAGCGAATTGGGGAATAAAGATTTGAAAAATCTTGAGCAAAATTTTGAAAAGTTTTGAAAAAACCTTTTGAAAAAATTTGAATAAATTTTGCTCAAGATTAAGAAGCTTTGGATAAACTTAGCGTGAGAACTTGCTTCTTGTTTTTAGGATAAGTGCACGTTTGGTTTTAAGAAATGGTTTAGCAAGACACTTTCCTTCCTTTGAAAAACCGAGTTGTACACTTAAATGTGTGCACAAGTCGTCGTTAGAATACAAAATTAGTTTTCTTTAAACAAAATACTCCCCCTCAAATAATGATGTTTATTCGAGAGATAGTCTTCTTGAGCAGAATATTGAATCGTATTTAAGAAATACTTTTTGAAAAATGTGTGAGATGACTCTGCTCAAGGTTTTAGAAAACACAATCAAGTATTAAACAACAAAGAATGCTTGAATATCAGATTAGACAACAACCTTGAGGACTGAAAGCCTTTGTTAACCAAAATTTGAAATCCATTTGTGGATTGTGTCAATCCGATTAAAAGATGTTGAATTCCAACGAGGATCGAAAAATCTTTGTTACATTTTGAAATAACACTCGTTGAATCAATGGAAATTTAAAACTCATTTACTTTTGAAAGTTGTTTGAGACCCGGAGTCTCTCTTTTGAGTTTTAAAATCTGAAGAAGAAGATTTCCGTCTAAAGTTGAACCACATGGGTTCTTTTTGAAGATTTGTTTTTGTGATTAATGGAAAACTTTCCCGTATTTGGGATGTTCAGATCAGAAACATTCTTTTATTGTAGCCAAAGCATTCCAGATTTTGAAAATTCGAAAGGTTTTGAACGACTTTGCTTTGGTTTCCACTCTTGCTTTACTGGTGTAAAACGAGAGTGTAGAGTTTGAAAAAACTTGTTTCTCCCCATTTTGAATCCTTTTACCAGGTTTAGCTTTTTGACACATTTAGCCCTTTGTCCTCAAAATATGTTCCATAAGAAACATTTTGACAATTGTTGAAGTTTTGACTTTCAATGGGATGACATGTACTTGCACACAAAGGAATGCATCAGGCATAAACAAGTATGCGGATGAATCAAAAACTCATTCTAAACCAACCAAAATGCTCAGAATACTCAAATTAACACACAAGATCACAGATTAATTCATTCTTTCACTCGAAATTTTCCAATTATTGTCATGGTTTGGGGTTATGAATTGAGACTTTGCACGCATGTTAGCATCAAAATGCAAGAATATTGTACAAACAAACGCCCTAGTAGCAGCAGCAAAGACATCGACATCTTAAACCCTAAATCACATGATTACAAACCTATGTTGTTTCTAATCGAGCAAACATACCAATCGAGCATTCTTTAGTGTTCTCTAAAGCTATATGAAATAATTAATTAGACTAAACACATAAAAGAAAATGCCCTGATCGATAATTACATGAACCCTAGTTTTTGATTATGCCTTTTTGACCGTTGAAAACATTTGAAACATTTAGAGAACGATTAGACAACAACTATAAAGAAATTTGAAACTTACAATTGTGGAAAAGATCGAAGATAAAAAATCGTTAGTCTGATTCATTGACGTTTTAAATTATGTGTGAAACTTTTGAGAACATTTGTGAAAACATTGATAAGAGCCCGTTTTATTTATTTATTTTACAAGCAATGTCCTTTCACCTAATTTTAAGACTTTTGTGAATCTTTACTAATTAAAGGTTACTTAATTTTCCATTTGAAGTCTAAACTAGATTAATTTGGAATCCTTGCCGAAAAAATTTCTTTTCTCCCCCTTGAATTAGCATTTATTTTGTGAAACATTTTTGCACATTTTAGTTCAAGAGATTATAGAACTTTTAGAAAATGAGTTTTTAATCCAAATGATGAAGAAACAATTTTTTTTGAAGATATATTATAAATTGTGCAAACTTCATGATATTGTGAAAAATTTTCTCCCCCTCAAAACATGTTCCATTTAGACAATGTGAAGCAAAATTTGTTTTAATGGAGGAACATAGTTTTGAAGATTAGACGTTTGTACACAAAGAAAGAAGATTCTTTTTGTGTGTGTGTGTGTTTTTTTTTTATTTATTTATTTTTAATGTTTTACAAAAAGAGTTAGATGTTTGACTCACTTAGTTTTTAAGAAAATTTTGCAAATCATCTAGAGTCAAACACCACATACCAATATGGTGAACTAAATCAACAAACCTTGATGGAGGTAATGCCTTTGTAAACAAGTCTGCCAACTGGTATTCAATACCCAGAAACTCTAATTCAATTGTACCCTTTTCGACATGCTCTTAGATGAAATGGTAGCGGAGAGCAACTTGTTGGGCTTTGGAATGATGAATGGTGTTGCACGAGATAGCAATAGCACACTTTGAGTCGCAGTACATTGAGATCTAGTCAAATAGATAGACGTAGTCCGTGAGCTAAGTTCTCATCCGAATGACTTGAGCACAGAAAGCAGACATGGCTACATACTAAGCTTTTGTTGATGACAGTGATGTACAATCCTGCTTCATTGACTGTATCCCTTTGTAACTAAAGAAGATTTGTTGCGAATCACTGTGCCTTCTGCGTCCAGCTTGTTTTCCAAATCCATTTAATTCCAATGATGTGTCGAAGGGTGATGTTGTTAGAACGTATGCATATTAGACGGATCCAAATTACGAGAAGACGACTCTATTATATCAAGAATGGTTGGAGTCGGTGCAAATGGATTGAAGAAAGTATTTCCATCATAATCTTCAAGTTGTGGTACTAATTGGTGTTCTGGATCTTCAGTTGATTGTCTGGAGTTGGAAGCGGTTTGTCCTACTGTTGTTGGAGATGCAATTGGAGGACCGTCTTTATCAACAGTTGTTGTTATTTGTTGAGGTGTGTCAGGTACTCGATTATGATCAAGGTGTGCAGCGGAAATTGGTGAGTCCTCAGAAGGACGGTTTTCAATCGTATCATCGAACAATGGAACAAACAAGGTTTCCAATTCTTTACAAGAGAGTGACAATGGTTCAGCCGAAGAATCCGGAAAGTTTAGACGCTTGGATGCGGGTCCTAAGCTGTTTTGCTCAGAAGCCATTGTTAAAGTACTTTTAAACGGTTGATTATGGGTCCTAAGCTGTTGTGCTCAGAAGCCAAAGCTGAAGTGTTTTAAACGGTTGATTACGGGTCCTAAGCTGTTGTGCTCAGAAGCCAATCCATTAAGCTCGGGTCCAAAACTGATTTGTTCCGAAGCCATTCCTGTTATATCTGAAAAGAAGAAAGAATAGACAAAACAGAGAACATGGATCCCCAAGTGTAATTGGGTTCCGGATGTTAGAAGCATAAAGATGTAGTGTCAATTATCTTCTTGACACTCGGACACACTATATCAATGATTTCCTTTCTCGCCTCAGGGATAGATGTTGTGGATTTCACATTAGTTTTGGTGCAAATGTCTAAAATCTTTCCTGTAGGAATCCACTTAAGACCAATTGATTTGAAAATTCTACACGTGGGTACCCACCTAATGTTAGATCTAGGAGATGTTTTCCTTTTAGATGCAGTGGAATGAAATGTGGGAGCATCACTTTGTTGAGAAAACCTACGTCTTATATTGATCCACTTCTTAGGTTTTTGACTTATGACTTTTGGTTCAACGGGTTTGTTTGTCTTAGTCGATTGAGCCTTTTCAAGTGAAATTCCTTTTTGAAGATATTTTAAAGCACAAACAACATGATTATTTACGCAACTACTCTTAGAAGCTAGCCAATTCCTATTAGTTTGTTGATTACTCTTAGGTTTTGGTGTGCTACTACAAGCAGTGTTCTGTACTACAGTGGAAGGCATCACACGAGGTTTTGAACCTAAAATTCCATCCTTTTGAAGTAGCGCCTTTTTCCTAGCCTTTTCTAGATCATAGTTCTTGTACATGTCATATGTGCCATAAGACTTTTTACTTTTAATGCTCGTTTTAGACACTGTTTTCGAACTAATCCTAGATGAGCCAGGTATAATCACGTGTTGAGATTTGGCAGACACAAATGCATTTTCCTTAGGCCAAGAATGTGGAGTGACTGGTTTTGTCAAATTGTTTTTCTCAACAACTTGGGAGGCAACCCGAGGTTTTGAAAATTTAGGTCGTTCAGATTTAAATGCAGTTGGTTGTCTAACCACTGATTGTTTTCTGTTTATTTGAGAAGGCGGTTTCCCCAAGATTGATGGTTTTGCAAACTTAGTATCCACACTCTTGCCAGTTAGTATTCTTAATTTGTTTTGCAATGCAGCATGTGCAAACACCTTTGCTTGAATTTGACCTTTTAAAAGGTCATTTTCTTTAACTAATGTATCCACACGTTTACTTTGTTCATTCAAAACTTGACTATTGTTACCCAAAGTTAAAGATTCATTTTGCAATTTAAATTCAAGTGAGATGCAATGTGCCTCTAGTTTTGAAAAATCTTTATGAAACTGGGCAATGGTCTTTTTGAGAAGAATGTTTTCTGACTCAAGAATTTGGTATGAAGTATCAGTTATTGGATTATCAGGTAAGGACTCAGACTCAGAATGTTTTTCTAGACATTGAACAACTTTCTGGTCAACCTCTCCTTCATTACTGAAGTTAGGTTGCTCACATTGTTGTTTCTCACACGTAAGCATAATATGATCAACAGTAGATTGTACCTCAACCATTTGCTCTTTGTCAAAGTTAGGTTCTGTGTCATAGATGGGTATGAAATCTTCCTCATCCATCTGTCCTTTGTCAAAGTTGGGCTCTGAGTCATAGAAGGGTCTGATGTCTGCACAGTCTGCATCTGTATCATTCCCCAATCTACTGTTGTCATTCTGCACTTCTGATTCTGTCCCATTGCTATCCATGAAAACCAAATTATCTTCCAATACTTTAACCTCATTGCCTACATTAACGACATCTGCAGTATTCTCACCATTCCCAATCAACCTTTGAGCATTACTTCCTTGTATCCCAACTCTTTCACATTGCTTGAGAGATTGATTTCAGAGATTTCGGGAATTAGATAAATTTAGACTCATAACAAATACTGTATCGGCTGTATTAAGGAGTGACTGAAGTAATCTAAAAAATGTCATGCATTTCTCTTTGTATGAATCCACAGATGGATCTTCAGAATCATCAGAATCATACTCTGGGCTAGTATTATTCATGTAAAATTCCTGCATGTTTGTCATTAACAACACATCTGTTGTATCGGCTTCCGAATTTGCTGTAGTGGATTCCAAATCTGCATATTCATCATCAGATGGAATATCTCCCATGACACTTTGCAAAACTGCATTGAGATTACCCTTTCAACTTCCATTTGACTAAGTGTGGCATTGTATTCAACATAATCGTCAGAGAGTGAGGTTGAATCATAATCTTGAGCTTCATCATCTGCAATATTTTCCGTATATGCCATAAATACCATGCTTGGTTCGATAAGATCTTCTTCATCATCAATATCTTTCATTGTGTTTAAGCATTCAATAGTTGAAGTCATAGCGCCATTGCCTTTCTTAGTAGATACTTGACTAAGCTTCACTAGATTTTGCAGAAGAGATTGCACATTATTATGTAGTGTAGCAGGATGGTACTGAGGAATGAAGAAAGGCTCAGGTGCATTTGGAGGAATGAAGAAGAGACCATTTGGAGTGTAAATTAAGGATCCATGGTCAACAGCTGGAGATGGTGGAGCAGGGAGAATGGTCTTCAGTGGAATCATGCTTAAGCAAGATTCAATAATTTGCTTCATTCTGATGTGATGAAGTTCTACTGTACGATGCATAACTTTAAGATATTTCCACATTTCATAAGCACTGGCTTGAAAGTACATATTCATGTAAATTGAGTTGGGAAGGGCTAGTGTCATGAACCATGCAGCTTGTTGGTCAGCATCGTACTGAGCAAGTTCAGTAGCATTCAAATCTTCATCATTTTGTAGTATGATAATCCCTGCTGAGTCAGCAAGAAATATCATTTTGTATGGACCATCTTGAATGGAATTAAGCATGAGATCTGCAGCAGGATGATCTGTGAGCCATTGTAGAAATCTCCGTTTCCAATAAGTATATGTTCCTGGTAGCAACATTGGAGGCCTTGATTCATTGCCAAATAGCAGAACTTGACGAATGAGGGAGCTGTGACTTTGTTGTTGATGATACTGTTGCTGATGAGAATATTGGTGAGGAAGGTAGTTGGCAGAAGGTACTTGAGACATTGTAAACGACATTTCTCTCCCCCTTGATTGTTGCGATGTAATCGAAATAATCAAACAAAAATGTAAAACCAAGGTCGAAATAGTGATTTCAGATTTTCCCTCCAAAATGATTTGAAAAATTTTCTATTCCAAAATTTTGAAAATCACTGTAAAATGCTATTATAGGGTCACACGAAAAAATTTTAGTTTAAAAAATTTTGCCGTCAAATTTTACCAAAAAAAATTTGAATTTTGTCCTAAAAGTTTTTTTTTTTTTTTTTTTTTTTGTTTTTTTTTTGTTTTTTTTTTTTTTTCACTAAAAAGAACATTATACTTATTACGACAAAGTTGACTAATAATAAGGAGATTAAAACCTAAGTTATCAACATGAGCTACATCATCAATAAAAAGGGAGTCATGAGAGATTGTACCTTTTCCGATGATTTTGCTCTTAGCATTACTACCAAACGTAACATTACCTCCGTCACATTTGTGATAAGAAGTGAAGAGGCTTTTGTTACCCGTCATGTGCCTTGAACAACCGCTATCTTTAATCCATTCATCCGGTTCTAAACAAACTTTGAGGCACACCTATTTTATGAAAAACACTCAAACATTTGGTCTCCAATTTCTCATGGGTCCATTTTGGTTAAGCATACCATTAATTTGTTCCAAGTATGACAATAGAGCATAAGGGTTCCATGGCATGTGGTTTGGAGTTTGGTAATGTCTAGGAGTGTTTTGGTTCCAAACATGTTGGTAGTTTGGTCGAGCGTTGAAGTTGCTCTTTGGAAAGAGGCGTTTGGGAATTGGAGCTTAGGTCTTGGTTGAGTAGTTTTAGCTCTAAATTCATTTTTACTAAATCCTACTCCAGTTTTAAACACAGCTTTTGTTCCATTTTTGTATGTAACTTTAACAAATTTTGAACAATCCGAAGTGGATGGAGTTACTGCTGCAGCAGACCTGGCGGAACCTTCGGGACCAACGGGCGGAACCCTAAATTGGGTTCCGCCTGATCCGCAGGCTGCTGTAGCAATTTTATTTGTTTCTTGTGCAATCTTTTCTTGTTTCATTTGACCCTTTGAAGTTTCTATTTTCGTAAATCCTAGTCCTGTTTTATCAAAGGGTGACTTTTAAAGTTCATAATTTCATCCGCACAAGAAATGCTCTTATCGAACTTCTTAAACTTTGTGGTTTGTTTTATTAGATCATTTTGAGTAATTTTGAGTTTCTCAACTTCTAGTTTAAGTTCTTCACATGATTTGCAAGGTGTGTCAATACCTTTACTCTTTTCTAATCTCTTAGCTTTTTCTTTTAACTCATAAACTTCATTTTCTAAAAACTCCTTTTTAGTTTCCAAAAATTTATTTTTGTTTATGATTTTTAAGCTCAATTCACAAAGTTTATTACATTATTTTTGTGAAGTGTCATCATCAATAGAGGAGTAAGATGAGTCGGATAATACCTCATTTGAGTTGTGAGCCATGAGAGCAATATCGTCATTCTTTGGCTCATCGTCATCTCCTTCATAGTCACTCCAAGCAGCACCCACAAAAGCTTGTTGAGGTTTGCTCTTGGGTGGTTTTGGACATTCTCCTACAAGATGATTTGTGTCTCCACACCTATAGCATTTTCTTTCAACCTTTCCTTTCCTATCATCACGATCTTTTCGGAAAGTTTTCTTGTCATCTTTAGGTTGCCTTACAAACTTTCCTCTTCTACAAAAGAACTTCTTGAAGTCTATAACGGCCATAGCATATTCCTCATCATCACTATCCGAAGTAGATTCTTCATCATCACTTGATTGGACTCTAGCTTTCAAGGCAAAGGACTTAACTTTTTCTTTCTTGCCTCTAACTAGTTCGGAATCTTTTTCCATTACCATTTCGTGAACTTTGAGGTTTCCAATTAGCTCATCAAGTGACATGCTTGAAAGATCTTTGGATTCTTCAATTGCCATCACATTTGCTCTCCACTTCGGATGGAGTGCTCTAAGAAATTTCCTGACAAAGTTCTTACTACAAAAAGATTCGTCAAGTGCTTTAAGTGAAGTAATAATAGTATTAAACCTAGCAAAAGCATTATCAATAATCTCGTCTTCGGAAATAACAAATTGTTCATATTGTTGAACAAGAAGATCAATTTTGTTATCTTTAACTTGTGAGTTTCCTTGATGAGTGAAAATTAAAGATTGCCAAATATATTTGGCGGTTTTACACGAAAAGACTCTTTCATATTCTTTCTTAGGCAAAGCATTGTAAAGCATCATTTTAGCTTCATTATTTTTACCAATTAATTTTTTTTGATCATCAACTTTGAAGTTAGTAACTACGTTATCACCATCAATAATTATATACCACAAATCTATATCTTTAGATTTCACGTAAGTTTCAAAATGGTTTTTCCAATATATAAAACCATTTGCTTCAAAGAGTGGTGGTCTTTGCATAGTTGCCCTTCTTTGTAATTTTCAAAATCCATGGATCGTTTCAAGTTTTAAAACACAATATATTTTAAAAGCTTGAGTAACGTAGCTCTTGATGCCAATTGTGGAAAACTAGAAGGGGGGTTGTTAGCATCGTATTTTATTTATAAAAAGTGTCGGTCATTAACGTATTGTTTTAGGTTGCTTTAGAATATCATTATGATGAAGTTTATGTGTAGTTTTCATGATTTTATAAAGTCTAAGGGCTAGTTATGTAATAAGGTCAAAGATTAGAGAAGCCCTAGACTTCAACTATAAATACTCTTGTAAACCTCATTTTAGAGGTTGGTTCTCTTAGTCATTAACAAGGTTATTATTTTCACATACTAGAATTCCCATCCACTCTCTCTCTCTACTTACTTTCTCTCTCTAGGTTTAGGCTTGAATCTTATGTGAAATACGTTGTTCTACGGTCCTACAAGTGGTATCAATCGCCTAGGGATAATATAGGTTGTTTTAGGTTTGATTTGGTTGAAAAAAACTTGGTTTAAAAGTGATTTTTTAGCTTTCGGTTACTGTTCATCCCAAACATTTTCGAGTTAGAAAATCTGTTTATCGAGTTTGGGTGTCCTTTTATCGAGTTAGAAAATCTGCTTATCGAGTTTGGTGTTGATTGTTTATCGAGTTAGAGGTTTTATCGAGTTAGAGGTGTTTATCGAGTTAAGTGTGTTAAGGGTGTTATCGAGTTAAGTGTCTAGTATTATCGAGTTAGGTGTTAATTCTTTCGAGTTAGAAACAAGTTCTATCGAGTTTGGGACTAAATTTCTATCGAGTTAGCATTTTTTTCGAGTTAGGATACTTGTGGTTATCGAGTTACGTGTTGCTTATCGAGTTACGTGTTGCTTATCGAGTTTGGCGAGTTAGCCTATATTACCTAATCGTTTATCGAGTTAGGTTTATCATTTATCAAGTTAGGGGAAAACTCTGCCCAAATTTTGAGAGCTTATCGAGTTTGAAACACAAAGCATGTATCGAGTTACAAACCCTTAAGACCTATCGAGTTAGAAACATTAAAGACCTATCGACTTAGAAACCTTACAGACTCATCGAGTTAGCAACCTTAAGACCTATCGAGTTAGAAACATTAAAGACCTATCGACTTAGAAACCTTACAGACTCATCGAGTTAGCAACCTTAAAGACCTATCGAGTTAGAAACCAAAAAAAAAAAAAAAAAAAAGTTTTTTGGCGGGAAAAGTTGAGTAAAATTTATTTTTCACACGAGACTAAACGTTCAATTTTTACGCGAGATTCAAAGTTTGGAATAACGTTGAAAATTTCGGCCGAAAATTCAAATTTTTAGGCCAAAATTCAAAAAATTTCAGTAAAATTTGGCGAAAAAATTTTCAAAACTCAAATTTTTCTGGTAACCTTAGAATTGTATTTCTTTGAGATTTTCAAATTTTGAGAACGGAAATTTTCATACTCGATTTTTGGCGGGAAATTACGAAATCAATCAGATCAACCGAGAACGAACTTTCATCTTCACCAAATCAACTAATCTTCAACAACAACCTTTGTTATCTTTCAAAAGATCCTCAGAACAACGTTTCACTTTGAATTCAAATCATGGCAACTCAACAAGACATTCATGCTGCCGGTGCCGAAAACCGACCTCCAATGCTTGAAAAAGGTGGATATCTTCCATGGACAAGCCGCATGCTTCGTTACATCAAAACAAAGCCTGATGGTAAATTAATGATCAATTCCATTACAAATGGTCCATTCAAGCCAAGACAAGTTCAAATTGAAGGTAATCCAAATGATACACCTCCTACTCAACCATTCGTGCGTGAACAAACAGAAGCAGATTACACAGAGGAAGACAAGAAGCAGATCGCTGCAGATGATATGGCAATGCATTTAATCCAACTTGGATTACCACGGGAGATCTTTGCTGCGGTCGACAGCTGTGAAACTGCTTATGCTATGTGGGAACGTGTTAGACGGATATGTCATGGAACTGAGATTGGACAACAAGATGTTGAGAACAAACTTCTTACTGAATGGGAGAATTTCACATCCACTAAAGGTGAACAGATTGAATCATACTACACCAGGTTTTGCACTTTGATGAATGAGTTAATCAGAAACAAGTTGACACCTCGACCAATTGCAACAAACATCAAATTCATCAATAACCTTCCAGAAGAATGGGGTCGTTATGTTACAATTGTCAATCAAACAAAGGACTTACATAAGGTGAATTACGATCAACTCTATGACTTTTTGAAGCAAAACCAAGCTGAGGCTAATGAAGTAAGGAAAGAAAGATTGGCAAAGAATCATGATCCTCTTGCATTAATTGCTAATACACCAACACCATTACCAGTGAACACTCAACCACCATCATCATCTTCCACTCACAACTACATGCAACCATCATGCATTCTACAACCAACACCGGTCTACCAACAACAGTTCTACCCACAACAACAACAAGTTATTCCACAACAGCAATACCCACATTTCCAAGAACCAGAATTCACTGACAATGATGAAGCTACTGCAGCCTTGACACAAGCGTTTGCTTTTCTGACAAAAGCATTCCAAGGACGCTATTCTGATCCAACAAACAACAACCAAAGGATTTCATCGAACACTCGCAACAAGCAGTTTGCTCAGCCGAATTTCAATATGGGCAATGAAGGTCAAATGGTTGGAGTTTATGGGAATCAGAAGGGATATCAGAATATGCAGAATGCAGGGAATCAGAATGCAGGTCAGTTTGCAGGGAATCAGTATGGTCAGTATGCAGGGAATCAGTTGGGTCAGTTTGTTGGAAATCAGAGGGGTCAGAATGTTGGTAATCAGGCTATGGGTAATCAGAATAGAAATGTTCCAGCTCCAGTAGTTGGGAATTTGGGAAATGTGAATCAGGGTAATCCGGTAAAGTGTTTCAACTGCCAGGGTGTAGGTCATATGGCAAGGAACTGTCCTACTAAGCCGAACAAAAGAGACTCAGCGTACTTGCAGAAAGCAGTGATGTTGGCACAAAAGAAAGAGGCAGGATTTCAGTTGAACGCAGAGGAGAATGACTTTATGGCTCTTATGGATGACATGGAAGACATAGAGGATATCGATGCGAACTGCATTTTTATGGCAAATCTTCAGGAGGCAAAGTATGACACAGATTCTGACACACCTCCGGTCTATGACATCAATGCAGTCTCTGAGGTATCAAATTTCAACACATGTCACAATAATGATATATTTGATATGTCTCCTCATGAGGAACAACATTTTGAGAAGCAAGCACCCACTTATGATACATATCTGGACACGCCAAGTAGTAGCAATACTCCTTCAGCAACTCCAGCTGTGAATCATAATGGAGACTTTGTTTCACAGCATGCTGTGAATGATGAGGAAACACGTGCTTTATTTGAATCATTATTAAATAATTGTGGTATTGAAATCGAAAAAGTGAAAAAGGTCAATCGTGATGTTAAGGCCGCGAATGCTAAATTGACCGCTGAGCTTGAGAGTTACAAGGAAAACGCTAAAGCTTTTGAGTTTCATAACAAAAGATTGTCTGAATTAGAAACTGGTTATCAAAATTCCGTTTCAAGGGAAAAACAATTGCAACTCAAGTTTGATACACTTGATGTTAATTCTTTCAAGAAGATAAAAGCTTTAAACGCGGAAATTTCTGATTTACAAAACCAACTTTCTAAACAAAAAACAGCTTATACCAATCTTGAAAAAGAAAGGGATGAGTTGAAAAAGGACTTTGCAAAGAAAGAAGACAAACTTTTGGCAGAAATCGTAGAGTCAGAACACATGATTGCTCATTTAGAAGAATTAGTGGTTAAGTCGGGTCAGTCAAGTCAAACAATGAAAATGATTTCAAATCAAACTAATCCGGTTTACCATACGAAACATAAAGTGGCTCTCGGTAACAACACCCCCAGTAATCTCAAGAAAGCTCAGCAAGAACAGAATGTTTTGTACAATGGTAATGTGATTTACACTAAACATGATCCTCCCGTCGTTCGGGATTCTATGCAAACGATAGAACATGTCGAAGAGAGCATTTCTAAAATGAAACAAAAGGATTTGAAACCCATTGATTACAACAAATTGAACAAACTTTCGGGAATTACTTTTGTTCCACAAAAAGAACCATCTGTGTTTTCCATAAAACGACCATTCTCAAAAATGTTTTCTAAGAAAGTAATTGTTTCAAAATCTCTTTCAAAAATGGAACAAATGTCTTCTAACAACACTTTTAATACAAGTGAGGCTAGAAACATTCTGGATGACGTTAAAAAGAGAATTCAAGAACTTCAAAACATTGTTGCTTCTAAAACTACAATCGATATTAACAACTGGCATTCCAGTTTTCATATTGAGCAGAAAAAAGTTTTTGAAAACGAAATTACTATCCCACTGAATAACATCAGTGCGAGGGTAATCCATTTTGAAAAAGCTTTCTTAAAAGAAACGGCCGACTTTGTCAAGGACCACAAATCCCTGGTAAACGAAGCTAATGATACTCGTGAAAACATGAATGTTTTGGAAAACCTAAATGATTCTCTCTTCGAAGCTGTTATGACCACTGACATTATGTCCATCATTTTACAAACATACTCTGTTCAAGACGATGAAAGACTGAGAGCTGAGACCTCCGAACTTGTTTCCAAATATGAAAATGCTCTTATAAAGCTTGAAAAAGAAAATGTATCATGTTTTAAACAACTTGATCGAAAAAAGGAAGAATGCAAGTATGACAAACTGTCGTATGAGCGTGCTTTCAAAAACATGAAAGAGCAAAATGATCTTTTGAGGACTCAGCTTGAAAGTCAAAAAAGGAAGGGTGAGGAAACTAAGTTTGCAAAACCATCGACTTCGGAGAAACCAAATGTTCCAAATATGGTTCAAAAACCAAAAATATCTATTTCACGGTTTGCTCCAAAAGTCGATGAGAAAAAGGATTTGACAAAACCAGTCACTCCAACACCCTTGCCCAAGAAAATTGAAAATGAAAAGATTTTTGATAAAGGAAAAGCGGTTGTCGAAACACCAAAAGTTCTAGCACCTGGCCTTTTTAGGATTAGTCCCACTAATGCGTCTGCCTCCACATCTAAGACAAATGCGTGCACAAAGGATAATTCTAAAGAGTCTAGTGATGCTAAAAAGGACAACAATATAAATTCTAATGTGTGTGCCTCAACTTCTACAGGATTAGACAGCACCTCTAGGAGCAGCAGACTAAAGCCTAGGAGCAATACAAGGAACAATAGAGTCTCGCATGCCTCTAAGAGTAGTTGCAAGAATAAAGTTGAAGAAGTAGAAGAACACCCTAGGAATTTATCGCTTTTTAATAAGAAACATGATTCATCTGAATGTAATGTTGAGAGTACTGGTTCTAATACTGTTTGTTTAATATGCAAGAAATGTTTAATTAATGATGTTCATGATGAATGTGTTTCTAAGAATGTGAATGGTACGCCAGAACAGAAGAGCGTTTCGAAAGGTCCTAGTGCTAAATCTAGATTTGTTGGAAACCTAATCAAAAGAATTAGGAACACCACTAATAGTCGCACACCTAGGAACTATCTTAAGTATTGTGTTTGGATTCCAACGGGTAGAGAATTTATACTCATGATGGAAAATTTGAAATAGTTCAAGATAAACATGTAGAAACTGTCTTTGAGTGTGATTCAGAATGTACCCCTAACCCCATGGAACCAAATTCAAAACGGTTTCCAAATACAAATTCTTCTGTTATTGGCAGGTTATCGAAATATGTCTTTGGATCGTCGACTCGGGTTGCTCCAAGCACATGACCGGGAATTTAAAGCTGCTGATCAATTTCATCTGGAAATTCATGGGAACTGTACGCTTTGGAAATGATCATGTAGCAGCTATTCAGGGTTATGGAGATCTTCAGTTTGGGAATTTTTTGATCACTCGAGTTTACTACGTCGAAGGGTTGGGACACAACTTGTTTTCAGTTGGGCAGTTTTGTGATGCAGATTTAGAAGTTGCATTCAGGAGAAACACGGTTTTCATAAGAAATTTGGTTGGTGATGATCTCTTAACTGGTAATCGTGGTACAAACTTGTATGCTATCGACATCAACCAAATGGCTTCTACATCACCAATTTGTCTTATGACAAGGGCAACCGAAACTAAGTCCTGGCTGTGGCATAGAAGATTATCCCATCTCAATTTCGACACTATCAACAAGTTAGCCAAAGACAACATCGTCACCGGACTTCCTAAGTTCAAATTCACCAAGGATCATCTATGTCCATCATGTGAACAAGGAAAAAGCAAAAGAGCATCATATAAACCCAAAACCGTACCTAGTTCGGAAGCAAGGTTACATTTGTTGCACATGGACTTATGTGGCCCAATGAGAGTTGAAAACATTAATGGGAAGAAGTATATTCTTGTTATTGTTGATGATTATTCAAGATACACTTGGGTAAAGTTTTTGAGATCAAAAGACGAAGCACCAGGCATCATCATCACCTTTCTGAAGCGTATTCAAGTTCTACTTCAAGCTCCAGTAAGGATTGTAAGAACAGATAATGGCACAGAATTCACAAATCAGGAGTTAAGAACCTACTTCGAAGATGTTGGAATCACTCACCAAACATCAGTTGTTAGAACTCCACAGCAGAATGGGGTAGTTGAAAGAAGAAATCGAACTCTTGTGGAAGCTGCTCGCACAATGCTGATTTATTCTAGTGCACCACTATTCTTATGGGCTGATGCTGTTGCCACTGCTTGTTTCACTCAAAACCGATCCCTAGTACATCCAAGATTCAATAAAACCCCATATGAGCTAGTGAACAATCGAAAACCTGACATCTCTTACCTTCACGTGTTTGGCGCTTTGTGCTATCCGACAAACGACAGAGAAGATCTAGGAAAGTTGAAAGCTAAGGGTGATATTGGAATCTTCATTGGATATTCAGAAAACTCGAGGGCATTCAGGGTGTATAATAGAAGAACGAAAAAGATAATGGAAACGATGAATGTGAAGTTTGACGAGATTTCACAAATGGCTTCTGAGAGATACGCTCTAGAACCCGCGCTTAATCCAATGGCTTCTAATCAAACCAGATTAGGACCCGCACCAAACAGTCAGACTTCTGGACACATCAGTTCAGGACTCGTGCCTCAAGGAGCTCAGTCAACAAACACGGACAAACCTTCAGAACAAGAACTGGAAAATTTCTTCGAGTTAATGTTTGATGAATATTATGGTGGAACTTCGACAAATGCATCTCAACAACATTCCGCTGCACCCGCTCAAAATCAACCACCACCACCACCACAGGATGCATCTACCACAATCGAAGCTGAAGCACCAACTCCCTCAACATCATCTACATCTACTCAACCAACTCCAGTACTTGAAACTGAACAACCAAGAGTTGATGAGCAAAATCAAAACACAAATTTTCAAGAAGAACCAACAACTAATTCAAACGATGTTGCGTTAGAAGAAGAAGAAGCATTTGAAAACCCGTTTGCATCAGACTCTGCTGAATCTTCTTCAAGGTTACAAGAATCATCTAACACACATTCGTTCAACCAAAGGTACCCTTCTACGTTTCAATGGACAAAAGACCATCCGTTAGTACATGTTATTGGTGATCCTTCAATGCCAGTTCAGACGAGGAGACAACTTGCCACCGATCTCGAATTGTGCATTTACATTTGCTCAATAAGCACCAAAGTACCAAAGAACATTCGAGAAGCAATGGCAGAAAACCCTTGGATTGAAGCGACAGGAGGAATTTCTTCAATACCTGTTACATGATAGTTGGGAACTTGTTGAACGACCACTTGATAAACGAGTTCTTGATCTCAAGTGGTTGTGGAAGAACAAACTGGATGAGGAAATGACTGTTATTCGCAACAAAGCTCGTCTCGTGGCTAAAGGATATCCACAAGAAGAAGGGATAGATTTCGAAGAATCATTCGCGCCTGTAGCTAGACTTGAAGCAGTCCGGATTTTCTTAGCCTATGCAGCTCACAAAAACATCACAGTCTATCAGATGGACATTAAGACCTCTTTCTTGAATGGAACTCTGAAAGAAGAAGTGTATGTGAGTCAGCCAGAGGGATTCATCGACAAAGATCATCCAGACTACGTCTACAAGCTTAAAAAGGCCATTTATGGCTTAAAACAAGCTCCAAGAGCGTGGTATGACGAACTATCATCTTTCTTGCTCAAAAACAATTTCACAAAAGGAACGGTTGATGACACCTTGTTTATCAAAAAATTCAAAGATGACATTTTGATCGTTCAAATTTACGTGGACGACATAATTTTTGGATCAACCAATCCTAACCATTCAAAACATTTTGAAAATCTCATGAAAAGCAAATTTGAAATGTCCATGATGGGGGAACTAAAATTCTTTCTTGGTTTACAAATACATCAATCCCCTCGTGGTATTTTTATCAATCAAGCTAAATATGCGATAGAGATTTTGAAAAAACATGGAATGGAAAATTGTGATTCTGTTGGTACTCCAATGGTCACTTCACCAAAAATAGGTGCTGATTTGTTTGGCAAACCTATCGATCCGAAGAAATATCGGAGCATGATCGGTTCTCTCATGTACCTAACTGCTAGCCGCCCCGATATTCAATTTGCTGTTTGTTTGTTAGCACGGTTTCAGGCTAAGCCTACCGAACTTCACCTCAAAGAGGTTAAAAGGATCTTTCGGTACCTACGAAGAACCATTAACATGGGACTTTGGTATCCGAAGGATTCGGAGTTTAATCTAACAGCATTTTCAGATGCAGACCATGCCGGTGATCAAGTTACAGCAAAAAGTACATCAGGTGGAGCACAATTTTTGGGTGAAAAGCTAGTATGCTGGTCGTCAAAGAAACAGGATTGTACTGCCCTATCAACCGCCGAAGCCGAGTATGTGTCTCTATCTGCGTGTTGTGCCCAAGTTCTTTGGATGAGGACACAGCTCACAGATTATGGCTTTACTTTTGACAGAATACATATGTATTGTGACTCAAAAAGTGCCATAGCCATCTCGTGCAATCCCGTACATCACTCTAAGACGAAGCATATCAAAGTCCGCTACCATTTCATCAAAGAACACGTGGAAGAGGGTACTGTTGAATTATTTTTCGTTAAGACTGATTATCAACTCGCCGATCTATTTACTAAAGCCCTTCCAAAAGAAAGGTTTGACTATTTAGTTCGACGAATTGGCATGCGAAGCCTAACTCCTGAGGAGCTAGAACGTCTTCTCGAATCTTCTTGAAAAATGTTTTCAAAATCGCTTCGCTGTAAATATTTTTGAAAAAAACAAAATACAAAATTTGAAAAACCAACAAAAACAAAATACAAAAACATAAAATTTTCAAAAAATACAAAAACAATATAAAATCAAAAAATCCAAAAATATTCTTCTCACGACATGTCTCTCGTATAAATCAATATTCTGTACGTCTCTAGAAATATCATTCAACAATGATACGGACATGTACAGATGATTGAGCGGGAGTTCTTTCTAATGTTTTTCTAAAACATGTCGTTTCTCAAAAAATTTCTTCACTATGGCTTTCGTATACTTCAGTACGAAACCCGGACCCGAATGATGACTTCTGATTATTTCAAATCAAGGACTCGCATTTTCAAGGACGAAATCTTTTTCAAAAAGTTCGAGTCTAAACAAACGAAAAAGACTTCAAACAAAAACTCGTTTTCAAAATAGTAATCTTGAGCACTTTTTCAAGATTCATCAAAAGATTTTTCAAAATCTTTCAAATGAGTGCTCAAGATAACCCTTTATTGATTTTAAAATGTGCTATCATTAAGGGGGAGCACAAAAACAAAATGTTCCGAATTCATGCAAAATGAAATATGTCTATCTCTCCAAAAAGCTTTTTCTTAATCAGTTGATATCAAAAATATCACGATATGCTATTTTTGAGGGGGAGAAGACATGATTAAAATGTGATCAAAGATGTTTAATGCTTGTGACTGAATCTCAAAAGAGCTAGACTCAGAATGTACCAATGAATTGACGAAGCTTAAAATGTCAGTAATCGAAAAGACTTGTCCTGGACGGGTAATAATTTCAAGCTAGTCTAACTAGTGATGTAAGCGTGTCTCGAATAGGACTTGTCTGAGTAGAATGTACCGTATCGAGAGACTTTCTTTGGACTTGACCAGGACGGGTAATAACTTCAAGCTAGTCTAACTAGTGATGTAAGCGTGTCTCGAATCGGTCATGTTCACTGAAAGTGGATCAATTCAAAAAGTGCAAACTCCTCACGCATGTGCAAATTTCTTAAAAATTCATGAGCACATGTGAAGGGGGAGTCCTTCAAAAGAAACAAAAACTCTCAAAGTGTCAACAAAAATGTGTTTATATTCATAAACACTTTGAGAGATTTTCAATCAAAGGTTTCATGGCAATTATAGGATTCATGGAGTTATAAGGTGACTAAGGTTAGGGAAAACCGTCCTATGATCCGCCAGAGCCGGAGGGATCTACCCAAGGACAATTCCAATAGATTAGAATTAGAAGTCCTTAGGTATGATTGAAAAAAGGAGAAAATGAGAAGGAGAAAGAAGGGGTTGAAGAATTAAAAAGAAAAGTCATGATAAAGGGTGAAAAGAAATAGCCCTCCAAATGTTCAACCTTAGGGCAAACACCGGGTTCAATTCATATGCTACTGGTTGTTACTAAGGTGACACCGGTATTGAAGATAAAGACGTCATGGACCCAGTGACGCACTGCACTAAACCTTCTAGCCACTCAAGTTCTCTTAAAAGAGCTTGTTTCATTCTCACGGGGAACCGGCATAATCTATCGACCTGTCTCTTAGAGATGGTTGATATTGAAGCAGGAGACCTCTCCCTAATCTCCGCATAGGAAACCAAATGTGCACTTATTGAGTCTAGAGCCCCGAGATTCATCAAAAGATCTCATAGGAACACATGATATTTCTACACTGGTTGTTCAACATTAAGGACGCTAGATGTAAACTTAAGAGTCCTACGCAGATCTTAGCAATCTGCCAGAACATTTATGAGAGAATTCACACTAGTGTTTCTCAATGATTGAATGGAAATTCCTGCCAGGGTCAACATCAAGCAGCCCTGACAGCAGGTCACTTCGGTAATTCCTTATGGGTTACGCTTAGTGTTCGCGGTGGTTTCAAACGGTCTACAGTCGTGGAGTGATCCCCAGCGACTCACCCAGTCATTGAGCTACTTAGTAGGTCTCGTAAGCTCTTTCGAGAGTATCTGATATGGGAACAGCCATGGTAAGGGTTAAAAGGAGTCTTCACACTATGCTGTTGATGATCTCTAATTCCTTATCTGTAAGTACCGGTTGATTTATTGCTAACTGTTTACCTGCAGCTATACATCATCTCCATGGCGAAAGATTCCACATGCTCATACATGCATCACAAAGTCAAAGGAAAGTTCTCACAAAGATCAAAGGATAGCAACAATCAAAGAAAGATTCTACGCCAAAAAGAAGAATCTACAAAGTAAAGTGACAAAGATCAAAGTGAAAGAACGGAAACAACAAATGCATGTATCACAAAGACTTAGGACGTATGAGCATGTTGGAATGGCAGACAACCACCACAAACACAGAAGTGACGAAAGGCAGATGACATCATTGGATCACTTCATCAACAATGAACAAGGAACAATGAACAATGTACACTGACTCATCTAGTGATTCTTAAAAGACGTCAAGAGCTATGAATGATAAAGTTTAAAGACAAAGATGATGACGTCGCGCAACCTTCAATGACCAACACTTAGGGGGAGATTGTTAGCATCGTATTTTATTTATAAAAAGTGTCGGTCATTAACGTATTGTTTTAGGTTGCTTTAGAATATCATTATGATGAAGTTTATGTGTAGTTTTCATGATTTTATAAAGTCTAAGGGCTAGTTATGTAATAAGGTCAAAGATTAGAGAAGCCCTAGACTTCAACTATAAATACTCTTGTAAACCTCATTTTAGAGGTTGGTTCTCTTAGTCATTAACAAGGTTATTATTTTCACATACTAGAGTTCCCATCCACTCTCTCTCTCTACTTACTTTCTCTCTCTAGGTTTAGGCTTGAATCTTATGTGAAATACGTTGTTCTACGGTCCTACAGGGGTTGAATAGTTTACCGATTAAAATCTTTTTAACTTGTTAAGTTAGCTTTGAAACTTTCCGTTTGATCAAAGATATATACACAAACACAATATATAACATGCAAGTAAATGAAAGAAACGATTAAACCACACACATTCATTCTTTCATCTAACCTCTTAACATTTCATATGTGAAGTTTCTTTTTGTAGCAAAGAGATTCACGAGCTTACTAAAAGTAACAAGTATTCAACACAACGTTGCAAGACTTGTTAGCTTAGCATTGTGTAGACTTGTGTAGTTTACACTTCATTTGATTGTGTATTTTCAGTAGTGATCGGTTAGTATTTTAGTCCTCAAAACACAAAGTGTATCGGGAGTAGTTGTACCCTTGTAAAAGAACTAACGGGAGTGGTTGTACCCTTGGTAAAGAACTCGACATCTAGCTTTGTGTCGGTAAAAGTATAAGAGACGTGTAAGGTTTTCTCCGCCGGTGAAAGGAGCTTGTTGACTAGTGAAAGTAACTCTCGAGTTGGATACATAGCTCTCATTTGATCCTCACGCTCCCAAGTAAACTCAGGACCACGCTTAGAATTCCATCGTACCTTTACCAATGCAATCTTACTACGCTTCATATTCTTAACTTCTCGGTCCATAATCTCAACAGGTTCCTCCACAAAGTGAAGTGTTCTATCAACCTGAATCTCATCTAGTGGCACATGCAAACTAGCATCCGCCAAACATTTCTTCAAATTAGACACGTGAAACGTATCACGCACACAACTTAATTCCTCAGGCAATCTCAAACGATACGCCACAAGTCCAATCTTCTCCATAATCTCAAATGGCCCAACATATCTAGGTGCTAACTTGCCTTTCTTACCGAAACGCACAACACCCTTCCATGGTGACACCTTCAACATCACAAAATCCCCAACACTAAACTCCAAGGGTTTGCGGCGATTATCCGCATAACTCTTTTGACGATCTATCGCAGCCTTAAGTCTTTCTTTAATCTGAAAGACCATATCTGTAGTCTCTTGTACTAATTCAGGTCCAATTAACTGACTCATCCCAACCTCTTCCTATAACACAGGTGATCTACACTTCCTTCCGTACAACATCTTAAATGGTGCACATCTAATGCTTGAATGGTAGCTGTTATTATAGGAAAACTCAGCCAAAGGCAAATGAGTATCCCAGCTTCCTCCAAAATCAATAGCACAAGCACGAAACAAATCCTCCAATGTCTGAATCATTCACTCACTTTGCCCATCGGTCTGTGGATGATAAGCAGTACTCATATCTAACCGCGTATTCAAAGCCTTTTGCAACGACTGCCAGAACCGCGAAGTGAATCTACTATCCCGATCTGAAATGATAGACATAAGCACCCATGCCTTGCCACAATCTCATTTATATAGATCCTTGCCAACTTCTCCATCTTGTAATCCTCACGAATGGCCAGAAAATGTGCAGAC
This sequence comes from Artemisia argyi, assembly GCA_030686995.1. NCBI lineage: Eukaryota > Viridiplantae > Streptophyta > Magnoliopsida > Asterales > Asteraceae > Artemisia > Artemisia argyi. Next base: position 58,152,074 of record CM060708.1, on the reverse strand, counting down.
TTCGTAAATCAGTCCACAATGACCCATATCGTGTCATGTCCATTACTTGTGCGAGGAAATTTAGTAATGAAATCCATAGTTATATTATCCCACTTCCACTCAGGAATTGACGGCTGCTGCAACAATCCAGAGGGTTTCTGATGTTCAGCCTTAACCTTCAAACAAGTTAAACATCGACTAACGTACTCAGCTATCTCCCTCTTCATTCCCGGCCACCAATAAGCATCTCTAAGATCATAGTACATCTTATCAGACCCTGGATGAATCGAGTATCTCGTCTTATGAGCCTCATCCATGATCACCTTTCTCACATCTCCCACTAGTGGAACCTATATTCGATCTAAGAAATATAGTCCACCATCTTCCTTTCTCTCTATCTGCGGATCTAAACCACGCAACATTTTAGCCACAAGGTTCTCATCCTTGAGAGCCTCCTCTTGTGCTGCCAATATCTTACTCTTAATTCCTGACTGCAATGTTATGCTCATAGCTCGCATACGTCTTAGCTTAATTCTTACTTTTCTACTCAACGCATCGGCCACCACATTCGCTTTTCCAGGATGATAACGAATGTCACAGTCATAATCACTTAACAACTCCATCCATCTTCTTTGACACATATTCAACTCCTTCTGATTAAAAATATGTTGAATACTCTTATGGTCGGTATATACCGTACTGTTCGTACCATACAAATAATGTCTCCAATTCTTGAGAGCAAATACCACCGCACCAAGCTCTAGGTCGTGAGTGGTATAATTTTTCTCATGAACCTTGAGTTATCGTGATGCATAAGCTATCACCTTCCCCCTTTGCATTAACACACATCCAAAACCTTGATTCAATGCATCACAATATACCACAAAATCATCTGGCCCGTTAGGTAACGTCAGAATAGGTGCATTACACAAACTATCCTTTAGTGTCTGAAAAGCCACTTCTTGCTCATCTCCCCACTCATACTTTTTATTCTTCTGAGTCAACATAGTGAGAGGCTTAGCAATCTTTGAAAAATTTGCTATAAATCTCCTATTGTATCCTGCCAGTCCTAAGAAAGAGCGTGTCACACCCCCAAGATCGGGTCCAGCGGAAGCATACGTGTAGCTGGGGTGTAACTCAATTCGTATCACAACACTAGTTCAAAAATGGTTTTCGCTATAATCATTTAGAATAAAATCGTTTAATCAAAATGTTAAATTTACATCGTTAAAAGTAGTGCGGAAGTAGGCCCTTAAAATAGTTTAAAACGGTCCCCATATAAATAATCAGAGTCTTCTATGACCATGCCATGCCCTGCCCTGCCAAAACCTCCTGTAGCGTGCCATAGGTTAAATCCTGAAAATACATGCTAAAGTGTCAACACGAGGTTGGTGAGTTCATAGAGTTTGTTTAACAAATAAAGTTTATAGAAAGATGGTCACACAGCAAAGGCATCGTAAATCCACTCAGTTGCAAATCCCGCCATAAGAGACTTGCAACCTGTGTGTTTACAACCCACTGCTAAATAGTTTAGGTCTAGTGGTCAAGTACCCGCGGTCATAATAAGTCACAATATAAGCACCACCTATATAATAATGTATGCCATGCAAAGCCCCTAATTAAATAATATGCGTCCCGTAACATAGTGGACGAGAGGTTGGCCGACCTCTAATAGCGCTATCCATACTACTAATAGGCGTCGAACAATGCGAATGTACGAACAGTACATCATACAACTATTATATAAGATTAAGAACGCTCCGAACATGGGAGACTTAGCACGCTCCACCAATAAGGCGAGACTTTAGGGTTAAGAACGCTCCACCAATAAGGTGAGACTTTGCACGCTCCACCAAAAATGGCGAGACTTTAGGTCATAGTACGTACGGTACATTAGGGTCAAAAGTTTAAGTCAAGTTCAAAAGTCAAGTCAAGTTCAAAAGGTCAAGACAAGTCATAAGTTCATAATAAAGTTCAAGTCAAAACGAGCATGTATTCTCCCCCAAAAGTTGACAAAACAATTTAAAAGAGTAGGGGCTATGACTCACCTCGAAGCGATAGCAATGACGACAAAAGTGGATACACAGAAATGAGGTTCGATCTCTAACCGCGACCTATAATGAACGAATGATACGATCTACTTAAATTATGAGGGGATGCGATGAATGTACATGCACATGAAGCCTATACCACTCGTAGTTGGAAAATAAGTGTTGGCGTTGATTTATAGTGTTTCCATAACTTAAGAGAATATGTGCTATTAGAAGTTGTCAAATATATATATAGTTCGCCTAGTTTCAAAAGTGTATATCTTGGTCGTTTTAAGCTCATTTTACTCGTTCTTAATATCCACGGATTCGTTTTAGTATATACTAATATATTTTCAATAGCTCGGCTCCTCTAGGTTACGTTTAACGCCTCTAATTGCCCGTCGAAAACTGTCAAACAGCATGCAGTTTTCAGAAAATAGTTTTCGTCGTTAATATTGAAAAATTCATATCTCCTTCGTTATAAACTCGTTTTAATCCGTTCTTTCGCCAAAAGTTTCGTTTTTGAAAGTATTTTCTAAATCTTTGGTCAAAAATTACCCACCACCTACTGATTTTCCCACGATTTAAAAATATCAACAGTAGGTAAATATATAGTTTCAAAAGTCATTTCTAGTGTTCCAATCTAGTTTCTAATCCAACCAAACCACTTTCAATCACCACAAATCTAGTCTAATCTTACCATACACCTTCTTAGGGTGTCATGGGTTCCTAAACATCATCACCAAGCTACTCTAACAAGGATCTAACAATAATCTATTTCTAGAGTTCAAAAGTTAGATATATATATATAAATGAGTGGTATATACTAACATATGCATGTAAACCTTGTATGAAATCATATGAACATAATAAGAACATGAAGAAATTATGAACAAAAGTTTGACAACTTACATAGAAAGATTAGTGAGCTTATGGAGATGAAAACTTATAAAACCCTTGGGTTTTTACCACAAAACCCAAACAAGAACAACAAAAGGGACAAGATAATAACTTGATCTTGGAAAAATTATGGTTTCTCCTTGCTTGTTCTTCCTTGGCCGATCCACACAAAAGAGAGAAAAGATAAAAGAGTTACTTGAACTAGAAAATGTTTTTGTGATTAAAATGGATGAAAAGTGCATTTTATACCTAGAAGACAATAGTTAGGTGTGCATTAAATTGAGTTGGTGTGGTTTAGGCTTATTAGGACCAAAAAGGAGGGAAAGGGGGGCATTGTCTCTTGATTTAATTAGGAATTAGTGTAGTTTTGGTGTAAGTATTAGTTTGTTTTAGTTATAATCGGGTACCGAGTTTGCTAGAAATAAATTTTATCAAAGTTATTCGGGACAAAATAAAGTTGTAAAAGTTGTAAAATATTATTCCTGATGAGAATCGGGTGTTAAAATAATGATCGGGTTGAAATAACGCAAACCGACGGAGTTATAAGTTTTGACCGGAAAACGTAACAGTTGATTTGAAAACACCGGGTAAATTAATAATATAATTTTTATATTATTATTATGAGTATAAAAAATGTGTTAGGACCATAGTTGGGATTGACGGATCAATTATTTAAAATAATAGCTCATAAAATAACGTTTATTAGGTTGATAATCGTACGTGTACAGAAATGACGCAACTCACGTATAAATGACAAATTTTCTCCGGAGGTGAATAGTGTTTTATGAATAGTAAAATTTTAAAACGCTTCTCAGAATATCAAACTGACCTCAAAAATGATGAATAGTAAAATGATGAATAGTGATCGATGAATAGTAACCGATGAATAGTAAATGTGAAAGTTCGGGAAAAGACCAGAATTTACGAGTTGTGACAGTCTCTACCCCATAAGGGAACTTCGTCCCGAAGTTCAGTTAACGTTGGTCTCCGAAGTGTTATAAAGGTGAAGATTCATGAGATGAAATGACCAGTTGACGTGTTTCTAGGCGGCGGTTCACGAGGTGAGGAAAAGTACAAGCGTTATGACAACGAGGGTATACACACACACGAATGAAACATTTGGAAATTGAGTAGAGGATTTAATCCAGACAAAATTTTATTATAACCATTCTCAGTGTTGCAAAATTCATTTCTGAGTTGGATATAGGTAGTCAGCCTATGTCCCACTATCCCGGGTTGAATATAGGTGACTAGTCTATATTCCACCGAGGTTCCATGAATTTTGAAATACTCAGCTCAGTTATACTACCAAGACGTACAGAAAGACTAAGGCAGGTGACCAAACTCGACGTCAAATGATGAAACTACGCAAGGAAAAACATAACAGGGTGACATATATGATACGTGAACATGCTCATATGAAAGACAATGATAGAGATCAATTAGAACAAATGAACATAATATACCAGATAATGAGACACAAATCTCATCACCTAAGTCAGCAACAAACCACAAGTGAGGCATCAGCTTGGCAGGCAGGCACGTGACGGTCATAGGGTTAAGTTTTTCGTAAAAGTAGCTATAGTCTAGGTTTTAAAAACACTTAGTTCGCTATAGCCAAAGCTCTGATACCAATCTGTCACACCCCCAAGATCGGGTCCAGCGGAAGCATACGTGTAGCTGGGGTGTAACTCAATTCGTATCACAACACTAGTTCAAAAATGGTTTTCGCTATAATCATTTAGAATAAAATCGTTTAATCAAAATGTTAAATTTACATCGTTAAAAGTAGTGCGGAAGTAGGCCCTTAAAATAGTTTAAAACGGTCCCCATATAAATAATCAGAGTCTTCTATGACCATGCCATGCCCTGCCCTGCCAAAACCTCCTGTAGCGTGCCATAGGTTAAATCCTGAAAATACATGCTAAAGTGTCAACACGAGGTTGGTGAGTTCATAAAGTTTGTTTAACAAATAAAGTTTATAGAAAGATGGTCACACAGCAAAGGCATCGTAAATCCACTCAGTTGCAAATCCCGCCATAAGAGACTTGCAACCTGTGTGTTTACAACCCACTGCTAAATAGTTTAGGTCTAGTGGTCAAGTACCCGCGGTCATAATAAGTCACAATATAAGCACCACCTATATAATAATGTATGCCATGCAAAGCCCCTAATTAAATAATATGCGTCCCGTAACATAGTGGACGAGAGGTTGGCCGACCTCTAATAGCGCTATCCATACTACTAATAGGCGTCGAACAATGCGAATGTACGAACAGTACATCATACAACTATTATATAAGATTAAGAACGCTCCGAACATGGGAGACTTAGCACGCTCCACCAATAAGGCGAGACTTTAGGGTTAAGAACGCTCCACCAATAAGGTGAGACTTTGCACGCTCCACCAAAAATGGCGAGACTTTAGGTCATAGTACGTACGGTACATTAGGGTCAAAAGTTTAAGTCAAGTTCAAAAGTCAAGTCAAGTTCAAAAGGTCAAGACAAGTCATAAGTTCATAATAAAGTTCAAGTCAAAACGAGCATGTATTCTCCCCCAAAAGTTGACAAAACAATTTAAAAGAGTAGGGGCTATGACTCACCTCGAAGCGATAGCAATGACGACAAAAGTGGATACACAGAAATGAGGTTCGATCTCTAACCGCGACCTATAATGAACGAATGATACGATCTACTTAAATTATGAGGGGATGCGATGAATGTACATGCACATGAAGCCTATACCACTCGTAGTTGGAAAATAAGTGTTGGCGTTGATTTATAGTGTTTCCATAACTTAAGAGAATATGTGCTATTAGAAGTTGTCAAATATATATATAGTTCGCCTAGTTTCAAAAGTGTATATCTTGGTCGTTTTAAGCTCATTTTACTCGTTCTTAATATCCACGGATTCGTTTTAGTATATACTAATATATTTTCAATAGCTCGGCTCCTCTAGGTTACGTTTAACGCCTCTAATTGCCCGTCGAAAACTGTCAAACAGCATGCAGTTTTCAGAAAATAGTTTTCGTCGTTAATATTGAAAAATTCATATCTCCTTCGTTATAAACTCGTTTTAATCCGTTCTTTCGCCAAAAGTTTCGTTTTTGAAAGTATTTTCTAAATCTTTGGTCAAAAATTACCCACCACCTACTGATTTTCCCACGATTTAAAAATATCAACAGTAGGTAAATATATAGTTTCAAAAGTCATTTCTAGTGTTCCAATCTAGTTTCTAATCCAACCAAACCACTTTCAATCACCACAAATCTAGTCTAATCTTACCATACACCTTCTTAGGGTGTCATGGGTTCCTAAACATCATCACCAAGCTACTCTAACAAGGATCTAACAATAATCTATTTCTAGAGTTCAAAAGTTAGATATATATATAAATGAGTGGTATATACTAACATATGCATGTAAACCTTGTATGAAATCATATGAACATAATAAGAACATGAAGAAATTATGAACAAAAGTTTGACAACTTACATAGAAAGATTAGTGAGCTTATGGAGATGAAAACTTATAAAACCCTTGGGTTTTTACCACAAAACCCAAACAAGAACAACAAAAGGGACAAGATAATAACTTGATCTTGGAAAAATTATGGTTTCTCCTTGCTTGTTCTTCCTTGGCCGATCCACACAAAAGAGAGAAAAGATAAAAGAGTTACTTGAACTAGAAAATGTTTTTGTGATTAAAATGGATGAAAAGTGCATTTTATACCTAGAAGACAATAGTTAGGTGTGCATTAAATTGAGTTGGTGTGGTTTAGGCTTATTAGGACCAAAAAGGAGGGAAAGGGGGGCATTGTCTCTTGATTTAATTAGGAATTAGTGTAGTTTTGGTGTAAGTATTAGTTTGTTTTAGTTATAATCGGGTACCGAGTTTGCTAGAAATAAATTTTATCAAAGTTATTCGGGACAAAATAAAGTTGTAAAAGTTGTAAAATATTATTCCTGATGAGAATCGGGTGTTAAAATAATGATCGGGTTGAAATAACGCAAACCGACGGAGTTATAAGTTTTGACCGGAAAACGTAACAGTTGATTTGAAAACACCGGGTAAATTAATAATATAATTTTTATATTATTATTATGAGTATAAAAAATGTGTTAGGACCATAGTTGGGATTGACGGATCAATTATTTAAAATAATAGCTCATAAAATAACGTTTATTAGGTTGATAATCGTACGTGTACAGAAATGACGCAACTCACGTATAAATGACAAATTTTCTCCGGAGGTGAATAGTGTTTTATGAATAGTAAAATTTTAAAACGCTTCTCAGAATATCAAACTGACCTCAAAAATGATGAATAGTAAAATGATGAATAGTGATCGATAAATAGTAACCGATGAATAGTAAATGTGAAAGTTCGGGAAAAGACCAGAATTTACGAGTTGTGACAGAGCGTATCTCAGAAGGTGTCGTAGGAGCCTTCCAATTCTTGACCGCTTCTATCTTGCTAGGATCTACATGTATACCTTCACTATTCACTATATGACCAAGAAATTGCACCTCTTGCAGCCAAAATTCACATTTAGAGAACTTAGCGTACAATCTTTCATTCTCCAACAAGCCAAGTATTACCCTCAGGTGTTCCCCATGCTCTTCTTTTGACTTGGAGTAAATCAATATATCGTTAATAAACACAATTACGAATTTATCCAAATAGGGTCTACACACACGATTCATCAAATCCATGAATACCGTAGGTGCATTAGTCAACCCAAATGGCATAACCGTAAACTCAAAGTGTCTATAACGAGTTCTAAAAGATGTCTTTAGAATATCCTCCTCATGCACTCTCAACTGATGATAACCAGATCACAGATCTATCTGTGAGAAAAATCTAGCACCCTGCAACTGGTTGAAAAGATCATCAATTCTAGGTAGAGGATACCGATTCTTCACCGTCAACTTATTCAACTCTCGGTAGTCAATACACATTCTAAATGAACCATCTTTCTTCTTAACGAACAAAACAGGCGCTCCCCACGGGGAATGACTAGATCGAATAAACCCCTTATATTTAAGTTCTTTCAACTGTGCAGCCAACTCCTGCATCTCCATAGGTGCCAATCGATAAGGAGCTTTCACTACCGACGTCGCTCCAGGAATTAACTCAATACGAAACTCCACCTGTCGTATCAGTGGTAATCCGGACAAATCCTCAGGAAAAACGCCCGAAAACTCACACACTACTAGAATATCCCCCACTTTGGGTTCCCTAGACATCGCACTCATAAGGGATTTCGAATTCTTCTCCACAATTTCTCCTTGTACTCGCAGTACCTCACCATTCTCTAATGGAATTCGAACCACCTTCTCATGGCATACTACTTCTGCCTTATGCCTAGTTAACCAATCCATTCCTATTACCACATCAAAACTACCATGTCCTAAGGGTATTAAGTCAATCTTAAACGTAACACCCTCTAACATGATAACACACCCATGAATAACCTTATAAACCTCTATTTCTATACCACTAGCTATTTTAATCAAAATACTAGGTCTAAGTTTACTAAACTTAACACCCAATATTCTACCAAATTCAGTAGTAGCAAAATAATAATCCGCACCCGTATCAAATAACGTAGTAGCATAATGACCATTGAGAGATAACGTACCAGTAACAATGTTCGAGTCTTGGCGCGCCTCGCTTGCATTCATTGTAAATGCCTTTTCCTTAGCTGCATTTCTATTAAACCCTTGCCCTTGTCCTCCTTCAATAGCCAGTTGATTTCCTGGCCGTCCAAACATTCCAACAAGTTTGGGACACCAATTTCGCAGATGATCGGTACTACTACACTCATAACATGCCTTGCGATTAACCTCTGCGCCAACCGAGTTGATTGGAGTCGCTTGAGTAATCACCACATGGCAGTCCTTAGCAAAGTGTCCAGGTTTGCCACACCTGAAGCACACACGACAAGCAGTATTCTCAGGATGATTGCCACTACACTTAGCACATCTAGGGGCATTACCAACATATCCCCTCTTCTCATTATTACCAGTCACAGCCGTAGAAGCTGTTCCCACATAACCTGCTGCCATCATAGGATCCGTTGCTACGAACCCCTTCCCTTTCCTTGCTTTCTTATTGTCACCACTAAAACCAACTGTCTTAGTTGTATCAACCTCCTCTCGCTTCTTCTCTCCTGACTTTGCAAGTGTTCCACTCCTAACCGCTTCATCTGTCAGTGCACCAGCCTTTTGAATAACACTTAGAAGCGTTGTCGGCTCAGTCGCCCTAACCATCGAGCGAATCTGTGGAACCAACCCACGGATATACCTCTCAATATGCTTCGATTCAGGAGTTACTAGATGAGGAACCATCCTAGCTAACTCATGAAACCTGTCAGTGTACCCCATATGATTAGCCCCCACCATAGTATGATTCCACAACTCTTCCTCTAATTTCTTCATTTCATTGGTTAGACAAAACTCCTCCACCATTATGGCTTTGAAGTCCTCCCAAGTCATACCCAAAGCCGCAACTCGTCCTCTAGCTTGTAGTTGCGTGTTCCACCAGGTCAACGCCTTGTTAACCAAGGAACTAACCACATACTTAACTTTCTGGCCCTCACTACATCCACTTATGTCCATCACTGACTCCATTTTCTCTATCCATTGAGTGAGTGCAATCACCCCACCCTTCCCATCAAACTCCTTGGGCTTACAAGCCATAAACTCCTTATAAGTACACCCATTATTTCTACTTCCTCCACTCCCAGCATGTTGGGAATTATACTAACAGTTACCACGGCTAAGAGAAGATGTTACAACTGCAGAAGATTATTGTACTTGCAGTGGAAACTCATTACCACTGCAAGAACATATATTACCACTGCTTTTTAGATAACTGTTAGGAAACGTGTTTAGATAATTATAGAATAGATCTTGTGTATATCTTATTCTATTAGCATTATACTTATCTTGTAGAAGAGGACTCCTTGTGCTATAAAAGGAGATCCTAGGTTAAAGGTTTGATATACGTTTCTAGAGCTTCAAGGTGTAACCCTAGTGATATCAAGATCACTCGTATTATTATCATTAATAATATTGGAGCTAATAGTTTGTTTACATACATTGTTCTTATTCATATACAACTGTCTTACTCACAATCAAACTTCTAAGTGTTACTAAGTAGATTCCGCATACTTAGTAATATAATTCAAAGTATCAATCTAACACAAGTTCAAGGTGTTGAGATCCATCAAGTGGTATCAGAGCCAGGCTTTGATACTTTGATTTAGAAGACTCTAGTTCACTCAGAAGAATCTATGGAGACAGAAACCAGTAACTCAAACATTGCTGCTAAGCTTCCAAAGCTTAGGTTGAATGACTTTGAGATGTGGAGGCTAATGATCGAACAATTCTTTATTGTCCAAGACTACATACTCTGGGAGATCATTATGGTTGGAAATTCTTTCAAACCAAGTTCTACATCAGAGATGGTTAATGGCAAGAAAGTAATTAAGGTCAACACTGGACCTGTTACTAATGATGAAAGACTTCAGCTGAAGAATGATCTGAAGGCCAGAGGTTTGTTGCTGATGGCACTTCCCAGAGACCAAGTTCTAGCATTCAGCAAGTACAAGACTGCAAAGACTCTTTTTGATGAGATCTGTAATGTTTTTGGTGGTAATGATTCCACCAAGAAGACTCAAAAGACCCTGCTGAAGCAAGCTTATGAAAACTTTGGTTCAACAAGTAATGAATCTATTGATAGCATCTTCACAAGGCTACAAAAGATTGTTACTCAACTCATTGTTTTTGGAATGGAGGTGGAAAGGGAAGACCTCAATCTAAAGTTCTTAAGAAGCTTACCCTCTGAGTTTGGAACCAATGTTGCTGTGTGGGAAGATAAGCCAGATTTGGAGACCATGAAACTTAATGATTTGTACAATAACGTCAAGGTTATTGAACAAAGATTGAAGAAAGCTGGCAAAATAAGCTCAAGTTCAGGAAGTGTAGCACTCATATCATCATCTCTTGATGATAGTTCAGATGAAGAAAGTGATAGTGATGATGACAGTGCTAACATTGTTGTTTCCACTGGTAGTGGAAGTGTTTCCACTGGTAGCTCAAAGAGACAGATTGCAGGACTTAGTGATACTACTTTTTATGCCTTTATATCAAGTCAAGTGGGTGGTTCAATTCTCAATCATGAGGATTTGGATCAAATTGATGAGGATGGTATGGAGGAGATGGACATTAAATAGCAAGTGGCTTTACTAAGCTTAAGGACAAAGAAGTTTTGGAAGAAGACTGGAAGAAAGATCAACATCAATGGCAAAGAAATAGTAGGTTTTGACAAAAAGAAGGTGGAGTGCTATAATTGTCATAAGAAGGGGCACTTTGCCAGGGAATGTAGGAAGCCAATGAAATCTGACAACAGGTCAACTTGGTATAAGCAGGACAAGAAGAAGGAACCTACTACTGATGAGCCAAAGGGGCTATTGGCTATTGATGGAGTGAGCTTTGATTGGAGCTTTATGACCAAGGATGAGGAAGATGATTCAGAGTCTGCAATGGTTGCTACTGAGCTTGCACTAATGGCTTTTTCTGACTCTGAGGTACAAATTGATAATGCTTGTTCTAAATCTTGTAAGGCCTTAAAAGAGTATGAGAAAATTAAAGCACAATTTAATGAACAATGCCTAGAGTTAACTCATACTAATTATAACTTAGCAAATCATAAAAAAGGCCTAGGTGTTTTAGAAACTCAATTAGAGCATTATAGGGCAAATGAATCTAAGTTCAATGATGATATTGCAGTATTAAGAAGAGACTTAGATTATCATGTTGCTGTTAATAAGGTTCTTAGAGAAGAACTAGAAAAGGTTAAGATGGCTAGTGAGAATATAATGATAACTAATCAAACACTGGATCATCAATCCAAGTGTATTGACAAAATTTGGGAAGCCCAAGTTGTGAGCAAAGCTAAATCAGGAATTGGATACAAAACAGTTCCACCACCTCTAAGAGGTGTTCCATCACCTCCTGGCATTGACTTAGCTCACACAGGATTAGAGGAATTCCAGGAACCACCTATGACCTATGGACCAAAGTTTGTTAAACCAGTTGAAATTGAAAAGGTTCAGGTTAAGGTTGATATATTTGATAGTGCTAGTGACTCATCTCTTAAAGATGAAAATTTAAATGTTGAGTCTAAACCTAGTGTTCCTGAGAATGTTAAAGTGGAGGTTAAAAGAAGTATTCCTGATGTAGTCAAAGAGAAGCCTAGGTCACAACCTAATTTTACTAGGCCCACTACTAGATATGCAGAGATGTACAGAAGTAGGTCACCAACTCCTAGGGGTAATATGAGGAGTTGGAATCATGTTAAATCTAGGCAATTTGGTAGTGATTTTGTGTTCAATAACTAACCCTGTCATATATGTGGTAGCTTTGACCATTTGTCTTATAGCTGTGCCTACCACTTGGGAAGAAGGGAAGTGTTTGGGAATACTAGGGTGAATGGACAAAATGCTAATAACTTAACTCACCCAAATCCACTTAGCAAGATAATTCCCAGGTCTGTTTTGCTTCATTCTGGCATTAAACCAATTTCCACTGCTAGACCAGCAGTTGCCACTGCCAGAGATAAAAACAGAGTTTACCCTAAGCCCCCTGTTACTACTTTTGTTAAATCTACTCAAACAGGGAAAAAGACCAATTTTGAAAAGAAAGTTAACAATAATCAGAAGTGGGTACCCAAAGTTTCAAAACAAGCAGTTTCCACTGCTAAGCCAGTAGTTACCACTGCAAGGCCAAAGGTTACCACTGGTGGGTCTGTTAACAAGAAAAGGGTAAATATGGAAAATGCTGTTAAGGCCTCAGCATGTTGGGAATGGAAACCAAAAGGAACCATCACCTCAAACAATCCCAATGGTGTATCAATGACCTTTGATAGATATAATTATATTGATACACGAGCCAGATCTAAGTCATTTGTGGCTTGGGTCCCCAAAAGGAACTAATTCCTTTATTTTGTGTGCAGGGACATTCAAAGACTACAAATGATCAAGGATACTCTGACAGTGGATGTTCCAGGCACATGACTGGCAGTAAGTCCTATCTTTCAGACTTTCAACCTTATGATTGACAATTTGTCAGCTTTGGAGGAGGAATTGGTGGCAAAGTTTCTAGCAAAGGAATAATCAAGGCTGGAAACATTGATTTTGAAGATGTGCAGTATGTGAAAGAACTCAAGTACAACCTCTTTAGTGTGTCATAGATGTGTGACAAGAAGCATAGAGTTCTATTCACAGAAGATGAATGCTATATCTTATCTAAGGATTATAAGCTTCCTGGTGAAAGTTACATTTTGCTTAAAATCCCTAGAAAAGGTAATCTGTATAACATTGACATGAAGAAATTAGTGGCTAATAATGATGTTACTTACTTGCTTGCTAAAGCCACTTTGGATGAATCAATGCTTTGGCATAGAAGACTTGGTCATGTCAACTTCAAGATCATCAACAAGATTGTCAAAGATGGACTTGTCAGAGGTCTACCAGAGAAAAGATTTGAAAATGACCAAACGTGTGTTCCCTGTCTTAAAGGAAAGCAACACAGAGCTTCATGCAAGACCAAAGCATTCAATTCTATTGATCATCCACTCTTTATGCTGCATATGGACTTGTTTCCTCATCAGATGAATCATCAGAAGATATGTAGACTATTGGGAACTAGCTCATTGTGTGGATTAAGGGTTTGTGTTGTTGAGGTTGTTTGTTGATGAGAGATAAAAGTTTTGAGCCCCCTTTTATAAGCAAAGTCAAGGTCGCATTCTAATTAATGAAGAATATTTACTCTTACCTGTTTTGGTAGGTTGGAGGAGTAAATTTGGTTATTATCGGGTTGACTTTTGGAAGATATTTTTGTGAATAGTAACTTGGTTAAAAAGTTACTTTGGGTTAATCTTTATGGGTTAAGTTGAAAGTTACTTTGGTTTGCAGCATACAACCCATATTATTGGAGTCATTGGAGTAATAAGGTGTGTATCATAGACACACAACAAATGGTTATTGATTCACCATGTCTAATCCACATAAGAATCAACTAGTCCAGAGCAAACGGCTATTGGTAAAGACTTATCAAATCCGTTTATGGTTGATAGTTTACCAAAAACTAGGTCATCAACTCACCATACTCCAAGTGATCAAGAGTTGGCTAGTCCATAGCAAACGGCTCATGGTAAAGACATATCAAATCCGTTGATAGCTGGTAGTTTGCTAAAAACTATGATAAGAGCAGCAAATTTTCATGTTTTATTCACCACTGCTCTTTGATATGTTGTGAAAATTTTACCACTGCTAGTTCATTAGTTACCACTGCAAGAGTAATTTTTCCACTGATGAACTAGCCGTTACAACTGTTGTGTCAGTAATTCATTTTTTACTAGCCGTTGTAAAAATAACCGTCTTTCCTTATTAATAGGGTAAAATCTTCTGTGAATTATCTACTTACTTATTATAAATTATTCTTTTTCCAAAGATAATTCTTTATAAAGATAATTCACATTGCGCAACCTCCTCAAACCCTATTAGTATAAATTGATCATCATACGGCTTGCTTTTTATCTTGATTACTAACACTTTTATTCTCTTTTTCATAAATATCATGGCGATTCTAAAATTTGTCGAGGAGCACAACCAAGTGGCCTACTTACAAAAGTCAAACGAGAAGAGTGGCCCTGTTTTTCATCAGATTGTGGATTTTCTAAACACAACTCATATAAGGTATGCCTTAACTATTAATCCCACAATCTATGTCTCTCATATCAAACAGTTCTAGAACACTGTGGAGTCCATAACTCTTGAACAGGGAGACACACAAGAATCTGTGGATGCTCTAAGAGCCACAGTGGATGGGGTAACTATTGATGTTACTAAGTCATCCTTGAGGAGAATTCTCCAATTGGATGATCTCAATGGTATCATCACATTACCTAATTCAGAAATTTTCACTAATATTGCTTTAATGGGGTATGATACATCTGAACAAAAACTTACTTTTAGAAAAGGATGTTTTTGTCCCCATTGGAGATTTTTAATTCACACTCTTTTACATTGCCTAAGTCCTAAGAAAACTTCTTATGAACAATTTGCATCAACCATGGCTTATCCTTTGGTTTGTTTGGCAACTGATAGGACTTTCAATTTTTCAAAGTTTATTTTCAATAATATGAAAGGCAATGTAAAGAGTCAATATAAATTTTTGATGTATCCAAGGTTTGTGCAAGCAGTGTTAAATGAGTTTCAACTGCGACCTCACAATAGAATTTATGAACCTTCCAGCGTAAAGCCAAAATTTTTTCAAAACATGTGTAAGGCTTCAGATCTTTGGAATGGGGAGGTTCATCCACTTTTTCCTCAAATGCTTGCTAAAATTGCTCAAGTACAGGGTGAAGATGCAACCATCCCAGTTGTATCCCATAACACACCCAATATTGTTGTTCCACCAATTCACCATACCCCTGCTATAACTCACACTTATGAATGAAGGTCTAAACAGCCAACTTCTCTCATCTCAACATTGCATGTTGCTGAACCTTTTGGTTTAGGAACAAGCAGTGGTGGTTCAAGGCTTAATCCTAGTCCAACTAGGGAAGAGCCTGAATCAATGCCTCATGATTCACCTCTCCCAACAGGTTACACAGTTGGAAGTGATGAAGGCAGTGTGAAACTACTTGATTTGATGGACATTTGTACCAAATTAGTCAAGCAGGTTCAAGCTCTGGAGAAAGATCTGGCTCAGACCAAAGAACAACATGCCACAGAGCTGAATCAATTGAAGGATGAGATTCAAAGATTGCAGAATGAAGTTGAGAATCTCAAGAAAAAAAGATCTGCTCAAGTTGTGTTATCTTCATCATCTTCACCTCAGGATGAGTTTTCTGCAAGTTCTACTAAAGTTTTGGGAGATTCTTCCAAACAGGGGAGGAAAACAGATGCAGAGCTTAAGGGGAGGAATAAAAATTTTGAAAAAGAGTTTGCTGAGCTCACTGATTCTGATAATGCTCAACCAAAAGATGATGTAGCTGAGACTGAGGGGAGGAAATTGGATTTTGAAGATATGGATGCTGATGTTGGTTTTAACTTTGATGATTTAGTTGGAACTGCTCAACCAATTTCCACTGAAGCAGAACAAGTTCCCACTGATCAACCAATTACCAATGTAAGTGAAAAAGTTCCCACTGCTACTCAAGAAATTACCACTGAAGAGGAAGAAGCTGCCAGAATAAAATCAGTCAAAGGAAAAGCTATTGTGACTGGTTCAGAACAAGAGCTTACAAGAAAGATTTCTAAGAAAGAACAAGCTTAAATTAATTTTGATGCAAGATTGGCAGAGCAACAGCAAGCAGCAGAGAATGAAAGAAAGAGAAAGCTAGAGGAAGATGAAGTTGCTAGTTTTATGGAAGCAAAGAGGTTGGATAAACTTGAAGCTGTTATGGCTGAACCAATTTCAAGTTTTTCACCAACTGTCATACATGAGAAACCTCCATTGTTCACTTATGTGCCTACAGAAGAAGAGATTGACTACTTGATTAACAATGATCAAATAATCAGGAAGAAGGCCATTGAACTTATTGCAAATACAACCTTGAATGAAGACCAAAAGTCTGCTCAACTTAAAGATTTCATTCAAATGAAGAATCAGCAGGCTCTTGATGAAATCATTGGGGATGTTAGAAAAGGTCAAAAGAAGCCAAGAAAGCTTACAAAGGCACATATCATTGCTGAGATGAAGACTTTTTGTTGCCATGTTGGTAATATGAAGATGGCTCAATTCAAAGGAATGTCACATGATCAAATTGAAGGTATTTACTACAGAATCAAAAGACAAGATGGTAAATTCATTCCAATAGATCAAGAACCTATAGTTATGAAGACAAAAAGGTCTGGAGTGAGTCTTGGATCAAAAGATGCAAAGAAGTTGAAGACTCAAGAATCATCTCAAGCAGAAGAGGGTCCTAGCAAGTTGACAGAAGAGCAAGTTACAAACATGTTGTTCATAGAGACTGATGTACTTAATATTGAACCTCTACAAGCAAAATATCCAGTTGTTGGTTGGGAGATCTTTTCTGATAGTTTTGGTGTAGCTTGGAAGATCATCAGAACTGGAAGTGTCACAAGCATTTGCAGAGATTTTGAAGACATTGTTAGATCTTGTGATAGAGAAGACTTGGATACTTTATGGAGGATTGTTCAAGATCAGTTTAAAAAGGATGAACTTGTTGATGTCAAGGCTAAGGAGTTATGGGTTCACTTTAGAAGATTATATGAACCTGACCCAAGTGATAGATATTGGAGATTTGAAGCTCATGGTACGAGAACTTTGTGGAAATTCTATGATTCAAGTTCTGTGCATCATGTTTCTACTCAAGATGGAGTTGATGTCTTTATGCTGGCTGAGAAAGAATATCCATTGAGAGCTGGAGTATTGACAGTGATGTTGTCAGAGAAGCTTAGGTGCTGGGAAAGAACTGAAGTCATAGATGATTTGTTACAAAGGATTTATGATCAAAGTGTGAGAGCTGATAAAGAGTTAAGAAGAAGAAGATAAGTGTTTGGAAGAATTCCCATATCCTCATGTTTGTTGAATACTTGAAGAAACTTATTGATTTATGTATTAATCACAAGTTAGGGGAGGATTGTTGGGAATTATACTAACAGTTACCACGGCAAAGAGAAGATGTTACATCTGCAGAAGATTATTGTACTTGCAGCGGAAACTCATTACTACTGCAAGAACATATATTACCACTGCTTATTAGATAACTATTAGGAAACGTGTTTAGATAATTATAGAATAGATCTTGTGTATATCTTATTCTATTAGCATTATACTTATCTTGTAGAAGAGGACTCCTTGTGCTATAAAAGGAGATCCTAGGTTAAAGGTTTGATATACGTTTCTAGAGCTTCAAGGTGTAACCCTAGTGATATCAAGATCACTCGTATTATTATCATTAATAATATTGGAGCTAATAGTTTGTTTACATACATTGTTCTTATTCATATACAACTCTCTTACTTACAATCAAACTTCTAAGTGTTACTAAGTAGATTCCGCATACTTAGTAATATAATTCAAAGTATCAATCTAACACAAGTTCAAGGTATTGAGATCCATCACAGCACCATCAGGATGAGCTCCACTGCCTATCTGCGCACTCAATTGAGTCACAAGTTCAGGCATCAAAGCTTCTAGCTGCTGATTGATCATTTGCTGAAAGATAGGGTTGCTATCCCCAATAATGGGTGTCGACTTCTTGGACTTCTTCGGTGTCCGGAAAGCTCCACTCATAGGTGACTTAGTGATAGGTCATCTTGGTTTCCTTGGTGCCATTTCCTAAGCACGCAGGACAATACAACCATTAGAGACCATTCACAAGATTCCACAATTTCCGTAATCATACCCAATCATCTACCTCCCATCACATGAGACACTCTCAATCATATAACCAAATTAACTCAACTCTACCACACATAAGCATATCACCATCGGTTCAATGTAACATTGGCTGTAAGTCCACATATGTCATGATACATTTATAATTGTGTTGGCCACCCACAATTTTAGATGTATCCTTCCACATGTGTACTTACTTCCAAAGACACACCTAACAATAGTAACATCTTATAACAAATAACACACAATCAATACCATCCAAACTATACTCCCATAATACACATAATATACACACCAAAATATTCAAACTTGCCCAAGGCTTCTCATTAAAAAAAATGGGATAAATCCCAAAATCTGAAGGAATTCACATTCCAACATACAATCAACGTCAAAATAACTCAACAAAACCATAAAACATTAAAAACATAACATTGAAAACAAGTCGTACGCTGTTCGAGTCCTATCTAAGACCTAAAACGGTGTACGCGCAGTGGACTCCAAGTCCGATTCCACTTCCTCCTCCTCGCTCACCCATCCATTCTTATTTCCATGATTATGTGGTAGAGGATGTCTTGCAAAATCATCTTCACGATTTCTTAACTCTTCGTCTATCCTATCCACAAAATCATACAACCCTCGGGGTCTAACCCAAACTACCTCATCATCTTCCAGAAACTGAGGACACCTACACGGGTACTTGGTGGTGAAACCTTCTTTATCAGCTACCTTTGTCTCATAACTCTCCACCATTTCCCTATTCACATTCTCGAGTGTCAGCTTCTTTTCAATCACACATGGTACCATGCTAGCAGGGACCAATATCCTCATGTTGGTTCTCTTCATCTTCCCAACTCTTTTACGTCCCTTAGCAACTACTGTGGTCCAACGAAGTGTCTTTCGCGCAGGAGGTGCCATTCTATAAATGACACACACACGATGCTAAGTACAGGGTTTGATAGATGTTTAAAAACTCGGTAAAATATCTCATAATTTAGGAAAATAGACATGTAAAGATATTACACTTACACATAGGTCCTAAATGCAACTTTATGAGGGACTCCTAAGCTATAGACTAGGTTAATCCACCTAATTCTCTATAACCAAAGCTCTGATACCAATCTGTCACACCCCGCCACGGCGGAAACGCGCGGGTGTAACTTCATGGATATCATCACAACACCTGGTGTCAACATAGAGAACAACTACATGCACATAAATAGAGCAATGTACCAACACACAGTGTTGTAACAATACCCCAAGATAAAATAAATAACCAAAACAAAATCCAAAAGGTATCTTCAATAGATATGAAAGTACCAAACGAAAAACATAAATATATCAAAACCACATCCAAATAAAGTCAAATCCCAAAAACATAACAAAGTCTCCAAATGCAACTAAGTCTCGCCTAATTGCTGCCCTCAACTTTGGCCTTAGAATGCTCACCTGAAAATGTTGCTTAAAATGTCAACATAACGTTGGTGAGATTCATAGGTTTAGACACACATACACTCACAAGGCAACCAGTTCACTGTGATTATAAAACATAGCTGGACAAATAAATATAGTTATCATACAAGCTACATGTACCCATAAACCAATCATCACACAAAAAGGCAACCATCGGGCCAGAACGTGACCCCCGCTCCAAAACACATCATCAATTGGGTCGCATGCGCGAGCAACAGGATAAGCATCCTCCCAATTGGAAATCAAACAACATCAATTAGGTCGCTAACCTAATTGGAATCACATATTACACAACATCAATTAGGTCGCTAACCTAATCGAAATCACATATCACACATCATCAATTAGGTCGCTAACCTAATCGGAATCACACTTTCATGTACCACATAGCATTATTATGATAACATTATAAGTCCAAGCTTTTAAACCACACATAATCATAATAACTCAAATATTTAAGACAAGCATCATTCCCATCCCAAGTTTAAAAACAAAGTAAAATATAGGACTATGAACTCACCTTAAACTCCGCAGTTTCCACAAAAACAACTCACAATCTAAAGCACACAAAAATAATCCACATTACACAAGGTCAAGCTAAAAGCTACAACCCATGTAATACACATATGATGGATGTATAAGACTCATATTACCCACCATGGATCTCCTAGACACCATACTGACCACTACCATAACTTAATACTCACTAAATCCCTTGCACCTTTAAAATCAGAAAATGCAGAATTTTTGGGTACATTCGCCCACATAAAATCACGACAAATAAAGCTCAACAACTCACACCAAAAATTTACCATGGTCTCTCATAAGCATAGAAGCTAATCCCAGAAGGCCATGGACGAATAACACACACAAGTACTCAAAAGAAAATCAAATATGTCAACTACTCAAATTCGGATCTGAACGTACACCAAAAAGTTTTGATTAACATAAAATACTTCCACAAGATTTTATCGCGAATCCTTTTCGTGGTAGTCTACTATAACCTAATACTTAACTATTCCATAAGGCCTAGTCAAAATACCACTTTTACAACCACAAAACACCCTCAAACTTTTACCCAAAATCTGTCCCGGTTTGACAGCTTTTGACACCTTAACAAAAGAAAAATCAAAAGACCAAGTTCCCGACCTTGAAATCAATCGTGGCTGGACTTTTTGAAAATCTCTTTCATTAAACTTCAATTTAGACCTAAAATTCGTGACTTAACTCTTCACCATCTGTTATTTACACGCACATCTTTACAACCATAATTTTCTGCCCAAACCCTAACACATAATCCAACGCGTTTTACACTCAATTATCTTATCCAATAACCATATTATTAACAACTAATGATCCTAACATGTTTTACTTAATTAATTTACAGAAGTATATAAACCCTAGATTCCATCATATTAAATATTACATGAATCATAACAATAATTAATTAATTACATGAAAACTAGTATTAAAAATATACCTTGATCTTGGTTTTAGCTTTAAAAACAAAACCCTAAATTTTTCTCTTGTTCCCCCTCCTTGGTCGAGCGTACATTCAAGAAAAATGGGTAGGGAGGTTTTAATTTTGTATTTATAATTATATTGGATAACCCTTAAGGCTTAGAGTTGTATTTGGTATCAAATTTAGTCTCCTTTTTCCCCCTAATCCATATATTCGGCCGCCCCCCCCCCCCCTTAATTATATTTATTTTTATTAAATTTATTTATTACACTCAATACCTCATACTTTTCACATTTTATGTATTCCCATAACAAAACCTAACGTCTTTCGCGATAAACCTTAATTTTACGACAAACCAAAAAATACTCATTTTCAAAATAAAGTTTCCAAAAATAGATTTTCACACACTCCATAACCAATTCTCAGAAAAACAACATTCCCGTAACTTACTAACACTCAAATACTTGAACGAAGACTCGTCACGCAAAACCTCAAAACACCAAATATACACAAGCCATTTCTACACCACACGGGTGATCAAAATGAACTTTCCCAAAATCAACATCATCAGAAATCACAATAACAACCACAACGCGAAGGGATTTAGTGCTAACTCAAATACTAATCACACTATAACACACAATAACACACATATACCCATTTAACTACTCAAACCACACCAAAAAAAGTTAGATTAACTCAAGGCTAAAAGTCTAACTAACCTGCTAAAATCACGGTTGTTACAGAGTGTTGAGTTATTTCGCTTGTGTAGATACGTGAGCAGGTCTAGTGAGTCATGCAAGTAATAATGTATATAAAAAGCAAGAATTTACCTATGAAATACCTACTATAGGTATTTGTAATGGGAATGATAGTAATGGGTGTTTGTGGGTTGTTATAGATTAATTGGTTGTATTTAATGCATAAGTAACTACTAAGGAGGACATGTTAGGAGCTAGTAGTCGGCTCGACATAGGAAGAGGTAGAAGATTATAGAGTTAGGGAAGATCATACACGACCCTACGAATGGTATTAAGGAATATAACCCGTCATCCATGCAATTTTAACAAACTAATCAACTAGTAAAAGATAGCTAGGGAGTAGCGAAATCTAAGTAAACACATTTTTCTTATTATTGTTTTTCTCCACATTAATTTCATGTCATTTTATTTTTATTGTATTTGTAGTTATTTGGGTTAGCTGACTAGCAACTAATTCCGCCCATTCTTCCAAAACCCGAGATTTTTACTTTCTTTCCATAAAATATAAAAGTACAAAAAGAATCATCCCTCACCTCTAGACCTAGTTTAATTGAGTTTTAACCCTAGCGAACACTATTCTTTGAGTTGAACGATCAATCCCCAGGTACTTGCCACTACACTATACTACATCGGTCAGGTACACTTCCTGGTGGGGATTGCAAGCTTCTCAAGATCCCTTGAGAGGTAAAACCTTTTGCAAGGTTGCAAAACCATGCATCAAGTTTTTGGCGCCGTAGCCCTTAAATAGTTATTGTCTAGGTTGAAATTTCTTTTTATTAGGTCTAATTGCTAGATTCCTTTCTAGTAAGATTTTTTATTTTTATTTTTATAGGTCTTCTTTAGTCTATCTTATTTCTTTGTTTCCTTTGTTCGTAAACTATCTCGATGGATAACAATAGCATTGATCGTTTGATTCCCGTTATTCGTGTTTTTCGTCGTAGGATTTTCCAACCACCCGTCCCAATCTCTTTAGTGGAAAATGTGAACCCACCTAACTTCTCGCCTGACCACCACTTTGACAATAATTCAGAGATGGAGGAGTCTGACCATGATAATGACCATAGGGCTAGTCTTTTTTACTATTCGAACTCCGATGAGGACCTAGATGATGGTGATGTAATTAATGAGGATATGATGGAAGATGAGATGAACCCTCTTAGGTATGTCGACCCTAGGACAAGGATTAAGATTGACAACTCATTCAATATGTAGTTTCCTTGTAAGATAGGATTTAGGAGCTTTGATGCTTACCTTAACTCATGTTTACCAATGAACATAATCTCGCATACTGAATACAATATAATTATGGTAAATGAGTTAAAATACGAAGGAGATAATATTGTTGCTAGGACAAAGACATTGCATGTGTTTGTATGAAGCTTTGTCTATTTGGTTGAGTTTATGGTTACGGAAAATCTAGGAGAATTTATCGATAGTAACTTCACCTAAGTTGTGTTTGGGAAGCCCTTCAAAAGGTTAACCAAATTAGATGAAAAACTTATGGAAGGGTTAGTTACATTCTCGGATGGGGATGAAGATTTTGTTTACCAAATGTCCTGTGCACACCCTAGATTCAAGGATTTTTCTATTGAGAAATGTAATAGGTTTCCACCTCTCGGTATGCTAAGTGAGAATGATAAAAGGAAAGGGCTTAAATAGCCTTATGAAAAGAATAAAAGGTATTATTACGGATGTTTAGAGCTAAGTGATGACTATAAGAAAGATGAGGCAACACTTAGATGGCTCACACTTGGGTATGTGAGCATAAGCGACACACGGTAGGATGAGACCTTGAGTCTAGCTACAAGACTTGTAAATAAAGAAAATCGTTTCTTGGGAGGCAACCCAAGCTTTATTTATTTGTTTGATTGTTTGTTTGTTTGATTTTATTTATCCCCGTATGCATGCTTTATTTTTATTGTTTGTGTATCATGTTCCAAAATAAATTATGAAAATGCTTTACCTTGTTGTTTAACTTAGTCTTAACTTCATATAAAGGTATTTCGCAAAAGATAAGTGTAAGGGAAATCTAAATTTGTTTCTAAGAACGGAATTGGACATGGACCATAACAATATTAAATGAACATGCATATTAGTATTTGTTTGAGTCAAATGCTTGTATCGAGTCATAATGATGTTTTGCAGGAATTCCAAGAATCAAGGCGTGAGTTTTTTCAGAAATTTTCTGGAAACTTAACATAAGATTTCTGTCAGAACACTCTAACGGCGTCAGGGTTATAACCTGACGGTGTCAGGTGTAAAATTCTAAAAAATTTTGCGAGTTTTGGTTTTCTGCCTAAGTCTTAAAGTTTTTGTTAATTCTTTAGTTTTATAAACTCCAGGAAATCTGCAAACATTCATTTCACAAGTATTATATCTTAATTTGCTTTCTAGGATTTTAGTATATATAGAGTTTGCCGCCGATTTTACGCGAGGTTTGCCATCATTGTTTTCTCAGGTTTAACAGGTTATGTTGGACAAGAGGATGATTTATATTTCTGGAGGGAAGCTTTCAACGTTCATTTTCTTGGAGGAGGATCTAACCATGTTACCACATTATCCACACCGAACGAATCAGGGGAGTATTTGTTTCATTCTTTTACCTTCATTACTTTTACATCCTTTTTATTGAACATTGAGGACAATGTTCAGCCTAAGTGTAAGGGGAGGGTAAATGATTTAAAGAATGCAATTGCACTTGAGTTTGTTTGTACAAAAGTAGGAGTGTAGTAAAACTAAGAGAAACACTTGTTAGGGCAATTTTAGCGCCAAATTTAAATTTTTTTACAACATTTAGGAGTGAAGCTTTAGCTTCAATCAGCGTCTCATGGATAGGAGTTGTATGACTTGCACAAAAACCGTACCATTCAAAATTTTCCACCCCAAATATGTGAGGTTCGTCCCTAGATTTTTTAGGAAAAGATACTTATGAGTGTACCGGTAGTAGTTAGATTATAGAACTTGCGTTAGTGATGCATCATGAGACCGCTAGTGAGACTACATTTGTATAGTTAGGATTTACTACATGATAAGAGGCATTAGGATCACCCTTGTGTTAAAACCATATCATAATTACTTGACCAATGAAGTCATAATTACTTGACTAGTAAAGTCAATTAATTTTCCTACACCTTTGCGATGTACTCATTTTTAGTACACGATACCCCTAGTACACCCCTCCGAGCCTACCTTTTTCATTTCTAACTTTAAACAATTTACTTAAAGGAAGAATATGTTTACAATCCACCCCAAATGTGCAACCAAATTCCCTTAGCCTTCCTTGTATGCACTTATCTTTAGTGCATTATTATTACATGCTTAAACCCTTAGTTAATTATCTAATTGATTACATGGTTGCTAAGTTGAGTCATATCTTGTATATATTGTTTTTGGACGATTGGAACTCATGGGTAAAGTAATATTGTTATGGAGTATTGGGGAAGAACATCATATATTACCCTCATATGTGCGTTAATCTTAAAAAGTACTCCAAGTGTTTTGATTATCTTAATTCGAGTCATTAGAATAGTTGATTGTAAAGTATGTAAAAGTTAAAGTGTAAGGGGAATGTAAATCCCCTATGATGTATTATTTTGGATGGTAGGGCATGAGTGTATGCAAAAAAAAAAAAAAAAAAAAAAAATCGAAATAAAGGAAAAACATACGGACTACCATCCCGTGTCCTTTTATGTTTGTTTTATGTTTTTGTTAGTTTATGATTAGCTTAAGTCGAGTCGAGTCTTGGCTTAGCAACACCACATTGTACATGTAATTGACTAAGATGATTAACTCGCCACCAGTAAAGATTGCCTTTATCCAAAAAAACCGTGTTTATCATATCCCTACACCTCACATTATAACCCTTTAAAAAGACCTCTTTGATAGTTTATCCTAGGTACTTACGCCAAGTGGTGGAGGCTTGATCCTTTCCCAAGCCTACGGTAATCTTTTTGCAATGACAGGTAGTGAGAGATATTTTCCATTTTCATATTGTGATATATACTTTTATTACACCCGAGAGATGTGAGCATCTAAACACTATTTGTAAGGTGCTAGTGTATAATTTTTGTGCTTGTTTTGGTTGAAGTGGAATGATTATTTATTGTATACTTTTACATTTGTGTTAAATGACCCCTAGCTTGTATTTTGATTTGAATAAAAGCGCATTTGCTTGAGGACAAGTAAATCTGAAGTGTAAGGGTATTTGATTAGGCAAAAAGTGTACCGCTTTTAGTGGGTCATTTAAGCCCAAATTCAAGATTATTTGATCAATTATTACCCTAAATCATTCCTTTTGTCATTTTAGGTACTTTGGAGAAGAAATCTGGAAAAGGAAGCATTTTGGACATTTTTGGAGCGAAAAGTGAAGAAATCGGCAAAGTCTCCAAATCAAGCTGGAAACAGTGCTTGACGGCGTCACATTATGGCAAAGAGGTGGATAAAAAGTATAACGAGACGCGCCAGAATGTTTTTGCACTTTAACACGTGACGGCGTCGCCAAGGCCATCACATGTAATTTACTTTGACGGCCATGAGAAGAATAATACATGACGGCGTCAGATCTGGATCTAGGCAATACGATAGTTTCTTTGGCGGTGAGTTGACGACGTCAGACCTATAACGTGATGCCGTCAGACCCAAAAATCTATATATAGTTTTCTATTTTTCATTTGTTAAGGGAGGAGAACTTTGGGATAGTTTTGGAGAAACCCTAGCACGAATTTTACCTTACTTTAAAAGGTTCCAAACCCTCATTTCATCCATGTTTGATTGAAGATAAGTTTTCCAATAATCATTCAATATGTCTATGTGTTGTTTGATTATATCTTATGCTAATTTTTACTTTAACATGCTAGGCTAGGTTTTCTTTGTGTTTGCTTAGATTTAATGAAACCTAGTTATTGGTTATTGGTTGGTTGTTTGTTTATAATTGTTGTGGATGAATGATATCGATGTTAGGCTTAACAAAACTGGCAGACTTCCAATTGGTAACATGCATGAACGTCTTAAGAAACATGATCAGATGTGCACTATGATTAATTGGTTGTATTTAATGCATAAGTAACTACTAAGGAGGCCATGTTAGGAGCTAGTAGTTGGCTCGACATAGGAAGACGTAGAAGCTTATAGAGTTAGGGAAGATCGTACACGGCCCTACGAATGGTATTAAGGAATATAACCCGTCATCCATGCAATTGTAACAAACTAATCAACAAGTTAAAGATAGCTAGGGAGTAGTGAAATGTAAGTAAACACATTTTTCTTATTATTGATTTTCTCCACATTTACTTTCGTGTCATTTTATTTTTATTGTATTTGTAGTTATTTGGGTTAGTTGACTAGCAACTAATTCCGCCCATTCTTCCAAAACCCGAGATTTTTACTTGCTTTCCATAAAATATAAAAGTACAAAAAGAATCATCCCTCACCTCTAGACCTAGTTTAATTGAGTTTTAACCCTAGCGAACATTATTCTTTGAGTTGAACGCTCAATCCCCCGGTACTTGCCACTACACTATACTACATCGGTTAGGTACACTGTTTGGTGGGGATTGCAAGCTTCTCAAGATCCCTTGAGAGGTAAAACATTTTGCAAGGCTGCAAAACCATGCATCAGAGATTGATGTGGTCATAGAAGATTTGGATTTGAAGCCAAAGTTTATGCCATAATGAGGGACTTTTTGAAGTAAGTCCTTGAAATGAGTCCATGCTTCGTCAAGAGTTTTGCCTTGATGTTTTTGGAACCTCAAGATGTCATTCCTTAACTTTGCGGTTCTTCTCGGTGGGAAAAATTAAGCAAGGAAACGAGAAGGATCCCGCGGGTAAACGCTCAAGCCATTGACTAGCTTGGTCACGTAGAGAGAATTAGAAGAGACGCAATTGGGTCGTTTCTCAAGTTTCAACATCAAGTCTTTGGAATCTACGATTTTAAGAAAATCCTTGTGGTGTTGATTTGGATCTTCGGAACGAAGTCCATGGAATGCACATCCGCTTTGCACCAACCGGATGGTGTCGGATCGCAAGGGAGATACATTGGCTCAATGAGTGAGCTCAATGGTGTTTCGATAGCCTTGGTGGCTAGCACGGGAGTACTCTCCTAAAGTGCGGGCTCTAGGAGGTTGGTTTGGTTATGGTGGGTTTTGTTGTGGTGGGTTGGCGGGGTCAAATATATTACCACCTTCCATGATGTCGGATGGTAACGGTTACGAACAAAGGAACAAAGAAAAAGATAGACTAAAGAAAACCTATAAAAATAAAAATCTCACTAGAAAGGAATCTAGTGAGTAGACCTAATATAAATAAAATTCAACCTAAACAATAACTATTCCCCGGCAGCGGCACCAAAAGCTTTGATGCGATTTGGATTGTCACGCAAAAGTTTTACTTCTCAAGGGATCTTGAGAAGCTTACAATCCCCGCCAGGCAAGTGTACCTGACCGTTGTAGTATAGTGTAGTGGTAAGAACTAGGGGATTGATCGTTCTTCACAGGGAATAGTGTTCGTTAGGATTGAAAATGATCTAAACTAGGTCTAGAGGTGAGGGATGATTCTTTTTGTATTTTTATATTTTTTTTTTGAAAGCAAGTAAAATTCTCGGGTTTTGGAAGAGTGGTCGGAATTAGTTGCTAGTCAACTAACTCAAATACTACAAATGCAAATAAAAATAAAATAACAGAAAATAAATGTGTGTAAAACTAATATGGACAAAAATGTGTTTACTTAGGTTTCACTATTACTAGCTATCTTTCATTGATTGATTAGTTTGTTACAATTGCGTAGATGACGGGTTGTATTCCTTAATACCATTCGTGAGGGCGTGTACGTCCTTCCCCAACTCTATAAGATCCTATCTCTTCCTATTATGACACGTTAAGTATCCTATCATGGCCTCATTAATATTCTCTAATGCATTAAACACAACCAATTCATCGTAGTACACATCCGATTTATGTTTCTTAAGACGTCAAGCAAGTTACCAATAGGAAGTTAGCTGATAAGGCAAAAAGTGTACTGCTTTTAGGGGGTCATTTAAGCCCGAATTCATAATTATTTGATCAATTAATGCCCTAAATCGTTTATTTTGTCATTTTAGGTACTTTTAAGGAGAAATCTGGAAAAGGAAGCATTTTGGACGTTTTTGGAGCAATTTAGTGAAGAAAACGATAAAGTCTCAAAATCCTTGCTGGGACAGTACCTGACGGAGTCAAGGCTACACAAATGATGGTGTCAAGCTTGGCAAAATAGGTGGGTGTGGAAAATACACATGACGGCCCAGAACAATTTCAAGGCAATTTGGCATGACGGCATCACCAAGGCCGTCAGGGTCAGAATACATGTGACAGCCCAGAGTAAAATTACACATGACGGCGTCAGAAGTGGATCTAGGCAACATGAATTTTATCTTGGCGGTGAGTTGACGGCGTCACAAGCTATAACGTGACACCGTCAAGGTGTACAATCTATATATAGTTTTCTAATTTTCATTCATTAATTGTGGAACTTTTGGAGAGCTTCTTTGTGCAAACCCTAGAAGAATTTACTGTAATAATAAGGGTTTCAACCATTGTTCCATCCATGTTCAATTGAAGATAAGTTTTCCAATAATCATTCAATATGTCTATGTGTTGTTTGATTCTATCTTATGCTTTTCTTCTTTTTAACATGCTAGGCTAGGTTTTTCTTGTGTTTGCTTAGATGTACTGAAACCTAGATGTTGATTATTGGTTGATGGTTTGTTTATAGTTGTTGTGGATGATTGTATTCGATGTTAGGCTTAAGAAAACTGGCAGACTTCCAATTGGTAACTTGCTTGAACGTCTTAAGAAACATGATCGGAGGTGTACTATGATTTAATGGTTGTATTTAATGCATAAGCAAATTCTAGTGATCCCATGTTAGGAGCTTTTAGTCGGCTCGACATAGGAGTGAAGTAGGAGCGTATAGAGTTAGGGAATTTCGTACATGGCCCTACGACTGGTATTAAGGAATATAACCCATCATCCATGCAATTGTAACAAGCTAATCAACCGGTAAAAGATATCTAGGGAGTAGTGAAATCTAAGTAAACACATTTTCTCTTATTATTGTTTACACCACAAATTAGTTTTAGTTTATTTTATTTTGATTGCATCTTTAGTTAATTGGGTTAGTTGACTAGCAACTAATTCCGCCCACTCCTTCAAAACCTGAGATTTTACTTGCTTTTATAAAAATATAAAAATACAAAAAGAATCATCTCTCACCTTTAGACCTAGTTTAGTAGACTTTTTAATCCTAGCGAACACTATTCCTGAGTTGAATGATCAATCCCCCGGTACTTGTCACTATACTATACTACAACGAACAGGTACACTGCCTAGTGGGGATTGCAAGCTTCTCAAGATCCCTTGAGAGGTAAAACCTTTTGTGAGGGTGCAATTCCACGCATCAAGTTTTTGGCGCCGCTGCCGGGGAATAGTTATTGTCTAGGTTAGAATTTCTTTTTATTAGGTCTACTTGCTAGATTCCTTTCTAGTAAGATTTTTATTTTATTTTTATAGGTTTCTTTATTCTATCTTATTTCTTCGTTTCTTTGTTCGTAACTTTTACCATCCGCCATCATGGAAGGTGGTAATCTCTTTGATCCCATCAACCCACCACAACAAAACCATCCACTACCATACCAACCTCCTAGACCCCGAACCTTAGGAGAGTACTCCCGTCCTAGCCACCAAGTCTATCGAAACACTATTAAGCTCACTCAAGGAGCCAATGTGTCTCCCTTGCGATCCGACACCATCCGGTTGGTGCAAAACGGATGTGCATTCCATGGACTTCGTTCCAAAGATCCTAATAAACATCTCAAGGATTTCCTTAAAATCGTTGACTCCATAGACCTTGATGTTCTAACTCGAGAGACGACTTGATTGCGTCTCTTCCAATTCTCTCTACGTGACCAAGCTAGTCAATGGCTTGAGCGTTTACCCGCGGGATCCATTACCTCTTGGGATGATCTCACCACTCGTTTCCTTGCTCAATTTTTCCCACCGGGGAGAACTACTAAGCTTAGAAATGATATCTTGATGTTCCAACAACGTCAAGGTGAAACTTTCTATGAAGCATGGACTCATTTCAAGGACTTGCTCCAAAAAGTCCCTCATCATGGTATAGATCTCTGGCTCCAAATCCAAATTTTTTACGACCATGTCGACTTCCATACCAAGCTTACCATTGATCAAGCCGCTGGTTGTAGATTGCGTGACAAGGGCGCCAAAGAGTCGAGGGAAATCATTGATGAACTTGGAGTCGATGATAATGAGTTATGGGAGGTTGCCCATGTCGTAGACTCTGCCGTCAATGCAATATCATCGTCAGGAGGGACCACTCAACTTTCCGAAGAGAACCTCTGCAAACTTGAGAGAAAAGTTGACTATCTCACGGAAAAAAGAAAAAAAATCTTTAAGTCCTAGACATGCGAGGGTCAACTCTATCTCAAACATAAACCCAACACCGTTATCCGAATCACCCCTTAGAGAGAATGCCGAAACCTTTCAAAAATATTCTCGGCCCTATACCCCTCCTCAAAACCTCAGCCCATAATTTAAAACTCGAATGAGAGAATATATGTCCACTCATTCTGAGTGCTTAGCAAAATTCGAGGAGGCAGTCTATAGACAAAAGGAGGAGATGCAAGAGAAAATGACGGAGGTGATGAACTTATTAGAAGAATACTCAAGCATAAAAACTCCGAAAAAGGTGTTGTTAAGAAAGGAAGACGTCACCCCGACTACCAAGTTTGTTAACTCTGTAT
The DNA here is from genome assembly GCA_030686995.1 of Artemisia argyi. Lineage (NCBI taxonomy): Eukaryota > Viridiplantae > Streptophyta > Magnoliopsida > Asterales > Asteraceae > Artemisia > Artemisia argyi. The sequence goes on along the minus strand of CM060708.1, from coordinate 58,120,239 downwards.
CCATTGTCCACGAGGGCAATGAAGGAAAGGAGACCCCCACTGTCCAAACCGTTGAGGAACCCCCAAAATCTCAACCATTAGGGTACTATCTAAAGCATGAGATAAATGAGAAAACAATAACCAACTGGATAGAGGGCAACGGATGTAATCAATCTTCCAAAAAGGACTCTGAAGGAGAAAAAGTATGAGAGGATGATTATGACACCGTACCTGGGGGACCGGTATACAAAAATTTACTTAAGCAAAAAGTGACTACGAAGCAGATGGCTTATGGGAACTTTGAAATACCAGCTAGCATTGGGAAACTGAAACATTTGGATGCTTTCGCTGATCAAGGATCAGAGGTGAACTTGATGCCTTTGACTATCTATGCCCAACTCACCAATGAAATGCCGGCCACCACCCGCGTTAGGCTATCTTTCGCTAGTAACTCTTATGTATATCCATTAGGAATTGCAGAGGATGTGCTGGTTTGATGTATCCCGTCGATTTCATGATCATCGATGATAAAGGAGATAGGTGTATGTCAATAATTCTTGGAGCACCATTCCTTACCACAACAAGAGGTGTCATTAGATATGAAAAAGGAGAAATTGAACTTAAGTCAGGAAAAAGGAAGATTCACTTCCCTATGACCCCACGATGTGTGCGAGAAGGCATAATGGAGAGGAGGCTCAAAAACAACGTCGGCACACCAAATAATCATGTTCAAGAAAAAATCCTCGCATGGGAGACACGAATTAAAAGCTACAAAGAAACTAAGCCTGAAAAATACAAAAGTAGTGATAACATTCATGTCGAGTTTGAATGCAGTCAACCGACGGAGAATCATGCCCCATTTACAGAAGGAGACTTGGTACTCTTAAGGCATTCAGAGATAAAAGTACCTCCCGATGAACCAAGTCCCAGGTGGTATGGACCATTCACAATCAAAAGCCTACGCCAGGATGGTGTAGTTACCTTGAGCATCAAAAGGGGGGGGGGGGGGGTAACGGCGAGTGTCGAATGATTGAAACACCACCACCCTGATAACAAGGATTATACTTATATGGGATATGTCATATCACGAGATGAGGTCACGTAATAACCCATGACCTTGAGTCTAGCTACAAGACTCGTAAATAAAGAAAAGCGCTTCTTGGGAGGCAAGCCAAGTTTTATTTGTTTTATTTGTTTTGTTTGTTTGATTTTATTTTTTTCCGTATGCGTGTTTTATTTTTATTGTTTGTGGATCATGATTCAAAGTAAATTGTGAAAATGCTTTATTTTATTTTTAACTTTGTCTTAATTACATATAAAGGTATTTTACAAAAGCTAAGTGTAAGGGAAACCCAAATTTGTTTATAAGAACGAAATTGGACATGAACCACAACAATATTAAATGAACATGTGTATTAGTAATTGTTTGAGTCAAATGCTTGTATCGAGTCATCACGGTGTTTTGCAGGATTTTCCAGGAAGTAAGGCATAAGTTTTTCCAGAAATTTTCAGAAAACTTAACATGAGATTTTTGCAGGAACATTCTGACGGCGTCAGGAGTTATAACCTGACGGCGTCAGGTACAAAAATTCTGAAAAATTTTGTGAGTTTTGTTTATAATGGAGTCTTAAAGTTTTTGTTTATTCTTTAGTTTTATAAAGTCCAGGAAATCTGCAAACATTCATTCCATAAGCATTATATCTTAATTTGCTGTCTAGGATTTTTAGTATATATAGATTGCCACCAATTTTACGCGAGGTTTGCCTTGATTGTTTTCTCAGGTTTAACAAGTTACATTGGACAAGAGGATGATTTATATTTCTAGAGGGAAGCTTTCAAAGTTCATTTACTTGGAAGAAGATCTAACCTTGTTGACACACTATCCACACCAAACGAATCAGGGAGTATTTGTTTTCATTCTTTTACCTTATTTTCTTTTACATCTTTTTACTGAACATTGGGGACAATGTTCAGCTTAAGTGTAAGGGGAAGGTAAATGATGATACTTTTGAGAATACAATTACGCTTGAGTTTGTTTGTTCAATAGTAGGTGTGTAATAAAACTAAGGGAAATACTTGTTAGGGCAATTTTAGCGCCAAATTTAAATTTTTTTACAACATTTAGGAGTGAAGCTTTAGCCTTAATGAGTGTCTCATGGATAGGAGTTGTATAACTAGCACAAAAACCGTACAACTCAAAAAAAATTTTCACCCAAATATGTGAGGTTCACCTTTAGATTTGTTAGGAAAAGCATTCATTATTAGTGCTTATGAGTGTACCGGTAGTACTTAGATTCTAGAACTTGCGTTAGTGATGCATCCCGAGACAGCTAGTGAGACTACATTCGTGTAGTAGGATTTACTACATGATAAGAGGCATTAGGATCACCCTTGTGTTAAACCCGTATCATAATTACTTGACCATTTAATTCAATTATTTGACTATAAAGTCAATTAATTTCTCCCACACCTTTGCGATGTACTCATTTTTAGTACACGATACCCCTAGTACAACCTTCCGAGCCTATCTTTTCGTTTCTAACTTTAAGCATTTTACTTAAAGGAAGAATTTGTTTACAATCCACCCCAAATGTGCAACCAAATCGCCTTAGCCTTCCATGTATGCACTCATCTTTAGTGCATTATTGTTACATGTTTAAACCCTTAGTTAATTGATTAGATAGTTGCTAAGTCGAGTAATATCTTGTACATATTGTTTTGGGACGATTGGGACTCATGGGTAAAGTACTTTTGTTATGGAGTAATTGGGAAGAACATCATATATTACCCCCATATGTGCGTTAATCTTAAAAAGTACTCCAAGTGTTTTGATTATATTAATTCGAGTCACTAGAATAGTTGATTGTAAAGTATGTAAAAGTTCAAGTGTAAGGGGAATGCAAATCCCTTATGATGTATTATTTTAGATGGTAGGGTAAGAGTGTAAGCAAATATATATATATATATATATATATATATATATATATATATATATATATCAAAAAAGAAAAAGAGAAAAACATACGGACTACCATCTCGTTTCATTCTATGTTTGTTTTATGTTTTCGTTATTTTTGATTTATTAGCTTAAGTCGAGTCGAGTCTTGGCTTAGCAACACCATACTATACATGTAATTGACCAAGATGATAAACTCGCCACTAGTAAAAATTGCCTTTATCCAACAAAACCGCGTTTATCATATCCCTATACGTCATCTTATAACCCTTTAAAAAGACCTCTTTGATAGTTTATCCTAGGTGCTTACGCCAAGTGGTGGAGGTTTGATGCTTTCCCAAGCCTATGGTAATCTATTTGCTATGACAGCTAGTGAGATATGTTTTCCATTTTCTTATTGTGATATATACTTTATTACACCTGAGAGATGTGTGTATCTAAACACTATTTGTGAGGTGCTAGTGTATAACCTCCATGCTTGTTTTTGGTTTTAAGTGGAACGATTATTTATTGTAATTACTTTTATATTAGTGTTACATGACCCCTAACATTTATTTTGATTATAATAAAAGCACATTTGCTTGAGGACAAGTAAATCTCAAGTGTAAGTAAGGGTATTTGATAAGGCGAAAAGTGTACCGCTTTTAGGGGGTCATTTAAGCCCGAATTCGTAATTATTTGATCAATTATTGCAATAAATCGTTCCTTTTGTCATTTTTGGTACTTTTGAGGAGAAATCTGGAAAAGGAAGCATTTTAGACATTTTTGGAGCAATTTAGTTAAGAAAGCGACAAAGTCTCAAAATCCTTGCTGGGAATAGTACCTGACGGCGTCAAGGCTACACAAATGACGGCGTCAAGCTTGGCAAAAGAGGTGGATGTGGAAAATACACATGATGGCCCAGAACAATTTCAAGAGAATTTGGCCTCACAGTGTCACCAAGGCCATCAGGGTCAAAATACAAGTGACGGCCCAGAGTAAAATTACACATGACGGCATCAGAAATGGATCTAGGCAATACGAATTTTATCTTGGCGGCGAGTTGATGGCGTCACAAGCTATAACGTGATGCCGTCAAGGTGTAAAATCTATATATAGTTTTCTAATTTTCATTCATTAAGTGTTGAACTTTTTGAGAGCTTCTTTGTGCAAACCCTAGACGAATTTTCTGTAATAATAAGGGTTTCAACCATTGTTCCATCTATGTTCAATTGAAGATAAGTTTTCCAATAGTCATTCAATATGTCTATGTGTTGTTTGATTCTATCTTATGCTTTTCTTCTTTTTAACATGCTAGGCTAGGTTTTTTTTTGTGTTTGCTTAGATGTAATGAAACCTAGATGTTGATTATTGGTTGATGGTTTGTTTATATTTGTTCTGAATGATTGTATTCGATGTTAGGCTTAAGAAACTGGCAGACTTCAAATTGGTAACTTGCTTGAACGTCTTAAGAAACATGATCGGAGGTGTACTACGATTTAATGGTTGTATTTAATGCATAAGCGAATTGTAGTGGTCCCATGTTAGGAGCTTTTAGTCGGGTCGACATAGGAGTAAAGTAGGAGCTTATAGAGTTAGGGAATTTCGTACACAGCCCTACGACTGGTATTAAAGAATATAACCCGTCATCCATGGAATTGTAACAAGCTAATCAACTGGTAAAAGATATCTAGGGAGTAGTGAAATTTAAGTAAACACATTTTCTCTTATTATTGTTTACACCACAAATTAGTTTTAGTTTATTTTATTTTATTTTGATTGCATCTTTAGTTAATTGGGTTAGTTGACTAGCAACTAATTCCACCCACTCCTTCAAAACCTGAGATTTTACTTGCTTTTATAAAAATATAAAAATACAAAAAGAATCATCTCTTACCTTTAGACCTAGTTTAGTAGAATTTTTAATCCTAGCGAACACTATTCCTGAGTTGAACGATCAATCCCCCGGTACTTGTCACTATACTATACTACAACGAACAGGTACACTGCCTGGTGGGGATTGCAAGCTTCTCAAGATCCATTGAGAGGTAAAACCTTTTGTGAGGGTGCAATTCCATGCATCATTAGCCAGTTTTCTTAAGCCTAACATTGATATCATTCATCCAACAATAAATAATAACAAACCATCAATCAATAATCAATAGCTAGGTTTCATTACATCTAAGCAAACACAAACAAACCTAGCCTGGCATGTTAAAAGAAAGACAAGCGTAAGATAGAATCAAACAACACATAGACATATTGAATGATTGATAGATTACTTATTTTCAATTAATCATGGAAGAAAAAAGGTTTGGAAACCTCAAAGTAGCTGCAAAAGTCGACTAGGGTTCGTACCCTAAGTTTTTCTCCAAAGTTCCACACATAATGAATGAAAATTAGAAAAGTATATATAGATTAACAACTTGACGGCGTCACCTAATGGGACGTGACGCCGGCATCTCGCCGCCAAAATAACTCTCGGATTGCCTAGATCCATCTTTGACGCCGTCTGGTTGAATAAGGTTCTGGGCCGTCTCTCTTTGTAATAACACGTGACGTCCTTGGTGAATTATAACGTGACGCCGTTACGTGTAAACTTTAAAATTCCTTTCTGGCCCATCAAGTGTAAAATAATTATCCACCTCTTCATCAACAAGTGACGCCGTCACTTGGTAGTGTATGACGCCGTCAGGTGCTGTTCCAGCTTGAATTCTTGACTCTGTCATTTTCTTCACTTTTATGCTACAAAAACGTCAAAAATGCTTCATTTTCCATAATTCCTCTCAAAAGTACCTAAAATGACAAAAGGAATGATTTAAGGCAATATTTGATCATATAATCACGATTTAAGGCTTAAATAACCCCTTAAAAGCGTAACACTTTTCTTCTCATCATTTAGGTATTTGGGACGAGAAATCTGGAAATCGGCACCTTTTGGACGTAAAACTGAAGAAAACGACAAAGTTGCGAAAAAAACCTGTCAGACTTGGAGATCTGACTGCGTTACAAGCTACAATGTGACACCGTCCCTTGTTTATGAAGCTGGATCTTTGGTTCAAGTTGATCAAGTGACTGATGCGAGATTAAAAAACTCACAAATGTTTTACTTCTCAAGGGATCTTGAGAAGCTTGCAATCCTCCAGGAAGTGTACCTGACCGGTCTAGTATAGTGAGTGGCAAGCACCGGGGGATTGACCGTTCTCTAGGGGAATAGTGTCGTTAGGATTGAAAACTACGTTAACTAGAGGTGAGGGATGATTCTTTTTTGTATTTTTATATTTTTAAGAAAGCAATTAAAATCTCTGTTTTTGGAAGATTGAGCGGAATTAGTTGCTAGTCAACTAACCCAAAAGCTACTAATAAACAAAATAAAATAAAATAACAATAAAATAAAAGTGGTGGACTACTTATAAGAGGCAAAATGTGTTGAATTAGATTTCACGACTCCCTAGTTATTTCCTATTGATTTATTGATTTGTCACGATTGTTTGGATGAAGGATTGTATTCCTTAATACCATTCGTGGGGGTGTGTACAGCCTTCCCCAACCCTATGAGTTTCTATCTCTTCTTATGTCAACACGTTTAGTATCCTAACATAGCCTCATTAATAGTTCCTCATGCATTAAATACAACCAATAAAACTGTAGTACACATCCGATTACGTTTCTTAAAAAGTTCAAGCTAGTTACCGTATAGAAGATTTTGCTAGTTTTCTTAAGCCTAACGTTAGTCAATCAACCAAACAATCAATAACAAATCAACAATCAATAATCAATAACTAGGTTTCATTAGATCTAAGCAAACACTAAAAAATCTAAGCTATCATGTTAAAGTATAGAAAAAACAAAGAATTAATCAAAGAACACATAGGCATATTGAATGATTAAAGAGAAAGCTTATCTTTAATTGAACATGGAAGAAAAGAGGGTTTGAAAACCCTAAAGTTACTGCAAAATTTGGACTCCCAACTTACACCACCAAGTTCCTCTATTTATGAATGAAAAATTGAAAACTATATATAGATTTACAAGGTTGACGGCGTCGGGTTATAATTCTTGACGTCGTCAGGTCGCTGCTTTTAGGGTTTCGTATCACCCAATATAACTTCTGATGTCGTCCCGTTGTATCTCTTCTGGGCCACCTCATGTAAGTGCAAAGCCAGGCGGCCTCGCCTCAATTGCACCTGACGCCGTCTCGCTAAAATTTCCAACTTCTTTTCTGGGGCGCCTAGTGTAAAATTCCATCGCATCTCTTCAAAGGGAGACGGCGTCAGCTCCAAAGCCTGACGCTGTCTGGTGTTATTTCCAAACTTTTCTTGGTTTTCTTGTTTTCTTCATTCTTGAGCATAAAAACGTCCGAAAAGCTCCAAAATGCTCAATTTTCCAGAATTCATGTCTCGAGTACCTAAAATGACAAAAGAAATGACTTAAGAAAATATTTGACCATAAAAACACGATTTAGGGCTTAAATGACCCCCTAAAAGTGTATCAAATAAATCCTTATCAAATACCCTTATGCTTAGGATTTTCTTGTCCTCAAGCAAATGAGCTTTTATATCAATTAAAATACAAGTTAGGGGTCATTTAATATTAATATAAAAGTAATTACAACAAATGATCGCTCCACATTTGTCAAAACAAGCATAAAAATTATACACTAGCACTTCACATATAGTGTTTGGATACTCTCCTCTCTCGAGTGTTATAAGTTTATATATTACGAATGGAAACGGAAAAATATCTCTCACTACCTGTCATAGCAAATAGATTACCATAGGCTTGGGAAAGGATCAAAACCTCCACCACTTTGACGTAAGTACTTAGGATAAACTATCAAAGAGGTCTTTTCAAAGGGTTATAATGTTAGGTGTAGGGATATGGAAAAACACAGTTCATTGGATAAGGGATATTTTACTGGTGGCAAGTCAATTATCTTGGTCAATTACATGTACAATGTGGCGTTGCTAAGCCAAGACTCGACTCAACTTAAGCTAATTATGACCAACATAAACATAAAAGAAACGGGACGGTAGTCCGTATGTTTTTTCTACTTTTCTTTTTCTATTTTTTTACATTTTTTTTACATTTTTTTTATACACTCTTGCCCTACCATCAAAATAATACATCAAGGGGGCTCGTTTCCTCCCCTTACACTTGAACTTTTATATAACTACAAATAAAGACTCGAATCAACAAAATCGAAACACTTGGATTACCTTAAAATATTAACGCATATATGCGGCTAATAAATGACGTTCTTCCCCATTACTCCATAACACTAGCTCTTTACCCATGAGTCCCAACCGTCCCAAAACAATATGTACAAGATATGACTCGACTTAGCAACCATGTAATCAATTATACAATTAACTAAGGGTTTAAACAAATAACAATAATACACTAAAGATGAGTGCATACAAGGTAGGCTAAGGTGATTTGAGTGTACATTTGGAGGTGGATTGTAAACAAATTCTTCCTTTAAGTAAGATGCTTAAAGTTAGAAACGAAAAAGATAGGCTCTGAGAGGTGTACTAGGGGTATCGTGTACTAAAAATGAGTACATCGCAAAGGTGTGGGAAAATTACTTGACCAATGAAGTCAATGTAATTATAATATGTTAATACAAACATCATCTAAAAACGTTATTTATATTTTCTGATCTTTGCTAATATTTTGTTGTAGACAAAGTATAAACTTTATTTTCTAGCAAAGTATAACTATAGTATAAGTCTGACATATAGAAACTTTATTTCTAGTAAGCATTAAACTTGCTACATGATTCATTATTTATCTAACAATGTTGATAGCATATTAAGTGTCAAAACATATTTAGTAAGTTTTACTAGATAATGTGTCTTATTGAGTTATATATCTTCAAACTTCTTTAGTAACTCAAGTACTTTAGTAAGTTTTACTAGATAATGTGTCTTATTGAGTTATTAGTCCATGTTGCTACATGAATACTTTTACAAGTTCACTTTCATATTAGTAAAAGTCTAAAATTAGAAATATACATCTACATCATGCATTACATCATACATGTCTTGTCAAAGCTCTTTGTAAATATTTGTAAAGATCTCATGCATATCTTCACTATATTCTCACTCTACATATCTTAAAAGTTGACTTTGAATGTTATTGATTAGACTTGTTATAGATATGGAAAGATTTCTTGGAAGGATCTCTGCCAGCTCTAGCGGAACCTTGGGAATACAAGGGCGGAACCCTTGATTTGGTTCCGCCTGATCCGTGGCCTAGCACTTTGGTTTTTCCTATAAATAGCAAGCCACATCCAAGAAATTCTTTATCACCTAGAAAAACTTTACACACATACTCTCATTTCTTTCATCTAACTCAGTAGCATCGCATTTGTGTGATTCTCTTTTGTAGCAAAGAAGTCCACAAGTTTATCCGAAAAGACTACAAGCTTCAACACAATAGTGCAAGACTTGGTAACTTTGCATTGTGTAAACTCTTATAGTTTATACATCATTTGTCTGTATATTATCTATAGTGATTGGTTAGTATTTTAGTCCTTAAAATACATAGAGCCCAGGGAGTGGTTTTACCCTTGGAAAAGAACTCGACATCTAGCTTATTGTCGGAAATATTATATAGGTGATGTTAGGAGTGGTTGTACCTTTGTAAAAGAACCCGGTATTTAGCTTTGTACCGGATAAAGTGTAAGCGACGAGTGTAAGGTTTTCACCGCTGAGAAGGGAGCTTGTTGACTAGTGAAGGATACTCTCGAGTTGGATACTCGAGGCGTGGAGTAGGGAAAGGAAAAAGAGTCCTTGCAGCCGAACCACGATAAACACTCTTGTTGTGGTTTGATCATTTCTTACTTTTACTCTTTCACGTTACTTATTGTTTATTAGTTTTGATTGTTGATTACACGTAAAGTTAACAAAGTAAATCAAGTTAAAAAGCGGTAAACTATTCAACCCCTCTTCCAGTTTTCCACAATTGGCATCAAGAGCTACATTACTCAAGATCTTTAAAATACATTTTATTTTAAAACTTGGATCGATCCATGGATTTTGAAAATCTCAAAGAAGGGCAATCCACACAAAGACCACCGCTATTTGAAAAATAAAATTTATTTGAATGGAAAAATAAATTTGAAAACTATGTAAGATCAATAGATCAAGATCTTTGGCATATTATTTCCATTGGTGATTTTAAACCAACAAAAACAAGTTTTGAAAATCAAGATGATTATCTCAAATTTGACAAAAACATTAAATCTAAGATAATAATCTATAAAGCTATACCAAGATTTGAATATGAAAGAGTGTATTTTTGTCAAACGGCTAATGACATTTGGAAAAATCTTTCAACCGTTCATCAAGAAATATTGCAAGTTAAGGATGATTAACTTGATCTTACATCTGAGTTAGTAGTCTTAGAAAAACTAATGGATAGACACTTAGTTGAAGTAAATACATGTGCTACGAATTTAAATGTTTTTAATGAAGGTATTAGTGACGAAGATAACATTTGTCAAGCTCAAAGAGAACTCGCTTACGAATCATGGAGTGACACGGACAAAGATTGATACATGGGGATCGCACCCTCGCAACAGGTTTTACCTCTCAAGGGATCTCGAGAAGCTTACAACCCCCACCAGGCAGTGTACCTGATCGTTGTAGTATAGTATAGTGACAAGTACCGGGGGATTGATCGTTCAACTTAGGAATAGTGTCACTAGGATTAGAAATCCTCCTAAACTGTGTCTAGAGGTGAGGGGTGATTCTTTTTGTATTTTTATATTTTTATGAAAGCAATTAAAATCTCGGGTTTTGAAGGAGTGGGCGGAATTAGTTGCTAGCCAACTAACCCAATTTACTACTAATGCAATGAAAGTAAAATAACAGAAATGAAAATAAAACTAATTATACTAGTGTGGTGGAAACAATGATGAGGAAAGTTGTGTTTACTTAGGTTTCATTACTCCCTAGATATCTTTTACAGGTTGATTAGCTTGTTACAATTGCATGGATGATGGGTCATATTCCTTAATACTAGTCGTAGGGCCGTGTACAATATTCCCTAACTCTATAGGATCCTACTTCACTCCTATGTCGAGCCGTTAGAAGCTCCTAACATGGGATCATTAGAATTCTCCTACGCATTAAATACAACCAAAAATCGTAGTACACCTCCGATCATGTTTCTTAAGACGTTCAAGCAAGTTACCAATGGAAGTCTGCCAGTTTTCTTAAGCCTAACATCGAATACAATCATCTGTAACAACTATAAACAAACAATCAACCCATAATTAACATCTAGGTTTCACTACATCTAAGCAAACACAAGAGAAATCTAGCCTAGCATGTTAAATAGAAGACAACCGTAAGATATAATCAAACAACACATAGACATATTGAATGATTTGAAAGAATACTTATCTTTAATTGAACATGAAAGAATCAAGGGGTTGAAACCCTTGAAAAGCTGATAAAATTTGGCTAGGGTTTATTCCCTCAAAGTTACACACTAATGAATGAAATTTGGAAAACTATATATAGATATTACATCGTGACGGCGTCATGTGTTAGGTTGTGATGCCGTTAACTCGCCGTCATGATAAAAATCATATTGACTAGATCTATTTGTGACGCCGTCATGTGTAGTTATGCTCTGGGCCGTCACTAGTAATTGGACCATGACGGCCTTGGTGACGCCGTCAGGTCCCTAGCTTAAAAACTCTCTGGATCGTCACGTGTATATTCCACTTCCACCTCTTTTGTAACTCTTGACGCCGTCATGTGGAGAGTCTTGACGCCATCAGGTACTGTTCCCAGCAAGGAAAATTGAGACTTTGCCATTTTCTTCACTTTTATGCTCCAAAAACGTCCAAAATGCTTCCTTTTCCAGATTTCTCTCCAAAAGTACCTAAAATGATAAAAGGAACAATTTAGGGCAGTATTTGATCAAATAATCTCGAATTCGGGCTTAAATGACCCCTTAAAAGTGGTTCACTTGAGACCGGTTTGTGATTGTCTAATTGATAAAACTACAAGTAAGGTACAACTTGAAACCGACCATTTTTGCTTTGACACATTCATTTTAGAATTCTCTAAACTAGAAAATGAGTCTAAACATTTTTGTAACATGAACCTAAAAACAATCTTTAACAATGAATCCTCAAGTCCTCTTAAGAACAATTTTGAAAAAGAAATAATGTTAGAAGATAAAATGTCTAGACTAGATAGTAATGTTGAGATTGATCTAGAATGCAAAATATGTTTAGACTACAAACATGAAATTAAAAGACAAAATGAAAAGGGAAAAATGTTAGCTAAATTTGAAGAAAGTTCAAAATCTCTTGAAAACATATTAAATAGTCAAAAGTTATTTAAAGATAAAACCGGGTTAGGATTTAACTCAAATACACCATCAACTGGTAAGTCGAAACAAATAATGTTTGTAAATCCTCGAAGAGAAATTTAGAAACAACTCATTCTTCAAAGTGAGTGATAAAAAGTTGAATAATATAAATGTTCTTATACTTCGTGACATCATTTTTATCATGTACCGTTAAATATGTTTGTCTAACCACCTTGGATTCTTGAGTATTTGTGTATCCAAGCTTTTCTACAAGATAGGATGATATGCACTATGAATGTCATTCTTAGTAGTCTCTCTATGTAACTCAAAAGGTACGATCTCTTTTAACTTACTAAATATTGTTTCTTGTTTATGATTTATCTTTAGGAGTATTAGTCGTCCTTCATAAGTAGTGTGTTCTCCTAGTTGGTCTTAATGGGAATTGGAACCACTATGGTCAAAGATTTTCACATGAAAACATTTGGGAGACATAAGGTGTTTTATGTCTTTAAACTCTTGAGAATAGACAATTGAGTGAGACTCACTTAATACTTGTCTAATAGTGAGCTAACTAAGAATCTCCTAAGTGATAAGATGACCAAAACATTTGTGATGCTTGCAAATTCGATACTCCACAAAAAGTTTTAATACAACACCTTTTTGACACAACAACTAATATTTTAAATCATGTCGAATGAAACAAAGATAAATAACGTATAGTTTAAAGTATTTGAGAGTAAATGCTTTATACTTAACATCATGGAGTATCTCATCAAATTTGACCCAAAGTCTTATGAAGATGTACTTCTTGGGATTTCACAAGATTATAAACCTATGTTGTTTTAAACAAAGAAATCTAAAGAGTTGAGGAATCGTTGAACATAACATTTGACGAAAGTCCACCTCCTTCTATGACATCACCTTTGGTAGATGATGACTTAGTCGAAAGTCAAATAATGGTAAAGACATGAATGCTTGGATAATGACAAAGAAAATGAACTATTAAAAATTGTCAATCTAAATGTCATCCATTGGATAGTGTCCTAATAATCATTAATGGAAGAACATTAAAATGTATGTAACGTCTTTTGTCTTGTGTCAACCGTTGAGTCAAACAATATAGACAAAGTCATAAATCGTGGGTCATAATTAGGATAAAATTTTTTTTGATTAAAATGATTGTTGGACATTAGCTCCTCAACCAAAGAGTCAAACCATTATTGAAACAAAATAGGACCTTTCTAAATAGTTGAAGTTAATGTAGTGTCAAGAAACATAACACAAGAGTATAACCCATAAAAAGCTCTTTAAAGTCTTAAGCAAGCTCAAAAAGCAAGGTATAATCACTTAAGACCTTCGTAGTTCTTCACAAGTACACAATGAATTAAGTATCCTTCTACTTACCATGAATGAAATAAGTGAATCCATAGATAACACTAATCATAGAGAAATGGTTGGAAGTATACTTGGTCTCACGGTTAATAGACACGTCATTATGACTAGTCTTTGTCTATGTGCTCATCATTTATGAAATTCCTAAAAATAATTCTCCTTGAAGCCGTTAAACGACTGTTTAAGACACATCAGAGGTACTACACACCTAGGATTATGGTTTTCCAAAAGAACGGAAGAAGAAACCATAGTGTATGCCACCTCGGACCATGACAGCGACTATATCAATAGAAAAAGGACAAGTAGTACTTGTACTTTTGTTGAATATTGTCTCACCTCATGGTTCTCTAAGAAACAAACGGGTCCCGCTGTCTCAACAACTGAAGCCGAATACATATCGACCAGAAAAGCATGTCAACAAGCTCCTTGGATAAAGCAAGCTCTAGTTAACTATGGAAATCTACTTGACGACGCCTCAATTTTCTGTGGCAACTAAGGAGCCATCGATCTTAATATGAATTCAGTTCAGCATAATTGTACTAAATATTTTCTAATCTGTCATCACGTCCTTCATAATAATGTTCAAAAAGGAAAACATCTTTATTGAGAAAGTATCCTTTTAAGACAACATTGTTGATACTCTCATGTAACCTCTTAAACAAGAACCATTTAACCTTCTTAGACTTGGACAAGGATTATGGAACCTACTTTGTAGTTTTGAACGTTAGAATAAAATCACAAAAATCAAAACAAATCATTTTAATTTTTCCTATGCTGATACGGCAGAACCCTTCGTCCTAATGGGCGGAACCCTCATTTTGGTTCCGTATGGTCCGCAGAACCTGCAGGTTGTTTTCCTTTTTAATTTTAAACCAAACACTCCTCAACCCACAACTTAAACTTACAAATAGCTTCTATTCACACATAAACATCTCCACACACGAAAATTAGGGCTCTCTTACAATTATCCTCCTTTTCAATCATCATTGTAAGTATTGTTTACATAATTGCATTTGTAATCTAAGCGTAGGATTTCCACTCATTCATAAAAACTAAAGTCTTATGGTTTATGCATAAATTTGTAAATCCATGAAAAACCTTGGTTATGAACTAAACTAATCATATTTTTACTTAGTTAGGAATTGCATCTTGTTAAACAATATCATGATTTATCAAACACCCCATATAAGATTTAAAAAAAAAATTACTTCTCACAATTAGGACAAAGTGTTTCCTCACATTGTTAACACAAATGAAAAACATTAGGAAAACATCATTTTAATTATACCTCTTGAATGCTAAAGGGAATACATAACTAATACATATTTTAGGGTACATTCAATCGAAGCTACATTGAATTAGGAGCGTTTGGGTTATCTCTAGTTTGATTACAAAATTTGCATAATAAAACGTTTTAAGAATTTAAATGAGTCCGAGATAACTGCACCTTCACATTATTGTCATATAGGCACACACTAGAACATCAAATCTTAAATTGTCACTAACTTGGTCTAAAATGGGATACTTTTGTTTCTAGGAACCATCACGCCTCCCACAATATTCTCCGATCATAAGGACACTCTTAAGTACCGACCTAAACATCATATGACCAAAGGTATTACTTTCGTTCAAGTCAAAATCTTTAAGGGTTTAGAAAAACGCTATGTTCATAAAGGTACGTAGAACCATTGATCCATCCTTCCTAGAAGGAACATCCACTATCAACTTTTATTGTCTTCTAGACATTAATGAACAAATTTTTCCTAGGTTCATTCTAGAATTCTATGCAACCATTGCTCTTTCTAGTAATGAGTATGGTGAAATATCCTTAGTTTTCACAATCAACCAACAAGAAAATTTCGGTCCTTTAAGAGATTTTGCTCAAATCCTCGGTATCTCGAATAATGGTACATGTCTCTACACGGACAAGTGGCCACTTACAAGTTTTGACTCCATTGATCGTAATCCTATATATGCCACTCCTCTTGTTAGTAAGGAAGTGATTCGTGAACATCTTTTCGTTAGAACTTCAGACACTAGGAAAAATCGTTCAGGAAAATAAGTCGACAAGGAACCATTTAGAATGGAACTCAATGAGCTTAAACCTTAGTTTAGGAAATTGGAAGAAGTTCTTAGGGCTAATGTTATAAGCTCCATAGGAAATAGAGATCATGTTAACACATGTCTTTGCTACATGCTCTATAGTATCTCTACTGGCCAACCTTTCAATTTAGCTTACTACATGGCCAAAAGAATGGCCAATATACATTTAATTGGAACAACTGCTCTCCCCTACGGGATGCTTCTCGCCCGCCTCTTTAGAGCCATCTCACCTATTCCACCAAATGACAAGGGAATTAGTCTTGACTACTCTCTCATTCCTTACATATTTGTCCCTCTAAGTGATAAGAGAGTCTCTAAGACTAAAGGGAAACGTACTTGTTCTCCTTCGCCTTCATCATCATCATCAATGAGCGAAGATGATGGTCTTCCTAATTCTAGACTTGCCCCTCTTGATTACCTCCAAGAACTTCCAACAATTGAAAACGAGTCCGAGGAATTCAAGCAAACAAAGGGAATGTTCAAGTGCTTTGGAAGGTTCATTGGAAAGCTCAACAAGAAGATAGATCGTCAATGAGTGCGGGGTTAGGGGTGTTTGGCACACGGTGCTTTTTGAACAATTTTGTTGTATTACACTATGTTATATGGATTTATGTACTCGTAGGGATATTATGTTATGTTTAGACTATGTATGAACTAACAATTATGCAGGTGGACAACATTTGGGATGTTGTCAAATTTTCAAGTTTATAAAAATTTCACTATGTATAGTGAAATTCGCTAGCCCCCAGTTAAAGTCTATCGGTAAGAATGTTTCTATATTCATTTTTGTCATTTCCTAATCAGATATAGTACTAAGTATATGTTTTAGGGATTTTCGGAAAATTTAGAAATTGTCTTGACCCTCGTTTTACTGTTCTATAAATTTTCCAGACTTGGCGGATCTGGCGGAACCAAATATAGGGTTCCGCCAGTGTATTTTCTGGGTACTCCAGAATTTGGCCCAACGGACCATGCAGAACCAAAAACTGGGTTCCGCCTGTGTTTCGATTGGTTCCGCCAAGTGCCTACAGAAAATTTTTTATTTTTCTTATTTTCACATTTTCTCAAACTCCAAATATTTTTCTTTAGTGAGAAACATCTTCCTTAGCCTTCATGAAACATATTAGGACCATTCTTATTCATTAGAACCAATAAGAAACCACTTCCCGCCCAAAATCCAATTTAAGCAAAACTAACCCAAGGAACCCTTCTACATAAAGGAATGAACCCTCCAAATGGTTCCTTGGAATCCGTAGAAAATCTGATCCAAATCATTTGACATGACCACATAGCATTTAGTGCATGTCTTGGTCTTCTTACTCCACTATCTTCCATTGGATTGACTTCCAATGATTTGACAACCTTTATAAACCATTCAAATCATTAGAAACCTCAAAATTCGTATGGTAGAATATCAAATCCAAACACTCTTTCCAAGATTCTTCAACTCCATAAATTGATCCATCTTAGATAGTTTGTACTCACACCTTACTGTGACCTTCCTGCATCTTAAACATCTCATTACCATCCTTGTACCACTATAACAAAGTCCAGCAACTCATCACAACCATCTCGACCCATTAGAAGAACAGCTAGGATTAGCGTCAAACCTTGTTGCTTCAACTCAACCATCAACTTAAATTCATCATCTTCGGATGAATCACCACTCATCATATCGTCACCCATCATGGAAGAAAATTTCCTTAACCTTGTCACTCCTACACCATCACCTAGATCACAAAATGTCACAACCACTCCACCACCTACAAAAACACCAATTGATCCAATGCCACTGTCGGCACCAACTCAACCATCAAAATCACCATCACATCTAAAATCACCTAAGATAGAACCCATGGAACTCTTTAGGAGTCCACCATCATCACCTCTTCCATTTCTTGAAGACTTGGAAAATCTTTCTTCAAAATCACCAACTCCACCACCATTGGGACCACAACCATTTCAAACACAATCATCTCAACCACACGAACCATCACAACTAAAATCAATGTTATTTCATTCCATCTACAAAGACATCCATGGTCCTCGATATGGAGAACCTAACTTCCAACAAAATGATCAACCTCAACATCAAGTACCACCTCAAGAACCCCAATTCCAATCTCAACACTTCGAATCCTTGTTTCCTTCCTACGAGGAAATAGAGGCATCCTTGTGGAATAACCCACCAAACACCAATGAGGAGATTAATGATCACCTCGAAAACTTAATTCTATGCTTTCAAATGCATGATTGATACACACCTTGTAATACCTCAGGCAAATCCCACATTGGCTGTGACTTGGAGTGATGCTGGGACATATATGTTAACATTCGCCTTATATGACACAACGCGTTTTGTGGTGGAACGGTTAATCGGCCATACGGTTAAGCGTGCTCATGTGAGAGTAGTACTGGCTTGGGTGACCTGCCGGGAAGTCTTCACATGAGGGCCACAAGAACAAAGCCGTGAGCCTTCGGGCAAAGCGGACAATATTGTGGTCTATAAGGCGGGGTGTTACAGATGGTATCAGAGCCACTCCAAGCCGTTCGGGATGTGGGGCAAACTTCATCGGGGACGATGAATCCTTACGGGGGGTGAATGAAATACCCCAGGCAAATCCCACATTGGCTGTGACTTGGAGTGATGCTGGGACATATATGTTAACATTCGCCTTATATGAAACAACGCGTTTTGTGGTGGAACGGTTAATCGGCCATACGGTTAAGCGTGCTCATGTGAGAGTAGTACTGGCTTGGGTGACCTGCCGGGAAGTCTTCACATGAGGGCCACAAGAACAAAGCCGTGAGCCTTCGGGCAAAGCGGACAATATTGTGGTCTATAAGGCGGGGTGTTACACACCTCCATCAAGCGCTGGAATTCCAAACCACCCTGATGTCATCCATTGTTGCACCAAACACTAACCAATAAACCACTAGTGTTCCACCATCACAACAATCAACCACTAACCCTATCCTACCTAACTCTCGACATGGTTGCTTTCAATTTGAGCGAACAATCAAAATTTGTGAAAGCATTAAAACCATGCTTCACCAAGTTCAAGACGAAACCCGCTTCATCCTCCAAAACATTCTCGAGCATCTAAATGCTCTTTCTCATCCTCACCATCCATAGAACTTGCTTTAGTAGGATGTTTACCATTAAGAACTTTGTTTACCTTTTATAGATGAAGGATTTTCCTTTTCTAAGCTATTTTTCAATTTTTGCATTTTTCTTTTTAGAAGTAGGACTTTTACCCTTTTATTTCATGTCTTTACTTTGACTTTTGTCAAAGTTAAATTTTACGTGAAATGAGATTGGTTCGACTATATAGTGTGCATCATGGGTTGACCTTTTCTTCGTCATGATAGTAATGTGGTTGCTTACCTTTTCATGACTTTTGTGGTTGACTATATATACTTGTCTTTTTCGACAACTAACTCTCTTTTTGTAGGATCAAAATCAATGTATCCTTACTTGGCACCCAAACTAGGGGGAGTATTGTCTAAGGGGGAGCAGTTGGCTTGCATCATTCCGCTACGCAATTCTTTTTTTTGTTTTGACAAAAAGGGGGAGAATTAATATTAAACTCAATCTTTACTTTTGCATATCTATCATATATAATTAAAAGTTGAGTAATACATAGTTTAATATAGATCTTTAAAAGACTTGATACTATAATTATTGAGTTGCTTAAAAATAAAATTTGTGTTTTGTCCTCAACAAAAAGGGGAAGATAGTTAAAACAAATATCGTCTAAAAACGTTATTTATATTTTACGATCTTTGCTAATATTTTGTTGTAGACAAAGTATAAACTTTATTTTCTAGCAAAGTATAACTATACTATAAGTCTCACATATAGAAACTTTATTTCTAGAAAACATTACACTTGCTACATGATTCATTGTTTATCTAACAATGTTGATAGCATATTAAGTGTCAAAACATATTTAGTAAGTTTTACTAAATAATGTGTCTTATTAAGTTATATGTCTTCAAACTTCTTTAGTAACTCAAGTACTTAGTAAAAACACATCATACAAACATTAGTCTATGTTGCTACATGAATACTTTTACAAGTTCACTTTCATATTAGTAAAAGTCAAAAATTAGAAATATACATCTACATCATGCATTATATCATACATGTCTTGTCAAAGCTCTTTGTAAATCTTTGTAAAGATCTCATGCATATCTTTGCTATATTCTCACTCAACATATCTTACAAGTTGACTTTGAATGTTATTGATTAGACTTTTCATAGATATGGAAAGATTTCTTGGAAGGAACTCTGCCAGCTCTGGCGGAACCTTGGAAATACAAGGGCGGAACCCTTGATTTGGTTCCGCCTGATCCGTGGCCTAGTTGTTTGGTTTTTCCTATAAATAGCAAGCCACA
Source organism: Artemisia argyi (assembly GCA_030686995.1). Taxonomy (NCBI): domain Eukaryota; kingdom Viridiplantae; phylum Streptophyta; class Magnoliopsida; order Asterales; family Asteraceae; genus Artemisia; species Artemisia argyi. The sequence goes on along the minus strand of CM060708.1, from coordinate 58,100,093 downwards.
TCCGAGAAATTCTTTATCATTTAGAAAAACTTTACACACATACTCTCATTTCTTTCATCTAACTCAGTAGCATCTCATTTGTGTGATTCTCTTTTGTAGCAATGAAGTCCACAAGTTTATCCGAAAAGACTACAAGCTTCAACATAACATTGCAAGACTTGGTAGCTTTGCATTGTGTAAACTCTTATAGTTTATACATCATTTGTCTGTATATTATCTATAGTGATCTGTTAGTATTTTAGTTCTTAAAATACATAGAGTCCTGGGAGTGGTTGTACCCTTAGAAAAGATGTCGACATCTAGCTTAGTGTCGGAAATATTATATAGGGGACATTAGGAGTGGTTGTACCTTTGTAAAAGAACCTGGTATTTAGCTTTGTACCGGATAAAGTGTAAGCGACGAGTGTAAGGTTCTCTCCGCCGAGAAGGAAGCTTGTTGACTAGTGAAGGATACTCTCGAGTTGGATACTCGGGGCGTAGAGTAGGGCAAGGAGAAAGAGTCCTTGTAGCCAAACCACGATAAACACTCATGTTGTGGTTTGATTTTGATTGTTGATTACACGTAAAGTTAACAAAGTAAATCAAGTTAAAAAGCGGTAAACTATTCAACCCCCCTTCTGGTTTTCCATATAATACATGTTTAAAACAAGGGTTGTCATAATGCCTCTTATCATATTGTAAATCCTAACTATACGAATGTAATCTCACTAACGGTCTCGGGATGCATCGCTAACGCAAGTTCTAGAATCTAATTACTATCGGTACACTCACAAACACTAAAGATAAATGCTTTTTTGGTACATCCCCAATTTACCTGACTTGCAGCGGAATGGAATATCTGGGGGTGTCTGTCATAGCATCACAGTTACGGTTACATTGAACGACCTAAAGTGTCGTTTGGAAAATACATCGTTTGATCATTGAAATAATCCAGAGTTTACAATATGAGGTCCCCAAAAGGTGTTGCAAGTTTATGAAAAACAAGTCATACTAGATCAAACGTTTACATAAGTGCATGAAATAATAGTGAGACGCGTTGACTCCGCGACTCCATGAAGGTCCAAATGCATGTCACATGAGCTACCTTAATAACCTGAAATACATTGCTAAAACGTCAACACGAATGTTGGTGAATTCCATAGGTTTATAAAATGTAATGTTGTACGGCCACCACAAGTATAAGTGCAAGATAAAAGTCAAGTAAAATAGTACAATAGACCTTAAGCTCATGACCCCGAAGCTAGACTGTTGAAATTATATGCCCCTCCTGAATGTTTTACCAGAACACTCCCAAAATGTCAGACATGAAATGCATCCGCTTACTGTTGGTAATAACTACCACGGATGGAGGCGTCACCCTCAATAGATCTATCCACTCACTCTCGCTTAATCGGCAAATTAACGGTCCATGATAATAAATATGGGACTTTAACAGGTTGGTAAGGCAACTTAAGCAATGTACATATGTTTTGGTACTTGGGCTCGTACTAAAATAATTGATGCAATGTATTCCCCCGTGGGATTTGAAATCAAAATATTGAATTGAAAACGGGGCTATGAAAACTCACCTTAAACTGATGATACTGTGATGAAGTGAAATGAACAACAACAATGAACGGTTAGCTGCCTCAACCTAATATGAATGATGAACGATCTTTTTAGATCACAAAATGATGTTATGAATGTCCAAGCACATGTTTCCTATACCACTCTACTCTTTGGAAAAATACTTGTTGTTATAAAAAATATACATTTTCCAAGACTTAGGAAAATAAGGCAACTAGAAAAATAAAACTAGTTGAAATGTGTATATATATATATATATATATATATATATATATATATATATATATATATATATATATATATATATATATATATATATATATCGTATGTATCAATGTTAGTGTTGAAATCCTCGGTTTGAAATCCTTGATATAACGCCTTGTAGTAATAAAAATATACTTGTGTTCACTAATACATCATTAGTTATGAATTTGGGTACTTGGTATTATTTCTAGAAATCTAGAGTAACTATGTAGTTTTAGTGTTATTATTTTCTAAAGCTGTCAAAATAATATAAGTTTTGCCGATATTGAAACGTGAATATCTTTGTCGTTATAAGTCCGTTTTACTTGTTCTTTATATCCACGGTTACGTCTTAGTATGTAGTAATATATTTTGGAAAGCTTGGCTCCTCCGGGTTACGTCAAAAGCCTCGTTTTGTCCGACGAAAAACGTCCAACAGCAACAATTTTCAGAAAATATACTTTTCGTCAATAAACTTGCAAAAATCATCACTTCTTCGTTATAAACTCTTTTTAATCCGTTCTTTCACCTACGGATTCGTTTTTGAAAGTATTTTCAAAAAATTTTGCCAAAGTTTCCTTTATGTTTACTGATTTTCCTGGATTTAAAAAATGGGACAGAATGTTTATATACTTGTTACAAATCCATTTTTCATGTTCAAAACTAGTTTCAACTTCAACCAAATCTCTTGCAAACACCACAAAGCTATACTAATCCTACCATACACCTTCTTAGGGTGCCATGGGTTCCTAATCACTACTAATCATGTTAATTTTACAAAGGAACACCAAAATCAAAATCTAGGGTTTGTATGTTCAAAAAGTTAACAAAAAATAATGTGGTATAGCTAACTTGTACATGAAATTAAGCATGAAAACCATAAGATACAAGTATTAATTGGATGAAATCATGAAAATAAATTTGATAACTCACTTTAAAATAATAGGTGATTAGATGATGAGAAATCTTGTGTTACTTGTGTTTATGTTGCAAGAATCTTGATTAGAATGACAAAAGGAACAACTTTGTAGCTTTAAACTTTGGAAAATCTTCACTTGATCATGGATTTTGAAATGGGTCGTGGGTATTGAGAGAAAGAGATGAGGTTTTGAGCTTTTGATTCCAAGAAATTGTTATGTTTATGTTTTAGGTGTTTGTAAAGATATTTAGGTAAAGGTTTACAGTGTAATAAGATTACATATATGCATGAGGTTAAAAATAAAAGTCATGTGGTCTAGGGGTGTGCTCATGGCCGGTTTTTCATGGGAAAAGGAGAAGCAAAATCGGTTTTGGTAACATAGGAAATGTAGTGTAATATCAGTTGTAGTTTAGTGTAAGTATTAGTTATAATCGGGTACCGGGTTTGCTAGAAATAAATATTAACGAAGTTAACCGGGACTTAATAAAGTCATAAAAATGTTAAAAATATGTTGGGTACAAGTACTGAGTGTTCGGGTGATTATTGTTTAGTTTTCACGAAAACCATCGTAATATTTATAAACTTGCGTTATAAATAAAATAAATTTCCAAAATACTGGGTAAATGAATATTATAACTTTTATGATGATATAATGGATATAAAAATATGTCGGGACCATTGTGGTAATATTTAGATATATTCGTCGTGTTTAGTAACCGTGTGTTAACGTTTATTTATAAATAATTATAAGGAAAACGTTAAATGTATCAAATATATAAATTTGAAAATCCTAAGAGTGGTATAACATGAAAATGCTGTTATGATGATATGCAGACTGTCTCTAGTCCGTATACAATGTCCTTACTGATAATGAAATGAATTTGCATCTAAACCAATACGGTTACGCGAATTTTAATACCCGTAAACTAAATTTATGATGAAATGAGTAATGCAAGTGAATAGTGAAAACTTTTCCGGCAATGAATAGTGTTCAGTGAATAGTAAAATTCTCAAATATTTCTCAGAATATCAAATTGACCTCGAAAATGATGAATAGTAAAACAATGAATAGTGTTTTGATGAATAGTGATTTATGAATAGTAAAATGTCGAAGTTTGGGAAATGACCTGAAATGGTGAGTTGTGACAGTCTTCCCCTCTAAAAGGAACTTCGTCTCGAAGTTCAGTTTATGTTGGTCTCTGAAGACATATTGGTGAAAAGGTGATGGTATTCGAGAATTCCAGCGAACTTTCACGATTGGAATTCGACTCTGATTCAACTGTTCGACCTAACTGTCCATGATTTCTACTTGTTCTCCTACAAGGTTTATGTTTGACTTTGGGTTGGATTCCTTTCCAAATGGGATTATGAGTGACTAATCTGAAAAGATGATAATACATGGTTGTGTAATCCCGTTGTTTTCTAACAAGGCTCAAGTCTGACGGTCACTAGGCCTTCTCTGTCTGAAATATTACATGGTCCGGTGTATATCGGGTTTAACTTTCCAAGTTTTCTGAATGATATCATGCCTTTCCTAGGCAGAACTTTCAACATAACTCTGCCTACCAACTTGAAGTTTTAATGGTTTACAACTTATTGAACTTGTAACTGATTCTTGACTTGTAGGAAATTTCTGGTTATTTCATGAATGCCTACTAGACTAGTATGTTGGGCTTTTCCAAATTTCAATCCGTCAATGGATATTGGCACCTCGACCATAGAGTGCCTCAAATGGTGTAGTCTCTATGCTCGCGCGATAACTATGATTGCAACTGAATTTGGTTTATGATAACTGGTTAGTCTAACAATTTCTAGGGTCAATCACTCATGCTCTGAGCATACTTTCCTATGTTTGAATTCTTCTCTCGCTTTGACCATCGGTCTGAGGATGATAGGTGATGTTTACATCTAAATGGGTTTCTGAAGGAAATCCTGAAATGATTGCTTGAAGTCCAAGGTGAATCGGTTTCCTTAACAGGAATAACTAAAATGGGTACAATAAACCTTTGTGACTAATTCCACAACGTTCGGTCCTTCGAACTTGGCGTTATCTGAAAGGGATAGAATATAGGTAACAATTTGATTCCTTGTGTTTTGTTCCAACGGATGATAAGACATATGTCTTTCTTTGTCTAGTGGGTTTGGTCTCCACTACTGAAGTTCGTGATTAATTTGTGCTAATTCCTTCATCACATATTCCAAATATTCTTTATTGTCAAGTCACAAATCCAAATGCATAAGCGATGTTGTAGGGAAAGTGGTTCTGGAAATTTGTCTCGCGATTGTAAGTTTTGGTTGAAATCTTTTTTTGAATAAACGAATTTAGAAAATGGAGCAAATGATTTACTAAGTAATATTTTTCCTGATGATTCAAATTTTCAGTAGTTATGAAATAGAAAAATGTTTTCAAACATGTTGTGATTAAGACCGCTTACCAAAGTTTGATGTCTATGTATATTTCTCATTGTACAATAGTGTTGCTAAAGATTGACCAAAAAGGATCGTATTTGTTCAAAATAGGAATTTCAGAAATCATTTTTCCACAAGGTATGTGATTTATGTAAACCCATCAACTTTATTTAAGAGTTAAAACACTAACAAGGATACAATGGTAGTATAGAAAATGTTCGCTTAAATGCATAGATGTCGTACATTTAGTTCCTGAGGTTGGATAATGCCTATTGGTGGTTATCAGGCATAACTACAAGCATAGGTATTTAGACTAACTTAAGTCCTGAAATATTTTATCGTTGTAATTGGCAAGACGAAGGTATCACTTGATGTTGTGTCGATGAATGTCTATTCTGTTTTCCCATGTAAATAAGGAGATATGTTCCGGTTTGATCCCTTTCTTGGTATGGAGGTGAGGTTATCGGAAATTTCTAGAGACATAATGCCTTAGAGGAATCTACATCGATATTCTTGATTCAAACAATTGTCCTTTGTGAAAACTTACTGCAGGAAAGTTTATGTATGGATGAGGCCATGTTTAAATGAAATGCTCTACAGTCTCAATTAGAGGCTTGGTTTATTTCTATTGTGTTGTCCTGTGGACATTTATATTGAGTTCAATCTTGTAGCTCAGTCTAGCTAGTACTTTTAAATGATAGAATTAGACAACTAAGTCAGAGATGGTGATTTGGATGGTCTCGCGGTATCTTAGAATTTGTTGTTGAGTTATGAATTCTCTCACTATATACTTTTAGTTCTGTTTAGTAGTTTTGTAATCCTTTTATTGCTTTTCTTGTATCGAGGAATCCTACATGTAATTGATATGGAAAGTCTCTCCTAGGGAAGTCAATGGGAAAATCCAACTTAATGGCTAAGTGGGTGACAGGTGGGGTAAGTATCCAGGGATAGTTCGGCAAAAGAGATGTTTATGGAAGAGTTCCTTTGTTTACAAAACTTTTAAATGAAGATTGTTATTAACAATCATTTGAAAAGGTAATTATTTCCTTCATGGCATAATCCTTCCTGAATTTTACATAGGTGATCAGGCTATGTACAATTGAGGACTAATGATGCGATGTTTGATTTTGTCAAAATATCATAACTTTTCTCAAAAGTTTTAGATGGTGTTCAACGCATTGTTATTAAAATGGTATCCTGATGTTTTCTTTCAAGTAACATGAAAATTGCCTCGCGTAATAATAGTAAATACTTGGTGTAATGACAGAAAAATCAATTTATAGGATGGTAATAAAATAGCTTACTTCAGAAATTTTTCTGTAAAACAATTTCCCCATATGATAGTAAAATAGCTTGAATGGTGTATTGGATACGTGGGTGAATCTTGTCGAATGGTAATAGTCTACTAATTCATCAAAAACGAAATCAGCCAAATCCCTGATAAGACAATGCTAAAATGTTGCGAAACGATTGAAGTTTGAGCAATTGGGATAGAAAATGGAGTAAACGATGGTTATGATTATCACGGAGGTAACAAAGGATAGATACTACATTGGATAGAAAAGTGCTTAATACAACTAGGTTATGTCATCGTACCAACGGTAAGTACAAAAGGAAAGATACAACCCTAAAGGGCTTGAACTACGGTTTATATATTGAAACAAAGCTCCTCCTGCTGAAGCATTGTTGTTATCCTTGATGTTGCTAATATCCTGGCAGTTCTCTTTCAACAGCTCACGCTATTCCTCGAGCGATTCAGTCTTGATTCCAAGTTCCTGATTTTCCTTGTTCCTTAGCTCCGGGCAGTCATTCTTGAAATGCCCTAAGTTTCCACATTTGAAGCAACTCCCTGGGATCTTCTGATTTGTGAGTTTCCTACAGTCTTCAGTCCGATGACCCTGCTTCTTGCACACTCCACACGTTTTACTGCAATGATCTCGGTGATGTTGATTACACAGGTTGCAGTAAGGTAACTTTCCAATATACCTTCTCTTTGTGTACGGTTCTGCAGCAAAGGCTCTATTCACTTCTTGTCCTTTGGGTGATTGTTGAGCAGCATTACAACCTAGATTGTTGTTCTACTTCCTTTTATTGTCACTATTGTTTCCTGATGTCTCGGCGTGAACTATGACCAACATACGAATTTCATAGGAGAGTCCCCCGATGTACCTTTCAAGTTTCTTGCTTTCCGGTTCATCCATTGCAGAACCTAGTCGTGTTAATTCATAAAAATGAGTAGTGTACTCGTCAACATCATTTCCTACCATGGTAAAGTTTAGTGTTTCCTGTTCCTTTGCTCGTAATTCATTTCATACACAAAATGTTATACCCATCATCCTTCTTAGTTTCTCCCAAGAGTGTGAGTAGGCAGCATCAACTCCCACCATCTTAATATGTTTGGTCTACCATTCCTGGGCATGATCCTGAAAAGTGCATGTGGCGAACTTAACCTTGTCTTCCTTACGACAGTCGCCACATTGAAATATTGTTTCTATTTCTTCGAACCATTTGAGAAATTCCTTTGTGTCTCTAGTTCCGCTAAAGGAGGGAGGATTGCACCCCATAAATTCCACGTGAGTAAGTTCCTTAGTGAGGGCGGTGGCTATGTTCTTGGCAATGACTTGTCCAACAACAGCTTGCGTCATGCTTGGAGTGGTTTGCTTAAATCTCGCTTCATCAAATCATAAGAGACCATGAGGATATAGTTAATAAAAGTCATCATATTCACAACACATGAATATAATACATGAAAATTTCGGTCTTCGTGAACCGATATCACAAATAGCACAACCATTCCTTACATAGTAGAGTCACACTTGATATACTTGTTTGTACAACAATCAAAAGACAACAAGTTCTTTAGACTATGTCCCACACTTTCTGTGGCTAGGATAATAGTAAAAGCTAGTGAGGATATAAGTCTGGTCTAGGGACTTCCTGGTGTCCCTCTGTGTGAAGTTAGGTTCGTGGCATCATAAGGTCGAGATAGTCCTGAAGTGGTGTCTGAAGTTATGCATCTATCAAATCTTAGATAATGTAGGTTTTGAACCATTCCTGAAGAATCTACGGATGTTCCTGTTGAGTCCGTGATATTGGTATTATCTACTAGATGTTATCTAGTTCATGGCAAGTGGGAATGGAAAAGGAAAATGACAATGGTGGTACTAGTGAATGGAATACTACCCTCTTTCGCGCTACCTCGCGATATCTAAGAGGTAAAACTAAAGTACGCACTGTGGTACGACCAATAGTGTAATAAGTAACTGATGGTGGTGGTAGTACCTGAGTAGTGAGTGCTCTACTAGTGATGGAAAGAAACATACTATTTTCCTTCCAATAAACATCCTAATAAGTTTATTAAGATTAAGTCTGAATACTCTACCATAAGGCATTCTATGTATGGGCTAAATGATATGAAAACCCTGTTCCTATGACAATCAATGGTGCTAATGGTGGTGTAAGTGCAACTGGTGGTATAATGGTAGTGGAAGATGACAAGGCATCTTCAATGTCGGAATCCGATAAAAGGATGTCAGGGTGAGTATCTGAAGACATGTCACTTGTAAACCAGGTCAATAAAATGATATATATATATATACAAATATGAGTATAAATAACTCGCACAGGGTATGCATGAAACAACATGTATCATGATTATGCACTTATGATGAAATGATGAGATGCTATGATGATGCGGTTATAGTCTAGGGTCCAAGATACATCCTAGTTCGCTATAACCTTAGCTCTGATGCCAATCTGTCACACCTCCAATTTACCTAACTTGCAGCGGAATGGAATACCTGGGGGTGTCTGTCATAGCATCACAGTTACGGTTACATTGAACGACCTAAAGTGTCATTTGGAAAATACATCGTTTGATCATTGAAATAATCCAGAGTTTACAATATGAGGTCCCCAAAAGGTGTTGCAAGTTTATGAAAAACAAGTCATACTAGATCAAACGTTTACATAAGTGCATGAAATAATAGTAAGACGCGTCGACTCCGCGACTCCATGAAGGTCCAAATGCATGTCACATGAGCTACCTTAATAACCTGAAATACATTGCTAAAACATCAACACGAATGTTGGTGAATTCCATAGGTTTATAAAATGTAATGTTGTACGGCCACCACAAGTATAAGTGCAAGATAAAAGTCAAGTAAAATAGTACAATAGACCTTAAGCTCATGAATGTTTTACCAGAACACTCCCAAAATGTCAGACATGAAATGCATCCGCTTACTGTTGGTAATAAATACCACGGATGGAGGCGTCACCCTCAATAGATCTATCCACTCACTTTCGCTTAATCGGCAAATTAACGGTCCATGATAATAAATAGGGGACTTTAACAGGTTGGTAAGGCAACTTAAGCAATGTACATATGTTTTGGTACTTGGGCTCGTACTAAAATAATTGATGCAGTGTATTCCCCCGTGGGATTTGAAATCAAAATATTGAATTGAAAACGGGGCTATGAAAACTCACCTTAAACTGATGATACTGTGATGAAGTGAAATGAACAACAACAATGAACGGTTAGCTGCCTCAACCTAATATGAATAATGAACGATCTTTTTTGATCACAAAATGATGTTATGAATGTCCAAGCACATGTTTCCTATACCATTCTACTCTTTGGAAAAATACTTGTTGTTATAAAAAATATACATTTTCCAAGACTTAGGAAAATAAGGCAACTAGAAAAATAAAACTAGTTGAAATGTGTATATATATATATATATATATATATATATATATATATATATATATATATATATATATATATATATATATATATATATCATATGTATCAATGTTAGTGTTGAAATCCTCGGTTTGAAATCCTTGATATAACGCCTTGTAGTAATAAAAATATACTTTTATTCACTAATACATCATTAGTTATGAATTTGGGTACTTGGTATTATTTCTAGAAATCTAGAGTTACTACGTAGTTTAGTGTTATTATTTTCAAAAGCTGTCAAAATAATATAAGTTTTGCCGATATTGAAACGTGAATATCTTTGTCGTTATAAGTCCGTTTTACTTGTTCTTTATATCCACGGTTACGTCTTAGTATGTAGTAATATATTTTGGAAAGTTTGGCTCATTCGGGTTACGTCAAAAGCCTCGTTTTGTCCGACGAAAAACGTCCAACAGCAACAATTTTCAGAAAATATACTTTTCGTCAATAAACTTGCAAAAATCATAACTTCTTCGTTATAAACTCTTTTTAATCCGTTCTTTCGCCTACGGATTCGTTTTTGAAAGTATTTTCTAAAATTTTTGCCAAAGTTTCCTTTATGTTTACTGATTTTCCTGGATTTACAAAAATAGAACAGAATGTTTATATACTTGTTACAAATCCATTTTTCATGTTCAAAACTAGTTTCAACTTCAACCAAATCTCTTGCAAACACCACAAAGCTATACTAATCCTACCATACACCTTCTTAGGGTGCCATGGGTTCCTAATCACTACTAATCATGTTAATTTAACAAAGGAACACCTAAATCAAAATCTAGAGTTTGTATGTTCAAAAAGTTAACAAAAATAATGTGGTATAGCTAACTTGTACATGAAATTAAGCATGAAAACCATAAGATACAAGTATTAATTGGATGAAATCATGAAAATAAATTTGATAACTCACTTTGAAATAATAGGTGATTAGATGATGAGAAATCTTGTGTTACTTGTGTTTATGTTGCAAGAATCTTGATTAGAATGACAAAAGGAACAACTTTGTAGCTTTAAACTTTGAAAAATCTTCACTTGATCATGGATTTTGAAATGGGTCATGGGTATGGAGAGAAAGAGATGAGGTTTTGAGCTTTTGATTCCAAGAAATTGTTATGTTTATGTTTTAGGTGTTTGTAAAGATATTTAGGTAAAGGTTTATAGTATAATAAGATTACATATATGCATGAGGTTAAAAATAAAAGTCATGTGGTCTAGGGGTGTGCTCATGGCCGATTTTTCATGGGAAAAAGAGAAGCAAAATCGGTTTTGGTAACTTAGGAAATGTAGTGTAATATTAGTTGTAGTTTAGTGTAAGTATTAGTTATAATCGGGTACCGGGTTTGCTAGAAATAAATATTAACGAAGTTAACCGGGACTTAATAAAGTCATAAAAATGTTAAAAATATGTTGGGTACAAGTACTGAGTGTTCGGGTGATTATTATTTAGTTTTCACGAAAACCGTCGTAATATTTATAAACTTACGTTATAAATAAAATAAATTTCCAAAATACTGGGTAAATGAATATTATAACTTTTATGATGATATAATGGATATAAAAATATGTCGGGACCATTGTGGGAATATTTAGATATATTCGTCGTGTTTAGTAACCGTGTGTTAACGTTTATTTATAAATAATTATAAGGAAAACGTTAAATGTATCAAATATATAAATTTGAAAATCCTAAGAGTGGTATAACATGAAAATGCTGTTATGATGATATGCAGACTGTCTCTAGTCCGTATGCAATGTCCTTACTGATAATGAAATTAATTCGCACCTAAACCAATACGGTTATGCGAATTTTAATACCCGTAAACTAAATTTACGATGAAATGAGTAATGCAAGTGAATAGTGAAAACTTTTCCGGCAATGAATAGTGTTCAGTGAATAGTAAAATTCTCAAATGTTTCTCAGAATATCAAATTGACCTCGAAAATGATAAATAGTAAAACGATGAATAGTGTTTTGATGAATAATGATTTATGAATAGTAAAATGTCGAAGTTTGGGAAATGACCTGAAATGGTGAGTTGTGACATTTTTCCTAATAATCTAAAGGCGAACCTCGCATATTTGGGGTGGAAATTTCTTGAGTGGTATGGTTTTTGTTCTAGTCATGTAACTCCTATCCATGAGACGCTTATTAAGACTAAAGTTTCTCTCCTAAATGTTGCAAAAAATTTTAAATTTTGTACTAAAATTGCCCTAACAAATATTTCTTTCTATTTTATTACACATTCACTTTTAAACAAAACAAAAAACAAGTGAGGTTGTTGTTTCTAAGGTATCCCAATTTACCCTCTTACACTTAAGTCGAACATTATCCCCAATGTTCAATTAAAAGATGTAAAAGTAAAAATAAATGAGAATGAAAGAAACTAATACTCCCCTGATTCGCTTGGTATGGAAAATATGGTAACATGGTTAGATCTTCCTCCAAGAAAATGTGCATGTAAGGCTTCACTTCTTAAATATAATCATCTTCTTGTCCAATATAACCTGTTAAACAATAAAGTAAACAAAACATGAAACCTCACGTAAAATCGGCGGTAAACTATATATATAAAAGTAAATCCTAGAAAGCAAATAAAGATATAATACTTGCAAAATAAATGTTTGCAGGTTCATGGAGTTCAAAATTTTAAGATTTTACGAAACTTTACAATTCCGGCAGAAAAACAAAATCTGGAAAAAATTTCAGAATATAAGGTCTGACGCCGTTAGGTTTCAATTCTAACGCCGTCAGAATGGACCTGACAGAATTTTTATATTTTGTTTCCGGAAAATTTCTTGAAAAATCAATGTTTTAAGACCTAGAATTCCTGCAGAACACTCATTGTGACTCAATACAAGCATTTGACTCAAAAAAATACTAATATGTATGTTCATATCTTATTGTTATCGTTCATGTTCAATCCGTTCTTAAAACAAATATGAGCTTCCCTTACACTTATCTTTTGCAAAATACCTTCATATGTAATTAAGACGAAGTTAAAAACAAAATAAAGCATTTTTACATATTCATTTGAGACATGAACAATAAACAATGAGAATGAAGATACATACGGAAACAAATAAATAAACAAATAAACAAAATAAAAATAAAGCTTGGGTTGCCACCCAAGAAGCGCTTTTCTTTATTTATGAGCCTTGTAGCTTGAATCAAAGTCATACCCTATCTTATGTGAGTGAGTTCCTCATTGAGGACATCTTTAGGATCGAACTTAGGTTTTAGCTTCCTATCGGTACGCTTTGTTTGGTATGACTTTTCAAACTTTTCTCCATCCGGATCATATAATGTCATTTTTATGTGCCATGATTCATCTCCTTCATTAGGTGGCTTGTTCCAATTCCACTTACATTTATCACTCTCGCTCTTCCACCTATTCATTCCTAGGTTAATGGGCAAAAATTCTAGGAATTCAATCATCTTTCTAAAATCTAGAGGATCTTCAAATGGGTCCAATTTTGTGTCCCTGGCTAAGAGTTGTTCTACCGAATGCGTTTGGTTAACAAATTCTTCTTCTAGGTAGAATGGGCGTTGAGGTCCTATCAAGTCTCTATTGATCCAAGGTCCATACCTAGAGGGTCTCCTATTTATATCTACCCAATGGGGTGTGGGTTCCTCATTGTTGTCATAGGCGTGTTTCTTAACATCATAGACCGATCAGGTTTCACCTTCTCCTACCGCTATTTCAAATTCCTTACAATTAATCATCGCACTTACGATAGCTAAAAATCCTCTTCCAATCATCAAAGGGCATGTCGTGTCACTAACCATATCAAGGACGTGGAAATCGGCTAAAATAGTTAATCTTCCTATGTGCACTAATATGTCCTTTACTACCCCAACCGGATATGCGACACTTCCATCTGCAAGGCCAATAATTACCTCTGTTTCATCTAGTTTACCGAGCTTTAGAGTGGTGTAGAGGAGAAGCTAGTTGAGGCTTGATCCAAGATCGGCTAATGTGTCAAAAGCTTCAGAATTCCCAATCTTGCAAGGTAAAACAAATATGCCCGTATCATCTAATTTTTTAGGTAATTTATTTTGAACGAAGGCGGTACCATTTTTACCTAACTTAAGCTTTTTATCATATTTTTCTAAAAGGGCATGATAGTAAGGAGCACGAGCTAAGACATCAATGATTGGACGCTCAAGGTGAAGTTCCATAAAATCTTCGTCAAGGTCTTGAGTAAGAGGTGTTTCAATAATTTTGTTGACCGGCTTTTATTTGTTGTTTCATCTTGTTGGTCTTTTTTAAGAATTGTACTTTGCTTGAAACACGTGCTCATAACATTGACCGAGTAATATTGTGGGCAAGAACTAGGAGACGAAACTGATGAAATGGAGTTAACGTTTAGTTTCGGTTTCTTGACTGTGTCACTTGGAAGGGCTCCCAAGTCTCGATCATTTAGAATTTTCAACAAGGTGTCAATTTTATTGGTCATCTCGATTTGCTTCTGTTTGAAATCAGTTTCAGACTTTGTCAAACGCGATTCTTGAGATGCCATAAAATTGGACATCAATCCTTTAAAATTATTGGTATTTCAGTAATTTTTGGAAGGATTGTTGTTGAATGTATGGTTCGGGGTTGGAGCATTTGGTTGGAAACGATTAGGTGGATTAGAAGAATTGTTTTGAGAGGGGTTTTGGTTTTGTTTCCACCTAAGGTTTGGGTGATTTTTCCAAGAGGGGTTGTAGGAGTCACCATAAGTGTTTGGCTCAGGCTTGAAAGTGTACCACTTTTCTCCCACTCCATCGGTACGTGAAGATGCGTAGTCCGCAAAAGCTTGTTCGGGGAGTTTCATGCAATCACGAGTGTCGTGGGGACCACTACAATACTCACATGAAGAAGTGATTTTATTCACTTGGCTTGAAGGTATAGGAGCCTCGTAGGATTTCATGAGAAACTTGACTTAGTCCTCAAATTCCATGATCCTACGGTGGGGAATGCTTTAATTATTTAAGGGCAAAGATATTGCCTTGAATGTTTTGCTCAAATCATAGGGATCATTCCAACATTCATTGTCATAGAGAGCAAAATCTTCTATGATCCCCCATGATTCTTCTGCATTCTTGTCACGTAGCTTACCACCGGCCGCTTGGTCAATGGTTTGCCTTGTGGATTGATTGACATGACCATAAAAGATTGGACTTGAAACAAGTCCAAGCTTCATAAAGAGTTTCACCTTGACATTGTTAGAACATCAAGATGTCATTCCTTAATTTGGTAGTTCTTATCGGTGGGAAAAATTGAGCAAGGAAACGAGAGGTGAGATCATCCCAAGAGGTGATGGAAAACGCTCAAGCCATTCAAAGAGGTGGCAAAACGGGTGGGCCGGGCGGGCACGGGCTAAAAGGGCACGGGCCAAACGGGCACATATTATACAAATCGCTTTATAGAAGATCAAAAATAACAAAATAAATTCATTAAACGTAATACTTCATTTATATTTTAAAAAAAATTAAATATATTACGATTATAGTGTTCTCCAATTAAGAGAAAACGATTATAGTGTTCTCTAATTAAGAGAAAATATGTGCCTGTTAGTGCCCATTTAATTTTTCAACGGGCTAAATATGCCCATTTCAAAAAAAGAAGGGGCTAAATGTGCCCAAGTCTTTTACAAAGTAGTCAAAATTAGCCTTTTTTTTCATTTTGGGCACAAATTGCCACCTCTAACTAGTTTGGTCAAGTAGAGAGAACTGGAAGAGACGCAATCGGGTCGTCTCTCGAGTGGCAACATCAAGGTCTATGGAATCAACGATTTCAAGGATATCCTTGAGATGTTGGTTTGGATCTTCGGAACGAAGTCCATGGAATGCACATCCGCTTTGCACCAACTGGATGGTGTCAGATCGCAAGGGAGACACATTGGCTCCTTGGTTGAGCTCAATGGTGTTTCGATAGCCTTGGTGGCCAGGTCGGGAGTATTCTCCTAAAGTGCGGGCTCTAGGTGGTTCGAGTGGGTTTTGGTGGTTTGATTGACTGGCGGGTTCAAGGATATTATCACCTTCCCTGATGGATGGTGATATGGATTATGAACAAAAGCACGAAGAAAAGATAGACTAAAGAAAACATAATAAAAATCTCACTAGATAGGAATCAAGTGAGTAGACCTAATAAAAATAATTCAACCTAAGCAATTACTATTTCCTGGCAGCGGCGCCAAAAACTTTGATGCGAGATTACAAAACTCACAAAAGTTTTACTTCTCAAGAGATCTTGAGAAGCTTGCAATCCTCCAGGAAGTGTACCTGACTGGTGTAGTATAGTGAGTGGCAAGTACCGGGGGATTGATCATTCTCTAGGGGAATAGTGTCGTTAGAATTAAAAACTACGTTAACTAGGTCTAGAGGTGAGGGATGATTCTTTTTTGTATTTTTATATTTTTAGGAAAGCAATTAAAGTCTCGGGTTTTGGAAGATTGAACGGAATTAGTTACTAGTCAACTAACCTAAAAGCTAATAATAAACAAAATAAAATAAAATAACAATAAAATAAAAGTGGTGGACTACCTATAAAAGGAAAAATGTGTTTACTTAAATTTCACTACTCCCTAGTTATTTCCTATTGATTTATTGATTTGTCACGATTGTTTGGATGAAGGATTGTATTCCTTAATACCATTCGTGGGGGTGTGTACAGCCTTCCTCAACCCTATGAGTTTCTATCTCTTCTTATGTCGACATATTTAGTATCCTAACATAGCCTCATTAATAGTCCCTCATGCATTAAATACAATCAATAAAACCGTAGTACACACCCGATTACGTTTCGTAAGACGTTCAAGCTAGTTACCGTATAGGATATTTAGCCAGGTTTCTTAAGCATAACGTTAGTCAATCAACCAAACAATCAATAACAAATCAACAATCAATAATCAATAACTAGGTTTTATTAGATCTAAGCAAACACGAAGAAATCTAAGCTAGTATGTTAAAGTAAAGAAAAGACAAACAATTAATCAAACAACGCATAGACATATTGAATAATTAAAAAGAAAGCTTATCTTTAATTTTACATGAAAGAAAAGAGGGTTTGAAAACCCTAAAGTTACTGCAAAATTCGGATTCCCAAGTTACACCACTAAGTTCCTCTTTTTATGAATGAAAAATCGAAAACTATATATAGATTTACAAGGCTGACAGCGTCGGGTTATAATTCTTGACGCCACCAGGTCGCTGCTTTTAGGGTTTTGTATCACCCAAGATAACTTCTGATGTCGTCCCGTTGTATCGCCTCTGGGCCGCCTCGTGTAAGTGCAAAGCCAGGCCCCTCGCCTCAATTGCACCTGACGCCGTCCTGCTATAATTTCCAACTTCTTTTCTAGGGCACCTAGTGTAAAATTCTATCGCATCTTTTCAAAGGGCAACTACATCAGCTCCAAAGCCTGACGCCGTTTGGTGTTATTTCTAGACTGTTCTTGGTTTTCTTGTTTTCTTCATTCTTGAGCATAAAAATGTCTGAAAAGCTCCAAAATGCTCCATTTTCCTGAATTCATGTCCCAAGTACCTAAAATGACAAAAGAAACGATTTAAGATAATATTTGACCATAAAAACATGATTTAGGGCTTAAATGACCCCCTAAAAGCGTATCAAATAATCCTTGTCAGTGCCGCTTCATAGGAATTGGAAGATCCTACAACCTGACGCCGTCAGGTACATTTTGAAGATGTAAGTCACGTTTTAAGCTAGAAAGAGACGGCCCAAAAGAATTTACAAGTGACCGGCTCAAGATATTCCTGACGCCGTCATAACGGCGACTTACAAAAGATGAAACCCTAGATACGGCGAGCTGATGGCATCACAACCTATAAGGTGACACCCTCACATTTGTAAATCGGTGTATACTTTTGCAATTTTTCATTAATTCGGGTAATACTTTGGAGAGGAAAACCCTATATGCATTTTACTACCACTGTAAGGCTTTTACAGCCTTTTTACTTCATGTTTCAATAAGGATAAGTATTCCTTTCAATCAGTCGATATGTCTATCTATTATTTGATTATGTGTTTAACTTTTCTTTGGTTGAACATGTTAGCTTAAGTTTATTTGTGTTTGCTTAGATCTAGTGAAACCAAGTTATTGAATATTGTTTTATTGTTTCTTGTTTAGTTGATTGCCTCGCAGTAGGCTAAGAAAACTGGCTAACCTCTTATATTTAACTAGCTTAAACGTCTTAGAAATGCAACCGTAGAGTGAACTATTGGTTTTTCTCGTTGTATTTATTGTGTGAATTGCGGCTTGTAGATCCTAGATAACTTAATAGACTTTAAGGGATTTAGGGGAGTCTAAGATTCATAGAGTTGGGGACTTCGGCACTTCCCCACGACCAATATTAAAGAATACAACGCTTCAACTGAAACAAGGATGTGACAATTCAACAAATCAGTAAGAGATAACTAGGGAGTAAT
The DNA here is from genome assembly GCA_030686995.1 of Artemisia argyi. Lineage (NCBI taxonomy): Eukaryota > Viridiplantae > Streptophyta > Magnoliopsida > Asterales > Asteraceae > Artemisia > Artemisia argyi. The sequence continues at coordinate 58,081,777 of CM060708.1, read as the reverse complement.
TATATCTAAGTGAACGCGTTTTCCTCCTCATAAGTAGTAACCACTTTTATTTTCTGTTTTAATTAATTTTATAATGATTAGTTTTTTTGGTTAGTTGACTAGCAACTAATTCCGCCCACTCCTTCAAAACAGAGATTTTTACTTGCTTTCTAACAAAATATAAAAATACAAAAAGAATCATCCCTCACCTCTAGACCTATCTCGTCAAACATATTGACCTAACGACGCTATTCCCCTAGAAAACAATCAATCCCCCGGATTTACCTATACTACACTACATGGTTAGGTACACTGCCCAGGAGATTGCAAAACTTCTTTGTGAAGGTTACAAACCTCGCATCAACTACATACATAACTAAGCCACTAATGGGCTTTACAAACTAATATCCGCTAACAACCTCACAGCTTAAGCGGGAGAGGAACAAAAACTCAAGTTGTATCGAAACTCATCAAATAGGGCCTTTGGTGAAGATATATGCATACTGGTAATGAGATGGAACATGGAGAACATGTACTTGACCAGTAGCGACCATGTCATGAACAAAGTGAATGTCAATCTCAATATGCCTCGTACGTTGATGTTGCATGGGATTAGAATAGAGGTAGACAGTACTCACATTGTCACAATAAAACAATCGTAGTCATAGAAAGTGGTGTATGAAGCTCATGTAATAGGTTACGCAACCAACAATTCTTCGCAACAGCATTGGAAACACCCCTATACTCAGCCTCAGCACTCGAAGGAGAAAGTGCAAACTGTCGCTTGGATGACCAAGAGAGAAGATTGTTGCCAAGAAAAACACAGTAACCAGAAGTAGACCTACATGTAGTGGGGCAACTAGCCTAATCTACATCTAAATAAGCAATCAAAGAAAATGTCAAAGACACATAAAGTTGTAATCCATAAGTCAACGTGCCCCAAACATAATGTAATATCCACTTGAGAGCAGATAAATGAGGCTCTCTAGGATCATGTATAGAAAATCACACCTGCTGAACAACATAAGATATATTAGGCCTGGTAAAAGTAAGATACTAAAGGGCACCCGCAAGACTGTGATACAATGTAGGGTCAGAAACAGGATCGCCATCAGCAGTGAGCTTGGAATCCATGTCAACTGGATTACGACATGGATTACAAGTAAGCATACTAGCACGCTCAAGCACCTTAGTGGCATATTTCTGTTCGGATAGAAACATCCCAAAATAGTATGAGCCATCGCAATACCTAGAAAATAATTAAGAGGGCCAAGATTAGTCATGGAAAACTCTACATGAAGAGAAGCAATAACCTGCTGCAGAAGAGTAGTTGAGGATGCAGTCAAAAACTATATCATCAACATATAACAATAAATAAGCAGTATCCGAGCCCTATCAATAACTAAAAAGCGAGGAGTCACACCAACTATGATGAAACCCAACTCAAGCAGCATAAGCAGAAAACCGCTGAAACCAGGCCAGAGGATCCTGTTTAACCCCATATAATGATCTCTGCAAAAGACAAACATGATCGGGATGGCGAGGATCCAGAAAAGCCAGGAGGCTGATGCATATAAACAGTCTCAGATAAGAAACCATGCAGAAATACATTCTTGACATCAAGCTAATGGACAGGCCAATGTCGAGAAATAGCAAGACACATAAATGTGTGTATAGTAGCCGGTTTGACAACCGGACTAAATGTCTCATCAACATCAATACTTGTAAGCTATGTATTACCATTCGCCACAAGGCGAGCCTTGTAGCGGTTAAGACTACCATATGCATTATGCTTGTGTCAAAAAAGCTACATAAAATGAATAATGTTCGCTTCCGGTGGTCGAGGTACAAGAATCCAAGTATTATTTTTAATCAATGCATTATATTCATATATCATAGCACTATACCAATTTTGGTCATTAAACGCATGGGTGTATGACTTGGGAAGGGGTGAAATACTGGACACATTTAAGGTAAATCATTGGGTAGGACAGTTAGAACCAACATGAAAGCGAGTGACCATGGAGTGAGTCAACAAGGGATTGGGATTAGGATTGGGAGTGGGATGTGGTGCTAGTGAAACAACACCGGTGGATTGGGGTGATGCGAGTGGTGTACCAAGCTGTGAGGCAGAATTGGGGTTTGGGTCAAGCGTAGTGGGCTGTGTAGTTTGCGTGGATGGGGTGGTGGTATGGTTAATATGTTGGGTAGAGGATTGTTGTGGCACATGAAGCTGTAAAGTAGTAGGCGTGGGTGGTGTAATGGGAGTGTTAAGTAGATGTTTTTGAATGATATTAGGTGATGTCTCAAGGAAGTTGTATGAGGGTGATGAATTAGGAGTCATAGATCCGTATGGAAATACCGTCTCATCAAAGTTAACGCGACGAGAGAGGATGATCTTTTCGGTATTTAGATCGAGACGCCTATAGCCATGATGGTTTATGGGATACCCGATAAAAATAGCCGGAGTGGCACGCGGTTCTAGCTTGTGATTGGTGTAGATGTGAGGGTAACAAAGGCAACTAAAGATATGAAGATCCGTGTAGTTTGGTCTGGTTTTATAAAGGCGAGTATGAGGAATGTCATTGTTTATGGCAGTAGTGTATAATGTTTAGGAGATAGGTTGCCATGTGAAGTGCTTCAACCTAAAAGGTGGGTGGTAACTGTGCTTGAAATAAAAGTGTGTGAATAATGTTGTTAATGGTACGTATCATTGTAAGGAATTATTGAAGATGATTGATACTGCTGACAGGTTCCTACGGAAGGCTTAGTGACTTTCTGCTGATGATTGGTTCCTGCGGACATATAGAGATCCTATGGATAGAGTTTAACCGTGGATATAACTTATGTATTTTAGGACAAGATATGTAGAATATATTTTATTAGTTTTTCATTATTCGTTTCTTGTAAGAAAGGTTAGGGTTTCCACTAGTATATAAGGAACCCTAGGTCATTGTAATAGGAAAAGTTTCTAGTACGAGTTTCATTAATATTATTAGTTTATCGATTCATAGAGGATCAAGTTTAGTATAAGTTTTTTTTTTTTATATTCTGCATAATTACAAGCTTACAGAGATTATCTAACTTAGTCTAGCTAGTGATTACATTAGTTGACTAACGATCTATTGGCTCGTGATCTATCAAGGTATAGATCCCTACAAGTGGTATCAGAGCCACTAGATATTCTCTGTAACCTCAACACAATCACAAAACTATTCATTCAGTACCAATGGGAGACAAACCAGGCGGTGATGTTGCTCTCTCAGAAGCAGGCTCTCTTACTCAACAACTACAACAGGTGGCCTTCTCCAACAACAATGCAAAACTTCCTTTTCTTAGGAAGGATGAGTATGAGATCTGGGCCATGAAGATGCAGAACTGGATTGTAAGTGTTGACTATAACCTCTGGAATGTTATACTGAATGGTTGTCGTCCTAAAAAGCAAAGTGTTGATACTAATGGTAAAGTTACTATTTTGGAACCTATTTCTGCTGAAGAAATTCTTGCTATTCAAAGGGAGAACAAAGCAAGAACCATATTGCTGCAGGCAATCCCTGATGACCACATGGGAGATTTTCATTCCATGACTGATCCAAGAGAAATCTGGTGGGCCATAAAAGCTAGATTTGGTGGGAATGAAGAATCAAAGAGGATGAGAAAGAGTATGTTGAAACTGGAATTCCAAGAATTCAAGATTACTGAAGAGGAAGGTCTTCACAAAGGTTATGACAGGTTTCAGAAGATTCTGAGTCACTTGAATCAGCTTTTAGCTAGACCTAACAATGAGGAGGTAAATTCCAGGTTCTTAAGAGCCTTACCTCCCTCATGGTCTCAAGTGAGTATATCATTGAAAACCAAAGGTGACTTGGACTACCTCAGCTTTGGTGACTTGTACAACAAACTCAGAGCTTTTGAAGGTGACATAAAGGGATTCTCTCCATATGCAGCAACTCCTTCACAATCTGCATTTGTCAGTTCTAACTCAAACTACATGCCACATACCTACACAAGTCCATCCCCAGCACCACAGGTTTACTCAAGTCCATCCACTCCAAGCCAAAGTCTTCCAATGACCACTTTGTCTTTTTCAAGTGCTAATCCAATAACTCATCCAAAGATTAGCAATGTGATGGAAGATGTACTTCATTCATTTGTTGCTGAAGTTGATAAACAGCAACAAATAGCTTATGAAGACTTTGAGCAAATTGATGAACTTTCTTTGGAAGAATTGGACTTAAAGTGGCAAATGGCTATGCTCTCTCTCAAGGTTAGGAGATTTGAGCAAAAGGTTGGTAAAAAGCTCAATGTGGATGGAAGAGATGCAACTAGGTTTGATAGAAGGAAAGTAAAGTGTTATGCTTGTGGAGAAATTGGCCATTTTGTAAGAGAATGCACAGCCAAGAAGGGTGAAGCCAGTACCAGGTATTCAGCATACAAGAAGAAAGAAGTGGAAGCTGGAGAATCAAAGGCCTTGATCACTGCTATAGATACAAGTGTGGACTGGAATGAGCATGAAGATGCTACAAGCAGTTCTCCTCAAATCTCATGCATGGCTAGTTGTGATGATAGCTTTGGTCTCATGGGAATCTCTCCTCAGGTATCTACTTGTGTTTGTGATTGTGATTCTAAATATACAACTCTAAAAGAAGCTTATGATGATATGAAACCAAAAGATAATGCTTGTTTTATTGAAGCTGCAACTTATAAAGAAGCTTTTAAAACTTTAGAACAACAAAAGGTGTGGTTTCAACAGAATCAATTAGCTTATGAGGAAAAGATTAGAGTTTTAAGTAGAGATTTAGAATGTTCTAGCAATGAATTAAAATTTTCTGAAAAAGAAAAAGCTAGGATTGAGTCTGAGAAAAATGTTTTGCAAGAGAAACTAGATAAAGAAATAACTTTACATAAAAAATGGTTGATTTCAGGAGATAATTTAGCTAGTTGTCTTTATGGTAGTCAAGCTGTGAACTCTGGGATTGGTTTAGGGTTTAAAAAATATGTTGGCTTAGAGGCTAGGAATGATGTGGGTAAATCTACACCAGCAGGCTTCGCAAATTATGTTAAAGAAGGAGCTTTGCATGCAGTACCTGGACCTATCAGAGGTGTATTTATGCCTACTACCAAAACCTCTGACTTTGATGGTTCACACCATCTCTTTGGAAACAAGTCTAAAGACTTGCCAAATAAGTCCGAAGTCCCTCCAACCTTAGGAACCCCCAGGCCCTCATCCCATACGGTTGACTTACCAGAATCAAAGGAAACCACTGGCATTAGGATCAATGACTCCCTTGACACTAGAAGTATATCTAGTAATGATTCTAACAATTATGTCTCTTGTTCTTCCAGGGACAAGACCTCAGAGACCTCTAGTTATGCCAGCTGTGATTCCAAGACCAAGTCAGACTCACCCAAGTCCTCAATAAAGATTTCTGACAAGTCATCTTACAAGTCTATGGACTCTGAAGTTGCTGCTGATGAAGTTCTTTATCAACTAGCCTCTTCTGAAGACTTGTTATTTACTTCTTATGAAAACAATTCCTTTCAGTGTTTACAAAACAATTCTGTTTCTGATGTTTGTTTGAATAATTCTATGTTTAATAAGACATCTTTTGGATTTAATAAATCTTATAAGAAAAAGAAGTGTTTTGTTTGTGGTAGCAAGTTGCATTTAATTAAGGATTGTGATTTTCATGAAAAGAGGATGGGTGTTTCTGTTGTTAATAATAGACCTAGACAAAAGTGGACTAATACCTATACCAAACCCTCAGTAGCTCCACAGGCTAAGTATCATGTCAGCAGAATGTATTCCACTCCTGCTGATTGGTCTGTTTATTCCAATAGGTCTGTTCTTAATAATAGATATATGAATACCAATAGAAATAGATATGGATCTCAACCATTTAATGGTGTTAATCATTGGTATGAATATACTGACCAAATGTGTATGGGAAGGGGTAATTGGGATTCTGCTGAAAAGTCCTCAGCAGATTGTTCTTGGACATATAAAAGACCATTTAACTACAGGGAATCCAGGAACAATTGTGGATCTAACTCATCATCTTGGGTTCATCAAAATGATCCACAGGGCTGGCTCAAGTCTTTCATGACTTAAGTCTCTTAATATTTGTTGTTGTTGTATATTAACTTTCTTTGTTGTAGGAACATCCTCTTCTTAATAAAGACTTAGGTATTGTTGATAGTGGCTGTTCAAGAAACATGTCTGGAAATGAAGAGAAGCTGCATGACTTTGTGCCTATTAATGGAGGCATAGTGAGGTTTGGAAGTGGAGTAGGAAGGATTACTGGCAAAGGAACTATTAGAACTCCAAAGGTGGATTTTGAGAATGTCTACTATGTGAAGGAACTTCAAGGATTCAATTTGTTCTCAGTCTCACAAATTTGTGACAAAAAGCTTCCTGTGCTTTTCACTAAAGATGGTTGTGTCATTCTTTCACCCGATTTCCAAATGCCTGATGACAATCAAGTATTACTAAAGGCTCCAAGAAACCATAATCTTTATACCTTTGACTTGAATGATGTCAAGCCAGGAGGTGATCTAACATGCTTGGTGGCTAAAGCATCCTTGGATGAATCTACAAAATAGCATAGAAGGATGGCACATGTTAATTTTAAAGTCATCAACAAACTTGCTAAAGATGGACTAGTTCATGGACTTCCTTCCAAGATCTTCACCAATGAGCATAATTGTGTGGCTTGTAACAAGGGAAAGCAACACAAAGCTTCTTATAAGGCCATTACTACTGTGAGCACAATCTCAGAACCATTGCAGCTGCTTCACATGGATCTTTTTGGTCCTACATCCATCAGGAGTATTGATCATAAGTACTTCTGTTTGGTGATAACTGATGCTTTCAGTAGATTCAGTTGGACATTTTTCTTAGAGACTAAAGATCAAACCTTTCAGGCACTCAAAGAATTTATGGCTCTAGCTAAAAATCAACTTAACAAGAAGATTAAAGGGATACAATGGGACAGAGTTCAAAAATGCCAATCTCATTGAACTTTGTGGTTTAAAGGGTATTAAAAGAGATTATAGCACTCCTAGGACTCCACAACAGAATGGAGTTGCTGAAAGGAAGAATAGAACCCTTATAGAGGCTGCAAGATCAATGCTTGCTGACTCTAAACTTCCCACTATGTTTTGGACTGAGGCAGTTGGTACTGCCTGTTATGTATTGAATAGGGTGTTGATTACTAGACCTCACAATAAGACACCCTATGAACTATTGACAGGGAAGAAGCCTACCATTGAACACTTGAAACCTTTTGGTTGTCAGGTGACCATTCTGAATACAAGTGATCACCTAAGCAAATTTGAAGCTAAAGTTGCTGAAGGATATATTGTTGGTTACTCAGCTCATAGCAAGGCTTATAGGGTTTATAATTTGGCTGCAAAGAAGATAGAAGAGACTCTTAACCTAAAATTTCAAGAAGAGAATGTTAATGTTCAAAGAAAAGGTCATGAATGGTATTTTGACCTTGATTATCTAACAGATTATTTGGGTTATACTAGACACAAAACTAACCCCTCTGCAGGTGTACAAGTGTCATCTTCTAACAATGCAGGTACCCTACAGGATGATTCAGACAGTGATTCAGAATGTGATGAACCTACTATTGTTGTAACAACTCTACCAATCCAGCTAGCAGATCCTCCTACCAAAGAAGCATCTGATGCTAAATCTGCTGATGATGTGGAAAATTCAACCTATGCAGAAGATCTTGCTAGACTCAAAAAGCAAGAACATGCAGCTGCTGAGGAAGCTAAAAGACTTGGTCTTGAATTTACTCAAGACACTGAAGCCCTCTTAAAACAAGCTGCTGTCGAGGAAAGCAGCAAACCTAGTTCTACTGATGCATCAGCTGATGCAGCTGTTGATTCTGCTGATGGAGATTCTGCTGAAGGCATTTCTGCTGCAGTTCCTGTTTCCACTGAAGCTTCCACAAGTTTAGATGAACCTTATGGCAGGTTTCCAACTCCCTCAGATCTTGCTAATGTTGAGCAAAGTGATGGTATTTTTCAATCAGCTTCTTATGATGAAGACTTTGCTGCTACTTTAACCAATCTTGATACCTCCATTGATGTTAATCCTGTTGCAACTAAAAGGATTAACACCATTCATCCACAAGATAATATACTTGGTGATCCAAATGCTATGGTACTCACCAGGAGTGCTATTAAGAATACCAAGTTTGGGTAATGTGCATTTTTAACCTATGTATCCACTCAGAAGAGAGACAACCACACAGATCAGAAGCATTGTTTGTTTGCTTGTTTCTTGTCTCAAGTTGAACCCACAAGCATTAAACAGGCTTTGAGTGAGCCTAGTTGGGTTGAAGCTATGCAGGAAGAGATGCAACAATTCAAGAATCAAGATGTTTGGGTACTTGTTGATCTGCCTGCAGGGAAATTTGCAATTGGGACCAAGTGGATCTTAAAATGCAAGAGGGATGCCAGAGGTATTGTGGTTAGAAATAAAGCAAGATTGGTGGCACAAGGTTTCAGACAAGAAGAAGGGATTGACTACACTGAGGTCTTTGCACCTATTTCTAGGGTTGAGGCCATTAGACTATTTTTAGCCTTTGCCTCATATATGGGGTTTAAGGTCTATCAGATGGATGTTAAGAGTGCCTTTCTCTATGGCAAAATAGAAGAGGAGGTATATGTTACTCAACCACAGGGCTTTGAAGACCCCCATCATCGTAAAAAGGTTTACAAAGTTGTCAAGGCACTTTATGGACTTCACCAAGCACCAAGAGCATGGTATGCTAGATTGTCTACATTTCTTTTGGAGCATGGATACAGAAGAGGGGCTATTGATAAGACCCTCTTCATTAAGAAAAACTCCAGGGACATCATTCTAGTACAGGTCTATGTGGATGACATCATCTTTGGATCCACAAAGGAAGCATGGTGCAAAGAATTTGAAGATTTGATGAAAGGTGAATTTCAAATGAGTGCAATAGGGGAGTTAACCTTTTTCCTAGGGCTGCAAGTCAAACAACAACCTGAAGGGATCTTTATTCATCAGGAGAAGTATGTTAAAGATATTTTGAAAAAGTTTGACTTTGAACTTTTGAGGACTGCTACCACTCCATATGAACCACCCAAGCTTAAGAATCCAAATGAGCAAGATGAGGTTGTGAATGTTCATCTTTATAGATCCATGATTGGATCACTCATGTATCTCACAGCTTCTAGGCCTGACATTACCTTTGCTGTCAGTGCTTGTTCAAGACTTCAAGTCACTCCACTAACTTCCCACCTAAATGCTGTGAAGAAAATTTTCAAGTACATAAAGGGCCACCCAAACTAGGCCTTTGGTACCCAAGGGATTCATCATTTGTGCTGGAGGCTTACAGTGATAGTGATTATGCTGGAGCTAATTTGGATAGGAAATCCACAACAGGAGGTTGTCAATTTCTTGGAAGAAGACTCATCTCTTGGCAGTGCAAGAAACAAACCATTGTGGCTACTTCTACTACTGAAGCAGAATATGTTGTTGCTGCCAATTGCTGTGGTCAGGTACTTTGGATTCAAAATCAGATGTTGGATTATGGGTTTAACTTTATGAACACTAAAATCTACATTTATCAGAGAACTAAACACATAGAAATTAGGCACCATTTTATAAGAGATGCAAATGAGAAGCATCTAATTCAAGTGCTTAAAATTCATACTGATGATAATGTGGCTGATTTGTTAACAAAAGCTTTTGATGGACCTAGGTTTAATCACCTAGTTGTCAACATTGGGATGGTTAACCATTGAATGATATGTTTGAGGGGAGGCATAAGCCTTAGGGGAGGCATATGCCTCAAGGGAGGATTGTACATGTTGTATTTATGTAGATTATTATGTTTTCTAGAATTATGTTTACTAACTTTCTTTTGCAGGTTATTACTAATCTTGTATATTATTTTGGTTGTTCTTTTGTGTTTTTGTGTTTTGTTTGAATGACTGGTTACAGGTCATGTTTCTGCTGATGGTCAAAGATCTGTATTTAGTGGCATTAGATATAAAGACTTTAAAGTAAAATATTATTCATCAGTGGAAAGTTTGGTACATCCATTACAAGATCTGTCATCACAAGAAACACAAAATACATCATTCACCAACAACCAACCACCATCATACCACCACATCCCTAAGCAACAACCTAATCCATCTTCCTCTTCCCTTTACCCAAGTCCTTTGGGTCTGGCATTTTCTTGTGGATTCCTCTGGATTGCATGTCTTTGTTCCAGAGCTTGGGAGCTGCAAGACCAAGCACCACCTTCAATGGACCCTTCCTTCTACTTGAGGACTGTGGCTCTTCAGGGACAGAGATTCTTCTCATATCTGCATAGACTCTTTCCATTTCACTTGTTAAGAATGCAGTAACAGGAGTGAAATCAGGGACAACCATAGCTAGAGGAGCTGGTGTTTCCTCAGCTTCAGTGGTTTCTTCTGATGAGGTTGGAGATGGACAAAACTCTGAAGGACCTTCACCTAAGTAATAGTATGATCTTTGGATTTGAGGTATGTCAAAGGTAGAGTCTGATGAATCAGAAGAGATTTCAATGACTTTGGGGGATGGCTTCATGTTTTGAAAGTGAGAAAAACTTTGGGATATGTTATTCATGGGATGGTGAGTTGATTTTGACTTGAAGACTTATTTATAAAGACATGATTTGGGTTAAATGTGAGTTAATGTAAGTAAATGGGAGGTAGTTGAGTCAGTAGCAATTACTAAGTGTGCAAGTTGTCCACTTAATTGGATTCTTCGGATGAAAGTCAATGGTTTGACCAACATGCTGCTGATACTATTTATCTTGTTGTTAAGTGTGTTCCTGCTGATGGTCTATTCATGTTCAATTTATTCAGAGGAATGCTATTCAGAAGAATTAAAACAAGTACTAATTAACAAGACAAATTTTATTGATTCTTCAGAGGTACAATACAAGATAGTGAAAAAGAAAGATTAACAACAAAGTTCCTATTCTACTTTGCCCTTGCCCTTGCCTTCCACAGTCTTCTTCTTGCCCTTGTTGTTGATGTTGAAGAGTCCTTGCCATTGAGGACAGTGTAAACCTAACACAACCTTTCTAATCTTTGGCAATGGTGGATTTACTTTTCTTCTTCTTGGACGAGAGGACTGAGGCTTATCAGAGGTTGTAGGGGTGTAAAGTTCATCATTCTCCTCATTCTCTTCATCAGAAGATGTAAAGAAGATGAGAGACTCATCAGGATTGGGAACTCTGTTTGCCCTCTCCAATTCATTCCGCTTTATCTCCATCTCTCTCTGGTACTCTGGATCATCGATTTCAGAAGGGTATGGTGGAAGATCTTATGGCGATGAACTAGGAGCAGGGACATCATGTTTCTTCTTCTTGGCTTGTTCCTTTGTGAGACCAAAAGGACGTGTTGGCATATTGAGTGGTGGTGGAGATGTGAGTGAGTCAGAAGTATCTGATGAGTCAGAAGAAAGGTTGATGATGTGTTGATTGGAAGCCATGGATGTATTGTTGACTGGAGATATGATAATTAGGGATTTGATTTGAAGTAGAGAGATTTGGGGATAATTAGCCTTTATTTATAAGATCACCCAACCGCGTGTCTTTATTACCATTAATGTGAGGCAGTTTGGAGATAATTAAGAGTTCTTTGAAATTTGAATTAAGAGATTTTTTTTTTTCAAAAATATTTGGTTTTCGCTGATGGGTAGATTCTGCTGATCGATTCTGTGGAAGGTTCTGTTGACCATAGTCAACATTTGACTATTTTCTGCGGATTGACCATTTGCTTTCAGCCGTTTGATTTGGTTTCTACAGATGATTCAGTTAATTGGGATTTGCCTTAGTTGATTATTGGTCAAAGATTTCTTTCCAATAATTCATATCAGTTTCACTCCACGTTTGGTAACTTCCATAATTAACCAAAACGTGTATATCCCACTCCCAAATTAACTGATTCACTCTCACTATATAATTTCATAAACCATTTCAACATTTTTCAGAACTCCCAACCCTAATTTCTAATTCTCAATCAATGGCTGAACTATATTTCAAAGGAGATCATAACAAACTTGCCTTTCTTGGTCGTGGTAAGAATGATGAAGATTATGTGGGCATGATGGAATTTCTTCAAAGGTCCAAGATTTGTTATGCTCTGCTCCAGTATCCAGATGTTATTCATGAGTATCTTGTTGTACAATTTTGGGAAACCGCTCAAATCAGGACTGTTGAAGATGGACCAACAGAGATTGTTGCTGTTATTGATGGGGAAGAATATGTGGTTACTAAGTCATTGGTAAGGACCAAACTACAGTTGGATGATGAAGGAGGGGTGACTGAGTTGCCTAAGAGTGAGATACTTAGAGGGCTTTAGGCTGCTGGTTATAGTGGTGATGGGAAAGTATGGTACAAGAATCTATTTTGTCCAAAATGGAGGTTTTTGACACACACCTTACTTCAGTGCATGGGTTCTAAGTCTGGTGGATGGGACAAATTCTCTACAGACATTGCTCTTGCCATTGTGTGTCTCTCTCAGGGAAGAACATTCAACTTTTCTAGGTATATCTTTAATGCTGTGCTTGAAAATGTTAAGGATACCAAACTTAAATATTTATTGTATCATAGGTTTCTTCAAATCATTTTAGACATAGAGACCAATGACCCCACTCACTTGCCTGTTAAGGGTTTATCTAAAAAGTTGTTTACTCAAATGAAATTTAAATTTACTGGTGAACAAAGACCCTTACTTCCAGCCATGTTGCCTGGTGGCAATGCTCCTGATGGAGTAGCTGCTGATGCCCTGGTGGGCAATCCCACTAGTATGGAAAGGTCAAAAGACATGGGTGGTTGAATATTGGAAGTTCTTTCCACTTCCTAATGTTCATATGATTGTTACAACCACTGGTAAGACCTTGTATTGCTGGGCTGATGTTCTTTACCCAATCACAAAGGAAGTAATGCATCTCATGCTGGAGACAAAGTTATCTGTTCCTTTTGATATGACTGAAAATGATCTTCATCTTGCTGAACAATTGGTAAGGTTCATCAGAAGAAGCATCTTGACTAAGAAGGAACTGGCAACCAAGCATGGCATTTAAATGGATTCATATCTGCAATGAGATGATCTTGGTATTATATTTTGTTGTATATTTTTTTATTTTATTTGAAGGAATTGCAAAAATCGTCCCTAAACTTTGGCCAATTTACATGTTTCGTCCCAGAACTGTTGAAACTGCAAAAATCGTCCCTGTGGCAAACTTTTGGGGCAAATATCGTCCTTTTGGGGCATATATCATCCCAAATTGGTCAAACTTTAGGGACGATACATGCACACGGACCAAACTTTAGGGACGACACATGCACACGGGCGAAACTTTAGGGACGATCCTTGCAGTTTCGAAATTTGTAAGACGAAACATGCAAATTGGTCAAACTTTAGGGACGATTTTTGCAATTTACTCATTTTATTTTTTATTTTCTGTTAGTTTATTAAAAAAAAAAAAAAAGAAAAAGAAAAAAAAAACTAACCTATTTGTATAGTTTTATTTATGTTGTATGCAGGTTTGGTGTTGATTCTTATCACACTCTTTGTGGTCATCAACTTGCCTGATGTTGAATATTCCATCAAAAAGTTGGCTAGTCCAAAGGGTACAGCTTTGGTAAAGACTCATCAAATCTGTTGATAGCTGTAATCGTTTGCTCAAAATCATAGGGTCTTCAACTCACCCATGCTTCATTGTTGAGTAGTTGAAATGGTTGTCAATTGACCATGGATTTTTTCCTTTATGGATTCCAAATAATTGGCTAGCCCACATGTATATGGCTTGTGATAAAGGCATTGGAAAACCATATTTGGTATTCAATTGACCAAGATGATTATTCATCAATAATTGACTAGTCCTGAGCAAACAGCTACCGGTAAAGACATCTCAAATCCGTTTATAGCTGATGATTTGCTAAAAATCATGTGGTTATCAGTGTACCTTTGAACACTTGGCTACTCCAGTAGTGATGGCTATTGGTAATTGGCTACTCCAGTAGTGATGGCTATTGGTAAAGAGACATCAAATCCATTATTTTCAATGATTCACCTCTCACAGGAGTTAACACACCTGGATGTGATGAGAATAGTATGAAACTTATATGTTTTGATGTACATTTAGTCTTGTGTTGCTGCAAAGAATGGTGCTTTTCAATTGGTTGCTGATCATAGAGATTCTGCTTATGAAGATTCTTTGCTGCTAATGTTCTTCCTCAATCCTCTGGTTTGTGCTATTGGCGATCTATCAAGAAATCTTGAACTTAACTGTGTCAAATTCAAGATTTGGGGAGGATTGTAAGGAATTATTGAAGATGATTGATACTGCTGACAGGTTCCTGCGAAAGGCTTAGTGACTTTCTGCTGATGATTGGTTCCTGCGGACATATAGAGATCCTACGGATAGAGTTTAACCGTGGATATAACTTATGTATTTTAGGACAAGATATGTAGAATATCTTTTATTAGTTTTTCATTATTCGTTTCTTGTAAGAAAGGTTAGGGTTTCCACTAGTATATAAGGAACCCTAGGTCATTGTAATAGGAACAAGTTTCTAGTACGAGTTTCATTAATATTATTAGTTTATCGATTCATAGAGGATCAAGTTTAGTATAAGTTTGTTTTTATATTCCGCATAATTACAAGCTCACAGAGATTATCTAACTTAGTCTAGCTAGTGATTACATTAGTTGACTAACGATCTATTGGCTCGTGATCTATCAAGGTATAGATCCCTACAATCATCCGTTCAGATTTGCCATTTTGTTGTGATGTTTTTGGATAAGAGAAACGAATAGTAATACCATTAGATGCAAATAATTGGTGTAGGGCATTGTTGTCAAACTCACCCCCATGATCACAATGTAAAGATTTAATGTCACAATTAAATTGGTTTTTAACAAAAGCAAGAAAATGAATAAATTTAGACAAAGCATCAAACTTATTGCGTAAATGATACACCCATAAATAATGCGAAAAATGATCTAGAAACAAAACATAATATTTAATACCCGAAATACTCGGAAGTGGAGAGGTCCATAAATTCGAATGAATAATATCAAAAGGAGACTTAACAACTGTCTTAGAAAGTGAAAAAGGAAGTCGCACGTACTTGCCAAGCTGACAAGAATGAAAAAGCACAAGAGACTTAGTCTTATTACAAGAAATGAAATTATTAGAAACTAAAGAGCGTAACACATCACTTCCAGGATGACCAAGACGTTGGTGCCATGTGTGTTGACTGACCAGAAAACTTTAGGTATTGACGGGAATGTGACCGGATACAAATCACCAGTGCTGTCACATCAGAGCAGAATTTGACGGGTCCAGAAACACTCCATAGAAAACCCAAACTCATCAAACTCAACGGTACATTTATTTTCACGAACAAACTGACGGACCGAAATTAAATTTTTACAATATTAGGTGAATGAGAACATTATATAAATGAAAGGGTTGGTGTGGCGTGGCCACTATGGCCCGTGTTGGTGATGGGAATAGATTTCCCGTCACCAACAAAGACAGATGCATACATACACAAATTAAAAATAGTACTAAGATTATTAGCAGATGAGTTAAGATGAGAGGATGCATCAGTGTCCATATTCCTGTTCGCATTTGCAGGATCTTGGATTGTCATAGTATTGAAGGCTTGTTGTAGAAGCGTTTCCTGATATGGAGGAGTAGACGTAGAAGTCGAACCATGAACTGTGGCAGCATAAAGGACCTATTGCTGTGAAGAGAATCCCTAAGGTGACTATTGAGCTAACGAAATTCCTGGTGGAGCTGTGGAACGAGGGCCCAATAGGAGGAAGCCATGGACTGTCGTTGAACAAGAGAATTGCTTAAACCATATTGAGCTAGTAATTGATTTTGGGCCTGAAGTAAATTTAGAAGTTATTGCTGGCCCATTAAATCAAGTCCAACATTACCTAATCCACTATGCATGTTACTTGATCCACTATGCATGTTACCTGATCTACTTGTGTTACGATCATTATTTGGAGAGATATTGTTGCAATGAGTACCAGTATTCCTTGTTGACTCATGAAGAAAACGGCAATTCTTACCTCAACGACAAAATCCTCTACCAAAATTATGACATACCTCAATTCTAGTTTTATTGCGAGAGTCATGTTCACGGTTGTTGCGAGACTCTTGACCATGAGTTGGGGTTGTCTCGGCTAGTAAAACCTGTGGGGCACTCGGAGTAGCATTGGTGGATAGAATTGGCTACTTGGAATAAAGCCGCATCTCCTCGGTCATGACCATGATCTCATGGTGGCAAGGTCGGGAAAAGGGTCCTTGTGAGCAATAAGGGTGGCAAGGTTGGCATATTTGTCACTTAAGCCATTGATGGCATAGGTAACGATGTCGTCTTCGCTCATGGACGATCCAAGGTCATTTAGGAGAGTGGTAATGGATTCAATTTTGTGAAAATGTATCGGTGCTAATTTCACCCATTTGAATGACACGTACGTTTGTTGTCGAGAAAGATTTTCTCAACGAGTTCCCAATCCGCTTTAGCCGTGGGAGGGTTTGCTTTGATTAGACGTCCTTGTAGGATGGGAGCTTTGTTAAAATTATCCACGACTTCACTATTGAGTCGGCAGTGAGCCATTCTTCCATGGGTGGAGCAGATGTAGAGGCCGTAGTTGCACTTTGGATGGCTTTAGGACACTGAAATTGATGCAATGAATCTTGAAAAAGTAGCACCACGGCGAGTAATTTAACTAATCGATGTTGAGTTTGACTGGGACAACGTTGTTGAGGTTGGTGACAGCATAAAGTTTTTCATCTAACGTGAGGGCAGGAGGTGGTGGTGGTGGTGGAGAACCGTTTCATTATAATGGTGATGGAAGGGTTTTAGGGTTTGTAGAGGGAAGAAAGGTTGGCAAAGGTGGTTAGGGTTTTACAGGACCTTAAGCTTGATACCATGTAAATGGATATTGTTTATTGATTCTCAAAACCTACAATCTGTGAATATATAACTATACATGCATCACTATTGGGCTACATACAAAACTAAGCCACTGATGGGCTATACAAACTAATATCCGCTAATGAGTTACAGCTACTCATAATGCCAAAAAAACATGACAACCGTGTGTTGTGGTCTGGCACCCTTTTCACAGTATTCTCTTGTGAATTTTAGACCTCCACTCCCTGCCACCATTTAATAGGCATGACTTTATTTTTAGGTGGCGTAAAAATCACATCCTCAAACTATAACAATCAACGCACAACTCTTTTAATTAATAAACCAAAAAATCTTGTTTACATGATACATGAAAACTCAAACCAAACATATAAATACTCTAGTATCGTAAAGAAGAGTAGTGATAATGTTTCTTTCTGTCAACTAATTTTCTACACGGTAAAGAATAATGTAATACTCCGTAGTTTTTTTCATGTCATCATACTTATTAGTTTGAAGTAAATAGTAATCAAGGAGTCTGCTTTGATGGTTTTTGAAGCGATCGCATAAGCAGCGAATTGCGTTTATGATTAAGACCTCTTCTTCAACTTGTGAGCTTTACTTAAGTGGTTATAAGATGGTATAATGTCTATCAACTGTGCCAAAACTACGAGCGTGGATCTTGGACGGATTGTGCGGTTAAACATATTTCGTGCCTAAAATTAATAATTGAATTAGTACTATTTTTGTCTATGACCCTAAACTTAAATAGCCACAATCTAAAATAAAACAAATACGTTAGTTATTAATGGTGGTCAAACCTAAAACCAGAAATGATTGTGTTTTTAATTCATTAGTTTAGAATCTCAATTTCATTGCCTGCTTTAATTTAAGTTTTCTTAGTTTTAATCACTTTAGTTTGGTTAGTTTTAAGCATTAGTTATAATCAATCTCTTTAAACAAAGAATTTACTATTTTTCGTTTAATCAAATAGGAATTATGTTGTTAACCATAAGCTACTCATAGATACAATCCTTTATTTACCCTATTATAAAATAGATTATTAAGGTTATTTCTCATAAAGTCAATGTAAGAGCTCGATCAAATATCATAGTCGACTATGTTTTGATTTTAAAGCTCGAAGGAAGGACACTTTGCAAGAATAAATTAAAGTGATTTTTGAATTCTTGCGTTTCTCATAAAAACAAGTTTTGTCCCTTATGGGCTCATTGGTTAGCAAATCCACTATCCTCTTGTATGATTGTGTGATTTTCTTTTCTAATCTTTCTAGCATTTTGCTCCTTTTTTTCAATAAAATATCTTTAAGAAGTTAGCAAATTATAAATTTGGAATAAGGTATTTTAACAAAGAAATAATTATCTAAAAACAATACAATCTATAATACTATAAGATTCAGTCCCTAAATTTAATGTGGAGTTATGATGATAGAGTTGTTAGAGTTAGAAACAAGTTGGAGTCGTTTAGTAGTTGCGTAGAGTACAAGATAGCTAATGCTCGGAATTCAATGCAGTCTCATAATAACTATAAAATCATGAAAGGAGATGAAGTGCAAGGTTTGCCGGAATTGATCACATGACATTTAGTATAGAATTAAAAGTCAGTTAGATGAAGTGCAAGGGTTGCCCGAATTGATCACATGACATTTAGTATAGAATTAAAAGTCGGTTAGATGAAGTGCAAGGGTTGCGAAAGATTGCAAGAATAATTAATGATTTAACCTAATTCATGCCTATATAAACCGGCAAAAATCACATTTAGTATGTACATTTGAAGATGATTCACACATCTTTTAGATCTTTGATTGTTGGTAGCGGTATGTAAATTATCTTTTGCAACATTTTGTAGATGATTCAAACATCTTTTAGATCTTTGTAATTAACTTGGTCTTCTTTTTTTTTCTTAATTTAGTTATCATATGCAGGTACCATGAAAATCACACAAGATCATGCATGCTCAGATAAATGAAACCAAAGATTGAGATACCAACTATCTTCTTTGTTTCTTACATATTTAGGTGATTGTTATAGATAAGCATATATATAGATATATGTATTATGTTAATGCATTTTCATATACAAGTAATTTATGTGCGTTTTCTATTGATGTAGCTCACATGTGTGAATTGATTCAAGAAAATGTGCACGAGCATGTATGTAAAGCAACATTTAAATGGTTAAATGATACTTTTTAGCTTGATTAGTTTATGTAAGTAGTTCCTTTCGAATGCTTTTTGAGAAATATTAGAATGAATTTATCGTGTGCAATTGAATTATTATTGAAAAGAAGAAGGGTCGCACATCGCAAAGTGTTTTCTTTTTCTATATGTAGAATCATTAGTGAGAAACTAATATTTACGCCAATTAAATGAGTTTGCCATAATAGCAAAATACGACATATTAAAAATATCACATTGAGTAATTAATAGAAAGGAAAAAAAATACATAATTTTGACTTAAATCCATTTGTAAATTGTAATATCAAATAAAAAAGTTGAGTTTTAAACATAAGAAAAAGTTCAAACTTTTATCGAAAAACAAAACCGGTGCATTTAATGTGAAGTATATACAACATCGAGATGGAAGTGCAAGGCTTGCTGAAATTTATCACATGATATTTAGTAATTAGTATACAATTAAAATTCGGTTATGGATCGAGATGAAGTTGAAAAGGTTGCAAGAATAATTGATGATTTAACCTAATGTAATATATATAGATATATGTATTATGTTAATGCATTTTCAAATACAAGTAATTTATGTGTATTTTCTATTGATGTAGCTCACATGTGCGAATTGATTAAAGAAAATGTGCACGAGCATGTATGTAAAGCAACATTTAAATGGTTAAATGATACTTTTTAGCATGATTAGTTTACGTAAGCATGCAACTTGAATAATGAATATAAAAGAAAAAGTATATAATTTTTGCTCAAACCCATTTGTAAATTAAAAAAAATTATGTTTAAGATATGATAGTGGAGTCCAAAGGTTTTAAGAATTATTAATAATGTGTTAATTAATATTCATTTAGTTAGCTATTTAGAATCGAGTTTATTAATAAGATTTATTAATATTAGTTAGACTTTATAATGTTAATTTTCAATAAAATTAGTTGTACATTAAAATGAGATGAAGCCAAAAAGGTTTGTAACGATTTTTATACAGTTTATGTGTCATTATTATATATACATTATTACACAAACTTTAACTTACAAAATTAATAAAAAAAAATATTTAACGCACATTAAACTATAACAAATTAGATAAACCCCGTGTGCTTCATATTATCATGCAAAAACCATCTAATAGACAAGTATTGTAGGGCTATGTAAATAAGTAATAGACCAAAAGAAACAAAACCATTTTTTTATCATGCAAATAAGTAATAAGCCAAAAGAAACAAAGCCATCACAACTTAATAACCAAAAGCCCATATATAGAATACAACACCACAAAACCAAAACAACATCAAACACCTTTCAATTTTTATACAAGAAAGTTAAAACATTTCATATGATATATTAAACCATAATTAAGTATACAATCGCCAATATACAGAAAGAATACACGATTAACAATTAGATTATTAGCCCGTGCGTAGCACGGGTTCTGCATGTCTCGTTATAACCTAAGATTCTGTTTAACAAAAAATGATGTTTTTGAAAATAAACTTCGATATCAAAATTATTGAAAGCTGTCAAACATGATTAATTATTTAATTATTGAGCATATGTACGTAAAAAGATGGTCTTAGTTACATCACACCCACAAATGAAAAAAGAAAAAAAAATAGATGCTTTTATTCAAATTAAAATAAATTATTATAAAGGAATATATTTAAAAACATTGAAATGAAAGTTACTAGTATCAAATATTCCGTTTCTGCGCTAAACATGCAATCTAAAATGTGATTTATACGAGTGAAAGTATAATACATGTTGAAAGACTCGTAATCAGTTTCTATATAGAAAGTGCTAATACGAACATTTCACCTAAAAAGAATTATTTAGATACTTGAGTTTTGACATATTAATTGTTTCAACCAAATGTTATTGCAACAATGTAGACAAAAAAAATAAATAATTGCACTTCACATTCACACACACACACACACACACACACACACACACACACACACACACATATATATATATATATATATATATATATATATATATATATATATATATATATTATATATAACAGGAGGCGTTACACGTAAATAATGCCACGTAAACGCCACCTCATTGCCCAGTAATTCATTATGTGTCATGTCATCACAATGTTGCCACCTAAGCCATGTCATTATACCTTGCAAGACTCGAATTTTTCCCTTTTTTTTATAAAATTCGGATTTTTTAAAACTTTGAAATTATATTTCAAAAAAGGACACATGCATGGTTCGAACTTTAGGTCTTTTAGGCAACAAACAGACACTCCAACCAATGGAGCAAGCCAGAAGTTGTGACAAATAATTCAAAACCAAAATAATAACATCACATTCTTCACATATGACTAAATAAAACCACATATACGATCCAAAAGAAAGAAAACATGCATACAGGAAAAAAAAAACTATATCATACAAACCCT
Source organism: Artemisia argyi (assembly GCA_030686995.1). Taxonomy (NCBI): domain Eukaryota; kingdom Viridiplantae; phylum Streptophyta; class Magnoliopsida; order Asterales; family Asteraceae; genus Artemisia; species Artemisia argyi. Next base: position 58,060,212 of record CM060708.1, on the reverse strand, counting down.
AATTGAATCATAGTAATATCTTTGCCGCATCTTTTAATCTGAATACTACCCGATTCATTCATTATATCTCAAAACCCTAATATCATTCAACTGGAACCCTAAAACACACATAAACATCCATCTATTATCTATAGAATTTTAAAGATTGTCTTTTATTTGAGTTAAATCATTATATAGTCATATCATTAGGATGCTAATGTTAACCGTTTCTTTTATTTGAATTCCACATGTATCAAGCAGAAGGTAAGTGAACATTCTTCATGTTGTTTCACACTGATGTAATAATGGACTGGAGTTAATTGATACGTTTTGTTTATCTTTCGAAGGAATGATGAAGCCCGCCTCAAAAAATGAGATCATTGCCTCTTCGATCCCTGAGTCATACCTGTGGCTGGAGCAGCATATAGGTGGCCAAAGCTACTACAATTCATATGCAAGTTTATTCAACATTATTTGTAGGATAGGTGATTTATAATCATTCAGGTATATAATTGAAGACACTCATTATTCAATTCAATCAGGTATTATTTTTCTCATGTTTCGATTATAAAAACCTAGCTATGTGGTATTATTTTTAAATTACAGATTTATATATAACTAAATATACTCCTTCAATTCAATGTTTTGATTATATTTTGAGATATTTACTTGAAACATATTATGGTGTCATCACTAATAAGTTTTACCAGGTATGATACTCTCAGAAACATGATGATGATTGTGTTAATTGTAGGCCACTAGGGAATATGCTCAGTTGAACCCGCAAAGATTATGGGAAAAGCATAGATTATTCATGTTTTTTCCAAGGTTAAGGTAGGATCGTTACTAAAATTTTGTTTTATTTATTTTATGTTCATCTAATAATCTTTATAATGAGTAGGTTTTACTGTTTTCAATTGATGCCATTAGTTAAAGAATGACTTGATATGATTTGTTTTTTTAATTCACACAGGTGCTACGTAATGGGCTAATTGTTTGATGTATGTAGCAAAAGCTACTGATGCACATGGTTTTGTTATGGTTATTAATTGATATGATTTTCAAATTATTCATATGGTAATTACATAACTATAATGACTATTCAGTTTCATGGTTGTTATTTTTGTAGACAGTAAAACCACCTGCTTCAGACTAAATGTATTCTGCTACTGCCATTTTACTCATAACTGTACTTTATAACTATTATGTTTGTGAAGCATATGATGTTTACGAATGAGTAATCTCAAGTTTCGTATTTGTATTTTTTGTTGTTTATGTTACTTAATGTTATTTGGTAGCTTGCTCCGTGTAATTTAGATTCACTCTATTGGGAGAACAGTAGAACACCATCAAGGAGTGAACTGAACGATACCTTTCTTGGACAGGTATATGTTTCACCTTCATAATCTCTGTTGCTTCAAGTATCTGGACCGATGATTTCTTTTATCATAAATTGCTGCTATGTCATTTTTTAACATGTTGGTACCTTTCCAGGAACAGCATAAACAAAATGATCAATCATTTGTATTCAGTTGCATGTAATCCAAAAATTTCTTTTCAACTAATTCTTAATATACATTTACATATACGTATACTGTATGTTTACATGAACGTGATATTAGCTAATAAGTTAAATGGAGTAATAGTTATATTATTAGCTTTGATTATGATTCAAATTAGCGGTGATATTACTACATCACTTGCTGTCCCGCAAAGGTGGATACGCGCACGAGCAGGTACAACTGTTGCCTATTTGTTGGATAAACTGCAAGCAAAAATATCAGCGGTTATGAAGAATTCACTCATGAGGGTTAGTGATATTATGCAATTTATATGACCTTTAAAGCTAAAGCCATTAGCTTTGCCAAAGAGTTGATACAATTATATATTCTTTATATAAAAAAATATATTAATGACACAACAATGATAGCTCATAAGGCCAAACAAAATAAGCTTTTGTGCCTTTAGTAGTTATGGGTTTAATCTGTTTATTTTTAAGTTTGATCAATTTTGTTTTAACTTAAAAAAATACATGTGATTTAGTTTTTTGTTAATTTTAAGGTTTTTGTAATAAAGACTGAATCATGATTTATGGATTGTTGTTAACATAGATAACGGTTGATTTGTAGGAAGGAGCCGCTATTCAAATTGCTGGAGTTGTTGATGCGTGCATAGTAATTCAAACTTGGTAAGTTCATTTACTTTATTTTGACGTGCTTTCAAATAAAGGTTTCATTTTATATACATGAACCTCTGTAATTAAAGCGGATAAATGTTATTCAGGTGCAGCGAGGCCAATAAACTTCACGGACTGACACCATATTATAGATGGAATATAAATTTAAACGTATTATAGATGGAAGGTAAATTTTATTTGACTCATTTGTGATGCCTATTATAATAGTAGCAGATTGTGCTATTTCAGTCTCACTAAAATGTCCCGACAGAATTCCGGTATGAGCTAATTGCCAAACATTTATGTAAGTATCCATTGCCAAATTGGTTGGTTGCTTACCACATTAATGTTTATGCTAAGTTCACTTTGTTCTTATGAACCCATGATTTCAATATAGTTTTTTATATAATATAAAGCGTTAGTATTGGATTGATTTGCATAGCATTTATGTTTCTACCGGTTGCATGGGGATCGATTCTCCTACGTCTTATAAATATCCCTTTTGAGCAAGCAACTCGATATCATATATGGTTGGGACATCTAACAATGACCCTTTTCACTCTTCATGGTGGTTGTTATGTGTACTCATGGTATTTAGAGAATCGCGTACTAACACAAGTGAGTTTCCTATACATATCTTTCATTTAGACTTTCATAAGCCACACAGTGGTTGTAATAGATGCGTGAACATGAAGAATGATGTGATTTTTGAATTTATGAAGGTTTTTTACTATAATAAAATAAAATGGATCAGAAATTTATATTAACACTGTAAGAAAGCGATTTAGAATGTTCTCTATGCATTGCAATACATTTCATGATTTCCAGCCCATTTGGCCTGGTCGACCCTTTATTTTTTAAGCTTAACACAAAACTGAATTATTTTAACTTATTAGGTACTTCTTGCGCCTTATTTTTTTGTTTTTTTGCTGTACGTTTTTCTATGCTTATCAGCGTTTGTTGAACTATTTTCTCATCAATTTTTTTCAATGGAAAATTGTGATGGTGGTAATGTTTCTTTTAGTCATGATTTTGATTATTTTAGAGTATATAACCTTACTTTGTTTGACTTATTTAAATGTTTTATGTTTTTCAGGTGGCTGTAATGAAGTTTCTTTGTGGAATGCGGAAAATGGGAGTTGTCACCACGTACAGTACTAACATTTGCGCTTCCGTAAATAACTTACTAATTCCCCCAAGGTGATTGAATGTCTTATTACAAGCTTTACTATGTGAAATTTGTATTTAAATTTGGCAAAAGTCATGTTTTTCGTAGTGGGGCTGCTATCATTGTAAACAACAAAGACACACTGAAAAAGAAAGATTCTAGATGTCTCATGACAAAGTAGTTGTGCTGGAAACTTAAGAATGCATCTATACACACATGATTGAATGTGTAAAATTGGATGAATGAAGTAATGGGCGAACCTTGGCACGTTTTGGTGCAGGAACGTGAAACACTTTATTTTCAAAGTAGCTAATGATTATTCAGAATAACTCCAGATAATATTTAAGCTAATCCAAACAGCCCCCCATAGCCCAGATAATATGCTAAACCAAACAGCCCCCATAGCCCAGATATCTTTTTAATGTCTTTTAATAATTTCATTATGTTATAAGTCAAATGAACTGTTATGATATATACAACATAATCTTCGACTCATGTTGTTTGTCATGAACAAATATATAAATAAATAAATAATACATGCATTTAAAAATGCTAAACAGAAATGCCAAACGTTTTTTGCTATCTAATGATGATGATTAATTAATGATAACAGGATGTAATGGTATCCGGAATGTGATGTCGAAAGAAGAAGCGATGTGTGTTGTTAAAAAAACAACTAATGCAGCACAATGACCCTCAAAGGTGTTACTTACACCTACACATAAGCAATAATCTCACACTGAGCCTCCTCCGCCTTCGTGCCCTAAATTTGGATGTAAAAGAAGCGCGCAACAGAAATAGAAGTCTACTTGAAGACAACGACGATTGGTTTTGCTACTTATTAGAAGATCTAAAGATGTTTACAATGCACTTATCTAATATTTTTTTAATGTGCATGGAATCCATGTGTCGGTCCGAATAGCATGGCACTCTTTGTATTCATGCCGATTAATAGAAATCTTGGTAACAACTGCTAGGAGATTTGCACTCTACGACTGCTAAGAGATTTGCTGTTACTGAGGACTCAAAAAAAGGTATCATGTATCCTTTTTTTTAACATTATGTATATCATTATATATTGTTTGGCGTTTAAAGTCCAAACCAAGCAGAAAAATGGTTAATGTGTGAATTACACAATTGGATATAAAATATCAATGATAGGTAGGAATATGATACAAAAATGGAAGATCTGCATATCTTTCTGATTTCATTTTATCCGGATATCTGATCTTTGTCTAAATGATAATATCTTGATATGTGCATTATCTTCCAAAGTCAGCGAAAAACATGATTCATGATCAGTAGGTGTCTAGCACGGCCCAAGAGTGAGACAAATACCTTGAGAGACAACGCTCACCTGTGAGGTAAAAATTTATATCTTAAGATCAGGGTGTTTGTTTGTTTTTTTTTTCTATACGCTATCTATATCACAAACTTAATTTGAGGTGTGTTTTGGCTATCCGTTTTGATTTCAATTAACTCACTTTTTTTACCTAAACTCCGTATCTATTTGTAGCTTACGATGCACTTAAGAAGTTGTTGGGACTGGAGTAGGGTGTTTAAGACTGCAAATCCTGGTAAGATGGAATTGTCTATCGGATTAAGTAATGGGTCATAGCAGGTTGAGATTGTTGTGGCCAGTTTTAAAATGGGTAGAAATGGACAATTTTTAAATGGGTGGGTTCAAATCTTTGGTACTTTAGCATTTACTACCACTAACGCTTTTTCTTTATCGCGTTCTAAATTTGTTTAAACTTAAAATTTAGAGCAAGATTGTTTGCATCTTGATCATTAAATGCATTTGAATTGTTGTTGCAGCAAGACTTGCTCCCGAACAGATTTGGTGCAAGCTGTCGGGTTACAAACACAGTCGAACAACATGCGTCGGCATGAATACAGACATCCCGGTAAGATACTTATCTAATTTACAAGAAAAAAAGACAATAGATATAGCGAACCAGCCTAAAGTAGCAGGCTGGCCTAGCTAAGCACCAAGCGAATATCTTGGGAAAAGTAATTTGCATTTCACTATTGCTATAAATCGCGAAAGATAACTTATACGGTTTTTTAATCATTTGACTACTACAATTCAAAAATTCTTTCATCTAAATTTTTCTTTCTCAATTTACACGACCTTATTTTTTTAATTAGAGGTTCAGATCATATCAGAAAACCTATAATCGATTCATTCATGGCAAAAAAAAAAAAAAAAAAGCAATTTTGAAACAACTATCTTTCTATTTTACAATATTACATTAATGATTTTTTAAAAAATTAAGAAATCCCAAACACCCTCTTACTCCATTGCATTTTTTTAACTATGGCTCATTGCAATGTATAATTAACAGGGAAGCTAAGCTAGGAACAAAGCTAGAATGGATATGGAATGCTTCAAAAGTTATAATGGGTCCACTGCCAGCCATCATCTTTCACAAGGAGAGTCAGCTAAAAACATGAATCATGTTCAGTGGGTGTCTAACATGGCCCAAGAGTGAGACAACACACCCACAAGAATTCAGAGCGCCCAACAGCACTAAGTGACTGCATTTAGTATCGAGGTATGATACTCTATATTATGATTTTTAATGTACGTTAAATATTAGGCAACACTAAATATTTGATGTATTAACCACTGTTAGGCTTGCATATACCATCATAATTAATAAATTAATTTTTTACAGGAAATGAGTTGAGAAACTCACCTTTGCTGATCCATGATTTCAGAACTGATAAACGTTGGATAGAAACAAGATGCACTTCAAGTTATTCATGATCTTATTACCTCAAAGAGGTATAGGGCATGGTAGAAAACTCACGAAAAGATTATGTTTAAGTACATTGAACTTTGTGTTGAAATGAGGAGGGGCAAATTTGCCAAAGATGGTCTAATCCTGTACCACATAATCTGTCAGCAAGTTAATGTCACTTCATTGGAAGAAGTTATTAAGCACTTCATGGATCTTTCAACCAAGAAGGCTGAGTTGGCCCGCAGCCAGGCACAATATTCGTAATTTCTATGGGGCAACGACTGGGACACAAGAAAACAATCGGTGATCTCAAAACATTTTGCGCGTCTTATTTGTCAAAATAAATGGTGGTATGTATATGTACAAACTCTATAGCTTTAAATGTCGTTATTAGATTATACTGCAATTTTATGGCCATGTTGTTGTTGTAGGTATGTGTGAGCCTTCAAAAGCGAGTCGTGTGCGAAACTTTGACCTTGAAGACGTGAAGGTGCAAGCAATGACTTACATCAAAACACGGGTTTAGGATATTTACAACTAATAGTATGTTTTGTTATTTGTTTTATACATGTATACTATGTTCTTTTGGATCATTTTATAACTTTTATTTCCACATATTCGACTCCCTTTGTATATGAATTACATGTGATGGGTGAAACATATAAGTACATAACTTGGGATAGCAGAAATTGGTTAATTGTTTTAAATAAAGTTTCTTATTACTATGCATCAAAGGAAATAATTGAAGTGATTTACTTAATAGATAAAAGTATATCATTAAGAAATTTAGAAAAAACCCTATGCGTGCACGGGTATTATATCAGGTTTGAAAAATTTGTAAACACTGATTAAGTTTTCTTTATGTATGATAATGAGGCAAAAAACCCGCCGCAACGATATTTATATATAAGTCATTTACCACCCTTCTTTCGTTATAGAAAAATATGCCAACAATATTTATAAGTCATGCTCGCTCATACTTGCAAAGAAGAAACTTTATAAGTCATGCCCGCCGATCGGGCGGGCTTTGAAAGCTAGTATATATATATATATATATATATATATATATATATATATATAAGATAATAATAGACCAAAATTATCATGGTCGCCAATTCTTACAATTAAAAGATACAACAATATGTTTATACATAAAAAAGAAAGAACCAGTAATATTATAACTAAAAAGTGGAATTTAATTGGTTTTCATAAAATATTGAAACTATACCATCACAATCATTCAAATCAAGACATATCAAATATTCAAATGTACACATTGTCATTAGTAAATCATGTAGCCATGATAGCTGTGTATGTTTGTGCGCGCTTGTGAGCAAGCTTTATTGGATTTTGTAAGTGTTTTGCAATGATAAAAAAGTGTTGGTCAATATTTGACCCAATCAATCTAAACTCTCTTTCACTATGACAGTATTACCCTTCCCCTACAAGCTACCTGAGATCCTCTTCTAATCATTCACCCCTTCAAGAAAACTGAAAACCCTAAATATATATGTTCTTATTTCATGAAAAAATAGAGTATTTTCAAGATTATATCATCTTTCAATCACAATGAAGAGACGAAACCATACTAATTAATTAGACTACTAAACTTATGATTTTGCATACCTCATCAAAACAGTAATACAAACTCTCTTTTGCCCTTGTACCCTAGCCTCCTTTTTTCATAACTTGTTAATTTCACAAAAAACAATGTACCCAAAATCATAATCTTTATATTCATTAAGATATGAAGTTAAATTAGACAATAACCATAGAGAAACACCAATTATGCACAATTTACTCCAAAAGTTATTTTTTCTTTTTTTTTTCTCTTTTTTTTTTTTTTTTTTTTTTTTTTTTTTTTTTTTTTTTTTTTTTTTAAGTATAGGCATGCCCCCACCTCTCCAAGAAACTTAACAAGAAAGAAGAAACAAGTACTAGCTAGTATCATCAACTTCTAAATCTATATAAAACATATAGATAGATATATAGGAAAAAGGATCAAGTACATATACATAAATATATCAAAAAATAAAAAGTGTCTCTTGCTATACATTTTTCTCTAGACAAAACACAGACTCAGTGGTTGATAAAGATGAGGAAAAAAACACCAGATTGAACACAAAACAAACCGCTAAAATAATCATATACCATTCATAACACCAATACCTAGCTTTTGATTGTATCTTTACCACCATCTCCAGAAAATCTTTCTTGGGTATACCAATTCATTCGATAGATCATCGATCCAACAAACATTTGCTTTAACACTTACCTGTTTGAAATAGGGTTTGGTCCACTTGGAACTTCATGCGCACCGGCTTCAAATGATCGTGTGGGCTTTGGATGTGCTTGATGATCATGGGTTCTTTTTCGATGAAAATTCATGGTGGTTGTTGACGATTTTGAGGATTCATGATCATGCGAAGATGTAGTTGGTTCACTTGGATGTGATGCAACTGCCATAGAAGTAGAGGATTGAGTAGAAGTGATCAGGAAAATGATGATCAAAAGTGCAATAAGGACAAGTGAAGAGCAAGAATTAGGGTTTGAGAATTTAGAAATATGTGATGTGGATCTCAAGTTAGCCATGCAGTAGTTGATTGTATCAGAATATATAATAAGAAACCACCCCCCAAAAGACCGCAAAAGATCAATATCCATTAACCAAATGCATACACCAATTACTATATCTTGAGCACCACCCAAGAAGAGAGAGAGAAATATGAGATATGAGGAGAGAGAGGGGGTTAAGAAAAGTGGATGGACAACAAGTTTTGAAATTGAATACAACTTTGATGAGAAAAAATAAACCACTACTAGTAAATAAAGCATTCAAATGGAAGTATATAGGAAATAAAGGTGGTAACCAAAGCTAAGTGGTAGTTGAAGTAAATTACTTGGCTATCCTTAGTGACTTTGCATGATAGATTCTACATTCTAGACTTATACGCTCTCTTTTTTACGTAGCTTATTGTTAGCTCATGGTATTTTGATAAAATTATCTTGTTCTATTAAAGAAAAAGTTTACTTGTCAATTCAATGTCTAAAACACCTTTTATAAGATGGAAATTTTTCAAACCAAGATTTTTTGGCATGATTACAAGCTATCCGAAACAAAAACTAAAGAGAAAACACCTAACTCTCCTAAAACAACGAACTACAAGCAAACTACTGTAAATCTTTAAACAGTGAAGCAACTGAGATTACTAAATTGGCGACAAAAAATGCTAACTATAAATGTGATTTGGGCCAACTCCAAACTTAAACCGAGCCTTGAACAGGAATGAATTCATCTTCAAAATTATGTAGGTAATAACTTATAATAGATAATCAACCATAACTGAAAACCGTTATGGCAGATGCAAATCAAGAGTCAGTTCAGATATATAGTCACAAAAATAAGGTTAAGTTTAGATAGTTTGTTCAGCACATGAATAATATACTTTGAAGTTTGAAATTTGTTGGTACATTCTGCTAGCTATATAACCATCTCCAAGGTGTCTTGGTGGTAAGGTGTGTCCTTATAGTCTCAAAAGAGAGCCGGGTTTAAACCTCGTTGGACAGGATTCTTGGAATAGATAGGGAAAAGTCCAAAAATAGTTACAACAATACCAACTAGGCCGCGTATATCTAAGAAAAAAAAAGTTTCATTTAACGGAACCTCAACATAGATCCTTATAAATTATGTTATTCTGCTAGATATATGGTATTATGATCAACTAATATATCAATGCGTAGCATGAAGTTCACTTTTTACTTCTCAAAATATGCTCATTTTCACCCTAAATTAATATGTCAAAATCAGATTTGACAAACATTTCAAAACCTGCCTATCTATCTACTCTAAATCCAAAAGTTAAATAAACTGTGTTTCTATTCAAATGCTAAAATATGGGACAATAATAAAGCAAACTTCTGTAACAAAGTTTGGTCATATAACCAAATAAAGAAAAGTGCAAAGGTTGCAACTGTGAAAGTCTCATTCTCCCTTTTCCTTTGTTCAAAACAACTGCTTTTCCCTTTAGGGTATAAAGACCGCAGAAATATGGCAACGAAAAGCTTCATTCGGTTAAATACATGACAATATATTGTTAATGGCGAAAGGAGCGTGGTTCGGAAATGAGAATATTTAAAATGAAATTGTAAAACAACACAAATAAAACTGTAAAAGCATCAAATGTTTGAAGTATAAGTCTTTGTATATCGAATGTTTGAATGTTTATACACTTATTTCATATCGAGGTTCTCTGTTTTTTGAACGTCCATATCGAGGTTCTCAAAAGGATGTATGAATAACATGGATGATCACATATACGCTTCCATATTTACATGGCACTTTGATCATAATGGTTCAAGTTTATGTATATTCAAGAAGATTCATATTGTCTGTTATAGGTCTTATTGATGTCATGAAGAAGGAAGAGGGACTTGCATGCATGCCTACATCGTACTACGCACGTTTGGCATAAATTTAAATCACTCATGTTGACATGTTAGGAGACGTTGTCTATTTTTCACCTCTAATTATAGAGGACGAAGACTAAAAGTATGAAGTGCATTTCATTATAACTAAAGAGATAATGTGCATTTCATAAGAATCGTTATTCGTTAATCCTTTTTTATAATATACACTAGGCAAGAAAAATTCAAATAGTTCAATGTCACGCCGGGAACCTCATTCGATCATCTTGGAACACTCATGTAAAAGATAGGGGTACATTTGTCCAATCAGAAAAGCTGAAAAATGCACTCATATTGGCAATGGGTCTGAAAAGAAATAAAGAAAAAGAGAAGCATTAAAGAAAGAAAGAGTCACCAGAAAGAGAGAAAGTGTTGTGGTGGATTTGAAGAGAAGGTTTTTGTGTGCCTTTTTTCTTGCTTGGAGGCTTGCCCAAGAAATACCTCTTTTTGACTTTTACTTCCCTTTTATTCTGATTACATAGTATAATTTCACATTTAAAAACAAGCCAGAATTAGCATTAATATTTCCATAAACAAATGATCAATTTTCATAACAAATTATAAAGTTTCAACTTTAAAAAGTCGATGGTAGTTGTAGAAATTATTTAAAAAGGTAAACGTAGAGAGCATTAATGATCGTAATAGATATAGTTTACGTGTTCTTGTAAAATGATTATATCTCCCTGATATATTGCTTCATGGGGCTTAATGGAGGCCTAAATAAGCACTATTAATCACTAAATAAGTTCTTTTTCGAGAAAAAAATCCCACCCAAATCACCTTGGTGACCTGAAACCCCTGACTCAACAAATGAACCACCTCGCAAACTGATTGTATGAGTTTACTTGTATAGTTGTATTTACGTCTAAAACTAATAATTATTATACCTGTTGAAATGATGGAAAAACGTTTAGTTATTTTGATTGGTTATAAAATAATTTTTTTATGCATAGAACTTGTGAAACACTAGGGTAAGATCAGATATGTCAAACTCAAAATAATAAATAAAAAATTCAATGCTAGACATTATAAGAATTCCAAATTTCATATCATTACCAAATATATATGGTCATTTAACTTTGCAAGAAAACTATAAGTCAACTTTTGTCATAGTTGAGTGTCTTCTTTTGCATTTATTTAGTAAGCATACATTACTAATTTTCAATTAAATGTAGATACGACAAACTTCATGGTATCTAATTAATCTATATCTACACTCAAATATATTTGTGTGAATAGGTCAATAACCTCAAAAAGAAAGCACCCACAAAGCAAAGCATCTTGTTCTTCCTTTGCAACACCTACAATCTCTCTCATCACATGTAAATTATTACACATATGTGTGTTGGTTTTCGTTAAAATCTTAACTATTATAACATGACCAACACAATATGATACGAAGCTAGAAAATAGTTATGTATCACATTACTTTACGAAATGACTTACGTAAGAAGATAAAAATAAAAAGATCAATCAGAATCCATATATAATGACTTGGCTTCGTTTGTCTCCCACGATAGGTGTTGCATGGGACCTCCACACCTTCATATTTCCATATATGATTATATTATTATTCGTTAAAGTTATATGCGCAAATATATATTATTAGTGCGAAACATGAAATAGTAAGTACGTAAAGGTCAAATCTGTAATTCAACATCAAAAACCTATACGTAAGCCATAACCCTACTTTAAACGAGTGGTTCGTAAGCAAAGCTAATTATGTCTTTCTGGCCGGGCAACAAAAGTCTGAAAAATAAATGTATACCATTCAAAGAGATTGATGCCCTAATAGGGAGTAGCTAGATGCATGAAAGCATGCCACGTTCATCAATATTATCATATATATGTAAATCCAAGGGCATTATTGTTGTAGGTTTCTTAATTACCAGAACCCTGATTTATTTGATCGTTATATTCTTAAGACCATTTAAAGACCTTCTATAGTTTTTTGCTTTTATTCCCCAAACAAATATAACTCAACGTCCAAATTGAAATGCATGGATCATGGATACAAATCCGCATGTAATAACCCCTGGTTGTTTGCTTCTTTTGACTCGTAAACCCTAGCTGTACTAACAAATATGTCGATCAACACGCGTTGTCATTAGGTAATATGTTAAACTAACTCATGCTTATCGCGTAGCTAGAATATCAAATATCATCAAAATTATGACACGATTTTGCAACCATTGAATAGGTTCCTCCCTATTAAGGTGAATATGGATCAAATCTTAGTTGGCATCTTTGGCTAGACAGATGGCGTACGGAACAATCTTGACTCATGTGGCATCGATCTACATTTAACAAGATGCCCATATATAATGACGAAGCTATTGAAACTTCTCAACATCTATCTTTTTATTGCATGTTGCGTGTGGGCTTAGAGTTTGTTAGGGTTATGGCAAATTTGTAAATCTTAAAATCAACGATGAATAATAAAGTTATTCCTAACGATTTCTATATATAACATGGTATTGTGAGCAGGTCTAATCCCGATGTAAAAATCAAGGGAATACTAAAAACACTGTATTATTCATATTCAACTATAATGTTACAATACAAAAACATTAAATAGAAAAAGACAAATCTAAACCCTAAAATCTAAACAGGCCGAACAAGTGGGCCGGGCCTATAGGCCTTATTAACTAACACTTGAGACCTAGTCGGTCGCCTTGAGCCGCTGCCTCTATGCCACCCCCTTCAAACCTTAGTCGCTGCCCTTTATCCCTTCTCTATTAAAAGATGTAGTTTTTGACCAAAACAGTACCGACATACTGTATAGGCCATAACCTTTAAACGGTTTTTGGTTAACTGACACCGTCAGCACCATTCACTTTAATTTTTCAATTTTGCATAATATGTCACACGATCACCTCCATTGGCCGTTGGCCTGTTGAAAGCTCACTGGCGCAAAAAAATGTACAGTATATGGTTTGCTTATGGTTTTATTTCTTTGCTTTTGTTGTTGTTGATGCACGATACAATAAAGATTAATCTCCGCTTTAAGAATAGAAACGAGCTAAGCCAAGCCTAAGCATGTTAGAGTTCGAGCTCGACTCATTTAAGTTTTATAAAGCTCAAGCTCGGCTCATTCGCGTCTTGTTTTTTAAGCTCGAGTTTGGCTCGTGGTATATTATACAGGCTCAGCTCGCAATCGGCTTGTTTTTACGATGAGGCAAACGTAAAATTAAAAGTAGGCTCGAGCTCGACTCGTTGTATATTTATTTTGAGCTCGTTAATAAGCTTGCTATTGAGCTCGCTAATACATATGTATAAGGTATTATATACGTTTATATTTAAAATATCATAGTGTCAATTAGGCTCGCTAGCCCAGCCGAGATTTGTATATAAAGCTTGGGCTTGAGCTCGATTTATAAATGGGCCGCAAATTATGCTCGACTCGTTCTAGCTTTTTACCAATCCGATCCTTAGCTTCTCACGAGCGGGTCGGCTCATTTCCACCCCTAGTTTGCTTGTTGTCGGATGTCTTTATCAACAATTTTTTTTGTTTTTTTTTTTTTTTTTTGTTACTGCTTTTAATTACTTTTGCTCCTATTAGAAGAATTGCTTCACTTGATGCCAGATTTTTCATTAACAAGTTATTACTTTATTGTTTATTTTATTTTCTAATTTAATCTGAGCTTTTGCGATTTTGTCGTTTAAATAGCGGGAGTATTAGAAGGCAGACGAAAGGCTCAAACCGAATTGTGGGTTTATGGTTAATTAGGGTTATGGTACCTTTGTAATCTTATAAATAAAAAATGAATGATAAAGCTATACCTCTGAGATATCTGTATTATAACACATAATTGCCATGGATCCTTGGAAAAGTATTGTATGTATTAATGTTTGGTTAACCTTAGCTTCTTTTAAAGATATCCATCAAGTGAAACGCATAATGCTTACCGATCATTAAATTTTCCAACTGAAACCAAATAAAATTGCACGGTTAGCTTCATTAAAATTTATTAGATAAGGTTCGATTCACATCTAGCTTTTTTCTAACCGTGTACTAAGTCAAGATAAACTGATTAATCATCAATGATGTCATGATGATACTAAACTAAGGATACTAATGAAAAGGAGAACAGCAAAATGGGACCAAATTAAAAGGAAGATAAAGACAATTAAATAATTAAAACAACATTGATTAAGCTTTCCCACCCCCCAATTTTCTGGGCAGACAAGAAACCAACCCCGCATGTTATGCTTTTTTCGTCGTCCACGTATCTACAACATTTTCAGTGTCACAAAGTCAATAGAATTGACCTTTAAGGTTCATTATTAGAATTCAAACAATACTAAAATTCGTAAATCAATCAAATTCACGTGTTTGTAGTTGTCTAACGGCTCGAGAAATCAAATGGATTGCAAGATTGGAGAAAAAGGATGTAGAGAAAGAAATCTTATAACAACTCTTGTGATAGTCGGAAAAATGTCATGTCTTGTTTTCAAGATTAAGGGACAATAATATATTAATATCAGGAGATATGTATCACTTCTTATAGCGAATCAAGCATGCATAATATATTATAACAAACAAAGAGTGATGGCATTGGAAAAATTATATAGTTAATAGAAAAGTAAATTCATAAACCATCAAAAGTTAAACGTCCTATCAAAGATTTGAGAGGAAATTGGGTGAATTATTAAAGATTTGGTTGTTTTGAAGTAGGTCAACAATAGCAAACACCAATGTACAATGCCTTCTATTTTGAACCAAAATGTCAATAAAATGAGGTAAGCTCTTGGAACCATGTTCTTGTTACATTTTCTTGAGAATATGTAACTTGTCAATATGAACAGCTTAAAGGACGCTCATTTAGTTAGAGTCAAATATATTTGCAGTAAGAAACTTATGTGCCAAAAAAACTTGTGTATGAAGGTAGGAACCTTGAGGGTGCAGTGGGCAACCGCTCAGGGCCCTCAAATTTCGAGGGGCTCTGAAAATTATCGCAAATGCTATTGTTATACAAAAAGACTCGGCCTTTTTCTTGAAAATGGGTATTGGATGAAAAATAAATAGATTAATTTTATATTTCTATTAAATAAGTCATTGGTTGAAAATAAATCCTACTAATGAGTTATTAAGTGCTAAACGATTTTAGGGTTATGCAACCTGAATTTGTTTTCATAAAAGTAACAAATTTAAAACTTAAATAAACATAACAGTATGAAATGAATTGAAATTCTGAAAGATCAACCGTGACATATACAACTTTTCTTATCAATTTTTTTTTTTTTTTTTCTTTTTTTTTTTTTTTTTTTTTTTTTTTTTTTTTTTTTTTTTTTGTTCTTTTCGCTCAACGATTTTGTTTATATCTATTCTGGTAAGTTTTTGAACAAAGCCAATTTGATAAATATCATACCAAACACATTACAAGTTTAGGAGGTGTCAAAGATTTTGTATCAAAGAATTAAGAAAATCAGATGATGACAATATCTACATAGCTTGTATTGTATCTACTAGAAAACTGAAAACTTTTTTAGCGTTTAATTTTGAGAGCCCTGCTTTTACTTTCGCCCCAGGGCCTCCGACTAAAGGTAGGTAGATATTAATTTTCACTTACAAAGTTTTCAAATTACATGCGATTAAAACAACTTGAACATTTAATTTTTGATTTACGGACTCAGATAAGTTATCTGGTTCTCTAGTGTTTTATATCCAATGAAGTCACCCTCTAATTACAGTAATGTAAAGTCTATATTCTTTGAACCTTATGAGGAAATGCATGTGAAACTCGTATGCATGACTTTGATTAGTCTTTCTTATGTTATAAAAATACATGTGGGTCATTTTATTGACAGGCCCTACGTGTTTTTAAGGTGTTGCATCATATTACAAAATCATGATAAATTACCTTTCATTTGTAAGTGTGAGCATGTGGAAGAGGATAGGCTAAAGATGTGGACTTGTGAGACTCATGGTACCATAAAGGTTTCGTATAGAAAGTATACACCATCACAAAACCTATCTCAATTGCTGATATTTCATTTTCAAAGTTATTCATATATTGATTTCTATTCAGTTGAATATTAATAGAGTTTTTTTTGGGGGTAAAGGGTTACCCGGTAATATATATTAATCACAAAAAAATGTTTAAATACAAATAGCTAATGTGGATTAAATATCAAATTAATTAACCTCAAGCAAAACGCTTGATAAACGCTTATAAACTTATGACATGCCATAAACACAAAACAACACTAGCTACAAATTACATAACCAATAACTAGAGACAAAAAAAAAAGAGCAACTCTTGGCATAGCATCCATGCCAATCCATGTAAAATAATGTTGTTTTCTTTTTATTATAGTTAAAATCTTTTCCAAAAGATTTTATTAGCTAAAATTCCCATTTGAAGGTGTGAGAGCAAGTCTTGAAAGGAATCAATGTCAGTATAAAAAGAATTAGTACCAAAAGCATAAAATCGCTAGAATTAGTTCCAAATCTCCATTTTCTTCACTTCTTTCTGCACTTTCATCTTTAGACTTTTAAATTATCAACTATAGAAAATTTGGAAGAATTTTCCTTTTGATCATTAGTACTTTTGATATTTTTTGGTTATATACATGGATACATGATACATAACGGATCCTAGCAAACTAATGACATTCTCTCATCTCTCATCTTGTGTGAAACGAATTTAGGTGTCGCCGCGTTGGATTATTTCTAAAAGGGTAAAAGCCATATGTTAGCAACGTACTTTTACAAATTTTCAAATCTAGGTAACAAACTTATTTTATTACTAATATAGTCATTGAAACCGGCTAATTTGTGACGATATAGTAAATATGACCTGCTGATTTAGTGAACTGACTAAAATACCCTTGTGTTCTTCACATAAATTTGCATCGTTAGTCCTTATTCTAACGACCGTTAGTCCTTTAATAAAAATTCGAAAATAGAATTTTTTTTTCGTTTGCATCCGTTTTTCTTCCGCTTTCGTCAGTTTTAATTACGTTTTAGTCCGTTTTTCTTCCGTTTTCGTCCGTTTTTCTTTTATTTTCGTACGTTTTTCTTCGGTTTTGTTCATTTTTCTTTTGTTTTCGTCTGTTTTTCTTCCATTTTCGTCCGTTTTTCTTACTTATTCATCCGTTTTTACACGTTTCCTTCAATTTTTGCACGTTTTCATTCGTTTTTTCACGTTTTCGTCTGTTTTTGCACGTTTTCGTTCCTTTTTAAACGTTTTCAGCTATTTTTCTCACATATTGCATTTTTAAGTTAAAATCTCGCGGGTTTTGATGTAAAACATCATTCCAGACAACTTTCGTGTTTTACACTTTTGATGTTTTGGACCAGAGAATGGTCAAAATCATGATTTAAAATCGATACAGAAACATTTTTATAAAATTGGACAAAAGCGGACAAAAGCAGACGAAAACGTAATAAAAACGGAAGAAAAACGTAAGAAAAACGGACGAAAACGGATAAAAACGGACGAAAACGTGTAAGTGTGGACGAAAACGTGTAACATCGGTCGAAAATGGATAAAAGCGGAAAAAAGTGTAAGAAAAACAGACGAAAACGTAAAAAAACGGACGAAAATGAAAGAAAACGAACGAAAACAGAAGAAAAACGGACGAAAGCGGAAGAAAAATGGATGAAAACGAAAACGAGAAAAAAAAAACTTTCTAATTTCAAATTTCTGTTAAAGGACTAACGGTCGTTAGTAAAAGGACTAACGATGAAAAAATATGCCACTAACGGTCGTTAAAAAAATTACGTGTCAGTCATTTTCCATATTCAGCAGGTAGCCGGTGACAATATTTACTATATCTTCGCAAATTAGCCGGTTTCAATGACTAGATTAGTAATAAAAAAAAGTTTGTTACTTATTTGTGAAAGTACGTTGCTAATATATGGCTTTTACCCTTTCTAAAACCAATTGTATTTGTAGTGGAGATGTGGTGGTGATAAAACTTATCCCATTTGCGTGCATAAAATGAAATGAGAAATTATATATTGATATTGTATGGAGCTTCCGCCCAACTAGCTAAAACTCGTACACTCTATATGTTGGTCCGATATATTTGTGTAACACCATGAATTATATATACAAAAGCTTGAGCAAATGAAAATAACTTATGTTTATTATAAATGAGGACATGGTTACATGATCTTGACCATGATCAACTAATAATACCTTTTTTACATTACAACTTTATCAGTCTCACTTTAGAGGTTGAAGGTAAAGACTTTTATGAGAGATAGTTGCGGAATACTATCTCTAATAATGACAAATGCTTCTCTTCAAGTTATGAAGAGGAAGATTCCACTTAGAAGAGGAAGTGTGTTCTAGAGGTAGAATATGTTACCTATCACTACTACTAACCTCCCTTTTATAGACAAAGAGAGATACACTGTTAGTAGTTACAAGAATAGTAATAACTAAACTAGAAGCCAACTGGAAGTAAGGTACATGTACACTTGTGTACCTAAGGTTGCTTTACTGTGCTGACAACTCTGGTACATGCAAGTTGTTTTCCCTGCTCTTGATGAATCCTTATCTTCCCAAGGGTTTTCCCGCCTTGATTTAGCTCAAATTACTCCCGCCTAAGCGTGGCTAAGTATTTCAGTCTACACTTTGCGAGTATGTTGAAGAAATACTCTGATAAGTGCAACTGGTTCATCTGCATGGCTTAAGATGATAAGTTATTATTAGAGATCTAAGGGCATTTGTCAGTCCTTGAGGTCTCAAGGGTTTTGTCACTTCTCCGCCCTTTGTTTTAGCTGACTTCGATATCAGGTTACAAAGTTTTCAATCGGTTTTAGGCTTTGTCTTGCAAAGCAAGACTGTTGTGGCTGAGAAGTTACACAACATATCTGAGGTGTTTATCCTTAGATATGTGAACACTCAATGAGTCCCTTTAGACCGTTATTCTTCAATTCAGTGGTCTTTCACTCTGACTTCTCTGAGGTTCACTCAAAGGTGTTTCACCTATGAGTCTTTTGGATAGCTGATGATGTTCAGTTGTGATGATCATTCAGTCAAAGGTAAACTTTGCTCTTTGGTTTAATTGTTGACTCTATTAGAGAAAGAGTTGGATCTCTGACGTGATCAGCTATCCCTAACTTAGGCTAATTTAATGTTTCAAATACTTGTGAAGGATAATTTGGTCAGACTTGACTCAACACTATATAATCATACATTCTATATAGGCCCAACACAACCCCATCAGCTAAGGCTAGATGACAAGCCTGGGAAATGCCTTCCCGTGCCATGCTTAAACAAAGTCATGCCTAGATAACATGCCCATGCAACGACTCACCTAGCAAAATCGCCAAGGTCGTTACAACAAACGCAACATGTCACTACCTCATTCGTGAAGAGGTAATGCTGCAATCGTGCATGGATCCTCCCATGCACTTGGTTTGATCAAAGACGATGCACCACATGTCATCCTTGTCCCTTTCCCTTGGTTGTCAACCACATGGACCATCATGGGCCCTTGGATCGTATTTATGGGTTACACGCAACCATAAAAGCATCCCTATAAACACTTAGCCATTTCTTTGAAATGGCCTAAGTCACAATTTGTCATTGAATACACACGCAGACGAGTCAATTCGTAGTGTTACCCTAACGCGTGACTCCGGTCACACCTTGGGGTCCTTACCCAACGTAGGAAACCAAACGATCAACCAACCTCACCCTTCAATTCATATCATTGCAAACATGGCACCATTCGTGCTATACGCAATATAATATCCACATAAATCACTTTTTTCGTTCACCGGAAAACTTTTCCAACTCACCGGAAAAAATATTATGTCCACCAGAAAAACAATAGTCCACTAGAAAACTTTTCTGATTCATCATAAAAATTTTCGTTTCGTCTCTCAAAAAGCGAAAATATACATTTTCACCAGAAAAACAACATGATTCAAAGTGACAAAACCTTGTTTTACGACTATGTCGAATCAACGAAACCATCTGAAACACCTAAACAATAACAATAAATCACAAACACTAGACGTCTACATGATCCGAACATGGATCCCTGGAAAAAAACCGAAACAACGAATTCTCAAAGATTAGACTCCGTCGACAAGGGATGAAGTTCCTTGGAAAGACTTTATTCTTCTAAGGATCCAATTGTTATCACGGCGATAATCACTTCACACAAGGTAAGCATAATTGATTGGGTCTAAACCGTCAGATATAATTGACCAAGGTCAATTAGTCAAAAACAGCTTATCCCAATGCTTCGTGGATAGTATAGTGTGTCCCCGGGTCGTTAAAGTTCCAGCGAGATTGAAATGGTGTTATTTGAAATCGTTTATGAGAGAGTGGCACTGAGGATAGTAGCCCAGATGATGTGGAATTGATTTTGCTACTGTTATTTTGGTATTTGTACACAGATATAATATTCACAAAAATCAGATATACAAGTATATACACAAATTCACAATTAAGATCACGTAACAGACTGGGAAAGTGGGATTTGGTGAATTACAAACTACATGGGGTGCTTTTGAAACTTTTTGAAACTTAAAATTAAAAGAAATTTGAAAATGAAAAATGAAATTATAAAAGTGATTATTATAATATTTAAATATTATTTAATTAATTAAACTAATTTAAATCTAATTTTAACTAACTAATAATTATAAATTTTACAAATTAAACTAAAAATTTGCAAAAACAATTTCTAAACTTAAATTAGAACTTGAAGAAAGTATAAAAAATAAAAATAAATATTTTTGTCTTTTTATGGATTTTTTATTAATTAAAAACTATTTAACTCAATTAAACTAATTTAAATTACAATTAATACTAAATTAACTTAGAAAATTATAAGAAAATTTATAAAATTACTTAACCATCACAGGAATCCTAAAAAATTATAAAAACCTCTAAAAATTATGTTTAAGGCTATTCCACTAATTAATTACCTTCTAATTACTTTAAATCTAATTTAAATAATTAAAATAAGAAAAATAGAAAATGAACAGTAGAAACTAAAACTTTATTTTATAAAAGTCTATTATATTATATTAGAGATAGGAAAAATATAAAAACCAAGTTCTACTTTATAAAAACTAAATATGCTATTTAATACTTAATATTAATTAATAATTAAGAAAACTAGTATTAAATCTAATAAATATTAAATGACAAAATAAAAATCTGAGAAAATTATTAAAATTACTTTAACTTAAAAGGAAATTAATAAAAATATAAAAATACAAAGTGCTTAATAAAAATCTAAAAATGAAAATTAAAAGATAAATTGAATTAAATAGAAACTATCACTTAATTTAAATTTGGATTTTCTTGGTTTTTCTTTTTGACAGCTAAAAATTGGATGAAAATAAGCAACTTTTGTAAAACAACTTTTTTTGATGCTTAAAAATAAGCAGTATGCACCCCCTTTTAGTTAGACAGTTGACTTATGTGGACTGAGTAGGCAAATTAGCACAAATGACTAGAGGTGGGGCCCACAATGGTGAAACTTGATTCAAATAAGCTAAATAAACTCAGATAAGCCAGAAACAACAAGCAATGGTCTCAAATAAGCTGTTTGGAACCAAATAAGCACTTGTGCAATTTGAGACTGAGCACAGATTGGGGACAGACTTAATGGTGGATTCCAGGTGGGGTCCACTTGATCCTAGGTCAAACCAAGGGTCAATGCTTGATCCCTGGTAGGAGGGGGGTTGAGAAAAACCAAATGGAACCACTGAGGCCCACTGGGTTGGTCTACAACAGCCACCAAAGTGGTGGTGATGAGATGTTAGCTGTGCACAGGGCAACTTGCAGCCCTGCAAGTGACTTTGGGACCAGCTAGGGCTCACCACACAAATCTTAAAAATACAACAAAGATGGGATACTGAAGCTGAGGTGGTAAACTAAGATCCCTGAAAAGCACAAGTGCTGAAACCCTTTACAAAATTCACAACAAATCCTTGAAATTTTGGAAAAACTGAGTAACTTGCAAATTGACTTTTTGAGGAAAACAAAAGGTTTGACTTATTTGGATTTCTAATGACTCCTACTGATTAAAGACTAAATTAGAAGCTATATTTAAGCTAAATTACTCTAACTTAACAACCTATTTAGCTAATGTGAATGATTTAGACACCCAAAACTCTCACAGTTAACTGTGAGAGGTAAATTTTTGAGATTTTGACTTTTAACTGTATGACACCCAAATTTTAAGATTTGTTTGAACTAATTTGGTACTGAGACAGAGTTTTTACACAAAGTTGACAATCAAAAACCTTTTTGAAACAGTGAATGAACCAAATCCAAACACCCCTTTATATGGGACTGTTTTGAGTTTTAAGGACTAAGAGCTTATGAAAGCTTGTGAGAATGTTCTATTTCAACTTTTTATGATAAGTTGGACTTGATTAAATGTTTAGAAGCAGAAAGTACCCACAAACTTACAAGGATATTACTTAAGCTAGATTGACTGTTAAACTAAGATTCTAAGTTAACTAGAAATTCTAATGAACAATTTAGCTATCTTAAACTATAAACTACTCAAACAACAATGAATAAGCATAAAAAAACACAGATTAGCAATAAGCAAACAAGCAATCAGAAGCTGTAAATAACTAAGATTTTAGAGGAAATTTCAAATGAGCAAAAGCTTACAAGACACCCCTAGCTTGAACAAGGGATTTTCCTATGAAGCCTATCTTTAGATAGGCAAACTTCAACTCCAATCTTGCTCTTCAACTTTTTTCAAAACCTGAAAACAAAAACTAAACACCACAGTTGACTTTATTTGACTTTTTTAGATTTTTGATGTTTTTCTAGTTATACTGAATTTTAATTGTCTCTAAAGCTTCAATAAGCAGCTTAAGAGTCCCCAATTCAAACACAAATACTAACAGATTATGGTTTAAATTAGTAACTAGAAATTGAAATTTGCATAAACAAAAAGGATTAAAGAAACTTGCTTATATTGCTTTGAAAAGAGTAATAATACACTGAATTGACTAAGAGCACTGCTTAAAAGCTTTAAATTACACTACAATTGCATACTAGACTTATACGACTACTTATTAACTAAAAAACTAGACAACTTCTCTTCTTGCTTCTATCTTCCTTTTATAGATGCCCATTAGGGTTCCTTGGATGTCTCTGAACCTTTCCCATTTGATCTTGGCCGTTCAATTTCTCTGAGATGATCTCAACCTTTAAATTAGGTTTTGGCGCCAAAATTGGATAAGGGTGCTTGGACTGTTATTACAACTGGGGGGGGGGGGGTGGCATTTATTGTGGTGTGATAGTTAGGTAAAGTGGGTTGGGCAGTGGCTTGTGATGGAGGGATGATGGGACCTGCAAGTGGGGTTGTGGGGGAGGGAAGGCTGGTGGCGATGGTGGTCGTTTGAGCATGTTTGACTGAGGGGGTCAAACCATTTGACCCTGGTTTATTAGTTTGGGTGGTGGGCTGTTTGTTTTAGGCCCAAGTGAAAAAGGAAGTGGGTGGGCTTAGGAATGGATTGGACTTGGGTTTTGTTTTAGGGGAAATAGTATTGGATCCGGTTTAGGTTTATGTTACACAAGGACTATTTTTGCAATTCTCCAAAGTTGAGGGGTGAGTTTTGGCAGTCTTCTAAATTGTTCACAAGGTCCTTTTATGCCATATAATGAATAGTGTGAGGACCAAAACTGATTTTTCCATATTAAATGTACCAGGGACTAAAACTGCCAAACTTCCAAACTTCAGGGACCATTTGTGTAATTTCACCAAACTTTTCCACCAAGTGTAAGAACTGTGGCACACCTGATAACCGTGTGATTTTGAGCAAACCACCAGCTGTAAACGGATTTGATTAGTCTTTACCAAAAGCCGTTTGCTTCTGGACTAGCCAGCATCTTGATGGACTAAGTCAACATCTTGGTGAGCTGATTACCAATTATGGTTTTTCCACTGCCTTTACCACAAGCCATAATCTTGCGGTGCTTTATGGGATATGGAGAGTTGAGGAACCATACAATTTTTGGCAAATTGCAAGCCATCAACGGGTTTGAGATGTCTTTACCAAGAGCCGTTTGCTCCTGGACTAGCCAATCCATTTGTCATTTAGATTTTGGCGGACTGATTACCACAAAAATTTTGAAATAAAGTGAAAAAGTTTTGAAAAATTTAGGCCTAAAAATGGGGGTACTTAGAAAGTTTTGTGATAAAATTCGTAAGAATTCCCCCCCCCCCCCTCCCCCACACTAGAATTGAATATTGTCCTCAATATTCAAAGTCCCGGCTATTATGCTGAATCTCTGAACGGAAAAAGCTAATATTTGAATCTAACTGTGGAAATATCGATTTTATTTTTCACATTATTTATCT
The DNA here is from genome assembly GCA_030686995.1 of Artemisia argyi. NCBI lineage: Eukaryota > Viridiplantae > Streptophyta > Magnoliopsida > Asterales > Asteraceae > Artemisia > Artemisia argyi. The sequence continues at coordinate 58,035,365 of CM060708.1, read as the reverse complement.
GTACATATAAACATTTTTTTTTTAACTTGAACTTTATATACATATTTACTTTTCAAAAGGTGGGGGATGGCCACTCCCCCACACTAGGGTGGTGGAAAGTAGAAAGAAGTCAGAAATACGGGTGAAAACCCATATATGTTGCTAATTTTTGTTCACCGAGTCACTAGCTTGACTCGATCCCCGAATTCATTGGTCCATGGGGAAAGTTTGGAGATCCGGGACAACCATGGGTGGTATGTCTTCTCCAAAATATAGTTTCAAACGATGACCATTCACTTTGAAGTTGGGACCTTCGGGTTGAGATAACTTAACAGTCCCGTATGGATATACTTTAGCAATAGTTAATGGTCCAGTCCATCGGGTTTTTAATTTCCCCGAGAAGATCTTTAATCTTGAGTTAAAAAGAAGGACTCTGTCACCGACGTTGAAAACGCGGTTCTTAATCTTAGAGTCGTGAATCTTCTTTGTCTTTTCTTTGTAGATCAAAGAGTTCTCGTAGGCTTGATCATGAAGTTCATTTAATTCATTGAGTTGAACCTTACTATGATCACCCGCTTTATGAAGGTCGTAGTTAGCATGTTTCAAGGCCCAGTAGGCTTTGTGCTCGAGCTCGATCGGTAAATGACACGCCTTCCCGTATACAAGCTTGTATGGAGTACACCCGATGGGTGTTTTGTAAGCTGTACGGAAGGCCCAGAGTGCATCATCTAGTTTATCCGACCAGGAAGCACGGTTTTCACCTACTGTTCTCTCAAGAATCCGTTTTATACCACGGTTGGAAACCTCCACCTGCCCACTTGTTTGGGGGTGATACGCGGTAGAAAGACGATGAGTAACACCGTACTTAAGCATGACTTTTGCAAATTGATCATTGCAAAAGTGAGTACCGCGATCACTAATGATGGCACGTGGAGTTCCAAAACGAGCAAAGAGGGATTTCAGAAATTTCACAACAACTCGGGCATCGTTAGTGGGTAAGGCCTTAGCCTCAACCCATTTTGACAAATAGTCAACAGCCACGAGAATATACTTGTTTCCACGAGAAGATGGGAATGGCCCCATAAAATCAATGCCCCAGATGTCAAAGATTTCACAAACTTGAATGGCATTTTGTGGCATTTCGTTCTTTTGTGAAATATTACCGTGACGCTGGCAAGCATCACAAGCTTTGACTAACTCGTGGGCATCCTTATAGATCGTAGGCCAATAGAAACCGGAATCAAACACCTTTTTGGCGGTGTAGTTAGGACTATGGTGGCCCCCGGTGGGTCCAGCATGGCAAGCCTTGAGAATATCAGCGGCTTCCTGTCCATATACACATCGCCTGATGACTTGATCGGCATAGATTTTGAAGAGAAAGGGGTCGTCCCAGAAGTAATGTTTAACGTCTTTGAAGAATTTGTTCTTCTGTTGGGACGTCAACCCTTTAACGATGAAGTTACCCGCATGGTAATTTGCAAAGTCGGCAAACCATGGGGTAGTAGAGTCACCACGAAAAGCAACCGCATTGAGTGTTTCGAGAGGAAATGTTTCATTTATTTCCTTTTTCTCGAACACATCCTGATGAGGGTTTTCTAATCGTGAGAGATGATCAGCAGCGAGGTTCTCGGCTCCTTTTTTATCACGGATAATGATATCAAATTCTTGGAAGAGGAGAACCCAACGGAGAAGCCTCGGCTTTGCATCTTGCTTTGCAAATAGGTACTTCAAAGCCGAGTGATCCGTATACACCACGCATTTGGTCAGGATCAAGTATGGCCGGAATTTTTCAAAGGCATACACCACAGCTAGGAGTTCTTTTTCAGTGGTGGTGTAATGACCTTGAGCCTTGGTCATAGTTTTGCTTGCGTAGTGTATAGGCTGAAAGTATTTTGCTTTACGTTGCCCCAAGACCGCACCTATGGCAAAATCACTAGCATCGCACATAAGCTCAAAAGGTAGGTCCCAATCGGGGGCAACAAGAATCGGTGCCTCGGTAAGCTTTTTCTTTAATGTTTCAAAAGCTTCGATGCACTCAGGAGAGAAGATGAAAGGAGCATCCTTCTCGAGGAGATGGGTCATAGGCCGAGCAATCTTAGAAAAATCTTGGATAAACCTACGGTAGAAGCCAGCATGACCTAAAAAGCTCCTAACACCTTTTACGGTGGTGGGATGAGGCAATTTAGCAATGACATCGATTTTGGATTTGTCAACCTCAATCCCGTTTTTTGAAATTTTATGGCCAAGGACAATGCCCTCCTTGACCATAAAGTGGTTCTTCTCCCAGTTGAGACTTAGATTCGTTTCTTTGCAACGTTTAAGCATCTGTTCCAAGTGGGAGAGGCAAGACTGGAATGAATCCCCGATGACTGAAAAGTCATCCATGAATACCTCCATGGTTTTCCCGATCATTTCGGAAAAGATAGACATCATGCACCTCTGGAACATGCCTGGTGCATTACATAAGCCGAAAGGCATTCGTCTGTAAGCAAAAGTTCCATAGGGGCATGTGAAGGTAGTCTTCTCTTGATCCTGGGGATCAATGGGGATTTGGAAGTAACCCGAAAAACCATCGAGGAAGCAGTAGTATTCATTCCCCGCAAGTCTTTCAAGCATCTGGTCCATAAAAGGGAGAGGAAAATGGTCTTTACGGGTGGCTTCATTTAACTTTCGATAGTCAATACATACTCGCCAACCTGTGACCAAACGAGTTGGAATCAACTCGTTATCCTCGTTGGTGACAACGGTAATGCCACCCTTTTTAGGGACACAGTGAATTGGGCTAACCCAAGGACTGTCAGATATAGGATAAATCAATCCCGCATCAAGAAGTTTAAGAACTTCTTGTTTGATAACTTCGTGGATTTTGGGATTTACCCTTCTCTGTTGTTGCACTACTGGCTTAAAGTCATCCTCCATTAAGATTTTGTGTGTGCAAAAGTCCAGGCTTATGCCCTTAATGTCGGAGAGTTTCCAAGCAATTGCTTGCTTGTTTGCTTTAAGAACCTTTAGGAGTGCTGCCTTTTCCTCATCTTTTAAGTCTTTAGCAATAATGATGGGCAATTTATTATCACCCTCAAGAAATGCATATTCTAGATGAGGAGGCAAGTCCTTGAGCTTAACCTCGGGAAAGTCTTCAGTTATTTCAACATTTTTGACTTCTGCTTTATGAAGTATTTTTGGAGATGGAGAGGGTGAAGGATCGTCATTTAACAATCTTTCAAAGAGAAGAATGTCCCCCTCCGGGTCAAGATAGTTTTCATCAACCCCACTTGGGATTGAGCTATCTTGAGCAAGAAAAGCCTCGACCTCTTCCAGAAGGAAGTCACTTCCCTCAAACGGAGTGAGGGAAGGGGAAGGGTCGGAAATGATAGGGTCAGTAGAAAGACTGCCACTGGATGAGAAACCAAGGACTTCTTGAGAATACTCCTCAGACGCAACATCGATGATGTCAATTCGGTTAACCATTTCAGCGGCATAGTTGGAGGAGTATCTTGAAGTCTGATCAAGATTGAATGTGATGGCTTCACCACCAACACGTAGAGTGATTTCTTCTTCGAATACATCGATTAAAGCTCGACCCGTTCTTAAGAACCCCCTCCCGAGAATGAGAGGAACTCTTAGGTCAGCATCGAAATCAACAATCACGAAATCTGCCAGAAAATGGAATTTTCCTACTTTCACAAAGATATCTTCGGCAATGCCGAGAGGACGGGATATAGTACGGTCTACAAGCTCGAGTGTCATGCAGGTTGGAGTGAGAGCAGGAAGAGAGAGTCTTTTCCAGACTGTGTAAGGCATTAGGTTAATGCTTGCGCCAAGATCGGCCAAGGCAAAGCATTCAACCATCCCCGGGAAAATACAAGGAATGAGAAATTTCCCGGGATCTCCAAGCTTTTCGGGAAGCCTTTTCAAGAGCACTGCTGAGCAATGCTCATTAAGAGGAGTTTTTGCCATCTCACAGAGTTTTTCTTTGTTGCTTATCAGATTTTTGATTGTCGATGCAAACTTAGGCATGAGAAGAAAAGCGTCCGCGAAGCTAATATCAAAGTGTAATTCTTGGAAAATTTGATAAAATTTTTTCATCTGATGGTTAGCTTTTTCGCGGTTCTTTTGATCATTCATACGTGAAGGATATGGAATTGACGGCTTAGGATCATTCTTTGGGATTTCATCAGAACTTACAGGGGAATAAATACAACTTTCGGCTTACGAGCCGGGACCGGGACAACTTGAGGGTGGACATTGTTGATACCTCCGTTATTAGTAGGAAGTACCGTGTCCGTGGTAACCTCAGGTTCACGTTCCGCTACCTTAATAGGAGGAGAAGAAGAGGTAGAAGGAATCGAGGGTCCATTGTAAGATACCCCACTTCGGGTGGTGATCGTTTTGACATCGCCCCTCGGGTTAGCGATCGTGTTGCTCGGTAGTGTACCCGGGCCTGAGGGTCGATCATTTAAAGACTTCTGAAGCTCAGAGATCTTGCTGATCAATAACCGATTCGTTTCCTCTTGTGCTTTCATGAATTGTTTTAGCACTTCATCGGAGGAAGACGAGGGTGGAACATCGTTTTGAGGAGGATTTTGAACACGATTGTTTTGAAAATTCCCTTGATTTTGATTGTTGTTACCCTGAAAATTGTTTCTCTGATTGAAATTACCCTGATTGTAATTTCCTTGATTCTGGTTTCTTTGAAAATTTCCTTGAAAACCTTGGTTTTGATTGCCATTTTGAAAATTGTTTTGATTAAACTGGCCTTGATTTTGGTTCGGGTTTTGGAAATTTGAGTTTTGACCTTGGTTAAAATTCTGATTCGAGTTACGATTTTGATTTTGGTTAAAACCGGGAGGTCCGAGAAAATTGTTGGAACGATAGCTTAAGAGATTACGGTCCCCTTGCGGTTCGTAAGAATTACCCCCCGTATTGTAGGAACCGTGAGCAGCATAAATGTTCTCTTGAGGAAAGCCAGCAGTAGCTGGACACTCAGAATAAAGATGTGGGCCCCCACAAGTTTCACAACTTCGGGCCACAGCTTTCACTTGTTGATTTTGAACCTGATTTTGCATCGTTTGGTTCATTCTCAACACAGCCGTAGAAATATTATCCATCTTTTTGGTAAGAGCAATTATTTCAGGAGATGATGATGAAGGAGTAACGGAATTACATGACGCATCCCTCTCCGCAGAGGAATCCCAAAAGTTATAGCGGGCAGTCATGTTCTCAATTAAGTCATAGCACTCCTCGGGACGCCTTTTCATAAAGGTCCCACCAGCAGCAGCATTGAGAATATCCCGGTGCCTAAATGTCAGACCATTATAGAAGCTATCTATGATGGTAACTTGCAACATATTGTGGTTAGGGCACCGATCAATAGCTAGCTTATAACGTTCCTAAGCCTCAAAAAGAGACTCATCGGGACGTTGCCGGAAGTTGCTGATATCATTTCATAACTTGGTAACCATGGAAGGTGGAAAATATTTTACTAAAAACTTGGTTACCATTTCATCAAAGGTATAAATAGAATTCTTTGGGAGTCGGTCAAACCATGCAGTGGCATGATGAGTGAGAAAATAGGGAAAGAGGTACAGCCGGAGGGCATCATTGGTGACACCATGCTGTTTCATGCTTTGGGTGACCGTGAGATATTTGTCAAGATGCTTGTTAGCATCGTCACCCGGTAATCCGTGAAATTGACACGAATTCTGGACTTGTTGGATCATGTGGTGCTTGAGGCCAAAGTCCGTAGCCCCAATAGTGAGTGTTGCAATAGGCCCACCCCGCCCTTGCATGGTAGGCTGGCACAGCTCCTCCATCGTTCGGAGATCGGGAGCTGGCACATCCCTGGGAGGGTCAGGGGGTGGTAATGGTGGTGGTGGCCCAGCGGCCATTTCGGTCTTTGGTTCTTGTGTGTCAGAACGTAGCTCGGGTACGTTTTTCTGATGTTTACGTTTTGTTTGTGACCGAGTGCGCATGCACTAAAAACAATATTTCAAAACAAGATCGAGGCAAAACCACAGTGAACTTAAACCAATTATCACAAGTGAATGGCTTCTTTAAAAAAGGTACACCACTCACAGGGATATAAAGACAAGTTTTAATCTTAAGTTTGGGAACTTATTATATCCACACCCCAAGTTGGTAGGTGTTTAGCCTTGGTTTGCGGTGGTAAGATTTTATGTATTTATTAATTTGAAAAACTGCTTTAGGCTTATGGGTGGGTATGCAGAAAACTTAGGAAATATTTTTGGAACTGATTCGTTAACCGAAATCGTTCTTTTAAGATTACTCGCAGGCTGGCGGGAGGAAGTAAATAGGTTTCCTCTTCAGTTCGCAATTTAATGTCAGAACTTACCTTAAACCAACTGTTTCAGGTTGTAATCTTAAAGAAAACGAAGTAATTTAACTTCACAGTTTGTTTTGTTGTTTTTTATTTTTTTGGTGTTTTTAACACTTTAGAAAAAGTGTTAATGAACTTTTTGATATGATTATATTTTTACAAAAACTTTTTACAAATTTGTGTGAAATTTGTACAGGGAGGGTTTTTGAAAACCACTAAACTTAAAACGATTTTTTAAAACACGCAACAACCTCCCCGGCAGCGGCGCCAAATTTTGATTAGGTCTAAACCGTCAGATATAATTGACCAAGGTCAATTAGTCAAAAACAGCTTAGCCCAATGCTCCGTGGATAGTATAGTGTGTCCCCGGGTCATTAAAGTTCCAGCGAGATTGAAATGGTGTTATTTGAAATCGTTTATGAGAGAGTGGCACTGAGAACAGTAGCCCAGATGATCCGGAATTGATTTTGCTACTGTTATTTTGGTATTTGTACACAGATATAATATTCACAAAAATCAGATATACATTTATATGCACAAATTCACAATTAAGATCACGTAACAGACTCGGAAAGTTGGATTTGGTGAATTACAAACTACAGGGGGTGCTTTTGAAACTTTTTGAAACTTAAAATTAAAAGAAATTTGAAAATGAAAAATGAAATTATAAAAGTGATTATTATAATATTTAAATATTATTTAATTAATTAAACTAATTAAAATCTAATTTAAATCTAATTTTAACTAATTAATAATTATAAATTTTACAAATTAAACTAAAAATTTGCAAAAACAATTTCTAAACTTAAATTAGAACTTGAAGAAAATATAAAAAATAAAAATAAATATTTTTGTCTTTTTATGGATTTTTTATTAATTAAAAACTATTTAACTTAATTAAACTAATTAAACTAATTTAAATTACAATTAATACTAAATTAACTTAGAAAATTATAAGAAAATTTATAAAATTACTTAACCATCACAGTAGAAGCTATTCCACTAATTAATTACCTTTTAATTACTTTAAATCTAATTTAAATAATTAAAATAAGAAAAATAGAAAATGAACAGTAGAAGCTAAAACTTTATTTTCTAAAAGTCTATTATATTATATTAGAGCTAGGAAAAATATAAAAACCAAGTTCTACTTTATAAAAACTAAATATGCTATTTAATACTTAATATTAATTAATAATTAAGAAAATTAGTATTAAATCTAATAAATACTAAATGACAAAATAAAAATCTGAGAAAATTATTAAAATTACTTTAACTTAAAAGGAAATTAATAAAAATATAAAAATACAAAGTGCTTAATAAAAATCTAAAAATGAAAATTAAAAGATAAATTGAATTAAATAGAAACTATCACTTAATTTAAATTTGGATTTTCTTGGTTTTTCTTTTTGACAGCTAAAAATTGGATGAAAATAAGCAAATTTTGTAAAACAACTTTTTATGATGCTTAAAAATAAGCAGTATGCACCCCTTTTTAGTTAGACAGTTGACTTATGTTGACTGAGTAGGCAAATTAGCACAAATGACTAGAGGTGGGGCCCACAATGGTGAAACTTGATTCAAATAAGCTAAATAAACTCAGATAAGCCAGAAACAACAAGCAATGGTCTCAAATAAGCTGTTTGGAACCAAATAAGCACTTGTGCAATTTGAGACTGAGCACAGATTGGGGACAGACTTAATGGTGGATTCCAGGTGGGGTCCACTTGATCCTAGGTCAAACCAAGGGTCAATGCTTGATCCCTGGTAGGAGGGGGTTGAGAAAAACCAAATGGAACCACTGGGTCCCACTGGGTTGGTCTACAACAGCCACCAAAGTGGTGGTGGTGAGATGGTTAGCTGTGCACAGGGCAACTTGCAGCCCTGCAAGTGACTTTGGGACCAGCTAGGGCTCACCACAAAAATCTTAAAAATACAATAAAGATGGGATACTGAAGCTGAGGTGGTAAACTAAGATCCCTGAAAAGCAAAAGTGCTGAAACCCTTTACAAAATTCACAACAAATCCTTGAAATTTTGGAAAAACTGAGTAACTTGCAAATTGACTTTTTGAGGAAAACAAAAGGTTTGACTTATTTGGATTTCTAATGACTCCTACTGATTAAAGACTAAGTTATAAGCTATATTTAAGCTAAATTACTCTAACTTAACAACCTATTTAGCTAATGTGAATGATTTAGACACCCAAAACTCTCACAGTTAACTGTGAGAGGTAAATTTTTGAGATTTTGACTTTTAACTGTATGACACCCAAATTTTAAGATTTGTTTGAACTAATTTGGTACTGAGACAGAGTTTTCACACAAAGTTGACAATCAAAAACCTTTTTGAAACAGTGAATGAACCAAATCCAAACACCCCTTTATATGGGACTGTTTTGAGTTTTAAGGACTAAGAGCTTATGAAAGCTTGTGAGAATGTTCTATTTCAACTTTTTATGATAAGTTGGACTTGATTAAGTGTTTAGAAGCAGAAAGTACCCACAAACTTACAAGGATATTACTTAAGCTAGATTGACTGTTAAACTAAGATTCTAAGTTAACTAGAAATTCTAATGAACAATTTAGCTATCTTAAACTATAAACTACTCAAACAACAATGAATAAGCATAAAAAAACACAGATTAGCAATAAGCAAACAAGCAATCAGAAGCTGTAAATAACTAAGATTTTAGAGGAAATTTCAAATGAGCAAAAGCTTACAAGACACCCCTAGCTTGAACAAGGGATTTTCCTATGAAGCCTATCTTTAGATAGGCAAACTTCAACTCCAATCTTGCTGTTCTACTCTTCTCAAAACCTGAAAACAAAAACTAAACACCACAGTTGACTTTATTTGACTTTTTTAGATTTTTGATGTTTTTCTAGTTATACTGAATTTTAATTGTCTCTAAAGCTTCAATAAGCTTATTGGAACCTAAATGAGCTTAAGAGTCCCCAGTTCAAACACAAATACTAACAGATTATGGTTTAAATTAGTAACTAGAAATTGAAATTTGTATAAACAAAAAGGATTAAAGAAACTTGCTTATATTGCTTTGAAAAGAGTAATAATACACTGAATTGACTAAGAGCACTGCTTAAAAGCTTTAAATTACACTACAATTGCATACTAGACTTATACGACTACTTATTAACTAAAAAACTAGACAGCTTCTCTTCTTGCTTCTATCTTCCTTTTATAGATGCCCATTAGGGTTCCTTGGATGTCTCTGAACCTTTCCCATTTGATCTTGGCCGTTCAATTTCTCTGAGATGATCTCAACCTTTAAATTAGGTTTTGGCGCCAAAATTGGATAATGGTGCTTGCTTTGTTATTACAACTGGGGGGGGGGGTGGCATTTATTGTGGTGTGATAGTTTGGTAAAGTGGGTTGGGCGGTGGCTTGTGATGGAGGGATGATGGGACCTGCAAGTGGGGTTGTGGGGGAGGGAAGGCTGGTGGGGATGGTGGTCGTTTGAGCATGTTTGACTGAGGGGGTCAAACCATTTGACCCTGGTTTATTAGTTTGGGTGGTGGGCTATTTGTTTTGGGCCCAAGTGAAAAAGGAAGTGGGTGGGCTTAGGAATGGATTGGACTTGGGTTTTGTTTTAGGGGAAATAGTATTGGATCCGGTTTAGGTTTATGTTACACAAGGACTATTTTTGCAATTCTCCGAAAGTTGAGGGGTGAGTTTTGGCAGTCTTCTAAATTGTTCACAAGGTCCTTTTATGCCATATGATGAATAGTGTGAGGACCAAAACTGATTTTTCCATATTAAATGTACCAGGGACTAAAACTGCCAAACTTCCAAACTTCAGGGACCATTTGTGTAATTTCACCAAACTTTTCCACCAAGGACCAATCCTGCCATAAAAGGTTAGTGCAAGGACAAAATTTGTTTTTCTCAAAGTTTTTAATATCACAGGGACCATTTTTGACAATTTTTAAAGTTCAGGGACTAAACTTGACATTTTGTGAAACTTTTCACCAAAGGACTAAATGTGTAACTTTTTGATTTAAAAGGACCTTTGGTGACTTTTTCAAGTTTTTAGAATAACCAGGGACTAGATTTGACAACTTTTGAAAGTTGAGGGACTGAAACTGCCAATTTTGCAAACTTTGTGCGTTTTTCATCTGTTTTTGATATTTTTGCATTTGAAACATGTAAAACACTTTCCTGGGATATTTTCACTATTTTGATGCAGTATTGAGTATTTTTAGAAGTTTTGGCAGCTCAGAAAAGGTAAAAATGATGAGTATTTACACACTCATCAATAATCTACATGGATGGGGCAGCTTTGTCAACATCATGTACGATCATTGTTTCAGGGAACTATTTGATAATGTCAAAAAAAAATCCATCCAGCAACCATCCCACTCATCATATTCGTGTCTGAGAGGTTTATACCTGAAGGGATAATTCACTTGGAAACCACAAACGGATCACATCCACTCTCATGAACATTCGTTATGGAGTTCTACATCATGAAGTTGAATTCCAGGTACAATGTCCTGTTAGAAAGAGCATCATTACAACAACTATTTCTGGAGGTTTCAACGATTAGGTCACATGTGCAATTCCCAACCAAGTCAGGGATGGCTACAATCAAAAGCGACTATCTGGGCAAGGATGCGGAGCTAACAGCAGCAGTGGAAAACATGACGACAAGGGAAATATAATGGGAAGTGATGAGTCTCATATTATACATACTTATACCCCGATATTATGTAAATTATATAGTTATATATCCTTATATATAGAACTTTTGGTACTTAATACATATGTGATTATGCAGGATTAAGGATTGAAGGAAAATCACAAAGAAGACATTAAACGAATGACTTTGAGAACTTATAAAGAATAACACACTGTTTGGACTAAAAAGCACCGAGCATTGATAAAAGCACGCCACTTACGGGCACCTTAGGTCAACTATATAACTACGAGTCAAACATTGAAGTACGCCGGTCTTATGTTACAAGAACACCGGTTGCGTAAAGAGAAGCCCGCCGGTTTTATATCGGTTGTGCGGCGTACTTCCCCTAGCAGTTATACTTCTTTATTAATGAGACACATCAATGATGAGGCCGATCATTTACTCATCATTACTCACGAAGGACTTCCTAGGGTTGGAATTTCACTATAAATAGAAGCTCAAATCGGAGGTAAAATACACAACAATCAAGAATAAATTTCTTGATCATAAGAGAAGAGAATGAGTGGTCTCTCACCAAGAACCACTTGTGGAGAAAAAGGAGGAGCAGGAATACCTTTGGAAGATCATTGTGAACGAAATAGTACTAGTAACTTTGGTATAATCTCGTTTGAATATGATCATATTAACTGTTTACTTTGTTTATTTCAACATCAATATGGAGTAGTACTTTTATGTTTGTTGAAGGCATTAAGGCCTTGAGTTAATGAGAGAATTTCACTTTGAATCATGAATCTATCATTTATGTGTTTGATATGTTGTTGGTTAGTCATTACCATTTGTCTTGATTGGTCATTACAATTGTTTAAGGTCGAAAGATGCAATTGTGTTGATTTCATTATGAATTGTCTGTCTATAATGAGTCATTGCTATCTTTGTGAGAATTGGATAGTAAAACAAATGTTAACCTGGACCATAACATGTTTAAGGGCTAGTCTCATGTCTAACAACTTGACTAGAGGTAATACATATCTTATACTTCATGCATGGACCAAAGTTTATGCACTTTATGTATCTAGGATCATAGGCCGAAAGGAGATCTTCTTATACGTGGTAGATATAGTAGTTTACGTGATCACCAGTCATGCTTCACTTCTATGCATTGTCTCATGTGCTCAACCTTGGACAAACATATCATTAAATCAATTTGGCAAAACATTTCAAAAATCTTAAATCCAACAAAAACGGTTTTAGTGATAAGTGACAATCATTGGAATCTAATTTTGTTAATCAAAACTGACAAAAGAGATAATCACCTCTTTTGGGACGACCTGGTCTTACCTGTAACTTTTACTATAAACGGGGGTTATACTTTTACCCATATGTTTTGTGTATTAAGAAATTGGTAGAACTTGTTTTATAAATTTAAAGCTTTTGAAACACATCAGGAAGCCATACCTAGAGACAACCAGAGCAAAGAAAGGTGGTTATAAACGAAAAGCACCTTGATCAACCTATTTCCATTGTAAAACACCTCCTACACCAGGTAAAAATTAATTTGTTGAATTGCTAGCCAATAGCCTTGATGTTTTTGCCTGGACACCAACCAATATGACAAGCATCCCTCGAGAATTTGCTGAACACAACCTAGGGCTTAATCAGTACGCACCAACAGTTGTGCAAAAAATGAGAACCTCTTCCCTAGAAAGATCATAATCTATGCTTACTCAGGTTTGAGACCTAGTCCAGGCAGAAATGCTCCGACCTGTCGAATTTAAAACCTGGGTCTCAAACCCAGACACGGTAAAAATAAAAAAAATTAAAAAAAAAAAAGTAAAGCTACTTTGCATATGTGCGTTGAATTCTCAAACCTAAACAAAGCATGACCCAAATGTTACACCGCAGAACCATGTTTTTGATATTTTATTACGAGTATTTTTGACCAAGATTTTTATGTGTTGTAAACTAAATACTATTGGTTGGTCAATGGATTTAGTGTAGAGTCAAACCTTGTAAGTGTTAGTCAATATTGTAGTATGATAGTACAATGTTTAATGTTGCAAAATTAAAAGAGAAAGGACTTGAGGGACCACTTAGTGTCAATTGGTCAAACTTGCCTAACTAACTAGATAAGTATCTAGAAATCCCAAACTTCTCTACACACTTCTCCATTTATGTAGTATGTGTGTGTGTGTATGTGTGCATGCACGCGTATGTGTATATGTATGTGTGTGTGTATATGTGTGTCAGAAATCAAGAAAAGAGGGAAGAACCAAGAAGTTTTGATTATCAAATAAGAGAATATTTGGGGTTCTAAGCAAGGAGATAAGCCCTAGTAATGATCTCCACAAGTAAGTAAGTGTATTCTTGAATAAATTGAGTTATGGTTTATGTAGAGAAATTGGAGATTTCATCATATGATCAAGATATGATCATATGCTGATTAGAGATTGATTTGGGTAGGTTCTTGGGTTATATAAATCCTTGTTATTGATTTTGTATTATAATATTATAATAGGTCTTAATGATGATTGTTGGATAGGATGCAAGGATAAGGATGATGAATTGTTGGTAATTTATCTTGGATATGAGGTAAGTAATTTGACTATAGCAAGATGTTATATTGAGTTTATCATACTTGTGTTATGTGTATGCGTATGTGTTAGCTGTTGCATGTGATTGTGTTAAGGATGTGAAAGGCCAAAGTTTTAGGTTGCTTGGATTAAGATTAGAATAGGCTAGTTGGTTTAACCAGCTAGAATGAGGTTTGCCTAGTTATGATGTTAACAATGATGTGTGAAGCTTATGAGGAAGTGGAAGAAAGGAAGTAATAGTATGATTGCAGTCTCTTGGAATAGTAAGTGTTATTCATGATGCAAATGTGTTAAATGATATATGATAACTTGTTATGTCTTTCACTTACCAAGCAAAAGCTTATGGTTTAGTTGTCTAGCCGCTTTGCAAGTTGATAAGCGGATGAAGTAGTGTCTTGGCTAAAGACCTAGAATTTGGAAGCATTGAATTGGAAGGATTTGGTAAATGCATAGGATCTTAGTAGTAGATGTCGAGCTCAATCATGGTTGAACCCTGAGCCGCTATAAATGATTTATAAATGCCAATTAAAGTGTTAAGTCCAAGTCTTGTATATGAAACAAATGGTTATGTAACTTGTGTAAGGATTGTGTTTAAAAGTGGGTCAAAATGATTGTTTGGAAAACTCCGTAAAATATGTGTTTATGGGTCGTTTAGACCAAGCATGTAAATGAAAGTGAAGTTTACGTTGTTTTTAAAAGTATTCTAGATAGTTTTATGTATTATTGAAGTAGTATAAATTGTGTTTAAAAAATGAGTTAAAACACGAGTTGTAGGTCAGGAGCCCCCAAACGCATGGTTAGGAATCCAATCTTGCGGTTGAGAACCTGTTTTTCAGGATAGAAGTCCCCAACCTCAGCTGTTGGGAACTCAACCTACGGTTGGGGACACTTTTCCAGATTTTGTCAATGTTTGAAAAATCATATTTTTTTAAACCGTACGTTGTTAGGGGTCGTGTCACCCGTCATTTCGAAGGTAATTAAGTCTAGTTTTATTTAAATATATTCTTAAGGTCTGGTTTGTAATAATTTTTTGGTATTTCGTTAAAGAGTAACAGAAGGTCAGTTTTTGTCATGTCATTTCCGTACAAAAGTTTTAAATTTTTAGTCAAATCAGGATATGGGTATTTCAACTTGGTATCAGAGCTTCGATTTAAGTGAACTAGGTTGCTACTATAGATTTCCTAAATTTATAAGGTAGATTAGTATTTGCGGCTATGATAAGAGCATGGTATATGGAAGGGTGTTAGTTAAGTAGATGGATGAAAATGCATAGATTAACTTGAATGAGATACTATATGGGTAGAGATTTGTGACCAATATATGGTCTAAGAATACTACATGTTAATGTATAACAAAATATATACTTTGAAGTTAAAGCACATAGTTTAGAATGTTTGAAAAGTAATATTGGTAAAAGTAAATGAGAAATATATGCTTATGAACATGTATAGGAACACATGGTAAATGTGTGAGGCGTTAAATTATAAATGAAGTAAAATGCGCAAGGTGAATCGAAACTCGAATAGAGTCATATAGTATGTTTAAAATGTATGATGACCTAGAAAAGGGTGGAAAGCATAGAGTATATATTGAGATGTAAGAAAACTATGACTATAAAATGAAAATGAATGAAATGGTGATAAAAGCATGTAGCCAAGGGTCAAATGCATATGAAAGATAAAAGTACTTGATCAAAGTACGTGAATGATAAGAGAATAAGAACATTAAAATAGTACTAACTTGGATCTAACCTTAAAATGGAAAAGGCATTGCGAAATTCCAAGAACGATAAGTTCGAGTGTTGTAAGAAAATGGTAAATGCATTGTGAAATGTAAAGAGTGATAAGTTCATGAACATTAAGTTCGGGAAATGCAAGAAAATAGAAAGGGCATTGTGAAATGCCAAGAATGTAAAATTCACAAATGTTGAGGTCTTTAATGGAAAGTGTGAGTAATAATGTGGATGGGTCCATGGCTAGAAAAGATAAAAAGTAAAAATAAATGAATAAATAAACAAGAAAGTTTAGTTTACATACCGGTAAATATGTAAAGTGATGAGGCGAAAAATGAACCACTTTTAGGGGTCATTTAAGCCCGGAATTGAATTTATTTGATCAAATATTGCCCTAAATCGTTCCTTTTGTGATTTTAGGTACTTTGGGAGAGAAATCTGGAAAAGGAAGCAATTCGGATGTTTTTTGAGCATAAAAGTGAAGAAAACGCCAAAGTCTTAATTTTCCTTGCTGGGAACAGTAGGTGACGGCGTCAAGAAGAAAATCTTGACGGCGTCAAGAGTAATTTACATGAGGATCCAGTACAGATTTGAAGGCATCACGAAGTAGAGCGTCAAGAGGAAAATGCATGACGGCCTGGAAACATATAACACTTGACGGCATCAGATCTGGATCAAGGCAGTCCGAGATTTATTTTGGCGGCGAGATGACGGCGTCACAAAATTTGTCTTGACGCCGTCAGACCCTATTTCCTATATATAGTTTTCTAATTTTCACATTAAAAAAGAGAAGTTTTGGAGAAACCCTAAGTACGTACTTGGTACGAATTTTACAGGTTTTTCAAGGGTTCTAAGCCCTTGATACCTTTCATGTGTAATTGAGATAAGTATTCTTTTAATTCAATCAATATGTCTATGTGTTGGTTGTCTATATCTTGTTCTTGTCTTAATTCCATCATGCTAGGCTAGATCTATCTTGTGTTTGCTTGGATCTAATGAAACCTAGATGTTAATTATGTGTTGATTACTTATTTATAGTTGTATTGGATGAATGAATTCGATGTTAGGCTTAAGAAAACTGGCAGACTTCCAAATGGTAACATGCTTGAACGTCTTAGGAAACATGAACTGACGTGCACTAGGTTTTATTGGTTGTATTTAATACATGAGTAAATTATAATGATCCCATGTTAGGAGCTTCTTAGCCGGCTCGACATAGGAGTGAAGTAGGCACTCATAGGATTGGGGAATTAAGTGCGCCACCCCATGAATGGTATTAAGGAATACAATCCGTCATCCACGCAACTATAACAAGTAATTAACGTGTAAAAGATATCTAGGGAGTAGTGAAATCTAAGTAAACACATTTTCTCCACTTATTGCTCACAACCTTAGTTAATTTAGTATATTTTCATTTCTAGTATTTTATTTTGACTGCATCTTTAGTATTGGGTTAGTTGACTAGCAACTAATTCCGCCCAAATCCTTCAAACCCGAGATTTTTACTTTCTTTCTAAAAAATATAAAAATACAAAAATAATCATCCCTCACTGTTAGAACTAGTATTTAGGTTTTCTAATCCTAGCGACACTATTCCTAGCTGAACGATCAATCCCCCGGTACTTGTCACTATACTATACTACAACGATCAGGTACACTGCCTGGTGGGGGTTGTAAGCTTCTCAAGATCCCTTGAGAGGTAAAGCCTGGTGCGATTCCCACGTATCATAAAGATAGAAAGTAAAGAAGTGTTCTGCGGGTATGAGTGTTGTATCGGGAATGCTTAAGTAGGATGATTTATAATCTATTTATTTAAATGGATTGGGACGCCTTTTATGTAAATAAAGAATTATAAATGAGCGGCCTTCTATGTATCCGATATGACATTGTGAGATAGATTCACTCTCTAGCTCTCGTGATTATCATTGTTACTCTCCTGATTATTTTTACTCTCTTGATATGACATTGTTACTCTCCTGATTATCCTTAAGCTTCACAATTTACCTAGGCTCTCTGTGGTGTCACCTCAAACAAACAAGCTTCTGAACTTGTACTCCTATGACTCTTGTTTCAATACACAGACCAAGTTTCTTAAACCCAACTTATATTGAACCTCCATGTTTTGTTACACTATTCTCATCGAGATTTTCGATGTTAAAGTTATTACTTGGACTAGTCATTCTTCTTCAAACCTTGTTTTAACCTTCTCACGTTGATTAATCCTTTAGAATCCATAAATATTCAACTTCTTCAACAAGCCTCACACGCCGTGTGCTAATCCAACTTTCTTGTAAAAGTTGATCTACTAACTTTAGAAAACCCTAAGGTTCGATCTATTTAACTAAATTTTGCAACCTTGATATACCTGGTCATCATTTTTCTTGAATTCCAAGACAAAGTTAAACCATACTAGTCTTCCAAGAATCAGCAAGACTTGAATTCAATGAAACCGGTGAACACGTTCAAACTTCAATGATTCAAGATCCTATATAATCAACTAAACCCGGAGCCTTTTACACTCAATCACCACGGAGAAACTTGAAAACAACTCTGTGAAGCTTAAAGACTCAACTTTGTACAAACCCTTTTAATGCTTGAACCTTGTTGAACTAAAAATTTGCAATATCAACTTTAAATCCAAAAATCTTTCAACCCAATCGACAATTTGGAGCCTTCAACCCCTTGATCAAAATATCATTTGAGACGAACTGACAAATGTTGGACCAGAAACTTCAATCACCGGTGTCTCTCTTTAGAAATATTAGATTAAAGATTCCTCCGGTCCCATTCTAGATTAAAGAAACTTCAACCTACGACTCGAACTTCACGAAGATCTAATGGTTAATGAATCCACTTAGTCAATTCCAGGATGGTAGGTACAAATCGGCGAAAAAAAAGATGGTACTTTTAGGATTGTACAACTCTTAGTCAACCTAGCCACAAGATACCAACTTCACCTTGGCTCTAATACCATTTTTTTTTCTTGATAAATCATATAAACCTTGATAGCTAGCACGTAATATTAACTAAAAGTAAACATGCACGTGACCTCCAACGTTAAATATTTATTAACTAGCGAATGAGCAAGAAAGAATCTACCAACTAATAGTTAATGAATCCGCTTCGTCATTTAAATCGACGAACCAAAAAGAGAAGATAGTCTTGTAGGAATTGTACACCTCTTAGTCAACCTGGCTTCAAGACACCAACTGCACCTTGGCTCTCATACCATTTTTTTTTTTTTTTTTTTGTTAGAAATCCAATAAACCTTGAAAGCTAGCGAGTAATATTTATTATAAGTAAACACACACGTGACCTCAAAAGTTACATATTTATGAACAAGAGAATAAACAAGAAAGAATGTACCAACTAGCATCCACTTTGCCTCTAGTTATACATAAGATGGGGTAGTTAATTCTTATACCACAGGGCGGTTACAAGCTTGGCTCGCAAGCAAAGCAATGAGTTCCTAATCTAACTACGATCATGAACTCTATTTAAAACTATATACAATTGAACCCCTAATATTGTCTAAGTTACATTTAAACCCTCCACACAAGGGACATGGCATTATTTTTCTTACTAACATGACAATTAGCCATTTGCTTGGCATCGTTGCTAGTAGGTGATCCATCATAATACAATACTAGCTCCAATTGTCATGTGTTTGGTATCGAACCTTTTCAGAGATTTCCTTGCAAATGCTCTATGTCTTCACCAAAATTATACTTGATGGTTGAGGTAATATCTTTGGTAATCGGCGTATAACTTACTTTACTATCTAATGTGACAAATTGTATACACTTTAATAAGAGATGAAAAATTAGTTGCAATTTGCAACAAATTATTGCATACCGTGTAATGTCATTTGACAGGAGGTTTAGAATGTTGTCATAATTAAGCCTGATTACATAAGAGGTTAAGGCTTCATTAAAATTGTATTACTCGTATATGAGTGAAAAGTGAATGATACATTGTGCTGTTTTTTGCAGTTTGTCATTACATATTTAATAGATAGTTAACGAAGCGTTGTATTAGGTTGAAACTAAAGGTGGCCATTTTTCATGTCACCAACCATGTGATATATAATCAATATCTCTCTAGATATATGAAGGTCTCAACATCATTGTCAAATCATGAGAGTATCTCATCAACCTACTAATTGGTCTCACCTTTAAAGGGGATGTTGTTTTCAATATGTAAGCTTAAGCTTTAATTAAGGGATTAGTAAATGGCCAGGTCCACACACATGTCTCTTTTCCTTCTTGCCTGTTTTACAATAATTGACAATCCTCTTTGGTGCCTTTTAAACTCTAATCTAATTACAAAGGTTCCCCATTTTTGGTGTGGTCTTGTCTTTGCAATTATAGCTACAAAATAGGCCAACAATAAAAGTAAAATCCTATATTGATGCCTCATGGCCATCTCCAAATCCAATCAACGGGTGTGTTTTTTTTTTTTTTCTTTTTCTTTAGCCTTAACCAACTGATATTATTTTGGGAAAAAATCAAGCCCCAAGTTTGAATCCGGTTCACGGTCTGGTTTGAGACTGATTGAATCAGCACAATCCGATTTCATATCAATAATGCACCCCTTAGAGTGAGCTTACCTCAAAACTATGGGAAGAGGGAGGGAGGGAGAGGGGGGGGGGGGGGGGGGGGGGGGGCATGTGCCTTCATATTACATGCATATATACACACAAATATGGAATCAATTCGGAAGCTTTTAAACCTAAGTTGGTAACCTGAATCTTTCAAATAAATTTTGTACACTTTTTATACAAGTGGGAAAACTTGCTTTATATAAAGATAAGTCACTGAAATTTGATTAATGTAATGGTAACAAGTCTTGTTCAATAAAAAAGTTTGTCCTGTAAAGATGGTAGGGTGCACAAGATGATCTTCTAAAATGTATCTTTTACTTTTATAAATTCTAATAAAAGTAGAATCCACCTATCATTCTCAAACCCCTGTTCATGTTCCCACTACTATAATCTGTGCTATATAAACAAACAAATTAAGAACTATAAGACATCATTGCACAAGTTTTAGTCAGACAGACATTTACCTAATCAACAAATCAAAGTACTAGTGATAACCCTTTTTCGATATCATACATTACTATTCGACTGCACACCTATGTAACTATGCAACTGAAGATTAGCGCAAGATATATAGCTCTTAATTGAGAAAATGTGTGGAAAATTTAAAAGGCGTTTGGATTATACAAGTAATAACGTCGGTGATCATATATTAATATCCTAATAGCCATAATCTTTTACAATATTATCCTTTGATTCCAGCCAAAGTTGCTTTATAGTCAAAAGGAGAGGCTACTATACTTGTTTTAATGTAGAAAATTGTATTTTTGGTTAAAGAATGTGAATAATCTTTTACGTAAACAATACTCCATGTGATTAGTCAAAGCAAACCTAGCTTGTTCATGGCATGCATTGTTTATCTTATTAGGCAACGTCAGAATAATCTGAGGACCCCTCAGCAGAAATGAAGAATAAATGATTTCTAATATGGGGACGATTAGCAATACTATAATAGACTATCGAGTTTAGTCTTTGGATGTGTTTATGCTATTAAAAGTTAGACATAATGAGATAATCATATGTATGAGTGTTCAGGATGATTTGAATCAAAGAATTTAGCCAGATAAAATGACATTTTTCATAAGAAAAAAAAAAAAAAAAAAGGATGAGTGTGTGAAATGGAATTGGCGAAATGACTAGGTAAATAAGTATATACTCGTATATATAGTTCACCCTATTATCAGTTTTTGGTTAGCCAAAAGTAATTACTGGACCCCTAATCATCAGATATTCATAAGCAGAATCACTTTACTAATTTAATTATTGCAACTTCAAGTTGCGCTGACCAAATAATCAGTCCAAGAAACACCCCCTTAAAGAATTGTCACAACATAAAAAAAAATGGGTAATACCAAATTAAAACACTATACTTGTCAAAAAAATCACTTTTGAGTATCGAACTTTTTTTCCCTCATTGGGGTACTAAACTTTCATTTTTTTGCCTCTTTTACGCATTTTGAGACATTTTTATGACATTTTTGCCCCTGGATTTTCAAAAATTTAAGGGGCAAAAACGTCTCATAGTGCGTAAAAGAGGCCAAAAATGAAAGTTTAGTACCCCCAATGAGGAAAAAAAAAAAGTTCGAAACTTAAAAGTGATTTTTTTGCCAAGTACAGTGCTTTAATATGGTATTACCCCTAAAAAAAAATACAGATTGAAAGAAGAATGAATACATCTTACTTCCATTGCAGGGACTGCCTTATTCTCATGTACATAAGTCCTCAAGATCACCCATCAAACAAGCCAAGAAAATGAGACATAACGATGAATGGCTGATTTTGGCAAAAAGGATACTTATACATGGCATTATGATATCAGCCGATTCACAAAATTAACTGCAGTGGTAAGCTAGTAGCTCCTGTAATACTCAAACAAAGCAAACGGTAAAAATGTCAGATTGAACATTGAAGACGCTTTCCTCTAGTAGCTAGAGGCGGCCAAAAAAAAAAAAAAAGGAGTGGGTAAGTTGAGTGCGGGTCAAAACAGGTTGGACAAACCCGTTCACACATTTTTGTCGATCACCAAAAACTACTACTAGTACTAAACTATATCCAGTAAATTAAGAAGGTTCTACACGTTTGAGACTTTTTAAAACGTATGACTTGCTTTCTTTCTAGCTTAACATTCAAGACTTAAAGCTAACCTTTCTGGGACACAGCTGTTGAAAGTAAACATTATCTACTGGTAAAGACAGATTGATAATATCAACAAGTGTAGGTGGCAATTTCTGGGTGGCAATTATGCCTTTTTTTTTTTTTTTTTTTTTTTTTTTGAAAAGCGACGATATTATTAGCCACAAGACAAAACAAACGAGAACGACAAAAAGAAAGGCTCTAGGACAGAGCCACCGAAGAAGAAACTACAACAGGGGATTAAAGCCTAATGACATCAAGAGCTAATAGATTAAACCAAAACACCATATGTCCCTTAATCCAATTGTCCCATACACTTTTTAAAAGTACGGTGTCAGTAAAAGGTTAGACTTAATGACACTTTTTGTGTCATTAGAACCTCTTTCACTAAATGTCTATTTTCTTGTAGTGATTGTACTACGTAGTATTCGAAGTTATTAATGTTTCAGTTAACATGCTTCTTTTGTGGCCGGTCTAGTGGTGGGGCGCACGGATGTTACAAGAGGTCTCATGTTTAAACAACACCAAGTACATCTTGGACGTGAAAGGGAAAGGGTCAGAAATAGTTATCCTGGCCGGGTTGTGAACATGTATATTTTCAATCTAGTATACACTTGAGCAAACAAAAATAGTGAACATAGCAATGTCCAATGAGACTTTCAAACCCTAAATTGTTTATGAAGATTAATTGTTCTTCTATCTGTAACAATAAATGGTTAGACAAATATCAGTGCGATTGAGCCCTTCCCTTTATTTTCTTTTTTGATGGACTGGTGTCGGGATGAATTGATATTATGTGGGACTGTGGGTCAGTTTGTGTAAAAGCATATTTTTGGCAGATGATTTGGGCCCGTCTGATAGACGGATTACTGGATTAAGCCCACATGTATTGCAAAATAATATCTAGAAATGAAATAAAAAGCGCTTATTAGTATAGATATAAAAACTTCAATCTAAATAACAGTTTTGTTTAGATGCACCAGCTTAAGACTCTTATTTATTAAAAAGTAGAAAGCACTAAATCTAAAACGCTATAATTAGAAGAGTTCAAGTTTTCTTAAAGATTTTTATATCTTAAACTACTAGTACACTACTAATAAATAGAAGCAAAATTAATATATTGTTATTACTAGTAACATTTATTAATGTGGGCTTGAGAAAATAAGTTACGGGTTTGATCACAAATGTTTATTAAAATTCTTGTAATGTTAGCTTATTGCTTGGGCTATGTTTTTTAGGAAAGGCCACTCTCATCCAAAAAGATTGCACGCGAAGTTAAAGTTTATTCGTAAATTGAAGGGCCTGTTTTGTTTGGTTAGTGGGTATCAATGGGTATGGTTTAAAAGAAACAAGATTGGCGATGATCGCCGCGTTGCAGGCATGCCTGTTTATTCCGTCAATTTTATTTTCAGTGGTTGCACGCCTGTTTATTCCGAAACTTATATAGTTATATTTGAGATGGTGATTAGAAATTACTAATTGCTTACAAACAAACTACTCCGTAAAACATATGGATAGAGTATCTAGATTAACAATAAAATTTATATTTGAGACACTAATCACACTTATAGAAAAATAAATAATTTCAGAAACAATGTGTTTCGGGTCAACGTGTACAATTTTTACTTGCACAATATAACTACCCATTTTGACTCATTCCATCGCGTCAAAAAGTCAAATTTATGGTTCCATACGTGTAACAGCAGCAAGAATGAGTAATCAAATATAAAGTTTCGTTGATTCATAAAAATCCCTTTACAGTAATATGTGTTACCTGCTAAAAGAACAACCATCTAATTTGATCATAATCCAACAATTTTGTTGACATAAATAATGCCTAAAAACATTATTAACATATTATCAATATCTCCATGTTTTTAACATATTATCAATATCTCTATGTTTTAATTATTACAAAACATAAACCCATTGAACTAAAATTTATGACATAAACAAGTATTTAGTGATTAACATTCTCTTTACATCCAAATCACTTAAGGTATGAATAAACAAAGTGTTTATTGCAATCTATGGTCAAAGGGGTATTTAATTAATCATTACAAAGTTTATTTAATTATATAAACATATTATATATTTTTGAAAAACACTTTTGGTAATAAAGAAAAATGTTTTAATCATACTAAATATATGAATTCAAATTTTTAACCAAAACCAGTTAGTTTTTCACTAAATAAACTTTCCCCACTAAAAGACAGAATTTCTGGCCATTACAGCTGGGCGGCCCCCTTAATTATAAGGGGCGGTCCCCTTAAAATTAAGGGGACCAGCCATGAATTAAGGGGACCGGCACGCTCCAGTTGTCAGAAATTTTTGACTATAAATACTGGTTCATTTCTGCAATTTTTCCCCACCTTTTGCACTCCTAAACTTTCTGTTCTAGATCTTCATTTCTATTCTCTTAATCCTTTGATCATACATTCATAAATCTTTGTTTCAAAGTGATCCAAACATCATCCTCTCAAGTGCAAGAGAAGAATACTTCTATCCCTCAAGACAAGAAGTATTACAACTTGTTGTGATCTCCACATCCAAGTTGTTAGAGCATCATCCATTATATCTATCTCTTTGTGTAATTAGTTGTGAATATTTGATAGAAGATAGTTTAGCTAGGTATATA
Organism: Artemisia argyi; assembly: GCA_030686995.1. Classification (NCBI taxonomy): domain Eukaryota; kingdom Viridiplantae; phylum Streptophyta; class Magnoliopsida; order Asterales; family Asteraceae; genus Artemisia; species Artemisia argyi. The sequence goes on along the minus strand of CM060708.1, from coordinate 58,010,696 downwards.
AGTAGTGTGATTGGTTAGTAGTTTGTTGTGAAGAAGAAGAGTTAGGAAGTAGAAAGGTGTGAAGAAGATTGTTGTGATGTAGATAGGTGTGAAGTAGAAAGGTGTGAAGAAGAATTGGTGTGAAGTAGATTGTGTGAAGAAGTTGTGTAGAAGTTGTGATTAAGTTGTGACGAAGTTGTGGTGTGTACATTGGTGTGTAAGGTTTTCTCCGCCATAAGGGAGCTTGTTGACATAGTGAAGAAAACTCTCGAGTTAGGTGCTCGGGGAGTGGAGTAGGGCAAGGAAGGTGTCCTTGTAGCCGAACCACTATAAATCTCTTGTCTCGCGGTTCGATCTTTCCATCTCTCATTTATTTCTTTACTTACATTATTATTGCTATATCGTACATATTTATTGTTGTTCATATTGTGCAAGACTTGAAATCACATATTATCGAATCTAAATTTTTGAAAACAAAGAAAACATTTAAACAATCTTTTGTAACAAATTAAAAAGACGTAAAACTATTCAATCCCCCCTTCTAGTTTTCTACAATTGGTATCAAGAGCCACGTCTAGCAAGATTTTTAAAATATATTGTATTTTAAAACTTGTAACGATCTATGGAATCTGAAAAATATTTAGAAGGGCAATATATGCAAAGACCACCACTATTTGAAAATGATGGATTTTTATATTGGAAAAATAGATTCGAAACTTATGTGAAATCAAAAGATCTTGATCTTTGGCATGTATTACCTTTGGTGATTTTCCTCCTACTCAACAAAATCCGGAAACTAAAAAGGATGAAATTGTACCTTTTGAAAAACAATATGATGATTTGAAAAAGAAACTTCCTAAAAATAATGAAGCTAAAATGGTAATTTATAATGCGTTACCACGTAAAGAATATGAAAGAATTTTTATGTGTAAAACCGCCAAAGAAATTTGGGAATCACTACTTATCACTCACCAAGGTAATAGTCAAGTCAAAAATAATAAAATAGATCTTCTTGTACAACAATATGAACAATTTACGATTTCGAAAGAGGAATCAATTGATAATGCTTTTGCTAAATTTAACACTATTATCACAAGTTTAAAAGCACTTGATGAGACATTTTCTAGTAAAAATTGTGTTAGGAAATTTCTTAGGGCATTGCATCCAAAATGGCGAGCTAAGGTCACGGCAATTGAAGAGTCAAAGAATTTGATGGCGTTATCACTTGATGAACTTATTGGTAACTTGAAGGTCTATTAAGAAATTATTAGAAGAGATTTGGAAACGGTCAAAGTCAAGAAAGAACAAACCAAATCCATTGCTCTAAAAGCCAAAAAGGAACCTAGTGACGATGATGACTCAAGTGACGAGAGTGAAGACGAAGAATATGCAATGGCCGTAAGAGAATTCAAGAAATTCTTCAAGAGACGAGGAAGATTCACTAGATCACCACAAGACGAAATAAAACCGTTCCAAAGAAATAGAAGTGATAACTACGGGAAAAGAAAGTGCTTTAGATGTGGAAGTCCAAATCATCCCATTGGTGAATGTCTAAAGCCGCCGGGTTATGAAAATCAAGGTGCCTTTGTTAGCGGAACATGGAGTGATAGTGACAAAGAAGAAGTGGAAAAACCAAGAGACAAAAAATGTCTTGTGGCAAAAGCAACCGACGAAATATGTTTAGGAATTGACTTGGAGCCTGACGAATGGATCAAGGATAGCGGATGTTCGAGGCACATGACGGGGAACCGCAAGCTATTTTCTACGTATAAGGCATACAATGGAGGTAACGTTATTTTCGATAGTGACTTACGTAGAAAAATCATTGGCAAAGGTACGATTTCTCAAGACTCACTTACTATTGAAAATGTTGAGCATGTAGATAATTTAACATATAACTTGCTTAGTATAGGGCAAATATGCGATAATAAATGTAGAGTTACCTTTACCGAAGAGGATAGCGAAATAGTTAAGAATGGAAAAATTATAGGTAGAGGAATTAGGGAATGAGGCATATATGTTATGAAACTAGGAAACAAACCTGAGGATAGGATATGTCTAACGACCCTAGACGAAAACTCCACATTGTAGCATAGGAGATTAGGACATGCAAACATGCAACAAATACAATCTTTGGCCTCTAAAGAACTAGTTAGAAACTTGCCTAATCTAAAATATGATAAGCATTTTTGTGATGCATGTAAAATTGGAAAACAAGTTCATGCTAGTCACAAAGCTAAGAATATAGTATCCACTACTAGGTGCCTAGAATTATTACATATGGATCTTTTTGGTCCATCCGCTGTGCGGAGCTATGGAGGAAACAAATATACCTTAGTAATAGTAGATGACTACTCACGATACACGTGGACTAGGTTTTTAAGTGACAAGACCCAAGCCTTTGAAAAATTCGAAATATTTAGTAAAATGACTCAAAATAAATTAGGATGCACAATAGTAGCCATTAGGACGGACCATGGTAGGGAATTTGACAACGAAGTACAATTCGGAAAATATTGTGATTTAAATGGAATATCTCACAATTTCTCCGCTCCTCGTACTCCTCAATCAAATGGCGTAGTAGAAAGAAAAAATAGGTCACTACAAGAAATGAGTAGAACAATGTTAAATGAACAATACATTCCACAAAAATTTTGGTGTCAAGCTGTAGATACATCAACATATATTATTAATAGGGTATCAATTAGGAGAATTCTAGGAAAAACTCTTTACGAGTTACTAAGAGGTAGAAAACCAAACTTGAGCTACTTTAGGGTATTTGGAAGTAAATGTTATATTCTAAACACTAAGGATTATCTCACTAAGTTTGATCCAAAATCATATGAAGGAATATTTTTAGGGTACTCACAAAATAGTAAAGCATATATAATACTTAACAAACACTCTATGAAAGTAGAAGAATCACTAAATGTAACATTTGATGAAACACCACCACCTCCTAAAACATTACCTTTAGATGATGATGACTTAGTCGAAGATGAAGCTATTGAGGTTAGTAAAACAAAACCCATAGGAAATGATAATGAAGACATTGATTTAGGAAATAATGAAATTGTAAATGTTAAAGAATCTATATCACATCCATTAGATAATATAATAGGACATCTTAACCAAAGAACCCTTAGGTCACAAGCCCAAGATAAAAATAACTTCTTTTGTTTCCTCTCAGCAATAGAACCTAAGAATGTTAATGAGGCTTTAAAAGATGAAAGTTGGGTTATAGCTATGCAAGAAGAATTAAATCAATTTAAGGAAAATGATGTTTGGGAATTAGTCCCAAATCCAATGAATATGACCATCATAGGAACAAAATGGGTATATAGGAATAAGTTAGATGCAAATGGAATAGTAACTAGGAATAAAGCTAGGTTAGTTGCCCAAGGTTATAATCAACAAGAAGGAATTGATTATGACGAAACCTATGCCCCCGTAGCTAGACTAGAATCTATTAGGATATTACTTGCCTATGCATGCGCCCTAGATTTTAAGTTATTCCAAATGGACATGAAAAGTGCATTCCTTAACGGTTTTATCAATGAGGAGGTATATGTGGCACAACCTCCAGGATTCATTGACTTCGCAAAACCTGTTTATGTTTATAAGTTAAAGAAAGCTTTGTATGGACTCAAACAAGCTCCCAAAGCTTGGTATGATCGATTAAAAGCTTTCCTTATTAAACATGATTATTCCATGAGAATGGTAGATAACACTCTTTTCACAAAAAAGAAAGACCCAAATCTCATCATTGTCCAAATATATGTTGATGACATTATATTTGGATCAACTTGTCAAGACATGTGAGATGAATTTGCCAAAATCATGCATGATGAGTTTTGAGATGAGTATGATGGGTGAACTAAACTTCTTCCTAGGATTACAAATAAAACAATTAGAAGATGGAATATTCTTTAACCAATCTAAGTACATTAAGGAAATGCTTAAGAAATTTGGCCTAGAATACTCAAAACCTATGAAAACTCCCATGTCTACGGAAGTGAAACTCACAAAGGATGATGAAGGTGAGTCCGTAGATAACACCAAGTATAGAGGAATGATAGGTAGTTTACTATACTTGACGGAAAGTAGACCCGATATCATGTTTAGTGTTTGCCTTTGTGCCCGTTTTCAAGAGGATCCCAAAACCTCTCACCTAGAAGCGGTTAAGCGTATCTTCTGATACATTAAAGGCACTATACACTTAGGATTATGGTATCCTAAGGGATCCGGCATAGAAACCATCGTCTATGCGGATTCGGATCATGCGGGAGACTACGTAGATAGAAAAAGCACGAGCGGTATTTGCACGTTTATGGGATGTTGTCTAACATCTTGGTTTTCGAAGAAGCAAACCGCTCTTGCTATTTCTACCACCGAAGCCAAATATGTAAACGCTGGAAAGGCATGTCAACAAGCACTATGGATGAAACAAGCTCTCATAGACTATGGCATTAGGTTAGAAAATGTCCCCATTATGTGCGATAACAAAGGTGCGATAGATTTAAGTTAAAATCCGGTGCAACACTCTAGGACTAAACATATAGAAATACGTCACCACTTCCTTAGGGATAATGTACAAAAAGGAAACATATCTATAGAAAAAGTTGTAGTAGAAGATAACATTGCGGATATATTCACTAAACCCCTTAAGCGTGAATTATTCAATCATTTGCGTTTAGAATTAGGAATGATAGAACAAGTTGACTAAATTTTATTGCATTTAGACAAAAAAAATTTCTTGCATAAAATTTGCATAACATTTACTTTTCTTCCAATTCTCCATTTCTGAGTCTAGGAATCTATTTCGCACAAAATTAAAGATTGGGAAACCTTATTTTCTTTGCAGAAACTCTCTTGTAAAACCCAATCAAAGTTTTTTTTTTTTTTTTTTTTTAAACTATTCTCACATCTAGGAATTACATGAACATCATTTTCCTTGCATTGTTGACAAATGCTAAAAACCTTTTTTCGAAATCACGCATAAACTCTCACATAAATTGTCAAGGTATATAATCTAATATATATCTTTGACATTTATGAATCGAGCAAAAATCGAATCAAGGAGATTTTGGATTGTTTCTTAGGAAACTTATTTTTCTTTGCATTTAGGAGTCGAAACAATCACAACTCCACATTTGTTGCATATAGGCACACACTAGGACAAAATCACTCATAATGTGGTCATCTTGTTTCATCACTAGTTTTTGACTCACTAGTTACCTTTGCCTTTGATCTAAGATAGTTGCCATAGGAAGATTATGTGCCCTTGCCTTTATTTGTCTCCTCTACCTTATTATTTATTGCTTGTTTGTTCTTTTACTTAAGTGTTTTTGCATGCATGCTATATCATTATTAGATTAGATACTATATTACCTAAAGGAATTGAACTTGCTTGAATCCAAATCCAAAAACACAACCTTTCTGCAAATTTTCTGCTAAAAACCCAATTCTGGCAACCTGGAAATCACCAGATGAGCGGCCCCTTTAATTATGTAAGGTGGGCCCCTTAATTATTAAGGGGACCGCCCCCTAATTAAGGGGACTGTCCATCTGAGGGTCAGGTTTACAGAATCTTTTCTGCTTTTTAGCCCATTTCAACCTACATTTCCCAAATTTCACCAACATATTTTGTCCTAATCTCCCAAACAAACTTTATCCATCCATAAACACACAAATCTTACACTATAAATATCCCCAATCTTTAACACTCTCCATTCATCCCATCATGACTTCTCCAAACAAACCAAAACCAAAAGCCTCAAGGCTAGCAAGGATGACGGAAAAACCCGTTTGGCGAAGAAAAAGCCCTCGAAACAAATCCATCACAACCAATGAAGTTGGAAATCACTCAACACCTCCAACCACTTATCCACAAGGACATTCATTTGATCCTCTTTACAAACCATACAACATTGGCCAAACATCTTCTTTCATGCCAAACTACACATCTCATCCTCCAACCACTTATAATGATCCATACAAGTTTGATCAACCATCAAACTACAATTCCAACTACACAAACCCAATTCATCCATATCAACACAATGATCCTCTCCACATTGCCATGGAAAAGAAAAAGTTCCGTGATGAAATAACCCAAATCCATGATCTTAGTGATCTCCTTGCTATGCATCATGCACAACGCAACAAAGGGCAACCTCCATCATCTCCCTATGCAAATTGCCTACCACACTCTCTTAACTTGGATCAAGTTACAAACCACACTCACTTTTGCCCTTGTTGCATCTTTCTTCAAAAACAAATTCTCTACTTGAGTGAAGATATTTCTTGGATTGAATATCTTCTCACTCGCCCTCATCCAATACCACCCTTAACTCGATACAACATCCTAAGATCCACCTCTTCCACTCTATACCCCACTCCATATCCCTCTCCATCTAACAACTAAGCTCTATGCTTATGTTCCCCTTCAAGCAAATAAAACACTCAACTATGGGTTGCAAGCAAGTCCAAGTGCTCTCTTAGGCAATATAGGACTATGTCTTCTCTTTTGTTTTATTGTAATCAATATGCTTCAAGCATATTGAATGTTGTAATGCTTATCATTTCTATGATCATATCATGTATGCTTGAATGAATCTATTTTTATTTGCATAATTGTTGCTTTGCATATATATGTCTTGTTCTCTTCACATATTTTTTGTAGCGAAGCTTTCCATAGCTCGTTTCCTTGGTGCTCTCAAATGAGGGGGAGCATACATCAAGGGGGAGCATTCTACCCGTTTAACTTCTTCTATGAAGCTTACTCGGTTTAACTTTTTTGATTTTACAAAAAGGGGGAGAAGAGAATATTAAACTCTAAAATACTTGTCTAAAAATAAATTTTAGACCTATTGAGTTTAAGGTTTTGTAATAATCAAAAAGGGGGAGATTGTTGACATAAATAATGCCTAAAAACATTATTAACATATTATCAATATCTCTATGTTTTAATTATTACAAAACATAAACCCATTGAACTAAAATTTACGACATAAACAAGTATTTAGTGATTAACATTCTCTTTACATCCAAATCACTTAAGGTATGAATAAACAAAGTGTTTATTGCAATCTATGGTCAAAGGGGTATTTAATTAATTATTACAAAGTTTATTTAATTATATAAACATATTATATATTTTTGAAAAACACTTTTGGTAATAAAGAAAAATGTTTTAATCATACTAAATATATGAATTCAAATTTTTAACTAAAATCAGTTAGTTTTCCACCAAATAAACTTTCCCCACTAAAAGACAAAATTTTTGGCCGCTACAGCTGGGCGGCCCCTTTAATTATAAGGGCGGTCCCCTTAAAATTAAGGGGACCGGCCATGAATTAAGGGGACCGGCACGCTCCAGTTGTCAGAAATTTTTGCCTATAAATACTGGTTCATTTCTGCAATTTTTCCTCACCTTTTGCACTCCTAAACTTTCTGTTCTAGATCTCCATTTCTATTCTCTTAATCCTTTGATCATACATTCATAAATCTTTGTTTCAAAGTGATCCAAACATCATCCTCTCAAGTGCAAGAGAAGAATACTTCTATCCCTCAAGACAAGAAGTATTACAACTTGTTGTGGTCTCCACATCCAAGTTGTTAGAGCATCATCCATTATATCTATCTCTTTGTGTAATTAGTTGTGAATATTTGATAGAAGATAGTTTAGCTGGGTATATAAGTAGTGTGATTGGTTAGTAGTTGTTGTGAAGAAGAAGAGTTAGGAAGTAGAAATGTGTGAAGAAGATTGGTCTGAAGTAGATAGGTGTGAAGTAGAAAGGTGTGAAGAAGAATTGGTGTGAAGTAGATTGGTGTGAAGAAGTTGTGTAGAAGTTGTGATTAAGTTGTGACGAAGTTTTGGTGTGTACATTGGTGTGTAAGGTTTTCTCCGCCATAAGGGAGCTTGTTGACATAGTGAAGAAAACTCTCGAGTTAGGTGCTCGGGGAGTGGAGTAGGGCAAGGAAGGTGTCCTTGTAGCCGAACCACTATAAATCTCTTGTCTCGCGGTTCGATCTTTCCATCTCTCATTTATTTCTTTACTTACATTATTATTGCTATATCGTACATATTTATTGTTTTTCATATTGTGCAACACTTGAAATCACATATTATCGAATCTAAATTTTTGAAAACAAACAAAACATTTAAACAATCTTTTGTAACAAATTAAAAAGACGTAAAACTATTCAACCCCCCTTCTAGTTTTCCACAAATTTTGCTTCATCTTGTGCTCAAGCCACTTACTCAAACGATTTTCTCCAATACTGGACACATGGCTAAACATCCTAAACCTTTCACAATGAAGATCAGGTCAAATCTTGAAAGAATTGTAGTCTGTAGATCAATGTCTGTCACACCCCCAATTTACCTGACTTCCAGCGGAATGGAATGCCTGGGGGTGTCTGTCATAGCATCACAGTTACGGTTACATTGAACGACCTAAAGTGTCGTTTGGAAAATACATCGTTTGATCATTGAAATAATACAGAGTTTAGAATATGAGGTCCCCAAAAGGTGTTGCAAGTTTATGAAAACAAGTCCTACTAGATCAAACGTTTACATAAGTGCAGGAAATAATGGTGAGACACGTCGACTCCGCGACTCCATGAAGGTCCAAATGCATGTCACATGAGCTACCTTAATAACCTGAAATACATTGCTAAAACGTCAACACGAATGTTGGTGAATTCCATAGGTTTATAAAATGTAATGTTGTACAGCCACCACAAGTAAAAGTGCATAACAAAAGTCAAGTAAAATAGTACAATAGACCTTAAGCTCATGACCCCGAAGCTAGACTGTTGAAATTATATGCCCCTCCTGAATGTTTTACCAGAACACTCCCAAAATGTCAGACATGAAATGCATCCGCTTACTGTTGGTAATAACTACCACGGATGGAGGCGTCACCCTCAATAGATCTATCCACTCACTCTCGCTTAATAGGCAAATTAACGGTCCATGCTAATAAATAGGGGACTTTAACAGGTTGGTAAGGCAACTTAAGCAATGTACATATGTTTTGGTACTTGGGCTCGTACTAAAATAATTGATGCAATGTATTCCCCCGTGGGATTTGAAATCAAAATATTGTATTGAAAACGGGGCTATGAAAACTCACCTTAAACTGATGATACTGTGATGAAGTGAAATGAACAACAACAATGAATGGTTAGCTGCCTCAACCTAATATGAATGATGAACGATCTACTTTAGATCACAAAATGATGTTATGAATTTCCATGCACATGTTTTCTATACCACTCTACTCTTTGGAAAAATACTTGTTGTTATAAAAAAAAATATACATTTTCCAAGACTTAGGAAAATATGGCTACTAGAAAAATAAAATTAGTTGAAATGTATATATATATATATATATATATATATATATATATATATATATATATATATATATATATATATCGTATGTATCAATGTTAGTGTTGAAAACCTCGGTTTGAAATCCTTGAAATAACGCCTTGTAGTGATAAAAATATACTTGTAATCACTAATACTTCATTAGTTATGAATTTGGGTACTTGGTATTATTTCTAGAAATCTAGAGTTACTACGTAGTTTTAGTGTTATTATTTTCAAAAGCTGTCAAAATAATATAAGTTTTGCCGATATTGAAACGTGAATATCTTTGTCGTTATAAGTCCGTTTTACTTGTTCTTTATATCCACGGTTACGTCTTAGTATGTAGTAATATATTTTGGAAAGCTTGGCTCCTCCGGGTTACGTCTAAAGCCTCGTTTTGTCCGACGAAAAACGTCCAACAGCATGTATTTTCAGAAAATATACTTTTCGTCAATTAACTTGCAAAAATCATAACTTCTTCGTTATAAACTCTTTTTAATCCGTTCTTTCGCCTACGGATTCGTTTTTAAAAGTTTTTTATAAAAATTTTGCCAAAGTTTCCTTTATATTTACTGATTTTCCTGGACTTACAAAAATTGGACAGAATGTATAAATACTTGTTATAAATCCATTTTTCATGTTCAAAACTAGTTTCTACTTCAACCAAATCTCTTGCAAATACCACAAAGCTATACTAATCCTACCATACACCTTATTAGGGTGCCATGGGTTCCTCATCACTACTAATCATGTTAATTTGACAAAGGAACACCTAAATCAAAATCTAGGGTTTGTATGTTCAAAAAGTTAACAAAAATAATGTGGTATAGCTAACTTGTACATGAAATTAAGCATGAAAACCATAAGATACAAGTATTAATTAGATGAAATCATGAAAATAAATTTGATAACTCACTTTGAAATAATAGGTGATTAGATGATGTGAAATCTTGTGTTACTTGTGTTTATGTTGCAAAAATCTTGATTAGAATAACAAAAGGAACAACTTTGTAGCTTTAAACTTTGGAAAATCTTCACTTGATCTTGGATTATGGAGTGGGTTGTGGGTTTGGAGAGAAAAAGATAAGAAATATGAGCTTTTGATTCAAGAAATTTGTATGTGTTATGTTTTAGGTGTTTGTAGATATTTAGGATAGTTATATGGTATTATAACGGTACATTAATGCTAGAGGTCAAGGGGGGGGGGGGGGGGGGGGGGGTTTGGCTTATTTTCAAAGGTTTCATAAGCCATACTATGGACTTTGATTTATTTAGGATAGTTAGTGTGACAACTGGCAAAATAGGGAGCCATTTTTAAAACCCGCATTACATTAAAAATTATAATTTTGGAATTTTTGCAAAGTTTATTGGACGAGATGTTTTATGAACGTTGAAACGTGTTTTTGATCGTACGTTAATTATGAGGATTTATTATTTATTTATGGTTTGGTTTGATTCGTTCGTGATGATTTATTTTGAGGTTGTTACTTTGGCACTACATTGACTCCGGCACTAGGTTAACCTAACAATTTTAATTATATTTTTAATGTTGGTTCGGATATTATTATTTTTGGAACGAGTTCGGGTTGAGAAAGTTGTTTGGTTATTTAAGGTTTCGGGTTTGGCCGTGTATTTACACCGGGCTACTTAACCCACCACCACATCTCACTATTATTAACATTATTATTATAAAAAGGGTTTGTTTTTTTTTATAAGAGTAAATTACATGAAATCGTCCCTGTGAAAGCATCACAACCACAACACCCTCATCACCAATATTCACTCTCTCTCTCTTCTCACAACATCAACCATCACCGCACTCTAATCACCCAAATCGCACCACCACCGCCACCCTCTCATCAAATCTAACACCACCACCTTAACCATCTTCTTCCGATCTATCTTTTGGTGCAAACCACGCGCGATTTGGACCACTCTAACACCTTTTTCGAATTAAAATCACCACGTTATCACCACAAAATCGTTATTTCTTGTCTTGGTTTTTGAAGATCCGTTCGAGTTGTCTTGGGAATCGAAGGTAGGTCGTGCTTGGCTCGTGTTTTGGTTCGAACCGTGACCTAGGGTCACGGGTTTGGTTCTTTTCGGGTGTTCATGGATAATAACGAAAGATTTTTATGGGTTTTGAATGAAATGGATTAAAGAAAATGTTTGGTATCCGGGTTTATGATTATTCTTGATGGGTCGAGGCTAACCGAGAGCTTTGGCTCTCGGCTTGGGTCTTGGATGTGCTATCTTTGGCCATTTGTTGATTATCGGTTTATTGGTGCTTGGTTGTGATGCTTGGGTCGACCTTGTGGTCGTTTGGTTTTTCGGCCGACACCCCCAAGGGGGGCTGTTTGGGTCGAGTGGCTCGATAGAGCTAGCCGAGACCAAATGGTCTCGGGTGGGACTTCCGTATCTTGTTTCGGGTGTATATTGACCCGGGTTGACTTGGTAACTCAACCCGTAATTTGTTTTGTTTTCGGTTATATTGTTACTTGTTGGATTATTATTTTTGTTGTTGTCATGGTTGTGGTTTTTGACCATGGATACTTATTGGATTTTTTACTTTGGACTTGAGTGGCATATTTGGGTTACGAGATATATCGGAGATGTGTTGTCGAGTGTGGATACTTGGGGACCGATCGTGAGACGGTCATTAGATGAAGGAGATAAGTTAGTTGGGTGCCGTAGTCGGACCCTCTTGTTGTAGCACGTGGTTATGGGATTGATTTGGACGGAGATGATATATTTATTTTGACTTGGTTCTTATATTGGACTTGGACTATGAGCAGAGAGTCATGACTCGGACATGTGACCAAATTCTATGGCTCGATAAATATTTAAAAGTCAAGTATTAAAAATAATACTCGTAATAATATTATTGAGAATATAATCGTTTATATACGTATATAGACGTGATAAACGTCTATATATATATATATATATATATACTAGATGTCGAAGCCCGCCCGATGGGCGGGCATGACTTATAATTATAAATTTTATGGTGTCAGTTAACAAAAAAATATTTTTAAGGACGTCGATTTTATTTAATTTATTATGGTATTAGCTTACATTAAAAAAATCTTTATTATTTGACTAATCATATGTTATATACACGTCAAGACCCAATGATCACGACAAATTTTAAAACTGAAAGGTTTACACGTTAATAGGACTACCGTTTAAAACATGCATGTTCTAACTTATTATGTGTATATATGTATATACAAAATCAATCGACTGCAAATACTATCAACTCAATTTTTATTTTAATATTAGAACATTATGTACATATAATAGTGTTTTCTCAATACATTTAACACTACATTCACATATATCATCATTTACATTCTTTCAAGACTATATATTATTAGAATGATGTCATCGTAATATATAAATGTCATTTTGTCTCAAATGATACCAAAAAAATACATGTAATTTGTAACTACATAGGTTATTCTCATTTCATTTTTCTTTTTAAGCTATTTTAAACTCCTCAACCAAAAGTTTAACATAAATACGTTTCATCAGTTCTATTAAACCAGATAGTCATCTATTTTTTAGTACAATATAACACATATGCATTGAGAAAAGTGAAATTGGCATATCTATTCCTCATGTGCCAACAGACCTCGTGTTCAAATATGGGTTCATAGCATACTATACCAGTGCTCGTGTACCGGAAAATTATCCGGTAACTTTCGGAAGCCACTGTGACCGTCTGAATTCACCACCTTCTGCCGTATATGTCAAGATGTAAATATTGTTTTTAGTCGCTTTGTACCTATGAGAACGAATGATAATAAACTCAACATAATTGAATTTTATTTTTAATAATTCGTATTTGTCCTTGAATAGCATGTACCACCTGCACGCTGAATAGATTCCTTATACAAAATTGATTGTGTATCAATCTTGCATGCTGAAATGATTATTAGTAACATCTCTTAACTATAGAAATGTATCCAACGGGCGGGCATACCTTTCTGCTCCACCCATAGCCTCCCGCATTTTTTTTGCCAAGCTTCATAGGTGGAGGGAAGGGCTTTGGATCTCGACCCAAAATATAACCAAAATCAACATGGAAAAGGTAGCCATCATCCCTAAGTAGAAGATTGTAAAGGTACCTGCACAATTATAACAACTAAAGTAACTTAAAAAAACGAATTTATGGATCCCATCTGGGCTATAAATGTTGTTGTTGCAAAACTTTAACATATAATTCCTAACATGTTGCAAAATGTAAGTGTGGAAAGTGTAGTGTTCGCAAGATCAGTAGGGTGATTTGCACCTTCAATAACAAACTTGGCTTTAACACTTCATGCATTTTCTCTTTAATAGGCATGTTTAGTGTGTGATAGATATGTTTTTCCTTTCAAACCTTGTAATTGCATCATAAATAGGGGTGTGATTCCATATGAGAAAATAAATACAGATAACTAATATGTATAACAAATAGCAACACACCAGGTCTATATATTGGCATTTAAAGTTAACTCTAGGTGACTGTCAATCCATTCAACTAATATTCCCAGTTCAGTTAATCTTTAGAAGCGACCCGTTTAAGATATAAAATAACTAAAGCTGACCCATTCATAAGTAAACGGGTCAAATTGCTACATCTTGTATTATTCCCATTAGGTATAACTATATAAGAGGTTACCTGGAATGTTAGCAATGCTACATTATCAGGGAGACTGTAGGGCGGGTCCATTCGTGTAAAGGTCGACACTTGAAAGTTTGTTCCTTCATTTCCATCTATAAAAAATCAATCCACTTCATAATCAAACACTTCTTCAAAGATTCTCAACACAACCAAAAAAATGACATTTATGTCACCTGGTGAGTGAAGGCCATGTTGTTTGCATAAACAGGAGGAACCATGTTGCTTAAGCTTAGGTAGGTTCTCATTGCCATGATGTGCATTACCTTCACACATTTCTGTTGAGACCTAAAGTATTAACGTGTCAATAATAGTTGTTTCAAAGATCATAAATGCTAAGTGGTTAATAGCATAATTTGTCAAAACACAATATTCAAACAATCAAATACAATACACAATGCCAAAGTGTAGTAGCGTAACTTCAGGTAAAGCGGTACAATCGAAATTGTTACAGGTGATATCTTCGGGTAAAGCATTTCTGCCCTGGTGTTTAATTCGGTCTCTCCTGAAAAGCTCAATGAAGCAAACTATTAGAGACCCGTATTTCATCTTTAAAAATATAAGAAAACAAATGAACAACAATCAGGAAGAATAAATACCCACGTGTAACAGAATATTGCATTCTAATGAATTCAAGAACAGAACTGTTGAAAGTAGTGAACACCAGTTCTTGTTGAATCTTTCAATAAGTGAAAAAAAAGATGTTACCCCAGTTTCATAAGATGCAATATGTAACAGATTAAAAGATGCAAAAAATATTACTAACCTAAGCAAATAGTATCAAGTAGTTAATATATACTTTTGTGGTAAAGAAGAATTTGCTACATGTGTTATCATTAAATTATCCACATGAAGCTAATAGGGATTATGATTTAAAGTTTTGGTTCATGCGTGGATTTCCTTATCTATTAATAGAATTAAGAAAGAAAACTTAGTTAACGGGTCAAAATGGTATACTCCATATGGTATTCAAAACTATTTTAATTCGGGTTTAAACCGCCTAGAAACACATTTTGGTCCATTTTCTTTAAAGTGTGTAAATGATTAATGTATCAAATATGATCAAAATACTAAGAGGGTGTTTAGTTTGATCAATTAAATCACAATGGGTTTCAGTTTAGCTATCAGATGGAATTGATGTATGTACTACTAAGGATATCATTTATGATACCATTGTGTGGTTAGTACTTATATGAAGGTTGTTAACACTCATTTTTACGCACACTAAGTTCAGTGTCCATCTTTGTTCATTAAAGTTGTATCTCAAAATTAAAAACAAAATTCAAAAAGTGCCCGACCATTCTTGTACCCATAAACCAAACACACCGTAAGTCACTATATTACCTTATGCTAAGAGGCATTCTCAGTTGGTTGAGCTTCTATCTTGGAATCTGAAAATGATATGAAATATGCCTAAGATATAATCAATAATACACAAGTTAGACGCATGAAGACAAGAACAGGAGATTAACATCATTTACTAAGTGAAGATTGCAATAGTCCTTACGATTAAGCATAAATGATATACAAAATTCTGATGAGTAGTGACCTTAAGGTCATGATAATAAACCCCCTTCTTATGACAATAACTGACCTCATGTATCATTGACGAAGTATCCAAACACCCAACCCTAAGAAAAAAAAGCGCGTTTTAATTAACACCAAAAACACCTCAATTTATAGAAACCAAAAAATCGGTTTTTTTAATTAAGAAAAGTACTAATATGATTATTAACAAATACCTGATCATCAAAGCATGTTTACTCATTGCCGCATACCAGAAGTGAGATGTATAAAGAGCTACCATCAGCACGCTCCACTGGAGATTCATCTTTGTTTTTTGCAGCAGACTTCTTAACCCTCCTTTTCCTTCACGAAAGCTCTACTTTAAGTTCTTGTTTCAGTGACGATCCCTTATCTTCGTTATGAGTATGAATTGCAGACCGTCAATATTTTTTGGGCGAATCACCCTTTGCACCTATTAGTTGGGCCAAGGTAGATGCATCATGTTCACAATTAGATGTTCCTACATGGAAGCCAAATTGAAGTAGAAAATTAACATACATTTCTCATAAATCTATATTTTTACATATTCAGAACATTTGATGTAACCTCGTACATCCGTACATGTATATAAAAAGGAGATGCAACAAAAGTTATGGTGCATAAACGTATTCTATTTACTTACTTATAGATGAAGACATGTTTTCATTCCCCATATCTGTTTTTTGGACCCATTCATTGTCTTTCTATCGTGATATAATTCAAAAGGTATTTCTTGCTAAACAATTTCTTCAACAGTCATTGAAACATCAGTGAGTACTTGATCAGAATAGTTTGGTACTCACGGCTAGTACTTGTGTTGTAGATGAGCGATAAAGAACAACCTAAAAGTGAAAAAGTCAAAGTTATATTAGGTCAAAATAACCTTAAAAAACACATGCAAAACGATACCCAACTGATCCCCCATGGCAAATAGATGTGCAATCGGTACTGACCTATGACCGAAAGAAAGACTACCTTTTTTTGCAGACCAGTAACCAAATTTAGCCACTGAAACAAATACCTTGTAAATTAAATATAAACCATAACTTACAATAGAGCGTGACACACAAAGAAACTGAAAACCATTACCAAAAACTCCTCGAAAAATCATAATTCATCTCACCCGTTAACAAACCTAGTACCTCAACCAGGTGCCATAGTTCTTGATGGTTGTTGGGTTCTTCTCGAAGATCTGCAGAAATGTGAAAGTAGACAATATTCAGATACATATACAATTACAGCAATTAAAGAGCAATATAAATTGTTCAAAATCTACACAAACCCCAACAGATATAGGTATGTATGCAAGCCATTTGGAATATTTCTATACAACAACAAATGATGCCAATAACAAAAAAATATGGATTCATCACCTTGTTTATTCAGTAAATAAGCCTAAATTTGAATAAACATATTACAAAAAATAACATTCAATATATAACAAAAAAACTTGTAGCACCTATGACTTCTCAATAGTGGATTCACTTATATGAATACAATTGGCAATATGAGAAGAAGATGCATGGACTAAATGATTCTCAAAATAGAGATAAATTTTAACTGATATTTAGGGATACTTTTTTTTTTTAATATTGGCTTCTTCCACAATTTTCTCGTCTCCTTAATCATCACATGTGTTTCATGCATGCCATTAAAGTGTTTTCCATGAAAATAGAACACAAGAACGTGCATCATCAGTAAATAAAAAAATACTTACAATCGACTTTTAATGAAGTTATGCTGCTCCAAAACAATACGTTTATGTACCTGCAAACACACATAATATGCACAAAAGGTATACAACAATTATGAAAATAATAAAGCATTATAGAAGCAAAATAAAAATTATCTGTAGGAAAAAATTAGGGTTTTATGTGATGAATAAACAAAAGGCCGAATATTAATATAATCAAGGAAGGATAAGTTCTAAATTTAAATACATTATATTGTCTTAGACATTATATTTATGGTTTTGTAAGATATAACTCAAAAATCAAGTTGATCTAGTGGTAAAAATACTTATTAGTGTATCTACAAATCCTAGGTTCGAATCATGCTAATTAAATTTTTAAAAAACTAAAATACGGATTAATTTAGTATGAATTTTAATTAAAAAAAATTTATGAACAAATTGTGCTGGAATTAATTATAAATATGTGTAAAAATAAATTATAAACATGTGATGACATGGCAGATGACGTGACAGAAATTGAATTACATGGCAATGACTGGACAATGAGGTGGCAATACGCGTGTAACGCCTCCTGTTATATATATATATATATATATATATATATATATATATATATATATATATATATATATATATATATATATAATAAATGCGTATATTAATAATAAAATGATCACGAGTAAACGTTATAATAATATAACGATAGTTATTATACTATGCAAATAGTGTAATAAATGTCGGACTATTGTTATAAATAATAACTACAAATAACGGCAAAACAATAAGTCGGGTAAATAATAATTGAAAACGTGATTTTTATAAATTTAGAAACTTATCGAGTTATACGAGTTGTGGTTATTTAAAGTCCAAGTGGACTTTATATTGTGACTTTTGTGTTGTCACGAATACATGATGATTAATATAAACATTTTCTATAACAAGTGACTTATTTAATCGACGGATTAGATCGAGTTATTTGGCTATATAAAATGAGTATATTAATGGGCATCGTATCCCACGACGCCCATAGGTTGTGGTATATGTTTTAGGGTAATAAATTACTATGTATCTTGTGGAATTTGGCCGATTCGACGATATATATAGGGAATTTATAGGACTACGATATATACCAAATATAATTCTTTGTGCTATGTGCTTTAGGTTGGGTATAATTTTAGAACGATATATTACGTAAATAAATATGGGAGATTACCAAATCGACGGATTTGATAAGCTTCGATGATTATTTAAATAATATGTTGGGCTAATATTAGACCTATAGTGGGTTTATTATCTTGTTTGTTGTGGCTTTTTGGTTTGAGTTGTGTCGACCCTTCACCCATATGGATACCAAACGTCGAATTTCAAATTAATATGAAGTTAATTCGAGAAATGGATATTTTTGGAAAGTAAAATAGAATACGTTCGGGAATGGGAATATTTGATTTTGAGGAAATGGTTTTTGAACGAGTTTGATATTGTTAGAAAGTGCCGAGTCTGTAGTTGCCATTACATGAGTTGCTTGAGTCTGCTTACGTCTTTCTTCTATCGTTTTCTTTTGAGGATTTTCTGGACTTGAGGTGAGTCATAGCCCCACTTTTACTCTTGAACTTTGTTTTCAATTCTTGGGATGAGAAACGTGCAAATGTTTTATGTGGACTATTATCGCTTTATTTATTTATTTCAAAACTTGCTATGCTTATAGAACTAGGTAGGATTAAGCGAGGCCTAGTCCCGAACTAGGTAAGCTATTGATTTAGTTGTTGCGCGAGGCCTAGTCCCGAACTAGGTAAGCTATTGGATTGGTTATAGAGCGAGGCCTAGACTTGAGCTAGGTAAGCTATTGATTAGATTGATTTGAGCTATAGCGTGCACCTATAGGGTTGATTTGATTTGGTTGGATATTTTGGTTGGATGATTGAGGCCTAGTCTACCTAGCAAGCGTTTTGCGTATATGTCCACTATATCGAATTATGAATTTAAACCTATGATCTCACCAGCGAAAGCTGACTTTTAGCACGTTTTCTCAGGTAAATAAGTGATGCTCTATGGATGCTTGGGATTGGAGGCTTGGCAATGGCACCGGTTATGGATGTATTTTTCTAAAACTCTGATAACTATTGTGGACCTATGTTTATTTCTTTTGGGCCTTACTTTGGATAATTCTTGGGATAAATGTAAACTCTAAAACCCATTTTGGTTGTGTTTTTCTTATGTTTTCTTTATCTCGTTCTTTCATGACTTTGAATGGATACCAATCCCCGTAGCACCCCGAAAGCTTGTGAGTCTTCCGCTGTATCAAATTTTGGGGGTGTTACAGATTGGTATTAGAGCCAAGGTTATAGAGAACTAGATAAATAGACACCTAAACTATAACCGATTTTTATAGAAAACGATCCTCGACCATTGCCCGCCAGCCCGCCAAGCCGAAGCATCATTATTATTATTGAGGTATTATGAGATTATTGAGATGATTGATAGATTTGGGATTCTTTAGATGATTTGAGGTTTTGAGGTTTATTGATTTAGTGATATGATGGCGTTCTGAGGAATTATATGCGTTTGAGGAATTATATGGCTTAAATGTTTTACGAATGGTTTTAGTAATGCGGTATTTTAAATCATTCTTGGTTATATATGATTTGGGATTATATGATGATGTTGATATGGTATTTTGAGTTCGCGGTTTTGTTGTTTTGAAACACTTACACCTACCCTACGCCGTTGTCACAGACTATAGCCTCTCGTACGCCCGATGTTGTTGAGGATATTCTTACTGCACCGGTATTTCCAGCACAGTTCACCATGGCTCCTGATGATCCTTACCAGGTTGCCATGCATTCAGCTACTGTGACACCGACAGGTTCTACTTCAGCACCACCTGCTGCATCTACGCAGGGACCCTCATCTTCTCTAGGGCTCCCTGGTACATCGAGGCAGCTTACACTTCATCAGGCTTTGGCTCGTGTGGCTCCACGTTTTTCCCACCGAGCTACGGCACGTATGTCGGTACGCCCTACTTCACCACCTTTACAGATAGATGCTTACTCTATTCTGTCAGAGGCGCCACCTGCATCATTGCGTCGTCGTCCTAGATCACCTACCCCTTCACCACATGGTTCACCTGTTAGGAGACGACGATTGATGATGTACTTTTCCAATGAGGAAGAGGAGGAGTACGAGGGTGAGGATGAGGCTGATGACCCTCAGGAGGCTGAGCAGGGTGATGATGATGACCCTGAGGAGGAGGATGAACCTCAGGAGGGGGGATGCCTGATGATGATGATCTGTTAGTGCCGCCAGCTCAGGCTGAGGAGCCTGATTCACCTATACATGCGATTGAGCCTGTTTCACCTGATCATCCATTTTTGTTTGAGTTGGCACCTGGTAGTCCCGTTGAGTCGGATGCACCTTCTGAGGTTTCTGCAGAGCATGCAGAGTTAGGTGAGATTGGTAGGATGTGGGCTCAGATTACTGCACAGGGCGAGAGGATCTCGCGATTATCTGATCGACTTGAGAGGGTTATAGGAGAGTTTATAGCAGATTTGAGAGTTGATATGATTGTGGTTGTGGGCTGGACGACTGAGATGAGGAGAGTTCTGATAGAGGTTCACGAGCAGATTGAGAGTTTACAGCGAGGTTTTATTACAGCTCGAGAGGCCGATCGCAAGTTATGGCAAAGGAATGCCGAGCTAGAGAAGGAGGTGGCTGACCTCAAGAGAGACAGCGACACATATAGTGTGGAGTTAGGATCATTATGGAGAGATCTTGATGGCTTGAGGTAGGAGTTGGGGAGCCTCCGCCAGCAGCGTGGCTAGATGTTTGAGCTATGTTATCTTGTTGCTTTCCTAACCGAGGAGTGTTCGGCTGGAAAAGCTAGTTATCCTATTTTGGTGTATTTTTGTTGATTACTCTTCTTGTTGGAACGATTACTATCTTTTGTGTTATCGGTAGTTGGAACGATATTGGATCTTTATTGTATGGTTGATGGTTATTATTATATGGTATTATGTAGTTTTTGGATATTATGGAAATTGAGTTCCTATTCGCCTTATTGATGTCTTGTGGTGTACTGTTGATATTCTTTCCATGACTTGGCTTCATTGATTTAATTCTTGTTGAGCATATGATAAGTTCTATCGGAGACTCACGAACTAGTTTGATGTTTCAGATCAATGGCCCCACGACGAAACCCTGTTAGAGCTACCAGAACTGGTCCTGCAACGACTACCCCTGGTCGTCGAGGACGCCGACCTACTCGAAATGTTGAGACCCCTACTCCTGATAACCTAGACACTACTAACCGCAACAACAGGAATCAAAATGTTGATGTTCAGGGAGACAATGATCATGTTCCACTTAATGCACCTACTGTGGATCAAGCAATGATCAATCAACTTGTGGAGCAACGAGTTGCTGAGCTACTAGCTGAGTCAAATCATTCCAACAATTCTGCTGGAACATTTCCACCTGTTCATGCTAATGGATGTAACTACAAGGAGTTTAAGATCTGTGGACCCGTTGAGTTTGGTGGAACGGAAGGAGTGGTCTACTTAGTCAGGTGGATAGAAAAGACTGAGTCAGTGTTTAATGTCAGTGGTTGTGCGGAGAATACGAAGGTAAAGTTTGCTTCTTTTACTTTCAAGGATGAAGCTTTAACTTGGTGGAACAATTACCGTAACTTGGTTGAGAGTGATGTGGCTTATGCTATGACTTGGGAGCAATTTAAGTCTTTGCTGATTCAGACTTACTGCCCAAGGAATGAGATTAAGAAGCTGGAGATTAAGTTCTGGAACCATAAGGTGAAAGGTACCGATATGGCAACTTACAATCGCCATTATCGAGAGTTAGCCTTGCTTTGTCCCGATATGGTTAGGACTGAGACTCAAAGGATTGAGAGGTATACCGATGGGTTGCCGGTAGCTACAAGGAACGATGTGATTTCTGCTAAGCCTGCAAACATTCATGAGGCTATCACTATCACTCAACAATTGATGGACTCGTTGGCATTGGAAGAAGCTGAGAAAGACAAGAATGGAAAGAGGAAGAGGGATGATCACTCTAAGGGTACTAATCGTCGAAACAAGCGACAAACAACTACTAGAGCTTATGCTATAGGAGATGGAGACAAGAAGAACTACAATGGAGATGCACCCAAGTGTAACCAATGTTACAAGCATCATTCTGGTCGATGTACTGTGATGTGCAAGAATTGCTCAAGATGGGACACATAGCTAAGGATTGTAGAGCTCGACCACTTGCTATGGTTCAGCTACTCCTGAAACTATGAGCAAGGCTAATGTTACTTGCTATGGATGTGGAAAGAAGGGACATTATAGGAATGAGTGTAGGGAATCGTGGAACCGAGGAAATCAAGGATCGGGTGGTAATGGGTACAATAATGAAAACCGTGGAGCTGGAGGAAACCGTGGACGACAAGATAATGGGGACCAACGTGTGGAAGCTTGAGCTACTCATGGGAGAGTGTATGCACTTGGGAACGAGAGAGGAGAAGATCCGAACGTCGTTACTGGTACGTTCCTTCTCAATAATCGTTATGCTTCCATACTATTTGATACTGGTGTCGATAAGAGTTTTGTGTCCACTAAGTTTGCACCCTTACTAGAGAAACCCCCGATGGCCTTAGGAATTGGTTATGATGTAGAGTTAGTTAATGGGAACATAGAGAGGATTAGGACTATCATTCGCGGTTGTACGTTAAACTTTCTAAATCGTCCTTTCAACATAGATCTTCTACCCGTGACATTAGGGAGTTTTGATGTTATTATTGGCATGGATTGGTTGTCGAAGTATCGTGCTCATATAATTTGCGATGAGAAGATCGTGCGTGTGCCATACGGCAAGGAGATTCTGAACATACCAGGAGATAGAAAGGATTTGAGAGGCCCATCTAGATTAGCGGTCATATCTTGCACTAAATTGCCGAAGCTAATGGAAAAAGGATGTTGCCTTTTCTTAGCTCAAATTTCTGAGAAAGGAGAGAAGGAGAAGAAGGAAAGGTGCATTGGAGATGTACCCATAGTTCGTGATTTTTCGGATGTGTTTCCCGATGATTTGTCGGGAATTCCGCCTACTAGACAAGTGGAATTTCAAATTGAGTTGATACCTGGTGCTGCACCTGTAGCACGAGCGCCTTACCGTCTTCTGTAACACCCCCAAAATTTGATATAGCGGAAGTCTCAGCAAACTTTCGGGGTGCTACGGGGATTGGTATCCATTCAAAGTCAGGAAAGAACGAGATAAAGTAAACATAAGAAAAACACAACCAAAACGGGTTTTAAAGTTTACATTTATCCCAAGAATTTTCCAAGTAAGGCCCAAAAGAAATAAACATAGGTCCACAGTAGTTATCAGAGTTTTAGAAATATAGATCCATAACCGGTGCCAATGCCAAGCCTCCAATCCCAAGCATCCATAGAGCATCACTTAATTACCTGAGAAAACGTGCTAAAAGTCAGCTTTCGCTGGTGAGATCATAGGTTTAAATTCATAATTCAATATAGTGGACATATACGCAAAACGCTTGCTAGCTAGACTAGGCCTCAATCATCCAACCAAAGTAATTCATCCAATATAATCCAACCAAATCAAATCATCCCTATAGGTGCACGCTATAGCTCAAATCAATCCAATCAATAGCTTACCTAGCTCAAGTCTAGGCCTCGCTCTATAATCAATCTAATAGCTTACCTAGTTCAGGACTAGGCCTCGCTCATCAACCAATCAATAGGTTACCTAGTTCGGGACTAGGCCTCGCTCAATAACCAAATCGATAGCTTACCTAGCTCATGTCTAGGCCTCGCTCAATAACCAAATCAATAGCTTACCTAGTTCGGGACTAGGCCTCGCTCAATAACCAAATCAATAGCTTACCTAGCTCATGTCTAGGCCTCGCTCAATAACCAAATCAATAGCTTACCTAGTTCGGGACTAGGCCTCGCTTAATCCTACCTAGTTCTATAAGCATAGCAAGTTTTAAAATAAATAAAGCGATAATAGTCCACATAAAACATTTGCACGTTTCTCACCCCAAGTATTGAAAACAAAGTTCAAGAGTAAAAGTGGGGCTATGACTCACCTCAAGTCCAGCAATTCCTCAAAAGAAACTGATATATGAAAGACGTAAGCAACTCAAGTAACTCACGTAACGGCAACTACAGACTCGGCACTTCCTAACAATATCAAACCCGTTCAGAAATCATTTCCTCAAAATCAAATATTCCCATTCCCGAACGTATTCCATTTAACTTTCCAAAAATATCCATTTCTCAAATTATCTTCATATTAATTTGAAATTCGACGTTTGGTATCCATATGGGTGGAGGGTCGACACAACTCAAACCAAGAAGCCACAACGAAAGAAATAACAAACCATCTATAGGTCTCACATTAGCCCAATATATTATTTAAATAAATCATCGAAGTTTATCAAATCCGTCGATTTGGTAATCCCCCATATTTATTTACGTAATATATCGCTCCAAGATTATACCCAACCTAAATCACATAGCACAAAGAATACTATATGGTAAATATCGTAGTCCAATAAATTCCCTATATATATCGTCCAATTTGCCAAATTCGTCAATTTAGCCAATTCCACGAGATATATAGTAATTTATTATCCTAATACACGTACCACAACCTATGGGCGTCGTAGGATACGATGCCCATTAATATACTCATTTTCTATGGCTAAATAAACCCTATTTAACCCGTCGATTAAATAAGTTACGTAGTTATAGAAAATGGATATATTAATCGTCATATATCCGTGACAACACAAAAGTCACATAATAAAGTCCACTTGGACTTAAGTAACCACAACTCATATAACTCGATAAGTTTTCCAAATTTATAAAAGTCATGTTTTTAATTATTACTTACCCGACGTATTAGTTCTTGACATTATTTATAATTATTATTTATGATAATACCCCGACATTCATTGCACTATTCGCATAGTATAATAATTATCGTTATATTATTAATATATGCATATATATATATATATATATATATATATATATATATATATATATATATATATATATATATATATATATATATATATATATATATATATACATACGTTTATCACGTCCATATACGTATATAAACGATTATATTATCAATAATATTATTACGAGTATTATTTTTAATGTTTGATTTTAAATATTTATCGAGTCATAAGAATTTGGTCACATGTCCGAGTCATCACTCTCGGCTCATAGTCCAAGTCCACAAATAAAAATCAAGTCATGAATAAATAAACAACTCCGTCCGAATCAATCCCAAATCCACGTGCTACAACATTAGGGTCCGACTACGGCACCCGACTAACCTATATCCGTCATCTAATTGACCGTCTCACAATCGGTCCCCAAATCCATACTCGTCAACACAACTCCACAATGAAAATCATCTTACCTTTCTTCTCGATTCCCAGACAACAATAATAATGTAACCAATGCCCAAAGTATCAATAACAATATACCACAACAACATCAATAATAGCAACAAAAAGAAAATCAGGAAACCAGAACATCAAGTATATCATGCACTCCGGGTCAACTTACCAAGTCGAACCCGAATCAAGACATCACCTCGAATCGCGTGGGTCCCACCCGAGACCTCTAGGGTCTCGGCCAGCTCAATCCGAGCACGAACCAAAACCAAACCGAGCTCCATGGGGGGGGGGGGGGTCGGTCTCACTCAAATCACAACCAAAACCATTTACCTTTTACCAAGGTCAAACCAAATAACTAAAATACATGACCAAACATCCTCATAACCATCCTTTCAAAACCAGAAAAGTGACAAGTTCATAAGCCCGAAAATATACAAGCCGAGAGCAAAAGCTCTCGGATGAATCTCGACCACACATAAAACAAGCAAACCCGGATACCAAACTTATATTAAATCATGTTTTATACCAAAACCCATATATATTTCGTTTTTAATCAAAACCCCGTGATTTCTCAAGCCATGATTTTCTTGCCAAATGAGTCACAATACTCGTGTGGCTCGTCTTACCTTTAAAAACACAAGAAAAGGTCACGAAAAGGCTCCACACATCGATGTGTTTTTAGGTGGTGGAAGGCGGCGGTGTCGTGGTGGTGGTCGGCCTAAGGGGGTGGCGGCTAGGGTTGAATGAGAGGTTAGGGAGAGATAGATGAGAGAGAGAGGTAAAGGTGTGTGTATGGTTGTGTTTTGTTTGTGCCAGGAAGACCACAAGGACGAGTTGTAATATACTCTATTTTTTTTTCTTTCTTTAAAATAACAATAATAATAAAACTAATAGTATTGGTGTGGGGATAGATGGCCAATTAAATAAACACAATGACCAAACCTGAAAACCTTTCAAAATATCTCAACATTCTCAAACCAATCTCGTTCTCAATAATTAAAATTCCAAGATACGTTCCATAAATATATAACCCAAACTGTAAATTCATATATTTAAATTTGTTAGGTTATCCTAGTGCCGGAGTCGATGTAGTGCCAAAATAATGCTCTCAAAAATAAATCATCACGAATGAACCAAACCAAACCATGAATAAATAATCGAATTCCATAGATAACGTATGATAAAAACGACATTCCAAGGTTCATAAAATGTCTCGTCACGATAAACTTTTAAAATATTCCAAAATTATAAATTTTAAAGTAATGCGGGTTTCAAAATGGCTCCCTAATTTGCCAGTTGTCACATCCTCCCAGCCTCAAAAGAAACCCGTCCCGGGTTTCTCTCGGAACAAACCATCCACGAAGTAAAAAGCTTTGGATAACTCTTTCGAAACTCATCCTCACGTTCCCACGTGAATTCCGGTCCATGCCGCGAATTCCAACGAACTTTGATGAGCGGAATACGACTTCTCTTAAGTCATTTAATCTCTCTATCCAGTATCTCAATCGGCTCTTCCACAAAATTCAAACTCTCATCCACACGAATATCCTTAATTGGTATAACCGGCGTTTCATCCGAAAGACACTTCTTCAAATTGCTAACATGAAACACATCATGAACTTTACTCAATTCCGGTGGTAATTCCAACCGATAAGCCACGGGCCCAATTCTTTCCAAAATAAGAAATGGTCCAATGTAGCGGGGATTAAGTTTCCCACGTTTCCCAAAACGTATCACACCCTTCCAAGGCGAGACTTTCAGCATCACTTTGTCTCCAACCTGGAATTCTAGGGGTTTACGTCTCTGATCGGCGTAACTTTTCTGCCTATCTCTAGCTGCTTGTAGTCGATCACGAATTGGAGTCACTTTCTCAGTAGTTTCCAAAATAAGCTCAGGGCCTGTGAGTTGGCTATCTCCAACTTCTGCCCAACCAATAGGCGAACGACATTTTCGGCCATATAAAGCTTCAAACGGTGCAGCTTTAAGACTTGTGTGGTAGCTATTATTGTAAGAAAACTCCGCAAGGGGTAGATACTTCTCCCAGCCTTTACCAAAGTCTATTATGCATGCACGAAGCATATCATCCAAAGTCTGAATAGTTCTCTCACTTTGACCATCGGTTTGGGGATGATATGCAGTACTCATATCAATTCTCGTCCACAAAGCGGTTTGAAGTGATCGCCACAATGTTGACGTAAAGCGACTGTCGCGATCAGAAATAATCGATATCGAAACTCCATGACGAGAAACAATCTCCTTCACATACAACCTCGCAAGTTTATCCACACTATCATCTTCACTAATTGCTAGGAAATGAGCAGACTTAGTCAGTCGATCCACAATTACCCATATAGCGTCGCAACCGTTAGCTGTCTTGGGTAATTTGGTAATAAAGTCCATCGTAATCCGCTCCCATTTCCAAACCGGGAGTTCTGGCTGCGTCAATAATCCTGACGGTCTTTGATGTTCCGTTTTAACTTTAGAACATGTCAAACACTTACTAACATACAGTGCTATATCTGCCTTCATATTTGGCCACCAATATAACTTTTTCAAATCTTGGTACATCTTGTCAGACCCAGGATGAATGGAATATATTGACTTATGCGACTCATGCATAATCAACTCTCGCATTCCTCCATATAATGGTACCCAACTTCGCTCTCTAAAACATAATACTCCATCAGAACGCTTAATAAATCCTTTCTCATTTTCTGCCATCCCAAATATGTTCTCAGCAGCTCGATTCTCAGCCTTCAACGCTTCCGTTTGAGCTTCTAATATTTGAGACGGTAATGGCGATACGATAGTCATTCCTAATGACTTAACTCGTAACGGTGGTATTCTCTCCTTTCGACTAAGAGCATCAGCAACAACGTTTGCTTTACCGGGATGGTAGCGAATTTCCCAGTCATAATCGCTTAGCAACTCAATCCAACGTCGTTGTCTCATGTTGAGCTCTTTTTGATTCAAGATGTGTTGTAGATTTTTGTGGTCAGTAAACACTACACACTTGGTACCATACAGATAATGTCTCCATATCCTCAAGGCAAAAACCACAGCACCTAATTCCAAATCCTAGGTGGTGTAGTTCTTCTCGTGCTTCTTGAGCTGTCGGGAAACATAAGCTATCACTTTCTCTCGTTGCATTAACACAGCTGCTAAACCTTTATGAGAAGCGTCACAATAGTCGACGAAGTCCTCGTTACCTTCAGGTAACGCTAAGATAGGAGCACTACACAATATTTCCTTTAAGTAACTGAAATGCTTCCTCTTCCTTATCTCCTCATTCATACTTAACACTCTTTTGAGTCAATTTGGTCAACGGTTTTGCTATCTTCGAAAATCCCTCAATGAATCTTCGGTAATAACCGGCTAAACTCAAAAATTGACGAACTTCTGTTGGGGTCGTAGGTGCAGCCCAATCTTTAATCGCTTCAATCTTAGCAGGATCTACATGAACTTCTTGTCTATCAATTACATGACCCAGAAATTGTACCGTGGGAATCCAAAATTCACATTTCGAAGACTTGGCATACAGTTTCTCCTTCCTGAGCAATTCTAAGATAAGTCTTAGATGCTCCTCATGCTCCTTCTCATTCTTCGAATAAATTAGAATGTCATCGATGAACACAATCACAAACTTATCTAAGTAAGGCTTACACACCCGATTCATGAGGTCCATGAATACTGTCGGTGCGTTAGTCAACCCAAACGGCATCACCTGAAACTCGTAATGCCCGTAACGGGTTCTGAAAGCCGTTTTCGGAATATCTTCCTCGCGAACTAGAAGCTGATGATATCCCGATCTCAGATCGATCTTCGAATACACACTCGATCCTTGAAGCTGATCAAACAAATCATAAATCCTAGGTAACGGGTATCTATTCTTCACCGTTAACTTGTTCAACTCTCGATAATCAATATACATATGAAACGATCCATCCTTCTTCTTCACCAATAAGACCGGGGCTCCCCAAGGCGAAGAACTTGGTCTTATAAATCCCTTTTCGGCTAACTCCGCTAATTGTTTCGACAACTCTTCTAATTCAGTAGGTGCGAGACGATAAGACGCTCGTGCCATGGGTGCAGCACCAGGTATCAACTCAATCTGAAACTCCACTTGTCTAGTAGGCGGGATTCCCGGCAAATCATCGGGAAACACATCCGAAAAATCATGAACTATAGGTACATCTCCAATGCACCTTTCCTTCTTCTCCTTCCCTTCTTTCTCAGAAATTTGAGCAAAGAAAAGGCAACATTCTTTTTCCATTATCTTCGGCAATTTAGTGCAAGATATGACCGCTAATCTAGATGGGCCTCTCAAATCCTTTCTATCCCCTGGTATGTTCCGAATCTCCTTGTCGTAAGGCACACGCATGATCTTCTCATCGCAAAGTATATGAGCACGATACTTCGACAACCAATCCATACCAATAATGACATCGAAACTTCCTAACGTGACGGGTAGAAGATCTATGTTGAAAGGACAATTCAGAAAGTTTAACGTGTAACCGCGAATGATAGTCCTAATCCTCTCTATGTCCCCATTAGCTAACTCTACATCATAACCCATTCCTAAGGCCATCGGGGGTTTCTCTAGTAAGGGTGCAAACTTAGTGGACACAAAACTCTTATCGGCACCAGTATCAAATAGTATGGAAGCATAACGATTATTGAGAAGGAACGTACCAGTAACGACGTTCGGATCTTCTCCTCTCTCGTTCCCAAGTGCATACACTCTTCCATGAGCAGCTCCAGCTTCCACACGTTGGTCCCCATTATCTTGTCATCCAAGGTTTCCTCCAGCTCCACGGTTTCCATTATTGTACCCATTACCACCCGATCCTTGATTTCCTCAGTTCCACGATTCCCTACACTAATTCCTATAATGTCCCTTGTTTCCACATCCATAACAAGTAACATTTGCCTTACTCATAGTTTCAGGAGTAGCTGGAACCATAGCAAGTGGTCGAGCTCTACAATCCTTAGCTATGTGTCCCATCCTAGAGCAATTCTTGTATATCACAGTACATCGTCCAGAATGATTCCTATAACATCGGTTACACTTGGGTGCATCTCCATTGTAGTTATTCTTGTCTCCATCTCCCATAGCATAAGCTCTAGTAGTCGTTTGTCGCTTGTTTCAATGATCATTACCCTTAGAATGATTATCCCTCTTCCTCTTTCCATTTTTGTCTTTCTCAGCTTCTTCCAATGCCAACAAGTGCATCAATTGTTGAGCAATAGTGATAGCCTCATGAATGTTTGCAGGCTTAGCAGAAATCACATCGTTCCTTGTAGCTACCGGCAACCCATCGGTATACCTCTCAATCCTTTGAGTCTCAGTCCTAACCATATCGGGACAAAGTAAGGCTAACTCTCGATAACGGCAATTGTAAGTTGCCATATCGGTACCTTTCAATTTATGGTTCCAGAACTCAATCTCCAGCTTCTTAATCTCATTCCTTGGGCAGTAAGTCTGAATCAACAAGGACTTAAATTGCTCCCAAGTCATAGCATAAGCCACATCACTCCCAACCGAATTTCGGTAATTGTTCCACCAAGTTAAAGCTTCATCCTTGAAAGTAAAAGAAGCAAACTTTACCTTCGCATTCTCCGCACAACCACTGACATTAAACACTGACTCAGTCTTCTCCATCCACCTGACTGAGTATACCACTCCTTCAGTTCCACCAAACTCAACGGGTCCACAAATTTTAAACTCCTTGTAGTTACATCCATTAGCACGAACAGGTGGAAATGTTCCAGCAGAATTGTTGGAATGATTTGACTCAGCTAGTAGCTCAGCAACTCGTTGCTCCACAAGTTGATTGATCATTGCTTGATCCACAGTAGGTGCATTAAGTAGAACATGATCATTGTCTCCCTGAACATCAACATTTTGATTCCTGTTGTTGCGATTAGTAGTGTCCAGGTTATCAGGAGTAGGGGTTTCAACATTTCGAGTAGGACGGCGTCCTCGACGACCAGGGGTAGTCATTGCAGGACCAGTTCTGGTAGCTCTAACAGGGTTTCGTCGTGTGGCCATTGATCGAAGTCACAATACAAGGTTCGTAAGTCTCCAATAATACGTACCATAACGCCCAACAAGAATCCAATTTAGTGAAAGTCGAAATACGAACATAATACCAACACAACATCAACCACGCAAATAGGAACACAATTCTCCATGTACGCCAAAAACCATAGAATATCGTACGAAATTACTATCGTCCATACAAGTAGCGATCGATACTTCGTTCCAAAACACCAAAAGGCATAATAAATACTAATCGTTCCATACGAGACGAACATACAATCCGAATAACATGACTTAAGGGATAGAATAACCAGCTCTCATAACCAAATACTCCCTGACTTAAGAAGCAACACAACAACAACACAAATTTAAATTGATCTAGCCATGAAGCTGGCGTAGACTATTCAACTCCGATCTCAAACCATCCAAATCTCTCCATAACGATCCCAGCTCAACACGGTATATATCTCTATCTCTCTTGAGGTCTGCTGCCTCCTTCTCCAACTCCGTGTTCCTCTGCCACAGCTTGCGATCTGCCTGGCGAGCCGTGAGAAAACCTCTTTGCAAACTCTCTATCTGCTCATCTATCTCAATCATTCCTTTCCTAATCGCGGTCGTCCTTCCCACAATATTAGTCAAATCAACTCTTATCTCAGCAATAAACTCAGCAATAATCATCTCAAGTCGGTCAGACATCCGCGAGATCCACTCGCCCTGTGCAGTAATCCGAGCCCACATCCTACCAATTTCACCCAAATCTGCATGCTCAGCAGAAACCTCAGAAGGTGCATCCAACTCAATGGGACTACCAGGTGGTAACTCAAACAAAAATGGATGATCAGGTGAAACCGGCTCTAACGGATGCATCGGGGAATCGGGCTTCGCATAATGAGCTGAATGTGCTAGCGACCAATCATCATCAGGCATCTCCTCCTCCTGAGGATCATCCTCTTCCTCTTCCTCATCCTGAGGGTCATCATTCTCTTCCTCATCTTGAGGGTCATCATTCTCTTCCTCATCTTGAGGGTTATCATTCTGCTCGCCCTCGTACTCCTCGTCGGAGGGGTACTCCATCAATCGTCATCTCTGAGCAGGTAAACCACGAGGCGATAAAATCGGTGACTTAGGGCGACAATGAGACGATAAAGTAGTGACCGAATGCATGACCAACACGTATGGGTCATCAGGGGCCATAGTGGTTTACGAGGGGCGATGCGTACTAGCAATAACAATTCTTAATAACAACACGTGCAAAAGAGGCTATGATTTGTGACAACGGCGTAGGGTAGGTGTAAGTGTTTCAAAACAACTAAACCGCGAACTCAAAATACCATATCAAAAATCATCATATAATTCCCAATCATATAATCAAGAACGATTTAAAATACCGCATTACAAAAATCATTCGTAAAACAATTAAGCCATATAATTCCTCAAACTCATATAATTCCTCAAAACACAATCATATCACTAGATCAATAAACCTCAAAACCTCAAATCATCTCGAGAATCCCAAATCTAATAATCATCTCAATAATCTCGTAATACCTCAATAATAACAATGATGCTTCGGCTTGGCTGGCTGGCGGGCAATGGTCGAGGATCGTTTTCTATAAAAATCGGTTATAGTTTAGGTGTCTATTTACCTAGTTCTCTATAACCTTGGCTCTGATACCAATCTGTAACACCCCCAAAATTTGATACAGCGGAAGTCTCAGCAAGCTTTCGGGGTGCTACGGGGATTGGTATCCATTCAAAGTCAGGAAAGAACGAGATAAAGTAAACATAAGAAAAACACAAACAAAACGGGTTTTAAAGTTTACATTTATCCCAAGAATTTTCCAAGTAAGGCCCAAAAGAAATAAACATAGGTCCACAGTAGTTATCAGAGTTTTAGAAATATAGATCCATAATCGGTGCTAATGCCAAGCCTCCAATCCCAAGCATCCATAGAGCATCACTTAATTACCTGAGAAAATGTGCTAAAAGTCAGCTTTCATAATTCAATATAGTGGACATATACGCAAAACGCTTGCTAGCTAGACTAGGCCTCAATCATCCAACCAAAATAATTCATCCAATATAATCCAACCAAATCAAATCATCCCTATAGGTGTACGCTATAGCTCAAATCAATCCAATCAATAGCTTACCTAGCTCAAGTCTAGGCCTCGCTCTATAATCAATCCAATAGCTTACCTAGTTCGGGACTAG
Source organism: Artemisia argyi (assembly GCA_030686995.1). NCBI lineage: Eukaryota > Viridiplantae > Streptophyta > Magnoliopsida > Asterales > Asteraceae > Artemisia > Artemisia argyi. The sequence goes on along the minus strand of CM060708.1, from coordinate 57,976,737 downwards.
GCCTCCCTCATCAACCAATCAATAGCTTACCTAGTTCGGGACTAGGCCTCGCTCAATAACCAAATCGATAGCTTACCTAGCTCATGTCTAGGCCTCGCTCAATAACCAAATCAATAGCTTACCTAGTTCGGGACTAGGCCTCGCTCAATAACCAAATCAATAGCTTACCTAGCTCATGTCTAGGCCACGCTCAATAACCAAATCAATAGCGTACCTAGTTCGGGCTAGGCCTCGCTTAATCCTACCTAGTTCTATAAGCATAGCAAATTTTAAAATAAATAAAGCGATAATAGTCCACATAAAACATTTGCACGTTTCTCACCCCAAGTATTGAAAACAAAGTTCAAGAGTAAAAGTGGGGCTATGACTCACCTCAAGTCCAGCAATTCCTTAAAAGAAACCGATATATGAAAGACGTAAGCAACTCAAGTAACTCACATAACGGCAACTACAGACTCGGCACTTCCTAACAATATCAAACCCGTTCAGAAATCATTTCCTCAAAATCAAATATTCCCATTCCCGAACGTATTCCATTTAACTTTCCAAAAATATCCATTTCTCAAATTATCTTCATATTAATTTGAAATTCGACGTTTGGTATCCATATGGGTGGAGGGTCGACACAACTCAAACCAAGAAGCCACAACGAAAGAAATAACAAACCATCTATAGGTCTAACATTAGCCCAATATATTTTTTAAATAAATCATCGAAGTTTATCAAATCCGTCGATTTGGTAATCCCCCATATTTATTTACGTAATATATCGCTCCAAGATTATACCCAACCTAAATCACATAGCACAAAGAATACTATATGGTAAATATCGTAGTCCAATAAATTCCCTATATATATCGTCCAATTTGCCAAATTCGTCAATTTAGCCAATTCCACGAGATATATAGTAATTTATTATCCTAATACACGTACCACAACCTATGGGCGTCGTAGGATACGATGCCCATTAATATACTCATTTTCTATGGCTAAATAAACCCTATTTAACCCGTCGATTAAATAAGTTACGTAGTTATAGAAAATGGATATATTAATCGTCATATATCCGTGACAACACAAAAGTCACATAATAAAGTCCACTTGGACTTAAGTAACCACAACTCGTATAACTCGATAAGTTTTCTAAATTTATAAAAGTCATGTTTTTAATTATTACTTACCCGACGTATTAGTTCTTGACATTATTTATAATAATACCCCGACATTTATTGCACTATTCGCATAGTATAATAATTATCGTTATATTATTATAACGTTTACTCGTGATCGTTTTATTATTAATATACGCATTTATATATATGTATATATATATATATATATATATATATATATATATATATATATATATATATATATATATATATATATATATACACACACACATACATACGTTTATCACGTCCATATACGTATATAAACGATTATATTATCAATAATATTATTACGAGTATTATTTTTAATGCTTGATTTTAAATATTTATCGAGTCATAAGAATTTGGTCACATGTCCGAGTCATCACTCTCGGCTCATAGTCCAAGTCCACAAATAAAAATCAAGTCATGAATAAATAAACAACTCCGTCCGAATCAATCCCAAATCCACGTGCTACAACATTAGGGTCCGACTACGGCACCCGACTAACCTATCTCCGTCATCTAATTGATCGTCTCACAATCGGTCCCCAAATCCATACTCGTCAACACAACTCCACAATGAAAATCATCTTACCTTTCTTCTCGATTCCCAAGCAACAATAATAATGTAACCAATGCCCAAAGTATCAATAACAATATACCACAACAACATCAATAATTGCAACAAAAAGAAAATCAGGAAACCAGAACATCAATTATATCATGCACTCCGGGTCAACTTACCAAGTCGAACCCGAGTCAAGACATCACCACGAATCGCGTGGGTCCCACCCGAGACCTCTAGGATCTCGGCCAGCTCAATCCGAGCACGAACCAAAACCAAACCGAGCTCCAGGGGGGGGGGGTCAGTCTCACTCAAATCACAACCAAAACCTTTTACCTTTTACCAAGGTCAAACCAAATAACTAAAATACATGACCAAACATCCTCATAACACTCGGATGAGTCTCGACCACACACAAAACAAGCAAACCCGGATACCAAACTTATATTAAATCATGTTTTATACCAAAACCCATATATATTTCATTTTTAATCAAAACCCCGTGATTTCACAAGTCACGATTTTCTTGCCAAATGAGTCACAATACTCATGTGGCTCGTCTTACCTTTAAAAACACAAGAAAAGGTCACGAAAAGGCTCCACACATCACAAATTCAGCGCGTGAGAAAGTGGGTCTAATAGATCTAATGATGGAGGTTATCTTTGATGTGTTTTTAGGTGGTGGAAGGCGGCGGTGTCGTGGTGGTGACCGGCCTAAGGGGGTGGCGGCTAGGGTTGAATGAGAGGTTAGGGAGAGATAGATGAGAGAGAGAGGTAAAGGTGTATGTATGGTTGTGTTTTGTTTGTGCCAGGAAGACCACAAGGACGAGTTGTAATATACTCTATTTTTTTTTTCTTTCTTTAAAATAACAATAATAATAAAACTAATAGTATTGGTGTGGGGATAGATGGCCAATTAAATAAACACAATGACCAAACCTGAAAACCTTTCAAAATATCTCAACATTCTCAAACCAATCTCGTTCCCAATAATTAAAATTCCAAGATACGTTCCATAAATATATAACCCAAACCGTAAATTCATATATTTAAATTTGTTAGGTTATCCTAGTGCCGGAGTCGATGTAGTGCCAAAATAATGATCTCAAAAATAAATCATCACGAATGAACCAAACCAAACCATGAATAAATAATCGAATTCCATAGATAACGTACGATAAAAACGACATTCCAACGTTCATAAAATGTCTCGTCATGATAAACTTTTAAAATATTCCAAAATTATAAATTTTAAAGTAATGCGGGTTTCAAAATGGCTCCCTAATTTGCCAGTTGTCACATCCTCCCAGCCTCAAAAGAAACTCGTCCCGGGTTTCTCTCGGAACAAACCATCCACGAAGTAAAAAGCTTCAGATAACTCTTTCGAAACTCATCCTCACGTTCCCACGTGAATTCCGGTCCATGCCGCGAATTCCAACGAACTTTGATGAGCGGAATACGACTTCTCATGTGATTGATAGACAAGGAGTTCATGTGGATCCTGCTAAGATTGAAGGGATTAAGGATTGGGCTGCACCTACGACCCCAACATAAGTTCGTCAATTTTTGGGATTAGCCGGTTATTACCAAAGATTCATTGAGGGATTTTCGAAGATAGCGAAACCGTTGACCAAATTGATACAAAAGAGTGTTAAATATGAATGGGGAGATAAGGAAGAGGAAGCATTTCAGTTACTTAAGGAAATGTTGTGTAGTGCTCCTATCTTAGCGTTACCTGATGGTAACGAGGACTTCGTCGTCTATTGTGACGCCTCTCATAAAGGTTTGGGAGTTGTGTTAATGCAACGAGAGAAAGTGATAGCTTATGCTTCTTGACAGCTCAAGAAGCACGAGAGGAACTACACCACCCATGATTTGGAGTTAGGTGTTGTGGTTTTTGCCTTGAGGATATGGAGACATTACTTGTATGGAACCAAGTGTGTAGTGTTTACTGACCACAAAAGGCTACAACACATTTTGAATCAAAAAGAGCTTAACATGAGACAGCGACGTTGGATTGAGTTGCTAAGCGATTATGATTGTGAAATTCGCTACCATCCTGGAAAAGCAAACGTTGTTGCTGATGCTCTTAGTCGAAAGGAGAGAATTCCACCATTGCGAGTTAGGTCATTAGGGATGACTATCGTATCTCCATTACCGTCTCAAATATTAGAAGCTCAAACGGAAGCGTTGAAAGCAGAGAATCGAGCTGCTGAGAACATATTTGGGATGGCAGAAAATGAGAAGGGATTTGTTAAGCGTTCTGATGGAGTATTATGTTTTGGAGAGCGAAGTTGGGTACCATTGTATGGAGGAATTCGAGAGTTGATTATGCATGAGTCGCATAAGTCAAGATACTTTATTCATCCTGGGTCTGACAAGATGTACCAGGATTTGAAAAAGTTATATTGGTGGCCAAATATGAAGGCAGATATAGCGTTGTATGTTAGTAAGTGTTTGACATGTTCTAAAGTTAAGGCAGAACATCAAAGACCGTCAGGATTATTGACGCAGCCAGAACTCCCAGTTTAGAAGTGGGAGCGTATCGCGATGACTTTTTTACCAAATTACCAAAGACAGCTAGCGGTTGCGACGCTATATGGGTAATTGTGGATCGTTTGACTAAGTCTGCTCATTTCCTGGCGATTAGTGAAGATGATAGTGTTGATAAACTTGCGAGGTTGTATGTAAAGGAGATTGTTTCTCGTCATGGAGTTCTGATATCGATTATTTCTGATCGCGACAGCCGCTTCACGTCAGCATTGTGGCGATCACTTCAAACCGCTTTGGGACGAGACTTGATATGAGTACTGCATATCACCCCCAAACCGATGGTCAAAGTGAGAGAGCTATTCAGACTTTGGAGGATATGCTTCGTACATGCATAATAGACTTTGGTAAAGGCTGGGAGAAATATCTACCCCTTGCGGAGTTCTCCTACAACAATAGCTACCACACAAGTCTTAAGGCTGCACCATTTGAAGCTTTGTATGGTCGTAAATGTCGTTCACCTATTGGTTGGGCAGAAGTTGGAGATAGCCAACTCACAGGCCCTGAGCTTATTTTGGAAACTATGGAGAAGGTAATGCAAATTCAAAATCGACTGCAAGCAGCTAGAGATAGGCAGAAAAGCTACGCCGATCAGAGGCGTAAACCCCTAGAATTCCAGGTTGGAGACAAAGTGATGCTGAAAGTCTCGCCTTGGAAGGGTGTGATACATTTTGGGATACGTGGGAAACTGAATCCCCGCTACATTGGACCATTTCTTATTTTGGAAAGAATTGGGCCTGTAGCTTATCGATTGGAATTGCCAATGGAATTGAATAAATTTCATGTTGTGTTTCATGTTAGCAATCTGAAGAAATGTCTTTCGGAGGAAATGCCAATTATACTAATCAAGGATATTCGTGTGGATGAGAGTTTAAATTTTGTGGAAGAACCGATCGAGATATTGGATAGAGAGATTAAAGGACTTAAGAGAAGTCGCATCCCGCTCATCAAAGTTTGTTAGAATTCGCGGCATGGACCGGAATTCACGTGGGAACGTGAGGATGAGTTTCGATAGAGATATCCGAAGCTTTTTACTTCGTAGATGGGCTATTCCGAGAGAAACCCGGGACGGGTTCCTTCTGAGGCTGGGAGGATGTGACAACTGGCAAAATAGGGAGCCGTTTTTAAAACCCGCATTACATTAAAAATTATAATTTTGGAATTTTTGCAAAGTTTATTGGACGAGATGTTTTATGAACGTTGGAACGTGTTTTGATCGTACGTTAATTATGAGGATTTATTATTTATTTATGGTTTGGTTTGATTCGTTCGTGATGATTTATTTTGAGGTTGTTCCTTTGGCACTACATTGACTCCGGCACTAGGTTAACCTAACAATTTTAATTATATTTTTAATGTTGGTTCGGATATTATTATTTTTGGAACGAGTTCGGGTTGAGAAAGTTGTTTGGTTATTTAAGGTTTCGGGTTTGGCCGTGTATTTACACCGGGCTACTTAACCCACCACCACACCTCGCTATTATTAACATTATTATTATAAAAAGGGTTTGTTTTTTTTTATAAGAGTAAATTACATGAAATCGCCCCTGTGAAAGCAACACAACCACAACACCCTCATCACCAATATTCACTCTCTCTCTCTTCTCACAACATCAACCATCACCGCACCCTAATCACCCAAATCGCACCACCACCGCCACCCTCTCATCAAATCTAACACCACCACCTTAACCATCTTCTTCCGATCTATCTTTTGGTGCAAACCACGCGCGATTTGGACCACTCTAACACCTTTTTCGAATTAAAATCATCACGTTATCACCACAAAATCGTTATTTCTTGTCTTGGTTTTTGAAGATCCATTCGAGTTGTGTTGGAAATCAAAGGTAGGTCGAGCTTGGCTCGTGTTTTGGTTCGAACCGTGACCTAGGGTCACGGGTTTGGTTCTTTTCGGGTGTTCATGGATAATAACGAAAGATTTTTATGGGTTTTGAATGAAATGGATTAAAGAAAATGTTTGGTATCCGGGTTTATGATTATTCTTGATGGGTCGAGGCTAACCGAGAGCTTTGGCTCTCGGCTTGGGTCTTGGATGTGCTATCTTTGGCCATTTGTTGATTATCGGTTTATTGGTGCTTGGTTGTGATACTTGGGTCGACCTTGTGGTCGTTTGGTTTTTCGGCCGACACCCCCAAGGGGGGCTGTTTGGGTCGAGTGGCTCGATAGAGCTAGCCGAGACCAAATGGTCTCGGGTGGGACTCCCGTATCTTGTTTCGGGTGTATTTTGACCCGGGTTGACTTGGTAACTCAACCCGTAATTTGTTTTGTTTTCGGTTATATTGTTACTTGTCGGATTATTATTTTTGTTGTTGTCGTGGTTGTGGTTTTTGACCATAGATACTTATTGGATTTATTACTTTGGACTTGAGTGGCATATTTGGGTTACGAGATATATCGGAGATGTGTTGTCGAGTCTGGATACTTGGGGACCGATTGTGTGACGGTCATTAGATGACGGAGATAGGTTAGTTGGGTGCCGTAGTCGGACCCTCTTGTTGTAGCACAGGGTTATGGGATTGATTTGAACGGAGATGATATATTTATTTTGACTTGGTTCTTATATTGGACTTGGACTATGAGCCGAGAGTCATGACTCGGACATGTGACCAAATTCTATGACTCGATAAATATTTAAAAGTCAAGTATTAAAAATAATACTCGTAATAATATTATTGAGAATATAATCGTTTATATACGTATATAGACGTGATAAACGTATATATATATATATATATATATATATATATATATATATATATATATATATATATATATATATATATATATATATATATATATATATATATATATATATATATATATATATATATATATATATGCGTATATTAATAATAAAACGATCACGAGTAAACGTTATAATAATATAACGATAGTTATTATACTATGCAAATAGTGTAATAAATGTCGGACTATTATTATAAATAATAACTACAAATAACGGCGAAATAATAAGTCGGGTAAATAATAATTAAAAACGTGATTTTATAAATTTAGAAACTTATCGAGTTATACGAGTTGTGGTTATTTAAAGTCCAAGTGGACTTTATATTGTGACTTTTGTATTGTCACGGATATATGACGATTAATATAAACATTTTCTATAACAAGTGACTTATTTAATCGATGGATTAGATCGAGTTATTTGGCTATATAAAATGAGTATATTAATGGGCATCGTATCCCACGACGCCCATAGGTTGTGGTATATATTTTAGGGTAATAAATTACTATGTATCTCGTGGAATTTGGCCGATTCGACGATATATATATATAGGGAATTTATAGGACTACGATATATACCAAATAGAATTCTTTGTGCTATGTGCTTTAGGTTGGGTATAATTTTAGAACGATATATTACGTAAATAAATATGGGAGATTACCAAATCGACGGATTTGATCAGCTTCAATGATTATTTAAATAATATGTTGGGCTAATATTAGACCTATAGTTGGTTTATTATCTTGTTTGTTGTGGCTTTTTTGTTTGAGTTGTGTCGACCCTTCACCCATATGGATACCAAACGTCGAATTTCAAATTAATATTAAGTTAATTCAAGAAATGGATATTTTTGGAAAGTAAAACGGAATACGTTCGAGAATGGGAATATTTGATTTTGAGAAAATGGTTTCTGAACGAGTTTGATATTGTTAGGAAGTGCCGAGTCTGTAGTTGCCGTTACGTGAGTTGCTTAAGTCTGCTTACATCTTTCTTCTATCATTTTCTTTTGAGGATTTTCTGGACTTGAGGTGAGTCATAGCCCCACTTTTACTCTTGAACTTTGTTTTCAATTCTTGGGGTGAGAAACATGCAAATGTTTTATGTGGACTATTATCGCTTTATTTATTTATTTCAAAACTTGCTATGCTTATAGAACTAGGTAGGATTAAGCGAGGCCTAGTCCCGAACTAGGTAAGCTATTGATTTAGTTGTTGCGCGAGGCCTAGTCCCGAACTAGGTAAGCTATTGGATTGGTTATAGAGCGAGGCCTAGACTTGAGCTAGGTAAGCTATTGATTGGATTGATTTGAGCTATAGCGTGCACCTATAGGGTTGATTTGATTTGGTTGGATATTTTGGTTGGATGATTGAGGCCTAGTCTAGCTAGCAAGCGTTTTGCGTATATGTCCACTATATCGAATTATGAATTTAAACCTATGATCTCACCAGCGAAAGCTGACTTTTGGCACATTTTCTCAGGTAATTAAGTGATGCTCTATGGATGCTTGGGATTGGAGGCTTGGCAATGGAACCGGTTATGGATCTATTTTTCTAAAACTCTGATAACTATTGTGGATCTATGTTTATTTCTTTTGGGCCTTACTTTGGATAATTCTTGGGATAAATGTAAACTCTAAAACCCGTTTTGGTTGTGTTTTTCTTATGTTTACTTTATCTCGTTCTTTCATGACTTTGAATGGATACCAATCCCCGTAGCACCCCGAAAGCTTGTGAGTCTTCCGCTGTATCAAATTTTGGGGGTGTTACAGTTAGTGGATGATTTGTAGTATAAGTATAGGTTTTTAGGTGTTAAATTTAGGTAATCGTAGTTAGTTTTTAGTTATCATTGAGTATCGGGTTTGGGAGAAATAAATTTTAACAAGTTAGTCGGGACTTAATAAAGTCATAAAAATGTTAAAAATACGTTGGGTACAAGTATTGAGTGTTCGGGTGATTATTGTTTAGTTTCCACGAAAACCGTCGTAATATTTATAAACTTACGTTATAAATAAAATAAATTTCCAAAATACTGGGTAAATGAATGTAATAACTTTTATGATGAAATAATGGATATAAAAATATGTCGGGACCATTGTAGGAATATTTAGATATTTTTGTCGTGTTTATTAACCGGGTGTTAACGTTTAATTATAAATAATTATACGTAAAACGTTAAATATATCAAATATGTATATTTGAAAATCCTAAGAGTGGTATAACATGAAGATGCTGTTATGATGATATGCAAACTGTCTCTAGTCCGTATGCAATGTCCTTACTGATAATGAAATGAATTCGCACCTAAACCCATACGGTTACGTGAATTTTAATACCCGTAAATTAAATTTACGATGAAATGAGTAATGCAAGTGAATAGTGAAAACTTTTCCGTCAATGAATAGTGTTCAATGAATAGTAAAATTCTCAAATGTTTCTAAGAATATCAAATTGACCTCGCAAATGATGAATAGTGTTTTGATGAATAGTGATTTATAAATAGTAAAATGTCAAAGTTTGGGAAATGACCTAAAATGGTGAGTTGTGACAGTCTTCCCCTCTAAAAGGGAACTTCATCCCGAAGTTCAGTTTATGTTGGTCTCTGAAGACGTATTGGTGAAAAGGTGATGATATTCGAGAATTCCAGCGAACTCTAATGATAGGAATTCGACTTTCCTGCAACTGTTCGACCTAACTATCCATAATTTCTACTTGTTCTCCTGCAAGGTTTATGTTTGACTTTGGGTTGGATTTCTTTCCAAATGGGATTATGAGTGACTAATCTGGAAAGATGATAATACATGGTTGTGTAATCCTGTTGTTCTCTATCAAGGCTGAAGTCTGACGGCCATTAGGCCTACTCTGTCTGAAATATTACATGGTCCAGTGTATATCGGATTTAACTTTCCAAGTTTTCTGAATGATATCATACCTTTCCTAGGCAGAACTTTCTGCATAACTCTGCCTACCAACTTGAAGTTTTAATGGTTTACAACTTATTGAACTTGTAACTGATTCTTGACTTGTAGAAAATTTCTGCTTATTTCCTGAATGCCTAATAGACTAGCATGTTGGGCTTTTCCAAATTTCAATCCGTCAATAGATATTGGCACCCCGACCATAGAGCGCCTCAAATGGTATAGTCTCTATGCCCGCGCGATAACTATGATTGCAACTGAATTTGATTTATGATAACTGGTTAGTCCAACCATTTCTAGGGTCAATCACTCATGCTCTGAGCATAGTTTCCTATGTTTGATTTGTTCTCTCGCTTTGACCATCGGTCTTAGGACGATAGGTGATGTATACATCTTAATGGGTTTCTGAAGGAAATCCTGAAATGATTGCTTGAAGTCCAAGGTGAATCGGTTTCCTTAACAGGAATAACTAAAATGGGTACAATAAACCTTTGTGACTAATTCCACAACGTTCGGTCCTTCGAACTTGGCGTTAGCTGAAAGGGATAGAATATAGGTAACCATTTGATTCCTTGTGTTTTGTTCCAACGGATGATAAGACATATGTCTTTCTTTGCCTAGTGGGTTTGGTCTCCACTACTGAAGTTCGTGATTAATTTGTGATGTCCTTCCTAATTCCTTCATCACATATTCCAAATATTCTTTATTGCCAAGTCACAAATCCTAAATGCATAAGCGATGTTGTAGGGAAATTGGTTCTGGAAATTTGTCTCGCGATTGTGAGTTTTGGTTGAAATCTTTTTCTAAAAAAACGAATTTAGAAAAATGGAGCAAATGATTTACTTAGTAATATTTTTCCTGCTGATTCAAAATTTCGGTAGTTATGAAATAGAAAAATGTTTTCAAACATGTTGTGATTAAGACTGCTTACCAAAGGTTGATGTCTATGTATATTTCTCATTGTACAATAGTGTTGCTAAAGATTGACCAAAAAGGATCATACTTGTTCAAAATAGGAATTTCATAAATCATTTTTCCACAAGGTATGTGATTTATGTAAACGCATCAACTTTATTTAAAAGTGAAAACACTAACAAGGATAAAATGGTAGAATAGGAAATGTTCGCTTAAATGCATAGATGTCTAACATTTAGTTCCTGGGGTTGGATAATGCCTATTGGTGGTTATCAGGTATGACTACAAGCATAGGTATTTAGACTAACTTAAGTCCTGAAATATTTTATCGTTGTAATTGGCAAGACGAAGGTATCACTTGATGTTGTGTCGATGAATGTCTATTCTGTTTTCCCATGTAGATAAGGAGATATGTTCCAGTTTGATCCCTTGCTTGGTATGAAAGATAGGTTATCGGAAATTTCTAGAGACATAATGCCTTAGAGGAATCTACGTCGATATTCTTGTTTCAAACAATTGTCCTTTGTGAAAACTTGCTGCAGGAAAGTTTATGTATGGATGAGGCCATGTTTAAATGAAATGCTCTACAGTCTCAATTAGAAGCTTGGTTTATTTCTATTGTGTTGTCCTGAGGACATTTATATTGAGTTCAATCCTGTAGCTCAGTCTAGCTAGTACCCTTAAACGATAGAATTTGACAACTAAGTCAGAGATGGTGATTCGGATGGTCTCGCAGTATCTTAGAATTTGTTGTTGAGTTATGAATTCTCTCACTATATACTTCTAGTCCTGGTTAGTAGTTCTGTAATCCTTTCGTTGCTTTTCTTGTATCGAAGAATCCTATTTGTAATTGATATGGAAAGTCTCTCCTAGGGAAGTCAATGGGAAAATCCAACTTAATGGCTAAGTGGGTGACAGGTGGGGTAAGTATCCAGGGATAGTTCGGCAAAAGGGATGTTTATGGAAGAGTTCCTTTATTTACAAAACTTTTAAGTGAAGATTGTTATTAACAATCCTTTGAAAAGTTAATTATTTCTTTCATGGCATAATCCTTCCTGAATTTTACATAGGTGATTAGGCTATGTACAATTGAGGACTAATGATGCGATGTTAGATTTTGTCAAAATATCATAACTTTCCTCAAAAGTTTTAGATGGTGTTCAATGCATTGTTATTAAAAATGGTATCCTGATGTTTTCTTTCAAATAACATGAAAATTGCCTCGCGTAATAATAGTAAATACTTGGTGTAATGACAGAAAATCAATTTATAGGATGGTAATAAAATAGCTTACTTCAGAAATTTTTCTGTAAAACAATTTCCCCATATGATAGTAAAATAGCTTGAATGGTGTATTGGATACGTGGGTGAATCTTGTCGAATGGTAATAGTCTACTAATTTGTCAAAAACGAAATCAACCTAATCCCTAATAAGACAATGATAAAATGTTGCGAAACGATTGAAGTCTGAGCAATTGGGATAGAAATGGAGTAAATGAAGGTTATGATTATCACAGAGGTAACAAAGGATAGATATAACATTGGATAGAAAAGTGCTTAATACAACTAGGTTATGTCATCGTACCAACGGCAAGTACAAAAGGAAAGATACAACCCTAAAGGGCTCGAACTACGGTTTATATATTGAAACAAGGCTCCTTCTGCTGAAACATTGTTGTTATCCTTGATGTTGCTAATATCATGACGGTTCTCTTTCAACAGCTCACGCTATTCCTCGAGCGATTCAGTCTTGATTCCAAGTTCCTGATTTTCCTTGTTCCTTAGCTCCGGGCAGTCGTTCTTGAAATGCCCTAAGTTTCCACATTTGAAGCAACTCCCTGGGGTCTTATGATTTGTGAGTTTCCTACAATCCTTAGTCCGATGACCCTGCTTCTTGCACACTCCACACGGTTCACTGCAATGATCTCGGTGATGTTGATTACACAGGTTGCAGTAAGGTAACTTTCCAGTATACCTTCTCTTTGTGTGCGGTTCTGCAGCAAAGGCTCTATTCACTTCTTGTCCTTTGGGTGATTGTTGAGCAGCGTTGCAACCTAGATTGTCGTTCCACTTCCTTTTATTGTCACTATTGTTTCCTGATGTCTTGGCGTGAACTATAAGTTCCTTTGCTTCGACCGCCATTTTGATAGCTTCAAACATGGTATCGGGTTCCCATGCGATGACCAACATACGAATTTTATGGGAGAGTCCCCCGATGTACCTTTCAAGTTTCTTGCTTTCCGGTTCATCCATTGCAGGACCTAGTCGTGTTAATTCATAAAAATGAGTAGTGTACTCGTCAACATCATTTCCTACCATGGTAAAGTTTAGTGTTTCCTGTTCTTTTGCTCGTAATTCATTTCCTACACAAAATGTTATACTCATCATCCTTCTTAGTTTCTCCCAAGAGTGTGAGTAAGCAGTATCAACTCCCACCATCTTAATATGTTTGGTCCACCATTCTTGGGCATGATCCTGAAAAGTGCATGTGGCGAACTTAACCTTGTCTTCCTTACGACAGTCGCCACATTGAAATATTGTTTCTATTTCTTCGAACCATTTGAGAAATTCCTTTGTGTCTCTAGTTCCACTAAAGGAGGGAGGATTGCACCCCATAAATTCCACGTGAGTAAGTTCCTTAGTGAGGGCGGTGGCTATGTTCTTGGCAATGACTTGTCCAACAGCAGCTTGCGTCATGCTTGGAGTGGTTTGCTTAAATCTCTCTTCATCAAATCATAAGAGACCATGAGGATATAGTTAATAAAAGTCATCATATTCACAACACATGAAAATTTCGGTCTACATGAACCGATATCACAAATAGCACAACCATTCCTTACATAGTAGAGTCATACTTGATATATTTGTTTGTACAACAATTAAAAGACAACAAGTTCTTTAGATTATGTCCCACACTTTCTGTGGCTAGGATAATAGTAAAAGCTAGTGAGGATATAAGTCTGGTCTAGAGACATCCTGGTGTCCCTCTGTGTGAAATCAGGTTTGTGGCATCATAAGGTCGAGATAGTCCTGAAGTGGTGTCTGAAGTTGTGCATCGATCAAATCTTAGATAATGTAGGTTCTGAACCATTCCTGAAGAATCTGCGGATGTTTCTGTTGAGTCCGTGATATTGGTATTATCTACTAGATGTTATCTAGTTCATGGCAAGTGGGAATGGAAAAGGAACATGACAATGATGGTACTAGTGAATGGAATACTACCCTCTTTCGCGCTACCTCGAGACATCTAAGAGGTAAAACTAAAGTACGCACTGTGGGACGACCAATAGTGTAATAAGTAACTGATGGTGGTGGTAGTACCTAAGTAGTGAGTGCTCTACTAGTGATGGAAAGAAACATACTATCCTCCTTGAAATAAGCAATCTAATAGGTCCATTAAGATTAAGTCTGAATACTCTACCAAAAGGCATTCTATGTATAGGCTGAATGATAGGAAAACCATGTTCCTATGACAAATCAATGGTGCTAATGGTGGTGTAAGTGCAACTGGTGGTATAATGGTAGTGGAAGATGACAAGGCATCTTCAATGTCGGAATCCGATAAAAGGATGTCAGGGTGAGTATCTGAAGACATGTCACTTATGAACCAGGTCAATAAAATGATATATATATATATATATATATATATATATATATATATATATATATATATATATATATATATATATATATATATATATATATATATATATATATATATATATATATATATATATATATATACAAATATGAGTATAAATAACTCACACAGGGTATGCATGAAACAACATGTATCATGATTATGCACTTATGATGAAATGATGAGATGCTATGATGATGCGGTTATAGTCTAGGGTCCAAGATACATCCTAGTTCGCTATAACCTTAGCTCTGATGCCAATCTGTCACACCCCCAATTTACCTGACTTGCAGCGGAATGGAATGCCTGGGGGTGTCTGTCATAGCATCACAGTTACAGTTACATTGAACGACCTAAAGTGTCGTTTGGAAAATACTTCGTTTGATCATTGAAATAATCCAGAGTTTACAATATGAGGTCCCCAAAAGGTGTTGCAAGTTTATGAAAACAAGCCCTACTAGATCAAACGTTTACATAAGTGCATGAAATAATGGTGAGACGCGTCGACTCCGCGACTCCATGAAGGTCCAAATGCATGTCACATGAGCTACCTTAATAACCTGAAATACATTGCTAAAATGTCAACACGAATGTTGGTGAATTCCATAGGTTTATAAAATGTAATGTTGTACGGCCACCACAAGTAAAAGTGCATAACAAAAGTCAAGTAAAATAGTACAATAGACCTTAAGCTCATGACCCCGAAGCTAGACTGTTGAAATTATATGCCCCTCCTGAATGTTTTACCAGAACACTCCCAAAATGTCAGACATGAAATGCATCCGCTTACTGTTGGTAATAACTACCACGGATGGAGGCGTCACCCTCAATAGATCTATCCACCCACTCTCGCTTAATAGGCAAATTAACGGTCCATGATAATAAATAGGGGACTTTAACAGGTTGGTAAGACAACTTAAGCAATGTACATATGTTTTGGTACTTGGGCTCATACTAAAATAATTGATGCAATGTATTCCCCCGTGGGATTTGAAATCAAAATATTGTATTGAAAACGGGGCTATGAAAACTCACCTTAAACTGATGATACTGTGATGGAGTGAAATGAACAACAACAATGAACGGTTAGCTGCCTCAACCTAATATGAATGATGAACGATCTACTTTAGATCACAAAATGATGTTATGAATTTCCATGCACATGTTTTCTATACCACTCTACTCTTTGGAAAAATACTTGTTATAAAAAAAATATACATTTTTCAAAACTTAAGAAAATATGGCTACTAGAAAAATAAAACTAGTTGAAATGTATATATATATATATATATATATATATATATATATATATATATATATATATATATATATATATATATATATATATATATATCGTATGTATCAATGTTAGTGTTGAAATCCTTGGTTTGAAATCCTTGAAATAACGCCTTGTAGTGATAAAAATATACTTGTAATCACTAATACTTCATTAGTTATGAATTTGGGTACTTGGTATTATTTCTAGAAATCTAGAGTTACTACGTAGTTTTAGTGTTATTATTTTCAAAAGCTGTCAACATAATATAAGTTTTGCCGATATTGAAACGTGAATATCTTTGTCATTATAAGTCCGTTTTACTTGTTCTTTATATCCACGGTTACGTCTTAGTATGTAGTAATATATTTTGGAAAGCTTGGCTCCTCCGGGTTACGTCTAAAGCCTCGTTTTGTCCGACGAAAAACGTCCAACGGCATGTATTTTCAGAAAATATACTTTTCGTCAATTAACTTGCAAAAATCATAACTTCTTCGTTATAAACTCTTTTTAATCCGTTCTTTCGCCTACGGATTCGTTTTTGAAAGTATTTTCTAAAAATTTTGCCAAAGTTTCCTTTATATTTACTGATTTTCCTGGATTTACAAAAATGGGACAGAATGCATAAATACTTGTTATAAATCCATTTTTCATGTTCAAAACTAGTTTCTACTTCAACCAAATCTCTTGCAAACACCACAAAGCTATACTAATCCTACCATACACCTTCTTAGGGTGCCATGGGTTCCTAATCACTACTAATCATGTTAATTTAACAAAGAAACACCTAAATCAAAATCTAGGGTTTGTATGTTCAAAAAGTTAACAAAAATAATGTGGTATAGCTAACTTGTACATGAAATTAAGCATGAAAACCATAAGATACAAGTATTAATTAGATGAAATCATGAAAATAAATTTGATAACTCACTTTGAAATAATAGGTGATTAGATGATGAGAAATCTTGTGTTACTTGTGTTTATGTTGCAAAAATCTTGATTAGAATGACAATAGGAACAACTTTGTAGCTTTAAACTTTGGAAAATCTTCACTTGATCTTGGATTATGGAGTGGGTCGTGGGTTTGGAGAGAAAAAGATGAGAAATATGAGCTTTTGATTCAAGAAATTTGTCTGTGTTATGTTTTAGGTGTTTGTAGATATTTAGGATAGTTATAAGGTATTATAATGGTACATTAATGCTAGAGGTCGGGGGGGGGGGGGGGGGGGGGGGTTCATGGCTGATTTTCAAAGGGTTCATAAGCCATAATATGGACTTTGATTTATTTAGGATAGTTAGTTGATGATTTGTAGTATAAATATAGGTTTTTAGGTGTTAAATTTTGGTAATCGTAGTTAGTTTTTAGTTATCATTGAGTACCGAGTTTGCGAGAAATAAATTTTAACAAGTTAGTCGGGACTTAATAAAGTCATAAAAATGTTAAAAATACGTTGGGTACAAGTATTGAGTGTTCGGGTGATTATTGTTTAGTTTCCACGAAAACCGTCGTAATATTTATAAACTTACATTATAAATAAAATAAATTTCCCAAATACTGGGTAAATGAATGTAATAACTTTTATGATGAAATAATGGATATAAAAATATGTCGGGACCATTGTGGGAATATTTAGATATATTCGTCGTGTTTATTAACTGGGTGTTAACATTTAATTGTAAATAATTATACGTAAAATGTTAAATATATCAAATATGTATATTTGAAAATCCTAAGAGTGGTATAACATGAAAATGCTGTTATGATGATATGCAGACTGTCTCTAGTCCGTATGCAATGTCCTTACTGATAATGAAATGAATTCGCACCTAAACCCATACGGTTACGCGAATTTTAATACCCGTAAACTAAATTTACGATGAAATGAGTAATGCAAGTGAATAGTGAAAACTTTTCCGGCAATGAATAGTATTCAGTGAATAGTAAATTTCTCAAATGTTTCTCAGAATATCAAATTGACCTCGCAAATGATGAATAGTAAAACGATGAATAGTGTTTTGATGAATAGTGATTTATGAATAGTAAAATGTCGAAGTTTGGGAAATGACCTGAAATGGTGAGTTGTGACAATGTCATCTTGTGCAGTCTGAAATGTAGAGATGATTTTAGATGATTAAAATGTCTATAATTAAATAACGAAGTGTACTTAGTGGCAGTTTTATGTACCTTAAGATCATCATAACACCCTGAAGGAGGGTTTGCAACTGCAAGCAAGACGGTTCTTGAAATGAGAATAGTTGTTATTCCTGCTTTTGCTATGGATATTGTTTGCTGCTCCATGGCTTCATGTATAGCAACCCTAATAGCACATTTGTAAATATGTCAGAATTTCCATGACAATATAGAAGAAAGACAACCAATTCAAATAAGTTCATAAGCTAATAACCCAAACACCCCTAAAATATTAACTAAGCCATGTATAAAAGATGGGTTGGGTTACCACCGCCGGACCACAAAGAGCAGGCCAGATAGCCAAAAAAATTTGGTGGGAAAAGCCTGGGTTAAAACGGCATCGTTTAAAGTGTGGTTTAATATAAACTATAATTCTGATGTTGTACATGCCGAACACTATTTCACCAAACCTGTATTCAAAATGAAAAGCAACGATATGTCACAAAAGGGGCTGAAAATCCAAAGCTGATATCTAACGGAATGTTTGGGTAATCAATTTGGCATAAGAAAATGTAACCAAAACACCCAAAGGCGCGATATTCATTCACCAAACTAATGTGATAAGTCAGATTTCAGCTACCGAGGGTAGACCCATAGGTTGGCATCAATAACTACAATTTAAATTGCCGTTTAGACGATATATGCAACAATTGAATAATGTATGGCAAAATTGAGTTCGCATAGCATGACTAATACCCAAATGAAGAAACTAATAAGTATATATGTTGAAAATCATATAACACTATAAAGTACCTAATAATCGTATTTTATGCACATGTTCTTTGGCAACAAACAAAGGGTCTCTATTCATAAGCTTCAGCAAATGACAAACAGCAGACCATGGGCAAAGCTAAATGAGAAAATGACAAAGAGCGATATCATCTGTAAGTGAAACCTACTATCAGACTATAATCAAAAACATGAACAAAAAACTTTATAGCGATATGCAGGTTAGCTCACCCAACCGGCTTATAAGTTTTTATTAAAAATAGGAACAAACCTTAGGTACCTGCCGATTTGATTGTTCAGCTGCATTTGCGTAGACTGGTGGTCAAGAACATGCAGCACCTGTAAAAATTAGAGGTATACCAATGAATCTATGCATGACAACTGTACGCTAACAGTTAGAATGGAATGTAAAAACACATATCATTTATAACTTACGATAGAAGGCCGAAGAACATTCGGTCAAATGACATACGCCATTGCCTTCTACCTGCCACAACAATTGATCGGCTGTAAAAGACAACACAAACACAATGTCTTAAGGTCAATCTATATTGCGAAGAAAAGATGCAATGATAATTAAAAGTGATTATTTTGGAGAAAAATCAGAGGATAAGGAGTTTTATCCGAACACTTTAAAATAAGTAAATAAATAATTAAAGATGTAACCAAAATCAGGTGTTATGTGAATAAACCAAACCATTATATCCTATTGACTTACGTAACATATTAAGATAGTTTTTTTTATAGTCTTGTGCAACCATATTTAATCAAAAATCTTCTAAATTTGGCATGAGAGATATCGACTAAACACAATCCCACTGTCATCATGCATGCTCTCCCCAACGAAGCAGCATAAAATTAGCACAATTTACATCATCCATATGGTTAATCAAATGTCGGCTTACTCAGAAGCACATTCTAGTAAACATGGTATAACAACACTCTTTCTTGAATTCAGTTTCCCAGTTTCAAGTTAAATGCTGCCCATTTATAAATCATTGAAGCAAAAAAAAAACTTGTTCCTATAATAATACAATTATTTTAACTTAGCATAACATTCACTGTAATATGGGTAATGGGCAAATGACATAATATAACTATATTTGCATAGAACCACATATATCTTAGAAGCATAATTGATCAAATGATTATGTAATGTGAAAGAGGAGCAAAAAAAACTTGCAATGGAGGTCACTGAGCTTTCCAAGGAGGTACTTTGTTGCTGCCTCAACGTTTTTCTTGAAGAACTCTTCTTTCTCACCATCAAGTTTAGGGGTGAGTAGTTTGATGTACTTCCTGATATAAGCAATAAACTGCTTCTTATCAAAAGGAGGTTGTTCCTGCATTTTTTACAAAATCTCAACATCTTAAAAATCTACAAACATCTCAAACTCAAAACCATTCAAAAGTGATTAACTTTTTACCTGAAGTCTAAAAGTGTCAACGATGTCAACAACCTTCACGGATTGATCATCAATAGGCTCGTCTTCGCCACCTTCAGCAGAAGGGTTTGAAGCGATGTAAACATCAAAAGCTCCCTGAACAACCAAGTTCATAACACGTATCAGTACCATAATAAAGGGATAACGGAACGAACCTGAAGTTACATAATTACCATCCTGATCTAATCACCCACTTTACACACCCCTGAACACGCATTCTGAACTCGCCTACTGTGAACCATTCCACTCAACAAAAAAAATTTCACTCCCAACCTCAACAAAATCAAAATAGATTACGGTAATTAATAATAAAAATTAGTTAATTCTTTTACCAGTTCACTTATGTACATAATTATCTACCAAGTATCACTTTTCTATTATGCAAAACACAAACTACAACATCCATTCTCCATATAGAGATACCATATAACATAGATTAATAAAGAAAATTACTAAATTTCTTCACCAATTAAATAAAAACTTACCCAAAAGCATAGGTTCAAGCGCGCGAAGCTTATCGTCCACATCAAACCTATTCACCCTCACAGCTTCAAACCTCGAAAAAATTTGCAGATGCAAAATCAAAAGCCTATAAATCAAAACTTTAAATCTTTTATATAAAAGCTCAAAAGGGAAATAATTTTAAGTCAAATTATTAACCCCAATTAATTTTTAATGATCAAATAATTAAACCCTAACAGATTAAAAACTTTAAAAATTATATAATTAGACTTACTATTGATGGTAGGAGTGAAGACGACGGAGCAAGGTTGGCCGGAAAACCTTTCCCCTTTTAAGCAATCATACTCCCAAAAACTTTTTGGCACCAAAAGAACACCAAAATCAAAACCCAATTGATGAGCCGTTAGCGAATCTTGAAGGGCAAAAGAAACCTAAAAAAGAATCAGGAAACAACAATCGCGATTGTTGGTGATGATCTGTGTGTGACTCCCGAAGATTCTAGGTACCTCTATCTGCACCATTTTATTTTCTTTTGTGTATATAAAAAATGGAGTAGCAGGGCCAAGTTGGGCCAAAATCCGGTAGTAAAACGGGAAGGGAGGCGGCCTACCAAGTTGGGCCAAATTTGGCGGGAAAATAGGGACACCAAACGGTGTCGTTTAAAGTGTGGTTTAATATAAACTTATAATGTCAAATACATTATTTGGTTCATTTATATTTGTCTAACAATGGATATAGAATCAAAGATGTGAAACCAGCCACTAGTGGCTACTTTAGAAGATACCAACCAATGAGATTTTATCTTTTATTTCCTTAAAATTATCAACCACGTATTAATTCATTATTAATCTTATCTTTTGTTCTTTTATTTCAAGATAATGTATAACATATATAAAGAAATATATTAAAATATTTTTTTTCTCTCTCCTACATCAAATTAAAGTTCAAATCGTAATCCAAATTCAAATCATAATCCGAAACCCACCTACAAACCAAACGGTCCCTAAACATTTTGAGAAACGTAAAGCATCTTGAATATTTAAATAACTACAGTACCTTTTAAACTATTAATAGAAAACTAAAATGTAGAGAGAGAACCTGGATCCAGAAGCTTCGCAATTGAGAAATTTTTAAAAGCCATAGATTTAACTTCGATTCAAGTTTTTCAAGTGTATAATTCATTTTAATGTGATTCTAAAAGTTAAGGTCAAATGAAAAGAAAAATTAAAATGACAAGGGTAAAAAGAAACCACAAGCACACATTTCAAATGCACCTACAAAAATAGATGCATCTGCCTTTAAAATTATCTCTCTTATTTAAAACTAGCTTCAAGGCCCGCCCGATGAGTGGCTAGCTTTTAGAATTCGTTTATAAGATAAAATAAATAGTAAGAGTTGATAAAATAAATAGTAAGAGTTGTTGCAAGTCATACCTTTTAAATGTGGTAAATTGCCTGTGAAATATTTCGGGTCCCTTTGTTGGCAAAAAGGCTTGAGGTTAGTGATTGTATCAAAATTTAATTAACATACTGAAATAAGGAATCCTAAACACCTTACAATTTTTCTCATCTGAACACGAAAATGCTTATTCACTAAAAAATATACGTAGATAACAATAATTAATAGTTATGTAAAATATTATGTAGGTACCAACCTATAAGCCCAAGTACACAACACCTAATTGCATAAAATGGGTCAAAAACTTTGCAATAGTTACTTATAACAATGATAGCAATAGGGACGAACATAACATAACATGATCATGAATATAACATTATAACATTAATAGCAAGCAATAATTTCATAATTACATAAGATGGTTTTCATATGCTACAGATATATTAACTTTTTAAGTATATGCCAACTCATAAGTTGAGGAACGCCTCATGACCTTACTTTGGTAAATCGAGCCCTTATTTCTTATAAATCTTCATCATCATTGAGGCTCTCATCCAGAAATTCAAATAAATAGTTAATTTTAGAAACGGCCACACTGGTCCAAGTCTCTTTTAATATTCATTCAACCTTTTGTAACTTGATATTAAAAGTTTTAAACTTTTACGTAGTCATAATCATAGATGGGCAAAAAGTGCTTGTCAATAATCGACCCACAGTAAAAATGACCCAACTTTAACCTTTCATGTCAATAATCGACCCACAGTAAAAATGACCTAACTTCAACCTTTCAGCCAACCCGCACATCTTGTACCCTCAAGTTTGCTACATTACTTACAGGCACCCAAATCCCGGCAAGAACTTTTGCACCTTACAAAACATTTCTATAACGGGAACGGAGGCATGAATTTGAATATTAATAATTTACTCGTATCATCTAATTGTCATTTGGTGCTCAATACCGTTCATGAAACTTAGAAATGGCCTCATGCTTTTATACATGCATAAAGATCAAAGGCATATACCTACTAATGTTGATGGCATTGGCTCCACCTTCAGATTAATCATCAATCATAAAGCAAGTGCTCGATAAAAGAGCATGTATCTGCTAAGTCTTGATTTAACCTTGTAATATCTTTCTGACTTTAAAGTGGGAAGCAGATTTCTTGAGTATTTTTTAATCGATTGACCATGAGATTTAAAGAGCTCCGACAAAATAAATATCTGGGTGAATTACATGTCCATAGTTATCCAGCTGTTACTAAATCCATAAGGTTGCAGACTCGTTTAGATTCATTATACTCATATTACAATTGGAATTGGAACCAGATACTCATGTTATTAAATCCATAAGTTTGCAGACCCGTTTGCAAAATAAATACCTGATTCGAGGACACGCAATTGGAACCTGTTACACTCATATTACATTAGTAAAGGGGTATTTCGGCAGGCTTTTATAAGAAAGTTTTGGGCTCATTTCGAAAAAGTCTAATCTAAGTGTTTATGCTTCTTAGATTATTTACTCCCTAAAAAGGCATGAGCCTTTTAAAATAAGCGAACAAATACCTGCAAAGTACATAATGGCTTTTGCGAAAAACAGTAAGCTATTAAAAATTGAAAAATAAGCTTACCCAAACACCCTCTTAAATGATTATCAACCATTTGTCCCATTGGACACGCTTTTTTTGTACAAAAGACACGCTACCTTATCCATCTGTCCGAGTCTGAGTGGGAATATACCTGAGCTTCATTTGTTATAGCATTGATAAGAATTTCGTAAAGACGTTTGGTATGCAGATGTAGAAGCTGAAGCTGAAGCTTCTAGAAAAAATCTTGGGAACTCATGAGGAAGATCTGGATTATCATCAAAGAGTGAGGCAACCTGTACATATCACAAACAGGAACCAAGAAATGCAAACCAAATCAATGATGTGAATCGAAATAACTATTGCTACACATAATTACTTTAAGGTTATGAAATTTACCTCTTGATACACTTCATTAATACCCTTGTGTTCCTTCATATACATGTTCAAGATGTCAAGAAAATGACTTGTATACATGATCATCGCTTTTAAAAGGTTTTTGCATATGAGGGATAAAATAATTACATTCACAAGTTAATATATATGGTTGTTTAATTCACCAAATAAGAAAATAAGTAACACCTTTTTTTTAATCACAAAGCTTATAGCCTATTCAAACTCTTATCCTAAACTGCGATTTCTTCTTGCGATGCAACAAATTCTTCACCATTAGCAATGTTCTGCCGAGCAAAATAACAATAATTATGGATGTTTGTTACTCAAAAATAGAAACCAACATGCTTATATAGTTTTTCTTTTACTCCATAATAAGCAAATAATATATACTAATGGAGATAATATAGATGGTACGTATAAAGAAAGATATAATAAGGTATACTAAAACCATAATATAATTAATAAATGAGCAATAATGTAATTAAAAAATGAGCAATAATATTTACCAATGTTATAATGTAATGTACGGAGCCTATTTATTATCGAAAGGCAATAACTATATCTTACCTCGGCTAGTCAATCGAATGTTGTTTCCCGGTGGCTGGCCGCTTCCACTTTTACTAACCATTAAATGATTTATATAGTTTCTTGAAGCTCATAGCTTGTTAATCAAACCCATTTAACACTGATAGCAGTTGTCTAACAACGGCAATAGTAGGTTGCAGCTGCAATAGGTAAAGGCAGCAAGTCATGATTCAAAAACTATCTGTTTAGATCTGCATTAAAGTTTTAAAGGTTACCCATTTTCAGTTTGACAATATTTCCACTAAAAAAAGTACCTCTTTTGAAAGCTATTACATGAGAATATTATTCTCGCATTAAGTGATTGAATCTTATGCAACTCTTTTTTCCAAAAAAAATAAAAATAAAAAAAATTGAATAAATTGTGCTCTTTTTATGTATTAATGTCCTCTAAACTTATTACCAATACCAGACCATTCAATAGGTACCAGTTTCTGAAAGACAGCGTAGAAGTGCATATTTAGAGTAGACCTAATATCATTATTTTTAACTTTTCTTTTATAATTTATAAATAAGAATCGCAAACGAGAAGGTGGGCGGCTGAATGATGTTTCCACTTTTCACTGACAAAAACATATGAAAGGTGATAGGTTCATATCAGGACTAAGTTTGTTAGTCTTTAGAGCATTTTGCTCATACCAAATTCAGTGTAAGCTTTAAGTTATCGAAATCGACCCGTTTTTAGGAAAATGGTTCCAAGTAATTGTGAACATAAAATGAATATGTATAATATACAAATACAGGTAAGAGATGAAAATACTCACTCCGCACACTCAATTATTTTCCCTAGAATTTTGGCTTTCAACAATCTTCAGAACCAAAGATTTGTTCCAATCAAGTTATTGCATAAAAAAATCAAATAAAATTTAGTACCAAAAAATGGTAGAACATATATTTTTGATCTACCCGCCCTTAGCTAACCAAGAATTTGCAATGCTTGTATCTGTTGAGAATTATGCCTGTGCTAATCATATTCGATATATGTCGTTCAATTTTCATTTCAGTTTATCCAGTTTTATTGATTCATAACAATTAAAGTAATCTCGATCTTTTTTTAATGTTTTAGTAAATATACTTGTACCACATTCATTGGAATTTCTTCAAACAGTTTGGGCTTTGTATGACTTCACAATCAATAATACATACCTTGCAGCCCTTCCAGAAGAAGTGAATCAAATAATAGCAAACGCCTTCACCTTGATGGCTGCACGAACCTAACAAATGCATCAAACAAACAAATCAGGATACTGCACTTGAAAGGTATTTGATACTTAACATTTACCAACTGGAAATCCTATAAGCAAACAATGAAAGGTTACCGCGGATGAAGCAATTGAATCCATGTGACTCGTTGGTTCTCCAACATATTTGACAACTTTTTTGGAGTACATATCCTGGTTAAAACCTTTTCTGCCTGCAAGTGATATCCAAATAAAGAGAGGAACACAATAGAGAATCTATAGAATTGCATAAGGATCACTTGTTCAACCTATAATCAACATCAAAATATTTAGAATAAAATTAAACAAAATTACAGACACCAGCCTTGATAACAATGATTTGTATACAAACTACCTCCAGTAAACAACTCCTCATGCTTCATCATCTCCATCCTAAACACAAACACGAAGAATATTTATATTTAAAAAAATCTCATCACAATTATATTGAATAAACATAAAAGTGAGTATCATACAAATTCATTGACTAATCAATCAAAAAAACCGCAAATCAAAGAATCAATGAAAGCATAATTGATTTTTTTTTAAATTAATTAGGGTCTATTTTGGGTATTAAATGATTTATTCATTATCTGATAACCAGAATCAATGAACCTCCAATTATTTTAAGAAAAATCGAATTAGAGTTTTCATCATTAAGTGATAACCACATTTTGTGTAGTAATTATGAATCGGACATAGTCATAGAAAGATAATGGAGTTTGAATCGTTGTTTGACAAAAAGGCTAGTACATTTTTCTCCCATTGCTCACAACTCTATTTTATGGTGTTTTGATGGTGCCTAAGATTGCTTGTTTACGTGCTTATAAGCACTTATCTGTACAGGACCATATATAAACAATTTAATATCGGTGTTCAAACAATAAAAATGATAATGAATCCATACATAAACATGTCAAAGGCAAGGAAGAAAAAAAAATCTTCATTGATCTAGTTTCATTTCCTTCAGACATTTTCACAAACACTTAGCGATCACTATCCCAAAGTAAACATATCCATATATAAAACATCATCTTTACACCAATAAACTCAACAAAACCAATCAAATCATAAGCACAAAAGGCATTGAAAACCTTATTCAATCAATACAAACTCTTAACTAATTCTTGGTTAAATTCAATTGAATCATAAATTGAGAAATTTTTTCCATTAAATGATGAATTTCCTTGACACACGAATTTCCTTGATATTCCAGTGTTTGTAAAAAATCTTTTCTTTTAATCGACCCACCTATTCCACCAGAACATGCTTCCTTTTAATCTCAAAACGAATCCGGATTCATCATCAGATCTTGATTTGTGCTCTTTTAGGTTTTTGTTTGGAGGATTCTTAGAGTGAATTAAGGGTTCTTGTATTTGTTTGTTTTTTTTAGATTTATGTTCCATGGATTTGATTACCAGAATTTTGTTCAATCGATTGATTTGGTGGAGAATATTGGGGAGGCGTTTAGGGTTGAATACGGGATTATGAGAAACGTGTGTGTGTTTTTTTAGACCTGTAACAAATGAATGACTTTGATGGATTCCCCCCCCCCCCCCCAAAAAAATTAGCTAGTGAAATGCAATATAGGCCATTGATTAAAGTTATTATTCACGTGGCGACTTTAGAGGTATTTTGGGCTAGAGATGACTTTTCAAAACCATGCTTTATATAGTTAGTAGATGTGTGGCTAGAATTCCTTCTTATTTTTTTCATTTTAGTTTTTCTTCTTACTGGATCCCTTCCCGTGATTCTAATCCAAAATGTGTAAAAAGAAATTGAATCAATGTTAAAAATTTCACGAGTTTGCAATATAAGTACCATTGTGAATAATCTGTACAAATTTAATGAATGATTACCATAACTTGATTTTTACAAAGATTTGTTAATCAAATTTGTGATTTTTATATTCGATTCACTATTAATTGATGTATACCTGTGAATCAAACTAAAAAAATATGAATTAATAGCTCAAACGAAGATTTATCAATTTTCTCAATTTAAAATCTTTCTCAATGGAACCAAAGCCAAAAGAGAGAATTATCAAAAGATGATTTTTTTTATGAAACGTTGTTATGACAAAGTAATTTGTATTTCTATGTATCTAAAAAGGTTAATAATATCGCAAAAATACTTGCAAGCCACTGATATTTTGATATGTGTTGATGTCAAATCAAATTTTTATGAGAGATATTTTACATATCAAAAGTTTATGACATACTAAATAATTTTATCAAACGATAAATCTTAGTCACTTATTTTTTCATTTAAAAAAAGAAGATAATTAATATTTAATTAAAATTTCAATTACATTTGTGGAAAACTAGAATGGGGGGTTGGATAGTTTTACGTCTTTTTAATTTGTTATAAAAGATTGTTTGAGTGTTTTCTTTATTTTCAAAAATTTAGATTCGATAATATGTGATTTCAAGTCTTGCCCAATATAAACAACAAAAAATATGTACGATATAGCAATAATAATGTAAGTAAAGAAATAAATGAGAGATGGAAAGATCGAACCACGAGACAAGAGATTTATAGTGGTTCGGCTACAAGGACACCTTCCTTGCCCTACTCCACTCCCCGAGCACCTACCCCGAGAGTTTTCTTCACTATGTCAACAAGCTCCCTTATGGCGGAGAAAACCTTACACACCAATGTACACACCACAATTTCGTCACAACTTAATCACAACTTCTACACAACCTCTTCACACCAATCTACTTCACAACTTTCTACTTCACACCTATCTACTTCACATCAATCTTCTTCACAATTTTCTACTTCACACCTATCTACTTCACATCAATCTTCTTCATTATAATCTACTTCCTAACTCTTCTCCTTCACAACAAACTACTAACCAATCACACTATCTATAAGCCTAGCTAAACTATCTATTATCAAATATTCACAACTAATTACACAAAGAGATAGATACTATTGATGATGCTCTAACAACTTGGATGTGGAGGTCACAACAAGTTGTAATACTTCTTGTCTAGGGGGATAGAAGTATTCTTCTCTTGCACTTGAGAGGATGATGTTTGGATCACTTTGAAACAAAGATTTATGTATGTATGATCAAATGATTAAGAGAATAGAAATAGAGATCTAGAACAGAAAGTTTAGGAGTGCAAAAGGTGAACAAAATCTGTGGAATGAACTAGTATTTATAGGGAGAAAAAATATTGTTCTGGAGCGTGGCCGGTCCCCTTAATTAGGGGGCGGTCCCCTTAATGATTAAGGGGGCCGCCTAGTAAAATTAAGGGGGCCGCCCTCCTGAACGTTGGAGTTTTTTGACCTTTTGTGGGGAAGGTTTTTCTGGATATAATTTACCATTTTTTGTTGGAAATTTGAAATCATATATTTATAGTGATTTAAACATATTCTTTTAATTCTAAAAATGTTTTATGAGAGATATTAAGTGTTTATGAAATTTTATAAAGTTCTAGTGATTAGAAAAAAAATTCCTTTGATCATAGATTACAATAAACACTTTGTTTATTCATACCTTAAGTGATTTGGATGTAAAGAGAATATTGATCACTAAATACTTGTTTACGTCATAAATTTTTGATCAATGGGTTTATGTTTTGTAATTATCAAAACATAGAGATATTGATAATATGTTAGTAATGTTTTTAGGCATTATTTATGTCAACAATCTCCCCCTTTTTGATTATTACAAAACCTTAAACTCATTTGGTCTAAAATTTATTTTTAGACAAGTATTTTAGAATTTATTATTCTCTTCTCCCCCATTTTGTAAAATCAAAAAGGTTAAACCGAGTAAGCTTCATAGAAGAAGTTAAACGGGTAGAAAGCTCCCCCTTGATGTATGCTCCCCCTCATTTGAGAGCACCAAGGAAACGAGTTATGGAAAGCCTGGCTACAAAAAAATGTAAGGAAAACAAGACATATATATGCAAAGCAACAATTATGCAAATAAAAATCGATTCATTCAAGCATATAAGAGACAATCATAGAAATGATCATCATTACAACATTCAATATGCTTGAAGCATATTGATTACAATAAAACAAAAGAAACAACATAGTCCTATATTGCCGAAGAGAACGCTTGGACTTGCTTGCAACCCATGGTTGAGTGTTTTATTTGCTTGAGGGGAACATAAGCATAGAGCTTAGTTGTTTGATGGAGAGGGATATGGAGTGGGGTATGGTGCGGAAGAGGTGGATCTCACTATGTTATATCGAGTTAAGGGTGGTATTGGGTGAGGACGAGTGAGAAGATATTCAATCCAAGAAATATCTTCACTCAAGTAGAGGATTTATTTTTGAAGGAAGATGCAACAAGGTCAAAAGTGAGTGTGGTTTGTAACTTGATCCAAGTTGAGAGAGTGGGGTAGGGAATTTGCATAGGGTGATGATGGAGGTTGCCCTTTGTTGCGTTGTGCAAGATGCATAGCAAGGAGATCACTAAGATCATGGATTTGGTTTATTTCATCACAGAACTTTTGCTTTTCTGTGGCAATGTGGAGAGAATCATTGTGTTGATATGGATGAATTGGGTTTGTTTAGTTGGAATTATAGTTTGATGGTTGATCAAACTTGTATGGATCATTAAAACTGGGTGGAGGTTGAGATGTGTAGTTTGGCATGAAAGAAGATGTTTGGCCAATGTTGTATGGTTTGTAAAGAGGATCAAATGAATGTCCTTGTGGGTTTGGTGTAAAATTTGGGAAGTAAGTAAGTGGAGGTGTTGAGTGATTTCCAACTTTATTGGTTATGATGGATTTGTTTCGAGGGTTTTTTCTTTGCCAAACGGGTTTTTCCGTTATCCTTGCTAGCCTTGAGGCTTTTGGTTTTGGTTTGTTTGGAGAGGTCATGATGGGATGAATGGAGAGTTTTGAAGATTGGGGATTTTTATAGTGTAAGATTTGTGTGTTTATGGATGGATAAAGTTTGTTTGGGAGATTAGGACAAAATATGTTGGTGAAAATTGGGAAATGCAGGTTGAAATGGGCTAAAAAGCAGAAAAGATTATGTAAACCCAACCATCAGATGGCCGGTCCCCTTAAATAGGGGGCGGTCCCATTAATGATTAAGGGGGCCGCCTTACATAATTAAGGGTGCCGCCCATCTGGTGATTTCCAGATTGCCAGAATTGGGTTTTTGGCAGAAAATTTGCAGAAAGGTTGTGTTTTTGGATTTGGATTCAAGCAAGTTCAATTCTTTGAGGCAATATAGCATCTAATCTAATCATGATATAGCATGCATGCAAAAACACTTAAGTAAAAGAGCAAACAAGCAATTAATAATAAGCTAGAGGAGACAAGCAAAGGCAAGGACACTCAATCTTCCTAGGGCAACTATCTTAGATTAAAGGCAAAGGTAGCTAGAGAGTCAAAAACTAGTGATGAAACAAGATGACAACATTATGAGTGATTTTGTCCTAGTGTGTGCCTATATGCAACAAATGTGGTGTTGTGATTGTTTCGACTCCTAAATGCAAAGAAAAATAAGTTTCCTAAGAAAAAATCCAAAATCTCCTTGATTCGATTTTTGCTCGATTCATGAATGTCAATGATATAT
Organism: Artemisia argyi; assembly: GCA_030686995.1. Taxonomy (NCBI): domain Eukaryota; kingdom Viridiplantae; phylum Streptophyta; class Magnoliopsida; order Asterales; family Asteraceae; genus Artemisia; species Artemisia argyi. The sequence goes on along the minus strand of CM060708.1, from coordinate 57,945,397 downwards.
ATTAGATTATATACATTGACAATTTATGTGAGAGTTTATGCATGATTTAGAAAAAAATTAGCATTTGTCAACAATGCAAGGAAAATGATGTTTAATAAGAAAAGCTTTTAATCGATCATACCAAGCTTTGGGAGCTTGTTTGAGTCCATACAAAGCTTTCTTTAACTTATAAACATAATCAGGTTTTGCGAAGTCAATGAATCCTGGAGGTTGTGCCACATAAACTTCCTCATTGATAAAACCGTTAAGAAATGCACTTTTCACGTCCATTTGGAATAACTTAAAATCTAGGGCGCATGCATAGGCAAGTAATATCCTAATAGATTCTAGTCTAGCTACGGGGGCATAAGTTTCGTCATAATCAATTCCTTCTTGTTGATTATAACCTTGGGCAACTAACCTAGCTTTATTCCTAGTTACTATTCCATTTTCATCTAACTTATTCCTATATACCCATTTAGTTCCTATGATGGTCATATTCATTAGATTTGGGACTAATTCCCAAACATCATTTGCCTTAAATTGATTTAATTCTTCTTGCATAGCTATAACCCAACTTTCATCTTTTAAAGCCTCATTAATATTCTTAGATTCTATTGCTGAGAGTAAACAAAAGAAGTTATTTTTATCTTGGGCTTGTGACCTAAGGGTTATTTGGTTAAGATGTCCTATTATATTATCTAATGGATGTGATCTAGATTCTTTAATGTTTACAATTTCGTTATTTCCTAAGTCAATGTCTTCATTATCATTTCCTATGGGTTTTGTTTTACTAACCTCAATAGCTTCATCTTCGACTAAGTCATCATCTTCTAAAGGTAATATTTTAGGAGGTGGTGGTGTTTCATCAACTGTTACATTTAGTGATTCTTCTACTTTCATAGAGTGTTTGTTAAGTATTATATATGCTTTACTATTTTGTGAGTACCCTAAAAATATTCCTTCATATGATTTTGGATCAAACTTAGTGAGGTAATCCTTAGTGTTTAAAATATAACATTTACTTCCAAATACCCTAAAGTAGCTCAAGTTTGGTTTTCTACCTCTTAGTAACTCATAAGGAGTTTTTCCTAGAATTCTCCTAATTGATACCCTATTAATAATATATGTTGATGTATCTACAGCGTGACACCAAAATTTTTGTGGGATGGATTGTTCATTTAACATTGTTCTACTCATTTCTTGTAGTGGCCTATTTTTTCTTTCTACTACGCCATTTGATTGAGGAGTACGAGGAGCGGAGAAATTGTGAGATATTCCATTTAAATCACAATATTTTCCGAATTGTACTTCGTTGTCAAATTCCCTACCATGGTCCGTCCTAATGGCTACTATTGTGCATCCTAATTTATTTTAAATCATTTTACTAAATATTTCGAATTTTTCAAAGGCTTGCGTTTGTCACTTAAAAACCTAGTCCACGTGTATCGTGAATAGTCATCTACTATTACAAAGGTATACTTGTTTCCTCCATAGCTCCGCACAGCGGATGCACCAAAAAGATCCATATATCATAATTCTAGGCACCTAGTAGTGGATACTATATTCTTAGCTTTGTGACTAGCATGAACTTGTTTTCCAATTTTACATGCATCACAAAAATGCTTGTCATATTTTAGGTTAGGCAAGTTTCTAACTAGTTCTTTAGAGGCCAAAGATTGTATTTGTTGCATGTTTGCATGTCCTAATCTCCTATGCCACAATGTGGAGTTTTCGTCTAGGGTCGTTAGGCATATCCAATCTTCAGGTTTGTTTCCTAGTTTCATAACATATATATCTCCTTTCCTAATTCCTCTACCTATAATCTTTCCATTCTTAACTATTTCGCTATCCTCTTCGGTAAAGGTAACTCTACATTTATTATCGCATATTTGGCCTATACTAAGCAAGTTATATGTTAAATTATCTACATGCTCAACATTTTCAATAGTAAGTGAGTCTTGAGAAATCGTACCTTTGCCAATTATTTTTCCACGCAAGTCACTACCGAAAATAACGTTACCTCCATTGTATGCCTTATACGTAGAAAATAGCTTGCGGTTCCCCATCATGTGCCTCGAACATCCGCTATCCTTGATCCATTCATCAGGCTCCAAGTCAATTCCTAAACATATTTCGCGGTTGCTTTTGCCACAAAACACTTTTCGTCTCCTGGTTTTTCCACTTCTTCTTTGTCACTATCACTCCATGTTCCACTAACAAAGGCGCCTTGATTTTCATAACCCGACGGCTTTAAACATTCACCAATGAGATGATTTGGACTTCCACATCTAAAGAACTTTCTTTTCCCGTAGTTATCACTTCCATTTCTTTGGAATGGTTTTCTTTCGTCTCATGGTGATCTAGTGAATCTTCCTCGTCTTTTGAATAATTTCTTGAATTCTCTTACGGCCATTGCATATTCTTCGTCTTCACTCTCGTCACTTGAGTCATCATCGTCACTAGGTTCCTTTTTGGCTTTTAGAGCAATGGATTTGGTTTGTTCTTTCTTGACTTTGACCGTTTCCGAATCTCTTCTTATAATTTCTTCATAGACCTTCAAGTTGCCAATAAGTTCATCAAGTGATAACGTCATCAAGTTCTTTGATTCTTCAATTGCCGAGACCTTAGCTCGCCATTTTGGATGCAATGCCCTAAGAAATTTCCTAACACAGTTTTTACTAGAAAATGTCTCATCAAGTGCTTTTAAACTTGTGATAATAGTGTTAAATTTAGCAAAAGCATTATCAATTGATTCCTCTTCCGGAATCGTAAATTATTCATATTGTTGTACAAGAAGATCTATTTTATTATCTTTGACTTAACTATTACCTTGGTGAGTAACAAGTAGTGATTCCCAAATTTCTTTGGCGGTTTTACACATAAAAATTCTTTCATATTCTTTACGTGGTAACGCATTATAAATTACCATTTTAGCTTCATTATTCTTTGCTAGTTTCTTTTTCAAATCATCATTTTGTTTTTCAAAAGGTACAATTTCATCCTTTTTAGTTTCCGGATTTTGTTGAGTGGGAGGAAAATCACCAAAGGTAATAACATGCCAAAGATCAAGATCTTTTGATTTCACATAAGTTTCGAATCTATTTTTCCAATATAAAAATCCATCACTTTCAAATAGTGGTGGTCTTTGCATAGATTGCCCTTCTAAATATTTTTCAGATTCCATAGATCGTTACAAGTTTTAAAATACAATATATTTTAAATGTCTTGCTAGACGAGGCTCTCTGATACCAATTGTGGAAAACTAGAAGGGGGGGTTGAATAGTTTTACGTCCTTTTAATTTGTTATAATAGATTGTTTGAGTGTTTTCTTTATTTTCAAAAATTTAGATTCGATAATATGTGATTTCAAGTCTTGCACAATATAAACAACAATAAATATGTACAATATAGCAATAATAATGTAATTAAAGAAATATATGAGAGATGGAAAGATCGAACCGCGAGACAAGAGATTTATAGTGGTTCGGCTACAAGGACACCTTCCTTGCCCTACTCCACTCCCTGAGCACCTAACTCGAGAGTTTTCTTCACTATGTCAACAAGCTCCCTTATGGCGCAGAAAACCTTACACACCAATGTATACACCACAACTTCGTCACAACTTCTACACAACCTCTTCACACCAATCTACATCACAACTTTCTACTTCACACCTATCTACTTCACACCAATCTTCTTCACAATTTTCTACTTCACACCTATCTACTTCACACCAATCTTCTTCACTACAATCTACTTCCTAACTCTTCTCCTTCACAACAAACTACTAACCAATCACACTATCTATAAGCCTAGCTAAACTATCTACTATCAAATATTCACAACTAATTACACAAAGAGATAGATACTATTGATGATGCTCTAACAACTTGGATGTGGAGGTCACAACAAGTTGTAATACTTCTTGTCTAGGGGGATAGAAGTATTCTTCTCTTGCACTTGAGAGGATGATGTTTGGATCACTTTGAAACAAAGATTTATGTATGTATGATCAAAGGATTAAGAGAATAGAAATAGAGATCTAGAACAGAAAGTTTAGGAGTGCAAAAGGTGAACAAAATCTGTGGAATGAACTAGTATTTATTGTTGGTTTTATAGACAAAATAACAATAGTCGTGTGTTAGGATCGAACTTGAGATCACGGGATTGCACACAATACGTATGAAGAGAAAATGTAATAATTATTTATAAAATGTTATAATTAATTATTAAACACAAAATAAATAATAGTAATTAGTATTTAATGATTAATGACTAATTATGTATTAAACGAAGATTAGGAAAGTAATACTAGGCAAAATTTGGAAAAAAGATAAGGTTCCGGAAATCCCTAGGGGAGTCCATGGCCGATCGGCATAGGGAGGTTCCCACCTCCTTATGTGCCTTGAGCTCCAAGTTTTGAATAGTATATAAGCAAACCCAAGATGCATGTTTTTCTCATAACTTGTACACACACATCTTGGTGTTTTTCTCTCCTCTCTTTTCCTTTGGTCAATCCATCAAAACAAATCCTAAGGGTTTCGATTTTCTTAGATCAAAACAAGGTTTTGTGTTTAATTACTTGCATAAACTTTTTCTTGAATTAGTACGTGTGTACAAGAACGTGAATCAAACACACTATTGTTTGATTCTTGGATTGAATTACAAAAGAGGTAAGGGGTAATTCTTGTAATCCATATAAACCCTAATTAGGGTTCTTGTTCCGGAAGATTGCTTTTGATTCTTGTTCGGGCTAGAATCACAAAGGTATGTTTACTATTTAATTAATTATTAATTAATTACATGTTATTTGATCTTGTTATAATTGCTTCCGCTATGCTCACTTTGATGTACTTGGTTTATCTATATGAATGTCATGATACAATAATTCGAACAGTGGCATCTAGAGCCGTTATAATGTGTAATTAATTATCAAAACGCATAAAAATTGGATCTTGATTCGTTTAGTTACATGTTTTTAGGGTTTATTTGTTAGATTCCTAACCCTAAAATATTTTATGGGTCGATTGACCTTACTAGGGTTTTAGGGTTCATGGTTTTTAATTTTTTTTTTAATATGATTAGAAACCCTAGGATGTCATGTAATTGTTATGCGTTTTAGTAAACGATCTTGGTGCAATATGTTAATTGTTAAGCTAAATCCATGAAAAAGTGTATATTTGCATGGATTTTTATATTATGTTATAATTTAAATGGTTTAAATTGTTTATATGAATTAATGGTTAAGTTATATCGGAACATGTAAATTTATTAATAGATGTCGAATTGGGGAAGACTCCAATATTAAGTAATCAATTATGTGCAATGTGGTATTTATTTAATTTTGGCTTACGCAATCGATTTATCGATGTATGTGGCTCTTTTTCCAAGAAGAAGAAAGCCTCAATTGAATTAATACGTTATACACCTAGATTTGATTATTAATAGGACTATTGAATAAGATTTGCATGTGGCTACATACTTTATACATATTTAATTGTTATGATTATGTATATTTGTTTATTTAGTTGTTTTATTTTTTATTGTACATTACTTGTTTTGTTTATTAGTTGTTTTATTTTTTATTGTACTTACCGAACAACCATTACATGTACACTGTCATCTTAAGGGTGAATTATCCACAATTCCATAATGATTATCCGAAACACTAAGCTTTCGGGCTTATGCAAAAGTACGATATAGTGGACGATAATTGATGGTAATTCTTTAATTGGTGAACCCGATACCTCAATCAAAACTTTGTTATTTTACTCTTAGCTAATTGGTAATAAAAATGTTTTGTAAAACCAATGTTATGAAGTTGTATGCATGCTTCTTCGATCATACATTATTTTGATCACATCAAAATATTAATACCCTTATAAAATTAAGTCAAATGCCATCTAATTAAGAATACTTGAAGTTGTAATTTACATCATGTGAGAACTTGGCGAGATTGCAATGGAAAGGTAAATTTCATAAATTCATTGCTAGCAGATCAACTGATGTGATGGATTTGTGAGTTTGCAGTTTTTAAGTTAGAAGACTTAAATTGAGTTGTAAGTGAGATCTTGGACTCAAGGCATTAAGATGGGGACTAAACATGCTTACAATACAAATGTTTTGTGATTGTAAATCCCATATATCTAGGAATTGGAAAAATGTTATGCCAATTACTTGTACGACAAGTTACCTCATATTATACTTTCATTACTAGCAGATCAACTGATGTGATGAAACTATTTTTATGGAGGATCCTAGTTTTCAAGATTATTCTATGGATATTATTTCCTTGGGTATTTTAATTTTCTTCAAAAATTATATTATCAAAAATACTAATGTTTTGAACTTTCTTTATCTGTAGAAATGACTCAAACTGATAACACCAACTTTCATTCTGTGTTCAAAACTTATTTTGAATGAGAAAAATTGACTGGCCAGAAAATTTCAATGATTGGTATCGTTCACTAAGGATTGTCCTGCGAGTGACTTGTCAACTTGAAATCTTGAAAAAGCCTTGTCCTGAAGAACCTGTAGGTGAGGCAGCTACTGAAGCTGCTAAGGCCAAATGGAATCTTGATTGTAAGGAACATATTGATGTGGCCGCAATGATGTTAGGGGCAATGTCCACACCTTTTCAAAGGCAGTTTGAAGAGTATTCCCCCATGAACATGATTGATGAACTCAAGAAACTATATGAGAAACCATCAAATGTAGAGATTTACGATTTGATGGAGGCTCTACATGGTTGTAAGCAGGGTGATGGTGAACCTGTGAGTGCTCATGTGTTGAAGATGAAAAGTTTCATGGATCAACTACAAACACTTAAGAAACCCTATGACAATGATATGGCTGTGAACTTAATCAATAGATCCCTTAACAAGGATTTTAATGGTTTTGTGAGGAACTTCAATATGCATTGCGTGGGGAAGATAGTAAGTGAATTGCACGCACTGCTCATTGATTATGAGAAAGGGTTGACACCAAAGGCTCCTACGCCCCAAGTTCTTGCTATACAAGGGGGTAGAATTAACAAGCCAAATGCGAACAAGAAGAAGGGTAAAGGAAAGAAGAAGGCTGATAAGAATAAGCAGGTTATGGCTTATCAACCACCTCAACCTAAGAAGAACCCTCCTGTCAAGAATAATCCAAAGAAGGATCAAGGATGCCATTACTGCAAGGTGATGGGCCACTGGAAGAGGAATTGTCCTCTTTATCTCGATGACTTTCGAAACAATAAGGTTAAGAAGACTGGGCACGTGGGCGCCAGCACTTCAGGTAACTTATTTGTCATTGAATTATTTACTTTATCTCATAAATTAAATTCCTGGGTATATGATACTGGATGTGGTATTAATATTTGTAATACACTGCAGGGGTTTAGAGAGGAAAGGAGACTAGCTTATGGGGAGCAATTTCTGCATGTGGGAAATGGAGCACAAGCAGCAGTTGAAGCCATAGGAATGTTTGATTTAGTTTTACCTTCGGGTTTAGTACTTTGTTTAAACAATTGTCATTATGCACCTTCTATAATTAGAGGTGTTGTTTCCTTTTCATGTTTGTTGGATCTTGGTTTTTCTCATACTATTGATGGCAATAAAATTTCTGTTTCTTTAAATGGTGTATTTTATTTTAATGTTGTTGCTGTGAATGGTGTGTTTGAAATTGATATGAATAATTGTATGACTTCCAACAATAATAATAATTCGATGTACAACATAAGTAAGAGAATGAAGTATGACTTAAATTTGTCTTACCTTTGGCACTGTAGACTTGCCCATATAGGCAAGACTCGCATGCAAAAGCTGCAACGTGAAGGGCTTTTGAATAATATCAATGATGAGTCATTTGATAAATGCGAATCTTGTATTTCTGGGAAGATGACGAAGAAACCTTTTCATAGTAATATGAAAAGAGCTTCAGATCTACTTGGTTTAATACATACGGATGTATGTGGACCACTTAGACATGTGTCAAGGAGAGGTGCTGTTTACTTCTTAACTTTTACAGATGATTTCAGCCGTTATGGTTATGTTTATTTACTTAAACATAAACATGAGGTGTTTGAAACATTTAAAGTTTTCAAAGCAGAAGTAGAATTGCAATTGGGAAAGAAGATTAAAGCTCTTCGTTCTGATCGAGGTGGTGAATACCTTAGTCAAGATTTTAAAGATTTCTTAACTGAGAATGGAATTGTCCAGAATCTCACATCTCCATATACTCCACAACAAAATGGTGTATCTGAGAGAAGGAATCGTACATTGTTGGACATGGTTCGATCAATGTATAATCTTACTAATCTTCCTTTGTCTTTTTGGGATTATGCTCTTGAATCAGCTGTTCGTATTTTGAATATGGTTCCCACCAAGAAGGTTGATAAGACACCATATGAAATATGGACTGGAAAAGCTCCGAACTTGTCTTATTTAAAGGTCTGGGGTTGTGAGGTGTATGTTTAACATGATTCAGAAGATAAACTCCAACAAAGATCTGTAAAATGCATTTTTGTAGGATACCCAAAGGAAACAATGGGTTACTACTTTTGCTATCCACCTGAGAACAAAGTGTTTGTTGCAAGATATGGTGATTTTCTTGAAAGTGATTTTGTGACTCAAGAAATCAGTGGGAGAGTATATGATCTAGAAGATGATCTAAATAATGCATTACCTTCAGAAAACACTAGCACACTTCCTATAGAACCGGAAAGTCTGGGTCCTCCACCGGAAGTTGAAGTAATTCCCATTCGCAGATCTTCAAGATCTGTGAAAGCTCCTGACCATCTATGTCTTAATGTAGAGGTTGATGAGCATACACTAGGGGAACTTAATGAACCTACTAGTTATAGAGCTACCATTAATAGTCCTGAAAAGGTTAAATGGAAAGCTGCTATGGATGGGGAAATACAATCCATGCATGACAATGAAGTCTGGGAAGAAGTTGACTTACCTCCTGGTGCCAAGGTAGTTGGGAGTAAGTGGCTCTACAAAATTAAAAATTACATGGATGGATATGCACACATTTATAAGGCTCGTCTAGTTGCTAAAGGTTTTACTCAAACTTTTGGAATTGATTACGAGGAGACGTTTTCTCCTGTAGCAGACATAAGAGCTATAAGAATTCTCATAGCTTTAGCAGCGTACTATGACTATGAGATTTGGCAAATGGATGTGAAAACCGCTTTCTTAAATGGTCATCTAGATGAAGACATCTATATGGCACAACCAGAAGGATTTGAGAATCCAGAATTTCCAAATCGTGTATGCAAGCTTAAAAGGTCCATTTATGGATTAAAGCAAGCATCACGACAATGGAACAAGAGGTTTGATGCTAAGATCAAAAAGTTTGGATTCACTCAAAATCTTGATGAGCCATGTGTGTATCACAAAGCTAGTGGGAGTGATAATGTAATTTTCCTAATTCTATATGTTGATGACATATTGATCATGGGAAAAGACATTCCAAGTTTGCAAAAGGTTAAGGCATATTTTGGAAAGTGCTTTTCTATTAAAGATTTAGGAGAAGCTGCATACATTCTGGGAATCAAAATCTATAGAGATAGATCAAGGCGGTTAATTGGATTAAGTTAGAGTGCTTACATTGACAAAATATTGAAAAGATTCAATATGCAAAATTCCAAGAAAGGATATTTGCTGATGGAAGTAAAACATGGCTTATGTAATGAGTTTTGTGCTTCAACACCTGCTGAGGTGGCTCGCATGAGTAAAGTTCCATATGCTTCGGCTGTAGGATCAATTATTGTCACACCCCCAAAATCGGGTCCAGGGGGAGCATACATGTAGCTGGGGTGTAACTCAATCGGTATCACAACACAAGTACAAAAATGGTTTTCACTTTAATCATTTAGAATAAAATCGTTTAATCAAAAATGTTGAATTTACATCGTTAAAAGTAGTGCGGAAGTAGGCCCTTAAAATAGTTTAAAAACGGTCCCCATATAAATAATCAGAGTCTTCTATGACCATGCCATGCCCTGCCAAAACCTCCTGTAGCGTGCCAATGGTTAAAACCTGAAAATACATGCTAAAGTGTCAACACGAGGTTGGTGAGTTCATAGAGTTTGTTTAACAAATAAAGCCTATAGAGAAAAGATCGCCCAGCAAAGGCATCGTAAATCCACTCAGTTCCAAGTCCCGCCATAAGAGACTTGTAACATGTGTGTTTACGACCCACTGCCAAAAGTAATACGTTTACGTGAACAAAAGTAATACTTGTGTTTAAATTCTAAGATAAATATAGCAAAACGGCTATATAAATAATTTAGTCCATGAGGCCATATAATAAATCAGTCAAATGGAGAATCCGTAATAAGGTTGATGCAAAAGCATCATAATTCAGTAATAAATCAGTGATAAGATTGATGTAAAAACATCGTAATTCAGTAATAAATCAGTAATAAGATTGATGTAAAAACATCGTGATTCAGTAATAAAGTTTATAAAAACCATCAGTATATAACTTTAATCGTATGTACAATAGCCCAAGTATAAAGTAAAGTAATAAGTTTTTCAGTCATAAAACTACATTGTCTCTTAAGCTCATGACACCGAAGCTAGACGTTACTTGACCCCAAATGAGTGTTTACCAGACACTCGTAATATATTAGAAATGAAATGCATTCGTTTTCCTTATGGAGCAACCCAAACACGAATGGAGGAGTCACCCTCGATAGATCTATCCACTCACTCTCGCTTGCATCTTAATTAACGGTCCATGATATTAAAGGGGACTTATGTCGTGGTAATAAGGCAACTTAAGCAATGTATGGAATTTAATACTTTGGCATTGTACAAAAATAATTAAAGCAGCGTATTCTCCTCCAAAAAGTAATTCAAATCGTATAAAAGCATAAAACAAGTATTTAAGCATGTATCTCCCCCCAAAGAGTTTATAAAGTAATTAAACAAGTAAAAGTGGGGCTATGACTCACCTGGTGCGATAGCTACGACGACAAAAGTGGATACACTGAAATGAGGCACGATCTCTAACCGCAACCTAATATGAGTAATAACGATCTACCTTAGATCATGACGTGATGAAATGAATGCATGTGCACATGATGCCTATACCACTCGTAACTTGGAAATACTAGTTATTGTCATAGAAAAATACTTTCCATACTTAGGAAAAATAAGTCCAAATAGAGTTATAAAAACTTGTCGTATTATATTGTATAAAATGTTAGTTGTTACATTCCTCGTCTAGAAAACCTTAAAATAATGTCTAGTAGTCGCGTAATAAACCTTGAGTCGTACGTACTTCGTTAGTTAAAAATAAACTCCTTGAATAAGAAATCTAGAAAATATGTCATTTAGTACGTAGTTATATTATTTTTCTAGTAGTGACAAAATATATATATAGTTTTGACGATGTTAAAACGCGTATAACTTGGTCGTTTTAAACTCATTTTACTCGTTCTTTATATCCACGGATTTGTTTTAGTATATACTAATATATTTTTGGTAGTTCGGCTCTTCTAGGTTACGTTTAACGCCTCTATTTGTCCATTGAAAATTGTCAAACAGCATGCAGTTTTTCAGAAAATAGTTTTCGTTGTTAAATTTACAAAAATCATATCTCCTTCGTTATTAACTCGTTTTTATCCCCGTTTTCGGCTATAGTTTCGTATCGGAGAGTATTTTCTAAATCTTTGGTTAAAAGTTACACCCTTGCCCCTGATCTGTCCACGTTTGCCAAAAAGGGACCGCAACATTTTGAAAGTGTCAAAATTAGATTTTCCTAGTTTCTAACTTGTTCAAAACCACTTCAATCAACAACCAAAACAACTCTTGATCTACCATACACCTTCTTAGGGTGTCATGGGTTCCTAAACATCACCAATCTTGGTGGATCTCTTGAAGTTACTAATAAAAATTATAAATCTAAGATTAAAGAGTATTATTGTAAAAGTGGTATATATAACATATATATATATGCATGATCTACTACTATGACTTGAAAATACATAAAATAAATATATGAAACATTAAGAAAGATCAAGAAAAGCTTACTAGTAGTTTGAAGGTGTTTAAAGTAACTAGGTACCTAAATACTTCTTGGTTTTTATTTCAAAACCCAAAATAGAAGTATACTAGAGTTGTAAAATCACTTGATCTTGGAAAAATTATGGTTTCTCCTTCTTGATTATTGTTGGCCGATCATACACATGGAGAGGAGAGAAAGATGAGCTTTTTCTTTCCTTGTTAGTTGTTGTGATACAAATGAAAGTATTTGTGGTAGATATTTTTAAGTACTAGTTTTTGGTCTAAGGTAATCAAGTATCACATGGACTAGGGGGGGGGGGGGGGGCATTGGGCGTGAAATGGGGGAAGGTGGGGAAAGTTTGTGGGCTAATTAAAGGTCTTGTCTAGAGAGTGTATGTATTAGTTAGTTTAGTGTATATTTTAGGTGTTACCGGGTACCGAGTTTGCTAGAAATAAAGTTTAACTGTACCAAATAAAATGTGATGACGTTGTAAAAATTATAAATTTACATTCCTGATGAGAATTGGGTGTTAAAATATTTATCGGGTTGAAATAACGCAAACCGACGGAGTTATAAGCTCCGACCGTAAAATGTAGCAATTGATTTGAAAACACCGGGTAAATTAATATTATAATTTTTATATTATTAAAATGAATATAAAAATATATTGGGATCATAGTCGGAGTGTCGGACGTGTTAGTCACATTATTGATTGCTTGTTAACGTTTATTTAGAAAAAAATATACGTAAAAGTAAATTATACCAAAAGTATTAATTTAATTACCCTACGAGTGGAATAGTATGCAAGTGCTATAATGATAATATGAAGACTAGTTCTAGTCCGTACGAAGTGTCCCAATGAAAATGCATGAATTCGCTCCTGAACCAATACGGTTACGCGAATTTGAATACTCGTAAACTAAATTTACGATGACATGAGTAATGCACATGAATAGTGTATTTCTTCCGGAAATGAATAGTGTCAAGTGAATAGTAAAATTTCTGAACGCTTCTCAGAATATCAAATTGACCTCAAAAATGATGAATAGTAAAATGATGAATAGTAATCGGTGAATAGTAACTGATGAATAGTAAATTGTCGAAGTTTGGAAAATGACCGGAAATTACGAGTTGTGACAGTCTTCCCTTCTAACAGGAACTTCGTCCCGAAGTTTAGTTTGTGTTGGTCTCTAGAGAGGTATTGGTGAAAAGATAATGATATGTATCGTGTAAGCTACTGAGCTCTAATGGGAGTTCAAGTCTGTAGGCTACTAGGACCATACTGTCTGAAATATTGAATGGTCCAATGTATCTCGGGTTTATCTTCCCAAATTTTTCTTAATGGTATCATGCCTTTCCTAGGCAGAACTTTCAATATAATCCTGCCATTAACTTGAAATTCTAAGGGTTTACAACTTATCAAACTTGTAACTGATTCTTGATTGTAGGAAATTCCTGGTTATTTCATGAATGCTTACTGGACTAGTGAGTTAGGCTTTTTCCAAATTTCGATCCGTCAATGGATGTTGGCACTTCGACCATAGAGTGCTTCAAATGGTGTAGTCTCTAAGCTCGTGTGGTAACTATGGTTATAAACGAATCTGATTTATGGAAAATGGTTAGTCCAACCATTTCTAGAGTCAATCACTCATGCTCTGAGCATATCTCCCTATGTGTGAATCATTCTCTAATTCCTGACCATTGGTCTGCAGATGATAGGTGGTGTGGTTCCAAAGAAATCTTAATGAAATTGCTAGGAGTTCAAGATGAATCAAGTTCCTCTATTAGGAGTAATTGCGATGGGTATCATGAATATTGTTTTGAAAGGCTTACAAGGTTAGGTCCGTCAAGGGTGTTGTTGAAAATAATAGATTAGGATAAGGTTGTGATCCTCCGCAGGATGTCATGAATTGAGTCTTTCTCCACCTACGATGCTTAGTCCCCATTACTAAGATTTTCCCCAAGTTCTATGTCATCAAATCACAAAATCCTAAATGTATAAGTGATGTAATATAGTGATTGATTTTTCAAAGTTTGTTTTGAGATTGTGTGTTTTGTTCATAAACCTTCCCTGAATAAATAAATTTACAACTTTAAGCAAACGGCTTTCTAAGTAACATTTTTCTTAATGTTTCAAAATTTAATAGTTATGCAAGATAGGACCGTTTTCAACATAAGGTGAATAATATGGTTTACCAAAAGATTGATGTTTAAAATTTTCTTAACATTCAATAGTTTTGTAAAAGAGTAACCAAAAGGAATTTACTTGTTAAAATAAGTGCCTCAGAAAAGTATTTCTTACAAGATATATGTTTTGTATAACGGTAGTTTGGAGAAAAAAAAATCCATTTAAAAGTGAAAGTATTAAGTGGATAAAATAGCTAGGTATGTATGTATGCACAAATGCATAGGTGTCTAACATGTTTGAATAAAGGCTATTGGTGAGGACATGTTCAATTTATAGTCTCGGTTAAAAGGTTGGATTTATCTCTATGGTGTTGCCTAGTGAGCACTCGTATCGAAACTAATCCTTATAATTTAGTTAAGCCAAATACTTTCCAAATGATGGAATTTTTGGTGATTAGGCCAGTGATAGTGGTTCGAATAGTTTTGTGATATCTTGGGATTTCTGTTGAGTTTTGAATGGTCTTACTGTACCGAGGGATCCTCCTCATAGATGGTATGGAAAGTCTTTCCTAGGGAGGTCATTGATAATATCCACTTATCTATATAGGGAGTAGTGAGGGATGAGTGACATCGGAATCTATAGAGTGTTAGCTAATTCCTTATATATATATGGGGGTGGGGAAAGGAAATGATAGTGATGGTGAGAATGGAAGAGACTGTGACAACTGCAGCATAATGAGATTGTGATATAAGAAAATACTGTGATGCAAGTGTATTGTGCATAAATATGAAAGTTCATGAAATAAAATGACTAGTTGACAAGCTTTCAATCGGTGGTTCACGAAGTGATGAAAAGTAGGAATGTTATGACAACGAGAGTATACACACACGTAAATGAAGCATTTGGAAAATGAGTTGAGAATTTATTCCGGACAAAATTTTATTATAACCATTCTTAGTGTTGCAAAATTCATTTCTGAGTCAGACATAGGTGGTCAGCCTATATCTCACTATCCCGGGTTGAATATAGATGACCAGTCTATATCCCACCGAGGTTCCATGAATTTTGAAATACTCAGCTCAGTTATACTAAGACTATGTCCTTCACAAATACCAAGGCGTTCTGAAAGACAAAAGCAAGTGACCAAACTCGAGGTCGAATGATGAAACTATGCATGGAAAACATAATGCGGTGACATATATGATACGTGAACATGCTTATATGAAAGACAATGATAGTAATCACTTTAATAAGTGAATATAATATACCAGATAATGAGAAATAAATCTCATCACCTATGTCAGCAACCAACCACAAATGAGGCTTCAGCTTGGCAGGCAGGCACGTGACGGTCATAGGGTTAAGTTTTTCGTAAAAGTAGCTATAGTCTAGGTTTTAAAAACACTCAGTTCGCTATAGCCAAAGCTCTGATACCAATCTGTCACACCCCCAAAATCGGGTCCAGCGGGAGCATACATGTAGCTGGGGTGTAACTCAATCGGTATCACAACACAAGTACAAAAATGGTTTTCACTTTAATCATTTAGAATAAAATCGTTTAATCAAAAATGTTGAATTTACATCGTTAAAAGTAGTGCGGAAGTAGGCCCTTAAAATAGTTTAAAAACGGTCCCCATATAAATAATCAGAGTCTTCTATGACCATGCCATGCCCTGCCAAAACCTCCTGTAGCGTGCCAATGGTTAAAACCTGAAAATACATGCTAAAGTGTCAACACGAGGTTGGTGAGTTCATAGAGTTTGTTTAACAAATAAAGCCTATAGAGAAAAGATCGCCCAGCAAAGGCATCGTAAATCCACTCAGTTCCAAGTCCCGCCATAAGAGACTTGTAACCTGTGTGTTTACGACCCACTGCCAAAAGTAATACGTTTACGTGAACAAAAGTAATACTTGTGTTTAAATTCTAAGATAAATATAGCAAAACGGCTATATAAATAATTTAGTCCATGAGGCCATATAATAAATCAGTCAAATGGAGAATCCGTAATAAGGTTGATGCAAAAGCATCGTAATTCAGTAATAAATCAGTGATAAGATTGATGTAAAAACATCGTAATTCAGTAATAAATCAGTAATAAGATTGATGTAAAAACATCGTGATTCAGTAATAAAGTTTATAAAAACCATCAGTATATAACTTTAATCGTATGTACAATAGCCCAAGTATAAAGTAAAGTAATAAGTTTTTCAGTCATAAAACTACATTGTCTCTTAAGCTCATGACACCGAAGCTAGACGTTACTTGGCCCCAAATGAGTGTTTACCAGACACTCGTAATATATTAGAAATGAAATGCATTCGTTTTCCTTATGGAGCAACCCAAACACGAATGGAGGAGTCACCCTCGATAGATCTATCCACTCACTCTCGCTTGCATCTTAATTAACGGTCCATGATATTAAAGGGGACTTATGTCGTGGTAATAAGGCAACTTAAGCAATGTATGGAATTTAATACTTTGGCATTGTACAAAAATAATTAAAGCAGCATATTCTCCTCCAAAAAGTAATTCAAATCGTATAAAAGCATAAAACAAGTATTTAAGCATGTATCTCCCCCCAAAGAGTTTATAAAGTAATTAAACAAGTAAAAGTGGGGCTATGACTCACCTGGTGCGATAGCTATGACGACAAAAGTGGATACACTGAAATGAGGCACGATCTCTAACCGCAACCTAATATGAGTAATAACGATCTACCTTAGATCATGACGTGATGAAATGAATGCATGTGCACATGATGCCTATACCACTCGTAACTTGGAAATACTAGTTATTGTCATAGTAAAATACTTTCCATACTTAGGAAAAATAAGTCCAAATAGAGTTATAAAAACTTGTCGTATTATATTGTATAAAATGTTAGTTGTTACATTCCTCGTCTAGAAAACCTTAAAATAATGTCTAGTAGTCGTGTAATAAACCTTGAGTCGTACGTACTTCGTTAGTTAAAAATAAACTCCTTGAATAAGAAATCTAGAAAATATGTCATTTAGTACGTAGTTATATTATTTTTCTAGTAGTGACAAAATATATATATAGTTTTGACGATGTTAAAACGCGTATAACTTGGTCGTTTTAAACTCATTTTACTCATTCTTTATATCCACGGATTCGTTTTAGTATATACTAATATATTTTTGGTAGTTCGGCTCTTCTAGGTTACGTTTAACGCCTCTATTTGTCCGTTGAAAATTGTCAAACAGCATGCAGTTTTTCAGAAAATAGTTTTCGTCGTTAAATTTACAAAAATCATATCTCCTTCGTTATTAACTCGTTTTTATCCCCGTTTTCGGCTATAGTTTCGTATCGGAGAGTATTTTCTAAATCTTTGGTTAAAAGTTACACCCTTGCCCCTGATCTGTCCACGTTTGCCAAAAAGGGACCGCAACATTTTGAAAGTGTCAAAAATAGATTTTCCTAGTTTCTAACTTGTTCAAAACCACTTCAATCAACAACCAAAACAACTCTTGATCTACCATACACCTTCTTAGGGTGTCATGGGTTCCTAAACATCACCAATCTTGGTGGATCTCTTGAAATTACTAAGAAAAATTATAAATCTAAGATTAAAGAGTATTATTGTAAAAGTGGTATATATAACATATATATTTATGCATGATCTACTACTATGACTTGAAAATACATAAAATAAATATATGAAACATTAAGAAAGATCAAGAAAAGCTTACTAGTAGTTTGAAGGTGTTTAAAGTAACTAGGTACCTAAATACTTCTTGGTTTTTATTTCAAAACCCAAAATAGAAGTATACTAGAGTTGTAAAATCACTTGATCTTGGAAAAATTATGGTTTCTCCTTCTTGATTATTGTTGGCCGATCATACACATGGAGAGGAGAGAAAGATGAGCTTTTTCTTTCCTTGTTAGTTGTTGTGATACAAATGAAAGTATTTGTGGTAGATATTTTTAAGTACTAGTTTTTGGTCTAAGGTAATCAAGTATCACATGGACTAGGGGGGGGGGGGGGGGGGCATTGGGCGTGAAATGGGGGAAGGTGGGGAAAGTTTGTGGGCTAATTAAAGGTCTTGTCTAGAGAGTGTATGTATTAGTTAGTTTAGTGTATATTTTAGGTGTTACCGGGTACCGAGTTTGCTAGAAATAAAGTTTAACTGTACCAAATAAAATGTGATGACGTTGTAAAAATTATAAATTTACATTCCTGATGAGAATTGGGTGTTAAAATATTTATCGGGTTGAAATAACGCAAACCGACGGAGTTATAAGCTCCGACCGTAAAATGTAGCAATTGATTTGAAAACACCGGGTAAATTAATATTATAATTTTTATATTATTAAAATGAATATAAAAATATATTGGGATCATAGTCGGGAGTGTCGGACGTGCTAGTCACATTATTGATTGCTTGTTAACGTTTATTTAGAAATAAATATACGTAAAAGTAAATTATACCAAAAGTATTAATTTAATTACCCTACGAGTGGAATAGTATGCAAGTGCTATAATGATAATATGAAGACTAGTTCTAGTCCGTACGAAGTGTCCCAATGAAAATGCATGAATTCGCTCCTGAACCAATACGGTTACGTGAATTTGAATACTCGTAAACTAAATTTACGATGACATGAGTAATGCACATGAATAGTGTATTTCTTCCGGAAATGAATAGTGTCAAGTGAATAGTAAAATTTCTGAACGCTTCTCAGAATATCAAATTGACCTCAAAAATGATGAATAGTAAAATGATGAATAGTAATCGGTGAATAGTAACTGATGAATAGTAAATTGTCGAAGTTTGGAAAATGACCGGAAATTACGAGTTGTGACAATTATGTATGCGGTTAAGTGTACAAGGCCAGATGTGGCGTTTGCTCAAAATATTACCAGTCAATTTCAACAGAATCCAGGTGAAAAACATTGGATTGCTGTTAAGCATATTCTTAAGTATTTGAAGAATACAAAAGATATGTTTTTGGTATATGGTGGAGATCCAGCTGCAGAACTTTGTGTTACAGGTTTCTGCGATGCATCCTTTCAAAGTAATAAAGATGATTCGAAGTCTTAGACGGGTTATGTCTTTGTTATTAATGGAGGAGCTGTAGACTGGAGGAGCAAGAAACAGAGTACAATTGCGATGTCTGCAACAGAAGCTGAATACATTGCTGCTTCAGAAGCTGCTATGGAGGCTGTTTGGATTAGGAAATTCGTTTCTGGGCTTGGTGTTATGCCTTCAATTGAATTACCTATTAATATGTATTGTGACAATTCTGCTGCAATCATATTTGCCAATGAACCTGGAGTCATGAGAGGCACCAGACATTTTTTACGGAAGTATCACTTTGTTCGTGAAAAGGTTAACGAAGGTGAAATAAATCTGCTGAAAGTTCACACAGATGATAACTTAGCTGGTCCGTTCACTAAGGCTTTAGCGAAAGAAAATCTTAATGAATTAGCCAATGGAATTGGACTTAAATTAGCTTGTAGTTTCATGCATAACTGTGATTAGTATTTGGATAAAGGATATTGTAAACAATTATTATTTTAATGAAATAAAGTATGTTGGTATGTTTATTTCTATTGTTAATTATTGTTGTCCTATTTTTGCATGTTTAAATCCATGAATAAGAGGTATTCTAAATTGTCCGTTGTCAGTTAATAATATGGGAATATTATTAAATTAAGACAAATCTGAAGTTGGTATAATATACTTAAAGTATATTGATGCGTAGTCATGCCATTTCAGACGATATTCGATGATACTGAATATAGGACTTATCTCAACTATATGATGTTACTTTATGGATCTTGTCATTAAGTAAATCATAAGAAGTTATCCTTAGACTTGAGATACAAGATAACGGTCATGAATGTAGTACATTTTTGTGGAACAACTTAACGCTATACGTAACTGGTAGTCATAAGGGTTGTTTTCGGAAATGTTACAAAGTTTGTGTGTTTTGCTTGTAATCAATAAAGAATTTGTTCCTTCAAATTAATTTTTGGAGTTTAATACTGTTGGGCCCCTCGTAGGGTTGTCAAGGTGTTTGCGTGGCCACGCCCAAGGTCTTTCCTGAAAGGTTCAGAAGATTTGGTAATCTTGTCAATTTCTAAAAACAAGAAACAGAATGGTTAATTAAGGAATGACCTAGATCCATATCCTTATTTAAGATGGTATTAGAAACAAAAGGATAATAATAATGAGAAATCACTAAAAGGTTTTCCAGGAGCCTTACTCAAGTTGTACTAGAGGCATCGGCGTGTTGCAAGACGCTAACCGATGTGATCACACTATTATGATATGTCTAAGTGGGAGCTGTTGGTTTTATAGACAAAATAATAATAGTCGTGTGTTAGGATCGAACTTAAGATCACGGGATTGCACACAATACGTATGAAGAGAAAAAGTAATAATTATTTATAAAATGTTATAATTAATTATTAAACACAAAATAAATAACAGTAATTAGTATTTAATGATTAATGACTAATTATCTATTAAACGAAGATTAGGAAAGTAATACTAGGCAAAATTTGGAAAAAAGAGAAGGTTCCGGAAACCCCTAGGGGAGTCCATGGCCGATCGGCATAGGGAGGTTCCCACCTCCTTATGTGCCTTGAGCTCCAAGTTTTGAATAGTATATAAGCAAACCCAAGATACATGTTTTTCTCATAACTTGTACACACACATCTTGGTGTTTTTCTCTCCTCTCTTTTCCTTTGGTCGATCCATCAAAACAAACCCTAAGGGTTTCGATTTTCTTAGATCAAAACAAGGTTTTGTGTTTAATTACTTGCATAAACTTTTTCTTGAATTAGTACGTGTTTACAAGAACGTGAATCAAACACACTACTGTTTGATTCTTGGATTGAATTACAAAAGAGGTAAGGGGTAATTCTTGTAATCCATATAAACCCTAATTAGGGTTCTTGTTCCGGAAGATTGCTTTTGATTCTTGTTCGGGCTAGAATCACAAAGGTATGTTTACTATTTAATTATTGATTAATTAATTACATGTTATTTGATCTTGTTATAATTGCTTCTGCTATGCTCACTTTGATGTACTTGGTTTATTTATATGAATGTCATGATATAATAAATTCAACATTTATAGGGAGCAAAAATATTGTTCTGGAGTGTGGCCGGTCCCCTTAATTAGGGGCGGTCCCCTTAATGATTAAGGGGGCCGCCTAGTAAAATTAAGGGGGCCGCCCTCCTGAACGTTGGAGTTTTTTGACCTTTTGTGGGGAAGGTTTTTCTGGATAGAATTTACCATTTTTTATTGGAAATTTGAAATCATATATTTATAGTGATTTAAACATATTCTTTTAATTCCAAAAATGTTTTATGAAAGATATTAAGTGTTTATGACATTTTATAAAAGGTCTAGTGATTAGAAAAAAAATATTTCCATTGATCATAGATTAAAATAAACACTTTGTTTATTCATACCTTAAGTGATTTGGATGTAAAGAGAATATTAATAACTAAATACTTGTTTACGTCATAAATTTTAGATCAATGGGTTTAAGTTTTGTAATTATCAAAACATAGAGATATTGATAATATGTTAGTAATATTTTTAGGCATTATTTATGTCAACAACATTTATTTTTTATAATTTAAATATCTCATGAACTGTTAATCGTTAGACAAAAAAATTATACCGTCATGACGACCTTTTGGTCATCTTTTGTATACACTACATAGCAAAAAATAATTTTTATTTATTTTAAATTTACCGGCAAGTTTTCGTGCACTGGATGCAAAATTTAATTTAAATATTGCGCACAGATTTTTGGTATGTTGTGTATTTGTATTAAAGATAACTTACAAGGTACCCGCAAGATACGACGACGGATACTCTGTAATTAATACTTCCAGCGAGGACATATAACCCTGTAGAACAAAATATTAACGGGTATCCTGTAATTAAAAAATGGGCAATTTCATATATACCCAAAAGTATTGAATTTTCTTATTAAAATTTGTATTTTGTATCATTTTGTTTTACACCCACCAAGATTGTTGAAGGAAACTCTATTGGCAATTTTTTTTTTAACTAAATTAATTAAGTGAAGCCCACTTATTTGTATTTTTTCAAATATTATTCATGAAAAATGTTTAGTGTGTTTTCTCATGTGTATAGCACATGGGAAAGTTTGTGATACATAGTTTGTACAATAGGCTTAATAATTTGTATTTTCACTTAAGGGGTAAATTAAAAATTACATTAATGGTATTTGTTGACCAGTCAATATATGTATATAGTTGTGCAAAAGTTAATTGTACATAATGTTTTATCATATGTACTGTTGAAATTTAAGTTTTCGAAGTATTTAATGTTGGAAATTGTGTTTAAATACTTGATGCTTTATTTCTTGTAATGTTGAATTTTTAAGATATTCAACTATTTTAGTGTATTTAATGCATAAAAAAGGATTTGTACATTATAAGACAGTAAGATTATAGTTTTTTTTAGCGGTAACTAACTGTCTCACAATTTTTACACTATAAATCTATGCCACACGTCTTAAACAAGACTTGAACATGCAACAATTTGGTTGGAGAACTTCCTGCATAATTTGAGATATTATTGAGACACAAGCCCTTTGGTTCATCTTTTTATTATAATGTTTGTTTATCATTACTTAAACATTAAAAAGGAAAGGGAGAATTACATGTATATCCTTCTTAAAGTTCAATATTACATAAATATCCTTCTCATTTACATAAATATCCTTCCCACTTTTATTATTACATCAATGTCCTTCTAAAATTTTTGTAATTACATCAATATCTTTCTCGAACTTTTAACTTCCAATATATATCCAGAAATTTATTAAATTATATTATATTAATTTTAAATTCAGAAACTATTATTTATTACTGATATTCATCATAGTTATATAGTTCATATATATTTTTTGGCTTCAATTAATGAAAGAACACGATGACGAATTACAAAAGTCTGGATATATATATGAAAGAACATATTGTTCATATTTATTTTTTGTTCATATATACTTTTTAGCCTTGAGTGATGAAAGAACATGTTGATTTTGAGATATATATGAAAATTTAAAAGTTTAAGAAGGATACTGATGTAATTAAAAAAGTTTGAGAAGGATATTGGCGTAATTATAAAAGTGAGAAGGATATTGATGTAATTACAAAAGTTTGAGAAGGATATTGACGTAATTACAAAAGTGTGAAGGACATTGATGTAATATTGAACTTTAGTAAGGATATAGATGTAACTGTCCCAAAAGGAAAATAATGAATACTTATCATGAGTCATTGCATTATATATCCGTTTTAAAGGTTGTACTTACAAAAATGTTATGAGCATATTTGAGCATTTTAAATAGTAATTAATAAATAATATTTTACATAAGTTATTGTTGCATGTACAATATCATGTATTTATTTGCATTTTACAGTAACCGGTACTTACATTTTAATATTTATAATCTCGTACATATACGAAGTTTTAGACATTATGAATGATTAAATGTAATATTGTTAATAATAATAACAACAACGACCTTTAACCTTTAAAGGTCGTTTGTTTCTTTGAACAAATAATCTAGGGTGTATTTGTTAAATGTTCAAATTTATTGAAAATTATGAAAAATTAAAATATACATTTAAGTTCGTAAAGTAAAAATTTATTAATAGATTATTATACTGAACTTGCTTGTAACCATTAAACAATTAGAATGTAATATTAGACTAAGGATAAAATGAGAAGATTATTAAAATAAAAAGGATGAAAAATCATTATAATTACACATTAGATATACATTAATCTGAATTAGATGCATTATAACATATTTTCTAGCTAAAAATTATATGCATTTCATCAAGTTAGACAAATCCTATATATTTTTCGTCCTCTGCGGGTCAAAATTATTGTTAGTACTACTTTGTATCGTTTTCACTTCAAGATCACTTTCGAAACAAATTGTGATGCATCTAAATATATAGAGATGCATCTAATTCAAGTTGATGTATATCAAATATGAGGTTATAGTTATCTCACATTGTTCTCATTTTAAGTTTTTTTCTCACTAGATCTTTACCCATATTATTGTAAATTTAAATTTTAAAAGTTTATAAATTAACTTTTTTTCAACTTTGTTTTCTTTATAATGTACATATTTTTATTACTTTTTTAACGGATTTCATCTAATTTTGACCAACATAAAAGCTAGTTTTGACTTTCTATTAGCTAATCAAATGATTCAGTTTTACCATACGTTTATTTATCTAATATAGCTTTTTTTTAATATCTTTTACTTAAAATGCTAGTGTGTAAAAGAATTTAGAGTAAAATACACTGTTCGTCCATAAAATTGTCCAAAAACATCATGTTGGGTTGAATCGTGACTTTTTTTTTTTTTTTTTCTTTTTTTTTTTTTTTTTTTTTTTTTGCCGTGAGTCCATGTTTCATGTTTTTGCTCATACGGAGTCCTTTGGACTATTATTTTTTTGGTCAATTCAAAATAGGAGAGAGTATAATCGTCTTTTAGTGTACTATTTAAAGCCGATGTACAGTGTTTCCATTTTCATATATTACTTTCTACCACAATTTTCAACCTCACTTATCATTACTAAACTTTCCCCAAAATATTGTCTTCTTCAAAACCTTAAACCTATAAAAATGGTCCGTTGTTGGTGTGGTAAACAAGCAATAGTTTGCACATCGTGGACAATGATTAACCCAGGGCGTTGATTCTATAGTTGTCCTGATCAAATAAGTACGTGTTAAGTTTTATTATTATTATTATTATTATTATTATTATTATTATTATTATTATAAACCATCACTTTTTATTAACAATAAATAGGATTTTACAAGAAATTGGTGTGGAGCCGAGAAACCAACTGGGCCCCACACCTCTAGCAATAGCGAAACCAATTCTATTAAAAATATGACCGGCAGCCCGCGCTCCAATGTCTTGAGTCATAGAGAAACGTCGAATAGGCTTTAGAAGAGTTACTGCATCTTTCTCAAGTTCTCCAAAAGAGGAAAAAGAGAAGGGGAGGAACCCATATCCGATATCCACACATTTGGCCTCATACTTGACATGTTTACGTTGTGCAGCTTCAATAACCGCACGACCTGGCATAAAATCAATCATACCAGATTGCGTCAAAGGTGACGACCCCGTAAGATCAACACAAACATCAAGCCCACCATCCCAAGAGTAAAGTAATATATCAGGTGGGCGCAAAGATCTATCCCTATCACCATAAAGCCCAATATCCACCTCCTTACGAGCTAAAATTCCGGACCGAGAGCATATATCAACAAGAACATCACGCACAATATTATGCCGATGTTTAATGCAAACAATACCCGCACAAGAAACCGCGTGATCCGCATAAATATCTCCAGTAAAAACACGAGAACAAGCTGAACACGGTACCTGAACAGTGAAAAAAGGAACACCCAGCCGATAACACAACACACAACGGTATGTCCGGGCATTCATAGTTTGTAACACCCCCAAAATTTGATACAGCGGAAGACTCAACAAGCTTTCGGGGTGCTACGGGGATTGGTATCCAACACAAGACATAATAGAACGAGATAAAGTAAACATAATAAAAACGCAACCAAAACGGGGTTTTAAGTTTACATTTATCCCAACATCATTCAGAGTCAGGCCCAAAATAAAATAACAGTAGGTCCATAATTCAATATCAGAGTTTAGAAAAATAGATCCATAAACCGAGAGCCTTAGCCGAGCCTTCCATTCCAAGCATTCGTATCATCACTTAATTACCTGAGAAAACGTGCTAAAAGTCAGCTTTCGCTGGTGAGATCATAGGTTTAAATTCATCTAACAATATAGTGGACATAAACGCAAAACGCTTGCTAGCTAGACTAAGGATTCACTAAAAGCATGCGGATACCCTCCGCTCCAATCCTAATACACGGATACCCTCCGTTCCAACATAGATATTCGGGTAACCCCCACAATACCGATAAATACTCGGATAACCTCCAAAGTATCATTAACCTATAGGTGCACACTACAGTATCTAAATAAGCCAACCTTGAATAGTACACACGATCCGTGTGACTAAAGCTGACAATAACCAAATAAGTCAACCTTGAATAGTACACATAAATTATGTGACTAAAGCTGACAAAACATCCTAGTCTATACGCATAGCAAGTTTTGAAAGAAAATAAAAGCGATAATAGTCCACATAAAATAATTTGCACGTTTCTCACCCCAAGTATAAAAGGACTCTTCGAGGGCTACTTAAGCCACTTTAGTGCAAACCAGAAGGACTGGAGCTGTTGGATGTTGCTGAGTGCTGCTATAACTTAACAACCAAAAAGCTCTGCGTCGAACTTCAGCCCCTCCGAGTTGGCCACGGGGCAACAGCCTCTGACGCCCCACACCGTTGGTATTGAAAACATAGTTCAAGAGTAAAAAGTGGGGCTATGACTCACCTCAAGTCCAGAAAATAGCAAGAAGAAGTCGGTAGAAATAAGATGTATAGTAACTCACAAGACAGCAACTACGGACTCGGCACGACCTAACAATATCAACTCGTTCAGAATCATTTCCTCAAATTCAAAATATTCCCAAACCCGGACGTAATCCGTTTTATTTTCCGAAAATCCATTTCGTATTAGTTTGGTGTATTTACGTTTGGTATCCATACGGGTGGTGGGTCGACACAAAACAAACCAAAAAGTCACACAAAGAATAATAAAATAAACTATAGATCTAATATTAGCCCAATATATCATTTAAATAAATCGCCGAAGTTTATCAAATTCGTCGATTTGATAAACCCCATATTTACTTACGTAATATACCGTTCCAAGATTACACCCATTCCTAAAGCACATAGCACATAAACACTATATGGTATATATCGTAGTTTAATAAATTCCTTATATACATCGTCAAATTGGCCAGATTCCCCGATATATATATATTCGCAATTTATTACCCTTTACATATACCACAACCTATGGGCGTCGTAGGATACGATGCCCATTAATATATTCATTTCGTATATCCAAATAACCCGGTTCAACCCTTCGGTTAAGTGATTATTTAGTTATAGAAAACGTTTATATTAATCGTCATATATCTGTGACAACACGAAAGTCACAAATAAAACTTACCTGAACTCGAGTGACTACGACTCCGCATAACTCGATAAGTTTACTCGTTATATATATATATATATATATATATATATATATATATATATATATATATATATATATATATATATATATATATATATATATATATATATATATATATAAATGACCCTTTTATTTAGTGTTTAGTAATTGTCGAGAGTTGCTCGTTTTATAACACATTTTTATAATAATAATACGTTCAATAATATTACGCTACTCTCGTAGCCTAATATATATCTAGTCGTATTATTTATAATATGACTCGTGATTATTATTATTATTAATATACGCGCTTATATAATTATATATCCGTTATTCACGTCTATATATTCATATAAACATTTATATTACTAATAACTATTATAACGAGTTTTATTATTTATGTTTTATTTGTAAATAGTTATCGAGTCATACGAAATGGTCACATGTCCGAGTCATGACTCTCGGCTCATTGTCCAAGTCCAAAGTAATAAGAAATAGTCATAAAAACAAATGCATCTCCGTCCAACACAATCCCAATCCACGTGCTACAACAATAGGGTCCGACTACGGCACCCGACTAACCTATCTCCGTCAATCTAAGTGACCATCTCACAATCGGTCCCCAAAACCACTTCTCGTCAACACAACTCCAAAAATCAAATAAGCCACAATAATGGTAACCAACAATAATCAAATAACCATAAAGTAAACTTAGCCGAAATATATATATTTCGACATCACAAACGGTTCTCAAAAATAACCGTATTCGGGTCAAATACCAAGTCAACCCAAGTCAAATTCATATACTAAGAGCCACGTGGGTCCCACCCGAGACCACCATGGTCGCGGCTAGCTCACAAGAGCTCGACCCAAATGAAACAAACCGACCCATATGGGGTCTTCGGCTCCAACATGAATCGACCAACACCCATAACCAAACCAAATCCAACTAATCAATCAAACCAAATCAAACAATTAATCACAATGACCAAAAGTGGTCAACAATCAAGAAAACGGGTCAAAGATGACCACCATGACCCGGAATCAAATAAAGTCGAGGGTGAGACCTCGGCTAGGGGTCGACCACGCAACAAAAACCCAACCAAACTTCAAAACCCGGATACCAAACCAAGATTTAACAAGTTTTTAACAAAACCTATTATTATTTTTATCCATTTCTTCCAAATCCGACCCAAGTTAATATAAATTCGTGGGTTTGGGTTCGTTTTTCAACAAAATCGATGCACCTCGTGCACACTTACCACGTGGATCTACAAAATCAACCAAGAAAAATGATGGTGGTGAGGTGGGTGGCGTCGGTGGTGTTAGAACGAGGTAGGATGATGGTTTTGGGCGCGTGAATCACCACAAAATAACAAGGATGATGTGGGGAGTGTTTTGGGAGTGGCGGTGTACGGTGGAGAGCGGCGGTGGTGGCCGATATTTCGGTGGCTGGCGGTGGAGAAAGAAAGGAGAGGGAGAGGGTGAGTTGTTAGAGTGAAAGTGATAATATGAGGTTAGGGTTAGGGTTTAAATAAGGTATTTTTCACTTTAGGTCCCTCAACTAAATTTTCTTATTATTTGCACACTAAACCTTTTTACCTCCAAGTTTAATTAATAAAAACGTCCCCTCACGTAAGTGAAAACTTACGATTAAAATATTAAACGTCCCCAAAGCTCGTTATATTCACCATTTGACGGACTATATATATATTCCACCGAAATTTATAATAAATACGTGACTAAAAGTCCAACGTATTAAAACTCGTAAGCTTTTAAACTTTTAAGTTTCCTAGTGCCGGAGTCAACGTAGTACCAAGTGAGAATTAAGAATACATCACCGAGCATAAAATTTCATGATGAATTATTAAAATAATTCACGAATTCCATAACGTCTAAAAATATAATTATCCATAAATATTGGTCTTACAAGTTCGTTGCGAATAAAAATTCTAAATAAAAATTATTAACGAACTCTAACGTAATGCGGGTTTTCAAAATAACTCCCTAAATTGCCGGTTGTCACATAGTTTGACCCAATCCAGATATAGGAGCCACCCTGAGCCAATCTGAAGTATGATCCTCCTTTAGAGAGCTCCATAACGCCATCTGTCGAGGAGAAAGATGGAATGTAGATTCAACAGTTTGGGTAACCCGATCGAAATATATATCTGCCAATTTCTTCATGAGTTTGGGGGCAGCGACCTCGCTTAGGTTACTCAAAAGGTCAATATCCATATCCATATTAAAAGTACATAAAGCATCAGCAAAGGAGGGACCAGCAGTTACAATACCAGAACTATGGAGAAGCTTAGTCTGTAAGCTAGCAGATTGAAGTCTAGACGCAAGAAAAGCATATTTCAAGACATCTCCTGCAGAATAAACACCAAGCCCCCCAAAGGAAAAGGGAAGGGTGGCAAGTCTCCACTGCCAATCACCAAAACCAGGCCAGAAGCAGTGACAATACGTTCCAATGAAGAACGAAGTGCCGCATCAAAAGAAACCTGAGCACACTCAAAGACCCTGGGGGAACATGTGCGCATAGAAAAATACAACTTGGAAAATACCTGCACATGCACGGAGTAGCAACAACTCACATTGAGGGTCGTTAAGTTTAGCAACAGCATCCATAAGATCAATGGTTTTAGCCACCCTTTTCAAAACCAGCCTACTACCAAACTCAAAATCAACACTAACAGGCCCGCCCAATAATTTAACACCATGTAAGGGGCGAGAAATATTGGGGGGGAACACACCCGCATATCTGCTTCTAGGGTCTTCCTTTGGCCAAAAGACCTCAGTTTTATCAACGTTGAGGTGTAAGCCATGACTAGGTCCATCCATCATAATCAACACTAAAACCTTACCCACAACCAAAGTATCTCCAATAACAGTACCATCATCCAGATACCATGCTTGAAAAGAAAGATCGCTGCCATTTTATTATTATTATTATTATTATTATTATTATTATTATTATTATTATTATTATTATTATTATTATTATTATTATTATTATTATTATTATTATTATTATTATTATTATTATTATAGCAAAGTACATAATAACAATGGTGGTTGTTTAATGACTTGCCATTTTCATGACTAGGGCTCTTTTTGTGGGTTCATAGGATGGTATAATTCGAAAATGTGTGCTCGTTCAGGAATGATCATATCATGCCTTTTGAGGGGGAGAAATGAGCTTGAGGCAAGATTACAAGATGCTCAAGGGGATGTGTGGAAGTGAAAGATTTACCTAGGGCTCAGTTGGATATTGTTCTTGATTGTTTAGGCACTTGATTAACTCTTTAACTTTTATGTATGATGGTGGTGGTATTTTGAAGTGTTTTGTGGAAATGTAAGTACTTGTTAGGTCAACATCTTAGTGTAACAACCTTGATCAAACAATGATGTAGTATGTACTAACTTCAGATTCTATTTTATGGAATGTTTCATGTTTTCCTATATTGAAAATGGTGGCAATTGAGTCTCTTATTTGGTTATTAATTTTGTTGTTATAACAGCTGAGTTTAACTTATGTTTATGCAGCTGGTTATGGATTTTGTTAGGTTTGACTTTTAGTTGTCAACATTGTTATAAATTTTATTAGTATTGACTTTGGTTAGTGTTGGCTTTATGCACATGGTTGTTAAAGAAGACACATTCTACATCACCTCAGTCAAAGTTTTCAGTTGAAGGCGATGCAGTCATACACAATGCAAGAAGACACAGTCCATACAAGATGCGAATTATGCACAGAAAAAGCTTGGTCACTTGTAACTTAATGTAGTTATCAGTTTACAGTTCTAAGTTGAACATGTTTAGGCATTTGCTACCTTTGTACAAGTACACAAAACAAAACAAATGTACAAAACCAATTAACAATATATATATATATATATATATATATATATATATATATATATATATATATATATATATATATATATATATATATATATATATATGAAAATACACGAACATGACATGATTCCATAGATAATACAAATGGATATAAATTCAATGCATCAAATTTCATACTTTTCAACATAATAATTAGAGTTAGACACACACATTTGTTTTTAGATTACAACTTGTCCATAGCAAACGTAATAGATGAAGCATTGTCTAGTTCAAAAGCATGACATAATTGACCTAAGGTGAGGCCATCATTCTTTCCAATGCAATCTAATACCTAGTCCTTCTTAGTGCAGTATGTTGGATGAATCAAAAACTGCTTGCATACAACTGAATGGACTTGAGATTGAGACTGGGATTGATCATCAGTAGCTTGAACTTGAATTTCAGATTGAACACAACTTCCTTGAACAACAACATCTTGACTTTCAACAACACTTGGACCCTCAGCTAGTTTATTTGCTACAATTTTTACCTTTAGGTTGTGTCTTCTTTGCTGCAACATTCTTTGCCACAACTTATTTAGGCACTTGATTGCTTTTTCTCTTAGCACTTGAACTTTTTTTTGTTTAGGCTCGCTTTGACTACTTTGAGTTCCATATACACCACCCTGCCCAAAACATCTTTTTCTACTGAGTCCAACAATGCAACAAATATCAGACTTTACACTCTTCCAAGCCTTAGACTAAGGGTGTAAACGAGACGAGACAGTTCGCGAGTTATTCGAGATCGACTCATAAACTACTCAACATCAACTCGATTTAAACAAGTCGAGCTCGAGTTTGAACTACTCGAGCTCCAAAATAGTTGGCTCGCGAAGCTCGCGAGCCTTAACGAGCTTCAATTAAATTACACTTTTACCCTTTTATATACATACATTTACTTAATTTTCATACAAATCGAGTCGAGCCGAGCTTGATATACCGAGTATTTATCAAGTTCGAGCATGGAATGTAGAAATAAATGAGCTCGAGTCGAGTTTCGAGCTCGAGTTTTATATGATGAGTCAAAAGCTCGATCGAGCTCGAGCTCGAGTTATAGTATCCGAGTCGAGCTCGAGCTTGGCAGTACTCGGCTCATTTACACCCCTACCTTAGACAACTTACCATTCTTCACAAGCAGAAACAACTATTTTCATATTCTCATGAATGATTCTAAAACATAAACAAATGAACAATTCCTACAGCTGTCAAGTTTTCTATGAAAAACTTGACACATGTTATTAAATAAAACATCAGAATGAGCTCTCCCTAAACAAAAAATAAAGTTGTATTACTTATACATTTTATAGTGATTAACATATACCACTTAAGTTATACAGATATATAATTTGCCTGAAAAATGTGACCTTGACCAATGGATTGCTAGTATCTTACTTAACCAAGCATGGGCAAGTTCACTAATCTCTTGAACTCAAGCATATATTTCCCAAATTGTATAACAGTTGAGGTTGTTGCACATCTTTACATATAGTCTTTGAAGGCCCTACCTTTCAATTGAATTTTCATATTGTCATGAATGCTTCTAAAACATAATATGTGCTATGCATTTGGAAAAACTTTTGCTAAAGCTGGAATGATACCCTACACAAAAATCACATATATTAAGTGTCTGTTTAAAAAAGAGGAACACGAATTCAATACCAATTTAAGGGAGTACCTTTTGTATGTCACTAATAAAAGTGATGTTTACGTTTGGCTGTAGTTTAAGATCCTCAAATAAACACTGAAGGAACCAAGTCCATGATTCTATGTTTTCTGATTTTGCAAAACCACAAGCTAATGGGTATATACCATTGTTGCTATCAATTCACACAACTGTAAGAAAACTTCATCAACAGAGACCTCATTCATATAAACATAATAAACAATACATTATTTACCTCCTTCGTATATTCTACCTGGCCAGTTTCTGAAAATACCATTGTGATGAACCATCATGCTAAACAGACCTAATCGACCAGCTGTTGAAACCAAGAACAAAATACTGTTAAGATTATGTTACCTAAACAAAAAATACCTTAAACAATTATACGAACATAACATTGAAAACTATTATAAGAAATTTTTTTTACCATATATCCTCATTGCAGAATTTTGTTCTTTCACATGTCATCAATAAAAGGTTGTACTGTAACCAGAGGTGGAGGTTATATGGGGCAGGCAGGGGTGCTGGCCCCCACTAAAGTTTTTGTTGTTATTAGCAAATTTTTATAGCTTCAAGGATTTATATAGTATAATATTTACATTGTGGCTCATTGAAAATTTAATTAACAAAAAGTGCCATTGAAAAAGTCAAACTAAAATATAAAAGAGAAGCCAAAAGACGGAAGTTATCATCTTTTCTTCGAATCGACAACCGTAAACCAAAATACCAAATGGGAAAATCCATAGATGATAGGCCCTTAAAATCTTAAACCACTTATTTGTTTGTGGTAATTTTTATTTTCTTTTGCTATTTGTTAATATAATTTTGAATATGCAGGTCTAATTTGTTCTCTTCAAGCCCAAGTTTTCAACCCTTAAAAGTTCACTAATCACTGATTTTTGGTAAGATATTTTTGGGGTTTTATCAATCAGTGTTTGGCTTGTTATTATTTATCTGGTAGAGTTGTAATTATGCTCCATTCATAATAATTTGAGTAAATTGTAAACTTGTTAACATAATCATGTTAATTTTAATAACAGAGAGTTTAAGAAAGTAGTTGTCAAGTAGTATTATTGTACAAAGCTAACATATTTGAAGTTGCCTCAAGCTTTAAATTGTAACTTATATGTTGTTTGAATCTGTGGGTGATGGAATGATGGGTCATTCCTAATTCATAAGTATATCATTGCCTTTAGGAACTTGTTTTGAGTTTTGATCAGTAGCAAAAATCCTTTTCAGGAGTTACAATGGTAATTTTGAAGAACAAAACACTTCATTCATTTTTTAAAAGAAAGACTAGTGACACATTAGATGATGATGATGATGCAAATCAAGAGGCTAAACATTCCAAAGCTTCAACATCCAAACAACCTAATCAACCAGAAGAGAATGAACATCCACAAAATCAACCAGAAAAGCATGTTCCTATTTTTTGAAACTCCAAGTCCAAATGCTAACACAGTGGCACTTAACTCTTTAGAAAGAGATCCAGGGAAGCGAACACCAATTTCAAACTATTCTCCTAATCAAAAGGAACTAATAAGACTATCCTATTTGAACCAAATACCTTTTCAAATTCATCTTAAAGAGTATCCTACCAAAGGGTCAAAGAAGCATCCTCGAAGATTCCAATCCTCATGGTTCTATATTTTTCCAGTTGGTTGGAGTATTCTCCGACAACTAATGTTGCATATTGCTTTATTTGTTACTTGTTTAGTGACAAACCAAATGTGAAACATGGTTCTGATATGTTTACTGTTAAAGGATTTGACAACTAGAAGAAAGTTAATGATGGAAAAAATTGTGCATTTCTTAAGCATATTGGTTGTTCACAACATAGAGGCGCAGTGGCATTTAGTGAAAAATTGTCGAATCAAGATGCATACATCAAAAACATTATTCAGAAGCAAAATGCGGAGCTGATTTTGAATAATCGTGTACGATTGAAAGCTTCGATTAATATTGTTCGTTGGTTGACATTTCAAGTGTGTGCTTGTCGAGGGCATGACGAATCTCGTAAATCAAAAAATCAAGCTAATTTTATCGAAATGCTAAAACTTCTAGCTTCATACAATGTTGAACTTGCTAACTTGTATGTAGTTGTGATTTCGTTTTTAAGCTTGGATTAGGGACTCGTGAAAAATCAAGGACGATGAATTTTATTCAAATGGACGCTTCTTTATGAGTTGTGCTTCTTACTCCATGATCCTAAAAGTTATTGCTAAATAATCAAAGTCAACATCCCGTCACAAAAAGAAAAGAACAAAAAGAGTGTATGTATGAATAAAATGGTCAAACGGGGCATTTTTGGAACTATTGATTTCTTAAATCTCTTTTGAACATTTTGCTACTTTTTAAAGTTTTTAAAAGAGGTTTGAAATTTTTGGTTTCAAAAGCGTGAGTTGATGACATTGCGTGAGGACACGACAATACCTTAGTCTGGGGTATTTTGGTATGTGTGAAAACACATACCTTTTCTTTATCATAGTCAGACCCAAAATAACAAAAACTGGTCAAAGCCATATATATGTTATACATGTGCAGGTATGGATATGAATAAAAGGACAAAAATCAATGCAAAACCGACAAAAATAAGCACGAGATTCGAAAAGAGTACAAAAAGCCGAGGCCGGGGAAGAATTTCTCAAGAATGGATCATGTTTATTCCCAAGATATCAAAATCAACCCATTATCAAATCACATTTCAAAAATGGTCCTTGAATCATGATTGCAAAACAAGTCCAAAATTTGCAAAGAATGTCCTTATGCTAACCTAGTTATATACTCCTATCCGGATCACTAATAACACCTTAAACCCAAATCCCATCCAATCCAGTCCTAGCCCATATAAAAGCCACCAAGCCCAATCCCCTAAACTAACCAAATCCAGTCAAAACCCACATCTAAAATACCCGGTGAACCCAATAATAAAATCCAGGTCAAACAATAAATAAATAAACACAAACGTGCCTTTTTTAACTTGTACTGTTCATCACCCACAACCCCCTTTTACCCTGAATTACCCGTACTATATGGTTCTAGAAAAATGCTGACACTAAGGGAGTGACAAGTTGGCACAATGGAGCAATGTGATTGGATTAAACACCTCACCCACATGATCTAAGGGCTGCAATCATGGATTGAAGATCAAGATTGATCAAAGGGTTGTAATCAAGGTTCATGAAGCTTCTCTCAAACCCTAGGTTGCTCACTCAAGGCTACCTATAAATAGGACCCTTCACAAGCATTTTAGGTCGTGTAGAATAGTGTAGTCTTTAGCATGTTTTTGCTTATTTTATGCTTATTTAGCTTATTGTATTTCATTTTAAGTATATTTCCTTTGAAAAGCCTTTTAATCTTTTTCTTATTAATAAAATTTAAGTTTTCTTTCATTTACTTGTCTACATTTACATTTAAGCACTTATCATGCTCTCTTATAGTTAATAAGCTTTCAGTACTATTTTATAAGCTCATACAAGCTCCTTAATAGCTTAGTGTGAGTTTTATATTGTTTGTTTCATTTAAATAAAAAGCCAGTCCAGAAAGTCAAAATATGGTCAAATAAGCTACTATGGAAGATAAGCCAATAAGGGAAGGGCTTATAGGTCTTTACCAGTTTGTTTTCAACAAGCTGGAGCTTGTTGAGTAGCTTCTCGAGCATAAATAGCCTTTGTTAAGCTAAGGCTTAAGTAAGTTTCATTTTATTTCATTTTTAGTTCAAAACTGCTTATTTACTTATCTTACTGCTTATTAGCTTTAATTTTGTTTTTTACATTAGCTTATTTCAATTTGTTATTGTTGTTTGTTGTTCATTTTTAGCTTAAAAGTCAATAGAATCCATATTTGCTTAAAAATCTAAAAAACAAAAAAAATAGCTTAACACTGCTTGATTATTTTTATTGGTTATTAATAGTTGAAAATCACTTTTCATCTTTCATTTAGCTAATTTATCTTCTGTCATTTAAATTCATGGCCTAAATCTGTCTTAAAAAGTTTTTAAAAGCAAATTAGTCCCTATAAGGTGTGTTTGGAATAAGCTTATTTTGGTATTTTGGTTATTTAGTTTAATTAAAAGAAAAAGTCTTAATCTAGTTTTAGGAGTAGTTTATAGGTAACTTTAAGCAATTTTGTTGAAATCTTATAGCTTTTTATTCAAATTCTTATAAATGGATATCTAAGTCTGTGTGGAGAAGCTTGTTTTGAATAAACAAGTAAAAGTTCTTTTAGGGTTAACGATTTTGGTCTAAATAGTCTAAGAAGTATGTTTAAGTGATTTGTAAAAGAGCCAAAAAGTTTTTAAGTCATTAGATCCAATTTCAAGTTTTGTGTCAAAAGTTTTGAAAAACCAAAAAAAAGTTGTCTGAGGTACTCTCTTCTCAGCTTATTTATAAGCTGAAATTAAGTTCAAAATCTCTCAAAATCATTTTATAAACTCTTTGCAAGATGATCAATGTTGTTTTTCACTTTGTAGCTTATTTATATATCATTTGATAGCTTAAAATTGGTTGCAAATAGTTGTACTTAGGACTGTGTTTTGAATCAAAATTTTGCTCAAGTGTTAAAGTGATTAATGGTCCCTCTTATCAGCTCTTTAATAAGCTCACTCTATGTTCTTTTGTTGCTAGTATATGTTGTTTTGAGATTTCCATAGATTAGATTATTGATTTAATTGCTTATTAGACAACTTAAAGTAGGGTAGTCAGGTATGTTTGTCCCCCAGTTTAGCATTTTGCTTATTTTGATCTTTTTAGCTTTCTAGCCTTATTAGATCTGCTTATTTAGGTTTAAATCAGCTTATTTAGTTTGCTTTAGGTCCCCGTAGCTTAATCAAGTCATTAGCTTATCACCCTTGGCTTATAACAGCTTTTATTGAATTTTAAGCTACGTAGTTTTTTTTCTTTGTTTTTTCTTTTTTTTTTAAGTTTTTAGCATAACTGATAAGCTTATCTGCATTTTTTGGCTTATTTGGTGAAGAGTAAAATTTTTGTTTTCCCAAAAGATTAATATTTTTAGCTTATAAACAGTTTCCAAAAAGAAAAAGTGCAAAAAGGGAAGCTTTGGAAGTCAGGGGTGAGTGGGGACTCGAACCCATCACCTCAACAAAGCCTCAACCATAACTCACCATCACCACACCAACTTTGTCGTTGGGTCTTTCATGCCAAGGGTTGCAACAATAATTGTTTTAACATTTAGCCTAAATTGCTTAATTGCTTAATTTCTGCTTATCCCCAAAAGCTGATCCTACCATTTTATTTTTCTCAGATTGAGTTTACTTTAAAGTAGTTTTTTATAAAATTTTTAGATTTTTCTCTTTTAGTTTAATATTTTTAATCATTTAATTAGTTTAAATTAGTTTTTTAATTCATAAAAAATAAAATAAAAGTAAAAAAATAAAATTCTTTTTTCTAAAATTATTTTTAAGTATTTAGAACTTTTAAAAAATAAATTTGTGTTTTTAGGGTTAATTTTCCAAAATTTAGGTTTTAAGGATTGTTAAGAATCCCGTAGCGTTTTTAGTTTTGGCTTATTTGTGCTTTACGTGCTTGCTTTTTATGCTTTATTATTGTTTTTTAGTTTATGTTTGTTATTCGTAGTTATAAAATCCAAAATTCTCAACTATTCAAAATCACACGATCACGAACCTAACGCAATTTTCCATTCACACTTCGTTGGAACTTAAAACGACACATGATTATCATATACTTCCTGATGAGTGCTCAAACACTCGTCATTTTTGGTCTAATCTGAACTGCAAAACATACAAAAACACTCAGTAATGCATCAAAATACTAAAAATATTTCAAAATTGTGTTTTATATGTCTTAGATGCAAAATGAGCAAAAACAAATGAAAAACGCACAAAGTTTGCAAAATTGGCAGTTTCAGTCCCTCAACTTTCATAAAATTACAAATCTAGTCCCTGGATATTCAAAATATGGAAAATTATCACCAAAGGTCCTTTTTAAATCATAAGTGGTCATATTTAGTCCTTTGGTGAAAAATTGGAAAAGTTTTGGAAATTTACACTTTTGGTCCCTGGAGTTTCAAACTTTGGCAGATTTGGTCCCCGGTGGAATATTTTTGGATGGAAAATCAATTTTTATCCCTGGAAAATCAAAACGTGTCAAAAATAGTCCTTGGAATGAAAGATTGGTGAAAATTGCAAGTTTAGTCCCCGGATTTTGAAAATTGACATAAATGGTCCCCGGGAATTTCAAAAAGTAAAAAATTGCAAATTTGGTCCTTGGGTTAATAAAAGGTGGCAAGAATGTTCCTTATACTACTTTTGGAAAATTACAATAACAACCCCCGGTTTTCTAAAATTACATGTATGATCCTTGTGATTTAACACTACACCATTTGGACCCTTATTAATTAAATCCATCCCAAACACCAATCCAGTCCACCACAGCCCACTAACCAAAAACCCGACCCATCCCTTTTAAACTAATACCCCGTACTTTGACTTCGGTCAAACAAACAAACCCAACCACTGTTCATCCCTAACCTCTATCAACCCCCCCCCCCCCCCCTAATTACCTGTAATCCGGTCTCCCCTCCTCCTAAAGTCTCACCAACTGCACCAACCATCATAAATGTTACCCAACCTTCCCCCCTCCTCAATAAATGCTCACCAAACACCTTTAACCTGCCCCAATCCCATTTCGCGCCAAAAAGTTTTTAAACGGTTGTGATTGAAGCAAGCCAATCCAATGGCTGTGAAAAGGTGGGAAAGATTCAGTGGACCTCAGGGTGTATAAAAAGAAAAGAAAAGAGTGAAGAAAGAGAGTAGTGTAGCAGTAGTATAGTATTAATCTTAGCTTAATTTAAAGTTAGGTTTTTAATTTGTATTTTCTCATTTTTAATTGTAATTTGGAGATCAAGAAAGTTTGTTTAAATCTCTGTAATGTACTCTCATCTTAATTAAAGTTTTAATTCAAGCATTGTTGTGAAAGTCATTTGTTGTCAATTTTTTCAAAAGTTCATTTTAGCATTTAAAAGTTCTTGTTTAATCATCATTTGAAGTTAGTTTAGCTTAATTTCAAGCTTTTATAAGCTGTTGAAGCTTAAAACTCAGTTATAGTTAAAAATAAAAAAAAATAAAAATAAAAATAAAAAATAAATAAAAAAATCAGTTGTGGAAGGAAACAAGCAAGGAGCATGGTGGCCTTTTGATGTTCAGGGTATTAGTGACTCAAGGGAGTCTTTAGGAATGGTTCATGGTCCTTGGTTGATTGATGCTCAATCCTAATTCCTTTGTAAGCCTTTATTTCATTCTTACCATTTTCTGTTCTAGTTATTATCAGAGGTGTTAATCTGTGTTTTTATGTTGTTTGTGCTTAGCTTAGTTATATTATAACTTAATATCACCTAGTTGTCTAATACATTCCATGAAGCTTATGTTTTTCTTATCAACTGCCAAATTAGCTTCTTCTTCTGTCTTTGGTGTTTGTGGTTCTGGGTCATTTTTCCATGTTTTTCTAAAGTTTCTTGATCACAACTAGTCATTAGATATTAGTCTTAAAGCCTAAATCATTTGCTTGTCTTGAAAATCTCATAACAGTTAAGTTATGGGGGTGTTTGGATATAGCTTGATTGGAACACTTTTGTTGTTGTTGTGTTGTTGTTTTGTTATAAACAACCTGTAGTAGGTTTTATTAGTCCCTTAGAGTCTTAAATTTGGTAGCTTACTCACCCAAAAGTCAACATCACCA
The DNA here is from genome assembly GCA_030686995.1 of Artemisia argyi. Classification (NCBI taxonomy): domain Eukaryota; kingdom Viridiplantae; phylum Streptophyta; class Magnoliopsida; order Asterales; family Asteraceae; genus Artemisia; species Artemisia argyi. The sequence continues at coordinate 57,904,839 of CM060708.1, read as the reverse complement.
AAATCATACCACCACAGTTAACTGTGGTGGCCATTGAAGCCATAAGCTTCCATTCTAGCTTACAACTTAGATCTTTAGATTAGTTTAGCTTTACTTTGCCATATTACATGTTTCTAAATCCAATAGATCAATCACAAGTTGGAAAAAGTCAAATAAGCAAGTTTTAGTGAAAAGTCAAAATGGCACTTTCTAAATTTTTCCAAAAGTTCAGATAATTGTTATGATTTATGTGCTTTGATTGAGGTCTTGAATCTTGTTTCTACTTGTTGCCTACCAGCTCTTCTCATTGATCTCACCTAGCTTATATTTTTGCTAATTTTGTGCTGGGCCCCACAAGTCCCCAAAGTGACTTGCAGGGCACACAGCTGCTCTGTCTCAGCATCTGCACACCCACCACCACCACTTTGTGGTGGTGTTCTGGCCACCTCAGTGGTCCCACAACCACCAAGTTAGGGTCTTTCCACCCCCTCCTACCAGGGTACCTGGTTTGACCTCTTGGTTGACCTAGATACCCCCTGGGCCCCACTTAAGTTAAGCTCAAAGTCTGTCCCACTTTTCAGTTTCCAAGCAATTTTCCAAGTGCTTATTATCAGCTCATTAGCTTATTCTGAGGTTCTTACTTGCTTTTTCTTGCTTAAACTTGTTCAAAAAACTCATTTGAACCAGATTTCACCAGAGTGGGTCCCACTTTAGGCCATTCAAGCTTATTTTCCATTCTAGTCAACTAAAGTCAACTGTCTTGACTTGTAGCTTATTCAGTGCTTATTTCTAATTTCTAAAAAGTTTGTTTTTACAAAAGTTTGCTATTTTTAGATGTAGAATAGGTTTGTAAAAGAAAATTTCCAAAAAACCAACTTATTTCTAAGTGATAGTTTCTATTTAATTTTATTTAATTTTAATTTTCATTTTTAAATTTTTATTAAGTACTTGTCATTTTTATATTTTTATTAATTATATCTTATATTAAAGTACTTATATTAATTTTCTCAGATTTTTATTGTATCATTTAGTATTAATTAGAATTAATTTTAGTTTTATTAATTATTAATTAATATTAAGTTTAATATAGCATAATTAGTTTTTATTAAGTAAAATCAAGTTTTTATATTTTTTATAGCTTTTATATGTTGTAAAATAATTTTAGAAATTTTATTAGAATTTTCACTGTTCATTTAGTAATTTTCTTAATTTAAAATAGTTAATTAGATAATTAGTAATTAATAAGTAATTAATTAATTTAAAAAGCACAAAAAGACAAAAACACTTATTTTTATTTTTAAAACTTATTTTTAGTTATTTTATAATTTTAGAAATTTTATTTTCACCTTTTTAGTATTTAAATTATATTGTAGTGTATTTTAGTTATTTAAAGTATTAATAATAGGTAATTAATAAATAGTTTTTAATTAATAATAATTAATTAAATATTGTAAAAAGTAATTTTAATTTTCTAAAAAGTTTCTTTTATTATTAGGATTGTAAAAATGTGATTTTCACTTTTGTAAGTATTTTATTTTGTTAAAACTCGCGTTTTATTTCGTACGTTTACGTTTTATTTAAACGTAACGTACGCGTTTTTAAGTTTTAAACGTTTCTGGGTTTTCAAACTTTCTCGTCTTGTTTATATAGCTTGTTTAAGCTATTCTCTTGTAGATTCTATAGTTCAATCACACACAAACCTTTTTCTCATCCAAATTCACCCGATCAAATAACCGTTTGTTTACAATTCACACCTCGTCGGGACTTAAACGACCCGGGAAAACACTGTATTCCTCGGAGCATTGATCTAGGCTATCTGACTTTGTTGACCATTCCTTGGTCAATATAAGTTAGGTGGTTCGGGCTCAATCAACTTTTGGCGCTTTTGTGGTAATCAGTCCGCCTTGTCGAACCGACAAAAGGGATTGGCTAGTCCAGGAGCAAACGGCTCTTGGTAAAGACATCTCAAATCCGTTGACGGCTTGCAATTTGCCCAAAATTGTATGGTTCATCAACTCCCCGAAAACAAATGAGTTGGCTAGCCCACAAGATTATGGCTTGTGGTAAAGGCCGTGGAAAATCCATAATTGGTAATCAGCTCACCAAGATGTTGACTATTCCATCAAGAGCTGGCTAGTCCAGAAGCAAATGGCTTTTGGTAAAGACTAATCAAATCCGTTGACAGCTGGTGGTTTGCTTAAAATCACACGGTTATCAGGTGTGCCACAGTTCTTACACCTGGCTACTCCAGAAGTGATGGCTTTTGGTAAATAGTTTCAAATCCATTAATTTTTCTCAAAAGATTGCTAGGGACTAGCAATAGTTTAGTGTGGGGGATTGATGAGTGTGTAAATACTCATCATTTTTGTCTTATATGAACTGCCAAAACATCCAAAAACATCCAATAATGCATCAAAATACTGAAATTATCTCAAAAGTGTGTTTTATATGTTTTAGATGCAAAACGTTTAAAAACAAATGAAAAACAAACAAAGTTTGCACAATTGGCAGTTTCAGTCCCTCGAGTTTCAAAATTTGACGAAACTAGTCCCTGAAGGTTTTAAATGAAAGAAAAGTCAACCCAAAGTTTTTAAAAGTCAAAAACTATCAAATTTAGACTTCGGGTGAAAAGTTTGAGAAAATTGCAAGTTTAGTCCCCGAGGTTTGGAAATTTACAAATTTGGTCCCCGGGATTTAATATTATGGGAATTTCACTTTTGTGGTCCTTGTACTACTGGAGTTGGGCAACATTGGTCCTTTGTAACACTATGGAATAAGGGCATTTTCAGTCCTTCATGTTTTCGGTAATTACAATTTGGTCCTTGTGGTTTTCAAGCTTAAATAACCAAACAAACCTTTAATTTAATACAAAACAAATAAGCCTGATCCAAAACAACCCACCCAGCCCAATATTTCCAAAAGCCCACCACCACAAATAAACCAAATCCACCCCCCGTTTTTAATAATCCCATCCGGTCAACACACTTTGACCACCTCCCTCCACCTCATCCCTACCTCCCTAGCCTGCTACCCCTGCTACCTCACTCATTACCTTCACCTCTACACACTCAACATCTCACCCTTATCACTCCAATCAAGCACCCCACTCCAAAAAAAGAAGACTGGCACAAGTTATCAGGTCCAAGTGGTCAAATCAATCTTTCCCGCCAAAAACAATTCAACAGCCAAGATCTTTCTAAAGCCATCCAATGGTCATAAACAGACGTGGGAAGTGCTCAGAAACCCTAAGGGGTCCCTATAAGAAGAAAAAGAGGAGCAGAGAAGAAGGTGGTTAGTTAGTTAATTAAATTTTAGATTAGTTAAGTAGAAATAAGACTTTAATTAAAATGTAATTTTATTTTTTTAAGCTCAGTTGGTTTTAAGCCTTCAAGTTGTTTCAAAGTCTCATGTACTTAAATTTTCAATTTGTACTCAAATTTCGAAGGTTAATGAAAAGTTAACATTCCATGTTCATTGTTAGTTTCTGCTCAGTATTAATTCAATAATGGTTTGGTTAAGTTCAAAGGAATAGAAGCTTTCTAAAAGCTTAAGTTGAGTTTTGATAGTCATTTGATCTCACAGAAAAATTGCTCAGCTCAATATATATAATAGTCAAAGATAGTCAAACTGCTTATTGTAATAAGCTATGGAGCTTATTCAGGAGGGTTCATGGATTATTCTTGGTATTACCAGCTTGTAGAGTAAATCAGTTGAGCATTTTACATCTGTTGGAGCAAGGAAATCAGTGAGCTCCATTTTACTATTGTCTTACTTAATATTCAGTCTCATAGCTTATTGCTTATTTATATGCTTATCTGTCTGATTATTTGAATTTTATGTCTTCATTTTAGCAGTTATTAGTCTACCTATCAATTTCTGTGTTCAAGTTTTGCTTAGTTTATTGTTTATGATTTATTAGTTTGCATTTAAGGAGTGTTTGGATTAGGGTGTTACACTGAGTAATTAAGCTTTTCAGGGGGTAACTCTTATTGAAATTTCATTCTCAGTATCCATTTAGATAAGTTCAGGTCTTACATTGGTAGATCTTTAGGCAGAAAGTCAAAATCAACTCAATCCTCTCTAATCTTTTTAACTGCTAGGATTTACATTAGCTTAACAATTCATTGTAACTAATAAGTTGTTGCTCTACCATATTTTACTCTCATTGCAGCTTATTATTACATGTTTAGTGGATTAGGATGATTAGAATCTCAATAAGGTCAACTGTGGTAGTTTTAGGAAAAAGTCAAATGACATGCTGAGTAAAATGGGACAGAGTTCAATCAAGTGCATTAGCTTCATTTCTGGATGAAATCAAAAGATTTTTGGTTCTTTGTAAAGTATTCCAGCTTGTTTTCTCAAATCAAAAAGAAATTTGAAATTTGAAACATTTTTGAGCACTTAAATTTGATTTGGCATTTGACTGTTTGCTCAAATAGTGTCCTGTACCCAGTTTTCCATCAAATTTCTTTTGATCATCAATTGGTCAATTCTTGACCAATTGGTTTGATTCTTGTTGCTTTGTACTCCACCCTAGGTAGTATTTAGGATTAGGCTTTTAGATTTCCTTTTAGTGTTTATTATACTGCTTATTTGATGTCTTATTTTGGCTTGTTTATCTGAAATATGCCCTGCACCAGGGGAAGCTGTCTCACAAGCTCTTTTTCAATAAGCTGCTAGCTTATTCAGTAGAGTGCATGAGCTTTAGTTATTTGTTTATTTGGGTAGCTTATTGTATCAGCTATCCATGCACATGCTCATATTTCATCCTTGTGCTTATTTGAGTGCTTCATTTGGATTTTCAAATTATAGCCACTGAACCACTTACACTGAGTCATCAGTGTAAGTCAGTCAATTTCATAAGCTTCTTAAAAGCTTATCTTTGGACCATGGCTTGTATAAATTTGGTTTTTGGAAAGCTTGGTGACTGAGCTTTTTGGTCCCAAACTTGTTTTGGTTTATCAGCTTATCTGATAAGCTCAAATAAACCCTGCAAGTGGCCTGAGTGGGCTGCTATTGGCTCAGTTTCTCCAATTTAAAATCCATTTTAAGCTTGTATGCCAACTGTTGGGAGGATAAGCTCATTCAGAGCTTATCTGAGCTTATTTTAAATCTTGGTTTTACAAAAGTTTGCTAATTATTGTTGGTGCTCAGTTTTGTTGAAGAAAAAATCAAAAAAATAAATGTTTAACAAATTTGCAAAAAGCAAGGTTCGAACCTGGGACCTTGGCAAACCACACAGACATAGCACAACACACCAACACCATTTGCCCTAGGGTCTTTTTCAGGTTATTGTTTGTATATTTTATTTATAAAGTAGTTTAGTTCATTTTAGCTTATTTGTATACTTTGCTTATTGTACGGCTTATTATTAAGCACTTTATGCTTTTCTTATTTTTCCTAGTTAACTGGTAGTATAAAGTAATTTTAGAAAAAATTTGGTAATTTTCAAAAGTAGTTTAGTATTTTTTAATAATTATATTTAGTAATATTAGTAATTAATTGATAATAAATAATTAAAAAGTCAAAAAAAATAATTTTCTTTTTTCTAAAATTTTCTTTTATCATTAGGATCGTAAAAATATTATTTTCATGTTCGTAGGGTTTGCGTAGCGTAAATTTCACTTTTTATTTCGCGCACTCGCGTTCATTTTAATTTTAACTCGCGTTTTATTTAAGTACCTTTTACGTTTTTAAATTTAGGTTACGTTATTAAAAGTAGTTTGTAAAACAAGAAAAACCAAATTTAAATAAAGTGATAGCTTCTATTTAAGCCGTTTGGCTTATTTTTCTGCTTACGTATAAGCAAATTCTGATTTTAAATTCTTATATTACGTTTTAGGTTAATTTGGTTCGCGTTATTGTTAATATAGTTCGTTCACATCGTTCTCATTCGTTTCTCCTTAGCGTAATCATTCAAAACCCTTCACAAACCCTTTTTCTATCCAAATTCACCAGATCACGAAACCGTTTGTTTACAATTCACACCTCGTCGGGACATACGACCCGGGGAAACCTTATACTTCCGCGGAGCATTGATCTAGGCTATTTGACTTTGTTGACCATTCCTTGGTCAATATAAGTTAGGTGGTTCGGGCTCAATCAACTTTTGGCGCCGCTGCCGGGGAGGTTGTGCGCGTTTATCTAAACGGTTTTTCTGATTAGTGTCTTTGGAATTCGTTCCATTGTACATTTATCCATCCTTGTTCATATTTTCATAAAAACAAAACACAAAAAGATTTTCCTTCTCATTTGTACAAAATGTATTTCCAAAAACCCAAAAATATTCACCTTTACCCTCTCGCATCTTTGATTCTTCATCCCTACCCCTCCCAAACCATTTGATTCTTTATATGTCTCATCCACACTTTCTGGTTTGCCAATGGTGTGGTAGTTCTTATAATGGTGGCAATTGCCCCAGTTGTGGCATGATAGAGTCAGGAAACGGGTCTGTCTATAACCAAGATCCCTATTCCTATCATGACACCACTGATTCATTCCACCAGCTACCACACCATCAGTCTCAGCAGTTTTACTGTTGTGAGTACTGTGGTGGTTCACACTACAGTTCTGGTTGTCAATCGGGAAATACGCTTGTCTATGAGCAGTTTCCTGATAACGGTTATGACTCTAGCACGTACAACCCACAGCCTCAACAGTTTTACTGTTGTGATTTCTGTGGAGGTCCACACTTCAGTTCAGATTGTCAAACGGGGAATCCATATCCTTGTGACAATTTTGACACACCTTGTTACGACCAACCTCCACAGTACGATATGACTCAAGCACTTCTTCCAGAAATGCAAAATATGATGAAAATCGTTGATGAGCTTAAGGGTTTAGTTCAAGACTTTGCCCAAAGACACACTCATCAAAAATCCATGGAAGAATTGCTTGCTGAAGAGCAGGCTGCTAGAATAAATTCCCAAGATGCATATGAAAAATCTGTGAGGGAATCCATTGCAAGAGAAAAAGCAGCCAAATCTAGCTCTTTGTTCCGTTTCATTCCTGATGACAGTGATGATGAGGATACACTTGACATCCTTGAATTTTATAAAACTTCAAGTTCATCAGTTGATACCCCAGCAGTTGAGATTCCATCTCAAACAACTGCTATCACACCCGAGGTTCCCACTCACTCTTTGATCATGGGGGATGAGCATCTTAGCACTGTTCCTAATAAGGAATCGGACGAATTAATAAAGTCTAGTGTTGAGATCCTTGTCCCAATCCCGAGAGAGTCACAGGGAACTTTGGATGATATGTGTGATATTCCTTCCCCTTTTGAGTGTTCAAACGATCATTTTGAGACTTTCTCAGATTTTAATGATGATTGCACATCTCATGGAGACATTGAGTATATTGAGGCACCATTGCCTCATTCTGATGTTGATCCTCTTCTTGAGGAGTTCGCTGATGAACTTACTCACATCAATCCACTTTCATTTGAAGGTGATGATGGTCTCCTCGACTTTGAAGCCGATCTGGGAGAAATTGAAAGTCTCCTTTATCATGATCCGTCACTCACTTCTTATCCCGACAATCCAATAGAGAATGATAATCTCTTTGTTCCCGAAACATTTAATACGACTCTCACCAATCCTCTATTTGAATTCGATTCTGAATTCACTATGATTTCTAATAATCCAATCTTTGACGAGGATTGTGATGAGTCCACAATGGAACATGAGTTCACAGATTCACATCTTGTGAATGATTCTCTTCATGAGGAGTTCTCCGGTGAACTCGCTCATCAGTTTGATAGCCCGGGGGGAGATGCTCTCAATTATGAGAACTTGCAAATTCCCACCCACCCTCCCGGGTTGTTTACGAGCTTACCCTTTGAAATCCAAACTCAGGCTATTGAGCCTCCTCTTGAGGAAGAAGATCAAATCATGCTTTTTATCATGATTTTCTTCCTTTTCTTCACCTACAGGGTGACTTCTTCTCTTCTTCACTCCTTCAGGAATGAAGACACTATATTTGATCCCGGCATTTTCATGTATCATTATCTTGAGCCGGATACTTATCTCATCAGTGTGGAACTTTCACGTGCTTCATATGTTTGTCCAAACATCTTGAATGAAAGTCCGAGTGAGATTGCTTCTTCCACATTCCCCAAGGACAAATGAATTCGGGGTCGAGTCAAGCTAGCGACTCGGTAAACAAAAACAGTAGCATGCATATAGGGTTTTCACCCTAAGTGTGGGGGAGTCCCCCATGCTATGGTTACATATGAAGTGAAATACATAATGGTGTTTTCCACGCTTAGCTTGTAATGTTGCCCTTTTACGTTCAAAGAGTCGGCATAATAGCCGGGACTTTGAATATTGAGGACAATATTCATGCTAAGTGTGGGGGGGTATTTCACTATTCTAGCGAATTTTATCACATTTTACTATCTTATACCCCCGTTTTTGACCAAAATTTTTCAAAAAATTTTCACTGGTGCTTCAAAATTTTTTGTGGTAATCAGTCCGCCTTGTCGAACCGACAAAAGGGATTGGCTAGTCCAGGAGCAAACGGCTCTTGGTAAAGACATCTCAAATCCGTTGACGGCTTGCAATTTGCCCAAAATTGTATGGTTCATCAACTCCCCAAAAACAAATGAGTTGGCTAGCCCACAAGATTATGGCTTGTGGTAAAGGCCGTGGAAAATCCATAATTGGTAATCAGCTCACCAAGATGTTGACTATTCCATCAAGAGCTGGCTAGTCCAGAAGCAAACGGCTTTTGGTAAAGACTAATCAAATCCGTTGACAGCTGGTGGTTTGCTTAAAATCACACGGTTATCAGGTGTGCCACAGTTCTTACACCTGGCTACTCCAGAAGTGATGGCTTTTTGTAAAGAGTTTCAAATCCATTAATTTTTCTCAAAAGATTGCTAGGGACTAGCAATAGTTTAGTGTGGGGGATTGATGAGTGCTCAAACACTCGTCATTTTTGGTCTAATCTGAACTGCAAAACATACAAAAACACTCAGTAATGCATCAAAATACTAAAAATATTTCAAAATTGTGTTTTATATGTCTTAGATGCAAAATGAGCAAAAACAAATGAAAAACGCACAAAGTTTGCAAAATTGGCAGTTTCAGTCCCTCAACTTTCATAAAATTACAAATCTAGTCCCTGGATATTCAAAATATGGAAAATTATCACCAAAGGTCCTTTTTAAATCATAAGTGGTCATATTTAGTCCTTTGGTGAAAAATTGGAAAAGTTTTGGAAATTTACACTTTTGGTCCCTGGAGTTTCAAACTTTGGCAGATTTGGTCCCCGGTGGAATATTTTTGGATGGAAAATCAATTTTTATCCCTGGAAAATCAAAACATGTCAAAAATAGTCCTTGGAATGAAAGATTGGTGAAAATTGCAAGTTTAGTCCCCGGATTTTGAAAATTGACATAAATGGTCCCCGGGAATTTCAAAAAGTAAAAAATTGCAAATTTGGTCCTTGGGTTAATAAAAGGTGGCAAGAATGTTCCTTATACTACTTTTGGAAAATTACAATAACAACCCCCGGTTTTCTAAAATTACATGTATGATCCTTGTGATTTAACACTACACCATTTGGACCCTTATTAATTAAATCCATCCCAAACACCAATCCAGTCCACCACAGCCCACTAACCAAAAACCCGGCCCATCCCTTTTAAACTAATACCCCGTACTTTGACTTCGGTCAAACAAACAAACCCAACCACTGTTCATCCCTAACCTCTATCAACCCCCCCCCCCTAATTACCTGTAATCCGGTCTCCCCTCCTCCTAAAGTCTCACCAACTGCACCAACCATCATAAATGTTACCCAACCTTCCCCCCTCCTCAATAAATGCTCACCAAACACCTTTAACCTGCCCCAATCCCATTTCGCGCCAAAAAGTTTTTAAACGGTTGTGATTGAAGCAAGCCAATCCAATGGCTGTGAAGAGGTGGGAAAGATTCAGTGGACCTCAGGGTGTATAAAAAGAAAAGAAAAGAGTGAAGAAAGAGAGTAGTGTAGCAGTAGTATAGTATTAATCTTAGCTTAATTTAAAGTTAGGTTTTTAATTTGTATTTTCTCATTTTTAATTGTAATTTGGAGATCAAGAAAGTTTGTTTAAATCTCTGTAATGTACTCTCATCTTAATTAAAGTTTTAATTCAAGCATTGTTGTGAAAGTCATTTGTTGTCAATTTTTTCAAAAGTTCATTTTAGCATTTAAAAGTTCTTGTTTAATCATCATTTGAAGTTAGTTTAGCTTAATTTCAAGCTTTTATAAGCTGTTGAAGCTTAAAACTCAGTTATAGTTAAAAATAAAAAAAATAAAAATAAAAATAAAAAATAAATAAAAAAATCAGTTGTGGAAGGAAACAAGCAAGGAGCATGGTGGCCTTTTGATGTTCAGGGTATTAGTGACTCAAGGGAGTCTTTAGGAATGGTTCATGGTCCTTGGTTGATTGATGCTCAATCCTAATTCCTTTGTAAGCCTTTATTTCATTCTTACCATTTTCTGTTCTAGTTATTATCAGAGGTGTTAATCTGTGTTTTTATGTTGTTTGTGCTTAGCTTAGTTATATTATAACTTAATATCACCTAGTTGTCTAATACATTCCATGAAGCTTATGTTTTTCTTATCAACTGCCAAATTAGCTTCTTCTTCTGTCTTTGGTGTTTGTGGTTCTGGGTCATTTTTCCATGTTTTTCTAAAGTTTCTTGATCACAACTAGTCATTAGATATTAGTCTTAAAGCCTAAATCATTTGCTTGTCTTGAAAATCTCATAACAGTTAAGTTATGGGGGTGTTTGGATATAGCTTGATTGGAACACTTTTGTTGTTGTTGTGTTGTTGTTTTGTTATAAACAACCTGTAGTAGGTTTTATTAGTCCCTTAGAGTCTTAAATTTGGTAGCTTACTCACCCAAAAGTCAACATCACCAAAATCATACCACCACAGTTAACTGTGGTGGCCATTGAAGCCATAAGCTTCCATTCTAGCTTACAACTTAGATCTTTAGATTAGTTTAGCTTTACTTTGCCATATTACATGTTTCTAAATCCAATAGATCAATCACAAGTTGGAAAAAGTCAAATAAGCAAGTTTTAGTGAAAAGTCAAAATGGCACTTTCTAAATTTTTCCAAAAGTTCAGATAATTGTTATGATTTATGTGCTTTGATTGAGGTCTTGAATCTTGTTTCTACTTGTTGCCTACCAGCTCTTCTCATTGATCTCACCTAGCTTATATTTTTGCTAATTTTGTGCTGGGCCCCACAAGTCCCCAAAGTGACTTGCAGGGCACACAGCTGCTCTGTCTCAGCATCTGCACACCCACCACCACCACTTTGTGGTGGTGTTCTGGCCACCTCAGTGGTCCCACAACCACCAAGTTAGGGTCTTTCCACCCCCTCCTACCATGGTACCTGGTTTGACCTCTTGGTTGACCTAGATACCCCCTGGGCCCCACTTAAGTTAAGCTCAAAGTCTGTCCCACTTTTCAGTTTCCAAGCAATTTTCCAAGTGCTTATTATCAGCTCATTAGCTTATTCTGAGGTTCTTACTTGCTTTTTCTTGCTTAAACTTGTTCACAAAACTCATTTGAACCAGATTTCACCAGAGTGGGTCCCACTTTAGGCCATTCAAGCTTATTTTCCATTCTAGTCAACTAAAGTCAACTGTCTTGACTTGTAGCTTATTCAGTGCTTATTTCTAATTTCTAAAAAGTTTGTTTTTACAAAAGTTTGCTATTTTTAGATGTAGAATAGGTTTGTAAAAGAAAATTTCCAAAAAACCAACTTATTTCTAAGTGATAGTTTCTATTTAATTTTATTTAATTTTAATTTTCATTTTTAAATTTTTATTAAGTACTTGTCATTTTTATATTTTTATTAATTATATCTTATATTAAAGTACTTATATTAATTTTCTCAGATTTTTATTGTATCATTTAGTATTAATTAGAATTAATTTTAGTTTTATTAATTATTAATTAATATTAAGTTTAATATAGCATAATTAGTTTTTATTAAGTAAAATCAAGTTTTTATATTTTTATAGCTTTTATATGTTGTAAAATAATTTTAGAAATTTTATTAGAATTTTCACTGTTCATTTAGTAATTTTCTTAATTTAAAATATTTAATTAGATAATTAGTAATTAATAAGTAATTAATTAATTTAAAAAGCACAAAAAGACAAAAACACTTATTTTTATTTTTAAAACTTATTTTTAGTTATTTTATAATTTTAGAAATTTTATTTTCACCTTTTTAGTATATAAATTATATTGTAGTGTATTTTAGTTATTTAAAGTATTAATAATAAGTAATTAATAAATAGTTTTTAATTAATAATAATTAATTAAATATTGTAAAAAGTAATTTTAATTTTCTAAAAAGTTTCTTTTATTATTAGGATTGTAAAAATGTGATTTTCACTTTTGTAAGTATTTTATTTTGTTAAAACTCGCGTTTTATTTCGTACGTTTACGTTTTATTTAAACGTAACGTACGCGTTTTTAAGTTTTAAACGTTTCTGGGTTTTCAAACTTTCTCGTCTTGTTTATATAGCTTGTTTAAGCTATTCTCTTGTAGATTCTATAGTTCAATCACACACAAACCTTTTTCTCATCCAAATTCACCCGATCAAATAACCGTTTGTTTACAATTCACACCTCGTCGGGACTTAAACGACCCGGGAAAACACTGTATTCCTCGGAGCATTGATCTAGGCTATCTGACTTTGTTGACCATTCCTTGGTCAATATAAGTTAGGTGATTCGGGCTCAATCACTTCCGAAAAATATTGAGTTTTGACTTTCTTTGACCTTTTGGTTGATTCATTCTTGGTTAGAGAGTAATTTGGCAAATTGGTCGGGTTCTTTTTAATATAGTATTATATATACTATTGATTGAATCAGGAAACATATTAGGAGTGAAGTGGGAAACTCATACTTTTGTGTCATGGTCGACGAAGCACGAGATGAGTGATAAGGCGAAAAGTGTACCGCTTTAGGGGGTCATTTCAGCCCGAATTTGTAATTATTTGATTATTACCCTAAATCGTTCCTTTTGTCAGTTTAGGTACTTTTGAGAGGAAATTCACAAAAGGAAGCATTTTGGACATTTTTGGAGCAAAAAAGTGAAGAAAACGACAAAGTCTCAAAATCCTTGCTGAGAACAGTACCTGACGGCGTCAAGGCAATGCAAGTGACGGCGTCAAGAGTGGCAAAAGAGGTGGATGTGGAAAATACACATGATGGCCCAGAACATTTTCAAGGCAATTTGGCCTGACGGCGTCACCAAGGCCGTCAGGGTCAAAACACATGTGACGGCCCAGAGTAAATTTACACATGACGGCGTCAGAAGTGGATCTAGGCAATACGAATTTTATCTTGGCGGCGAGTTGACGGCGTCACAAGCTAAAACGTGACACCGTCAAGGTGTAAAATCTATATATAGTTTTCTAATTTTCATTCATAAAGGGGTGGAACTTTTGGAGAGCTTCTTTGTATAAACCCTAGACGAATTTTCTATGATAATAAGGGTTTCAACCCTTGTTCCATCCATGCTCAATTGAAGATAATTTTTCCAATAATCATACAATATGTCTATGTGTTGTGTGATTCTATCTTATGCTTTTCTTCTCTTTAACATGCTAGGCTAGGTTTTTCTTGTGTTTGCTTAGATGTAATGAAACCTAGATGTTGATTATTGGTTGATGGTTTGTTTATAATTGTTGTGGATGATTGTATTCGATGTTAGGCTTAAGAAAACTGGCAGACTTTCAATTGGTAACTTGCTTGAACGTCTTAAGAAACATGATCGGAGGTGTACTACGATTTATGGTTGTATTTAATGCCTGAGCGAATTCTAGTGATCCCATGTTAGGAGCTTTTAGTCGGCTCGACATAGGAGTGAAGTAGGAGCTTATAGAATTAAGGATTTCGTACACGGCCCGACGACTAGTATTAAGGAATATAACCCGTCATCCATGCAATTATAACAAGCTAATCAACCGAAAAAAGATATCTAGGGAGTAATGAAATCTAAGTAAACACATTTTCTCTTATTATTGTTTACACCAAAAATTAGTTTTACTTTATTTTATTTTATTTTATTGTGATTGCATCTTTAGTTAATTGGGTTAGTTTACTAGCAACTCCTTCAAAACCCGAGAATTTATTTGCTTTCATAAAAATACAAAAAGAATCATCCCTCACCTTTAGACCTAGTTTAGTAGACTTTTTAATCCTAGCGAACACTATTCCTGAGTTGAATGATCAATCCCCCGGTACTTGTCACTATACTATACTACAACGAACAGGTACACTGTCTGGTGGGGATTGCAAGCTTCTCAAGATCCCTTGAGAGGTAAAACCTTTTGCGAGGGTGCAATTCCACGCATCAAGTTTTTGGTGCCGCAGCCCGAGGAATAGTTATTGTCTAGGTTAGAATTTATTTTTATTAGGTCTACTTGCTAGATTACTTTTGTGGAAACCTAGAAGGGGATTGAATAGTTTTACGTCTCTTTTTTATTATTATTATGAAAACTTAGTTTAGTTTTAAAACTTTGTTTACTTTTAAAACTTTGATTCGATATTATGTGAACTCAAATCTTGAACAATATGAACAACTATATTTAAGTATGAACAATAATAATAATGTAAGCTAAGTATGTGAAATCAACACATGTATAATATAAACAATTATAGCTATATACGAGAGATAAGTAAGTAAATGTTTATTTTGTAATCCTTAATTATATTTTGTATGAAAACTATACTTGATCGAAATGAGCAATTATATGTATGTTACCTTTTTAGTTTGATTGTAAAGACTTTGTTTTGTGAATGAAACTTTTGTTTGATCTTTAAGTGAAATCAACACCAGCACTATATGAGCAACAATATATATACGTCTACGTCTACAAAAGTAATAACGATATAAGCAAGATAATAAGTAAGAGATTGTTAGGAATACAAATATTCCTATAAAAGTCTCGGTCACCTGATTATTGTAATAGCATTAAGTTAGCTCGTAGTTAGTTTATATATTAGTTAGTTAGTAGTAGTTTAAGTAACACCGTGGAAGAAGGACGGGTCTTCACCCACTGTATGCCTGATCCACAGCCCGGGTGTGGGCGTTTGTAGAAAACTATATACACCCCTCTCCACATGTGGAGAGGGTTGGTGCTTTTCATTCTCTTAATCTAATCTTGCATATTTCTCTTCACTTTCTCTCTCTAGAAATTCATCCAACTCACTTTCTCTCTCTAAACTTTTTTCTTGAATTCGAACCATACTTGTATTTATTAGATTGTTAGAATAACCAATAACCTACAAGTGGTATCAAGAGCCGTGGTTAGATTCGGTTGAAATATTGGTTATTGCTTTGTGTGTTTGGTTCGAAGTAGTAGCATGATATATTCTTATTCGGATTTTTTTTGGGTTAATCTTGTTAGTTGTTGGTACTTTCTTGTTTAGGGTTGTTATATTTACTTAAGTTTGAAGTTTGGTTGCTTGAATCGTCCATTTGGTTGGAGTTTTAGTGAAATTCGTGAGCTTAAGTTGCATGTTCTTGGTTGAGGTTTGCTCTATTCTTGGCTGAGGTTAGCTAGTTCTTGGTAGAGTTTAGCTTGTTCTTGGTAGAGGTTAACTCTAAAACAGGTAAAAGACGAAAAAGGACGAAAGTGACTGTTTTGTCTCTATTCTGCGATTAGCTTTGGTCAACTGCGGTTAGATTTGGTCAACTGCGGTTAGCTTTGGTCAACTGCGGTTAGCTTCGGTCAACAGCGGTTAGCTTTGGTCAACTGCGGTTAACTTTGGTCAACTGCGGTTATCTTTGGTCAACTGCGGTTATCTTTGGTCAACTGCGGTTAGCTTTGGTCAACTGCGGTTAGCTTTGGTCAAATGCGGTTATCTTTGGTCAACTGCGGTTATCTTTGGTCAACTGCGATTAGCTTTGGTCAACGGCGGTTAGCTTTGGTCAACTGCGGTTAGCTTTGGTCAACTGCGGTTTGCTCATTACTGCGGTTTGCTTATTACTGTGGTTTGCTCATTACTGCGGTTTGCTCATTACTGTGGTTTGCTCATTACTGAGGTTTCCTCATTACTGTGGTTTGCTCCATTGCGGTTAGCTCCAGCGTTTCAGTTTGACCAAAGTTGACTTTTTACGTCAAAACTTCAAACGGCCATATCTTTAGAACCGTAACTTCGTTTTCAGCGAAATACCTGTCAAAACGACCGGAACAGGCTGAATATTGTGGGGTTTCACCACGAAGTCGTGAAACGAATTCTTCGAGGCCCAAATCACCTCCGGAGTGAAGTTTTTGAGGTTTTAAGTTTTTCAGACCAAAATTTCACCGTAACAAATTGCATCAACCGTACCAAATCACAACTAAGCAACATTAAACCAATCTAACAACCTTCATAACACTCTCAAGCAATCATTACTTCATGGTTTCTTCTTGATTTTGTAAAATCCCGTGAAAGCTTCTATTTCTCGGTTTAAATCATAGAATTGTAAAATCCCGTGCATGGTTACACCATGTCCACTTGTTCTGATTCTTTCATATCAGAGATACTCAAATTGTACGACATGAACGATGTACAAATGATCTCCAACAAAGTACAACAGACTAACCGTTTTGAGTCTGATATTACTATTATGGAATCGTCATGCTCAAATTCTCAAGTGAAAGAGGTTCATCAGCCACTTAAATTACCTGATAATGCAAAGGTTAGTTGCATTGAATGTTTTCGACAACTTCACTCACACCTCTCAGTACTTTTAGAGGGAACTGGATTCAAGATGGGATTCAAACATGCTTTCACAACACTCTTTGGTCAAGATGTTAAGTCTTTCACTTGCACCATGATTCTTAACTTAGATCAACTACAACAACAACTTGTCCAAGGAAAATCTTCTGAAATTGGATCCATGGCTGCCCTTTGTGTAATCAACAAACAACTCCAAGTGTTCTTTGATTCAGAATTCACTCTGGAGTATGACCATTATAGTGAGATGACGAAAAAAGTGTTTTGCTGATCACACGGGAATAGAGGTTGATACGTTCAGAGACACACTCATCCAACTTATGGATAAAGTGAAAAGATTCATTGAAGAAAAAGCACAGCATATAACTGCATATGATGACAAGGTGAAGGCATGTAGGGTGCAATCTTGTGATGGTATTGGCGATTCGGGTATATCATCGGATGTTGGGTCAGTTGTCATGATATGCAATGGGTCAGTGACTGATAAGCCTGACACTACCAGCAGTTCAGTGACTCTTATTGCACATGACATGGATGCAAATTTCAGACCAATAAAAGAACAAGTGTCATGTGCTGAGGTACCCCTAACTGTACATCATAATGTGCTTTTTGATGAACGACTGCATACTGATCAAGTTATGCCCAGTTATGACACATATTTGTTGAAAAAGACTGATAGCAATACCATTTCTGATTTAACAAATATGAATCATAAAGGGGGAGAAAGTGATCAGTATGCTGAACGTGATGATGAGTCAAGTTCTTTGTTTACAGCTGAGTCTTTTAAATCAAATGATATGGTTGATAAAGAAACGTTTAATGAACTTTCAAAGAGATTCTTACAACTTGAAAAACATTGTATTTCACTTGAAATCGCAATGCAACAAAAGGAAGAAAGTTTTCAAACTAACCAACCATGTAAAGATCCGGAACTTCCTGATTTCCGCGAATTCTTTTTGATTAATGATTTGAAAGCTCAGCTAGAAACCAAGAACTTGACAATCAACAACCTGAAAAAACGTATTACTGAGTTATGTGATATGTGTAATGAAGTTAAAGCTAAACATGACTGCAATGTTATTGAATTGGAACATAATGTGGCTAAATTACGTGATGAAAATGAGTCTTTGAAAATTCATTGCAATGAACTATGTGATTCAATCAAAGAAACGAATGCTAAAACTGTTGAGCAAACAACGTCTTTGATTGCAAAAATTGATGAACTCAAAGCTCATGTTCAGGAAAAGGGTTTCACAATAACAGCATTAAAGAACGAGCTAAGAAAAGCAACAGGGAATAGTGTGAACACTAAGTTTGCAAAACCATCAATCTTGGGGAAACCAGTTTTTCAATCGAATAGAAACCATTCAGTTGTTAGACAATTGACTGCGTTTAGATCTGAGAGACCAAAATTTTCAAAAACACGGTTTGCCTCCCAAGTTGATGCGGAACAAGTTTTGACAAAACCAGTCACTACACATTATTGGCCCAAGATTATTGCCTCTAGTTCTTCTAAGCCTTAACAAGTAGTTACTCCTACACCCAGCTCCTCTAGGATTAGTTCAAAAACAGTGTCGAAACCTAGCACTAAGGCTCAAAACACTTATGTTATAAATGACCTGCACAAGAACTATGATCTAGAAAAGGCTAGGAAAAGGGCACTACTTCATAAGGATGGAATCTTAGGTTCTCAACCTTGTATGATCCCTCGTAGGATATTGAGGTACAATGCTAAGGTTCAACCTGTTAAGTCTAGAAATTACAGTAAGTCATCTACAATGCATAAGAAGCAAAACAAACCTAAAACTTCTCCCAGGTGGACACAAACTGCTAAATCTTTGGAGACTAGGAATATCGTTAAGCCTTCCACTATGCATAAGAAGCTTAGTAATCCTAGACCTTGCTATAAGTGGATTCCAACTGGTAGAATTTTTAAGGACATTGGACTTAAGTGGATACCTACCGGAAAGGTGCTTACTGATGGCAATGCCATGGTTGACCATGAAACCCCCAAGGGTTTGGATACTGTTGTCACTAATCTATATATGTGCAATCAAGTTTGTGATGTTAGTGTAGGTAGTCCTTACTCAGTTGCAGGTACATCAACCATTCACTATATGAGAAAACTCAAAGTCTGGAGACCTAAAGCAATCATTTCCCCAGCTTCAGGAGTTCTAGAATGTCGATGATGATGTATGTGCATAATGATGGCTGAATACTTCAGTTCAGCCCTCGTTCTTCAAAGACTATGACGTCTGTTCAGTTCAGTTCAGGCCTCGTTCTTCAACGACTATGACGTTTGAACAAGTCAGTTCAAGCCTCGGTCTTCAATGTTATCATTATGGCGTCTGCTGACAACACTTCAGGCCCCGTTCATCAAAGAAAAGAAAAGTGTACGCTAGAGTGCGCTTTATCTTCTGAAGAAGTGTTATGCTCTTGCTTCTGACCATTCTCAACAACATGATTCATGCTTCCTCCATGTTCGTTCAGTTATCAAGTGGATCTACTCATCTTTGATCGAATTTGTATTCACTTGCTCATTCAAAAATGGCAAACTTCGTATGCAATTTTTGAGGGGGAGAAGGGTGAATGAACTACATGATTGAGTGTATTCTTATTCACATGCTCAATCAAAAATGGCAACCTTGAATGCCATTTATGAGGGGGAGAAGTGTGAATAAACTGCATGTATTTCTATTCACTTGTTCAATCAAAAATCGCATCCTCATATGCAATATTTGAGGGGGAGAAGTGTGAATAAAATACATGTTGATTGATGCGTGAAATGACTCTCCTCTCCTCCTACACCTAATGTTCCACTAACTAAGGAAGACTTATTGTGACTACGGAGTTGATTGGGTATCACATATTTGAGATTGAAGTTGACTTTCACAAAGGTGTGTTCTTAGCTTATCTTGAAGTCGGGGTTGGTTGGATGAATGACTTTCAACGATAACTTGCTCGTGCTTGAGATTTAAGTTGAAGACTTGGTTTATCTAGTTACCAGCAGTCGAGGTGGATGGTTGAAGACCTGGTTAACTATCACTTTAAGGAGTTACGTTGTAGTACTCAGTGTCACACGCCGCTGTCGTTGTGGATAATCGCAAGAGGTGATAATGTCTCATGCTTTGGTTGGGTAGTGAGTACTTAGAGATTTGCTTGGAGCATAAATTCTCTACACCGTTCTTCCAACATTAGTGCAAGCTTAAGACACAATAGCGGGGAATTCTACTTCAGTTTCAGGTTTAGTATATCGGTTTTTCTCCATACGTGGTCATTTACTATTAGCCAGTGGAAGTGAAAAGAGGTTTTATTAAGGGTTGATCTGCAGAGAATTGTTGAAGAGAATTGTTATTGACATCTACTCATGGGGTATTGATTTGTATGTTGCTTTCAGTTGATATGTTTATGTACACATAGTTATGATGATTCCGAGTGATCGTCATCATCATGGAGGGAGAAGAATGTGTACATCGGGGCTTTTATCGAAGAACTGGAAACATTCTAAGTGAGTTGAAAATGTCGACATGACGTTCCCCAAACTAACCCGTGAAGAAGCTACAGATTATCAGTCTATGATCCACTTTACGTTGTGGATGACATGATAAGAGACTGAAGACATTTTGGGCAGAATTGAGAGATACTTCTTCAACATGCATCAATGTTATTTCAAACGGGTCATCAGTTTGGGAGGGAGCAAGTACACTTATGGGCTTACTAATTAGGAGGGAGGATTAACCCAATTAGTGAGCGTTTCTATAGCAGTTGATTCTCACTAATACATCTTAGCTTATTTGGTTCTTCTCAATATTTCAAGTAGATGTTCGTAAAAGTTGTTGCTGATTCTGATGTATCAAAACCAGCAAGGGGGAAGGAGACATACATCCGAATGCATAACGAGTACACATGATGAACATAATACTTCTTCTTAATTGAAGTTATCCCGGGAAGACATATGTCATAACCGTAGAGAAACTCAGTGTCTTAACTCGCAGTGTTTGGTGTATTATTCCAACTACGTGGGGGAAGTGGTCTTCTGATACTTGTGATATGTATTACTTCAGTTTTCAGTGGGAAGAAATATGAGAAGAACAATTGGAGAGTGAGATGATATTGCTTATCGACATCTTCATATGAGTTGATATGATTTATGGTAAAGTGCTTCTGGTTAATGCTTCATGTACACAATGTTATGCTGATTCCGATGAGATCGCAACCATCAGGGGAGAGATTTGTGTACATCAGGGATGCACAACAGGTTTACGTGATCGGGCTTA
This sequence comes from Artemisia argyi, assembly GCA_030686995.1. Lineage (NCBI taxonomy): Eukaryota > Viridiplantae > Streptophyta > Magnoliopsida > Asterales > Asteraceae > Artemisia > Artemisia argyi. Next base: position 57,883,829 of record CM060708.1, on the reverse strand, counting down.
TTCATATATTCCGGAGGTGATATCCGCAGAGATGGTCAGTGCTTCAACCTGTTACTTTGGTGTCATCGTTTCTTCTTCTGTTGGATAAATGCGTACAATATGGATTGAGTTGGTATGTCTAAGATAACTGGAAAGCATTTAGTGAAATGAAGATGTTGATATCTTATTCCCCTGAATAGACAACTGCTCCAAACTGCAAAGTAATGTGAGCATTAAGGACGCACAACAGGGTCATGTGATCGGGCTTCATCATACATTCCGAGATTGATAACCGCAGAGATGATCCATGGTTCACCTTGTTACTTTAGTGCTATCATTTTCTTTGGGTCTTTGAGTGTCATACAATGAGACTTTTTGCGTCACTTCCGCTACTTGGGGAAGTGGTCTCATGAAGATGATTGTCGGTTTGGGGGGAAGCTACCAAAGCTTCACATTGAGGAGACTATAACTCTGCAATTTGGTGGTGTCTAGCGATTAACTCAGTTGTGAGATTCTAGTGATTTGTTAACTACTTGTGTTTGGTGAATTGTTGTGACTTAAGTCGTTTTAATTAGTCTGATTGTAATTTGACGTTGTGAGTTAATCTTTACGACTTGACTTATTACGATCGGATCTATTGTAACTTGACTTGTCGCGACTTGACACTTAATGCTAATTGTCACTTATCCAAGATCTCTCTCTAAGTTTAACTCGCATATTACATCATTCGGTTTCTTTTGTTGACTTTAGTAAAATCCCGGGAGAGAATCGATCTCTCGGTTTAAGTCACAAGAGTTGTAAAATCCCATTTAAGATTTTATCATGGCAGCTACCTCTTCAGACGATTATTCAGGAGCCTGGAAAGCTTTGGTGGTGAAAGTTTAAGAGATGTTGACTACATACTTCTACAACGAGCTGAAAGATAATCTCATTTTGATGCTCATGTCAACATCTCCTTAAACTGTTTGGTATCCTTTGTACATATCTTATACCAATATGTAAATAGAAAAATATAAAACCTATAAAAACCATAAAAATCTGAAAAATCATATAAAATACAAAAATATTCTTCTCACGACATGTCTCTTGTGTAATCAATATTATGTACATTTCTAGAAATGTCATTCAACAATGACACGGAATCATACATATGCTTGAGCAAGAGTTTTTCGGTTTCAAATAAAGTTTTTTTCTAAAACATGTCGGTTCTCAAAACATTCTTGAAAAATATGGCTTGTAGTCATTTCAGGCTACAACCCGGTCTTCAAAAATATGGCTTGCTATTACTTCAGATAGCAACCCGGTTTTCAAAATTAAGGAAAACACGTCACCAAAAAGACGGTTGTTCCTAACAAAGGGTGCCGTTCCTCCAAGCGTGAATTACTTTACATTCATGCACCCTCAATCTAATGTACGCTTCAGTGCATTATTTCTTGATAAAGAAGAGAAATCTTCTTTTTATCGCCAAATACTTCCCCTTCTATGATTTTTCCGGAAAGTGTTTGCACAAAACTTGGTGGTACCATGAGATTTTGATTGAAAATCAAATTGAACTCAAAAGTTTGATAACATTTTCACTCAATCAATGACTTTAATATTTTATGGAATTATTTCAGTTTTAACATCCGTCATTGATTGAGGGGGAGAGTGATTTCTCAAAATTTTATGTATCATCAAAACTCCTCACACCTCGTACATAAAACCTTGCAACAAAATGATTTGTGATGTGTTATGTGTCAGAATGAGTCTACTTTCAAAGAGTTTTCGTTAAAACTTCAAATCTTTTGTAAACTCTTCAAATCTGACACATAACAACCTCCCTCACAGATTGAGGGGGAGCAAGAAAAAGGTTCCGTTTATCAGACAATATTAAAAACTAACCGCATTTCTCTCCCAAACGTTTTCTAACTTCTTTAAATCAATTGAGATCAAAAATCTCGAAAGATTTGAAATTTTTGATCGGGGGAGAGAATGTGATTTAAATATGAAATCTGATATACAAAAGTGATCTTTTGTACTCAATAAATGTGCTCCCACATATGTGCTAAACTCTTTCGAATATCGATGCACATATTGAGGGGGAGCAAAAGGCGTTTGTGGAAGTTATACCAAAGACCGACCATTTGTCTTTATGCATGGAGTTATAAGGTTGGTTAAGGTTAGGTATAAGTTCCCATGATCCACCAGAACCAGAAGGATCTTCCCAGGGACAATCCATAGATAGATTAGAAGTCCTTAGGAATGATTGAAAAAAGGAGTAAAGTGATAAAGGGAAGAGTGCGGACTGAGATAGAGCTAGGACTGGAACAAACCCAACAAGGTCCTAGTGGTGAAGTCTCGGTAAGCACTGAAGGAGTTGAAGAATGAAAAAGAAATGAAATGTGAAAGGGTGAAAAGAAATAGCCCTCCAAATATTCAACCTTAGGGCAGAAACCGGGTTCAATTCATAATCTACTGGCGGTTACTAAGGTAACACCGGTATTGAAGACAAGACGTCATGGACCCAGTGACGCACTGCACTAAACTTCCCAACCACTCAAGTTCTCTTAAAAGAGCTTGTTTCATTCTCACGGGGAACCCTGTGCAATGTATCGACCGCTCATTGCGAGCTATGTTGATACCTAAAACAGGAGACGCCTCCCCAGTCTCCAGGAAAGGATCAAAACGCACTATTGAGTCTAGAGCCATGAGATCATCCATAAATCTCGATAGGACACATTCCAAATATACTTATTGTTTCACATAATGTGGAAAATAAGATAAAATATTTAGAGTCCTACGCATTATCCTTGTGGTATTGCCAGAACATCCGAGTGATATGAAAATATTCACAATGACGATGGAAATCCTTCTAGAGCGAACATCACTCAAGCTCTTGGTAGGTGACATGTGAGATCCATCTTGGATCAATGATCAAGTGACAACTGGAAAGCAACAATGGTGCGATTCAAAGTTGAATCAAACTTGTTCCAGGATATGGATTGACGGATACTTTTGCTAAAACCTCTCAATGTGCTCACCTACTAATCCTTCGAGCACATTGAGTGTGTACAATATCTTTCAAACAAAAGTATTTTTGATGGAAATGTGATTCAAAGTACAAAACTCTCGTCGTGTCTCAAAAATATTTATCATATGACACGCGAGTGATTTCTATAAATCTATTTCTCATCAATCCATGAATGTTTATTCACCGATTCACTCTATCGTGTTGTCTGCTTTGAGACGTTCCGGTATGAGAACATGCTAAGTGTGAAGATTCCAAAGTGGATTCTTTGGAAAATTCATTACTATAAGCTGGAAATTCCTGTCAAGGAGAGTCTTCTTTAAAAGAGACTCTACCTGATCACAGGTCGGTTTTCACAAAACCGGAGGGTAGTCTGTCCTCGCAGAATGAATGACAAAGCCATATTCGTTCTCTATCTTTATTGCTAACTGTTTTATTTCAGGGACACATATAAAGATGGCGTTGATGGCTCCAGTTTCCAGCTGAATCGGGTCAATCCATACCTCATGCTCACACATCCTCCACACTTTCAATGAAGATGAGAGACTTGCTACAACAAATGTTGAGAGACTACCAACAACGTTTCCGCAACTCTGATGAAAAAGTCTCCTGGTCCACAACTCTAATGCAAAGTCTCCGGACACAGAAGGGTGTGAGCATGATGGTCCTTAAGTCACTACATCACATGAAGGCAATACGGCTATGGATAAGCTTGGAGATTTACTGTGGCTGATGATCTCAAAGAAGCTCAACGATCACATATCACTAAGGAACTCAAATCACAAGTTCGCTTGCTTGAAGTACAAAGTGTGAAGTAAAGTGAAGAATCAGATCCTACGAGCTACAGAGACGAAAGAATGCTTAAAGACCAAAGAGCTTAATTTCAAAGGTGACCTCGCTTAGGGGGAGATTGTTAGGAATACAAATATTCCTATAAAAGTCTCAGTCACCTGATTATTGTAATAGCATTAAGTTAGCTCATAGTTAGTTTATATATTAGTTAGTTAGTAGTAGTTTAAGTAACACCGTAGAAGAAGGACGGGTCTTCACCCACTGTATGCCTGATCCACAGCCCGGGTGTGGGCGTTTGTAGAAAACTATATATACCCCTCTCCACATGTGGATAGGGTTGGTGCTTTTCATTCTCTTAATCTAATCTTGCATATTTCTCTTCACTTTCTCTCTCTAGAAATTCACCCAACTCACTTTCTCTCTCTAAACTTTTTTCTTGAATTCGAACCATACTTGTATTTATTAGATTGTTAGAATAACCAATAACCTATAGAGATGGAAAGATCTAATCGCGAGACAAGAGATTTATAGTGGTTCGGTTGCAAGGACACCTTCCTTGCCCTACTCCGCTCCCCGAGCACCTAACTCAAGAGTTTTCTTCACTATGTCAACAAGCTCCTTTATGGCGGAGAAAACCTTACACACCAATTAACACACCACAACTTCGTCACACCTTTTTCACAACTTCTCACAACTACTTCACAACTTCTTCACAACTACTTCACAACTTCTTCATACCTAAGCACTACCTAATCACACTACTTCTTCTTCACACCTATACTACTTGCACACCACAAACAATTCACAACTTCTCTACCTACACACCTTACTAGCCTAACTCCTTATGTTTACTTCTATCTAACCAATATTCACAACTAATACACAAATGTATGAATACTATACAAGTGATGATGCACAAACAACTTGGATGTGGAGGTCACAACAAGTTGTAATACTTCTTGTCTTGAAGGATTGAAGTATTCTTCTCTTGCACTTAAAAGGTTTAAGCTTGGATCACTTGCAAACAAAAGCTTATAATTATATGATCAAAGGGTTTAAGAGAATGGTATAGAAGATTTAGATCAGAAAGTTTATAGTGCAAAAGGTGAGGAAAAATACCAGATTTGAGCCAGTATTTATAGGGAAAAAAACATTGTTTGGGAGTGTGGCCGGTCCCCTTATTTATTAAGGGGGCTGCCCATCCAATTAAGGGGGCCGCCCTCCCAAAACGGTCATAAAATTTGTCTTTTACTGGGGAAGGTTTTTCTGGAACATTTTACCATTTTTTGTTGAAAATTTGAATTCATATATTTATAATGATTTAAACATATTCTTTTATTTCCAAAAATGATTTTGTAAAAAATATAAAATGTTTTGTGACATTTTATAAAAAGTCTAGTGTTTAAGAAAATTGTTCCTTTGATCATAGAATGCAATAAACATTTTATTTATTCATACATTAAGTGATTTGGATGTAAAGAGAATATTTATCACTAAATACTTGTTTACGTCATAATTTTTAGCTCAATGGGTTTACGTTTTGTGATTATCAAAACATAGAGATATCGATAAATGTTAATAATATTTTTAGGCATTATTTATATCAACACCTTTCTAGTAAGATTTTTATTTTTATTTTTATAGGTTTCTTTAGTCTATCTTTTTCTTCGTTCCTTTGTTCGTAACCTTTGCCATCTGCCATCATGGAAGGTGGTAATCTCTTTGATCCCATCAACCCACCACAACAAAACCACCCACAAAACCCACCACTTCCAAACCAACCTCCTAGACCCCAAACCTTAGGAGAGTACTCCCGTCCTAGCCACCAAGGCTATCGAAACACCATTGAGCTCACTCAAGGAGCCAATGTGTCCCCCTTGTGATCCTACACCATCCGGTTGGTGTAAAGCGGATGTGCATTCCATGGACTTCGTTCCGAAGATCCTAATCAACATATCAAGGATTTCCTTAAAATCGTTGATTCCATAGACCTTGATGTTGTAACTCGAGAGACGACCCGATTGCGTCTATTCCAATTCTCTCTACGTGACCAAGCTAGTCAATGGCTTGAGCGTTTACCCGCGGGATCCATCACCTCTTGGGATGATCTCACCACTCGTTTCCTTGCTCAATTCTTCCCACTGGGGAGAACTACTAATCTTAGAAATGATATCTTGATGTTCCAACAACGTCAAGGTGAAACTCTATATGAAGCATGGACTCGTTTCAAGGACTTACTCCAAAAAGTCCCTTATCATGGCATAGATCTTTGGCTTCAAGTCCAAATTTTCTATGACCATATCGATCTCTCCACAAGGCGAACCATTGACCAATCGGCCGGTGGCAAGCTTCGTGATCTAAGTGCGGAAGAATCATGGGAACTCATAGAAGATCTTGTTCTCTATGACAACGAAAGTTGGAATGATCCCCGAGATTTGAACAAAACGGTCAAGGCAATATCTTTGCCTTCGAACAATTCAAGCACTCCTGACCGAAGGATCATGAAACTTGAAGACCAAGTCAAGTTTCTCATGAAATCCTACGAAGCTCCTAAACCTTCAAGCCAAGTGAACAAAATCACTTCTTCATGTGAATTATGTAGTGGTCCCCATGACACTCGTGATTGCATGGAACTCCCCGAACAAGCTTTTACAGATTACGCATCCTCGTGTACCGACGGAGTGGGAGACAAGTGGTACACTTTTAAACCCGAGCAAAACCCTTACGGTGATTCATACAACCCCTCTTGGAAAAATCACCTGAACCTTAGGTGGAAACAAAACCAAAACATGCCCCAAAACAATTCTTCCAATCCACCTAATCGTTACCAATCAAACGGTCCAACCTCTAACCGTACTTTCAACAACAATCCTTCCAACAACTATGGTAGTACCAATAATCTTGAAGGATTGATGTCCAAATTTATGGCATCTCAAGAGGCCCGCATAGCTAAGTTTGAATCCGAATTTAATCAACAACAAGCGGAGATGACCAATAAAATTGACAACTTGTGGAAAGCTCTCAACAACCAAGTGCTAACTACATCAAAGAAGGACACTAGGGACACTAGTAGCTGAACCCAATTTAAGGACCCCTCATCATCTAAACACGTCCACTTTGTCAATGTAGTTACTATTAAGCCGGTTGACAATAATAAGGAAGAAAGTGACACGGATGAGATTAAGGAAGTTGTAGAGAAAAAGGAAGAGAGAGTTGAGGAAGTAGAAAATGTAGAAGAATACTTCAATAGGTTACCACCAAAGAAGAACGGGAATACCATAAGGATCTATTCGATGACCCCGAGACACCATACGTCCTTGGTTCACCACTCATCAAAGCGGGTGATCCCTCTAACATCAACATACCACGCAACATTGGTCATATGCATGTGTGGAGAGCTTACATCGATCATAGGTCTCCCATAAACATTATGACTAGGACCTATTATAATTGGGTAATGAAAAAGCAACTTGGATATAGGATGATGCCCAACACTAGTTGGATGAGTAAATTTGTGGGAAGAGTGAAAGGATTACACATCTTTGTAGGAAACTTCACTTATGTAACCGATTTTGCGATTGTAGAGGATATTTGTCCGGTAATAGATGGTTACCTAAGTCAAGTAGTGTTCGGAAAGCCATTTGTTGAGGCCTCTAAGATGAATTATGACCCGTCCCTAGGGATAGTTAGGTTCATAGATGAGAGCGATGAGATAACTTACCAAATGCCATATAAGATTGAACAATTTCGGCTCTTGTCAAACATCGAAAAGGAACACAAAAAAGCAGTCAACTATAGGAGTGATGAGGATAGACGTAGAGGAGTAGACTATGTTATGAATAAGATATTTGGTTTCTACAAGGAATGCTTGCAACTAGGTCTGGAATACAAAACCAAGATCGAGGATGACTTAGAGACCGTGACCGATGACGAGGTCACGTAATAGCCCATGACTTTGAGTCTAGCTACAAGACACGTAAATAAAGAAAATCGCTTCTTGGGAGGCAACCCATGTTTTATTTGTTTTGTTTGTTTGATTTTATTTGTTTTCGTATGCATGTTTTATTTTTATTGTTTGTGGATCATGATTCAAAGAAAATTGTGAAAATGCTTATTTTGTTTTTAACTTCGTCTTAAATACATATAAAGGTATTTTGCAAAAGCTAAGTGTAAGGGAGATCTAAATTTGTTTATAAGAACGAGATTGAACATGAATCACAACAATATTAAATGAACATGCATATTAGTATTTGTTTGAGTCAAATGCTTGTATCGAGTCATAATGATAATTTTGCAGGATTTCCAGGAATTAAGGCATGAGTGTTTCCAGAAATTTTCCAAAAACTTAACATGAGATTTCTGTCAGAACACTCTGACAACGTCAGGATCATAACCTGACGGCGTCAGGTGTAAAATTCTGGAAATTTTGCAAGTTTTGTTTTTCCACCAGAGTCTAAAAGTTTTTGTTAAATCTTTAGTTTTATAAACTCCAGGAAATCTGCAAATATTCATTCTACAAGCATTATATCTTTAATTGTTTTGTTTTTATTTCTAAGTCTGGAATTACATGTAGTTGTGAGTTTCCTTTGTTCGGTTTGATGCTTTGGGTTTTTTCTGTTTGTTTTCTCAGGTTTAACAGCTTATATTGGACAAGAAGATGATTTATATTTCTGGAGGAAAGATTTCAACGTTCATTTTCTTGGAGCAGGATTTAACCATGTTAACAATTTATCCACATTTGAACGAATCAGGGGAGTATTTGTTTTCATTCTTTTACCTTATTTACTTTTACATCTTTTTATCGAACATTAGGGACAATGTTCAGCTTAAGTGTAAGGGGAGGGTAAATGATGATACTTTTGAGAATACAATTATGCTTGAGTGTGTTTGTTTAATAGTAGGTGTGTAATAAAACTAAGAGAAATACTTGTTAGGGCAATTTTAGCGCCAAATTTAAATTTTTTTATAACATTTAGGAGTGAAGCTTTAGCCTTAATGAGCATCTCATGGATAAGAGTTGTATGACTTGCGCAAAAACCGTACCACTCAGAAAAATTTTCCACCCAAATATGTGAGGTTCGCCTTTAGATTTGTTAGGAAAAGCATTCATTATTAGTGCTTATGAGTGTACCGGTAGTACTTAGATTCTAGAACTTGCGTTAGTGATGCATCCCGAGACCGCTAGTGAGACTACATTCGTGTAGTAGGATTTACTACATGATAAGAGGCATTAGGATCACCCTTGTGTTAAACCCGTATCATAATTACTTGACCATTTAAGTCAATTACCTTGACTAGTAAAGTCAATTAATTTTTCCCACACCTTCGCGTTGTACTCATTTTTAGTACACGATACCCCTAGTATACCCCTCTGAGCCTATCTTTTCGTTTCTAACTTTAAGGATTTTACTTAAAGGAAGAATTTGTTTACAATCCACTCCAAATGTGCAACCAAATCGCCTTAGCCTTTCGTGTATGCACTCATCTTTAGTGCATTATTGTTAATTGTTTAAACCCTTAGTTAATTGTCTAATTGGTTATATGGTTGGTAAGTCGAGTCATATCTTGTACATATTTTTTTGGGACGATTGGGACTCATGGGTAAAGTACTTGTGTTATGCAGTAATGGGGAAGAACATCATATATTACCCCCATATGTGCGTTAATCTTAAAAAGTACTCCAAGTGTTTTGATTATCTTAATTCGAGTTATTAGCATAGTTGATTGTAAAGTATGTAAAAGTTCAATTGTAAGGGAATGCAAATTCCCTATGATATATTATTTTGGATGGTAGGGTAAAAGTGTATGCAAAAAAAAAAATAATAAATAAAAATAAAAATAAATAAATAAATAAATAAATAAAAACGGACTACCATCCCATTTCATTCTATGTTGTTTTATGTTTTTCTTATTTTTGATTTATTAGCTTAAGTCGAGTCTTGGCTTAGCAACGCCATATTATACATGTAATTAACCAAGATGATTAACTCGCCACCAGTAAATATTGCCTTTATCCAACAAAACCGTGTTTACCATATCCCTACACCTCATGGTATAACCCTTTAAAAGGCCTCTTTGATAGTTTATCCTAGGTGCCTACGCCAAGTGGTGGAGGTTTGATCTTTCCCAAGCCTATGGTAATCTATTTGCTATGACAGGTAGTGAGAGATGTTTTCCATTTCCTTATTATGATATATACTTTATTACACCCGAGAGATGTGAGTATCTAAACACTATTTGTGAGGTGCTAGTGTATAACCTCCGTGCTTGTTTTTTGGTTTAAAGTGGAATGATTATTTGTTGTAATTACTTTTATCTTAGTGTTAAATGACCCATAACTTGTATTTTGATTAGAATATGTGGAAAACTAGAAGGGGGGTTGAATAGTTTTCCCCTCTTTTTGATTTTATAAAAACTTGGTTTCTAAATGTTGATTCGAATTTATTCAATTGTTTGTTTGAAAAACCTTTAATTAGAGTTTAGTATGAAAACAACATATAATCAATACGATCAATTATATATGTGAGCTTTTGGATTAGTTTTCAAAACTTAGTTTTATGAATGGAGCTTTGGTCGATCTTTATGTGTGAATAATAATCTATTTGACCATATCATATAATTGTACACACAATCACAATATTAACTTCAATGTACAACACAATTAACATCACAACTATATAAGCAACAACTAAAACATATAGGCAAGCATAGATGTAAAGCGATAAATGCAAGAATTAATGAGAAGAGATAAGAGAAAGGAAATGCAAACCGGACACGAAGATTTATAATGGTTCGGCTACAAGGACACCTTCCTTGCCCTACTCCACTCCCCGAGTCACCTACTCGAGAGTTTTCTTCACTACTCAACAAGCTCCCTTTTGGCGGAGAAAACCGTACACAACTTTTGCTTACACCAATTTACGACACTAAGCTAAATGTCGAGTTCTAATAGTAGCTAGAACCAATCTCACAACACGACTTCGATCACTACACAACTTCTACACGACTTCATGACTTCTTCACGACTTCACGACTACTTCACAACTTCTTCTATACTCCACTACGTATTCACACAGCTACTTCTTCACAACTACATGACTTCTCCACACTACTACTTCTTAATCACTCATTGACTCACTACTAAGTAAGATCATCTTGATCTACTTATTACATATACATAACTCACAACTTCACATAAAACACTAACTACACTCTAATACATCTTTGGCTTTATGATAGGGAGGATTCTTCTCTTGCACTTTGAGTGATGAGGGATTGAATCACTTGAAACAAAGACTAATAAACTTATGACCAAATGATTTAGAAATGTGTTTGGAAAGGATTGGGACTGAAAATTTTTGTGCAAAAGGTGAGGAAAAATCATAGAAATGAACCAGTATTTATAGGCAAAAGTTTCTGACAAATCTGACAAATGGAGCGTGCCGGCCCCCTTAAAATTATGGGGGCCGCCTAGACGAAAATGGCAGTTTTCTTGTCTTTTTCTGGGGAAGGTTTATCTAGTGAAATTTTAACTGTTTTTGGCTAATAATTTGAATTCATATATTTATTATGAATTAAATATTTTCCTTTAATTACCAAAAGTGTTTTTCAAAATATATAAGATGTTTATAACATTTTATAAAATTTGTAGTGTCTAAATAAAATCCCTTACATTTGTTTGTATATACCTTAAATGATTGTTGAAGCATACTTGAGATGTTGAGATGTCGAGGCTTGTTGACGTATGAATGCATAGACGAATTGTGATCACAAGTAACTTAAGCATTTTACGTTATATGTTGTAACTTACATCTTTGTCATCATCAAAACAAGAAGAGGATGTTTAGATTAGATATCGTATTATTCATGCCAACAATCTCCCCCTTATTGATGATGACAAACTATGTAAACTATAACTTATAGTAAAATGTATAAGTTACTTATTTACACTTCTTCTCCCCCTTTTGTCGAAGCAAAAAGGTGGACTCCTAGACGAGACTTCAACTAAACTTCAATTCTTGAAATAAAGAGGCGAGCTTGCATCATCGTAAGTAAAGCCTTGATCATATCAACCTCTAAAATAAGACTCTAGCGAATCCATAGATCAAATAAATTGCAAACTTATAACCTGCATCAAAGGTTAGTTTCTTGCAACGAAAATATATGTAGATAGGGATGTAATACACATCACCAATGCTCCCCCTTGGTGTATGCTCCCCCTTATTTGAGGCATAAAGTAATCAAGCAACGGAAGAGTGCTACAAGGCAAAGTTAGTTGAAAAAGAATGCACATATACATAATGATGATGATGATAGATATATGCATGACACTTATTGGGGAACAAGATATGGATGTCTAAGGTATATGAACGGATATGGATGTCTAAGGTATATGAACTAAAAATATGACACATGCAATTATTGTTTTAAAAAACAACAACCTAAATTCCCAAAAAAAATAATATGACCAACGCTTAAGACATGACAATGATTAGGACCTAATGCAAAGATTCGACCGAAAGATGCCAAAAAAAATATATACTATAAAAGAGTTAAAGAAAAATGAAGACGAGAATGATACGTTTTTTTATTTTATTATTTTTTTTTTAAAACATAGAAAAATGAGGAAGGATGAGCTTGAATGTAAAGGGAAGGTGATGACAAAGGGTTGACAATTATGGTTTAGACTAATATATCGTTTGACAAAGGTGGATGATAGGGAATCATGGGATTTTTAGGTGTTTTGTTGGTTGACGACCAAAGGTGGATATGTGAAATGAGGTGGTGATGACTCGACAACACTTGAAGCTTAGATTTCTTCATTGTGTTCTTCACTTGCTAGAAAGTGGAAATGACGCATTTCGTAATGAAATTCACTTGGATGAGGTGGTGATAACTCGACAACACTTGAAGCTTGGATATCTTCTTTGTGTTCTTCACTTGCTAGAAAGTGGAAAGGGCACATTTCATAAAGAAATTCACTTGACTTTTGACTACATGAACAAACATGTTTATGAGAATATGGATATGATGGTTGCCCTTTGATTCAAATAGCGACACAAGGATGAACATGGGTTTATGTATCATGAGAGACGGTTTGACTTTCAGGGATTTAAGTTTTGGTGGTGATGCCGCACTTATTAGAATGTAGGAAATGGTTAGATGGTTGAATCTTCTTGTGAAGATGGGAAATAAGGATCAAGTGGAGATGACTAGGTGGAAGCGAAAGAGTGATGTTCAAGGAAGGAATTTCTTGGGTAGGAGGTGGTGGTGATACTTTTGGTGGTGGAGACAATTGTGAGTTGATATATCCATTGAAGGATGGAGTGGTGTCATCTTCATTAGTAAGGTCAATGAAGAGTTGTTTTGGTGGTATGATGACAAGTTTTTGTTGGAGATGGTGGTTCTTGGTGGAGGTGACAAGTGGGTGTTGATATAGTCATTGATTGCTGATGATGATGGTATGGAGGAGGTAGAGGTTCCAAGAGTTGATGGTGTTTTGGAAGGTGCATTAGGAGCACTAGGAGATGAGCATTGAGGTGGTGGTGATAGAGTGTTGGTATTATCTTGTGTTAAATCAATGAGGAGTGGTTTAGGAGGTATGATATTGATTCTTGGTTTCTTTGAGGGCATGGAAATTGTGGATGACTCGAGATTGGTAGTACAAAGGATGACTCGGTTTTGGGTGTGAAGTAGAAGGATAAATGTGAGTGATTGTGATTTCCCTTCCCATTAAATTCATGCTCATCCGGACATAGAATGTGACACAAATAAAGACAAACCAACATGAGAACGATGATCTTGACAATGACGCGAAGGATGAAGGATAGCATACAAGGAGGTTTTCCTAAAGGTGGACGAAAGGTGTTTGACATCTATATAATAATAGAGTCATGACTCAAGAAATAGACATGAACAATGAGTGACATTTTAATTTGCATTTTGCTAATTAAAAATATTTAAACATTTCGGATGAAATATTTAAGTTGTCACATCAACTTAGAGAGGTATTAGATTGCAATCTAACTGTCTCTTGACAAAGGAGTGGATTGTTTGGAAGGAAACAAGATGATGAATAGGGAAGTAAGTATGCATGGAGACTCTAGGACACTTAAGACAGTTTTGAGACTAATATGACCTATCGGATTGTGACACTAAGGTTCTCATGAAATAAGGGTGTAGGATCTAAAGGCAAGAAATATAAACCTAGATGAATGAGACATATAGAGTTAAGCATGTAAAGGCATACAATCAAATCACATAGGAGCAAATAAACATCTAGAGACAACATATATGCGATATGCCATAAATCTAGGAATGAAAGCTTCTAATGAGAAGCAAAGTTCATAAAAGTAAGCTTAGCGTTAGGTACATTTAGGAATAGAAATTTAATCAAGTTGGAGAATGAGTATGAGACTATTACTAGTGGTGCTCAATTAAGGCTAAACACGACCATTTTTACGGGTTACACACACCCAACTTCCCACATAGAAGCAATTCAACCGTTAGGTTAAATTGAGTTTCTAGACAATAGGTTCTCCAGTAGTCATTCTCTTTTTAGAAGAAATTAAATTCCTAAAGTTACTTATCTAAGAGTACCAAATATGAAGTTTGCTTGGTTCACTAATGCTTGGCTTAATGTGACTCAAACATCATGTTTTTATGAAGTTAAATCTAGATGATATATTTTATTCATGACCCCAATAGAGACGTGTTGAATGTTTAGGTAAGAGTAAACAAAAAGTTTTAATCTTTTGTTCATGATTTACCGGTTGTTTGGTTTTGATGGCATATTACTTGATTTAATAAATGTGCTAGACTTAAGAGTGCACCTTAGCATCTCTAGTGAAATGAATCTCATTAAGATTATTTATCTTAAATGAGTTTGGGATTCTCAAATGATATCAAAACTAGACATTAATATATTCTTAAACAAATATTATTTTCTATCGTTTTTGCCAATGTTATATATCATACTTTAACTAGTATTTGAAGAAATAAATTTTACTTGTTTATGGATTGTGACAAGTTATTTTTCAATTTTAATAATTTATATTATTTCAAAAAGGAAAGTGTAGTGCATTATCTTGTAACACAACCATTCATGCTACAAAGAAAATGAAATACATAGAATATATAGTGTGTATTATTCTTAAATATGTATTTTATCTTGAAGTAATGATTTTAAGTAGTGTGAGCAAAGTTTACATATGTTGTTAGTTTGCTTATGTTTGGTTTTTCGGATATGACACATTTAACCATTGCATTGCAATGTAAATTGCTTGAATATTTAGGATGAAACATCCAAGTCATCAATCCTACTTCATTGTATATTTTATGCATGTGTTAAACATGTTATTCTAATATTTGGAATACAACTATTGGACAAGTAGATTCAATATGGCATTATCAACACAAGTGTGAGTTATGATCCAATGCATATTCTTTTCATCTACAAAGGATGTAAATATTTTCATATCAATTTAGTGTGATTGAGTATGTAGATTCAAGACTATATCTTTTGTTAAAATTTGATGTAATCTTGAAACTAAACAAATAACAATCCAATTTCTTGTCCACACTCAAAAACATGTCAATTAGATTTGATGAATATATCAACCATAATTTGAATAATGAATTGATATAATATCAAGATCTTTCTTGACCCTCACAAACACTCATTTAAAATAAATAGGCATTTTGATAGTGTGTTCCATTAATCCTAAGATTATTTATGAGTGAGGTTAGTGAATGATTGAAATTTAACTTATTACTTCATATTTGTTATATGTTTTGTTTATGTGAAATACTCTTTATTGTTACTTATTATGAACACACTTAGATTTTGAAAATACTTTTTCTTTCATATAACTACTAATGTGTTAGGTACCCATATTGATTACACACAAGCAAGAATGAGATAGATATAAGCATTTGGGTGATTATGAGAATGAGAGAAATATAATTGCAAGAGTTTCCATATGATATTCAAATAACCAACCAAGTTTACATGTATCCTAAGCTTAGTATATATAGGGAAGGAGTAGGGCAACACTCCCTTCCTCCCTTTTGCTTCTAGGTCGTGGGGTTGGAGGCCCATGGACAAGTTTACATAAGCCTAGTAACATGAAACAATACATAAATGAAATAAATAATAAATAAGCAACCTAACATTATTACAAATGACCGAGACTTGATAAAATACTAAAACTTCGTTCCTAACAATCTCCCCCTAAGGGTCGGTCATCACGGTTACTTGACGTCTTTGTCATTTTTTCATCTTTGACTTTCACAGCTTTAGATGTCTTTCAAAAAATCATTCATCGTTCTTTGTTCTGTATTCGTTGTTGTTGTAATAGTGATCAAGTTATGAAGTTGTCTACCTTTCGTCACTTCCACGTCTGTGGTGGTAGTCCGTCATTCCAACATGCTCATACATCTTTGAATTATGACTTATATATGCACTTAGTTCCCTTTCTTTTACTTTAGATCTTTAGTCTTTATACTTCGTAGATTCTTCTTTTTGGCGTAGAATCTTTCTTTGAAATTTGTGTTGCGTTGATCTTTGAGGGAGCTTTTGATGACATCAAGATGCATGTATGAGCATGTGGAATCCGTCGCCATGGAGAAGATGTGTACATGCGGGTAAACAGTTAGCAATAAAATATACGGTACTTACAGATAAGGAATTAGAGATCGTCAACAGCATAGTGTAAAGACTCCTTCTAACCCTTATCAAGGCCGTTCCCATGTCAGATACTCCCGAAGGAGCTTACAAGACCTACTAAGTAGCTCAATGACTGGGTGAGTCGCTGGGGATCACTCCACGACTGTAGACCGCTAACAAACCACCACAAACACTAAGCGTAACCCACAAGGAGTTACCGAAGTGACCTGCTGTCAGGGCTGTTTGATGTTGACCCTGGCAGGATTTCCGTTCAATCATTGAGAAATACTTATGTAAATTCTCTCATAAACGTTCTCGGCAGATTGCTAAGATCTGTGAAGGACTCGATAATTTACAGCTAGTGTCCATTGATGTAGAACACCAGTTGTAGAAATACTAAGTGTTCCTATGAGATCTTTGATGTATCTCATGGCTCTAGACTCGAAAAGTGCACACTTAGGTTTCCTATGCGGAGACTAGGGAGGGGCCTCCTGCTTCAATATCAACCATCTCTAAGAGATAGGTCGATAGATTACACCGGTTCCCCGTGAGAATGAAACAAGCTCTTTTAAGAGAACTTGAGTGGCTAGAAGGTTTAGTGCATTGCGTCTTCAATACCGGCGTCACCTTAGTAACAACCAGTAGCATATGAATTGAACCCGGTGTTTGCCCTAAGGTTGAATATATGGAGGGCTATTACTTTTCACCCTTTACTTTACTTTTCTTTTTAATTCTTCAACTCCTTCTTTCCCTTTCATTCTTTTCTCCTTTTATCGTATCATACCTAAGGACTTCTAATTCTAACTATTGGTGATGTCCTTGGGTAGATCCCTCCGGCTCTGGCGGATCATAGGACGGTTTTTCCTATCTTAATCACCTTATAACTCCATGATTATCCGAAAAAGTGTTTGTGACTATCAAACATTTTGTTTAACACTTTGAGAGTTTTGTGTTAACTTTTGAAGGGCTCCCCCTTCACATATGCTCATAAGTATTTAATAAATTTGCACATGTGGGAGGAGCAAGCACTTTTTGAATTGATCCGCTTTCAGTGAACAAGACCGATTCGAGACACGCTTACGTCACTAGTTATACTAGCTTGAAGTTATTACCCGGCCTGGTCAAGCCACAGAAAGTTTCTCGAAACGGTACATTTCTACTAAGACAAATCCTTTTCGAGACACGCTTACGTGGCTAGTTAAAGAGTTTCATTGTCAGTTTTTAGGTGATAACTAGCTCTAGTAACTAACTTGATGTCATTACCCGTCGAGGATAAGTCCTTTCGATTATTAACTTTTATGTTTCATCAATTCTTGGGTGAATCTGAGTCTAGCTCGCATGAGATTTGACATTTAAACAACTTTGAACTTTCATATTTTAATCACATTCACTTTTTCTCCCCCTCAAAAATAGCATATACGATGATATTTTTGACAATATTTTGATTAAAATATGTCTTTTGAGTCTTATGGGGAGAATTCAACAAGAACTTTTGATTTCAAGAACGATGATTTTGTTTCAAGTGCTCCCCCTCAACAAGTGAATTCTTATTGAGGTGAAATACTTGACTTTTGAGCAGAGTTATGAAAATCAGAAAATGTTTGATTAACTCTACTCAAAAGTAAGAAGCCTTCGCTCCTTATATCAGGATTGAAGCACTGATGCATACCTTAGGGTCCTTTCTTTACAAGAATGGGTTGTACACTGTTATGTGTGCACAAGCCATTGTTTTTAATACAAAATTTGTTTTCTTTTAACAAAGTACTCCCCCTCAAATAATGAAGTTTGTTCGAGAGATAGTCTTCTTGAGCAGAATATTGAACCGTATTTAAGAAATACTTTTAGAAAATTCGTGAGATGATTCTGCTCAAGGTTTTAGAAAACACAATCAAGTATTATACAACAAAGAATGCTTGAATATCATATTAGACAACAACCTTCAGGACTGAAAGCCTTTGTTTACCAAAATTTGAAATCCATTTGTGGGTTGTGTCAATCCGATTTAAAAGATGTTGAATTCCAACGAGGATCGAAAAATCTTTGTTACATTTTGAAATAACACTCTTTGAATCAATGTAAATTTAAAACATTTTTACTTTGAAAGTTGTTTGAGACCCGGAGTCTCTCTTTTGAGTTTTAAAATCTGAAGAAGAAGATTTCCATCTGAAGTTGAACCACATGGGTTCTTTTTAAAGATTTGTTTTTTTGATGAATGGAAAACTTCCGGTATTTGGGATTTTCAAATCAGAGTCATTCTTTTATTGTAGCCAAAGCATTCTAGATTATGAAAAAAATTGAAAGGTTTTGAACGAATTTGCTTTGGTCTTCACACTTGCTTTACCGGTCTAAAACAAGAGTGTAGAGTTTGGAAAAAATTTGTTTCACACCATTTTGAATCCTTTTCCAAGTTTAGCCTTTTGACACATTTAGCCCTTTGTCCTCAAAATATGCTCCATAAGAAACATTTTGACAATTGTTGAAGTTTTGACTTTCAATGGAATGACATGTACTTGCTCACTAAGACAATGCATCAGGCACAAACAAGTATACGGATGAATCAAGAAACTCATTCTAAATCTATGAAAAATGCTCAGAATTCTCAAATTTACACATAAGATCACAGATTAATTCATTCTTTCACTCGAAATTTCCCAATTATTATCATGGTTTGGGGTTATGATTTAAGACTTTGCACGCATGTTAGCATCAAAATGCAAGAATATTGTACAAACAAATGCCCTAGTAGTAGCAGCAAAGACATCGACATCTTAAACCCTAAATCACATGATTTCAAACCTATGTTGTTTCTAATCGAGCAAACACACCAATCGAGCATTCTTTAGTGTTCTCTAAAGTTATATGAAATAAATAATTAGACTAACCACATAAAAAAGAAATGCCCCGATCGATAATTACATAAACCCTAGTTTCTGATTATGCCTTTGTGACCGTTGAAAATATTTGAAACATTTAGGGAACGATTAGACAACAACCATAAAGAAATTTGAAACTTACAATTGTGGAAAAGATCGAAGATAAAAAAATCGTTAGTCTGATTCATTGACATTTTAAATTACGTGTGAAACTTTTGAGAATATTGGTGGAAACATTTATTAGAGCCCGTTTTACTTTTCATGCAACGTCCTTTTACCTAAGTTTAAGATATTTGTGAATCTTTACTCATTAAAGGTTAATTACTTTTCCATTTGAAGTCCAAACTAGATTAATTTGGGATCGTTGCAGAAAAATCTCTTTTCTCCCCCTCGAATTAGCATTTATTTTGTGAAACCTTTGTGCACATTTCATTCTTGAGATCATAGAAGTTTTTTTGAAAATGAGTTTTTAATCCGAATGGTGAAGAAACATTTTATCCTTGAAGAATAATGATTAGATGTATAAACTTCATGATTTTGTGAAAAAATTTTCTCCCCCTCAAAACATGTTCCATTTTGACAGTGTAAAGCAAAATTTGTTTTAATGGAGGAACATAGTTTTGAAGATACGAAGTTTGTACACAGAGAAAGAAGATTTTTTTCCTTTTTTTTTTTTTTTTTGTAGTTTTTGTATTTTCTTTTTGATAAAATATTTACAAAAAGAGTTTGATGTTTGACTCTCTTAGGTTTTAAGAAAATTTTGCAAATCATTTAGAGTCAAACACCACATACCAATTTGGTGAACTAAATCAACAAACCTTGATGGAGGTAAAGCCTTTGTAAACAAGTCCGCCAATTGGTATTCAGTACCCACAAACTCTAATTCAATTGTACCCTTTTCGACATGCTCTTAGATGAAATGGTAGCGGAGAGCAACTTGTTGGGCTTTGGAATGATGAATGGTGTTGCACGAGATAGCAATAGCACACTTTGAGTCGCAGTACATTGAGATCTAGTCAAATACATAGCCGTAGTCCATGAGCTAAGTTCTCATCCAAATGACTTGAGCACAGAAAGTAGACATGGCTACATACTAAGCTTTTGTTGATGACAGTGATGTACAATCCTGCTTCATTGACTGTATCCCTTTGTAACTAAAGAAGATTTGTTGCGAATCACTGTGCCTTCTGCGTCCAACTTGTTTTCCAAATCCATTTAAGTCCAATGGTGTGTCGAAGGGTGATGTTGGTAGTATGCATATCAGACGGATCCAAATTGCGAGAAGACGACTCCATTATATCAGGAACAGTTGGAGTCGGTGCAAATGGATTGAAGAAAGTATTTCCATCATAATCTGCAAGTTGTGGTACTGATTGTTGTTATGGATCTTCAGCTGATTATCTAGAGTCGGAAGCGGTTTGTCCTGCTGTTGTTGGAGATTCACTTGGAGGACCGACTTTCTCAACAGTGGTTGTTGAATTTTCTCAGTGTGTGCAGCGAAAATTGGTGAGACTTCTTGAGGACGGTTTTCAATTGAATCATCAAACAGTTGAGCAAACAGGGTTTCCAATTCCTTGCGAGAGAGTGACAATGGTTCAGCCAAAGAATCCGGAAAGTTTAGACGGTTGGATGCGGGTCCTAAGCTGTTGTGCTTAGAAGCCATAGCTGAAGTGCTTTAAACGGTTGATTACGGGTCCTAAGCTGTTGTGCTCAGAAGCCATTGCTGAAGTGCTTTTAAACGGTTGGCTGCGGGTCCTAAGCTGTTGTGCTCAGAAGCCATTCGATTAAGCTCGGGTCCGAAACTGATTTGTTCCGAAGCCATTCCTGTTATATCTGAAAAGAAGAAAGAATAGACAAAACAGAGAACATGGATCCCCAAGTGTAATTGGGTTCCGGATGTTAGCAGCATAAAGATGTAGTGTCAATTATCTTCTTGACACTCGAACACACTATATCAATGATTTCCTTTCTCGCCTCAGGGATAGATGTTGTGGATTTCACATTAGTTTTGGTGCAACTATCTAAAATTTTTCCTGTAGGAATCCACCTAAGACCAATCGATTTGAAGATTCTACCCGTGGGTACCCACCTAATGTTAGATCTCGGAGATGTTTTCCTTTTAGATGCAGTAGGAGCATCACTTGGTTGAGAAAACCTACATCCTATATTGATCCACTTCTTAGGTTTCTGACTTATGACTTTTGGTTCAACGGGTTTGTATGTCTTGGTCGATTTAGCCTTTTCAAGTAAATTTCCCTTTTGAAGATATTTTAAAGCACAAACAACATGATTATTTACGCAACTACTCTTAGAAGCTAGCCAATTCTTATTAGTTTGTTGATTACTCTTAGGTTTTGGTGTGCTACTACAAGCAGTGTTCTGTACTACAGTGGAAGGCATCACACGAGGTTTTGAACCTAAAATTCCATCCTTTTGAAGTAGCGCCTTTTTCCTAGCATTTTCTAGATCATAGTTCTTGTACGTGTCATATGTGCCATAAGACTTTTTACTTTTAATGCTCATTTTAGACACTGTTTTCGAACTAATCCTAGATGAGCCAGGTATAATCACGTGTTGAGATTTCGCAGACACAGATGCATTTTCCTTAGGCCAAGAATGTGGAGTGACTGGTTTTGTCAAATTGTTTTTCTCAACAACTTGGGAGGCAAACCGAGGTTTTGAAAATTTAGGTCGTTCAGATTTAAATGCAGTTGGTTGTCTAACCACTGATTGTTTTCTGTTTGTTTGAGAAGGCGGTTTCCCCGAGATTGATGGTTTTGCAAACTTAGTATCCACACTCTGGCCAGTCAGTCTTCTTAATTTGTTTTGTAATGCAGCATATGCAAACACTTTTGCTTGAATTTGACCTTTTAAAAGCTCATTTTCTTTAACTAATGTATCCACACGTTTACTTTGTTCATTCAAAAATTGACCATTGTTGCCCGAATTTAGAGATTCGTTTTGCAATTTAAGTTCAAGTGAGATGCAATGTGCTTCTAGTTTTGAAAAATCTTTATGAAACTGGGCATGGTCTTTTTGAGAAGAATGTTTTCAGACTCAAGAGTTTGGTATGATGTTTCAGTTATTGGATTATCAGGTAAGGACTCAGACTCAGAATATTTGTCAGGACATTGAACAACATTCTGGTCAACCTCTCCTTCATTATTGAAGTTAGGTTGCACAGATTGTTGTTTCTCATTTGCAGGCATAATATGATCAACAGTAGATTGTACCTCAACCATTTGCTCTTTGTCAAAATTAGGTTCTGTGTCATAGATGGGTATGACATCTTTCTCAACCATATGTTCTTTGTCAAAGTTGGGCTCTGAGTCATAGAAGGGTCTGATCTCTGCATAGTCTGCATCTGTATCATTCCCCAATCTGCTGTTGTCATCCTGCTCTTCTGATTATGTCCCATCGCTTTCCATGACACCCAAATTAGCTTCCAATACTTTAACCTCATTTCCTGCATTAACGACATCTGTAGTATTCTCACCATTCCCAACAAGCCTTTCAGCATTCCTTCCTTGTCTATCAACTCTTCGGGAATTATGTAAATTCCTTATCATAGTTTGTACGAACCCCTTATAAGCAAATGCTATAGCTGTATTATTCATGTGAGATTCCTGCATGTTTGCCATTAACATCACATATGCAGTATTGGCTTCCAAATCTGCATATTCATCATCATATGGAATATCTCCCATGACACTTTACAAATCAGCATTGAGATTACCTCCTTCAACTTCCATTTGACTAAGTGTGGCATTGTATTCAACAGTAGCGCCAAAGAGTGGAGTTGAATCATAATCTTAAGCTTCCACATCTGCAATATTTTCCGTATATGCCATGAATGCCATGCTTGGTTCGATAAGATCTTCTTCATCGTCAGTATCTTCCATTGTGTTAAAGCATTC
Source organism: Artemisia argyi (assembly GCA_030686995.1). Taxonomy (NCBI): domain Eukaryota; kingdom Viridiplantae; phylum Streptophyta; class Magnoliopsida; order Asterales; family Asteraceae; genus Artemisia; species Artemisia argyi. The sequence continues at coordinate 57,860,594 of CM060708.1, read as the reverse complement.
ATAAGTTGAAGTCATCATACATTTGCCTTTATCAGAAGATACTTGTCCAAGCTTCACAAGATTTTGCAGAAGTGATTGTATATGATTATATAGCGTTGCAGGAGGGTATTGTGGAATGAAGATAGGCTCAGTTGCATTTGGAGGATTGAAGATGAGACCATTTGGAGTGTAAATGAAGGATCCATGGTCAACAGCTGGAGATAGTGGAGCAGGGAGGATGATCTTCAGAGGATTCATGCTTAAACAGGATTCAAGAATTTGCTTCATTCTGATGTGATGAAGTTCTTCTGTACGATGCATAGCTTCAATATATTTCCACATTTCATAAGCACTGGCTTGAAAGTCCATATTCATGTAAATTGAGTTGGGAAGGGCTAATGTCATGAACCATGCCGCTTGTTAGTCAGCATCGTACTGAGAAAGTTCAGTATCATTCAAATCTTCATTAGTTTTTAGTCTGATAATTCCTGTTGAGTCAGCAAGAAATATCATTTTGTATGTACCATCTTGAATGGATTTAAGCATAAGATCTGCAGCAGGACGATTTGTGAGCCATTGTAGAAATCTCCATTTCCAATTAGTATATGTTCCTGGTAACAACATTGGAGGCCTTGATTCATTGCCAAATAGCAGAACTTGACGAATGAGGGAGCTGTGACTGTGTTGTTGATGATACTGTTGCTGATGAGAATATTGGTGAGGAAGGTAGTTGGCAGAAGATACTTGAGACATTGTAAACGACATTTCTCTCCTCCTTGATTGTTGCGATGTAATCGAAATAATCAAACAAAAATGTAAAACCAAGGTCGAAATAGTGATTTCAGATTTTCCCTCCAAAATTAATTTGAAAAATTTTCTGTTCCAAAATTTTGAAAATCACTGTAAAATGCTATTCTAAGGTCACAGGAAAAATTTGAGTTTAAAAAAAATTTGCCGCCAAATTTTACCCAAAAAAATTGAATTTTTTGGCCAAAATTTTCACCGTTATACCAAAATTTGAATTTCGCGTAAAAATTGAACGTTTAGTCTCCTGTAAAAAATAAATTTTACTCAAATTTTCCCGCCAAAAAATAAAAATTGATATATATATATATATATACATATTTTTTTTTCTTTTTTTTAAGTAAGAAGATGTTAGAAAGAAACTTGTGTGATAGATGGATCTTATAGAAGGTATAGATGTAATGCCAATTCTCAAAACTTAGACAGAAAGCAGTTCTCGAAAGAATTTGAGAGTTCTCGAAAAATATGGAATCTCGAAACTTTGGTAATTTCGAAACTGTGTTCTCGAAAAACTTTGAGAGTTCTCGAAAAAATATGTAATCTCGAAACTTTGGTAATTTCGAAACTGTGTTCTCGAAAAAATGAGTGTTTTCGAAACTTTTGTGTTTTAGAAACTTTTCAGTGTTTTAGAAACTTTTCAGTGTTCTAGAAACTTTTCAGTGTTTTAGAAACTTTTTAGTGTTTTAGAAACTTTTCAGTGTTTTAGAAACTTTTCAGTGTTCTAGAAACTTTTAGTGTTTTAGAAACTTTTCAGTGTTCTAGAAACTTTTCAGTGTTTTAGAAACTTTTCAGTGTTCTAGAAACTTTTCAGTGTTCTAGAAACTTGGCACCAAAAACTTTCTAAATTATACAATTTAGAGAGTATACCACGAGTCGAAGTGTTTTCTCACTTATACAAGCAAGGGAAACACCGAGTAAGCAACGGGAGCAAGTGTGTTCTCGAAACTTTGTGATTTAGAAACTCGGTGATTTAGAAACTTTGTGATTTAGAAAAATGGTACAAGTGTGTTCTAGAAAGTTTGCTAGAATTATGATTTTGCAAAAAGCTCACCCAAATGAAGTTTGTATTCCAAGATTCTTGTACTTCTAGTTATAAAAACACCAAAACTTAAAGAAAGTTGCAAACTTGATAATTTTTATGAAAATTTTTTGTGTTCTAGAAAGTTTGCTAGAATTTTGATTTTGCTAAAAGTTCACCCAAATGAAGTTTGTATTTCAAAATTCTTGTACTTCTAGTTATAAAAACACCAAAACTTGAAGAAAGTTGCAAACTTGATGATTTTTATGAAAATTTTTTGAGTTCTAGAAAAAAGTACAAAATCAAGTACGAAATTTTTCTAAAACCCCAAATTTTTGAAAAAGACTGAAACTTTCTTGTTAGAAAAGGTTTATAACACTAGTTTGTAATCAAAAAAGTGTTAAAAGCCAAGAAAAACAAGAAAAGTAATGATCTTTTTAAACAAAAACGTTTAGAAAGCCATAAAAAAAATACAACCAAACTCAAATCACTTTTTTTGAAAGAAAGTTTGACACTTTTTTGTTTGTTATGATTTGTAGCACAAGTTTGTAAGCAAAGATGTGATAAAAACCAAGAAATAAACAAGAAAGTACAAAATTTTCACAAAAAATCGAGTAGAAAAAGAGGTTTTGGATCGGATTCAACTTAAAAACAAGAACTACACCTTCTTCCGGCGAATGATACCAATTGTTAGGTACCCATATTGATTACACACAAGCAAGAATGAGATAGATATAAGGATTTGGGTGATTATGAGAATGAGAGAAATATAATTGCAAGAGTTTCCATATGATATTCAAATAACTAACCAAGTTTACATGTATCCTAAGCTTAGTATATATAGGGAAGGAGTAGGGCAACACTCTCTTCATCCCTTTTGCTTCTAGGTCGTGGGCTTGGAGGCCCATGGACAAGTTTACATAAGCCTATTAACATGAAACAATACATAAATGAAAATAAATAATAACTAAGCAACCTAACATTATTACAAATGACCGAGACGTGATAAAATACTAAAACTTCGTTCCCAATATAATGTTTTACAATGATTCAATTTCTCTTATTAAATAACTTAAGGTAAAATAAGGTAATTTGTTGAAAATATTTAAGCGTTTGTTGAAAATAGATTAGATTGTTTGAAATATTTACGTAACTAGATTTAACTCATTTACAAGATGTTTAAGTAACATTAAGCCATTTATACCAATATGCAATGCAAGACTAATTATGCAAACTTAACGCAAGAAATTTAGCATAAGATCTAGTTAGGCAAAAACGGACAACTAGCTACGAACTAATAGAGTACATGGCACATATGCTAAGATATTCAAATAGCTAAATTACAAATAGCAACGATTATCTAATATACTCTATTAACAAAATAAAATCACAAATGAGTTCACACAACACATAAAACACTTGTCGTCGTTTTGTGTATTATATATACCAATGTTTACTTAGCTCGATTTTTATTTGAAAATAAAATAGTTTCCTACCCATTTTAAAATTTAATTAAGATCAATATTTTGAAAGCATAAATACTTAATTTTTCAAAGATATACCGACTAGGAATGTCCGACTCGAAGGAAAAGGTAAAATACAAGTTTTATGTTAAAACGAGACTCAAATTTTTGACTTCCGTGTAGTATTTTGACTTTCTGACTTATTTAAGTTTGTAATAGTTACTTGTAACTAATTTTAAATAAAAGTAGACTCAATTACCTTTAAAACGCCGGGTGGCACGACTTCTACGGAGTTACGGTTATTTTTATATGATTTTTCAAAGTTTCTGAAAAAGTTACGAACAGACAGGCGGACTCCTTAAATTTAAGGAGACCGCCCAGTATTTAGGGGGCCGCCCAGAAAATTAGAGGGGCCGCCCATCTGATACTCAAAAATGCATTTTTGTTTAAAATTATTTTTTAACTTTGCGGAAATGTGTGAATCTTTCTTAGTTTAATACTGAACATATAACACTTTATTTTAAGCATAATTTTATTTCGAGCTAGTATAATCAGTGTATATAACATCAAAACTAATACAATTTAATCAACAAAACACTTTTCATATTTAATCCTCCTTAATAGGTAATTTGATGCATGGATCCTACTCAATTTTTAAAACCATTTGTTTTGAAAATTAGAGTGACGTGGCTCTTGATACCAATGGAAAACTAGTGGGGGAGGGGGGGGGGGGGGTTGAATAGTTTTCCCCTCTTTTTGATTTTATAAAAACTTGGTTTCGAAATGTTGATTCGAATTTATTCAATTGTTTGTTTGAAAAACCTTCAATTAGAGTTTAGTATGAAAACAACATATAATCAATACGATCAATTATATATGTGAGCTTTTGGATTAGTTTTCAAAACTTAGTTTTATGAATGGAGCTTTGGTCGATCTTTATGTGAATACGTTTTCCTTTTAAATTCTTAAAACGTTTTGTATCAAATTATCTATCAAGTTAAACTCAATATAAGAAGTGTGAATAATAATATATTTGACCATATCATATAATTGTACACACAATCACAATATTAACTTCTATGTACAACATAATCAACATCACAACTATATAAGCAACAACTAAAACATATAGCAAGCATAGATGTAAAGCGATAAATGCAAGAATTAATGAGAAGAGATAAGAGAAAGGAAATGCAAACCGGACACGAAGATTTATAGTGGTTCGGCTACAAGGATACCTTCCTTGCCCTACTCCACTCCCCGAGTCACCTACTCGAGAGTTTTCTTCACTACTCAACAAGCTCCATTTTGGCGGAGAAAACCGTACACAACTTTTGCTTACACCAATTTACGACACTAAGCTAAATATCGAGTTCTAATAGTAGCTAGAACCAATCTCACAACACGACTTCGATCACTACACAACTTCTACACGACTTCACGACTTCTTCACGACTTCACAACTTCTTCTATACTCCACTACTTATTCATACACCAACTTCTTCACAACTACATGACTTCTCCACACTACTACTTCTTCCCACTACTTCTTACTCACTCATTGACTCACTACTAAGTAAGATCATCTTGATCTACTTATTACATATACATAACTCACAATTTCACATAAACACTAACTAGACTCTAATACATCTTTGGTTTTATGATAGGAAGGATTCTTCTCTTGCACTTTGAGTGATGAGGGATTGAATCACTTGAAACAAAGACTAATAAACTTGTGATCAAATGATTTAGAAGTGTGTTTGGAAAGGATTGAGACTGAAAATTTTTGTGCAAAAAGGTGAGGAAAAATTGTAGAAATGAACCAGTATTTATAGGCAAAAGTTTTTGACAAATCTGACAAATGGAGCGTGCCGGCCTCCTTAAAATTAAGGAGGCCGCCCTTATAATTAAGGGGGCCGCCCAGACGAAAATGACAGTTTTCTTGTCTTTTTCTGGGGAAGGTTTATCTAGTGAAATTTTAACTGTTTTTGGCTAAAAATTTGAATTCATATATTTATTATGAATTAAATATTTTCCTTTAATTACCAAAAGTGTTTTTTTTAATATATAAGATGTTTATAACATTTTATAAAATTTGTAGTGTCTAAATAAAATCCCTTTGATCATAAAATGTATTAGACATTTGTTTGTACATACCTTAAGTGATTGTTGAGCATACTTGAGACGTTCAGATGTCGAGGCTTGTTGACGTATGAATGCATAGACGAATTGTGATCACAAGTAACTTAAGCATTTTATGTTATATGTTGTAACTTACATCTTTGTCATCATCAAAACATGAAGAGGATGTTTAGATTAAATATCGTAATATTCATGCCAACAAAATAAAAGCGCATTTGCTTGAGGACAAGCAAATCTCAAGTGTAAGGGTATTTGATAAGGCAAAAAGTGTACCGCTTTTGGGGGGTCATTTAAGCCCGAATTCGTAATTATTTGATCAATTATTGCCCTAAATCGTTTCTTTTGTCATTTTAGGTACTTTTGAGAGGAAATTTATAAAAGGAAACATTTTGGACGTTTTTAGAGTAAAAAATGAAGAAAATGACAAAGTCTCAAAATCCTTGCTGAGAACAGTACCTGACGGCGTCAAGGCAATGCAAGTGACGGCGTAAAGAGTGGCAAAAGAGGTGGATGTGGAAAATACACATGACAGCCCAGAACATTTTCAAGGCAATTTGGCCTGACGACGTCACCAAGGCCGTCAGGGTCAAAACACATGTGATGGCCCAGAGTAAATTTACACATGACGGCGTCAGAAGTGGATCTAGGCAATACGAATTTTATCTTGGCGGCGAGTTGACGGTGTCACAAGCTAAAACGTGACGCCGTCAAGGTGTAAAATCTATATATAGTTTTTTAATTGTCATTCATAAAGGGGTGGAACTTTTGGAGAGCTTCATTGTATAAACCCTAGACGAATTTTTTGTGATAATAAGGGTTTCAACCCTTGTTCCATCTATGTTAAATTGAAGATAAGTTTTCCAATAATCATACAATATGTTTATGTGTTGTGTGATTCTATCTTATGCTTTTCTTCTCTTTAACATGCTAGGCTAAGTTTTTCTTGTGTTTGCTTAGATGTAATGAAACCTATATGTTGATTATTGGTTGATGGTTTGTTTATAATTGTTATGCATGATTGTATTCGATGTTAGGCTTAAGAAAACTGGAAGACTTCCAATTGGTAACTTGCTTGAACGTCTTAAGAAACATGATCGGAGGTGTACTATGATTTATGTTTGTATTTAATGCCTGAGTGAATTCTAGTGATCCCATGTTAGGAGCTTTTAGTCGGCTTGACATAGGTGTGAAGTAGGAGCTTACAGAGTTAGGGAATTTCGTACACGGCCCTACGACTAGTATTAAGGAATATAACCCGTCATCCATGCAATTATAACAAGCTAATCAACCGGTAAAAGATATCTAGGGAGTAATGAAATCTAAGTAACATATTTTCTCTTATTATTGTTTACACCAAAAATTAGTTTTAGTTTATTTTATTTTATTTTGATTGCATCTTTAGTTAATTGAGTTAGTTTACTAGCAACTAATTTCGCCCACTCCTTCAAAACCCGAGAATTTATTTGCTTTCATAAAAATATAAAAATACAAAAAGAATCATCCCTCACCTTTAGACCTAGTCTAGTAGACTTTTTAATCCTAGCGAACACTATTCCTGAGTTGAACGATCAATCCCTCGGTACTTGTCACTATACTATACTACAACGAACAGGTACACTTCCTGGTGGGGATTAAAAGCTTCTCAAGATCCCTTGAGAGGTAAAACCTTTTACGAGGGTGCAATTCCACGCATCAATGAGTCCAAGAAGGAACAAATGGACATAGTTTTGAGGTTTGTTGACAATGAGGGGGTTATAAGAGAGAGGTTCTTAGATTTGGTACATGTACATGATACTTCATCAGTAACTCTTAAAAAAAATTCTGGAAACAACTTCTAAAGTACGAGTTTGATACTAGTAAAATCCGTGGCCAAGGTTACGATGGTGCTAGTAAAATGAGAGGGGAATGAAATGGCTTACAAGCTCTTGTTGTTAAAGATTGTCCTTATGCATACTATGTTCATTGCTTTGCTCATCGGTTACAACTTGCTTTAGTTGCTGCTGCAAGTGAAGTTATTCCGGTTCATCAGTTCTTCACAAAATTATCTTCCATTATAAATGTAATTTGTGCTTCTAGTAAGCGACATGATGAGTTACTGAAAGCCAAATCAACTGAGATTGAACGCTTATTGGAATTTGGTGAAATAAAACGTGGTAGAGGGAAAAATCAGGTTGGGACTTTAAAACGAGCTAGTGATACAAGGTGGGGTTCTCATTTGTATTCAGTTGAAAACTTTCTTAGGTTGTTTAATCCTACTCGCGTTGTTCTTGAAAGTATAATTAGAGACGGGTATTATTCTCAGCGTGCTGATGCTGATGCGGCTTACACTTCTTTAAAATCATTTGAGTTTGTGTTCATTTTGCACTTGATGAAGGAAATAATGGGGACGACTGATATTCTTTCTCAAGCTTTAAAAAAGAAAGATCAAGATATTGGTAACGCCATCGATCTAGTTTCATCAACAAAAGAAAGTCTTAATGATTTCAGAAATAATGGATGGGATTGTTCTCGAGAAAAGGTAATGACTTTCTCACAAAAGCATCAAATAGATATGCCTAACATGAGTGCTTTATAATAAGTCAAGTCGTTATCACCCTCGACAAAATGATCATCACTTTACCTTTAAGCATTATTATTGGGCAGAAGTATTTATTTCCATACTGGATAAGCAATTGCACGTGCTAAACAATAGATTCAATGAACACGCGATGGACTTGTTAACTTTTGGTTATGCTTTAGTTCCTAAAAGTGATTCTAATGGTTATAAACTTATAATATTGAAGAGATTTGTCTTCTAGTTGAGAAATATTATCCTGCAGATTTTACTGAACAAGAGAGACTTCAATTGAGTTCCGAGTTAGAGATTTTCAACATTGAAATGTCAAAGAATCCGAAACTAAGTAAGGTTTACACTGTTGCTGAACTATGCAAAGTTCTTGTGGAAACTAAGAAACGTGAGTCGTACTATTTACTTGATAGATTGATTCGACTCGTCCTAACACTTCCGGTTTCAACTGCTACAGCCGAGAGGGGATTTTCGGCAATGAAGATATGCAAGATCCCACTTCACAATAGGATGTCAGATGATTTTCTTGCAGATAGTTTGGTGGTTTACATTGAAAAAGAAGTTGCTGAAAATTTTGATTCAGAATCCCTAATTGATGAATTAAAAAAGCTTAAAGGCCGTCAAGCTGAGTTGTAATTTGTTTGCTTTAACGATGGTTTGTTGTTTTTGTTTATATATGACTCTATGTACGAATGTTTTTATTGAAGTAGTCCGTTTTTTTCCTCAAAAGTTTTGCCCCCCCCCCCCCCCCCCCAAATTCAAAGTGGTCAAGCTCCGCCACTGACTGTAACTTGTCATAATGTAAAACCAATGTTTGGGCTTGTTAATTTGTCACTTAGAAAACTTGATTTCAGGGCTGACATTGCATTAGGGTTTTTTTGGTAAGCTTCCAAGACAAGTTTGAGGATGAGTAATGAGTACAGGAATTATATTCGAGCTCATGGCGAGAAAATGGATGGGACGTCTGATACATAGTACAATGAGAAAGAGAAATTTTTGTCACATTAAAAAGACGCTTATGCCCTCAAACCAAAACGGATAACGGGATTTGACAACATATAACAGGATTTGACTGAAAAAAACAGTCAAAAGGACTCAGTATGATGCCACAACATGGAATAGGGACTCACGGTGAAAACAAAGCCAGCATGAAATTTTTAGACAAGTTTGGGGACGAACCGTGTATTTTTACTCAAGAATTTATTTTGTCTTTCACAAAATGAATGTAAAAGTTTAAAAATATATAACATGTTAGGTATATTCAGCGCCTCCTTCTAAAACCCTAATAAGCTGTCATAACCCCTTTCTTCTCCTCCTTCATATTCAACCTCCAAAAAAACACACAGTGAATTAATCATGCCGAAAAGAAGCAAAAGTAAGTTACTCCCACTTCCATACACCCTTAATATCAACTACATATATGCATTTTCCATAAATCCAATCATTATATTAGCTTGTGTTAGCTTTTTATGTATTATAATTACCATTCACATATAATACTAATCTGGGTCATTAAAAGATTTTGTTTTATGTGCTGTTTGTTTGATTTTGTAGCCTGTAGTTGTGATATTGTATTTAAAGATAACATTTTTATGATACTGTTTGCTTATGTATGTTAAAGGGTGTGTTAGATTGTTTATAATAAGTGCTTATGAGTTGCTAAAATATAAGCAGTTCAGGAAATAGTGTTTGGGTTTGCTTATTTTGGAAAACTTGTGTTCAAATCCTTTTATAAAAGGTTTTAGGTCGATTGCGTTCGTAAATAAGTAATTTGAATTCAGTTTTAAATAAGCACTTTGAAATAAGTAGCTTTCTAACTACTTGTTAGAAGCTGCTTATTTTAAGGAAAAATAAGCAGATAAGTAGAAGATGGTCGGATAATACAAAACTACTTCTACTTGAGAATAAGCAGATAAGCATAAATATTAAGTAATTGTATATTCTTAAATAACAACTTTGTAATAAGCAGCTTTCAATCTGCTCATTAGAAATTGCTTAATTTACCTTATAATAAGCAGAAGCCGGTTTTACTGAAAAATAAGCAGATAAGTAGAAAAAAAATATTTCCAAACACCCTTTTAAGTATTTGTATAATTTTGTTGTTTATAGCTAAATATAAATGTATTAAATTATTAATGTTTGTTAATTGTTTGTGTAATGTGTAGAGAGTAAAAGTAAAAGAGTATCTTTGAAACAAAAGCATAAGGTGATAAAGAAGGTTAAGGAACATCACAAGAAGAAGGCTAAAGAGGCGAAGAAGCTAGGGTTGAACAAAAGACCTAAGGTCGAGAAGGATCCTGGGATTCCTAATGATTGGCCATTCAAGGAGCAAGAACTGAAGGCACTCGAGGCTAGACGTACTAAAGCGCTTGAGGAAATCGAGCAGAAAAAAGCTGCACGTAAAGAGAGGGTAATTTTTTTCTTTTAAAATGATTATCTATGTTTATGGTGTTTTAAATTGGTTTCGGATAATCACTTATTTGGAGTAGGCAATGTAACTGATATTGAGTATGTGATCATATAATGGTCATTATACATATGAGATTTAAAAATTGTCTGATTATCATGACTTCATTCAGCATAAGCACGGCCAAACTGTACTGTATCTCATGCATCCTGTAAGCTAGCTGATAATTTCATATACGCATAATTTTGAACATTGCAATGCTAAACGCCTGCCAATGTATTTTTTTTATGAAATAATCTGTGGGTGGTCCCAAGTTAGATTATTTTTCGTTATTCATGGCGAGAGGTAGCACTTTTTAGTGCTAATTTGGCATATGCATTCACTTGTTCAGTTTAAACTTGATGCTATATGATGGTGTTTGTTATACGATTTATGGTATTTCACAAAATACCCTCACCCACAAAATAGTCACCTTTGATGAGTAAAAGGAGCCTGTTAAGATATTTTTTATTTTATTCGATTCTTAATGTCTTCTTATATGTTATTGCAGGCTAAAAAGAGGAAGTTGGGTCTCTTGGAGGATGATGATGCTGCTATCATTGATTTAGCTGAGCAGATTTCTGCAAAAGAAAAGGAATTTGGGGTGAAAAAACCTGTTATCACTAATACCCCGGGTATGAACTTTTACAGTTTTACCATTTTCTTCTTCTCCAATGCATATCTGGATATTGTTTTTTTAATTCTTTTGGGTGTACTTGGAAAATTCAGAGAGGGCGTTTTACAAGGAGTTGGCTAAAGTTATTGAAGCATCAGATGTCATTTTAGAAGTGCTCGATGCCCGGGATCCCATTGGTACGCGTTGTCCGGATATGGAAAAGATGGTACTGAAAGCTGGTCCCGAAAAACATCTCGTATTGCTCCTCAATAAAATTGGTAATCTTCTTGTCGTAGTATATACTATATACCTTTTACTTCTGAATATTCTAGGGGTCGAATAGCATTAGTAATTAGTTTCATACTAGCTGCAACAAAATTAATTACTAAAGGGTAGAATGAATTTACTTAATTACCCCATAAAAAAAAGTCTTAACAAGGAGTCATTTAAGCAACTTCTAACAATAGAATCACATCCAAAAACTGTCTTCTACAGTCTGTCATATCACAACTTATTCTCTGGTTATTAGTTTATAATGCTCAAGAATGCATAATCATTTTCTATCGTTTCAGTTGCTTATATCTGTGTTTGAACTTGGATTTTAGATTTGGTTCCTCGGGAAGTTGCTGAAAAGTGGCTAAAGTATCTTAGAGAGGAGTTGCCAACAGTTGCTTTTAAGTGTAGCACTCAAAAGCAGAAGTCTAATCTGGGTTGGAAATCCGCAAAAGCTGCAAAAAAGACCACCGAAATTTTACAAACAAGTGAATGTCTTGGAGCAGAAACTCTTTTGAAGCTCCTGAAAAATTACTCAAGAAGTCATGAGGTGTGTATTTGATTTGAATGGGTCAATCCATGTTATGTTTGATTTCTAATGGGTACGATAAAGAATGATGCTTGAAACAAAACTAGTCTCAAGTTGCCCATGGTGCATTTTTAATGTTCCCAATCCTCTAAATCATTTTATTCTGTATTTTTTGAATTTAGTACTTTTACAAAGTTGAATTATTTTAATACTGTATAAAACGATCAAGGGAATTTGAGTTATTAAAAATATACGTTGGACTACGTGTGACACATATGTTTCAATCTAATTTTTGGGTTGACCCCTTAGAGATGAAGCATGCCCCAAATCGATCCATTTATAGGTAAATAGGTCAAATGCCACCTCTGTGTTAACTATAAAATTCTCAACTGATAGCAAGCTATGTATTGCAGATCAAAAAATCGACTACAGTGGGTGTAGTTGGCCTGCCTAATGTAGGGAAGAGCAGTCTAATCAATAGCTTGAAAAGATGCCATGCCGTGAATGTTGGGGCTACGCCAGGTCTCACAAGAACCATGCAAGTAGTACAGCTAGACAAGAATGTTAAATTAGTTGACTGCCCTGGTGTTGTGACGCTTAAATCTGGGGAAAATGATGCTGTCATAGCTCTTCGAAATTGCATTAAAATTGAGAAGCTTCAGGATCCTATTGCTTCAGGTAATTGAAATTTATCCGTAAAGATTCTGTGCTGTGTGTTTCATGGGTGTTTTTCACTTGGTATAACGCTACAAGATTTATAGTTTGTAAGGGTGAACAGTTCTGGACAAGCTATAATACAGGTAGATTAAGGGGGTGTTTAGATTTGTGTTCTAAAATTGCGACTTGTTTGAGCAAGGTTTAAATGATGTTTGGACAAACTGAATCTTGTGTGAAATAGTCAGTTTCATACCAGCCCCAACAGAACTGCTTATCATAGGGTAGCTAAATTTGATTATTGGTAATCTTATTTCTAGAAAATGTCTCCTTTTTAAAACCACAAAAGCACATCAAACCACTTTTACATACTGTTTTGCTACAACAATCTTGTATTGGAACACATACACATTAAAACACCTATTAATTCTGTTTTACATGGTATATGTTGAAATTCGCCTGTTTATGCGAAGTATATATGGTATGAAAAGCCAAGAGTGAAGTTAGCAGCAGTGCAGGACAAACGCTTTAGAATGCAACTTTTTTTTTGCTTCACTGAAAATGCTTTTCATGTGAAAATGCTTTGATCGTCAATTTTATTTTGCTGTCACTGAATGCTCTTTTATATATATATTGCAGTGAAGGAAATTCTCAGGCTATGCCCTGCAGAAATGTTGGTGACATTATACAAGATCCCTGCATTTGGTTCTGTTGATGACTTTCTTTCTAAGGTAGCTACAGTTAGAGGTAAGCTAAAAAAGGGTGGCATTTTGGACAATGATGCTGCTGCAAGAATCATAGTGCAGGATTGGAACGAAGGTTTGTATTCCCAGAAGTTCAATAATTTTGCATAACCAGCTAAAGTCAGAGTAGGAAAATTTGGTGGCCCAAGTGGGTTGGGTAACGGGTCACAACAGGTTGGCTGACCCTTTTAACAATTCTTTGTCCATATTTTCTTGACATTTGCAAATAAAAAATGTGTTACATATGATTGTAAAAAAATATATTGATCTTACGATAATATATTTTTAAAATAGCATGATTTTGGAGGTTATAAACATTTAAAAAACACTTTCGGTGACTTTCGACATGTTTGGCTTGGTTGCCCATTTGACTATTCCATATTTGCCAAGTATTTCTAGTTTTATAATAGTTTGATCTGTTTGAGTCAATTACAACCAATTCCAACAGTTTTTAGGCATATAGGTCAAAAATGACACCCCATAGCTAAGGTAAAAGACAATAATATGAATTTATTCCTACCTTTTTTTACAGGTAAAATTCAATACTATACAATGCCGCCAACTAGGAACGATGGAGAGCCTATGGAGGCAAGCATTGTATCGGAATTAGGAAAGGAGTTCAATGTGGATGAAGTATATGGTACTGAATCGTCATATATTGGCAGCCTAAAGACTGTAAACGAATTAAATCCTGTTGAGATTCCACCAAGCGACCCTTTTGCTTTTGACCAGTCAATGCTCGAGGTTTGTATTCTATTTAACATTATATCAAAGTGTTCTATCCTTCCGTATCTATTAAAATGGGAACTTCATGAATATTTGAAACCCAATATGTGATTCTGTGGTCTGCTATTCCCTTGTGATTGTTGGCAATCAATCAAACATGGCTTTTTTTGTTTTGCAAAAAGGTTGGACTGCACCGACCCACAAAACTTTTGCCCACATTTTGGATTTTATAATATTTACTATGTTATGATTTTAAAAACTATATTACCACAATGATGAGATTTAAGGTATTCTATGCTTCTTAGTACACTTTGAATGACTTACAGCATCTTGAACTCATCTGACAAGTTTCTTTTTTACTAAAATCTTTGGCCCTAACCTATTAGGCTCATTAAAACATAACCCAAGTCAACCCGTTTGTGATAATAGAAACAATTTTAGGAATAAAAATTAACTTTGTTGTTAGATCTTCGTAACAATATAGATACTTGATTTTACAGGATGATAAACAACCAGAGTCAACTCCGTTAGAAAGCAACAAAGACGTAGATGAAGCCATGGCAGAAGAGAAAGATGCACCAGAAACCAAAGAAGTGAAGGCAAGTAGCGAAGAAGTTGTTCTTAACAGCAAACAAAAGAAAGCAGAAAAGAAAAGAAGAAAGAAAGCCAGCAAATCCGCTGCAATGGAAGAAGATGCACCTTATGACTTTAAGGTCGATTACAAGAGCAAACAATCTAATGCCACTGATGTTGGTGAGGATGAAGATGACAACGAGGATGGCGAAAAGCCTGAGACAACTGTGGAGGCTGATCAGGATGAAGCGACAAAGTAAAACGTTTGTATTTTAGTTTTGCAGAAATTCAGGCAATATTTTGGTAAAACATTGACCGGTGAGAATTGTACGATCCATTATTTAGATTGACATCTTTTGGTTAACCAAGAGTTGTTTCCTTTTTTGTATGAACGGGTTTATTAATTGTATTTGTTTTCTTTCTTTGAGTTGTACATCAATGGAGTTTCAATGTTGCTCTAGTTTAACCCATTCGTATAAGGGTTTTAGATTTCCGTCGAATGCAACCTTAGAGTATAATGCAAAGTCACCACAGTAATAAATGGTGATTTCTTTTGAACCGCAAAACATGTTACTAATTTAATTTGAACGCATCAGAGTGTGATAGGTGTGCGCACCGCGTTATTTTACAGATAGGCAGGAAGTGACCCAACTGTATTAAAAATAAGCAGATACAAAGCAACATCCTATCAATCAAGAATGCATACATGCTTTTGCAAGGAGCCAAGTAAAACCGTAATCTCAAATCACCATCTAGTAATAAAAATCAAAACATTAATCATACATCCAAACATCCACTATAGAAATCTATAGATTGTCCAATATATCCTGCTTAATATAAACTTTAACCAATATCAATATACCAGCCCAATTATTCCACGAAGAGCCTAAACTACTAACCACATACTGACCCATATCCCGTTAATAACATGTCCAATCCCATTACACAATTCATCTTAATCATCTATAGATATTCCTAGAAGTGGGTCTGCGCTGCCATTATCCGAGCTCTGATCTTCTGAACCTTCACTAGGCGAAGATGGAGAAACCGTTGGTTCATCAATGGCTACAGATACCATCGCAGAAGCATTTTCAGTTTTAGAAGATGAAATATTAGGTCCGCTGGACCGTGGAACAATGCCTTGTGCTTCCATGGCTTCGCGCGCTGCTTTCTCCTTGGCCTTTTTAGCTCTTTCTAGCACTTCATCCTGCATATATGTTCATCCAACCAATTTAGACCATAACATTTATGAGGACTGCAGCATTATTCTTGAGATATCTTTACGTTAATAACACCTAATGGGTGGTTTTGAACTTTACACCCTTTTTATGGGACATTTGGCCCTATTGATTTACCACTAGAACAGGCAGGGAGACAATTTTAATAAGATCTATAACCATAATAGGCAATCTGAATTTGGAATTATCCCAATAAAGAAAACTTCACAACTTTCATAAGAAATGCACAATTTTCATATGACAGAAGAAGTAGCTATTTCGGGACAGTTAAAAGTTAAAACCATTTTTAAGCCATCTAAACGAAAGATCCCATAATCCCTTCATAACATCTTGTACTTGTAGTAGTCGGTTTTAGATACTAGAACATGCACTTCATCACGAAGGCAACCTAACTTTAACTCCAAACCCTATAACCTAAATCATTAAATGATATTTTCTGGTCAAGCAAAGCCTGTTCCAGCCAGAACTAACTATTACGCGGTTTGACCCAAAGCCATTACGATATGAGAAGCATACTTCCCAATCTGCTCATTTTCCCACCTCTACACATCCTATATGGAGGTTACAATATAGTAACGTCCAACATAAAAATATGTTGTACCTGAAACTCCTGTACTTGCTTTTGTTGTTCAGCTTGCAAACGGCCAACAGTGCTCAAGAACTCTCCCACAGTAGATTCAATTCGTTCATTTAGTGCTTCTGCAAAAGCCTTTCCCAAGAAAAACGCATCCAAAACTTCTTTACTTTCATTTTCTCCTGTAAGTTACAACTCTTGGTGTTTTAAAGAGGTAATTACATTTAAGTTTGCACTAATCATTTTCCAAAATGCACATCCAACAGCTCCCTTAGACAGTTTACAGCAAAGTTATATATATATAAACCCCTCACAGTTGATAGCCGAATTCTTGCTTAAGGATCTAAAATCAGCCATAACTTAGGGTGTGAGGCTTATAGATAACCAACGCACTTGTAGCCTAGCTGTAGGCCCATCAACCAGTAGGTTGTGGGATCTAGTCCCAAAGTAGACAAATAGGTATAAAAAAGGTGTAGAGTAGTGTGTGTCTCTTTGCCTTTAAAAATTAATAATGCAGATAATCATTAAGTTTTAACAATTACTATTACGATTATTTATATTTCTGTTCAAACCGATTATGTTTTTCTGATTATTGCACCTCTGAAGTCCTAGCATAATTAAAATTACCAAATACTCGTACAACTAACTATTTGAGTATTACGTATTCATACCACATCATCAAATCCCAAACCTATCTCCAGCATTTAGCTTTGTTAACATTCATCGTCTAATTATTTTATCTCATAAATCATAAGCAGTATCAATACGCGATCCGAAACATCCCCTAAGGGTAATTGCAGCTAATATGATTCTCGCCATAGAAGTAGTTTACACATTAATACTTAACAATCAGAATTTTCCAAGCATTACAAAGACTTGAAACAACATAAAACACATTCAAACACTGTATCCATCAGCGCGTTTTGTTACATTATCTAATTCAAATTATCTCATACTACATAACTACTATATTCTTAGAAAAAAAAATAATAAATAAATAAATTTCACTCTCAAATGGAGTGTGAAACACTCTAACAAATAGCCTAAAAAGCACATTTTAGGCGGTGTTTGTTTAAGCTAATTTGCGGGCTTATGAGCTTATTAGATTTCAGCTTATATTTCATAAGCCCAAGTTTCTCGGCTTATTTCGAGACCTACGAGCTTTATAACCTTATTATATCATAATAAACTTATAAAAAGTCTCGAAATAAGCCGGAAAGTTTGGGCTTATGAAATATAAGCTGAAATCGAATAAGCTCATAAGCCCACAAATAAGCTTAAACAAACACCCCCTCAATCTAGTTCATATAACCAACAGAAACAATAGATTTTTAAGGGGGCATATACCAGAAGAAGGGCCACTGCTAGAATTGCACCTAAACCCATCATTTTTCCTCACAACCATTTTCTTCTGCAACAACAAGCCATGATTAGTATTATTGATGACTTTTACACATGGTGGTGATAAACTAGAGGGTTTAATGAAATGGGTATTTGATAAAACACGAGAATATGCAATTGGTGATGAGATTGATGTTGTACTCATTTTGTGAATTTAAGGGTTTAAGATTCAGATTAAAAGATTTGTTGTTTGGGGATGTATTGAAGTGAAGAGAGCACTTGTTTGGGTATATGACAGTGCTATGTACCCGCCATTAAAGTTTATTGTGAGATTTTTGGGTTGGTTTGGTACGTCGACTGTGTTCTATTGGACTCAGTGGGTTGGGTTTGTTCGGATGTTGTTTTGGATACTTTTGGTAATACATGTGCCATACATTTTGTTCAAACGTAGTAGTTTAACGTACCCCTACACACGTTTGAGATTTTTTATTTTTATTTTTTATTTTATTATTTATGACGATGTATATTTTCTCGGACCAATTATATGTACTAACTAGTTATAATACCTGCGCACGCGCGAGTTTTTTTTTTTAATTTTTTGAATCATATATTTTTATTTATTAAAAAACAAATAATTTAATATTTGTTTTGTTTTATTTATAATGTTTAATTATAGTTTTGTATTATTAAAGATAATTATTTAAAAATTTCAATCCTATTGTTAATTGCATCTTATCTATATTTATTGTATTTATCTTCTACTTGTGTTATGGATAAATATAAAATGTTACCTAATAAGAAAATAATATTTTTTTTAAATAAAATTATTACTAAATAAGGTATGATTTGATTTTTTTGAAATGGAAAAGTCCTCACTTGAGGTTTTATTTTATTATATAAAAGATATAGAGCGTCGGATACGGCGCATAACCATGTCGTTTTGATTTCTCTTTTCTTGGCCCAGTCCATTCGCGCTGTACAGGCCCATGACCTTAGTCTTTCTCTATTTTTTTGTCTGTTTCTCTTCGATGGTTGATATTGCCTCTTCTGGAACTACTGCAGTATATTTGAACGCTTTAGTAACTAATGCAATTCCCTTTACGTTAAACAACACATCTAGCACACATTTTGTTACCACTATCACCGCCCCGCCACAACGTGGCGGCTCGCAGCCGTCCTCGTTCTAATTATGAGATGAGTTTTGGAGATGTCCTTGGTAGGATCATCACATGACAGACTTGTTTCATATACGCTTATAAATATATGACATTCTCTTCTCATTTTGACAGGTTTTAATCCCTCACTCTCTCTCTACTTTTTTTCTCTAGTATATAAATCATCTCCATCGGAGGTTCTAACTTGACCGTCGGAGTATAGTTTCGGGGCTTCGGCCTCAGACCCCTTCAAACCGGTTCTTTCTATGTATATAGCAAGTTTTTAGCTTGGGAGGACGACGAGTGGCATCATAGGAGTCGTGAAGACCACATCTCAGCGGAATTTTGCTTCAACATTTAAGTGCAATTTTCTACTATCATATTTTTCTTATATCATGCTTGAGCTAGATTGGATGTTAATTGTTGGTATTTTAGTGTAAAATAGATTGAGTTTAATATACATATAAGGGTCGACACTTATATGAATATTAACTGGACTAACGGGGGTTCCAAGGGGGCGGTAGCCCCCTTGGTGGGGGTTCGGGGGCAACGCCCCTGAGAGAAGCAGGGTCCAAGGGGCGGCAGCCCCTGGCTGGGGTCGAGCTGCCAGGTCAGCTGGAAAATTTTTTATTTCCACTAAGTTGCTATGTCAAAAATTCCTCAGAAAATTAAATTTTCGGAAATTGAGGGACTAATTTTGACAGTTTGAGACCTTGTAACTGCCACAAGGCAGTTAGCCCTAAATAACGTTTTATCACAAAAACGGTTCTAATGAACAGACAGAGGAAGAAAAACGATTCTGATTGCAACCATAACAACATACACAAACTTGAATCAATTAGATTTTATCCGATTGTTAATTGGTATCCACTCCAATTAATCGATCTGAAAACGTTTTCTCGTGACTTCTAATTGCTATCAGGATACCCATTACCCCATATAAACAACATTAATGTTGTTGTTGATAGTTTATAAGTTTATTGGTTTTAGTTAATGATTAATTTAGTCTTCAAATTCTAGTTGACAAGCTCGTGGGCTCTTGACATTTGAGTTTCTTATAATCATAATATGATTATCTAATAATTCTTTTTATCATGGTTTTTGACTAAAATCGGATGATATTTGATTAGTTTATTGTTTTCAGTGTTTATCCCAATCAGCTAGAGCCATTGCAAGAGAGAAGTTAGATGAACCCAAACCTGCTTGGGGTTAAGGACATTAATCTCATTTGAATATCGCATAAAGCATCACTTGTACACATTTGTTTCGCTAAATTTTACCTATTTGGCGAAAAGTATATAATAAGATAAGAGATACTAAATCATGTTGAGAAAGTATTTTTGCTAATTACAATTTCAAGTATATGCCAAGGCGATATGTTCATCTTTAAATTGAAGAGAATACAAGTTTATATTGGAGTAAGCTTTACTATTGATATCAACAAGGCTACATACATTTATAAACATCGGTACTTTTGTGCGGACAACATTATCTGACACTAAATATGACACGACAAAAAGAAAAAGTATAAACACAGCTTGCAAAAACATAGTGTACAAGTCAAGAACTTAGTTCGTCAAGAAGTTTTATGTGATGAATAAATAAATAGTTGTTTAATTATTGAAAAGGGTGATGTATGATTTGTTAATAATGTCATATACAATTTAGCTTTAATCATAAGTTGCATACACCAATTTCATATACAAGTTTAGCTTTAATCATAAGTTGCATACCCCAATGCATGCTATTTTATTCTTAATCCCTGTAGAATGTCCCAGAACATATCATACAATCTCCTCCGGTTTGCAACTACCTCTCACAACGTATCATCACAACTTCGTACCTCTTAACACTACTTGAAACTCATAAGAAAATAAACGAGTTAGGGTTTAGAATACACAGGTTTCAGGTCATGTGCGAGTTGACCTACTTAAACCGTTTGTTAAAGAGATCATGTGCTCCTATTTGGGTGGTTTAAATGACTACCAACTTCTTTAAAAACAATTAGTTATTAAATTTATAATTGTTTTAATGGGTGGTTTAATGTCTTGTTAATTCTTATTTACCCCGCCAACTCGTATCTCGAACTAAACATAAATCACCATCCCTACAACCAATTAACAATCCTAACCTTTGTCTTCACATTAGCCACTCGGTGACGGAATCATGATGAGTCCTGTGGCGTCATAAAATTCTATGACGTAATGTTAATTGTTGAAAAAAAAAAAAAAAAAAAAAAAAAAAAAAAAAAAAACTCAAATTGATTTTTAAATTGCATCTAGTTTAAAAAGAACGTGTTTGTAATCTTGTTTAGCTTTTCTTTAATACACCCAATTATATAGTTCAGGTTTGGTTCCTATTTGGCATGACATCACCTAACTTGGTTAATAAATTGATATAGGGTTGTGTTATATAAACCCTCATTTTATTGTCACATTAAGAGAGTTTGATCAAACTATACAATCCACAATGCATACTATACAACCGAATGATGCGTGCAATAATTTAAGGTCAAATAATTTGCCCCGTTGATGTTATTTAAAACTTAATTAAAAAGTAATAAAACAAACGCGGATCTAGAAGTTGAAATCTCAACTCTATAACCCACCCCAAAAATATTCATCAAATTCAAAATTCAACAAAACACGGCGTGGCACATTTGTAAATTCAACACACCCCTTCACGCCCTTTCCATACCATTACCCCCCACCCTCCTCACCTACAACAAAACAAACAAACAAACCCCCTCTCCACCTCTTCAAACACTTTCTCTCTCTCACACACACACTAAAAACACCATGGGCCAACAACAACTGATCTACAGCTTCGTAGCACGTGGCACCGTAATCCTAACGGAATACACCGAGTTCACCGGTAACTTCACTTCAATCGCTGCTCAGTGTCTCCAGAAGCTTCCTGCTACTAATAACAAGTTTACCTATAACTGTGATGGCCATACGTTTAATTATCTCGTTGAGGATGGATTCAGTATGTTCGATCTCATCTCATTTTCTTCATTTTCAACTGATTCTGTTATTTTTCTAACTAATTTTTGTTTATTTTGAATCGATCTGATTTTTTATATATTTTTTGATTCGATTTGAATGTATTAGTTGTAAGTTAGGTTGTGCTTTTGAGATGTTGATTGATTTGAATGTTTTAGGTCTAAGTGAATCTGTTATTGTGTAGATTAGGTTATATTTGTAACTGATTCTGTTAGTTTTAACTAATGCGGTTAGTTTTAGCTGATTTTGCTCGATCTGATTGTTTTTAGTTGTTCGATTTGAATGATATAAGCCAGTTAGCGTAAGTTAGGTTATTGATGAGGATTTGTAGTTTATGATTGTGTGATGTTGATCGATTTGAATGTTTTATGTTTCAATGAATCTGTTATGATTGCTAAATGTTGTTCGGTTTGAGTGATATAAGCTGGTTAGCGTAAGTTAGGTTGTATTTGTTATTTTTTAAAACTAATTCTGTTATATTTAACTAGTTTTGTTTATTTTTACGCGATCCGATTGTTTTTGTAGTTTATGATTGTTAAATGTTGTTCAATTTGAGTGATTTTAGCTGTTTAGCATAAGTTAGGTTACATTTGTGCTTTATGATTGTGAAGTGTTTGTTGAATCTGTATGCGACGTTTAAGCTATTTGTGGTGATTTAGGCTATATTGATGAGGATTTGTGGTTTACGGCGGTTAGATGTTGGTCGAGTTGAATGTTTAGGTTTTGTTGAATCTGTTGATGTGTAGATTTGAGTTATATAGGTTAGAGAAGTTATATTGATGAAGACTTGTGGCTTATGATTGCGAACTGATTATCGATTTGATTGTTTCGGTTTTTTTCTTTTTTTAAATCTGTTATTGTGTAGAATTAAGTGATTTGTTGTACTTTAGGCTATATTGATGAGGATTTGCGGTTCATGACGGCTAAATGTTGTTCGATTTGAAAGTTATATGTCTTGTTGAATCATCTGTGATTGTGTATATAATGTTATTTAGCTTAGATTTAGGCTATATAATCAGGACTTGTGAGGTTATGATTGTGAAATGATGATCGATTTGAGTGTTTAGACTTTAGGGTTGCTGAATCCGTTGTAGTGTAGATGTAAGTTCTTTGTTGTGATACAGATTACGTTGATGAGGATTTGTGAGTTATTGATATAGGTTACGTTGTATGACTGATTTTAGCTTATATGACACCAGAAGTAGGTTTTCAATGCTGATCGACTTGATGTTTTTGTGAAATGTTATTCGATTTGAATGTTTATCGAGGATTTGTGGTTTATGATTGTGAGATGTTAAGCAATTTGAATGTTTTAGGCTTTGTTAAATCTGTTATTGTGTAGCTTTGAGTGATTTGTTGTTTTTGTCGATGAGGTTTTGTGATTGTGAACTGAAAATCGATTTGAATAAGCTAGGTTATGTGATGGTTTGATTTATGATTGTTAAATGTTAACCGATTTGAATGTTTTAGACTTTGTTGAATCTGTTATTGTGTGGATATAAGCTCTTTGTTGTGATTTAGGCTATGTTAACGAGAAATGACGATTTATGGCTGTGAAATGTTGATCGATTTGAATCTTTCAGGTGTTATAAAATCTGTTCAGGTGCTAATCGATTTAAATGTTTTAAGTTTTTTGATTTGGATGGTGCTAAAATTAGGCTCTAGAATTGTTAGTTTGATTAATTTGATTAGGCATATTGTTTTGTTGATAAATGATTATCGTAGATTTAGGTGCACGTTGATAATATGATTTGATTAATTTGTGGATGACTATGTATCTGTATAGCTGTGTTATGGTTGTGATAGTGAAATGCTTATAGATAATATTTTATCTTATTATGTCACTATTGGTGGTGATGTAACTTCTATGCTTTTAGTTTTTTGTATGTATTAATCTGATTTATGCTGGACTAGTTTGACTAGACATATCGTCTCTTTGTGGTTTTATCATAAGTTTTATGTGATTGCATCGTAGATTTATGGTTTGAGAATTTGTTGTCTTTGATTATGTATCTATGCAGTTGTCTTATATAATATGATTATGAAATGTCAATATAATTGAATATTTTGTCTTATTGTATAACTGGTGGTGGAGATTTAATCTATTTGACTTATGTGATACCGGATTTTAGCATGTATTAATTTGTTTGGTGTTCCACTATTTTGACGTATGTGCTTGTTTATAAGCGATTTATGTGATTGAATCATAGACTGTTGCTAGTTTGATTTGCTTTTCGATGATAAATTGATGTCCTCGACTTTGTATTTATTCAATTTTTTTATTTGTGTTTTGGGATCTTAGTAATCACTTAGGGCTCAATAATATTTCAGATTGCTAGTTCCTGATGTTAAATGTGAATGTAATGTGTTGTGTTTCACAACTGTTAGATGGCTGAACCATGATCTGTTAGAACAATTACACGTTCAGTTATGTCAGAAATATATCTTTTTTTCTACTCTCTTGATATGTCTCGCACAATACGGAATAAATGTATTATGCTTATTGCACAAACCTTATATCTTGTTGTGCATAGAAATGTGTAAATATCTAAATTAGAGGATTTGCCAAGGGCCATAGGCTGCTGAGAGATATTAAGTTTTTAGGCTATGGTCACTTTGATGTTTGGACCAGTCTCTTATATGTGCTCTTAGAAAACATGCCGTAGGTATGCATATAGTCGAGATGTTATTCACATGGATATATTATGAACTTGTATCTTGAGCTCTTCTCTACTTGTACTTTATGTATTTGTAAAACTCCCAATCTTTGAGGTGTTTTTTTAGTTATATTTACTTCTTGGGAATGTGGTTTGTTCATTCATTTTTCTTGACTCAGGTTGACTAACTCTGTCTTTATCTTTAAATTATGCAGCATACTGTGTTGTCGCCGTTGAATCCGTTGGTAGACAGGTTCCAATGGCTTTTCTTGAGCGAGTCAAGGAGGACTTCACTAAGAAATATGGAGGGGGGAAAGCTGCAACAGCTGTTGCCAATAGCCTGAGCAAAGAATTCGGGTAATCTCATAGTCCGTTTTGCTTCTCCTTTTTTACAACTTTTACGGTCATAACTCTTTAAACTATACTTGTGTACCAGTCCCAAGCTGAAGGAGCAGATGCAGTACTGTGTGGACCATCCAGAAGAGATCAGCAAGCTTGCAAAGGTGAAAGCCCAGGTTTCAGAAGTTAAGGGTGTGATGATGGAAAATATCGAGAAGGTAAAACTTTTTCTATGTTAATGCATACCTTTTGCGTAACACCTTTTATGGTTCAGGACATGATAGAATTTTTTATGCTGGTTTTTATAATCTTGTTATTTTGAATCTGTAGGTCCTTGACCGTGGAGAGAAGATCGAGCTTCTGGTTGATAAAACAGAGAACCTTCGATCTCAGGTCAGTGAATTCATGGCCTTTTTATCCTCCCACATCATGCTTTTAAATGTGAAACTGTGCTTTGTGTTAGTAAACTAAGGGTTTGTGTGATGACATAATAAATAACTCCCTCACCTTATTAATTAGGCAACAAATGTCGCCTAGAAAATTGATAAGAGGTTATTTGATGCAATTGCAGGCACAAGATTTTAGGACGCAGGGCACACAAATTAGGAGGAAGATGTGGTTGCAGAACATGAAGATAAAGCTGATAGTTCTCGGGATCATCATTGCATTGATTCTCATTATAGTTCTATCGGCTTGTGGTGGTTTCAACTGTGGCAAGTAAAAGAGGTCTTTGCTTCGGGGATTTAGGATGGTAAAAATCTCTTATTCATGGAAAAAAAACTCAAGGTTTCGTGGTCCCATGTTTATTTTGTTTGCCGATGATTTTCTTTTGTTAGTTACTTTTTGGGGTGGACACAGGCCTATCTTTTGTGATGAAAAAGCTTTATATTGTGATATAGTGGTTGTATAGCTTGTACCTTAAGCACCATTGACATCGACATTTTACTAGGAAAACAATTTGATTGCTGTTTTGCTATTTTTCTTTAATAGCGATGTTTGCATATCTTTTATATATTCATCTGATTCTGTTGTATGCAACAAAACTAGGGGTGGGAAAAAACGGATGAAGATCGACAAAATCAAATCAAAGAAAGATTGTACATAGCCTGTACTTTTCAGTTATGTTCTAGGTATTTCTAGTGTTCGGTTCTTGGTTCGGTTTTTAGTAGTCACAGCCTTATTGTGTGTTTGTAAGTGTGGTGTTTGCATTGTTTACTTTGCAAGAGAATACTTAGATGTGGTGCGATGTTATCAGGAGTTGATACCTTGTGATTTTTAGTTTTAAACTTATAGAGATTTTACAAGCATGTGATGAAAAACTATAACAAGATAGCCTTTTGTGTAAATGCTATTTACGGAATGTTACTAATTTGGCCAATTTAAGCAGACTTGCCTCGTACACGCATCGTGTGTTTGCTATTATGGAGATAGAAACACATGATGATAACGAAATTGAATATTAGAACTTAGAAGTCACTTAAAAAAACCATGTTACTATGTGATCCTTTAGACGTGATGAGCATCCAAGTATTTGATATTGATGTGTCACTTTTATGTTTTGACATATCTACTGACTACTATATTGGTGGTCTGGGTTATTTAGACAAGTTGTTAATATCACATGGTTTTTGAATTTTTTCCTATTTTGATAAAGATCAAACTGATTGATGTAGAATTAAAGTATAATAATTGATATATATTAAATGTTATATATATATAATTATTTAAACACTTAATAGTGCATAACGGTCGTTATGCTCATCACCTTCATTTTCTTATCATAGACCACAGTACATGATTTTTATTAAATATTGACTATCTCGATGGAATAAAGTTATGAGACATGGTTCTTAGTCAAACGTCATGTTCATGTAAAATATATAGTCATCCTTCACAAAGTCAAAGTTCAATAATAAAACCCACATACTAACCATCACGTAGCATAAATTTAATGGAAGGTATATTAATGTCAACCAAGACTTAGTAGTTGTAAAGACTTTGCTATATGCGCAAGACTTTGATATACATTTAAAAGAAGATATTGTATATTATCTCCTAAAGTAACACACGAAGCTAAACTTCTTTTGTGCAATTTGTACTTGTTGATACAAAAGTTGGGCATTCCTTGTTTGGGTTCCTGTTCTCGTACCAATTAGATCTTAATGCTTGAGACCTGTGCACTAAGAAAGCAAACAAACACTGTTAGGCTAATCGTGGGATTGTCTCTCACGATTATCCTCCGACGTGAGAGTAAGTAATCGGTTTTAGGGTTATATTGAAGAGTTGGAGTTTTTAGATCGTACCTTAATGAGAATCGTAATATTCTTTATATAGGCACGGAATCCTTGTAGATTTCGTGCTCCTCACTCTTCGGCGTATCACGCTTATCCGGTCTATGGAACTTATCCCATAAATAGAAGATCCTTATCTAGACCATAAATAATATATTTGGGTTTGGGCTATCGTGAGCCCAAGTTGTTACTATGATGGCCCAAATTATTATCATGATAGCCCACACGTGGTGGGCTTAGGCATTAGTAATGTCCTTTAATTGGGTTCGTGACCCGATTATGGACTATACGTCATCATGTCCCCTCAGTCTAGTATGCGCAGGGCGTAGCTGCGTATGATAGACTAACGACGATAGCGGTAAGTGTGGCGGGGAAGCTCCACGTATTTCCCGCCAAAAATACACATACAGTGTATGTAGTCTAAATGAGTCCCACGTATCTCCTTGAAAATCGTGAAAAAGTGTTGTACATTTTGATATTCTAGCCACACGATTAGGGTTAGTGGGATCCACATGGCATTCATCCGATGCTAGGGGTAACCCTATATAAAGGGTTCCCCATTTTCACTGTGATCATCACAGTAAAAACGCCATTTCCACCATTGTTAGAATTATCACATACCCATCAATAAACCTAGTCTTCGTTAAGGTAATAGCGTGTGCGCTTCTTGATCAAAGTATATTTCAAAAATGGTTCGCCAATTAAACGAGTTTGCTTCCGAAATGGACGAGGATGAACTCTGTCAGTTCACCTCGGACTATTTTATACCCCTAGCGTTGCATCCGGAAGTACCGGAGGCGGACGCATCTATTGTAGACTTCCATGAGGGGAAGATAGGGGTAAACACGCGCTTTTTCGAGTTTGCGAATCAGCGCGTGCCCATATCCCTATTCTTGAGAGACGTGCTCAATTTCTATCGTCTGCACATATCTCAGCTGCACTGTATAGGTGCGGCGAAGATAACAAATTTTGAAGTAAACTTTCGTTTACTTGCTATAAACCCAACCATCAATCTCTTCCGCGCGTTTTACCACACAACGTGGTCAAACGGGTGGGTATCGTTTTTGAAGCGCGCGGGGCACCTTCAATGTTACACTGAGAAGTTAGACGCCCTCAGGAATTGGAGGGAGAGGTTCTTCTGGGTTGACGATAAGGTGTTCCCCTGGCTCTTCGAGTTTTATACTCAGGGGACGCTGCCAAAGGATGAGCGCCCAAACCCCGGTACGTATAACACAGATGATGCGGAGACCATTAATGCTAACCGCATCCCCATCAACTCCTACCCTGAGGAGTTTTTGGTATATATGGGGATTAGTCGCAACTATTTCCAGGGTTTTGACGAGGTGCCAATGTTTCTGGATGAGAGCGGCCGGGGTGGGTGCTTGTCCTTTCTTTCCTTCGCATATGTAGTGTAAGCACTATTTTATATTGCCATTTTAATAACTCAATTTCTCTTTGTTGTTTGTTTATGTGTTGTGCAGAGATGGACTTTTTTGGAGTAGTAAAGTTGGCAAAGCCCACACAAGTGACTGTGGGTGTGCGCCCGTTGAGGGAAGGTGAGATACCTATCCTGGAAGCCACAGCCGGGCGCATCCTAGAGCCTGCGCAAGAGGAATCGGCTGACGTCGCCCAACCCCTACTAAACGCGACTCCCGTGCAAACTGTTCCTGCGCAAGAAGTGTCAACCCCTGAGCCTGCGCGCACTGACTTCTCTGAAAGTGTTGGGATCTTCAAGGTTGACACGGATTCTGAAGAGACGAGTCAGGGGGTGAAGCGCAAGGCTTCTGGTGATGATGGCGAGGGCACATCCAAGCGCAGGCGCCACGTCATTACTGTGGATGAGTCCACAGATGAGGAGGCGTCGCTATCTTTGGCTGCGCGGGATACTGCTGAGACCTCCTCTTCAAAGTAAGTAATAATGTCAAGTTTCTTTCTTTTTTTTTTCTTTTTATTTAATGTCTTGACTTCTTGCTCTTTGCATGTAGTGACGAAGCTGCAGGGGGTGATGCAGCTCATATGGAGCAGTTGCCACCTAAGGTGGGTCACCTGCAGGTGGAAGAGCCTCCCAAGGCTGATGAGGAGATGTCTGCTGAGGCGCTGATAGAGGAGTTGAGCATGGCTGCTGCGCGCCAGGCCACATTGGTCGCTCAACTCAAGGCGCAGTACGCTGGTGAGAGTAGCAGCGGCGCGCAAAAGGATGCGGAAATTGCGCTACTGAGGGCGCAGTTGGCGAGTGCACAAGCTGCCGTGGAGTCAACAACTGCGCACTCCAAGAGGCTTACGGATGAAAGGTTGTCCTTGCTGGCTGACTTGAGCCATGAACGTGCTGCCTTTGAGCTGTATAAGGCTACCTGCTTGTGGGGGTTGAAGTATCTTCAGGAGAATAAGAGCAAGCACTTCGCCTAGCTGGATGACTTCCGCAAGGCTGTAGAGGCTGCCTTGGAGACGCAGGAGGGTAAGCTGCGCAAGCTTAGCATCGAGTACGATGAGGAGTTGTCCCTCACTTGGTGTCTGCTGTTGCTGAGCGCAGGTACTTAATTCCTTTTGATCTCTTTTCCAGCTTTTCACTTGTAATTCCCTTGAAATTATTGTCTTGTAATGCGTGTGTTGTTTTATTCGTAGGTGGTTGATCAGTCATGGTCTACGCTTGGCTGCTATGGGCACACTAGAGTCCCCAGAAGTTCTTGAGGATTTTGGGAACGTCGTGCAGTGTGCCTTGGCGCGTGGCAAGGCTGAAGCCATGGAAGAGCTGCACAATAGAAAGTTGTTGACGGTGCCTCTCGCAGAAGTGCCAGGCTATAATGGAGATAGCTACACAGAGCTTGTTGCTGCGATGGAGAAAATGAAGATTTTTTATTTCACTCGCATTGCTCAACTGGAGCGTGACCAGGATTACCCCATCAGTGTAATTATGGAGGGGTTAACCCTGGCGAGGCACATAGCGGAGGATGCAGAGGCGCAGCATAACTTCTTTTTGAAGCCAGATGAGTCACAGCTACAGGTGCCCGTTTTTGCTCGCCCCTGCGACATGCTGAATCCCTTTGCCCTGGAGAAGGAAGTATCCTTAAAGGAATCCTTGGAATCCCATGCTACAAGGCTTGCACGGAAGAAGGGCATGAAAGGGAAGGCAATCTTGTGCGGTGTTGGTGCAGCCCATCTTCCCAGATCTGATGAGATTCCTGTCAGCGTGCCAACAGTGTCGTAGGAGGATAGCAGCCTACTGAAAAGGCTTGAGGAGGCTGGGCATGTAGCATCCACTGCTAGTAGTTCAGGGCATAAACGTACTCGTAGTATTTAGATTATTATAGATTCACCCTTTTTGTTGTATATGTTGAATCTATTACTTGTATAAACTCGTAGTTCATAATAAAGCTTATTTTTTGTATCACGTTTGTATCATCATATTTGTACTTAGTTTATTTGTCTTTACGTAAAAGACATCCAAGAGTCAAATTGTGACCAAAACGTACTTAGAAAAAATTGTATTAAGTCCATAACTTAATAAATATATGTGAATAAAAATTCATAAGTATATGGGTTAACTTGCAGCGTACTGCAAATACCATATTAAGGAACCAAGAGTCTTGACTCCTAATTCGTTAAACGCGCACGGTGTGCATTGTTGCATATCCGTCGTGGGATGCGCATTGAACTTATTCCAACGTCTTGAGAATAAGATGTTTAACGAGGATACGTGATCCAATGTTGATGGGTTTGCAACCCTCTTACTCAACGAGTTATTTATTAGGTTTACTCATCCTTTATGCCATCGTGGGTCTTAATAAATGCATGCACGCCATGTAGGCAAAAATATAAATTAACAATATTGAGACATAAGTAAGATGTAAGCAATAAAGTTAAATGTGTCACGGAGTTAGCTAGAAACCGTGATGTTTGATTAATTCTTGCAAGTTTTTGAAAAGAAAAGACAATTCCCTAAACAAAACAAAATGTAAATACACGGACATTTATTGAGCACTTACTAAAGTGCGGGGGTGTCTGTGCATGTGCCGTAGCCTTTCCTAAAGGTAGCATCTCTTGAGATTGCAAATATTCCATGTGCGTGGAAGCTCATGGCTATCCATATCACGCAGCTTATATGCGCCTTTACCTAGTGCTTCCGTGACCTCATAGGGTCCTTCCCACTTTGGTCCAAGCTTTCCTGTATCTTCTGCGTGGCTTGCGTCGTTAGCACAATATACAAAGTCACCTGGTCTGAATGAAGTGTTTCTGACTTTAGCATCATAGTATCCCTTCATCTTTGACTTAGCTCTTGTCTCACATATAGCTGCACGTTCGCGCCTTTCTTCCAACAGATCCAAGTCTATACGCTGCTCGTCGTCATTGGTTGTAACATTGACTTCCGCCGTACGAATAGTTGGCATCCCAATTTCAGCTGGTATGACAGCTTCTGTCCCATAGACAAGAGAGAATGGTGTATCTCCAGTGCTGACTTTGATTGTCGTGCGGTGCGCCCATAAAACATGCGATAATTCATCCACCCATATTCCTTTGTGTTTTTCAAGACACACTTTTATTCCTTCTCCCAGGCTACGGTTCACGCGCTCAACCAAACCATTGGTTTGTGGGTGTTTAAATGACGCGAAGTGTTGTGTGATATTTAGCTGCGCGCACCAGTCTTTGAACGGGTTATCACAGAATTGTTTTCCGTTGTCCGAAATAATTTCTCCAGGTAGTCCAAAGCGACACACGATGTTGTACCAAATAAAGCGTTTGACCTGGTTGCCTGTGATAGTTGCTACTGCTTTTGCCTCAATCCACTTAGTGAAGTAATCTATAGCCACTATGAGGAATTTTAGTCCTCCTGCTGCAATAGGAAAAGGGCCTGCAATATCAATACCCCATTTATAGAATGGCCATGGAGAAGTGATAGGCGTCAGCTCTTGTTGACCTGGCAATCGCTACATTTCTTTATCATGTCCCGCGCATCGTGTAACACCCCCAAAATATCGCAGCGGAAGACTGTGTCACTTGGGGTGCTACTTCATAATACAAAATACAAGTTATAGAAAACGACCTCTAAATGAGACGTTTTGAAAAGTTACCATTCGATTAATGAATTCAAAGTTACAAACATGAGATTCCAAAGTATGATACATAAATGTATACAAAATGTTTTGAATGGCAAATGATAAAAGCGTAAGTCTTCAGAATATGCAGCTTGACTCTAAGTTCCATGCACTAGCTATCGCCTTACTAACCTGAGATAAACATGCTAAAGTGTCAACACAATGGTTGGTGAGTTCATAGAGTTTGTCTTAAAACAATTGAAAAGCCTTTAAAGAATGTTCACACAGCAAAGGCATTGTGAATCCACTCAGTTGCAAGTCCCGCCCATAACAACACTTGCAACCTGTGTGTTCACAACCCACTGCTAAAATATAGTATGATTAAGACATGCATAAGTTCATCACAACAGTTAAGCAATTAGTCGTGAGTCTACACATCATCTCCGAAGACCTCACGTTTATGATGTATCCAACATTCGCAAATGTTAGGATGTATCAAAGCTAATGGTCATCCAACAACTTAATTTGGAGCCACTAGATGTCTCACAATTAAGTATAACGCAGTTAAGTATAACACAATCATGTATGTATGAAATCAAGTATAATGCAATCAAGTATAAGACAATCAAGTATAAAACAATCAAGTATAAATGTTTTGAGTATTTGTACAAGTAAGCAAGTAGTTGAGCATGTATCTCCCCCAAAGAGTTAAAACAAGTATAAAAAGAGTAAGGGCTATGACTCACCTGATAATAACTGATAAATAATACTAGAAAATTGGGCAGCGCTTCCGCATCTAAATTCAAGAATCCATTTCCTTAACTATAAAAACCTCTAAATCACCAATAGCTCCCATATTAAAAAACTATCCTTAGAATTAGCCGATCTATTCTTGCCATAGTTTTAAGAAATTTCTGAGAACCACAGCTCCTATCCACCATTGTGTAGCTCTTAATCCAACCGCGGAAACACAAAATAAACTTAATTTTTACGTAGAGAATACTTATGCCATCAACTTATCTGTATAACTCGAAGCCTAAAAATCAAGTATGGAGGATGTTTGGAGGGAGAAAGGTGGAGGAGGAGGGAAATGTGTGTTTTTCTGTTAAATAAAATGAACTAGTTTCCTTTCTATTTATGGTGAAAATTCCTGAAAATATCTAAATATTTTGATGAATAGTGTTTAGATATTTATGTGAATAGTGTTTAGATATTTATGTGAATAATGTTTAGATATTTAAGAAGAGAATTTCAACTTGACTTCTCTTAATGAGATATTTTGTAAGATATTATCTAAATAATATTTAGTTGATGACTAGGTATATGATTAGGCAAGGTCATTTAAAATGTATTAGTTAAAAGGTGGTGCGGGTATCGGAGTGAATAGTAAAAGTGAATAGTAATTTTTAGAAAAAAGTTTCAAGTTTGTATACTGATCCAAAATACGATTAATAGTAAAAATGAATAGTGAAAAGTGAGCAGTAATAGTGAATAGTAAAAATGAATAGTAATCTGAAAATGCGAGTTGTTATAGTCTCTACCCCTTAAGGGAACTTCGTCCCGAAGTTCAGTTAATGTTAACTACTTACGGTGTGTCTAAGAGAATTCGAGATTTCAGGATCTTTAAAATAGTGGTGTTCACTCTGATTTGTCTAAGGTTGTGGTTAAGGAGTCGTATCGGATGCAAATAAGCCCACTTATTTATAACTCATTACTTACATAAAGAAGCGTCCAAATTTATGTAAGTAAGGGATCATAAACTTATGGTTCGGTGATTTACAATTTCTTTATTTAAATAAAGAGGTGTCCCGATCCATTTAAATAAGGAGATTCTAAATCATCATACTTAAGAATTTCCGACACAAAATCCGCTTTCTGAGACAGATAGTAAGATAATCAAGTCATCAAATCCCTAAAGCTAAGCAATAATATTATTTAACTCAAATCTTGTGTCTCATCAAACAAGAACTGTCACAAGATCAAGTTAAATAATTAGTTATTACTGAGCTCCATATTTTTAATGACTCGACTAAACTCTGGGGTTCCTTATAATACTAAAGTCATATCATCTAATAGCGTGGAACTAGACAAACAACTAACAAAAGCATATGCGTATGTAGTGTGTGTAAGGTAAATAAAGAGGAGAGTCTTAACATATATAGCAGTTATAGTCTAAGCACTAAATGTAACCTAGTTCTCTATAACCAAGTCTCTGATACCAATCTGTAACACCCCCAAAATATCGCAGTGGAAGACTGTGTCACTTGGGGTGCTACTTCATAATACAAAGTACAAGTTATAGAAAACGGCCTCTAAATGAGACGTTTTGAAAATTTACCATTCGATTAATGAATTCAAAGTTACAAACATGAGATTCCAAAGTATGATACATAAATGTATACAAAATATTTTGAATGGTAAATGATAAAAGAGCAAGTCTTCAGAATATGCAGCTTGACTATAAGTTCCACGCACTAGCTATCACCTTACTAACCTGATATAAACATGCTAAAGTGTCAACACAATGGTTGGTGAGTTCATAGAGTTTGTCTTAAAACAGTTGAAAAGCCTTTAAAGAATGTTCACACATCAAAGGCATTGTGAATCCACTCAGTTGCAAGTCCCGCCCATAACAACACTTGCAACCTGTGTGTTCACAACCCACTGCTAAAATATAGTATGATTAAGACATGTATAAGTTCATCACAACAGTTAAGCAATTAGTCGTGAGTCTACACTTCATCTCCGAAGACCTCACGTTTATGATGTATCCAACATTCGCAAATGTTAGGATGTATCAAAGCTAATGGTCATCCAACAACTTAATTTGGAGCCACTAGATGTCTCACAATTAAGTATAACGCAGTTAAGTATAACACAATCATGTATGTATGAAATCAAGTATAATGCAATCAAGTATAAGACAATCAAGTATAAAACAATCAAGTATAAATGTTTTGAGTATTTGTACAAGTAAGCAAGTAGTTGAGTATGTATCTCCCCCAAAGAGTTAAAACAAGTATAAAAAGAGTAGGGGCTATGACTCACCTGATAATAACTAAAAAATAATACTAGAAAATTGGGCAGCGCTTCCGCATCTAAATTCAAGAATCCATTTCCTTAACTATAAAAAACTCTAAATCACCCAATAGCTCCCATATTAAAAACCCATCCTTAGAATTAGCCGATCTATTCTTGCCAAAGTTTTAAGAAATTTCTGAGAACCACAGCTCCTATCCACCATTGTGTAGCTCTTAATCCAACCGCGGAAACACAAAATAAACTTAATTTTTACGTAGAGAATACTTATGCCATCAACTTATCTGTATAACTCGAAGCCTAAAAATCAAGTATGGAGGATGTTTGGAGGGAGAAAGGTGGAGGAGGAGGGAAATGTGTGTTTTTCTGTGAAATAAAATGAACTAGTTTCCTTTCTATTTATAGTGAAAATTCCTGAAAATATCTAAATATTTTAATGAATAGTGTTTAGATATTTATGTGAATAATGTTTAGATATTTAAGAAGAGAATTTCAACTTGACTTCTCTTAATGAGATACTTTGTAAGATATTATCTAAATAATATTTAGTTAATGACTAAGTATATGATTAGGCAAGGTCATTTAAAATGTATTAGTTAAAAGGTGGTGCGGGTATCGGAGTGAATAGTAATTTTTAGGAAAAAGTTTCAAGTTTCTATACTGATCCAAAATACGATGAATAGTAAAAATGAATAGTGAAAAGTGAGAAGTAATAGTGAATAGTAAAAATGAATAGTAATATGAAAATGCGAGTTGTTACAGTCTCTACCCTTTAAGGGAACTTCGTCCCGAAGTTCAGTTAATGTTAACTACTTACGGTGTGTCTAAGAGAATTCGAGATTTCAGGATCTCTAAAATAGTGGTGTTCACTCTGATTTGTCTAAGGTTGTGGTTAAGGAGTCGTATCGGATGCAAATAAGCCCACTTATTTATAACTCATTACTTACATAAAGAAGCGTCCAAATTTATGTAAGTAAGGGATCATAAACTTATGGTTCGGTGATTTACAATTTCTTTATTTAAATAAAGAGGTGTCCCGATCCATTTAAATATGGAGATTCTAAATCATCCTACTTAAGAATTTCCGACACAAAATCCGCTTTCTGAGACAGATAGTAAGATAATCAAGTCATCAAATCTCTAAAGCTAAGCAATAATATTATTTAACTCAAATCTTGTGTCTCATCAAACAAGAACTGTCACAAGATCAAGTTAAATAATTAGTTATTACTGAGCTCCATATTTTTAATGACTCGACTAAACTCTGGGGTTCCTTATAATACTAAAGTCATATCATCTAATAGCGTGGAACTAGACAAACAACTAACAAAAGCATATGCGTATGTAGTGTGTGTAAGGTAAATAAAGAGGAGAGTCTTAACGTATATAGCAGTTATAGTCTAAGCACTAAATGTAACCTAGTTCTCTATAACCAAGTCTCTGATACCAATCTGTAACACCCCCAAAATATCGCAGCGGAAGACTGTGTCACTTGGGTGCTACTTCATAATACAAAGTACAAGTTATAGAAAACGACCTCTAAATGAGACATTTTGAAAAGTTACCATTCGATTAATGAATTCAAAGTTACAAACATGAGATTCCAAAGTATGATACATAAATGTATACAAAATGTTTTGAATGGTAAATGATAAAAGCGCAAGTCTTCAGAATATGCAGCTTGACTCTAAGTTCCACGCACTAGCTATCGCCTTACTAACCTGAGATAAACATGCTAAATGTTTTGAGTATTTGTACAAGTAAGCAAGTAGTTGAGCATGTATCTCCCCCAAAGAGTTAAAACAAGTATAAAAAGAGTAAGGGCTATGACTCACCTGATAATAACTGATAAATAATACTAGAAAATTGGGCAGCGCTTCCGCATCTAAATTCAAGAATCCATTTCCTTAACTATAAAAACCTCTAAATCACCAATAGCTCCCATATTAAAAAACTATCCTTAGAATTAGCCGATCTATTCTTGCCATAGTTTTAAGAAATTTCTGAGAACCACAGCTCCTATCCACCATTGTGTAGCTCTTAATCCAACCGCGGAAACACAAAATAAACTTAATTTTTACGTAGAGAATACTTATGCCATCAACTTATCTGTATAACTCGAAGCCTAAAAATCAAGTATGGAGGATGTTTGGAGGGAGAAAGGTGGAGGAGGAGGGAAATGTGTGTTTTTCTGTTAAATAAAATGAACTAGTTTCCTTTCTATTTATGGTGAAAATTCCTGAAAATATCTAAATATTTTGATGAATAGTGTTTAGATATTTATGTGAATAGTGTTTAGATATTTATGTGAATAATGTTTAGATATTTAAGAAGAGAATTTCAACTTGACTTCTCTTAATGAGATATTTTGTAAGATATTATCTAAATAATATTTAGTTGATGACTAGGTATATGATTAGGCAAGGTCATTTAAAATGTATTAGTTAAAAGGTGGTGCGGGTATCGGAGTGAATAGTAAAAGTGAATAGTAATTTTTAGAAAAAAGTTTCAAGTTTGTATACTGATCCAAAATACGATTAATAGTAAAAATGAATAGTGAAAAGTGAGCAGTAATAGTGAATAGTAAAAATGAATAGTAATCTGAAAATGCGAGTTGTTATAGTCTCTACCCCTTAAGGGAACTTCGTCCCGAAGTTCAGTTAATGTTAACTACTTACGGTGTGTCTAAGAGAATTCGAGATTTCAGGATCTTTAAAATAGTGGTGTTCACTCTGATTTGTCTAAGGTTGTGGTTAAGGAGTCGTATCGGATGCAAATAAGCCCACTTATTTATAACTCATTACTTACATAAAGAAGCGTCCAAATTTATGTAAGTAAGGGATCATAAACTTATGGTTCGGTGATTTACAATTTCTTTATTTAAATAAAGAGGTGTCCCGATCCATTTAAATAAGGAGATTCTAAATCATCATACTTAAGAATTTCCGACACAAAATCCGCTTTCTGAGACAGATAGTAAGATAATCAAGTCATCAAATCCCTAAAGCTAAGCAATAATATTATTTAACTCAAATCTTGTGTCTCATCAAACAAGAACTGTCACAAGATCAAGTTAAATAATTAGTTATTACTGAGCTCCATATTTTTAATGACTCGACTAAACTCTGGGGTTCCTTATAATACTAAAGTCATATCATCTAATAGCGTGGAACTAGACAAACAACTAACAAAAGCATATGCGTATGTAGTGTGTGTAAGGTAAATAAAGAGGAGAGTCTTAACATATATAGCAGTTATAGTCTAAGCACTAAATGTAACCTAGTTCTCTATAACCAAGTCTCTGATACCAATCTGTAACACCCCCAAAATATCGCAGTGGAAGACTGTGTCACTTGGGGTGCTACTTCATAATACAAAGTACAAGTTATAGAAAACGGCCTCTAAATGAGACGTTTTGAAAATTTACCATTCGATTAATGAATTCAAAGTTACAAACATGAGATTCCAAAGTATGATACATAAATGTATACAAAATATTTTGAATGGTAAATGATAAAAGAGCAAGTCTTCAGAATATGCAGCTTGACTATAAGTTCCACGCACTAGCTATCACCTTACTAACCTGATATAAACATGCTAAAGTGTCAACACAATGGTTGGTGAGTTCATAGAGTTTGTCTTAAAACAGTTGAAAAGCCTTTAAAGAATGTTCACACATCAAAGGCATTGTGAATCCACTCAGTTGCAAGTCCCGCCCATAACAACACTTGCAACCTGTGTGTTCACAACCCACTGCTAAAATATAGTATGATTAAGACATGTATAAGTTCATCACAACAGTTAAGCAATTAGTCGTGAGTCTACACTTCATCTCCGAAGACCTCACGTTTATGATGTATCCAACATTCGCAAATGTTAGGATGTATCAAAGCTAATGGTCATCCAACAACTTAATTTGGAGCCACTAGATGTCTCACAATTAAGTATAACGCAGTTAAGTATAACACAATCATGTATGTATGAAATCAAGTATAATGCAATCAAGTATAAGACAATCAAGTATAAAACAATCAAGTATAAATGTTTTGAGTATTTGTACAAGTAAGCAAGTAGTTGAGTATGTATCTCCCCCAAAGAGTTAAAACAAGTATAAAAAGAGTAGGGGCTATGACTCACCTGATAATAACTAAAAAATAATACTAGAAAATTGGGCAGCGCTTCCGCATCTAAATTCAAGAATCCATTTCCTTAACTATAAAAAACTCTAAATCACCCAATAGCTCCCATATTAAAAACCCATCCTTAGAATTAGCCGATCTATTCTTGCCAAAGTTTTAAGAAATTTCTGAGAACCACAGCTCCTATCCACCATTGTGTAGCTCTTAATCCAACCGCGGAAACACAAAATAAACTTAATTTTTACGTAGAGAATACTTATGCCATCAACTTATCTGTATAACTCGAAGCCTAAAAATCAAGTATGGAGGATGTTTGGAGGGAGAAAGGTGGAGGAGGAGGGAAATGTGTGTTTTTCTGTGAAATAAAATGAACTAGTTTCCTTTCTATTTATAGTGAAAATTCCTGAAAATATCTAAATATTTTAATGAATAGTGTTTAGATATTTATGTGAATAATGTTTAGATATTTAAAAAGAGAATTTCAACTTGACTTCTCTTAATGAGATACTTTGTAAGATATTATCTAAATAATATTTAGTTAATGACTAAGTATATGATTAGGCAAGGTCATTTAAAATGTATTAGTTAAAAGGTGGTGCGGGTATCGGAGTGAATAGTAATTTTTAGGAAAAAGTTTCAAGTTTCTATACTGATCCAAAATACGATGAATAGTAAAAATGAATAGTGAAAAGTGAGAAGTAATAGTGAATAGTAAAAATGAATAGTAATATGAAAATGCGAGTTGTTACAGTCTCTACCCTTTAAGGGAACTTCGTCCCGAAGTTCAGTTAATGTTAACTACTTACGGTGTGTCTAAGAGAATTCGAGATTTCAGGATCTCTAAAATAGTGGTGTTCACTCTGATTTGTCTAAGGTTGTGGTTAAGGAGTCGTATCGGATGCAAATAAGCCCACTTATTTATAACTCATTACTTACATAAAGAAGCGTCCAAATTTATGTAAGTAAGGGATCATAAACTTATGGTTCGGTGATTTACAATTTCTTTATTTAAATAAAGAGGTGTCCCGATCCATTTAAATATGGAGATTCTAAATCATCCTACTTAAGAATTTCCGACACAAAATCCGCTTTCTGAGACAGATAGTAAGATAATCAAGTCATCAAATCTCTAAAGCTAAGCAATAATATTATTTAACTCAAATCTTGTGTCTCATCAAACAAGAACTGTCACAAGATCAAGTTAAATAATTAGTTATTACTGAGCTCCATATTTTTAATGACTCGACTAAACTCTGGGGTTCCTTATAATACTAAAGTCATATCATCTAATAGCGTGGAACTAGACAAACAACTAACAAAAGCATATGCGTATGTAGTGTGTGTAAGGTAAATAAAGAGGAGAGTCTTAACGTATATAGCAGTTATAGTCTAAGCACTAAATGTAACCTAGTTCTCTATAACCAAGTCTCTGATACCAATCTGTAACACCCCCAAAATATCGCAGCGGAAGACTGTGTCACTTGGGTGCTACTTCATAATACAAAGTACAAGTTATAGAAAACGACCTCTAAATGAGACATTTTGAAAAGTTACCATTCGATTAATGAATTCAAAGTTACAAACATGAGATTCCAAAGTATGATACATAAATGTATACAAAATGTTTTGAATGGTAAATGATAAAAGCGCAAGTCTTCAGAATATGCAGCTTGACTCTAAGTTCCACGCACTAGCTATCGCCTTACTAACCTGAGATAAACATGCTAAAGTGTCAACACAATGGTTGGTGAGTTCATAGAGTTTGTCTTAAAACAGTTGAAAAGCCTTTAAAGAATGTTCACACATCAAAGGCATTGTGAATCCACTCAGTTGCAAGTCCCGCCCATAACAACACTTGCAACCTGTGTGTTCACAACCCACTGCTAAAATATAGTATGATTAAGACATGTATAAGTTCATCACAACAGTTAAGCAATTAGTCGTGAGTCTACACTTCATCTCCGAAGACCTCACGTTTATGATGTATCCAACATTCGCAAATGTTAGGATGTATTAAAGCTAATGGTCATCCAACAACTTAATTTGGAGCCACTAGATGTCTCACAATTAAGTATAACGCAGTTAAGTATAACACAATCATGTATGTATGAAATCAAGTATAATGCAATCAAGTATAAGACAATCAAGTATAAAACAATCAAGTATAAATGTTTTGAGTATTTGTACAAGTAAGCAAGTAGTTGAGCATGTATCTCCCCCAAAGAGTTAAAACAAGTATAAAAAGAGTAGGGGCTATGACTCACCTGATAATAACTGATAAATAATACTAGAAAATTGGGCAGCGCTTCCACATCTAAATTCAAGAAACCATTTCCTTAACTATAAAAACCTCTAAATCACCCAATAGCTCCCATATTAAAAACTCATCCTTAGAATTAGCCGATCTATTCTTGCCAAAGTTTCAAGAAATTTTTGAGAACCACAGCTCCTATCCACCATTGTGTAGCTCTTAATCCAACCGCGGAAACACAAAATAAACTTAATTTTTACGTAGAGAATGTAACAATTCGCAATTTCAGGTTAATTACTATTCCCGAAAAATTTCACTATTCATTTTTACTATTTACTTTTACTATTCATTTTCCGGAATTTGATTTTTCTTTCATATTCTCGTATGATAAATCATTTGCATGACTAAATAAAAGTTTGACACTCATCAGATCATTTTCGCAAAAGTTATTAATGAACTACACATTTTAGGGTAAAACATCATTCAAAAATCCTACGCGCAACGAAACTCGACCGCGTTAATTTTCCCCGCATCATAAAAATGTTTGAGACACACATGATTTATTTGAGAATTAATCATGACTGAGAAAAATGTGACCAAATAAACCTCGGCCGTGAGAAACATAAATTTTCATTTTTAAGCGCTTTTACTTAGCCGTAACCTTAGCCTATACCTGCACCGCGTTACTAAGACAATTTGAGTTTTCACATTTTTGGAAAAGTCAACATATTTTTCCCTCCTCCTTTGACCAAAAATCATTCCTTGATTTTATAAATCATTCCTTGATTTTTAGGCTTACGGTTTTATGTCTTAAAGATATTAAATGCCAACCGACACTAGACTGAGCTCAGTCTAGACATTTTAAGTCATTTTAAATCATTATCATCATATTAGAAAAGTAACATTTTACTTTTCTCAATTTTACACAATATTCGTACGTTTTACGTATTACGCGTTTTAGACCCGTGTTTCCAGTTTTAGTAGTGTTTTAGCACCCCAATGGAACCTACCACTCATTTTATATTTTATTATGGAGTATTTTGACTAGTTTAGTCATTCTTCCAAGTTTCACATTTTTACGATATCTGGTTTTACGTATTATTGCTTAATCATTTACGGTTAGCATTTTACGGAGTTAAAACTAACTACATAAGCTTGGATAATATCATCAAAGACCAAGTCTTCCTCCCTAAGTTTTGTAAACCGCCTATAGGGGGGGGATCACCCTTGTGTGGCTTGATCTTAACCATTGATCCGTTAGATGTCAACATGTGTAAAACTTGGCCACTGATGAGGCGAAAAATGAACCACTTTTAAGGGGTCATTTAAGCCCAGAATTGAATTTATTTGATCAAATATTGCCCTAAATCGTTCCTTTTGTGATTTTAGGTACTTTGGGAGTGAAATCTGGAAAAGGAAGCAATTCGGACGTTCTTGGAGCATAAAAGTGAAGAAAACGCCAAAGTCTTAATTTTCCTTGTTGGGAACAGTAGATGACGGCGTCAAGAAGGAATTTCTGACGGCGTCAAGAAGGAATTTCTGACGGCGTCAAGAGTAATTTCCATGACGACCCAGTACAGAATTGAAGGCGTCATGAAGT
Source organism: Artemisia argyi (assembly GCA_030686995.1). Lineage (NCBI taxonomy): Eukaryota > Viridiplantae > Streptophyta > Magnoliopsida > Asterales > Asteraceae > Artemisia > Artemisia argyi. The sequence continues at coordinate 57,817,401 of CM060708.1, read as the reverse complement.
AGAGCGTCAAGAGTAAAATGCGTGACGGCCTGGAAAATGCTATAACGTAACGGCGTCAAAAGTAGATCAAGGCAGTCCGAGAAGTATTTTGGCGGCGAGATGACGGCGTCACCAATTTGGTCTTGACGCCGTCAGCCTCAATTTCCTATATATAGTTTTCTAATTTTCATTCATAAAAAAAAGAGATGTTTTGGAGAAACCCTAAGGCCGAACTTAGTACGAATTTTACAGGTTTTTCAAGGGTTCTCAGCCCTTGAACCCTTTCATGTGTAATTAAGATAAGTGTTCTTTTAATTCAATCAATATGTCTATGTGTTGGTTGTCTATATCTTGTTCTTGTCTTAATTCCATCATGCTAGGCTAGATCTATCTTGTGTTTGCTTGGATCTAATGAAACCTAGATGTTAATTATGTGTTGATTACTTGTTTATGGTTGTATTGGAGGAATGATTTCGATGTTAGGCTTAAGAAAACTGGCAGATCTCCAAATGGTAACATGCTTGAACGTCTTAGGAAACATGAACTGACGTGCACTAGGTTTTATTGGTTGTATTTAATGCATGAGTAAATTCTAATGATCCCATGTTAGGAGCTTCTTAGCCGGCTCGACATAGGAGTGAAGTAGGCACTCATAGGATTGGGGAATTAAGTGCGCCACCCCATGAATGGTATTAAGGAATACAATCCGTCATCCACGCAACTATAACAAGTAATTAACGTGTAAAAGACATCTAGGGAGTAGTGAAATCTAAGTTAACACAACTTCTCCACTTATTGCTCACAACCTTAGTTTAATTTAGTTTATTTTCATTTCAAGTATTTTATTTTGATTGCATCTTTAGTATTGAGTTAGTTGACTAGCAACTAATTCCGCCCAAATCCTTAAAACCCGAGATTTTTACTTGCTTTCTAAAAAAATATAAAAATACAAAAATAATCATCCTTCATCTTTAGAACTAGTATTTAGGTTTTCTAATCCTAGTGACAATATTCCTAGCTGAACGATCAATCCCCCGGTACTTGTCACTATACTATACTACAACGATCAGGTACACTGCCTGGTGGGGGTTGTAAGCTTCTCAAGATCCCTTGAGAGGTAAAGCCTGGTGCGATTCCCACGTATCAAGTTTTTGGCGCCGCAGCCCGGGGAATAGTTATTGTCTAGGTTAGAATCTCTTTTTATTAGGTCTACTTGCTAGATTCCTTTCTAGTAAGATTTTATTTTTATTTTTAGGATTTCTTTAATCTATCTTATTTCTTTGTGTTTTTGTTCGTAACTCTTCACCACCCGACATCATGGACGATGGGAACATCTTTGAACCTGTCATCCCACCACAACAAAACCCACCACTAGAACCTCTTAGGCCCCGAACCTTAGGAGAGTATTCCCGACCTAGCCACCAAGGCTACCGAAACACCATTGAGCTCACCGGAGCCAATGTGACCCCCTTGCGATCCGACACCATCCGGTTGGTGCAAAGCAGATGTGCATTCCATGGACTTCATTCCGAAGATCCAAACCAACATCTTAAGGACTTCCTCAAAATCGTAGACTCCATAGACCTAGATGTTGAAACTAGAGAGACAACCCGTTTACGCCTATTCCAATTCTCTCTACGGGATCAAGCTAGTCAATGGCTTGAGCGTTTACCCGCGGGATCCATCACCACATGGGATGATCTCACCACTCGTTTCCTTTCTCAATTTTTCCCACCGGGGAGAACTACTAAGCTTAGAAATGACATCTTGATGTTCCAAAAACGTCAAAATGAATCTCTCTATGAAGCATGGACTCGTTTCAAGGACTTACTCCAAAAAGTCCCTCATCATGACATAGATCTTTGGCTCCAAGTCCAAATTTTTTATGACCATATCGATCTCTCCACGAGGCGAGCCATTGACCAATCGGCCGGTGGTAAGCTACGTGATCTAAGTGCGGAACAATCATGGGAACTCATAGAAGATCTTGCTCTCTATGACAACGAAAGTTGGAATAATCCCCGTGATTTGAACAAAACGGTCAAGGCAATATCTTTGCCTTCGAACAATTCTAGCACTCCCGACCGTAGGATCATGGAACTTGAGGACCAAGTCAAGTTTCTCATGAAATCTTACGAAGCTCCTAAGCCTTCAAGCCAAGTGAACAAAATCACTTCTTCATGCGAATTATGTAGTGGTCCCCATGACACTCGTGATTGTGTGGAACTCCCCGGAACAGCTTTTGCGGACTACGCATCCACGCGTACCGACGAAGCGGGAGATAAGTGGTACACTTTCAAGCCCGAGCCAAACCCTTACGGTGATTCATACAACTCCTCTTGGAAAAATCACCCAAACCTTAGGTGGAAACAAAATCAACCCAATTCTTCCAATCCGCCTAATCGTTACCAACCAAACGGTCCACCCTCCAACCGTACTTTCAACAACAATCCTTCTAACAACTATGGTAGTACCAACAATCTTGAAGGATTGATGTCAAAATTCATGGCATCTCAAGAAGCTCGCATATCTAAGTTTGAAGCCGATTTCAAACAAAAGCAAAGCGAGATGACCACCAAAATTGACGCATTGTTGAAAGTTCTCAATGACCGAGAAATGGGAGCACTCCCAAGCAACACGGTCAAGAATCCGAAACTAAACGTTAATTCCATATCTTCAGTTTCGTCACCCACTTCGTGTCCACAATACTACTCAGTTAAATCAACGAGCACGTGTTTCAAACAAAACCAAATTCTTCAAAAGGACCAATCAAGTAAAACACCCGATATAGAATCGGTCAAAAGTATAGTTGAAACACCTCTTACGCAAGACCTTGACGATGAATTCAAGGAACTTCACCTTGAACGTCCCGTCATTGATGTCTTAGCGCGTGCTCCTTACTATAGTGCCCTCCTAGAAAAATATGAGAAGTTTAAACTAGGTAAAAATGGGACCGCCTTCGTTCAAAACAAGTTGCCTAAAAAGCTTGATGATCCGGGTATATTTGTTTTGCCTTGTAAGATAGGAAGATCCGAAGCTTTCGACACATTAGCCGATTTAGGGTCAAGCCTCAACTTGATTCCCTTATCCTTATTCACCGCTCTTAAGCTAGGAAAGTTAGAGGAAACGGAGGTATTGATAGGGCTAGCGGATGGGAGTATTGCCCACCCGGTTGGAATGATTAAGGATGTAGTTGTTCACGTAGGAAGGTTAACTATATTAGCGGATTTTCACGTCCTAGACATGGTTAGTGACACTACATGCCCATTATTGGTAGGAAGAGGATTTTTAGCAACCGCTAGCGCCATGATAGATTGTAAGGAATCTAAGATAGCGGTAGGAGAAGGCGATACTTGGTCGGTGTACGATGTAAAGAAGCATAGTTATGATTGTGATGAATAACCGACACCGCATTGAGTATAGATGAATAGGAGACCGTCTAGATATGGACCTTGGATAGAAAGGAACTTTATAGGACCTCAATGCCCATTTTATCTAGAAAAATATTTCGTTGAAAAGACACATTCGGTAGAACAACTCATAGCTAGAGATGAAGAGCTAGATCCCTTTAAGGACCCCTTAGTCTTTAGGAAGATGATTGAGTTCTTGAGCGTAATGCCTATTAATATAGAGATGAATAAGTGGAAAAGAGAGGGAGACAAGTGTAAATGAAGGTGGGACAAACCACCTAAAGAAGGTGACGGATCATGGCATATGAGGATGACTTTGAATGATCCGGATGGAGAAAAGTTTGAAAGGTCATACCATACTAAGGAAACCGATAGGAAGTTGAAACCTAAGTTTGATCCCAAAGATGTCCTCAATGAGGAACTCACCCGTATCACGTAGTAACCCATGACCTTGAGTCTAGCTACAAGACTCGTAAATAAAGAAAAGCGCTTCTTGGGAGGCAACCTATGTTTTGTGTGATTTTATTTTATTTTGTTTATTTGTTATTTGCTTCCGTATGCATGCTTTATTTTTATTGTTGGTAGATCATGTTTCTCAATTAAATAGTGGAAATACTTATACTTTGTTGTTTTGGCCTAGTCTTAACTCCACCTAAAAGTATTTTTGCAAAAGATAAGTGTAAGGGGAAACCCCAAATATGTTTTCAAGAAACAAACCGATCATGATTCTCCACAATATTAAATGAACATGTATATTCGTATTTGTTAGACTCAAATGCTTGTATTGAGTCATAATGAAGTTTTGCAGGATTTTCCAGGAAGTAAGACCAAATTTTTCCAGAAATTTTCCGGAAACTTAACATAAAAATTTCTGCAGGTCACTTCTGACGGCGTCACGAGTTTACTCTTGACGGCGTCACGTGTAAAAATCTGGAAATTTTACCGGTTTTGTTTTTCTAACGGGGTCTTATGGTTTTTGTGAATTATTAAGTTTTATAATCTCTAGGAAATCTGCAAACTTCATTCCACAAGCAATATATCTTATTTTGTTTTCTAGGATTTAGTAACTTATATAGGTTGCCGTCTATTTTATGCGAGGCTGTCTTGTCTATTTTCTCAGGATTTACAGGTTACGTATGACAAGAAGATGATTTATATTCTGGAAGGGAAGCTTTGATTGTTCATTTTCTTGGAGGAAGATTTAACCTGGCCACCTTATTATCCATACCGAGCGAATCAGGGGAGTATTTGATTTCATTCTTTTTACTTTTTCACTTTTACATTCTTTACTTGAACATTGGGGAGAATGTTCATCTTAAGTGTAAGGGGAGGGTAAAATGATGATACCTTACATGTACACTTTCGCTTGAGTTTGTTTTGTTTGATAGTAGATGTGTAATAAAACTATGAGAAATACTTGTTAGTGCAATTTTAGCGCCAAATTTAAATTTTTTTACAACATTTAGGTGTGAAACTTTAGCCATAGCAAGCGTCTCATGGATAGGAGATTGTATGACTAGCACATAACCGTACTTTCAGAAAAATTTTCCACCCAAATATATGAGGTTCGCCTTTAGATTTGATAGGAAAAGCATTTATTATTAGTGCTTATGAGTGTACCGGTAGCATTTAGATTCTAGAACTTGCGTTAGTGATGCATCCCGAGACCGCTAGTGAGACTACATTCGTGTAGTAGGATTTACTACGTGATAAGAGGCATTAGGATCACCCTTGTGTTAAACCCGTATTATAATTACTTGACCATTTAAGTCATATTACTTGGCTAGTTAAGTCAACTAATTTTTCCCACACCCTTAGCGTTGTACTCATTTTTAGTACACGAAACCCCTAGTACACCCCTCCGAGCCTATCTTTTCGTTTCTAACTTTAAGCATTTTACTTAAAGGAAGAATTTGTTACACCCCACTTAAATGTACAACCAAATCGCCTTAGCCTTCCGTGTATGCGCTCATTTTTAGGGCATTATTGTTATTTGTTAAACCCTAAGTTAACTTTCTAATTGATTACATGGTTGCTAAGTTTAGTCATATCCTTGTACATATTGTTTTGAGACGATTGGGACTCATGGGTAAGTACTTTTTTTATGGAGTAATGGGGAAGAACATCATTTATTACCCCCATATGTGCGTTAATCTTAAAAGTGCTCAAAGTGTTTTGATTTTCTTAATTCGAGTCATTAGATTAGTTAATTGTAAAGTATGTAAAAATTCAAGTGTAAAGGGAATGTTCATTCCCTATGATGTATTATTTTGGATGGTAGGGTAAGAGTGTATGCAAAAAAAAAAAAAAAAAAAAAAAAAAAAAAAAAAAAAAAAAAAAAATCGAAAAAATCAAGAGAAAAAAGAAAAAAAAAATAGAAAAAGAAAAAGAGAAAAAACATACGGACTACCATCCCTTTTTATTCTATGTTCATTTTTATGTTTTTGTTATTTTTCATTTATTAGCTTAAGTCGAGTCTAGTCTTGGCTTAACAACGTCATATTGTACATTTAATTAACCAAGATTGTTAACTCACCACCAGTAAAAACTTCCTTTATCCAACAAAACCGTGTATTTCATATCCCTACACCTAACGTTACAACCCTTTAAAAGACCTATTTGATAGTTTATCCTAGGTGCTTACGCCATGTGGTGGAGGTTTGATCCTTTCCCAAGCCTATGGTAATCTATTTTGCTATGACAGGTAGTGAGAGATATCTTTCGTTTCCATATTGTAATTTATACTTTATTACACCCGAGATATGTGAGTATCTAAACACTATTTGTGAGGTGCTAGTATATGACCTCCGTGCTTGTCTATTGGTCTTTAGTGGAACGATTATTTGTTGTAATTACTTTTATAATAGTGTTAAATGACCCCTAACTTGTATTTTGAGTAGAATAAAAGCGCATTTGCTTGAGGACAAGCAAATCTCAAGTGTAAGGGTATATGATGAGGCGAAAAATGAACCACTTTTAGGGGGTCATTTAAGCCCGGAATTGAATTTATTTGATCAAATATTGCCCTAAATCGTTCCTTTTGTGATTTTAGGTACTTTGGGAGTGAAATCTGGAAAAGGAAGCAATTCAGACGTTTTTGGAGCATAAAAGTGAAGAAAACGCCAAAGTCTTAATTTTCCTTGCTGGGAACAGTAGGTGACGGCGTCAAGAAGGAATTTCTGACGGCGTCAAGAGTAATTTCCACGACGACCCAGTACAGAATTGAAGGCGTCACGAAGTAAAGCGTCAAGAGTAAAATGCGTGACGGTCTGGAAAATGCTATAACGTGACGGCGTCAAAAGTAGATCAAGGCAATCCGAGAAGTATTTTGGCGGCGAGATGACGGCGTCACCAATTTGGTCTTGACGCCGTCAGCCTCAATTTCCTATATATAGTTTTCTAATTTTCATTCATAAAAAAAATAGAAGTTTTGGAGAAACCCTAAGGCCGAACTTAGTACGAATTTTACAGGTTTTTCAAGGGTTCTCAGCCCTTGAACCCTTTCATGTGTAATTAAGATAAGTGTTCTTTTAATTCAATCAATATGTCTATGTGTTGGTTGTCTATATCTTGTTCTTGTCTTAATTCCATCATGCTAGGCTAGATCTATCTTGTGTTTGCTTGGATCTAATGAAACCTAGATGTTAATTATGTGTTGATTACTTGTGTATGGTTGTATTGGATGAATGATTTCGATGTTAGGCTTAAGAAAACTGGCAGATCTCCAAATGTTAACATGCTTGAACGTCTTAGGAAACATGAACTGACGTGCACTAGGTTTTATTGGTTGTATTTAATGCATGAGTAAATTCTAATGATCCCATGTTAGGAACTTCTTAGCCGGCTCGACATAGGAGTGAAGTAGGCAGTCATAGGATTGGGGAATTAAGTGCGCCACCCCATGAATGGTATTAAGGAATACAATCCGTCATCCACGCAACTATAACACGTAATTAACGTGTAAAAGATATCTAGGGAGTAGTGAAATCTAAGTAAACACAACTTCTCCACTTATTGCTCACAACCTTAGTTTAATTTAGTTTATTTTCATTTCAAGTATTTTATTTTGATTTCATCTTTAGTATTGGGTTAGTTGACTAGCAACTAATTCCGCCCAAATCCTTAAAACCCGAGATTTTTACTTGCTTTTTAAAAAATATAAAAATACAAAAATAATCATCCTTCATCTTTAGAACAAGTATTTAGGTTTTCTAATCCTAGCAACACTATTCAAGTCACCTCTTCCAAACCCTAGAAACTTTGGTGATTACTCTTGAGTTTGAATCTACTCAAGTCACCTCAACTTTTATCATCTCTCTTTCAAGAATACAAGTGTAGAAGGATTGCTAAAGTGAATAGAAGCTTGTCAATCAAAGTCCTAATCCTTGTTCTTAACTTCCTTTCTTTTAGAAAGCCCAAAGTTGTAAGCAAAACCTAACATACTTCTTGTTAAATATCATATTCATGCTATTTACATATCATTCATGCTATATTTTGTCTTGTGATCATGTCCATGATGTTTAAAAATGGGTAAAACAAGTTTTGATATATAAATGTTAACTTGTGTTATTTAAACAAGTAAACTAGTAACTTTCTTGGAGAACCACGACCAAAATAGTACAACTATGATATTGGACACTTACTTATTGTTAAAGAGGACTTAACAAGGAAAACATAGCAATTTGAATCACCCAAAATGAGTACCTTAGTCAAAAGTTATGACCAATTGAAGTTACCAAAACTTTACAGCAAAATTGCCTAAATAGTTTCTGTGATAGAACCTTAAACACGCAACTCTTTTGACTTGTCTTGACCTTATAACTTGTTTTGAACTATTGAACTCAACTTGAACTTTTGAACTTAATGTACCGTACGTACTATGACCTAAAGTCTCACCTTATTGGTGGAGCGTGCTAAGTCTCCCTTGTTTGGAGCGTTCTTAACCCTAAAGTCTCACCTTATTGGTGGAGCGTTCTTGACCTAAAGTCTCACCTTATTGGTGGAGCGTGCTAAGTCTCCCCTGTTTGGAGCGTTCTTAATCGTATATAATAGTTGTATGATGTACTGTTCGTACATTCGCATTGTTCGACACCTATTAGTAGTATGGATAGCGCTATTAGAGGTCGGCCAACCTCTCGTCCACCATGTTACGGGACGCATATTATTTAATTAGGGGCTTTGCATGGCATACATTATTATATAGGTGGTGCTTATATTGTGACTTATTATGACCGCGGGTACTTGACTACTAAACATGCAACTATATTTTAGCAGTGGGTTGTGAACACACAGGTTACAAGTCTCTTATGGCGGGACTTGTAACTGAGTGGATTTACGATGCCTTTGCTGTGTGATCACTTTTCTATATACTTTATTTGTTAAACAAACTCTATGAACTCACCAACCTCGTGTTGACACTTTAGCATGTATTTTCAGGTTTTAACCTACGGCACGCTACAGGAGGTTTTGGCAGGGCATGGCATGGTCATAGAAGACTCTGATTATTTATATGGGGACCGTTTTAAACTATTTTAAGGGCCTACTTCCGCACTACTTTTAATGATGTAAATTCAACATTTTTGACTAAACGATTTTATTCTAAATGATTAAAGTGAAAATCATTTTTGAACTTGTGTTGTAATACCGATTGAGTTACACCCCAGCTACACGTATGCTTCCGCTGGACCCGATTTTGGGGGTGTGACAGATTGGTATCAGAGCTTTGGCTATAGCGAACTAAGTGTTTTTAAAACCTAGACTATAGCTACTTTTATGAAAAACTTAACCCTATGACCGTCACGTGCCTGCCTGCCAAGCTGAAGCCTCATTGTGGTTTGTTGCTGACTTAGGTGATGAGATTTGTGTCTCATTATCTGGTATATTATATTCACTTATTCTAGTTGATTACTATCATTGTCTTTCATATAAGCATGTTCACGTATCATATATGTCACCGCGTTATGTTTTCTTTGCATAGTTTCATCATTTGACCTCGAGTTTGGTCACCTGCCTTAGTCTTTTTGAACGTCTTGGTATTTGTGAAGGACATAGTATTAGTATAACTGAACTGAGTATTTCAAAATTCATGGAACCTCGGTGGAATATAGACTAGTCACCTATATTCAACCCGGGATAGTGGGACATAGGCTGACTACCTATATCCGACTCAGAAATGAATTTTCCAACACTGAGAATGGTTATAATAAAATTTTGTCTGGATTGAATTCTCTACTTAATTTCGAAATGCTTCATTTATGTATGTGTATACCCTCGTTGTCAGAACGCTTATACTTTTCATCACCTCGTGAACCGCCGCCTGGAAACACGTCAACTGGTCATTTCATCTCATGAATCTTCACCTTTATAACACTTCAGAGACCAACACAAACTGAACTTCGGGACGAAGTTCCTTTTAGAGGGGAAGAATGTCACAACTCGTAATTTCATGTCCTGCTTCAAACGTCGAAATTCCAATTTTTATCTCGGAAAGTTACTATTCACTTTTACTATTCACAAAACACTATTCATGTCCTAAATTTTTATTTCATATTCTCGTAAGTTAAACTATTTTAATGATAATCCGAGAGTTTGACGCTCGTCGGATCATTTCTGCAAAAATCACGAAGCCGTGTCCGAGATTTACATTCAGGTTTAAATGTCCTTCCGGCATCCCGATATGTCTGTAAAACAATATAAACTATAGAACTATGATTTTCTTCCATTTTACGACAATTCTAAAAGTTTTGAAATTTTACGTTTTCCAGTTCAGCGTTTTACGCGAATTACGCATTTTAAACCCGCGTTTCCAGTTTTAACAGCGTTTAAGCAACCCGATGGAACTTACCATTCATTTTATATTTTATTATGGAGTATTTTGACAAGTTTAGTCATTCTTTCAAGTTTCATATTTTTACGATACCCGGATTTATGTTTCGCGATTTAAAACTTTACGGTTTGCGATTAACGGAACCAAAACTGACTCCGTAAACCAGATAATACCAAGCTTACTACATACTCATCAATCATGTGCAGCCCTCCCCATCCCATGTTACTTCATATTGACTTATTAATTACCAAAATGCCATTCTTAGAAAAATATCTAACCTTAAACAACAAAAACACTACACATTTTATTTTTGAGAATCAAAAACCCATTTCTTCATTTTTTTTCTCCATAACCACGACCCAAGACCATCACCATGATCCATCCATGATTTTCCAAAGTACAAAGCATCAAAGTTGTTCATTTCATCATCCTAATCAAGAATCATAACACAAAAACACAAGTAATCCAAGGTTTCTAGTCATTCAATCATCTCATTTTATCAAGTAAGTTATCAACTTTATTTTTACATGAATCATCTTATATTTACTTGTATTGCATGAGTTCCATGCTAAAAACCATGTACAACTAGCTATACCACCATTTATTTTGTCAAAAATGGAACATACAAACCCTAACTTCTTATTTATGAATTCCCTTGCTATAATAACTTGGTTAGGAGCCCATGGCACCCTAAGAAGGTGTATGGTAGGATTAGATTAGCTATGTGGTGATTACAAGAGGTTTGGTGATGTTAGAAATTAGTTATAAACCTTGAAAACTTGATTTGGAGCATGTTTTAGACATGCTGTCCCATTTTGTGAAATCCAGGAAAATCAATAAATACAAAGTAAACTTTGGCAAAATTTTTAGAAAATACTTTCAAAAACGAATCCGTAGGCGAAAGAACGGATTAAAAAGAGTTAATAACGAAGAAGTTATGATTTTTGCAAGATTGTTGACGAAAAGTATTTTTCTGGAAAATAGTTGCTGTTGGACGTTTTTCGTCGGACAAAAAGAGACTTTAGACGTAACCCGGAGGAGCCGAGCTTTCCAAAATATATTACTACATACTAAGACGTAACCATGGATATAAAGAACAAGTAAAACGGGCTTATAACGACAAAGATATTCACGTTTCAATATCGGCAAAAACTCACTAAAATTGGCAGCTTTTAATAGAAATAATAATGACACTATTTCTACGTACTAAATTCTAGATTTTCTAGAAATACTACTAAATTGCCGAAATTTATAACTAACGAAGTACTTATGCTTATGAGCTTATTTTCACGATCATTAGATGTTACTTCAAGGTTTTCAAGACGAAGTATACAACACTAACTTTCTATACATATATATTACGACAAGTTTACACAAGTCTAGTTAAGACTTATTTTTCTCAAGTATGGAATATATTTTCATATGACTATAACAAGTATTTTTCAAGTTAAGAGTGGTATAGGTAACATGTGCATGGACATTTTCAACATCATTTCATGATCTAAAGTAGATCGTTCATCATTCATATTAGGTTGCGGTTAGAGATCGAACCTCATTTCTGTGTATACACTTTTGTCATCGTAGCTGTTGCATCAGGTGAGTCATAGCCCCTACTCTTTTAAATTGTTTTGTTAACTTTTTGGGGGAGAATACATGCTCGTTTTTACATGAATTATTACTTGAACTCTTTGAACATTGTTTTGAACCCTTTGATTATTACGAACTCTTTTGACTTGTCTTGACCTTATAACTTGTTTTGAACTATTGAACTCAACTTGAACTTTTGAACTTAATGTACCGTACGTACTATGACCTAAAGTCTCACCTTATTGGTGGAGCGTGCTAAGTCTCCCTTGTTTGGAGCGTTCTTAACCCTAAAGTCTCACCTTATTGGTGGAGCGTTCTTGACCTAAAGTCTCACCTTATTGGTGGAGCGTGCTAAGTCTCCCCTGTTTGGAGCGTTCTTAATCGTATATAATAGTTGTATGATGTACTGTTCGTACATTCGCATTGTTCGACACCTATTAGTAGTATGGATAGCGCTATTAGAGGTCGGCCAACCTCTCGTCCACCATGTTACGGGACGCATATTATTTAATTAGGGGCTTTGCATGGCATACATTATTATATAGGTGGTGCTTATATTGTGACTTATTATGACCGCGGGTACTTGACTACTAAACATGCAACTATATTTTAGCAGTGGGTTGTGAACACACAGGTTACAAGTCTCTTATGGCGGGACTTGTAACTGAGTGGATTTACGATGCCTTTGCTGTGTGATAACTTTTCTATATACTTTATTTGTTAAACAAACTCTATGAACTCACCAACCTCGTGTTGACACTTTAGCATGTATTTTCAGGTTTTAACCTACGGCACGCTACAGGAGGTTTTGGCAGGGCATGGCATGGTCATAGAAGACTCTGATTATTTATATGGGGACCGTTTTAAACTATTTTAAGGGCCTACTTCCGCACTACTTTTAATGATGTAAATTCAACATTTTTGACTAAACGATTTTATTCTAAATGATTAAAGTGAAAATCATTTTTGAACTTGTGTTGTAATACCGATTGAGTTACACCCCAGCTACACGTATGCTTCCGCTGGACCCGATTTTGGGGGTGTGACAGATTGGTATCAGAGCTTTGGCTATAGCGAACTAAGTGTTTTTAAAACCTAGACTATAGCTACTTTTATGAAAAACTTAACCCTATGACCGTCACGTGCCTGCCTGCCAAGCTGAAGCCTCATTGTGGTTTGTTGCTGACTTAGGTGATGAGATTTGTGTCTCATTATCTGGTATATTATATTCACTTATTCTAGTTGATTACTATCATTGTCTTTCATATAAGCATGTTCACGTATCATATATGTCACCGCGTTATGTTTTCTTTGCATAGTTTCATCATTTGACCTCGAGTTTGGTCACCTGCCTTAGTCTTTTTGAACGTCTTGGTATTTGTGAAGGACATAGTATTAGTATAACTGAACTGAGTATTTCAAAATTCATGGAACCTCGGTGGAATATAGACTAGTCACCTATATTCAACCCGGGATAGTGGGACATAGGCTGACTACCTATATCCGACTCAGAAATGAATTTTCCAACACTGAGAATGGTTATAATAAAATTTTGTCTGGATTGAATTCTCTACTTAATTTCGAAATGCTTCATTTATGTATGTGTATACCCTCGTTGTCAGAACGCTTATACTTTTCATCACCTCGTGAACCGCCGCCTGGAAACACGTCAACTGGTCATTTCATCTCATGAATCTTCACCTTTATAACACTTCAGAGACCAACACAAACTGAACTTCGGGACGAAGTTCCTTTTAGAGGGGAAGAATGTCACAACTCGTAATTTCATGTCCTGCTTCAAACGTCGAAATTCCAATTTTTATCTCGGAAAGTTACTATTCACTTTTACTATTCACAAAACACTATTCATGTCCTAAATTTTTATTTCATATTCTCGTAAGTTAAACTATTTTAATGATAATCCGAGAGTTTGACGCTCGTCGGATCATTTCTGCAAAAATCACGAAGCCGTGTCCGAGATTTACATTCAGGTTTAAATGTCCTTCCGGCATCCCGATATGTCTGTAAAACAATATAAACTATAGAACTATGATTTTCTTCCATTTTACGACAATTCTAAAAGTTTTGAAATTTTACGTTTTCCAGTTCAGCATTTTACGCGAATTACGCATTTTAAACCCGCGTTTCCAGTTTTAACAGCGTTTAAGCAACCCGATGGAACTTACCATTCATTTTATATTTTATTATGGAGTATTTTGACAAGTTTAGTCATTCTTTCAAGTTTCATATTTTTACGATACCCGGATTTATGTTTCGCGATTTAAAACTTTACGGTTTGCGATTAACGGAACCAAAACTGACTCCGTAAACCAGATAATACCAAGCTTACTACATACTCATCAATCATGTGCAGCCCTCCCCATCCCATGTTACTTCATATTGACTTATTAATTACCAAAATGCCATTCTTAGAAAAATATCTAACCTTAAACAACAAAAACACTACACATTTTATTTTTGAGAATCAAAAACCCATTTCTTCATTTTTTTTCTCCATAACCACGACCCAAGACCATCACCATGATCCATCCATGATTTTCCAAAGTACAAAGCATCAAAGTTGTTCATTTCATCATCCTAATCAAGAATCATAACACAAAAACACAAGTAATCCAAGGTTTCTAGTCATTCAATCATCTCATTTTATCAAGTAAGTTATCAACTTTATTTTTACATGAATCATCTTATATTTACTTGTATTGCATGAGTTCCATGCTAAAAACCATGTACAACTAGCTATACCACCATTTATTTTGTCAAAAATGGAACATACAAACCCTAACTTCTTATTTATGAATTCCCTTGCTATAATAACTTGGTTAGGAGCCCATGGCACCCTAAGAAGGTGTATGGTAGGATTAGATTAGCTATGTGGTGATTACAAGAGGTTTGGTGATGTTAGAAATTAGTTATAAACCTTGAAAACTTGATTTGGAGCATGTTTTAGACATGCTGTCCCATTTTGTGAAATCCAGGAAAATCAATAAATACAAAGTAAACTTTGGCAAAATTTTTAGAAAATACTTTCAAAAACGAATCCGTAGGCGAAAGAACGGATTAAAAAGAGTTAATAACGAAGAAGTTATGATTTTTGCAAGATTGTTGACGAAAAGTATTTTTCTGGAAAATAGTTGCTGTTGGACGTTTTTCGTCGGACAAAAAGAGACTTTAGACGTAACCCGGAGGAGCCGAGCTTTCCAAAATATATTACTACATACTAAGACGTAACCATGGATATAAAGAACAAGTAAAACGGGCTTATAACGACAAAGATATTCACGTTTCAATATCGGCAAAAACTCACTAAAATTGGCAGCTTTTAATAGAAATAATAATGACACTATTTCTACGTACTAAATTCTAGATTTTCTAGAAATACTACTAAATTGCCGAAATTTATAACTAACGAAGTACTTATGCTTATGAGCTTATTTTCACGATCATTAGATGTTACTTCAAGGTTTTCAAGACGAAGTATACAACACTAACTTTCTATACATATATATTACGACAAGTTTACACAAGTCTAGTTAAGACTTATTTTTCTCAAGTATGGAATATATTTTCATATGACTATAACAAGTATTTTTCAAGTTAAGAGTGGTATAGGTAACATGTGCATGGACATTTTCAACATCATTTCATGATCTAAAGTAGATCGTTCATCATTCATATTAGGTTGCGGTTAGAGATCGAACCTCATTTCTGTGTATACACTTTTGTCATCGTAGCTGTTGCATCAGGTGAGTCATAGCCCCTACTCTTTTAAATTGTTTTGTTAACTTTTTGGGGGAGAATACATGCTCGTTTTTACATGAATTATTACTTGAACTCTTTGAACATTGTTTTGAACCCTTTGATTATTACGAACTCTTTTGACTTGTCTTGACCTTATAACTTGTTTTGAACTATTGAACTCAACTTGAACTTTTGAACTTAATGTACCGTACGTACTATGACCTAAAGTCTCACCTTATTGGTGGAGCGTGCTAAGTCTCCCTTGTTTGGAGCGTTCTTAACCCTAAAGTCTCACCTTATTGGTGGAGCGTTCTTGACCTAAAGTCTCACCTTATTGGTGGAGCGTGCTAAGTCTCCCCTGTTTGGAGCGTTCTTAATCGTATATAATAGTTGTATGATGTACTGTTCGTACATTCGCATTGTTCGACACCTATTAGTAGTATGGATAGCGCTATTAGAGGTCGGCCAACCTCTCGTCCACCATGTTACGGGACGCATATTATTTAATTAGGGGCTTTGCATGGCATACATTATTATATAGGTGGTGCTTATATTGTGACTTATTATGACCGCGGGTACTTGACTACTAAACATGCAACTATATTTTAGCAGTGGGTTGTGAACACACAGGTTACAAGTCTCTTATGGCGGGACTTGTAACTGAGTGGATTTACGATGCCTTTGCTGTGTGATAACTTTTCTATATACTTTATTTGTTAAACAAACTCTATGAACTCACCAACCTCGTGTTGACACTTTAGCATGTATTTTCAGGTTTTAACCTACGGCACGCTACAGGAGGTTTTGGCAGGGCATGGCATGGTCATAGAAGACTCTGATTATTTATATGGGGACCGTTTTAAACTATTTTAAGGGCCTACTTCCGCACTACTTTTAATGATGTAAATTCAACATTTTTGACTAAACGATTTTATTCTAAATGATTAAAGTGAAAATCATTTTTGAACTTGTGTTGTAATACCGATTGAGTTACACCCCAGCTACACGTATGCTTCCGCTGGACCCGATTTTGGGGGTGTGACACTTCTGGTCCGTTTCATGAAAAAGTTAAAACAAGAAAGTTGTCTGGAATCACGTTTTCTTCTATAACTTAATAGCACGTCTCCAGAAAACCAATAACGAATGAGATTTTCTTCAGTTTCTTAACAGCTATTTTATATATATAAGTCACTATATAATTGTTATTGTTTAAAAAGAACAAGGGGTCTTATGACCTAGATTCAAGACCACAACCATGGCTAAAGCCAAGGTTGAGTCTCAATACCATGGAACAATGACCAAAGGTCATGGCAAGGCCATGACTAAATGACCATATAAGCTTACTTAGGCGAAAACATGAACCAAAGAGTTGTCGATAACTTAAACATACAATTTGGATCTACTTCATTTAAAGAACCATGAGATATTACAAGTAATTGTCATACAAGATATAAGAAACTCACCCTAATAACAATCTTCATGTAAAAATAAACTTTCCTAAGTTTATTCAAATATTGGACATGTAACTTTTCGGATCAAAACTTATATATATATATATATATTTTATCAACTACTACAATAGTAGGGAGCCTCATGTGGGGAGTTCATTATGTAAGCCGTCGAGATGAGTTGTGGATTTACGAATTAAAGTGTCCTGGCTCCTCGAACGTTTACTACATGACTTCTGAATTATGTCGGCCCGAACGATAGTAAATGATATATAAACTATACATGTTTCATGAAACATTTCTTTTCAAAGACTTACACTATACTAAATACTACATCATGGACTAAATGCAAGACATATATAGGCAATTCTTCATATTCTTAGACATTCCAAACCTAAGTTGCAACAATTATTCTAGGTTGCTCGTAGAAGTTCTCACGGCATATCATCATTCTCATTAAACATCATCCAACTCAAGGTGAGTTCATAGCCCCACTTTCCATTACTTAATTGTTTTACAAACCCTTGGGGGGAATACATGCTATTTTAAACCGAACACAATGCTTTGAAATTGTATGCTACCTGATTGTTTTATTATTACTAAGTACCATCCTTGCTAAAACCAATATCCCTTATTATGAACCATTTAATCACTAGTAATAGTGAGCGCGAATATTGTGAATAGGCCTATTGGGATTGACGAATCCCATTTGTATTGACTACGTTCAAACAAATGCACTAATATTTGAGATTTAGGTATGTTAGCAAAGTACCTACCGGGATAACTCCGCCGATTGATATTGGTACCCGTTAACATTTTGGTGTCATAAGCTTAGTGTATAATACATTTTATGGGCGTATAATAACGTAGCCTACCTGTTTTGTTTTCCAAACATGAGTATGAGTCTAATTAACTCATGCTACCAACATATTGTGTTCAACCATTAAACAAACTCTATGAATATCACTCAACCTTTGTGTTGACATCTTAAGCATGTATTTCAGGTCCATGATGATCAAGGATGGCACGGAAGGGCACGGATATTCAAGATGGCTATAAAATTTATTATCATTCAAAAACTCGTTTAATGTAATTTGTAAACATGGAACCATCTGGGACCTCATTTTGTAATCTATGATATTTATATAATTTGAATGATAAATCTTTTAAAACGACTCTATTAGAGATCGTTTTCTATTATTATGACTGTTGTGCCGTCGAGTAACACCCAGTTTGAATTCCGCTGCATCCATGAATTGGGGGTGTTACAGATTGGTACCAGAGCCATGGTTATAGAGAAACGGGTCTAATTGAGACCTAAACTATAACCACACTTACAAGCAAAAACATTTTTTATAGCCTTCCGCTCTCCGTGTTTTCCATCCTCCAGACGATTATGGACTTATTAATCATTTTATACTACACAAACATGTTAGCATATGTATATATGTACCCTTAGCATAATTGAGCATTTCCCCGTAAGCCTTTTTATACTACATGAACATATTAGTATATTGATATATACACACTAGGCATTCTACACTACACAGACATATATAAGTATATTGATATATACACTCGATTTATTTTCAATCATTTTATCTAAACAATGGACTAAACATATCCGCACATGCCTATTCTAGGGCATTTCGGCACAACCACATTCTCCCAACCATGTTCCTACTCCAGCATTTTTTGTCCAAGACGTTGTAACTAATTACAATGGTCTTTTCTATTTCCCGGACATTGTATGATACAATGGTCTTAATCATTTCTCAAATGTTTTGAGTCACACAATGGTCTAACCTACTTCCCAGACATTGTGAATTGCACAATGGTCTAATCTACTTCCGAGACATTGTGATTTGCGCAATGGTCTCTGGAATTATTCCATCACCTCATCAATATCATTTCATATGATATCAAAAACCCATCACAATTTATCGATTTCCAAATAGAAATATGAGATTTCTAAAGGATAAACTAATCCATCATCTACAAAAGCTGAACTTTCTCTACATTCATCAAAGTTTTGTTTTGAAACTTTCATTGTTAAAAGTTCGTTATCCTGGCCAAGTATGGACTGTTTTAGAATTACTTAAAACTTCCTTTCCACACGTATCTACCCATACTATCTTCTATGCAATGGAATGTGAAAACATAGGTTACAAGTCTTGTATGGGCGGGACTTGCAACTGAATGGTTTGACATCGCCTTTGTTTAGTGGACAGTTTCTCAAAAGCAACAGACATATCACAAGTATACCTAATTTAGGTATGTGAAAATTTTATCGAACCTCGGCTAAATATAGACTAGTCACCTATATTTAACCTAGGGACAGTGAAACATAGTCTGACTAACTATGTTCGACTTAAAATTTTCAAATACTGAGAATAGTGGTACTAGGGTTATGTTCAAATTAATTTCCTACTTGAACTCAATAAACTACCAGAATACTTTAAAACGATCTAGAGACACGATAGTGTCTTACCACTCAGCAAGATCTTAACACCTTATTTGTATTATCTAATTTCATTCTTGAAAGTTTTCATTTATAAGATAATCCGAACTACTATCTTGGGATAGTTATCAATTCTTCTCTCTTATCCCTTAGAAGTACTATCCTGTTTAGGTCCTAAGAATACCATTCCGTCGTAAAACCTTTAAAATATCTTAAGATTTTCAAAGCAAACTCAACATCTATACCTAAGAATATTAATGTTAAGCATACACTACACACTTTTGTTCATCAACATATCACATCAATGTCTTCACAACCATTGCAACCACAAGCTCATTAACAGATCTTGATGCACTTTTAAAGCTCAAATCATCCTTAGTTACACCACAAGCACCCTTATCAGCTTTACAAGATTGAATACCATCTAAAACTTTTAAGAAACATAATATTACGTGACTAAACCGAACATCACATTATCGGTCCTAAATTATACATAGCCTGATCACCTATGTCTAATTCAGGAGGGATCATGTTATGCTGGGAGCAGTCACCTGTATGTTTTCTTAGAAACAAACTTCTCACCTATAATCTTAAAACAAATTTCTTGTAAGTATAAGCGATTCATAAGTATTCATACCATAGAGTACGACAATTAATCACTCTTACTCTACCTTTCCCACATAAAAGTAAACCTCATACTACGCCATACCCTGAAACGACAAATCAAACTACATCACTTTAGTCCTCATAAGTAAACCACACCTCTTCATCGACACCACTCCAACATATAACACACATAGAACTTCGGGACGAAGTTCCCCGTAAGGGGTAGAGACTGTAACAATTCGCAATTTCAGGTTAATTACTATTCCCGAAAAATTTCACTATTCATTTTTACTATTTTCTTTTACTATTCATTTTCCGGAATTTGATTTTTATTTCATATTCTCGTATGATAAATCATTTCCATGACTAAATAAAAGTTTGACACTCATCAGATCATTTTCGCGAAAGTTATTAAGGAACTACACATTTTAGGGTAAAACGTCATTCAAAAATCCTACGCGCAACGAAACTCGACCGCGTTAATTTTCCCCGCATCAGAAAAATGTTTGATACACTCATGATTTATTTGAGAATTAATCATGACTGAGAAAAATGTGACCAGATAAACCTCGGCCGTGAGAAACAAAAATTTTCATTTTTAAGCGCTTTTACTTAGCCGTAACCTTAGCCTATACCTACACCGCGTTTCTAAGACAATTTGAGTTTTCACATTTTTGGAAAAGTCAACATATTTTTCCCTCATCCTTTGACCAAAAATCATTCCTTGATTTAATAAATCATTCATTGATTTTTAGGCTTACGGTTTTATGTCTTAAAGACATTAAACGCCAATCGACACTAGACTGAGCTCAGTCTAGACATTTGAAGTCATTTTAAATCATTATCATCATATTAAAAAAGTAACATTTTACTTTTCTCAATTTTACACAATATTCGTACGTTTTACGTATTACGCGTTTTAGACCCGTGTTTCCAGTTTTAGCAGGGTTTTAGCACCCCAATGGAACCTACCACTCATTTTATATTTTATTATGGAGTATTTTGACTAGTTTAGTCATTCTTCCAAGTTTCACATTTTTACGATATCCGGTTTTATGTATTATTGCTTAATCATTTACGGTTAGCATTTTACGGAGTCAAAACTAACTACATAATCTTGGATAATATCATCAAAGACCAAGTCTTCCACCCTAAGTTTTGTAAACCGCCTATAGGTGTGGGGGGATCACCCTTGTGTGTCTTGATCTTAACCATTGATCCATTAGATGTCAACATGTGTAAAACTTGGCCACCAAGTTTTAGGAAAATATCCTAAACTTGCACCTCCTTAAGGAAACTTCCTAGTTACTTCCTAGCACCTCCTCAAGCTCCTATAAAAGCCCCCTCCTCTCCTTTCTTTGTACGCCACACAACACACACACAAACACCATCTCCTTAGCTAATTCACTCCAAGTATTATCCAAGAGATCAAGAGCATAACAACACATAAACTCTAGTTTGGTTTTGATTCATCAAACTACTTCCAAACCCTAGAAACTTTGGTGATTACTCTTGAATTTGAATCTACTCAAGTCACCTCAACTTTCATCATCTCTCTTTAAAAAATACAAGTGTAGAAGGATTGCTAAAGTGAAGAGAAGCTTGTCAATCAAAGTCCTAATCCTTGTTCTTAACTTCCTTTCTTTTAGAAAGCCCAAAGTTGTAAGCAAACCCTAACATACTTCTTGTTAAATATCATATTCATGCTATTTACATATCATTCATGCTATATTTTGTCTTGTGATCATGTCCATGATGTTTAAAAATGGGTAAAACAAGTATTGATATATAAATGTTAACTTGTATTATTTAAACAAGTAAACTAGTAATTTTCTTGGAGAACCACGACCAAAATAGTACAACTATGATATTGGACACTTACTTATTGTTAAAGAGGACTTAACAATGAAAACATAGCAATTTGAATCACCCAAAATGAGTAACTTAGTCAAAAGTTATGACCAATTGAAGTTACCAAAACTTTACGGCAAAACTGCCTAAATAGTTTCTGTGACAGAACCTTAAACACGTAAAAAGAGGTCCTTCTGGTCCGTTTCATGAAAAAGTTAAAACATGAAAGTTGTCCGGAATCACGTTTTCTTCTAAAACTCAGTAGCACGTCTCCAGAAAACCAATAACGAATGAGATTTTCTTCAGTTTCTTAACAGCTATTTTATATATATAAGTCACTATATAATTGTTATTATTTAAAAAGAACAAGGGGCCTTATGACCTAGATTCAAGACCACAACCATGGCTAAAGCCAAGGTTGAGTCTCAATACCATGGAACAATGACCAAAGGTCATGGCAAGGCCATGACTAAATGACCATATAAGTTTACTTAGGCGAAAACATGAACTAAAGAGTTGGCGATAACTTAAACATACAATTTGGATCTACTTCATCTAAAGAACCATGAGATATTACAAGTAATTGTCATACAAGATATAAGAAACTCACCCTAATAACAATCTTCATGTAAAAATAAACTTTCCTAAGTTTATTCAAATATTGGACATGTAACTTTTCGGATCAAAACTTATATATATATATATATTTTATCAACTACTACAATAGTAGGGAGCCTCATGTGAGGAGTTCATTATGTAAGCCGTCGAGATGAGTTGTGGATTTACGAATTAAAGTGTCCTGGCTCCTCGAACGTTTACTACATGACTTCTGAATTCTGTCGGCCCGAACGGTAGTAAACGATATATAAACTATACATGTTTCATGAAACATTTCTTTTCAAAGACTTACACTATACTAAATACTACATCATGGACTAAATGCAAGACATATATAGGCAATTCTTCATATTCTTAGATATTATTCCAAACCTAAGTTGCAACAATTATTCTAGGTTGCTCGTAGAAGTTCTCACGGCATATCATCATTCTCATTAAACATCATCCAACTCAAGGTGAGTACATAGCCCCACTTTCCATTACTTAATTGTTTTACAAACCCTTGGGGGGAATACATGCTATTTTAAACCGAACACAATGCTTTGAAATTGTATGCTACCTGATTGTTTTATTATTACTATGTACCATCCTTGCTAAAACCAATATCCCTTATTATGAACCATTTAATCACTAGTAATAGTGAGCGCGAATATTGTGAATAGGCCTATTGGGATTGACGAATCCCATTTGTATTGACTACGTTCAAACAAATGCACTAATATTTGAGATTTAGGTATGTTAGCAAAGTACCTACCGGGATAACTCCGCCGATTGATATTGGTACCCGTTAACATTTTGGTGTCATAAGCTTAGTGTATAATACATTTTATGGGCGTATAATAACGTAGCCTACCTGTTTTGTTTTCCAAACATGAGTATGAGTCTAATTAACTCATACTACCAACATATTGTGTTCAACTGTTAAACAAACTCTATGAGTATCACTCAACCTTTGTGTTGACCTCTTAAGCATGTATTTCTGGTCCATGATGATCAAGGATGGTACGGAAGGGCACAGATATTCAAGATGGCTATAAAATTTATTATCATTCAAAAACTCGTTTAATGTAATTTGTAAACATGGAACCATCTGGGACCTCATTTTGTAATATCTGATATTTATATAATTTGAATGATAAATCTTTTAAAACGACTCTATTAGAGATCATTTTCTATTATTATGACTGTTGTGCCGTCGAGTAACACCCAGATTGAATTCCGCTGCATCCATGAATTGGGGGTGTTACAGAGAATACTTATGCCATCAACTTATCTGTATAACTCGAAGCCTAAAAATCAAGTATGGAGGGAGAAAGGTGGAGGAGGAGAGAAATGTGTGTTTTTCTGTGAAATAAAATGAACTAGTTTCCTTTCTATTTATAGTGAAAATTCCTGAAAATATCTACATATTTTGATGAATAGTGTTTAGATATTTTGATGAATAGTGTTTAGATATTTATGTGAATAGTGTTTAGATATTTAAGAAGAGAATTTCAACTTGATTTCTCTTAATGAGATATTTTGTAAGATATTATCTAAATAATATTTAGTTGATGACTAGGTATATGATTAGGCAAGGTCATTTAAAATGTATTAGTTAAAAGGTGGTGCGGGTATCGGAGTGAATAGTAATTTTTAGGAAAAAGTTTCAAGTTTCTATACTGATCCAAAATACGATGAATAGTAAAAATGAATAGTGAAAAATGATTAGTAATAGTGAATAGTAATATGAAAATGCGAGTTGTTATACATCGCGATGCATAGTAGGCCAATAGTATCCTGACCGTAGGGCTCGTGCCACAACGGATCGTGGTCCGGAGTGCATAATGCATGAACCAGCGTGGATCTATCGGAGTACGTAATCTGCCTGAAGAGGTCCAACGCACCGAAGCCATGGCCGTAGGAATGAACGTCGATATAGGATACCATCTCGAAGTTCGAACCTCTGCGCTGTGCGTCGTATCTGTCGAGCGTCCTTCTGTTCCTGAGGTAATATCCCCTTGCTTATGAATTCGATGATGGGTGTCATCCAAGTAGGATCCTGCTCGTCTATCACCGTGGATATCTCCATCTCCGAGATGGATTTGCTCTTCAAGGTCTCCACCAATACCTGTTTTGACAGGTGCGCAAAGCTTGTAGACGCGATCTTACTCAGTGCATCTGCTTTTCTGTTTTCCCATCTAGGAACTTGTTTGATGGTGAACCTGTCAAAGTTCTGGATTAGAGATTTGGTCTTGTCGAGGTATTGGATCATGTTATCCTCTTTGGCTACGTATTCGCCTAACACATGATTTGCTACTAATCGGGAATCAACATTTGCTTCTAGGTTGCGTACACCCATTTGAGTTGCAATGAGTAATCCAGCAATTAGGGCTTCATATTCTGCCTCCTTGTTTGTGGCTGTGAATTCAAAACGTAGTGCGTACGTGAATTCCATTCCTTCTGGGCTGGTGAGGATAAGGCCTGCGCCTGACCCATCCACGCACAAAGATCCGTCCGTGAATAGAACCCATGGTTCTTTTGGCCCTACCTCGCTTTTTGAAGGTGGAGTATCGGTATCTGGTTTCTCAATGATGAAGTCGGCTAGTATCTGCCCCTTAATCCAAGTGCGTGGTCTATAAGAGATGTTATGCTCACTTAGTAACACACTCCATTTTTGTAGCCGTCCCGATGCGTCGGGTTTAGAGATAACTTGCTTGATAGGTTGATATGTAATCACTGCTATTGGATGTGCTTGAAAGTATCTGCGCAATCTTTTAGCTGCGAATACTAAAGCTAGGACCAGCTTCTCCATTGCCGTATAGTTAATCTCTGTCTTCTTGAGTGCTTTGCTTAAAAAGTACACTGGTGTTTGTATTGAGTTCCTATATGTCAATAGCACTGCGCTGACTGCTCCATGAATTGCAGACAAGTACATGATCAATTCTTCCCCTGGTCAGGGTGCGACTAGTGTGGGAGGCGCTGCTATATGTTGCTTAAGTTGTTGAAAAGCTTTTTCAGCCTTGCAGTCCAACGAAAGTCTCCCTTTTTTGTACACTTCGTGAGTGTTTTAAAGAGAGGAAGTGACTTATCCGCTGATTTGGACAAGAATCGATTCAACCCGGCTAACTTTCCATTCAAGGATTGGACTTCTTTCAATGTGCGTGGTGAAGGTAGTTGGACGACAGCCTGTGTTTTTTCTGGGCAAGGTTTAATGCCATCAGGCTCTATCAAATATCTGAGAAACATGCCTTCTGTAGCGCAAAAAGTGCACTTCTTGGGGTTTAGCTTCATGTTGATCCTTCCTAGTGTTTTGAATGTTTCTTCAATGTCGCACACCAACTCTTCTTCAGTATGACTCTTTATGACAAGGTCATCAACATAAACCTCCAGGTTGCGGCCCACTTGCTTCTCAAATGCATTGTCTACTAATCGCTGGTAAGTGGCTCCCGCATTCTTTAGGCCAAAGGGTATCTTTGTGTAGCAGTAGACCCCTTGACTTGTGTGGAAGGCTGTTTTCTCCTCGTCTTCCTTGGCCATCTGAATTTGGTGGTACCCTTTGTATACGTCTAGGAAGCATTTAAAAGGATATCCGCACAAAGATTCTATCTTCCAATCTATCTCTGGTAGCGGGTAGCAATCTTGTGGACATGTTTTGTTGAGATCAGTGAAATCCACGCACATCCTCCAGCTGCCATCACTCTTTTTTACCATTACTGGATTGGAGAGCCAGTCATGGTAGTAGACCTCTCGTATGATGCCTACGTCTACCAGTTTGTTTACTTCCTCTAGGGTGGCTTTAGCGCGTTCTGGAGCTTGTGCTCTGTAATCGATCGTGGTACGCCAGTCATGTGCTTTGGTTCCCATGTAAAAATGTATAGATTCCTTTGTAAGAGTGCGCACACGGCTGTTCTGCCTTTGTCAGACATCGATCCCCCAATTGATATCTCCTGATCCGGGTAGTCAGGGTGGATTGCGACCTTCAGGTTTGGCACTTTAGCTGCGTGCTGTTCTGGAATGCGCGGGGTCTCACTCGTCACCGTGTTGCATTCTTTAGGTGACACAGTGGTATTGTAGAGGGTGACAATACCTCCTTCTACTGTGAATTTGAGCATCCCATGTGCCGTGGATGGTACCGCGCGCATGGCTGATATTCCTGGTCTTCCAATAATGCCATTGTATGGCGAAGGGGATCTAATTACCATAAAGTTCATCCATGCCGCCGTAGAGTGTTGTTCATTACCAACGGCCACCAGTCCCATGGGCCATATCTTCTCTCCTGTGAAGTCAGTCAGTGACGTCGTGGCCGGAGTTAGCTGACCTCATATATCAGGTCGCAACCTTTTGAAGCAATGTTCATACATGATATCTGCTGACGCTCCCCCATCCACATACATGCGGTAGATATCGTGACCCCCCATATGTATCTCAATGGTGAGCGGTTCCACTACTGCGTTGTCCGCAGTCAGAGTGGGGAAAGAGATTTTGTTCCCATACGCAAACTTTTGGCTGACCTTTTACCTTGTCTTTCACTGCCATGATTATATCATGTAGATAGTGTCACCCTTGTCTTTAGGTGTCTCTTTCTTGCCTCTATTCTTTTGTTTATCTTTCCCCTCTTCGATGTTCTTGACGAGGTGATCCATTTTGCCTTCTTTCACTAATTTGTCAATTAGTTAGCGCAATTGGACACACTCGTTGGTGGTGTGGCCCTTTTGTCCATGATATTCACAGTACCCACTTCCCACGCGTCGATCCTCTGGGGTGCGCATTGGTGGAGGTTTCGGGAAGTTTGCACCTTCCGTCGCGAATATCTCCCTTCGGGTTTTCGTGAGTGGAGTGTATTTGTCGTTATCTCGTTCACTTCCCTGACTGCGGTAGTTTTTGCTGCGGTTGCTACTCTGGTCATTGGATTGTCTCCTAGGCTGTTCTTGTGACCTATAATTTGAGTAACCTTTTTTGCTATCCGCAGCAGCTGCTTCCCCTTGGATAAAGGACCTGGTGCGCTTCATCAATTCATCAAAGGTTTGGGGAACCTTATCATTCAATCTTCTGATAAGTTCTGGGTTATTGATCCCGTTCATGAACCCTGAGATTTTAAGTACTTCGGGGCATGCCTTGACGTGTATGTATTCATCCTTATAGTGCTCCACATAAGCGCTTGTGGATTCCCCTTGGCGTTGTTTTACTCTGGCAAGTTCGACAGGGTTCTTGGTACACTTCTTTCTTTGAGTAAAGTTCAAACGGAATGCTTTTCGCAACTCTTCAAACCCGTTTATGCTCCTTCGTGGAAGCTTGCTAAACCAGGTTCGCGCATTCCCTACCAACGTGGAGTTAAACATGTGGCACCACACAGGTTGTGGCCAATTTTCGATAGTAGCAGCTGATTCAAAATTTTTTAGGTGGTCATCAGGATCACCCGTCCCATCATATCTTTTAACATTGGCGGGCATGCGCCTTCTCTTATCATCTGAATAATCGCTGATGCGCTGCGCGAATGCGTCGACCTTTTGGCGGCGCCAAGGAAGGTATATATCTTCGTCTTCCTCATCACGATGTCGTCTCCTGGACTTCTAGTGTCCTGTTTCTTTGTCCTCGTTGTCCGATGAATCACTTGAGGAATTGGCCCTTTTGCAGCGCTTACGCCATTTTTCCTCGGAGTCCGAGCTTGAAGGGCTTTCACTTGGGTAGTTCTGTCTCCCAAGTCTATCATGAATTCTTCTACTACTAGACCTTGAAGGGCTCTCGCTTGGTGAGCGTTGCCGTCCAAGTCTATCCTGCATCCTGCGGTTACCAAGTCTAGCGTGGACATTGGTACGTCTTCAATCGTCTTCATGTTCACCCGAGTACTGCGAACCAGATGCTTGATCATCTACAGCTCTCCTTCCAACTCTGGCGAACACTGGAAGTCAGCGGCTATCCTTTTCACGCCCCTCCTTCCGATAGCGTGATGGGGATGCTTCGTACTCGGTGCCAAAGTTGAGTCGGGCTTGCAGGCTCTGACTTGACCTTCTCCTTGCTTCCTCTTGCATGAGGGTAGTTAAAGTTTCGTAATTTTGGGACACAAAATTACTTAGCGTGAGCTCAGGCGCATCCTCCTCTAGCGCGAGGATATCTGTTTCAACATTAGGTCCCCTGTCTCGATTAGGCGCGCATGGCGACACAGTAGTGTCCACGATGGGTGCCGTTTGGTGGGGAGTGGTGAAGAGAGTACGTTGTAGATCTTCCACACTAGGGGCCATCGTAGTGGCCTGGGTAGTCCTTGTGGGCAATTCTACCGTTGGGAGGATCAGACTTGGGCCTGATTCTTGGTGACTGGGCGCACTGGTTGTTCCAGAGGCCTGCCTAGAGGTCGAATCTTGATGTTTCCTCCTTTGGGGGTCACCATGTGTTTTTTCCAACTGCGG
Organism: Artemisia argyi; assembly: GCA_030686995.1. Taxonomy (NCBI): domain Eukaryota; kingdom Viridiplantae; phylum Streptophyta; class Magnoliopsida; order Asterales; family Asteraceae; genus Artemisia; species Artemisia argyi. The sequence goes on along the minus strand of CM060708.1, from coordinate 57,788,470 downwards.
AGTCCGCTGGCTTGAGTTTTTATGCTTCGTCATTCTAGTTCTTAGTGTAGGGGCCCACGGATGGTGCCACTTGTTGATACAAAAGTTGGGCATTCCTTGTTTGGGTTCCTGTTCTCGTACCAATTAGATCTTAATGCTTGAGACCTGCGCACTAAGAAAGCAAACAAACACCGTTAGGCTTATCGTGGGATTGTCTCCCACGATTATCCTCCAGCGTGAGAGTAAGTAATCGGTTTTAGGGTTTTATTGAAGAGTTAGGGTTTTTAGATCGTACCTTAATGAGAATCGTAATCGCTTCTCGGTTTTGGTAGTGAGATGATAATGGTAAAATGGTTTTGGCAGTGATGAGATAGAAAGTAAATAAGAATAGCTTTACAGCCACACGATTTTTATGGATTGAAGTGCATCCCTTGGGTTATGCAATATATACTACTTTAGTAATTTACAAATACTCCGTAATAGTTTTAGTACCTACAAATACATATACGTACTAATATACTATCATTTAAAGATGGTTCATATTATTTTGTTTTGAAGGCACTCATTAAAAAAATCCTACTAATTAAAGCATTGGTGATGGAAACGGATTTGAAAGCATGCCTTACTATATATAACTTGTATTATTTTCATTCTTAGCTCTCATAAATTTTACATGTGAATACAAAATACAAACTACGATTATTTTAAGATAAAATTTTTGAAATCATTACCACTAGTTAAGTTGAACAATACATCTAATAAGTGTTGATGTAATTAGAGCTTTAAGCATTTAAGTTGACCCGACCCGATTTGTAAAGAGACACGCCCTAAAAACCACATATCTCAGCATTCTGTGTAATACATTTTTTTTGGCCCCCTGTGATTGTATTTTCTGGCTCCGCCACTGCCACTTTAATGTACATATTAGAAAACATCATATTAATCTATTTAATTTAGTTAATTAATTAACTGATCAATAAATATAGTTATTAAAACACCCTTTACATAAAAAATACAAATTATCAAGCATATTATACAACCAAATTAAACATAATTCTTGCATTAAATATAGGGGTGAGCAAAACCGCTCGAGTCCCGACAACCGACCTGATCCCGACATAAACCGATAGTCCCGAAACTGAATAATTGCTTCTCGGGTCGGGAGTCGGGATGGATTTTTAGCATTTTCGATTTTTCGGGATTCGGGACGGGCAAAAAATTGACAAAATACAAGCAAAAACCGACTACTTTCGGGACGGGTCGGGACGGGACGTGCCAAAAAACCGACTACTTTCGGGTCGATATTCGGTTTACGATTTAGGTGACTTTCGGGATCAGGATTAGTCGGGACGGGTCGGGAATAATAAAGCACATTATACAAGTATTCAAACCCGAACGGGCAACATACCAAATGGGCTTGAGCTCGAACGGGCGCGGGCCAAACGGGCACGGACTATAAGAAATTCTTGATATCCGTAAATTTATTATAAAAAAGAACATAATAAACTAAAATATATGATTCACATAAAAATTTTATTTCAGCGTACCCGCCGCCGCAACAAACGGGTACCCTCCTATTCCTAATAGGAAAAAAAAAAAGCAAACAATATATAAGAAGGTTTTTTTTTTTTTTTTTTTTTTTTTTTTTTTTTTTTTCATTGAGGAAATGGTGGTCACAACTCTCAAATGACTTCGTGAACATGGATATATATTTGACGTTGTTGGTCGACCAAAAGAAAACAAGTTTATTTATTTATTTATTTATTATTATTATTATTATTATTATTATTATTATTATTATTATTTAACTAAGCGGTGCCTAGAGTTTGACAGGATGGTATAGAGCCATTGCTCATGACGGCCGACTAGGTCAGAGAATCGACATGCTCGGATACCATATTAGACAATATAACCCCGTGAAGCATAACTTTTTATTGATCAACTATTTATAGATTACAAAAAGAGAAACACAAACTCTAATGGACCATAAGCTCATACAGAGCTTGAGCCGACTATACTGAACCATAATTTATTCACTAATGTACTGAACCATAATTTATTCACTAATAATTTATTCACCAATTCATTCTCAAGGTGTATGTACCAAAGTTAAGTTCAAAATTTTGGTCTTCAAGTTTTAAGAGATGTTTGTGCAGTGACAGATTCGAAGGATAGTTTCCGAACTGAAGCCTTAAACTAATTTAACTACTGGTATGTTTAAAAAAAAAAATCTAGTCGTATATGAGTACATAGAAACTGGGTAGTCTAACATTTTCTAAACTTCTTTTCACATCACAAGTATATATAAACAGTTAAAAAAAATATAGGTATGTTATCGGAGGGAAATCTTGGAATTTAAAATCGAAGGGAGATGTAAATGGTCATAGTCACCATGATACAAATCATACTCCACAGCTGAACACAAGCCAAATATAAGGGTTAAAGATAACTGCATTAATCACAACCTCACCATCAATGAAGTGAAATAAAGGGTAAACTTGTTATATATAAAGTATAAACATGAGCCAAACCTAACTACATTCTACACAACCTCACCACCAAGAATCCGATGTATTGGAATTGTTGAACAAAAACCAATGACTTTATGAAACCGATTAACCGGTTCAGGCAAATCAGGAACCCTCCTCCATCTACATTCCCCCGATTCAGGCCTAATTTCACAAACACAAGCCGGATAATTCCTCCTATGTTCTTCATTAAACACAAAGATAAAATTCCCATATCCCACACATTTCAAACTAGCAAACCGATCATCACCATCACTATCAAACAAACAATTAAGCAAATCACTAGGCATAATTGCAACTACACTAAACTCCATCGTCAACTCATCAACCCTCCACAAATTAAACGAATGCCCACGCACATCATTACACAACCCCGCCAACATCAACTCACGCCCACAAGATATCAAACACGACATCACCACACCCGGAGGCCTAAGTGTCCGCACATCACTCCACACCCTTTTCTCCAAATCAAACGACGAAACAAACCCCGAATATATCCCAAACACATAAAACCTCTCCTTAAACAAACCGGAACACAACGACTGCGACGAATTCCCTGACCTAAAATCCGCAGGCAAAGGCGGACAAATCTCCCAAGAATTCAAGTCCCCATCATAAATCTCAACCCCTAAATTATCCTCCATATCAACTAACCCTCCAATAATCCTAACACCACCTACAACAATAATTCTCAACACACTCAACTCCAAATCCAAATCCAAACAAAACCCATTTTTCAAAACTCCAATTAATGGATTAAATCTGGAGAATTTCAAAGGGGAAGTTGCATACCATAAGGGTTTCAAAATTGGGGACAAACTAAAATTAACACCAGCCGTATTAAAAAACAACCCTTTATCACCACTAATCGATGATTCAGCCAAAAGGGTATCTGGAAAACATGTTTTTGGGACATGAATCCATTCATTTAATAATGGGTCATATGCAAATGACTGGTTTTTTTTATAAAAAATATTGTTAAGCCCGTATAAAAAGAACCATGGTGTGGTTTGTGCAGTGGGGTGGAAAGTGGGGTTTTTGGTGATTGAACGGAATTGCTTGCATACTGTGGAGCAACGGATGAGTGACTTGAGTGGGAGGTGTGATAGGATTGTTTGGGTTAAGTCTGTTGTTAAGTAGTTGAAGTAGTTTACTTGTTGTGTATTTTCTACCATTTTGATGGATTGATTGATTAATGATTTGTGTGTGATGTTTTTGAGGGTTTTAATGGAATGGTGAGATAGGGTTTCAATGATTTTGGTCCACTTTTTGTACCAGTGTACAGTAATTAGTTATATTGAATGGCTTTTATTTTATTTGAGTTTTTACGTTATCCAGACTAGTACGGTACTCGTGCAAAGTGTGGTTGTCGAGAAATTGAGTAGGCTATTTGTGTCGATGTAAGTGGAGAGGTCAAATTACGATTTTTATCCATGTCGATGTGAGAAATATGTGGATGTAAGAAATAGTGGAGAGGTCAAGTGACGATTTTTATCTATGTTGTGGAAAGCGTCGTTATCAAAATGTCGACTAGATTTTGATCCATCTTGATGTCATATGGTATCCGTGCAAAGTGTGGTTATTGAGAAGTCGAGAGGTTTTGTAGACGTGTTTGGTAGTTTTGTCATTCGTGTCGATGTAAGAAATAGCGGAGAGGTCAAGTGACGATTTTTATCTATGTTGATGTAAGAAATAGTGGAAAGCGTCGTTATCAAAATGTCGACTAGATTTTGATCCATTTTGATGTCATATGGTACACGTGCAAAGTGTGATTATTGAGAATCGAGTAGGTTTTGTAGATGTGTTTGGTATTTTTGTTCATTCGTGTCGATGTAAGAATAGTGGAGAGGTCAAGTTACGATTTTTATCCATGTCGATATGAGAAATAGTGGATGTAAGAAATAGTGGAGAGAGAGGTCAAGTGACGATTTTTATATATGTTAATGTAAGAAATAGTGGAAAGCGTCATTATCCAAATATCGACTAGATTTTGATCCGTCATGATGTCATATGGTACCCAATGCAAAGTGTGGTTATTGAGAAATCGAGTAGGTTTTGTAAATGTGTTTGGTGGTTTTTTCGTCATTTGTATCGCTGTAAGAAAGAGTGGAGGAGGTCAAGTGACGATTTTTAGTTATGTTGGTGTAAGAAATAGTTGATGAGGGTAATTTTAAGATTTAAGTAATTTAATGGTGTTTCTCCTTCCATTTTGATGAATTGGTGTTTGTGAAGTTTGGGGGGTTATAAACGGTAAGTGGATAGAATGGTGGTTGAAAAAACGTGAGGAAGTTTTTCAAAGAATTAATTGGTCCACTTTTTACCATGTAGCTCTTTTTATTGAGTGGCCTTTAAATCATTTATGTATGATGTGTGTCGATTTGGTCGAAAGTGGGTGTACATAATAAAACGATGTTGTTAAGTTAAAGTTGAATCACACGACTCTCAAGTTTGAGTCATGTTCACAGTCTGGTTTGAGACTAGACGAACAACATATGATTTTGTTTCGATCTATTTGATTGTAAATGTCATTTTGTAGGGTTTGGTTTTGTTAGGTGGTCACGCGCGCACACATCAAGTAGATTGTCTAACTTTGAATCGGGCAAAGTAGCGCTATCCTAGGGGCCATCTTCTATATTTAAGTATGTCAAAACTCGATGATATGTATGTTTGAATGGACTTAATTCGCACCAATGTGAAGTTTGAATCTAGTTCCGAGTCTGGTTCAAAACTAAACCGGGATTATATGATTCAGTTTTGGTTTTGACAAGGTGTGGTTATATTTGGAAGGTTACACAACTCTAGCTAAGCTATGTAGATTGCCTAAAAATGAATTAGGCCAAGCTCCACTTGGGTCCATAACTCCATATACTCTGTCTCTATGCTTAGGTAAGTTGCCTGATGTTCTACCGGAAATGTCAAAAACGTCCTCCAATCCAAATCATTATCGTTTACCAAATAAGCTTAAAATGAATATCATTAGTTCTTGAAAACAGTACTGTATAACTTTAGTTGCAATGCTAAAAAAATACAGATTTGCATTCACATACTTGTAACATGACCTTGTTGTCCATTAGTTTTTGGTGTTTATATATGAAGATTGATATTCACATATCTGTGTCTATATCACTAAAAGTTAGACAAATAAATGTATTCGTTACTAGTAATAACGTTGCGTGCAATTGATCAACAGATTAATGAAAAATACACTGTTTATTGTTTAGATAGAATATAAGATCTTCTAAGAGATTAAGCTAGCAAAAAGACACAGACATATGAGCTTAAATCTTGCATTAATACAACAAAACACCTTGTGTGTTTTATCTCCAAACATAAAGGATGTACATGATCATTCAAGATGCGTGTCTTAGAACACTGTTCCGATCATTGATGATCGGATTTAACAACAATTGCTTAAACTTTAGAAAACCGCCTTCATCCTCAAAAAATACGACACAATTAATCTTCAAATGCTGCGTTAATTTCCTCATACGTCATCAAAGCTCTAAGACCACGACTGATGCAAAAACAAAACAAAAAAAAAAATGTTTAGATAAATAAATAAAATTCAGTTAGAGTTATAGATGATTCACTTTATAAACTTCAAATCTAGTAGCACAAAAACAAACTATTTTTTGTACGAATTGACAATATGACTAAAGAGACTTACAATCTGAATCGGTTGTGACCCAGCTTCCAGATCTTATTCTTACAGTGTTAGAATTACCATCTGGATTCGGATGAATTTCAATGTTAACGTTTTGGTCATTTTTATTCGTAGATGAAACCGATAATGCTGAAGAAAAAGTAGAGCAACTCTCAACTTCCCATCTGAAACTAATCTTTGGGGACTCGTTGGTCATTTGATCATCATCTCGTATTGTTTTAAGTGTAGTTCTGTTTCTAAATTGTTGCACCTGAAAAACAAAATAACTAATTAAACACAGTTTTTCTTAAACCAGTTTAACAAATATTCGGGTGTTTAATGACTTTATGTTATATTAAATGGGAAACCTTTGGGCTTTGAAATGTACAAAGTATAGTACTGAATTTCAAATAAAAAGGTTATTTTAAATTTGGAAAAAAGAAGAAAATGGTTTGCTTGTGAACTGAACCAAACTTGCAACTACTTTTTTTAAAGATTTGAACGATAACTGAATTGGATATATAAAAACAAACCTTTCGAGCAATGTATTTCCCACCCTTATCAGATTTTGCAGCAGCCGCCCATTTCAACAACTCTCTCATTCTAGTAATGGTTTTTGTTCTGTCACCTTTTTCTGGATTCTGGTTTTTCGAGGATGACAACGTTGTGGTTGACTCGTTAACGGGCAAAACCTTGTTTCCAACATGTACAACTACATCGTTAGCTAATTTCCTAGGAGTACCTCCAAACTTTAACCTTTGAACAATATCTTCTTTCTTCATCTTCATTTAGTTTGCAAAAACACACTAGCTAGCTAGATTGAATCCAACTTAAACCTTAAACATAACTATGAGAATTGATGTAAGGTGGCAACCGCGTAACCGCGTTGCAGGTGGAGGAGAAGGGAGGAGGAAGGTGATGGTGGTGGTTGTATAAGTGCCACCCTTGAAGAGGCAGTGTAGGATCTGTTCATGTGAGTTTGAGCTTTAATAAAGAAGTGCAAGAACATGGGGTGCCCTCAATGATTATGATTAGAGATAATATTTATGTTAATTTTTTTAATTTTTATAAACAAATATAAATCGTAAATATTTATCTTAAAAGTAATCTTTATGTAATTTAATTTTATACTTTAAACATCGTCAACAATCTTTTCGCGAAAAGCTCTTGAGAAGTTATTCACCTTGTCTCTTTAAGACACATTTTGCATAATGAAATGACTGTTTACAATGCAAACAATATATAGTAAAGGCATCCATAATGATAAACCTTTTCAAGAAGGAGATAATTTTCACACTCTAATGTACAAACAATTAAAAAAGGATGTCAATATTGTACATATATCTTATGCATGACTTCGGAGTGTCCTAATTAATACTTAATGTGTGCAAATCAATTCTCTTTTCAAAAGGTTTATAAGTATGTCATGTTACAATCCATCATTAATTTATAAAGCTTTTTGTTTTATAAACATATTTATACTATACATGAAGTTCTTAAGACTTTATAACCATCTCACATAATTCAAATGGATTAATTATGAAGTGGTTCAAGATTTAGGACTTTTTCATTACATAGGCACGAAACAAGAACTCGCAATGAAATGGAAAATAAAGCTTTTCTTGGACCTCCCATAACCATTGATAGTTTTTTTTGGGTCAATTTATTGGTGTTAATTGCTATACCAGGCTTTGGCGAATTTCTTTCCCCTTCTCAACACCTAGTGGATAGTGAATGTTGTTTCATAGTTTCTATTACTCTATTAGACTCGTTTCTCGTGCATACTCTAAAACTTTTTGTAGCATAAAATGAAAATATAGATATTTCAGTGGTAATACATAAAAATGGAAAAAGAAAAAAACAATTACAAAGAAGAATAATGAGGAGGTGGGACAATATTGGTCAAATGGACATCACAAAGGAGATCTAGCTGTGTTGTCTGAGTGTGTGTCTCATGCCAAGGTTTAAGATTCCTTATTCCTATGTATGGATGCCCATGCCCAAAAAAAAAATAAACGCTACTACTTTACACATATGTTTTAGTTGTCTTAAAACAACTTAAACTCTTTCAACAAGTTTTAATGCTTTTAGATAAAAGTGCGAAGGACTAAAATAGTGGTTGGCTTAGTTGTTTTGAGCCCGTAATAACTTTTTCTTAATGAATTCTTACAAAATTTCTCCTAAATCAATAGTTTCTTATACATTTAGTTTTCTCTATTTGATGTATTTTACATATTATTACACAACCTGAGTTACTAGCTTGTTATCATATAAACCCTTGGTAAATCCTAAGCATTTTTATATAAGTATTACGATAGTTAACAAATACTTAGATGTATCGATCATATATAATCATTTTCGAAGACTATAGTTTTTAAGAAAATATTTAGATAAGACAAGTGAGGGACTTTATTGAGATGAATCTAAAGGAGGTGGTCAAGAGGGACAACCAGGCAAGGATGTGGGAAATGTGTGTTTAATTTATGAGCCAATCATGTGGTGGTTTTTCTCTTTATAATTAACTATTGTTGATTGGTTTTTTATATTGTATTGATCATATGTGGAATCCAAAAAAGATGTTATAGTTTTTAACAGCTTATTTTAAAATTTGTTGGACATCTAGTTATGACAGATAAGCTGTAGAAAAGTATACATACTTTGATTCAACTTGTTACTTACATTATTCGGGATTCTTGAGCTCTAATGAAAACCCCATCTTGATCATACTGAATAAGATTTGCCTGAATTAACTTATTATATATTCTAATATCAAGGTAACAAAAAATAGATATCGATACTACATTATATATAATGCATTTGGGTTAAATTCATACTTTTTTCTTGCTTATTATGGAAAGATTTCAAAATTAATTTGTTAGGAAGCAAGTTGGTTAGGAAGTTTGTTAGGAAGCGGTTGGTTGTTCAAACTAAAATTATTTGGCTTAACCATCTCTAATAAATCTACTTATAAAGCATGAAGACAACTAAACGTGTAACCAAATAACGCAAAATATAATCACACGGTACCCGCCGCCGCATTGCGCGGGTACCGTTCTATTCTTTAATAAAAGATGTTCAGATTATAACAATCTTTGGACTGAAGAGAAATTTTAAGTAATTTTAAGGTAAACTAAATGACAGTTTTAAAGCCAGTAAAAGTAAAATGGTGAATTCATGAGTTTAAATGGAAAGTGATCGAAACTATACTTGCTGTGTCATGCATGTTGAGTAGTTTGTGCATATGGAAAGATGTTTCCAAGACAAAAGACAATGGGGTGCAAACTTAGAAGAAGATACCAGTTTCACATGGGTCCTTCAAATCATTTATATATTATAAAAAATCATATTAGAGGAAATTTTTAATGAAGTGGGGAAAGGATGATGAATAGTACTAAATTACTAACATGGAAATATGCTCTTACCAAATAATATCTTATCTCTTCAAAACCTCAAATCTTGATTCAGAATTCTAAATATGTAATTAGTTTAATACAGCTAGTCCGAATCTCGACTAAAATTTCTAAATACACTAGTTCATAATGTATTAGACCTGCAAGTGACAATATAAGCCAACAACGCTCGACAACTTAAGCTCATGATGTCGTAACAGAGAAACCCAGCGTTTTTTATTATGTGCAGAGGTGCAAGACGGGCATTCGGGCAATTCGAGCAGACTGAATACTGGAGAATGGGTCAAAACATGTTTAAGATAATTAGGTCATATTTTAGTATGGGTTGAAATAGATCATGTATGGGTTGAAGTGCAAACATTATTTGTCCAGTTGTTTTAAAAATGTGGTTCCTAAAATATGGTTACAAATGCAATATGATTAAATCAATAAAACAGATTAGGAGGTTGTGTTAAAATTAGACTTAGATCTTTTGACACCTAACCTTTTAGCTAAAAAGAGATTATTTGACCTAAGTGAGTCAAAATCACCACCTCCAGTTACGAGGTAGCATCTATGGATTGAGGATGTTTAGACACTGCAAGTTTGACCCATATACACCAAAATAGCTCAAACATAGAGATATATAGAAGATGCTGTTTAAGAGACTCATACCAAGAAAAGAAACATGTTGGCACAAAGCTGATTAAATGACATGCATGGTCAGTGGCGGATCTAAGATTTCAACATAGGGTGTGGACTCGTCTTGATATATAAAAAAAAATAATAATAATAAATAAAAAAAAATCACTTCATTTTCTTTTTCTTTTTTTTTTTTTTTTTTTTTTTAATCAGGCAGTTTTCGGGTCGGTTTCAAGTATGCTTCCGGGTCGTTTTCGGATCAGTTTTCGAACCACTTGCCATGTTAGGTACATACTTGTAAAAATTAACATCACCAGTTAAAAAGTAAAAAATACATATCAAACTAGTAACCAATAAACTCCTAAGCTACTGGTTCAAAAACTTAAACAAATACATATCAAAAGAGTAACCAAGAAACCCCTAAGCTACTATAAAGCTTTTTAGTGATGGTGAGGTGAGGATTCTATATAGAAAACAAAAAATTCATTGTCGTTTTGGATATATATCGGATGACTTCCACCTAGTCACCCGAACGTTTTATTCTCTTATTTATATGACGAGGTAGAAGATAAATGGGACATACGTTTTAGCATACTAGAAAGGTGCCCGCGCGATGCGGGGGCGGATTGTTGGGGTGAAGAGGAGAGAGGTGGAGTGGTGGAAAGTGGTTGTTGGGTGGTTGTTGAGGTGGTTATAAATTGTTGGGGTGGTTGTTGAGGTGGTTATAAATTGTTGGGGTTGGTTGTTGAAGTGGTTATAAATTGTTGGGGTGATTGTTAGGGGTGGTTGTTTCCATAATTAGTAAGTAAAAGTCTGAATTTTTAAGCCTTTCTAATTATAGAATAGTCCCAAATACATTATATAGTAGTATAGATTGCATAAATTAAATCACAAACCTTCTGACCATAATTACAATTTTAAGGAAAAACATGTGTTGATTGTTGATGATGATACATTCCCCTTACGCAAGCTTTCAAATACTATTCCCAGTTCCGCTAGTCTACTTGGCTTTAGTCTACTTGACACTGTATTCGGCAGTTCTCAAGGCTTGTTTTGCTTTTACAGCGCTATGGATGAAGATATAATGGCTGTCATTTGGAATCCCTCGATTAGAAAATCAGTAGATATTGTTGTGTCTTCTAATTTTGATTGGTCGATGCATAAACTTGTTGTTGGTTTTGGTGTGTGTCCCCGCACTTTTGACCCTAAGCTTGTCAAGATTACATATGTTAGAACTGGTGAACTGCGTTATAATGACTATAATCCAACGCAAGTTGAGGTTTTTTCATTAAGCTCGGGAGCATGGAAAAGTCAATTTTATCAATCTGCCTCGTAAATCAGTTAACTTCGGGATTAATTACAATGTGGATTTGGATGGGTTTATTTATTGGCTTGCTGTAGATGAGGTTGAGACTCACAATATGATTATCTCATTTGATATGAGAAGCGAAAATTTTATAGAAATATCACTCCCAGATAGTTTAGTAAACCCCATTTACACTCATTTGTCTATAACTAAGCGGATGGAGTCTGTTGTTGTGCTTGAATACGATTTTCCCGAAAAACGTGTTTATAATGTATGGATGATGGAAGGTGGTGTTCAAAAAACGTTTACAAAGCTATTCATGATTGAAGCTCCAGAGACTCATATAAGAATGGTACTCGGATTTAGTCGAGTGGCGAACCTATAATTGCAATGGATAATAATGGCTCAGATTCTAATAAGCCTGGAGTTTATCTTTATGAACCAAACTCAAGACACATAAGTTATATTGGGATATCTGGACGACATTTATGCTTAGCTAGTTCCTGCACGGACACGCTACCTTTGCTTGACCAGTGAGATTGTATAATCATGATTACTACTCTTAAAAACCCCTTGTTATAATTATATCCTTATGAAGTTTTCGTATTTACCCTTTTGTTTTATTAGACCATTGCAACATTCATGTTGCATATCTTGTACATACACCTACACTCTCATGCCGAGGCAGCCCCTTTCCACTTGGATAGTGGCTCAATAGTGTGTTCAACACAAAACAGGATTAAGACTCTCTCAAAATGGTCGAGGGTTGTGGACCATATTACTCACCGGGTTGGTCGGTTACTTTGGGCGGGTAGGTTTTACTTGAAATATATGCTAAAACATTGTTCAAATATGAGAACATTGAGAAAAAGTTAATTTTGCAAAATCTACAGGTATCTGACAGCAAAAATACCATATTCTAGTTATCAGATAGCTAAATAATAACAAGGTTCATTCAACAATTGGTTATAAGACAAGCCAACATTATAACATTATGTCATGGTTTGCACAAAACATGCAACTACAACTTGGTCTAACAAAGTTTTATTGAAACAAAACAAAAGCTTCCAAGTTCCAACATACTAACACAATCTGTCTCTTAAGAAACTAACCTACACCAACAGTTTATGCAGCGCCAACACCTAAGCATCCAAGTTGCAACATATTACACTGAAGGCTTATGCAGTGCCAACACCCTTGTCCTTCTTTTGTTGAAGCTTCTTCATATAGAATTCAAGCTACTTGCCTTCCAATATACTCCACTGTTTAGCAAAACGGTAGTTAAAGTCATGCCGGAAATAAGAAACTAGAATGGTCATCATTGGAGGTGACAATTTCGGCCCATTTATATACAATGTTAACGGGTCAAATAGGTTCTGGAAAAATAGAATAGAAAGGTACACAGGTTGAAGCCATTTAAAATGCATCTTCTATAAACATTTCATAACCAAAAGTTTAGCTTATTGATGTAGCATTTGGGTCAAATGTGTGATCATAAACCCACCTTGTTTTGACCCTTTCTAAAAATTATTTGTTTCGAGCAGTTACAATCTCCCTGACTCGACTCATTTTACAGCCCCTGCCATTGAGCATGCAAATGATGATAATCTTGCATTTAGAATAATACTTACCCATCAGCTCTGCCACATTGACCTGGGCTAGAAGAGTTGAACTGTTCTTCCACATGGGCATCAAGTTTACGCTCTTCCTGACGCTTCTTAATCTTTACGCTTCTTAATCTTTCTCTGGACATTTTGGTTGATGTTTTTTGCTTCCTCGGCGGTTCCTTCTCCTTCCTATACAATTGAAAAATGAGGTCTTTTCTACTTCATACAGCAAACACGACACGACAATATATACGTGTATCATATTCATATCATGATTCTGTTAAAGTTTCTAAGATTGTTTGTTTTAAAATAGTATTATGTTTACAAGATATTTTGTAATCTTAGTCATGAAGGATACTTCACTTGTAAGGAACCTTAATTACTAAGGAACCTTAGACATTGGGTAAATTGCAAAAATGGTCCTTAACGTTCCACAAAATTGCAAAAACGGGACCGAGACAAAAAGTAGCGCAAAAAAGACACCAACGTTCCACATTTTCGCAAAATCGCCACTGAGAGGCCTTTTCCGTTAATTTTCCCGTTAAGTGCCACGTAGTTGAGGGTATTATCGTCATTTTACTGTTCACCGGGTACTAAGCTAGTGACACTGTAGCTTGAGGGACTAAATTTGCAAACGATTGTTTGCCTTTTTTACAAACGGTACTTTAGGGACTAAATTTGCAAAGTAATTTCTATCTTATATTTCACAGCCACCACCACCACCACTCTCTACCGCCACATCTTCATCTTCTCCGGTGAACAAACCCAGATTCCGATCACTTTTTTCTTTTCTTTTTCTTTACTGTACAAATCAACTATATTACTCCCTCCTCGATCTCACCCATCTCAATCCATCTCAAATCTCAATCACAAACAAAATTCAATTCACAAACATTTTTCTAATCAAAACCAAGGTACGCATATTTCTACTGCTTGTTTCGATTATGTCACTTTGTATATGTTGGGATGATTGGTCCGGTATGATATTTACTAACAACACATAACCAAATGTATCCAAAAAAACATTTTAAAATGACAAGTTTGACATCAATTTTGGCAGATTGAAAATGTTTTTTATTAATTGGAAAAGTTTGTCATCACATTTCATTAAAACTTCAATATTGCTATAATAGGTAATGGATCGCTGGGCAACAATAAGTAATGGATCTCATTAAAGAATGATGCTTTGTGCTTTATGTTAAGTAATGGATGAGCTAGTCCTTGGGATCTATGGATCAGAGTCTTAATAGGATAACTTACCATTTGATAAAAATTACAATATATAAATATATTGGTCATAAGCCTTACTTTCGGTATATGCCATATCAGTTTCATCAGACATGAAAATCTGGTTTGGAGGTATGTGATACTACTCATGTTAGATGATCTACAAACTAAAAAATGTCAGTTATATACTTGATAACATAATCATTTTTACTTTACGTCATCATAAATTGCACCGTCTGATCCATCAACATCCAAGCCTTTTGTTCACTTAAGGTGGCTGAAAAATAGGCTTGTATATAAAAAAAGTAAAAACATTTTCATTAATATCCGATAGTCTAGCAGCCAAAACAAGTCACAGCACCATCATATATATGCGCACCTTGATGGCATATTAAAACCCATTATGAGTACTGATAAAAAGACTACACATTGCATTGATAAAACACTACACTAGTCTTGATACTGTACAAGACTGTGTCTAAATACCTAAACTTTGCTGCACCGTCATCTTAAGTCTAAACCATCTAAACAGAGAATTGTTGGAGCCTGGATGCAAAAACGGGATTAGTTTAGTAAATGAGTCGCAAAGATTAGTTTAGTAAATGATAGTGAGTGTTGATACCCATTAGAGCATATCCAATGCATAACTCATCTTCAACCTATCTTGATAGGAACATTCCCTTTTCCCTTTTTCCTTGCAGTTTTCAAAAAAAAAAAAAAAAAAAAAAAAAAAAAAAAAAAAAAAAAAAAAAGTTATTATCTTGGACTGATGATCACTATGGGCATGAGTATGGCCGGA
This sequence comes from Artemisia argyi, assembly GCA_030686995.1. Lineage (NCBI taxonomy): Eukaryota > Viridiplantae > Streptophyta > Magnoliopsida > Asterales > Asteraceae > Artemisia > Artemisia argyi. The sequence goes on along the minus strand of CM060708.1, from coordinate 57,773,347 downwards.
AAAGTGACCCACCTTTACGGAAAAAGTGATCGGAATCTGGGTTTGGTCACCGGAATATGGGTTTGGTCACCGGAGAAGATGAAGATGAAGGGTAAAGAGTGGTGGTGTTGGTTGTGTGGTGGTGGTGGTGGTAAATGTGAAATAAAAGATAAAAATAACTTTGCAAATTTAGTCCCTGAATCAATAGTGATGTGCCACGTGGACCTTAAAGCAGTGAAATGACGATAATACCCTCGGTGACATGGCACTTAACGATGAAACTAACGGAAAAGGCCTCTCAGTGGCGATTTTGCAAAAATGTGGAACGTTGGTGTCTTTTTTGCGCTACTTTTTGTCTCGGTCCCGTTTTTGCAATTTCGTGGAACGTTAAGGACCATTTTTGCAATTTACCCTTAGACATTAAGTATCCTTGCCTCTTAAGGATATTAGATATTTAGTAACCTTAGCTAAGAAGTATTCTTACTTGTGAAGAATACTAAAATATCTAGTAGTCTTAGCTATTAAGTAATTGCTTACTAAGAATACTTAGAAGCAAAGTAAAGTCTATGTACTAAGTCTTGTATGCCTATAAATACAAGCAAAAGTAGTGCTAGTAACATATCACTCTAGCCTTTCCAATTCTACTTTCACTCATCAATTCTATTTTCAATTATGTAAACATATATCAGCAACTTGTTGTAAACATAAAAGTACATAATCTGTCAAACATTTACAGTGGTATCAGAGCTTCTTTTCTTAAGGGGTTGTGCTATTGCTTGAGTGAAACACCTTCGAGATTCAGCCTAGACATGGCATCTAGTGCATCTACTGCTCCTGCAATTCCAATATTTTCTGGAATGCATTATCACATTTGGGCAGTAAAAAGGAAAACATATTTGAAATCTCAAGGTTTATGGAAGGTTGTAGAGACTGATGAAAGTCCCCCGGCACTCGGAGATAATGCAACAGTTGCTCAGTTAAGAACTTTCGAGACTGAGTCGCTAAAGAAGGACAAGGCACTAACCTGTTTGCATTCAGGTATCGCCGATCAAATTTTCACCTCCATAATGGACTTGGAGACACCAAAAGCTGTGTGGGATAAACTCCAAGAAACCTTTGAAGGTACTGATAGAGTAAAAGCTGTCAGATTATTAACTCTCAAAAGAGAGTTTGAATTATTAAGAATGAAAGACGACGAGCTGGTGAAAGATTACTCAGCAAGGATGATGGACGTGGTTAATCAAATGAGACTTCATGGAGAAGTTGTGAAAGACCAGAAAGTAATGGAGAAGATGATGATTAATGTTCCTTCAAAGTTTGAAGCAAAAATTTCTGCCATAGAAGAGTCATGTGACCTCAATACGCTTACGGCTTCTGAACTAACTAGTAAACTCCAAGCACAAGAGCAAAGAGTTTCTGTTAGATCAGAGGAGAAAGCTGAAGGTGCTTTTAGAGTATTTTCTAAAAGTAACAAGGCAGGAAATTCCAAACAGAACACTTCCAAAAGAGGAAGTTTCAGCAAAGGAAACAACAGAGGTTCTACCTCCCAAAACTCTTCTTCAGCACTAAAGAAAGGTATTTTTCCTCCATGTAATATTTGTCAAAATACGAACCATCAAGAAGCTGATTGTTGGTTCAAAGATAAACCAAACTTCAAGTGCAACTTTTGTAATAAGTTTGGACATGGCGAGAATTATTGTAGAACAAAGAAAACTCGAAGCAGCACACAAAGAAATCACCAAGCAAATGTTTCTGAGGAAGATCAGGTTGATGATGAGTATTTATTCATGGCGTCGCATCTTGATAAACATCCAGACAGCCTTACGTGGCTTATGGATAGTGGATGCACAAGTCATATGACTCCGGAAGGATCTTTCTTTATTAGTCTCGACACCAAAGACAACCCAAGAGTGAAGCTGGGAGATGCACATTATACTCGAGCAAAAGGAAGAGGCACTATAGCTATCAACACAAAGAAAGGTACCAAATATATTTCTAGAGTTCTATATGTGCCTGAACTTGAACGAAGTATGTTAAGCGTGCCACAAATGATAAAGAACGGCTATGGTGTTAATTTTAAGAAAGACTCGCGGTGCGTTATCACTTATTCTTGCGATTCTAAAATAGCTATCCTTGATATGGTAAATGATAGCTATTACTTGAAGCTTGATGCTGCAAATGCTAGTGTTTTTAGTGTTACTGAAGATGATAATATGAAGTGGCACAACAGATTTGGTCACTTCAATTACAGAACACTTAAGCATATGAATACCACTAAATTGGTGAGAGATATGTCTCCCATTAGTGAAGTTGAAACTCCCGAATTTGATATCGAAGATACAAATGACACTAATGTGTTAAGAACAAGACCGCTTGTTGATGTTTACGAGTCTTGTAACTCGGTTATTGAACATGAAATCTACATGGATGCCTCCAAACATTTTGAATGGATTGATGCAATGAAAGCCGAACTTGAGGAGGAGATTTATGTAAAACAACCTCAAGGTTTTGAAGTAGTCGGTCAAGATGAAAAAGTTTATCAACCCTACAAGGCACTCTATAGTCCTAAGCAAGCACCAAGGGCGTGGTTTGCTAAGATTGATTCTCATTATCTGAATCATAAATTGAGGAGGAGTTCAACAGAAAATCCAGTGCAACATGAAAAATCAAAGCATATCAATGTCAAGTATCATGCCATTCGAGAAGCTGAGAAGAATCGAGAAGTCAAGCTGAAGTATTGCACATCTGAAACTCAACTCGCAGATATGCGTACAAAGTCAATTATCGGCTAAATTACTTCAAGGCTTAGCTTATGACTTCCAACAACAATCCTAAGGAGGAGTGTTAAAGTTTCTAAGATTGTTTGTTTTAAAATAGTATTATGTTTACAAGATATTTTGTAATCTTAATCATGAAGGTTACTTCACTTGTAAGGAACCTTAGACATTAAGTATCCTTACCTCTTAAGGATATTAGATATTTAGTAACCTTAGCTAAGAAGTATTCTTACTTGTGAAGAATACTAAAATATCTAGTAGTCTTAGCTATTAAGTAACTGCTTACTAAGAATACTTAGAAGCAAAGTAAAGTCTATGTACTAAGTCTTTTATGCCTATAAATACAAGCAAAAGTAGTGTCAGTAACATATCACTCTAGCCTTTCCAATTCTACTTTCACTCATCAATTCTATTTTCAATTCTGTAAACATATATCAGCAACTTGCTGTAAACATAAAAGTACAGAATCTGTCAAACATTTACAGATTCCCCACCACAATAACCCAAATATTAATCAAGTTAAGTAACATACAAGCATCAGTTAAGTTATCCCAAATTTAAATCACATAAAGGAGTACCCAAATGCAATACTATACTCGAATAACATTTCACTCATCAAACTTATCTCATAATTCTTATTTCTTTACAAATATTGAATCCGGACACAACGTGCTAACTTTAAATCAATCATTAGAATAAACTTCTATAGATTTATTAAAACTTAAAAGGATTATTGCTTTGATGCCATCAACTAATATGGTGGAATGTGTTAATAACACTTGCTAAAGTTCCATTATTACAATAAATAGTCATGTTTTTTTAAGAATGCTTATAAAGTTGTAAGCACTAACAATACACTTGGCAGTTTTCAAACCATCTTCCATAGGGTTTAAGTAATTAAACTTGTTTGACATATTAGGGAACAGACCATGTAACCAACCCGTTCACAAAAAATGGGTCACGATTGTCACCTTTAGCTAAACAATGAGAAAAGCTCTTACCAGGCTTTTCATGAAGAACAGGATAAGGATGCAAAAGCTCGTGATTAACACATTCCACCCATCCCAACCGAGCACGTTTCTCTTCCAAAGCCCTATCACCAAAACACACCAACTCTACTTAGATGATCTACAAACTACAATAAACTAAAAAAACCGACTGCGGATATGAAAGCATACCTAGCTGAAAAATGCATGATTGGAAACTTTTGACTAATCTCACTGAAAAAGGCATGTATCTCTGTACATTTAGAATCAAGAAATGAAAGAATATTGTTGTAGCTTTGCCTAACATCTTGAAACATTAAACTGAAATTAGCTAATTAAAAAAGAAAAAGAAAACTGTAGGTGGCAAAATGAGCTGGTCAGATTGGTTAACAAGTCGGGCTAGGTTAACCCTTAAACACTTTTTGTCCATTTTTTCTGACAAATACTTGATACATTCATTATCCTTACAGAAACAATATTATTACATCAATAATCTATCTTTTTTTATAAAACGAATTCAAAGATTTAATATTGTATGCATAGAAATAAACCTAAGGCGACTATAACAAATTTGACACGTACAACCCAATAGATTTATTTAAAAGTAAGCAACACGACTTAAAAACTAAGTGATTCTTGAAACATATCACCGTTTCACCAGTAACCATCAGCAGTTTCATATCAGCCGCTAACATCTTAATTTTTTGGAAATGTGTCGCGACTACAGGACGTTGACACTCGTCTATTAGTATCAACTCCCATTTAATATGATCAAATATTTCCAAGTCCTATAACACGACAATATTGTAACAATTCGCAATTTCAGGTCAATTACTATTCCCGGAAAATTCACTATTCACTTTTACTATTCATGTTACTATTCATTTTACTATTCATTTCTTTCCGAAATTTTCCCGAAAGTTGATTTTTATTTGATATTCTCAAGTGATAAATCATTTCCATGGCAAATTAAATGTTTGACATTCGTCAGATCATTTTCGTGAAAGTTATTAAGGAATTACACGTTTTAGGGTAAAACGTCATTCAGAAATTCTACGCACAACGAAATTCAACCCCGTCAGGTGACCCCACATCAGAAAAATGTTTGACACACTCATGATTTATTTGAGAATTAATCGTGACTAAGAAAAACATGACCAAAGACTTCCCGGCAGGTCACCCAAGCCAGTACTACTCTCGCATGAGCACGCTTAACCGTATGGGCGATTAACCGTTAGACCACAAAACGTGTTTCTAAAAATATTTGAGTTTTCAACTTTTTAGAAAAAGTCAACATATTTTTCCCTCCTCCATTGACCAAAAATCATCCATTGATTTTATAAGTCATTTCGTGATTTTTAGGCTTACGGTTTGATGTCTAAAAGACATTTAATACCAACCGACACTAGACTGAGCCCAGTCTAGACATTATAAGTCATTTTAAATCATTTATATCATATTAGAAAAGTAACATTTTACTTTTCTCAATTTTACGCAATATTCGTACGTTTTACGTATTACGCGTTTTAGACCCGTGTTTCCAGTTTTAGCAGGGTTTTACCACCCAAATGGAACCTACCACTCATTTTATATTTTATTATGGAACTTATGGACATGTTTATCAAAACTTTCAAGTTCCATAATTTTACGACACCCGGTTTTACGTTTTGAGGCTTAATCATTTACGATTGGCATTTCCCGGAGTCAAAACATACTAGATATCTTGGATAAGATCATCACAAGTCTAACCCTTTCTCCCCAAGTTTCCAAACCGCCACTAGGAGGGGGGAGTCACACCCATGTGGCTTCATCTCATGAATTTACCCCTAAATCAACACTTAATTACAACTTGGTCACCAAGTTGTAACACTTTCCTAGTAAGCTTCCTAACCTCCTCAAAAACCATATAAATAGCCCCCTCCCCTTCACTTGAAACGCCACACCTCACACACCATTCTCTCATTCTTTGCTCATTCTCTTCCAAGTTTCATGCAAGATTCAAGTACCATATCAATATCTAAAACCTAGTTAGGTTTTCATTCATCAAAACACTTCCATAACCTCATATACTTGGTGATTTCTCTTGAGTTTAAATCCACTCAATTCACCTCAACTTTCATTACATCTCTTTCAAGAATACCAAGGGTAGAAAGATTGCATGAAGTGAAAAAGGGTTGAAGCAAGTCTATCAAAGTCCTATCCTTACATGTTAACTTCCTTTCATCTTTGAAAGCCAAAAGTTGTGAGCCAAACCCTAACTTGATTCTTGTTAAATAATCATATTCATGTTATTTACATATTATTTGTGCTATATTATGTCTTGTATTCATGTCCATGATGTATAAAAGTGAGTAAAACAAGTTATTGTACATGATTGATAAGACGAGTTCATAAAACAAGTAAACTAGTGACTTTGTTGGTATAACCTGATCAAAATGGTAAAAATATGATGTTGGATCATTACATATTACAGTAGAGGACTTAACAAGGAAACCATAGCAATTTGAACCACCTAAAACGAGTATACGAGTCAAAAGTTACGCCCATTTGAAGTTACCAAAACTTTGCGGCAAACTGCCAAATACCATTCTGATCAAATTTGGGTTTTGAAAGTCATACTTCTGGTCCGATTCATCAAAAAGTTAAAACACGAAAGTTGTCCGGAACGACGTTTTCGTTCAGGAACAAAGAAGCTCGAGCCCTGAAAACGCTTTTTGAGTGATAAATTCTTCAAAATCTTAACAGCTCATTTTTACACCAAAGTCATTTCATATAAGTTATGGTTTATGAAGACCAAAGGGGTCTTATGACCTATAATCAAGACCACCACCATGGCTAGAGCCAAGGTTGTGTCTCATGACCTTGGAACAAGGACCAAAGGTCATGGCTAGGCCATGACGAAATGACCATAACAACTTACATAGGCGTAAACATGAAACAATGAATTAGGCGATAACATGAACAAGCAATTTAGATCTACTTCCCCTAAAAAGGAACCATGAGATATTACCAAGAGAAAATGGTCATACAAGACTTATGAAACTACCCCTAATAACAATCTTCATGTACAAATAAACTTTCCTAAGTTTATTCAAATATCGGACATGTAACCTTTCGGATCAAAACTTATATCTATATATTTCATCAACTACTACAATAGTAGGGAGCCTCATGTGAGGAGTTCATTATGTAAGCCGTCAAGTTGAGTTGTGGATTTACGAGTTAAAGTGTCCTGGCTCCTCGAACGCTTACTAACATGACTTCTGAATTATGTCGGCCCGAACGGTAGTAAATGATATACAAAACATACATGTTTCATGAATCATTACTTTCAAAGACTTACAATATACATCATACCACATCATGGACTAAATGCAAGATATATATATAGGCACTAATTCATATTCTTTACTCCAATCCTAAGTCGCGACATTCTATTATAGGTTGCTCATAGAACCTTCACGATTCGACCGTTACATTCATTACTTGCTATCTTACTTAAGGTGAGTTCATAGCCCCACTTTCCATTACTTAATTGTTTTACAAACCCTTGAGGGGGAATACATGCTATTTTTAACCGAGCACAATGTTTTTAAATTGTATGCTTACCTGATTGTTTTATTATCACTAAGTACCATCCTTGCCAAACCAAGATCCCTTATTATGAACCATTTAATCACTAGAAATAGTGAGCGCGAATATTAATAATAGGCCTATTGGGATTGACGAATCCCATTTGTATTGACTAAGTGCAAACAAATGCATTAATATTTGAGACATTAGGTATGACGGCAAAGTACCTACCGGGATAACTCCGCCGATCGATATTGGTAACCGTTAACGTTATGGTGTCATAAGCTTAGTAATGATAATACCTGTTTTGTTTTCCAAACATTGGTGTGAGCCTATAACTCACACTACCAACATATTGTGTTCAATCGATTTAACAAACTCTATGAATATCACTCAACCTTTGTGTTGACCTCTCAAGCATGTATTTCAGGTTCATGACTATCAAGGATGGCACGGAAGGACACGGATACTCAAGAGGGCTATAAATTTTATTATCATTCAAAACTCACTTAAATTGTAAACATGGAACCATCTGGGACCTCATTTTGTAATCTCTGATATTTATATAATTTGAATGATAAATCTTTTAAAACGACTCAATTGGAGTTCGTTTTCTATTATTGTGACTATTGTGCCGTCAAGTAACACCCAGGTTGAATTTCGCTGCATCCATGAATTGGGGGTGTTACAAATATCAGTATATTACATGCACAAAAAAATTAGCTTCTCAAAAAATATTCATATACTAGTTTCACTTCATTACAATCTTGTACCTCAACAAAGACATCAGTAAAAAGATAAATTCACTAGAATTTATAGGATAATAAAAGTGATCTAAGGGTATACATGTCAAGCCACAATATTTTTAAATGTGCAAATCAATTAGTGGAGTGTGCAAATCAACTCCCATTTACTTATGATGTTATGAGGTTGTAAGTTTTTTTTAAGACTTATTGCTTTTCACACATTATCCTTTTAGAGCACACGGTGTGGTAACGCAGGAGCCGGCGTTGGCCTGACGTGGCACCTGCGTTAATGGTATTACTACACCAGAGTGTGTCGCGCTGGTTCCATTAACTCACCAATGGGCGTTGGTTTGGTTTTTGGAAAAACTAGTCGTTGGCACTAGCCAATGGTTATAAACATTTTTTTTTTAAATCCCACTCTATATATATTACTCTATTATACATTATGGTGGAAAACGACATCATGCATCTCCAAAACGACGGTGTTTTGTATTATTTTTTGTTACTCTTTCCTTGGCTTTGAAGGACGCCGTTTCATGTTTGGTTATAACTTTGGACAAAAACAATGTCGTTTTTTCTTTATACTTGCCTTGATACTTGTCTTAAATTCATGGCCACGTGTCTCAAATACATACTCCTCATGAATACATATGCATCGGATCACTTACAAAGTGAGAGAGAGAGAGAGATAGAGAGAGAGAGAGAGAGAGTGAGAGAGAGAGAGAGAGAGAGAGAGAGAGAGAGAGAGAGAGATTGTCAGGTTGTGTGTATGAGATTGTGTGTTTGGTGGTAGTTTTTTGATATTGTTGCCTAATTTGGGATTTAAAGAAGGGGAAGATTACACATTCAAAGCTTCAATTGCATGTAGGAGGTTCATCTTTATTTGAAACTGTAAGTTTGTGTCGATTAATTTTGGAACTAGGGTTCCTAGAATTTTGGATATATTTTAGTTTTAATAATTTTTATTAATGTATGACATTTCGGCTTCTTAGTTTAGGTGTTATGTTGTTAGTGTATATATGGATTTTTGTTTAAACTTTGACATGCAATTTGTAAAATTTGTCAACATGGGTGTTTCGTGATATCCTTTAAAGTACTTTTGGTTATGTGTTTGTGTTTCTTTAAACTTTGTCATGTTTATTAAAGGCTAATATGTGCTCATGGTTACTGATTCAATACGGTTTGTGTTCATAGGGTAGTGTAAGAGGTTGTAATGATTGAATTTAAATGATTTTTAGGCTTTTGGAACATTTCCTCCATGGTTACTGATTCTCTATAATTTGCTTTTATAGGGCAATATAAGAGGCTTTGTCGATAGACTTTAATTGTTTTTTAGACTTTTAGCCAAAGTGAGATTATTTGCATCTAGGCGAGGTAACTTATTAATTTACAGTGATGTCCAACTTATCCGAGCCTTATGAAATGAGTTGCATGTGCAGTAGATTGCCGCTTTTTGATCCAAACACCTCTTTACAACACACCATTACAGCACCATTTACCATCACTCTAAGCCACAGTTTCCGGTACTTTTTAGGCTTTCGGAACATCTCCTTCATGGTTACTGATTCTATACAATTTGTGTTTATAGGGCAATGTAAGAGGCTGGAATGATATACTTTAATTGTTTTTTTTAGAATTTCGGCTAAAGCGAGATTATTTGCATCTAGGCGAGGTAACTTATTAATTTTGCGTTAATGTCCAACTAATCTGAGCCTTCTCAAATGAGTTGCGTGAGAAGTAGATTGTTGCTTTCTTTATGTTTGATCAACAAAGACAACTAACTCAACTTTTGTATAAACAAATATAGAAGCCTTTTAGATTAGCGTTCTTTAACATGTAACTAATAACTTCCTTCAATGCAGCTTTTCAGTTGTTGTTTAGATCAGTTCTTTGTATGCCGTTTAGGCTTTGTCGTAATAGTGTCGTGTAATTATAAGTGTTGATTTCATGTAGTTTGCTACAAGTTATGCTTATTTCAGTTTCTATGTTGTTGATGGGTTTCTGGGTATATGTTTATGTTTCTTTAGGCGAAAAGTGCTTCAAATCCACGAATAGTGCTTGGCTAAACGAAAGCATATAATCCTTGCCTGGCTGCAATGTTTGGTCATATGGTAATTTTTGATTTTCCGGTGACAAAAACGGATCCATGTAATAGACGATCGTATTTTGTGGCCAATACAATAGTTGAGCCTAAACACAAATAGGGTCCGTCGATCTTTTACTGGAAATAATTGGTTATTGATTTCAAATGTTAATTTCATGACTGATAAGAGTCGTATCAGTTACATAATTTAAAAGTGGAGTTGACTTTTTCTGTGAATCTCCCTAATATAAAAGTTAGAAAGATATTTTATATGCAAATATTCTTAGCTAGCCAGGCGATAATAATAAATCCGTGGTTCATCAATTATCTGAATGAAGTTGGTAAGAGTTTGAGAATAAACTCTAATGCTGAAAGTGTTTAAGTTGCTACTGCATGTCTATAGATTTGGGTATAAGTGGGTGCTTCACTGTTGGCTTTCATGTTTACGTGAATTTGTATTCCGTAATGTTGATTTTTAGTGTAGTGAATAAATTTTATGGTTTTGGGTTTAATATATGGAAGTTATCGGGTTTTGTATTCTGTGGTATAAAGAACTGAACTTCTAGTAATTGCAAAACTTTTCGATTTTGTTTAGACTTTCAACACTCATTAAGGGCATCTTCTTATATCTGAATTTGTGTTTTTAGGTTGCCATTGATGTTGTTATCATGGGGATTCTGTGCACGAGATAGCTGAAACCTGTTTGGGATATAGACACTAAAAAAACAAATGAGAGTGCGAATCACCTTGAGCCTTACAAAAATAAAACGTCATATCCAAGTCTGATCCCAAACTTTAAGCTGATCCTATACCTTTATTTTTCCCTCTATTACTAACCATAGGATAAAATTGTGATGCAATATACAATGTGTGTACCATTCAAGCCGCCACCATGGTACGTCTTGACATTTTGGTCTTAGCACCTCCCAAACCATACAAGTCTTTAATTTGTATCAGTTACTTTCATTGCAAATATATCTTCATTCGATAATGCAACTTCTGCTAGTTCATCTTGTGCCAGGTACATTCTTCCTCTTCTTGCAATGAAAAAAAAATCAAGAATTAAGCATGAGGTCATACTTCATAATTTTCAATTTAAAGTTCACTTTCTATGTTAAAATAAATAATCTTAACATTACTAGAGATATTAATTGATTTTTAACTATGAATATTGCTTGATTGACCTTAAAAGTAAAAGAGGAAAATAATGAAGAACTTACTCTCTAAGGATGTGTGAGTTGATTAGCAATCCGTAAAGCCAATGCAGCATCGAAGAACCCATTGTGCAATTATCAATTCAAGATTAATTCAGAAGGCAATTTAAAAAAGTCAAGAAACTTAGAAATATTTGATAAAGCAATATTGAGCATATCAAAAGGGCTTTGGGTGTTATATGTGATGCGTTAGGTACATCAACGAGTTCATCGGTTCTCCTGCACCAGTGGTATTTATTTTGAATTTGAGCATTGGAAAGTTCGGCGACTAACGGTGTTATAGGATGTTTGGACAAGAATTGCCAAAAAAAAAAAAAAAAAAAAAAAAAAAAAAAAAAAAAAAACCTTGCAGATAACGAGATATTTAATGAACGTTAGGAATTTGGACCCTCAGCGAAGCAAAATAAGTCCCGGACTAACAGTGCAATTTTAGCGGTTTGAGGACTAAACCCAAAAATCAGCTTGAATTTGGAGATTTACTAAAAAAATAATAATAATAAGTAGTAAGTACACATCCAAACAATATGATAAAAAATGAGCACACTTTTTATATGCTCACTCATCTTTTTTCTAGATTAAAAAATATAAAATAAAAACATGATGACAACATATTTTCATCAACATTAATCCCCAATTTCTCATCCCAAATTTGACTAAAAAATAAGACAAAATCCATCAAATTCTTCAAATCAAACACGCTTACATGAAGAACCCATGACTCAATTGTAATTTCATCCCTTCAATTTTTATATTTTAATTTTTTCCAAATTAATTTGGGCATTTATTTATTATATCGATCTGATCTAATTAATCATGTGCAATTGGTTTATGTTTATGTTAATTGATCATTTTTAGGTTCAATTTTATCAGTTGGTATTGAAATTAGTTGAATTTGAGCCAATTTAATCTAGGGTTAGGGTTAGGGTTTTTTTTTTGTTATGTTAATTGATTTGTTGAATTTTGTTTGTTTTTAGCTACTAAAGAGGAAAAAAAAAGTTTCGTAAATTGAATTATAAGGATTGTTGGGTGAAAAAGGCGTTGAGCTGAAATTTAGGGGATGTAAAGTTTTGAACTAGGATAAGTGCGTTAAAATGTTACATAAGTATATGGTTTGGAACCAACTTGAGTTTTTGTGCAAATATATGTGAAATAGTTGCAGGAAGACGTAACATAGTTTTACCTTTTTTTTTTACCATTTGATGCAGATGTTGCGTACAATTGCACGAAATGTTGGGATGGTATGGATTTTAGTTTGAGTTTTGAGCTATAGTCGTAAGTTGTGTAATAAGGTTTGGCTAAACTGGCCGTAGTTGAAGAACGCAAGTTAATGAAACTAATTTATTTTCACATGATTGTTATAAGAATTAAGATAAATATCGAGTGAGCATGTATCAGATAGATATTAAACTGATAAGAACAAATACACTTGAAGCCGAAAGGCTGAGAAAGGTATATTTTCGCATGATTGTTAGGAAAAGGGTATTTGTAATTTAGTTTTCAAAAGCTTCAAGCTTGTATATATGTAAGCTACTTTGAGTGGGTTAACGTTTAGAGCTTATATTTCAAAAATTATAACTAAAGTTTTTTCTTCCTAGCAGGGTTTTTATTTTTTCAACGCAAACTTAATTTTTGTAAGACAAAAAGGTCCTGCTCTCATAAACTTCTGCTGAGTGCTCGGCATACTGAAAAGTAAAGTAGGCTGTACACAATGTAAAAATAAAAAAATGTTAAAACTCTGCTGCATTTTATTATAATTAACCGTTTAAACCAGTATGTCAAAAATTTCTTCAATTACCCTCCAAAATGATAGGGCCCCTTTGTATGTTTAAAAGACAAATGAATATGTAAATGCGCGCGATAAACTTGCAGAAGGCATGCCATTTGATAGCAAATCACACACTTATCGTGGAATATAGCTTTAAGGTAAATTAATAGTGGATCAGTAGGATTAGAAGTTACCAATACCATATAGTGATGATGACACTAGATGTACTGCATACGGGTTCCTTAGTAATTGTATACTTTGATAGTTTGATAAGCAGTTTACTTGTCGAGTGAGTGGTGTTCATGCTGTTCTGAGGCTCCTAAGTCGTTTGCATACCAATTTTAGTCCGAATGGTGGCTGTTTTCGCTCACTTTTTTTTTATTTACTTTCAGGTTTTTCAATTAGTAAGCATCCTTGTATAAATCAACGTTATATATTTGGGTTAAAACTAATAAACTGTGTTATAGCTATTGTCTTATAATTGAGATATTATGCACTTGACTGTTTCTTTCTATTCTGCGGTACAACTGCAGGTGCAGTCGCAGCTTTTTGTGATTCAAGGTAGATTCAGAATTGTTAATCCTCTTCAGTTTGATGTGCTGTACTATTGAGTGAAAACCACTTGTCGAGATACAATAAGGTCGATTAACAATATTGTACCTGATAGTTTCGATCAATCCATAAAGATTCTTCAGATTGCATTATCTTGGTGAGTTCATATATAAAAGTATATGAATAATGAATGAAACTCTAATTTGTGTAATCGTGTATGTCATCTATTTTCTTGTCAGATATCCTCTTCGATGTTAACCTTTTGGGGTATCTTCTCATTTTGTTTGTTTAGCTTTTAGGGTATGTTTATGCTTTGTTTGTCACTATTATCAGCTTATGGAATATGTGGCCTATTTTATCGTGATAGGCGTTATCACATTGGGTACAAGCTGGTAGGTTCTACAGACTTAAGACACAGGTCAATATCTAGTTAGGTGCAACTAGTATATGCATTTGGTTTAGCACAAAAAAGGTGGAATACCATGTAGTTTCCATTGAGGTGCAACGTGTGGCTAGCCCTAGGGGTTTTCTTTTCCTCAAGCTCTTCTTCTCATGCTCATCTGTTCCTAACCTAATTCAACTAGTTTGGGATAAAAGGGTTGCTGGAAAATAGATAAATAATATAGGAAGTATGTTGACAAGGTCGTGATACGATGTTTTAGTATATATTCTTGGTTAATCTGGTAAAATAGTTTGCATCATTTAGTGTGTATTCTCTACATGAGGCACTTCAGTCCTTTTTTGAGTTTTCTTGTTTGGTGTTACTCAATTAAGTGTGCAAATTGTGTTTAGTTTTTAATTCCTTATTTTACTTGGCTATTATCAACATTTACAAACCATGGATTTTTTTTAAAGCAATGTCACTATCATTGTTAGCCTAGTCTGGAGTAACTATTAGTATATATAGCTCTGATTAAATGAAGCAAGACACAAACAAACATACGAAAGATGACAACTGAATGCACGTCTGTCCTTCTCTTGTTCATATTGTCTTCCTGAATCCTGCGTGCTTCAGAATTTGGCTCATGTATCTTGCTGGTTTTATTCTGCGTGCATGTTATTCATGGTTGTACATATAGAGGGCAAGATTTGTGGGTTCGGTGATGCAATAAAACTTAAAACACATAATATGATCAAAATAATTATATTATTATAGGAGTTTCTATGCATCAAAAATACACTTCAGACCTGTTTGACTTGTTCGCTTTTTGTTAATTTTTTTCATTGATCTGTTAGAGATAAATGTAATCTGAGTTGACCCATTCACTTACAAATAGGTCAAAATCTTAACATCTAGTTTGCTTATCTCATTAATTCTTACAGTGAAAATTTCTTGTTTTATCTGGATATTTATATGATGAATCATTGGTATCTACTCATTTCGATGTCTTGAGTACCATATTACAGTGAATTAGATGACGAGTAGGAAGAGAAAAAGTCCAAATGATGCAGACATCAGTGCACTCCACAAAGAATGGGATGACATTTCTTGCCCTATATGCATGGACCATCCACACAATGCTGTCCGTATCCTCTGCAGTGCTCATGAAAAAGGCTGTACCTCTTTTATTTGTGACACAAGTTATCGCCATTCAAATTGCCTTGATAGATTCAAGAAACTCGTTACTTCTGATACTAATGATACCACTGCTACTACTCCACCTAGTTTGATACCTGTAAATGATAATTCAACCGATGCAGATGCAATTGGATATGTTGAATTGGCTGGAGAACCCGGAGATGCTAATAACAATATATCAAGGCCTTCGAAGTCTAGCTTGAAATGCCCTTTGTGTCGGGGAAGCGTGTCGGGATATGAAGTAGTGGAAGATGTTAGACAGTATCTCAATTTGAAACACCGCAGTTGTTCTCAGGAATCATGTACGTTTTCCGGTACTTATAGAGAGCTGAGACGTCATGCTAGGCGGGCCCACCCGACTGCTCGACCTTCTGATGTGGACCCGACCCGTGAAAGAGCTTGGAGGCGTCTTGAGCACCAAAGAGAATACGGTGATATAGTCAGTGCCATCCGCTCAGCTATGCCCGGTGCAGTTTTGTATGGAGACTACGCAATCGATAACGCTGAGAATAGGGAAAGGGGTTTAGGTGAAGTAGGTAATAATGGACATTGGTTGACTGCTTTATTCTTCTTTCAGATGATTAGTTCAATGGACTCACCTTCGACCGACCGAAGAGGTGGTGCAAGAACTAGGGTTCCAACAAGACACCGCCCTCGGCGGCTTTATTGGGGGGAAACCTTATTGGGTTTACAAGATGACGAAGTCGATAATGACAGTGATGAAGATGAAGATCCTTTTCGGTTGAATGCGGTGAATGATAATGATGAAGGCCGTCATCCTGAAAACCCGAGGAGGCGTAGACGCAGGTTGACTCGATACAGATCAGATGAAGATCAATCATGAAGAATCTGGTAGTCTTTCCCTGTTGTTCAAATGATTTAAGAGGTGGCAAAAGGGTGGGTTGGGTAACGGGTCAAACGGGCTCAAAATGGATAATTTTTGTACAGGGTGACTGGGTCACCCGAAACATTTCTTTGTCCAAAGCTTACTGTGTCAATTATAGCATCAGTAGCAATCTAGTGTTTTTAGTGATAACAATTAGGAGGCAAATGTGCCTTAAGAAGTACACTTTTTTTTTTTTTTTTACTTTCGACCCATTTTTAACTTTTTAAATTTTCCCCGTTTGACCTGTGAGTGATACAACTTAACGTGAATCAATTGTTCACGAGCAAATGAGCTATAATTGCCACCTCTAGTGAGATGTTTAAAATACCTCATCTTCCATACTGCTCAAGTTTTATGCAGATAAAAAACAAACCGAAGCCATCTGATTCTCCAACTCCCTTTTCTAGCTTTGCCAGCACAAGTTGGAGAGGTCAGCAACTATATTTGAATTCCAAGTCCCATTAATCTGCTCTGTCGATTTTTCGTTCAAAGAAAGTGGAGGTGAGCGAAGAGGATTGTTACTTTTTTTTAACTTTCACAAACTCCTTCGGTTTCTGGTATCGGTTTCATGCCAGTTTGAGGAATATCTGCAATATTTACTCCCAGGGTGGTTCTTATGGTTCTGTTTAGAGGTACTGAGAGCTTTTACTTCAATTTCTATGTGCTTGTTTGCACCATGTATGTGAAGTATTTCATGAGATATTTTGGATATTTATGTGTTTGAAATTTCTTTGCAAGAAACTTAACTGAATCATCTGTACATATCATTTCTATTATTCTCGTGTATAAATTGCAATAAGCATACCCAAAAGCTTTTGTATTGAATGTCACTACTATCATGTTCAGTAACGTCTTAATACCTTAATTGCAACGAATTTAGGTGAATATTATGCAAGAAGGTCACAACGGCCAAGCTTTGACTTGCTTCTAAAAATATAGATAGCCGATATTCAGCTGCGTTTGTCGTATCAAATAATGCCTTGTTCGTAAGGCCATTTTAAGTTGGGAAAATGTTAGCTACAATTAATTGTAGCTAGTTGGCTACAATTCCTTTAAAAAAACTTTTAATAATGTACAGTTCAGTCCCTGCGGTTAGACCCTGACACATATTTTCCCCCTGTCCCCACCTTTTTTTTCAAAGGAAATGTAGCCAATTGGCTACATTGTGTTGTAGCTATGTTTTCCCCTTTTAAGTTATGTGACTTTAGCTTATTAACTATGTAGGCTCTTCCATGAGCAACTTCACTTATGAAAACCTAGGAGTTTTGATCAAATCATACCATGCTTTCTAACAAAGCAACATCGAACTTGATCATTGAAAATTAAAAGCATTCTTAACATAACTAAGTATAAACTAAAATGTTTCTTGCCATGAGAAAGAGGAATAAAACTACAAGAGCACTAAAGGTACTATGATACCATCGTTGTCTCACATTCACCACAAATAAAGAGATGCTAGGTATCTAAAGTACAAAAACTTGACAAATAAAGATGCTAGTATCTAAAGTACAAAAACATGTTTCTGACCGAGGCGGAGCTAGGATTACAAGTTAAGGGGGGTCGATATAAATTTTAAAATAATAACAATATATTTCAAACAAATATAACTATAAATCAATATGAGAATTTTGACATAGACAATAGCTAGTGGCTGCAAATTTATGTTTAGCTTTTGGCTTCCTCTTCAAAAGCTCTTTGTTGTATTATCCTTATGTGTTTTTGGGTGATCCATGTAGTTGAAGAAACAATTTACCTTACTTTTTCAAAAAAGAATTTTGACATCTCAAAAACTTGTTTGTTTCTAATTTACCATATTGTTCTTAATCGGTTTTTTCTAAGCATATTACTATATCTAATATGGAGAGTCGAAAACGACGCGGGTGCTGTCGTTTTGAGTCGTCTTACATTGTCCTAGCCGAGCATCTTAGCCTTTTTTCTTTTTATTTTCTTTGAAATGTCTCTACTTGAATATGTTGCATATTATCTTTGCTTGATTATTACCCTGTATTTGTTCAAGAAAAATAAGTAGGCATAACAAGACAAAAGTACATAATACTAATTACTGAAATTTCGATACCACACGTTGCACCCTAAACATGCTACCAAAAACTATTACCCGTTCAAACACACACTCGACGCCCCGCCGTAACGCGGTGGACTGCAGCCAACCTTGTTTATAAGGTACCTCCTTTTGGTAGTATTAACACGGGCGGACTATTCAATTTCTCAAAAAATTGGTCTCTTGGGCTCTATTGTATTGGGCTTATTAGGTTAGTTGGGGGAGGCAAGGTCTTTATATATGGAACAATACATGACGGAGTATTTGATTTTGGGTTCACAAAACTCACTTTTTTCTTTTTTTTCTTTTCTTTTTTTTTTTGCTTGCTGCGTATAAGCAGCATAAACCTTGGAAACAAAAGGTTTGGTTAGGATTCTGAATTATATTCATGGAAGGAAATTTGTCCGATGATGTCAGGCCATGCCCTGAATCCTTAGAGTCAGTTGTCTCCAACGATGACCTTTTAATCGAAAACTTACTCAGGTTACCAGCACTCTCACTTGTTTTATTTAAATCCGTATCCAAACATTGGTTTTCTCTTATTCAATCCCCAGATTTCACTTCTCGCCTCACCCGAAAACTCGACCCCCCTTGTGGTCTCTTCCTCAAGTTTTACTCTATTGAAAATATGGATTCCTCTTATGATTTCCTACCTTTGGATATTCGTATTCCGAGTGGTAAATCCTTTACTTTTAGTCATAACGCACCACCTGGTAATCCTCATATTTTGCAGTCTTGTAATGGTTTGCTATTATGCTTTTCGTCAACGTATAACGAATTATATGTATGCAATCCATCTATTTATAAAATGTTTAAGCTGATTCCTCAACAACCTAATGTGACGTTTTTTAATTATTGTAATGTTGGTGGTATGAGAATGGCGTTTGATCCTACTAAATCACCTCACTATAAAATCATTCATGTTGAACAAGCACTTACTATTGGTGGCTATTTTCTGCCTAATATACATACTTACTCTTCAGAAACGGGTGTTTGGAGTGTTTTTGGGGATTGTTGTGATGTCGAAAGTTTCACTTGTTTTTCGGATGGAGTGTATTGGAATGATGTCATTCATTGGGTAAATAATGTTTTTGAGCGGAATTTGCATTTCAAGTTAGATATATCAAATGAGCGTCCAATTTTGACAACCTTAAAACCCCCTTTAACCTTAGATGGGACGGGTTTTCATGAATGCAAGATGTTTGCGTCTTGTGGTTGTTTGCTTTTTGTTGGTATGGATGATAATGATTCTATGGATGATATTGATTCTATAGATGATATTCATTCTATGCATGATATTCATTCTAGGAAGTTGTATATCTATGAGATGAGGAATAGGTGTTCGGAATGGTTGGCGAAGTACATTGTTAATCTTGATGACATTACGACGCCATTGCCATTTTGGAGTATTATCTCAAAAGTTTGTTATATTGTTTTGGGAGAACGAGAAGACGATTCTTTTATAGTGATGAAGTTATCAAACAAAGTTGTGCAATACAAACTCGTGTCAAAGGCTCTCTGCACACTCTCTGATTTGGAATCCGTTGATGGTTGCTTTGAGTTCATTGCCTCCTTGGCTATTGTATGATTGTGCGTTCCGTATCAGGTATGATTTACCTTCTTAGTTATAGTGTTAATGCTACAATTATATTTTAGGATCAATAATAGCTGTCAAGGCCGAATTTTACTTTTTGGGTGGATTTGTATACTGAAATTTTGTTCTGGTAACCGAGTATGTGCAGAGTCATTAACACTAATTCCTGTGTTCTGATACTCTTTAATAACTATTGTGGTTGATTGAAAATCCTTATTGGCGCTATTAATGTTCTTATCATCTATGGAGTTGGGAGCATGTTTATCTAGTAACTTTTAGGATCATCCCTGTCATAAGTTAGTATCAGCACATTCTAAAGATTTACGGTTTATATACATAAAAAAAGGCCCTCTTCACCCTTTGGACTTGTGTGTTTGATCCGCAATCCGCTGAATCGCTCTTCGGACATGTTGTGTTTGGTCAGGTTGTTGATGGATTGGATGTCCTGAAGGCCATCGAGAAGGTGGGATCGAGCAGCACAGTTACATCAAATCCATATGTCGTCGTGGATTGCGGTTAAGTGTCTTAGGAGTTTGGTTTAGTATTAGATTGTTTTATTTAAAGCTAGTTGTACTGTATTTTCTTTGAATCTTTCGCTTATGTGGCTTTAATGAAATGATCAACTTGCTATTGCTATTTCTGTGCAATTTGTTCTTAGATGAAGGACGTGTTGGTTTTGGCTTATTTTGTTTGGTTTATTTTTTTAATATGAGCTTAAGTTCCAATTATAAGGTATAATAAGCTCATAATTCAGAAAAAATGGCCAAATATCTTTTATACAATAAGAGAACTCTTTTTTGCCAAATTGAGGGATTCAATTAACCAATGAGAAGCCTTAATTGGAAAATCAAGGCTTCTCATTGGCCAATTAAAAAGTCAAAGCAGAAAAAATCGGGTCAACATAGTTAAAATAATAGTACTTCGTATTAAGGCCACTTAATATGTAGAATTAGTGTTGGTTGAATTGGAACTTTTGATTTCAGGTTTGCATAAGTTTAACTGATACTTGATATTGATAGAGGAATTGATTAGTTTGCATATTGTTTTGGTATTGCTGATATAGAACGTGAACTCAGTGGTTGGAAGCAATTAACAAGGGTTAGCAAGTTGTGTGAGAATTTTCAAAAGCTTTCACAAATGTATTTATGGATTGTGGTATTATCTAAACTCTAAACTAATATAGTTTGTTGGGAATTAGTTTGGTTGTGGATTGGTAGATGTTAACGAACAAGAATGGGAAATGGGTCTTAGAAAGCTGTCACTCAACTGGTTAGTCTGGATAATCTTTTGTGCTTAAACAATTATATAATTGTGTTTGTGATACGTAGTCATTCTGATGTTTTTGGGTCTAAGTAAATATAGTGGTTTGATATTTGGTGGTGTAGTGCTTCCCCAACTCCCTGTTCTAGCTTTGCCAGCACAAGTTGGAGAGGTCAGTAATAACTATATTTGAATTTCAAGTCCCATTAATCTGCTCAGTTGATTTTTCGTTCAAAGAAAGTGTAGGTGAGCGAAGGGGATTGTTATGTTGTTAACTGTTACAAACTCCTTCGGTTTCTGGTTTTCGGGTTTAGTCTTGAGGCATATCTGCAATATTTACTCCCAGGGTGGTTCTTATGGTGGTTCTGTTTAGGGGTACTGGGAGCTTTTACTTCAATTTCTATGTGCTTGTTTGCACCATCCATGTGAACTGTGAAATATTTCATGAGATATTTTGGATATTAATGTGTTTGAAATTTCTTTTCAAGAAAATTGAATCATCTGTACATATCATTTCTATTATTATCATGTATTATTTGCAATAAGCACACCCAAAAGCTTTCTTATTGAATATCACTAATATCATGTTCAGCAAAGTCTTAATACCTTCGTTGCAACGAATTTAGATGAATATTATGCGAAAGGTTATAACAGCCAAGCTTTGACTTGCTTCTAAAAATATAGATAGCCTATATTCAGCTGCTTTTGTCGCATCAAATAATGCCTTGTTTGTAAGGTCATTCTAAGTTATGTGACTTCAGCTTATTGTGTAGGCCCTTCCATGAGTAATTTTCACTTACGAAAACCTAGCAGTTTCGATCAAGTCATACCATGCTTTCAAATAAAACAATACCAAACTTGATCATTGACCATTAAAGCATATCTTACCATAACTAAGTATAAACTAAAACGTTTCTTGCTAAGATAAAGAGGAATAGACTAATGGTGGTGGTGGTGGTGATTGTAGGTGGATTGATGATTACAAGCTTAAGAACTTATGCCCTTATATAGATGGGCTTACAAACCTTCAGATAAAAATAAATATGTAAACAATGACGTAGTAGAGGCCATTATTTTAATTTTATCACAATTGGCCGACACACTTGATAATTATTTTACACATGAAAATGACACTTGAGGACTTTTGAACATCAGGTCATTTCAACTTTTGAAAACGCGTGATATGCAAAAACTCTTGTTTTTGGTAAAAGACTGCGCAATTGCTTCTTTTAAAAAGTACCAAAAGAGTATGATATTATCCTTGTCTCACACTCACCACAAATGAAGAGATGCTAGGTACCTAAAGTACAAAAACTTGACATTGATTACTCTTAACATGTTTTCGACAATGCATTGGTCTTATATCAGGGAATAAATCCGTGAGATCGACGTGACAAAACATCTTAAATTTGAAAATCCACCAATACAGTGTTGTTTTCCTAGAGTCCAAAAAAACTTATGGTTTGATTACAGGGCCGGAGATGGACATAGGTAACATGGGCCACTGCCCAGGGCTCATTATTTGGAGGGGCACAAAAATTGTAAAAACACAACTGGTATATACATTGGATTTAAAGTCCAATAAGTATCCCTCAAACAAGAAAGAAAGAAAAAAAAAAAAATGCATAACAGAGGGCCTTTTATAACTTTTTTGAATATTTATAATTTTTTTTAGCATCGATTAGTATATTTGGATATTTTTAACTTTATTTTTGGCATCGATAATGGTTGTTTTACTCGCATATTTTTTTTATAAGAGGGCCTTTTTTTAGTTACCGCCCAGGGCACCCAAAATCCCCGGGACGGCCCTGTTTGATTATAACACATGATCATATAATTGCTAGCTTGCTTGCATTCTAGAAACGGTAGCATACGCGATTTGATTATCTTTAAAAGTTTATAACATTATATTTTATTTAGAAAGAAACTCACATCTAATACATCTTTGTTCACATAAAATATGTATAGATGACCATCTAGCTACTATAGTCACAAGTATGGTTTAAAACAAGTTTTATCGGTTTGACCACCATACATCCTTAGCCAAGTAGCCAAATGGGTCAGAAAACTTGCCCACCAGCCAGAAAAAGCGATGTCATGTTTTTTGTCTTACCTAAAAGTACCGTCAAATGCCGTAGTGGTAAGTCACATAACTTTCATTCAAGAGGTCTAGGTTTCAAACCTCAGTTAAATCATGTACACGATTCACAGACTTGCATAACCTGAATCTGTTTTTTGGCATGAATTGAATCGCATACAATCTAATGGGTGTCCGAAAATAAAAAATAAAAATCCCAAACAAAAGTAAGCAAAAACCGACCGATACCGACTGTTCAAAAACCGAACCGAACATACTCGGTTCGGTACTCGGTTTGGGTTTTCAAGGATTTTCGTTTCGGGATGGATCGGTTCAGGTTAGTTCAGGTCGAAAACCGAGAAAACCGACCGAAACCGACTCGTCCCAAACCAAACCGAGTAAAACTGAGTAATTTCGGATCGGGATTCGGTTTGGGTTTTCTAGGATCTCAGTTTTGGGATGGATCTGTTTCGGGTCAGGACGGGTTAGTTTTGGCTCGATGCTCACCCCTTCTAAGTTGAAAAAAATAACTTATTTTTTTAATCACATTAACAACTTTTTTTTTAAGCTAAAAGAGATAAGTAAAATAAACAACTCTTGTTTTTGGTAAAAGACTGCGCAATTGCTTCTTTTAAAAAGTACCAAAAGAGTATGATATTATCCTTGTCTCACACTCACCACAAATGAAGAGATGCTAGGTACCTAAAGTACAAAAACTTGACATTGATTACTCTTAACATGTTTTCGACAATGCATTGGTCTTATATCAGGGAATAAATCCGTGAGATCGACGTGACAAAACATCTTAAATTTGAAAATCCACCAATACAGTGTTGTTTTCCTAGAGTCCAAAAAAACTTATGGTTTGATTACAGGGCCGGAGATGGACATAGGTAACATGGGCCACTGCCCAGGGCTCATTATTTGGAGGGGCACCAAAATTGTAAAAACACAACTGGTATATACATTGGATTTAAAGTCCAATAAGTATCCCTCAAACAAGAAAGAAAAAAAAAAAAAAAAAAAAAAAAAAAAAATGCATAACAGAGGGCCTTTTATAACTTTTTTGAATATTTATAATTTTTTTTAGCATCGATTAGTATATTTGGATATTTTTAACTTTATTTTTGGCATCGATAATGGTTGTTTTACTCGCATATTTTTTTTATAAGAGGGCCTTTTTTTAGTTACCGCCCAGGGCACCCAAAATCCCCGGGACGGCCCTGTTTGATTATAACACATGATCATATAATTGCTAGCTTGCTTGCATTCTAGAAACGGTAGCATACGCGATTTGATTATCTTTAAAAGTTTATAACATTATATTTTATTTAGAAAGAAACTCACATCTAATACATCTTTGTTCACATAAAATATGTATAGATGACCATCTAGCTACTATAGTCACAAGTATGGTTTAAAACAAGTTTTATCGGTTTGACCACCATACATCCTTAGCCAAGTAGCCAAATGGGTCAGAAAACTTGCCCACCAGCCAGAAAAAGCGATGTCATGTTTTTTGTCTTACCTAAAAGTACCGTCAAATGCCGTAGTGGTAAGTCACATAACTTTCATTCAAGAGGTCTAGGTTTCAAACCTCAGTTAAATCATGTACACGATTCACAGACTTGCATAACCTGAATCTGTTTTTTGGCATGAATTGAATCGCATACAATCTAATGGGTGTCCGAAAATAAAAAATAAAAATCCCAAACAAAAGTAAGCAAAAACCGACCGATACCGACTGTTCAAAAACCGAACCGAACATACTCGGTTCGGTACTCGGTTTGGGTTTTCAAGGATTTTCGTTTCGGGATGGATCAGTTCAGGTTAGTTCAGGTCGAAAACCGAGAAAACCGACCGAAACCGACTCGTCCCAAACCAAACCGAGTAAAACTGAGTAATTTCGGATCGGGATTCGGTTTGGGTTTTCTAGGATCTCAGTTTTGGGATGGATCTGTTTCGGGTCAGGACGGGTTAGTTTTGGCTCGATGCTCACCCCTTCTAAGTTGAAAAAAATAACTTATTTTTTTAATCACATTAACAACTTTTTTTTTAAGCTAAAAGAGATAAGTAAAATAAACAACCCCCCCCCCCCCCCCCAAAACATAAAAAATAAAAAATAAAATAGATAAAATAAAAAATGTAAAACATAAAATATAAAGTTTAATACTACCTCCGTCTCAAAATTATAGTCCCCTTTTGATTTTTTCGGTCTTTCTTTCTCAACTTTGACTTTAAATATTTTTGTTTGTGTTATACAATAGTTGATGAAAATTATACCAATGAAAAATACATTTAAAACTCAATCCATTCATATATTTTGCATCAAGTATTATGTAATATAAACAAAAATATTTAAGGTCAAAGTTGAAAAATAAAGACCGAAAAAGTCAAAAGGGGACTATAATTTTGGGACGGAGGGAGTAAATAAAATACAAAATAAAAAAAAATAAAAAAAAAAAAAAAAAAGATAGCACACTGCAATTTTGACAGTGACAATAGATGGATCTACAAATGTAAGTGGACATTTTTAGGGTCAAGGTAAGTAATGATCAATTTGACGTCCCCCTTGCAAAGTTGCAATCATCAAAGTGGACATTTTTGGCTTTTCTTTCCAACAATCACAGGTTATTGGCACTCTTAAAAATATTGTTTTTTTTAAAGACACTCTTAAAAGCAAGGTTGTCAGGATCGGGATCCTACC
The DNA here is from genome assembly GCA_030686995.1 of Artemisia argyi. Taxonomy (NCBI): domain Eukaryota; kingdom Viridiplantae; phylum Streptophyta; class Magnoliopsida; order Asterales; family Asteraceae; genus Artemisia; species Artemisia argyi. The sequence goes on along the minus strand of CM060708.1, from coordinate 57,747,510 downwards.
TAGGATCGTTTTCGGCTTTGCAAGATCGTGATCGTAGGATCGGATCGGGATCGGAAGATCCTATGAAAATGCATATATTTTTGTATAGGGATTGTAGTTTTATATTTTTATATAATATTTCATATGATAAACAAATCTAAACGGATGATAAAAGAAAATGTTATATGTTCAAGTACTGTAGTAGTAGAATATTAGATATATTGCAATGCTCACTTGCACAAAGTTACTACATACGTGAACCTACTTCTTGTTCAATGTTTTTAGTATAGGTTTTCGTGATAACATTTAGAATTTTAGATTAATGCAAAAATATAGTGTTAATTTATTGGCTCGTGATTCCCTGACTTTTTTTTACAGTATATAGATTATTGAAAAAAAAAAAAATTGATTGTATCTGAAAATGAAACGACATAATTTATAATAGAGTGCAACACAATATTTTTTTTCTTAATAATCAAATAAATTAAATTAGGATATTCTGACATGTTACAAATTACGAAATTGTTTTTCATAATAAACCCAAAAAGACACATCTAACTAATTTTTAAATGGTCCATAAAAGCATAATGATTTGACACTCACTAATCTTGCAAAAGACAATCAATTAACAACATCAAAATAATAGCTTTCATGAAAAATTCTTAGTCATTGGGCTTTAAGACATGGACTTATGCATAATAAGTTAATATAGCAATTTTTTTTTTTTTTTAATAATAATAGGCGATCCTACGATCTTACGATCCGATCCCACAATCCTATGTACGATCCTACGATCCTGATACGATCCTACCTGAATTACGATCTTGTTAAGATCCTGATCGTTTTTTGTGTGTAGGATCGTAGGATCGTACGATCCTACGATCAGGATCGCGATTTTGACAACCCTGCTTAAAAGTATTGTAATTTTTTTTAATTTATTTTTATTATATAACGATAAAATAAAAAACTTAAATGTATTGTAATTTTTTTTTTGGGCAATTCCATATTTACACAACTTAAACATGATAATGTCATATTTACCCAAAACATGCTTTAATTGCATTGTATATTATGCATTCAAAACTTGTATTTTGGGTATATATATGACATTTTCATGTTTAGATTGGGTAAATATGAAATTATTCTTTTTTTTTTTAATTTTTTTTATTATATAATGATAAAATAAAAAATATAAAATATAAAATATAAAGTTTAATAAATAAAATACAAAATAAATAACAGGTAAAATCTCAAACACCCCCAAATCATCTTCCATATCACAAGTGCGTGCGGAAAATGAGCCAATTACTAACAACCTTAACAAACAAACAACAAGTCGATACAATAATCCGAGACACAATCGACAAGCTTCTCGTTCTTCGTTTTGGCAGATCTTCTGATTCCGTTTGTCTCCAACTCGATGACATCGTACACGTCCAATTCTCTTTTATTTTCTCCTGTTAATATTTTCTATGGGGGTGTTTGGATTAGCTTATTTACCCCTTTTATTCGCTTATTTGATTTTGAAAAAGCCAATAAGCTCACTTTTTAAAGCTTATTGGCTTAAGCCAATATGGTATTAAGGTCTAAAAAGTGAGCTTATCAGCTTTTCCAAAATCAAACAAGCGAATAAGTGGGGTAAGTAAGCTAAATCCAAACACCCCCATATAGATGATATAATGTGGTTGATATATGTGAAATTGACAGCTGGCAAAAGCAGAAGTGGATGTGTCAAAATTTGCAAAGATAGCATTAGTGGATGTTGATAGTGAGGAGATTCAAGTTTATTTGAAGTATTTTGATATTACGTTTATTCCGTCTGTCGTGTTTTTCTTCAATGCTCATCATATGAAGATGGATTCTGGGTAACTAGTTACCCGACTCTTGTGTTTTTCACTTTTGATTTTTCAACTTGTCGTCATCTGGTTCTTAGGCATTGACAATCATTTTACGTTACTATAATCGTATCTATCTCTAATGCTTAACTGGTTCATGATTATTTATTGGTCTTTCGCTTGATCCTTGCAGGAGTGCAGATCACACAAAATGGATAGGTGCATTTCACAGAAAACAGGATTTCATTGATGTCGTAGAGGTATGCTTCTCCCATCTTTTCACTACAAGTCTTCAACTTGAACATATCAGTAAACACATTATGAACTGTTTAGAATTTTTCATTTTGCATCCCATTTCAGAACTTAGAGAACTGTTGTGTATGTGAAGCATTGCTTTAAGAATGTCGATTAATGCATTGATGATGCCGAATTGACGACCATAATGAAGACTATTATGATCTGAATTGTTCTAAATAAATGAAAATTGTTAAGAGAGTTTCTTGTTTCGTTAAGTACACTTGTGCAAATGAGTTATAATTGTGTTTGATTGATAATTTGAAACGTATGTTGGAATATGGGCAATACCGGGTCAAAATGGGTTTCTTTGAAACAGTTAAAATATAACTCCATTGTCTCGTTTTCACATAAATCCGTCAGAACTGCCCCCATCTAATATGAATACGAAGAGCTTCCCTCTTAAGGCTTTAGATTAAATTACTATTGAGACACTAAAAAAGTGTTTTATTGTTATTCTTTCAGTGAGTTTATTCACCATGATTACTACAATAAGATTTATGCCTTACTATTTGTTACTTGTTTTGAGACATTGGCATTGATTTGTGCTTTATACCTGTCCTCCAGGAAATATTTAGAGGAGCCATGAAAGGCAAACTAATAGTGAACTGCCCACTTCCTCCAGAGCGAATACCCAAGTTTCAATTATTATATAAAGACGTGTGAAGGTGAGTCTCATGATGATTGCTATTTCGAAGTCGATAATGTCAGTTAGTGCCATATTATGTGTTTCACATGATTTTTAAATGAGTATTCTCTCATCTCATTCATTGTGTTTTGTTGATACAGGTTAAAAAAAAAAATACACGCGGCTCACTTTAGATGATCTTGCTTCAGTTCCATCATTGACTCAAGTATGTATACACAAATAGAATAGTTCCATGTGCTTCACAAAGTCTATAAAACATATGATGGGGCATCCTGAATATGTATTACATTATGCTTTTTCAATGATAACCCCAGACTAATATTTATATTAAGCATTACTTCCAAGCATATAATATCTTGTCATGAAAAGGTATGAGATTAGGGAAAACTAAAAGCAAGGCTGGTATATGACACTTAAAAAAAATATTTGGTATTTATTATCAAAATACAGCAGCCGTTATCACCATGCCTTTTGAGAGAATTTGTATGGAATGCGTCCTTAGATAAATGATTGTTAGGTGCGTTGCATAGGCCATCCACTTAATTTTCTCGTTCAAACACTGCTGCAGCCCCCATACCAGAACCTACAACAATGATACATTAAAAGGTTAGTATTTGAGACATATAATGTCTTTAGACAATGTCAAGAGCTTTTCCAATCAGGTATGCACATGTGTGCAAAAGATAGTGATAGACTAAGTTTCAGGTCATAAGGGGTATATGAGCGGGTCAAAACTGGGTCAGGATGAATCGGGCTGACCCCCAACACCATTTTACTTTTCTTTTTTGAAATTTCTAAATAGTAAGTATCAACTAGGGAGTAATAGGAAAAAAAATAATAATGTTATAAATGGATCCTGCAAGCATTTCAATAATCAATACACTTTACTGTTTTAGACAATGTTTGACCCAATAGCCTGTTCCATGATTTTCCGCATTTTAAGATTCACCTGTTTTGACCCGTTATCAAACAAATACATCCTGAAATGATCTGTTTCCATATAAATGGGATGAAATTACCACATCTGGGATAGAGTTACAGAGTAGGAGCTGACCTATGCACATAGAAACAACACCAAAGCGACTATCCTTCCCACGACGCTTCATCTCATGAAGTAAAGTTGCAACACAACGTGCTCCTGAAATTCAAAAACTCTATGGGTTCAATTGAACTGAGCACTATCAAGTGAATAAATACAAAAGAAAAAGGTATTTTAGGAATAAAGTAAGTTACCTGTAGCTCCTAAAGGATGCCCGATAGCCATGGCTCCTCCATTAACGTTCACTTTTCGAGGATCAAGCTGTAGCTTCTTGGAGCAATATACAAATTGGGAAGCAAAGGCCTATAGTATTTATAAGTTAACAACATTGAAGTAACACAAATTACTGATACTACCTTTACAGTGCAGATAGGCAATTTCAGCTCAAAAAACCAAAAATGAAACCATAACTGTAAGTTGTGTAGAACATGAGTGAGAGATAATACCTCATTAATTTCAAAAAGATCAATATCATCAACCTTAAGACCTGCTGACTTCAAGGCAGCTGGAATTGCAACAGCAGGACCTATGCCCATAATAGCAGGATCCACACCAACAGCCTCGAAACTCCTGTATGAAGAAGTATTATTGTAAGTGCTTATATAAAAAATAAGGATAAAATACCCAATAAAAATATGTAACAATTCTTTCGCAACTTTTTATCTAAGAGTTGCAAATTTTCCTATTGTCGAGAAGACAAGATACTATTTTGGGAGCACTCAGATGTGCTTTCTGAAAATCATTATTGCAGCTTAACGAATCAAAATTAGATAAGCAAATAATTGGTTGGTTATAGCTTGATATAGAAAGTAGTTTTATAATTATCTCAATAATCATGTTTGAGTGTTTAGGCAAAGTGATCATGAATCTAATTTTCTAGCTATTTGGGGTCATAGTAGTGATTACACATTTATCACAAAGTCAGATTAAAAAATTTTGCAAGTTCCCTTTGTCAGATTAGAGATACTTAAGTTATTTTTTCAAATACTTCACTTATAACTACTTCCCCAATCACTCATCTTCTAGCAGGATAGAGGGAGTAGTTGCAGTGAATACTAAGAGCATGAGAATGTAATTTGTTTGTGCTCGTATGTGAAATCTTTTTCATTTTTCGATTCAATAATATACTGAGACACTGGAATCGATTCATAAGCATGTTACTAACCTTCACCCAAAACAATTATATTAAAAAATCAACTGAACTACTTTTCAAGTTTCAACTCTAAAAGATGAGGCATACCTGAACACGCCAAGAATTGGGAGACCCTTCTTTAGAGCCACACTTCTTTTCATGAGCAGGACTGCAGCAGCACCATCACTAATCTGACTTGCATTTCCTATGATAAAAAGACCATTTAGAAGTTATATGACTAGAAAATTCCTAGTTGTTACAACATGGTTGTCATCACAAAGAATATTTATGTATATGTGCTTATATGTATGTATAATTTTAGTTCATATATACCTGCTGTTGTTGTACCGTCCTTTTTGAATGATGGCTTTAGCTTTGCAAGATCCGCCAAGTTTGTGTTTGGCCTAATACCATCATCTACAGATATTATAACCTGCTTTTCTTCTCCTGTTTTTGGGTCAACAATCTACAATGAAATTCATGTGGCTTTCTGAGGTCAAAATCAGTCTTAACATTGATATGAATTCTATTCAAGTTATGAGAAAATTATGATAATCCATTAAACTTAATAGTAAGTAAGTACTTCAAACAAAAGATTTTGATTTAATGTTGAAAATTGCAACAATGAGCATATTAATCTCATTATAATTCACGATTTTGACCCTAAAAGTCAAAATATATACCTTGGTATAAACAGGAACAATCTCATCTTTGAACTTCCCAGATGAAGTTGCTATAGCAGCACGTCTATGAGACTCGACCTATTAAATATATATATATATATATATATATATATATATATATATATATATATATATATATATATATAGAGCTTACAGGGTTAAATTTATAAAGATTGCTGACACGAATTCTGACCCAGAAAAAAAAAACAAATTAACTGACTCTTAAAAGTGAAAACTTACTGCCGCCTGGTCTTGTTCTTGCCTACTCACACCAAAACGTTGTGCGACATTTTCAGATGTGATTCCCATAGGAAGAAGACAGTCTCTGGCTTGTGCAAATTTGTTCACCTGTTAATATAATACTAGTTTTAGAAGGAACCCTATAAAATTAGTTATAAGTTTGGGGGGGTGGGGGGGGGGGGGGGGGGGGGGGACTATGGAATTTATACTGACTTTTGGGTTGACTTTCGACATAGGCCCCATATTGTCAATGCTCATTGATTCTACACCAGCACCGATACCTATATGAAGAGATGGCCATTAGAGGCTTTTACACAATATTGTGGATTTGATGTGTAGATACATAGATTGTGACAAAATTTGAGGGTATTAGGGTGCATTACCTATGTCATAGAATCCTGCTTTTATATAAGCTGCTACATCAGCAACTGCCTGGAGGCCAGATGAACATTGCCTGTTCACTGTTCTGATAGTCACAGTTTCTGGAACAGAACTCAAATTTTATCAACTTTAACGCAAAAATTGTGTTAACAGAGTTTATTACACTATGAACTTTCAAAACAGTACCTGGGAAACCAGCATATATTGCAGCCATTCTGCATTCCATTCCCCTTTTTGAACCTGGTGCTAGAACTGTACCAACAATTATATCACCTACTTCACTGGGATTCACGTTTGTCTTATCTATCACCGCCTAATAAACCATTATCACATGAAAAAATGGGTTAAAACTTCATACTTATTTTCAAGGTTTGACTTAAATTTGTATCAGATACCCAATTCAACAAAAAGCGTAATAAAAAAATTCGACTTAAGAGGTCAAATATGCTCATCTAATTCATGATTACCAAACGTTTAGTATTGATTCTCTGTTACAAAATCTGTTGTGATAATTTTGTAGATTTAAATGATGTTAAAGTTAAAAATCAATGTATTCGGTTGAACCTCGTAATTCAAATTATATTTCCCCCCTCTATTTTGGCTGTAGATATTAGCATAAACCAGAATCATAATGCCTAACCTTTAGAACAGTTGAAAGCAAATCATCAGGAAGAGTATCCTTAAAACCACCACGCTTGGATTTGCATTGGGCAGTACGGTATGCACTATTTACGCACAGAATTAAGTAAATGAAAATTGGCTGAATATATAACCTTTTGAATAATTTCAAAATTTTGTATAAATGAATGCTTCTGAAGCTCGAAAGAGAGAAACTTACGCAATGATTACAACATCATCTCCAGAAGCAGTTGTCCGGTGATGAGCAGAACTATTCCCTGGTAAACAACTTGAAGCCTGGTTGAAAGAAATGAGGGAATATATCAGTAAATATATTACAAACCCGACCAAACTCGGCTGCTTCAATCAGTATACTTATTGACCCTCCAGTCGGTAAGAAGAATAACACTGATTGATCGTATAAGTCCAAGTGATAACCAAAGAATTTAACCGTTTAAACTATGTTTAACATCTCATGCATCCACCAAAATAAAACTATACATAATTCTCTTCTACCATGTTCTTTATATGGCTACTATTTTAATTGATTCAGCACTTGCTATCTTGATTAACTAGTTATAATGCCCGCGCACGCGCGGGTTTTTTAAATTTTTTTTAATCATATATTTTTATTTATTAAAAAACAAATAATTTAATCTTTGTTTTGTTTGATTTATGATGTTTAATTATAGTTTTTTATTATTAAAGATAATTATTTAAAAATTTTAATGCTATTATTAATTGTATCTTATCTATAATTTTTGTATTTATCTTCTACTTCTGTTAATTGCATCTTATCTATATTTTTTTTTTTTTTTTTGTATTTATCTTCTACTTGTGTTATGAATAGATATAAAATGTTACCTAATAAGAAAATAATCTTTTTTTTAAATACAATTATTACTAAATAAGGTATGAATCAATTTTTTTGAAATGAAAAATTCCCAATAGGGGTTTTGTTTTATTATATAAAAGATTGAATCTGGGTATTTATATATAGATGGTTTTTATGTTGCAGTGGACTTTTGAAAGTACATGACTGTTATCATTCTGTCAATTCTATTTCACTTGGGTGGTTTTTATATACAACTAAAACACTTGAGCCATTATACTTGAATAATATGTTTTCGCCATTACAAGTCATTACTGATCTAAGTACCTAATCACGGTTGAGCAAATGATATGTCTTGATGACTAACTTGTTTTTTAACAGATCATCATAGACTGTGTAACATGTTAGGAAACAATATACATGCTGACTTTTGAGTCGAGATTCTAAAATCTTGATATTATAAAAATACTTTTTAAGCAGGGTGCACACTTCAAAGGTTAAAGGAATCAAGACTTTCAAGATCCATTAAAAAAGTCAATTATAACACTTTTACTGCTTAATAAACTCGAATGAATCAACATCCATTTAAACATGTTAGATTTATCATCCTATACATATGCATGTCGCGAAAATACATTTGTAAAGTCTATGAGACTCGTTAGAAGTGGTAATCGCAGCCAATTTATCAAGAGATTTGGTCGATTTGAGTTATGTATTCTATTTCTAACGCATCAAATAACTATACAAAAGTTGCAATTAAAATTTCTTATGCCTTTACCCTATAAGTTTTTCCTTTAATAAGTTAGTCTAAGTTTATTTGTCATCCATCAATAGCCATTATCATCAATTATAAGTTTAGCTCGCAAGCTTATCTTGTTAAGTGTATTAAATAAAGTTTCATCGATGACCAAACATTTTTGTGAAAAAGATTTTACATTTTTGTTTCGTCTCCGCCTGCCTCTTTCCCTTTTTTCGTACAAACACACACACATACATACCAACGAGAATAGCTAAAACCATCAAGATTTTTTATTTTATAACTTATTAAAGGAAAAACTTATTTTATTTTTTGGGTGTAAATAAAGTACAATATATATATTATATAGCTCTGCAAAGAAAATTGTATAATACCTACATAGTACATACATCATACATTCACTAATTCACATACACAGGCATATTATACTCTTTTATGTGGCATTATGTTTAGGAGGTATCCTATGTTTGTTCAAAAACATGTGTAGTTTTTTGTTTGGTTTTGGTCTATCACTAAGAGCTCGCGGTACCCAGCTGAAAGCTGGTGCCATCACCAAAACGCGAGACACGCTTTGAGTGGCGTTTTCGTGCTTGGCGCCATCCCCACCTGCCCAAATGGTCCCGTATTTTCCTTTTTTTTTTTTGTTGAATTTGTGTTTTAGTGGGTTATTTGTGCCGGACCTAGCGGAGTTCTCAAGGATGCATGTGAACCATATGGATTTTTAGTTTGTGAAAAATCCCGATTTTCCTAACATGAACCACGTCCACAATATATGTGTTATAAACTAGACGAGTACCCGTGCATAGCAACGGGATTTTATAGCGGCAGATAATTTCATTGATAAAAAAAAGTTTGTGAGTTATAAACTCAAAATAATAAAAGTTTGAGGATTTGGGGATTAAACATAATGTTTTAAAACCCGTTTAGACTCGGACGGTTCAACCGGTAGAAACCGTTCCGGTCGAAAAAACGGGTCAAATTAAACCGGTCAACCCACCGGGTTGGGTAAAAAAAAGGGTCGAATTAAACCGGTCAACCCACCCGGTTTGAAGCGACCCAGGTCAACCCAGTTTTCGATGTATATTAATAGTTTGTTAATAGTTTCGAGCTTTTCATATGCTTTCCAAAAATAATGTAAGTTTCGTTAGATAGATGACTCAATTTTTAAGTTTTTCCGAAACTAATGTAAGTTTCCTTAGATAGATAACTGAATTTTTAAGTTTGAGCAAGATTAAGTTTTTTACTTTTTCACTTTGACTGTTTTCTCTTTTAGATAGGATATGTTTGGCGAAATGGGCTTTATAAACTTGCTTGGCAAATGGGGGCCGGGGCTTATTATTGCAAAATTACTAAAAATGACATAATTAAATGAGTTTTTGTATATGTTAGATATTTTTGTGGGTAAATAAGTAATTTATTCTTCGAAAGCTCGGGCTTAAGTTTTTAGCCTCTTTTATGGGGCTAAAGTATTTAGCCGGCTTATTTTTTCAATAAGCCTCGTGACAAACGAGACTGTAAACTCTAATTAATACTATAATAAAATTTGAACTATTATCTACAACAAAGTAGATTCTGATTATTTGTGTCAAACATTTGGTTTTCAAATTATCACTGGGTCAAATAGTAAAAACAAACATCTAATAACTAAAATATGACAAAACTTACAGAAATAGTAGAATCAGTGCTCTGATTAGTTGAAGAAGTTGGTTGAAGATGTTGAAGCAATATTCTTTGCCTGTTAATAGCTTTATTCATCTTTCTCAATCACACACACACACACAAATGCTTAATATTATATGAATTTATTTTGATTTATATGAAGCCAAGCAGATCATACAAATGGCTAGTGTGTGAGTGTGCAAGTATTTATAATTGGATGTGGGTCCCACGCGGGTGTGAAATTAATTTGTAATTTGTAGTTTCCATTATATTTTAGTGGAGGGAAAATGAATAAGAAAAGGGTCACGTTTTTTTTCGTTGGTGAAGTTCGGGTTTTTTTTTTTTTTTTTTTTTTTTTTTTTTTTTTTTTTTTTTTTTTTTTCGGGCAACTAATCATCTTGCATGACTTGAACCGACAACCATTTGGTTAGAGAACTTTTAACACAATAATGGGTACCACTAAGGCACAAGTCCTTTGGTGTTTTTAGGCATGTTCTCATGAGCTAAGGATACAATTTATTTGGTTAGCTAGTTCTTGTCGAGTTTTTATTGAATAACAGTACAAAATATGAGATTGAAATGTATGGCAAATTGAATTCGAGCCTTTTGACAACTCAAGTGAATTCTTATTTAACTTTCGACACGCATATAACATATTAACATGGAAGTATAATTATAGCTTGTTAAGTAAAATAGCATCAAGCTTCTAGGATGGTTTCTTGCTAAATAATCAAAGCTTATTGAACTTATTATCAGTGATTTTAGTATTATCAACTATTTTAGATAATTGTGATTTACTAGAAACTAATATGATTTCATGTTATGCTTGGATTAGTGGTGGTACGACACTACTTATCATACCACAATGAAAATGACCCCATTTGAATTGAAACCCTCTGTAGCTATGCTCCAACACTTATACATATGCCCCTGAAGATTCCAATGTTGCCTCAGCAGAGAGACGGATCCAGAACTTTTAAGAGGATGTTGCAGAAATTTTTTTGGAAAGGTCTTGCACAATTTTTTTATTCTTTTTCTTAAATCATTACTTCATTAGTACTAAATTTTGTATTATAAGAACTTTTTGACTAAACTAAGTTGCATTATAAAGAAAAATAAATAATTAAAAAAAAAAAGTAACAAAAAACATTTATCGGGGGTTGCATTTATCAGAAAATGGTACTTTTCTTCATGACTTAAAATCGAGTGTTGCCCGTGTTACACTCGGCTCTTAAGTAGGTTCGTCCCTGGCTCAAATGTGAGTTAGAGAAGCGTGTACTACACACTCGTTTTAGTTAATATGTTTCCACTATGATAAAGACACATGGGTCAAGGGGGCTGCGCCCCCTTGCAGGGGTCTCTTGGGATTTAACCCAACCAATATATATGTTGGTGAAGAGTTGTGTCTTTTGAGACTTAAAAGTGGTACCTAAACTAATCTCTCTCAAATAAAACACTATTGAATCTCAATTCAATAGCAACAACACAAACTAATCTTAATTGGAATAAACCAAAAAACAACCAAATCCATCAATGCTACTCAGGTGTCGACAATCACCTAATTAGTGATTGTTCTAGTACAATGAGTAAACAACAAATTGAATGAATCAATGAAAACTGTGAGACAGCTTAGACTAAAGGTAATCATCACAGTACTTCATCTTTCACAACAACGTCACCTCAGCTTTCACTCTCTTCTCACCTTTCACCTATAGTAGTCATCTTCCCCTCACTTTTCATTTAAATACCCCACTTTATACAAATACACCCACTAAATATCTCCACACACTTACAAACCAAATAAAAACATTAAAACAAAAAGAAAGACCCACATTATGAACTAGGGATGAGCATAGGTACCAGAAAAACGGTACAGTACCGGAACCGTACCACTAGTATCGACTAGTATCGGTACCGATTATCATTACCCGGTACGGTACTGGTACCATGAAATTCGCTCAAAAAAAATCCAGTACCACTAAAAATCGGTACGGTACCAAGACGGGATCCCGATTTTAGTACTGGAACAAAAAGAGGCTTAATGTTTTTTACTAAACTCATGATCAAAGCAGTCCTAACTTCGTAGTAGCTATTTAATACTTAGTAGCTTGTATACTACTCGTAACTGATTCTTGTAATCATCTTATTTGTATACTAATTGATCCTGTATAAATAATTCTATAACATGACATATTCTTTCTAATATCATCAATATCATAAATTATACAACTTTACTTTCCTCATTTTAAAACCTGTAATTAAAAAGATTATGCAAGAAGGCTTATGTTGATTTCTTCACAGTAAGTTTCTTCTTTTGTGTTTGTAGCTATTATTAATTGCATGATACTCCAACAATATATACACATTGGTGCATGTATTACGTTTGAGAAAGAGGCAACTTCATCACCAACTGTTACAGGAGTTATGTTGTAAGTGTCCACATGCATGTTCAATTACAATAAGGTTGATCAGTTCATAACAATAAGTTGTGTTTTGATGTCTAGATATACAGATCTCCTGGCAAAGCCAATGTTAACTACTTGGGTCCTGCTTTACTTGAAGACATTGCGAAGTATGTGCCAAATTGGTACAATTTGAGATTATTTTTATTTTAAACGGTACTCAATTCGGTATGGTACCGGTATCCCGAACCCGGTACCGGAACCGGTACCGATACCGATATAACTCTCGGTTCCGGGATCGGGATTACATATTTTGGTCGGGAAAAAATTCGGTTTCTCGGAAACGGTGCCGGTACGGTACCAAAGTGGTACCGTGCTCATCCCTATTATGAACTGTTTAGAATTTCATTTTGCATCCCATTATACACAAATAGAATTGTTCCATGTGCTTCACAAAGTCTATAAAACATATGATGGGGCATCCTGAATATGTATTACATTATGCTTTCTCAATGATAACACCAGACTGATATTTATATTAAGCATTACTTCCAAGCATATAATGTTATAAGTTTTATCTTGTCATGAAAAGGTATAAGATTAGGGAAAACTAAAAGCAAGGCTAGTATATGACACTTAAAAAAAATGCTTGGTATTTATTATCAAAATACAGCAGCCGTTATCACCATGCCTTATGAGAGAATTTGTATGGAATGCGTCCTTAGATAAATGATTGTTAGGTGCGTTGCATAGGCCATCCACTTAATTTTCTCGTTCAAACACTGCTGCAGCCCCCATACCAGAACCTACAACAATGGTACATTTCAAGGTTAGTGACGGTGTATCGGGTCCTCGAGCCCAATTCCCTGACAAACCAAATTGTGTCCCACTGAGGAGTGTGATCCACTGATGAGCTAAAGTATGACCAATGCCAAGAGCTTTTGAAATCAGCTATGCACATGTGTGCAAAAGATAGTGATAGACTAAGGTTTAGGTCATAATATCTATGTGCGGGTCAAAACTGGGTCAGGACGAATCAGGCCCCAACACCTTTTTACTTTTCTTTTTTGAATTCTCTAAATAGTAAGTATCAACTAATAGGAAAACAAATTTATGTTATAATTGGATACTGTAAAGCATTTTAATACACTTTACTATTTTAGACAATGTTTGACCCAGTAACCTGTTCCATGCTTTGCCGCATTTTAAGATACACCTGTTTGACCCGTTATGAAACAAATACACCCTGAAATGATCTGTTTCCATATAAATGGGATGAAATTACCACATATGGGATAGAGTTATAGAGTAGGAGCTGACCTATGCACATAGAAACAACACCAAAGCGACTATCCTTCCCACGACGCTTCATCTCATGAAGTAGAGTTGCAACACAGCGTGCTCCTGAAATTCAAAAAACTCATGGGTTCAATCGAACTGAGCACTTTCAAGTGAATAAATACAAAAGAAAAAGGCATTTTAGGAATAAAGTAAGTTACCTGTAGCTCCTAAAGGATGCCCGATAGCCATGGCTCCTCCATTAACGTTCACTTTTCGAGGATCAAGCTGTAGCCTCTTGGAGCAATATACAAATTGGGAAGCAAAGGCCTGTAGTATTTATAAGTTAACATCGAAGTAACACAAATTACTGATACTATAAGCAGATAGGCGATTTCAGCTCAAAAAAACCAAAAATGAAAACATAACTGTAAGTTGTGTAGAACATGAGTGAGATAATACCTCATTAATTTCAAAAAGATCAATATCATCAACCTTAAGACCTGCTGACTTCAAGGCAGCTGGAATTGCAACAGCAGGACCTATACCCATAATAGCAGGATCCACACCAACAGCCTCGAAACTCCTATATGAAGTATTATTGTAAATGCATATATACAAATAAGGATAAAATACCATATAAAAATATGTAACAATTCTTTCGCAACTTTTTTATCTAAGAGTTGCAATTTTCCTATTGTCGAGAAGACAAGATACTATTTTGGGAGTGTTTAGATGTGCTTTCTGAAAATCATTATTGCAGCTTAACGAATCAAACTTAGATAAGCAAATAATTGGTTGGTTATAGACTTATAGCTTGATATAGAAAGTAGTTTTATAGTTATCTCTATAATCATGTTTTGAGTGTTTAGGCAAAGTGATCATGAGTCTATTTTTCTAACTATTTAGGGTCATAGTAGTAAGATTACACATTTATCACCAAGTCAAATTAAAAAATGCCGTAAGTTCCCTTTTTTAGATTAGAGATACTTGAAGTTATTTTTTCAAATACTTCACTTGTGCTCGTAGAATGTGAAATCTTTTTCTTTTTCCGATTCAGTAGTAAACTATGAGACACTGGAATTGATTCATAAGCATGTTACTAACCTTCAACCAAAACAGTTGCATAAAAATATCAACCAAACTGCTTTTCAAGTTTCAACTCTAAAAGATGAGACATACCTGAACACGCCAAGAATTGGGAGACCCTTCTTTAGAGCCACACTTCTTTTCATGAGCAGGACTGCAGCAGCACCATCACTAATCTGACTTGCAGTTCCTATGAAGAAAAAGACCATTTAGAAGTTAAATGACTAGAAAATTCCTATTTGTTACAACCATCACATAGAATATTTATGTATAATGTAAAATTTTAGTTCATATATACCTGCTGTTGTTGTACCGTCCTTTTTGAATGATGGCTTTAGCTTTGCAAGATCCACCAAGTTTGTGTTTGGCCTAATACCATCATCTACAGATATTATAACCTGCTTTTCTTCTCCTGTTTTTGGGTCAACAATCTACAATGAAATTCATGTGGCTTTCTGAGGTCAAAATCAGTCTTAACATTGATATGAATTCTATTCAAGTTATGAGAAAATTAGGATAAGCCATTCAACTTAATAGTAAGTAACTAAGTACTCCAAACAAAAGATTTTAATCTAATGTTGAAAATTGCAACAACAAGCACATTAATTTCTATATAATTCACGATTTTGACCCTAAAAGTCAAAATATGTACCTTGGTATGAACAGGAACAATCTCATCTTTGAATTTCCCGGATGAAGTTGCTATAGCAGCACGTCTATGAGACTCGACCTATTAAATATATATAGAGAGCTTACAGGGTTAAATTCATAAAGATTGCTGACACGAATTCTGACCCAGAAAAAAAAAAAAAAAAATTAACTGACTCTTAAAAGTGAAAACTTACTGCCGCCTGGTCTTGTTCTTGCCTACTCACACCAAAACGTTGTGCGACATTTTCAGATGTGATTCCCATAGGAAGAAGACAGTCTCTGGCTTGTGCAAATTTGTCCACCTGTTAATATAATACTAGTTTTAGAAGGAACCCTCAAAAATTAGTTATAAGTTTTTAAAAAAAGAGACTATGGAATTCATACTGACTTTTGGGTTGACTTTCGAAATAGGTCCGATACTGTCAATGCTCATTGATTCTACACCAGCACCGATACCTATATGAAGAGATGGCCATTAGAGGCTTTTACACAATATTGTGGATTTGATGTGTAGATACATAGATTGTGACAAACTTTGAGGATATTAGGGTGCATTACCTATGTCATAAAATCCTGCTTTTATATAAGCCGCTACATCAGCAACTGCTTGGAGGCCAGATGAACATTGCCTGTTCACTGTTCTGATAGGCACAGTATCTGGAGCAAAACTTTTTATCAACTTTAATGCAAAATTTGTTAACAAAGAGTTTACTAAAATATCAAATATTAAAAAGGGCACCTGGGATGCCAGCATATATTGCAGCCATTCTGCATTCAATTCCCCTTTGTGAACCTGGTGCTAGAACTGTACCAACAATTATATCACCTACTTCACCGGGATTCACATTTGTCTTATCTATCACCGCCTAATAAACCATTATCACATGAAAAAATGGGTTAGAACCTCATGATTATTTCTAATTTAATGTTTGCAACAGATACCCAATTCAACTAAAAGCATCATAAAAAAATTGACTTTTGAGGTCAAATATGCTCTCCGATTCATGATTACCGCACGTTTAGATTTATATTAAGTTTAAGTTAGATATCAGTGTATTTGGTTGAATCTCATAACTCCAATTATATCTCTCCTTTTATTTTCACTTTAGATGTTAGCATAAAAACCAAAATTACATGTCTAACCTTTAGAACAGTTGAGAGCAAATCATCAGGAAGAGTATCCTTAAAACCGCCACGCTTGGATTTGCATTGGGCAGTACGGTATGCACTGTTTAGGCACAAAATTATGTAAGTGAACATGGCTCAACGTATAATCTTTTAAATAATTCCAAAATACAAATGAATGGTTCTCAAGCTTAAAAGAAAGAAACTTACGCAACAATGACAACATCATCTCCAGAAGTTGTTTGGCGATAAGCAGACCTGTCCCCTGCTAAACAACTTGAAGCCTGGTTGAAAATAACGAGGGAAATATTAGTGACTGTGTTTGCAAGCCCAACCAGATTCGAATGACTGAATCAACTGAACCTCTACTCAGTAACAAAAAATAACATTGATAAATTATTTACATCTACATAGGTTTCTATGTTGCATTGGACATTAAATATTTTTACAACTCATATCATTCTTTCATATTGTTTTCACGTGTGTTGATTTTAACATATAACATAACTAAACACTTGCGCCATTATGGCCAAATAAAATGATTTTTTTCTTATGATATGACATCACGAGTCGATTGTGATCTAACCACAGTGGAGCAAATGATACGTCTTGATCAAAAGTTTGCTTTTTTAAAAGATCATCCTGGATACAGATACGTGTTTAAAAGACAATCAAGAATTCTAAAATTTAACATGGTAAGAAAGTAAATTACATGTTGACTTTTGGAGTCAAGATCCTAAAATTCAGTTACTTTGAAAAGATTCTACTTTTTAAACTGGGTGCACACTTCAAAAGTTGAAGGAATCAAGATCCATTAAAACTTATCAAAACCATTTATTTACTGCTTATTATAAAACTTGAATGAATCAACATCCATATATAAGTTAAACAAGTTACATATATCACCCTATACAGTCTGCGAGTCTATGAGGCTTGTTAGAAATAGTATTCGCAACCCATTTTCATTTTGAGTTCTGTATTTTATTTCTAAACTATAAAAAACGTTCATAAAAATGTCAAATTAAGCACATCAAAAATCATCTAAAGTATTCAAATGCTTATGATTCATTATATTAGTAAAAAAGAATTTTCTCAGGCTTTTTTACAGGAAATTAGCCTAAACATAATAGGTTTCCTCAAATGCCTTTCCATCCCAATTAATAAAAAAAATAAAAAATAAAAACAGAAATTATTAAACTTTGTCTACTTAGTTTTATACCACCAAACCAATTTCGTTACACCATCTCAGTTAATTTTGTTGTTTAGTTGATGTAATGACTGTTTTAGTAAGTTGCGCAATTAATATTTCTTATGCCTTTGTCATATAAGTTTTCTTCGATAAGTTATAGTCTAAGTTCATTTATCATCCATCAATAACCATCACAAGTTATTATCGATTATAAGTTTAGCCCACATGCTAAACTTTTTTAGTTCGTACTAAATGAAGTTTAGGCATTTTTGAATGATCAAACATTTTTGTGAAACAGATGGTACATTTTTGTTTGTTTCTCTTCCGTCCATGCCTGTCTTTTTCCCATTTCTCGTAAAAACATTCATGCGCATACTCGCGCGCACAAACATAAAGCGCAGATTTAAAACCATCAGTGGTTAGTGCCTTAGTGGTGGGGGCGAAGATAGTGAACCACACTATGATGATAGAGTGTTAATCCATCAAAAATTAAAGTACCATTATTCAGATTCATTTCTATAAAAATTCACTTAGCTCATGTCCAACCACAACAATACCCAATCTTGCCGGAGCGGGTAGGGCATGGGTAGCTGACGTTCGTCATTGCACATAAAATACCTACATACATCATACACATACATATTGACCTTTTATGTCACATGCTTGTTATACATCCTATGTTTGTTCAAAAACATGGATGGTGTTTGGTTGCTTTTAGTCACTATCGCCTAGCGATCATCCTGCTCCGGGTTAGGAAGTTGGGAGGATATTGTCACCGAATAATTTTGAAATCATCTTATGGTTACGAACTTATTACTTTTTACTAGAACGGTACCCGCGCAATGCAGCGGCGGGTACCTGTGACTATATTTTGCGTTATCCGGTTATTCGGTTACACATTTAATTGTCTTTATACTTTATTAGTAGAGATGTTAAAGATGGTTAAGCCAAATAATTTTAGTTTGAACAACCAAACTGCTTCCTAACAAACTTCTTAACCAACTTGCTTCCTAACCAACCTGCTTCCTAAAAAATTAATTTTGAAATCCTTCCATAATAAGCAAGTAAAAGTCTGAATTTTAAGACTTTCTAATTATAGAATAGTCCCAAATGCATTATATAGTAGTATAGATAATTATTTGATATACAGGGCTAATTAACAAAGTAGATTCTGATTATCTGAGTCATATTTAGTTATTTACATTGAAATTATCTGATTAACTAATCCAAAGCGCGTAATCAAATCCAAGCACTATCTAATCAGTACAAGATTGTACCAAAGGCTTGCAGTTGTGACTTGTGGGTGCTTTTTAACTAAATGGTAATGAGTTCAACCCAAGGCCTTTGGTCTAGTGGCATGTGAGTTGCCCACCGACCTAGAAGTAGTGGGTTCAAGCCTCACCGGAGGCATTTGTGAGATATATTGTCAGCTAGGTGGTATAGCCGTATAGGTGTGAAAAAATCACCGTTCTAAAAAAAATGGTAATGAGTTCAAGTCATGTCGCATACTCACATATAAAATAAATTTGTGACGTAAATATTATGAGATAGCTAGATGAGTTTCGAAAGAAATCAATTACTAGCAACTTTACAAAAAACAATACCCAAGAAGCACAAGCATGGAAGCAGTAAAATGTGCAAAACAAGACAAACTTACAGAGATTGTTGTTGATTCATTGCTCTGATTAAATGATGAAGAAGAAGGTTGAAGATGCTGAAGCAATATCCTTTGTCTGTTAATAGCTTTGTCCATCTCTCTCACTCAAACACAAAAATAGAGATGCTAATCTTATAAAAAAAAAAAAATTATATATGAAGTCAAGCAGATCATACAAATGGCTTGTGTGTGAGTGTGTAAGTATTTATTGTTGGAAGTGGGTCCCACACGGCTGTGAAATTAATTTGTAGTTTCCATTAGTGGAGGGAAAAGTGAATTAAAAAAGTTTCCACGTTTTTTCCGTTGGTCAGTTGCATAAAAGTCCTTCAAGTTCGTGTTATTGATGTTTTTTGGTTCGTGTGTTTTACTAGGATTGAGAAAATAAAATGTTGACTCGAGTTTAGGTAGTTCGAGTCGACCTTTTATTGAGGGGTGTTTGTTTCGGCTTATATATAGCCGGCTTATGGCTCATTTATTTTTCGGCTTATGTTTTATAAACTTACTTTTTGTAACTTATTTTGAAATTCTTTGGCTTATATAAGTTTATTATGACAAATCAAGTTATATAATCGAAAAGTTTCAAAATAAGCTATAAAAAGTAAGTTTTTGAAACATAAGCCGAAAACCAAATAAGCTATATAAGCCGAAACAAACACCCCCGAGTATGAGGACATAATATGCGTTTGAAATATACAGCGAATTGTATTTGAGTCTTTGACTACTCAAGTCGAATTCTGATAGATCTTTTGAGACCAATATAACTCACTAACATGTGAGTATAATTATAGCTTGTTATATCCGATTGCATCAAGCTTTCTAGGATGGTTTCTTGTTAATCCATATTACAAGTTACTTTAACACGACCCAAACTGTTTTAATCCATATTAAACTTTAGTATTTATTTTGCTCTTGCATCTTATAAAGCATCACCTACTCATTTAATCACTCTACATATAAATTGTGACCGCACTAAACTCTACAGTAGTTGAATTAAAAACCTAGCATATATTTTCTAGTAATGATAGCAGTGATAATGACGAGTGTAATATTTTGGACAATATTGTTCAAAAGTCTTTTATGTTTGGTTTCATGACTTTGATCATCAATAATAATTTTTTGACCACTAGAAAATCATAGTAATTTAACCTTTGGTAAATATATATGTTTAATTCTTTGTATGAAATCATCACCAACAGTCATGGTTCAACTGAAAAATCAAGTCAAAAAGAAAAGTCTTCGGTCAAGGTTGACTATGAAAGTCAATTGTTTATGTATTGTTAATGACCCACCGTCCACTTCAAATAACTATTTTATTTTCTTAAATATAACGTGAGTGTGGACATATAGTGTGAAAGAGTTTGGTAGGAAACAGTGAACTTAAATAGACTTTATGCAAAATAGTTCGTTAGAGCCCATCTTGTTTAAAATTTCAACAAAAATTACCTAGATTTGAGTTTGTAAGAATACGGATTTTGCTATGCAATGCCACTTCGGCAATGTTTAAAATTCATTTATTAACTTGTTATTTTGATATTTAAGTTGAATTTTGAAAGAAGAAAAAATTATGATCACTGTTTTGTTTATAGGGTAAAATGAATTAATTAAGGAAAGAATATGATGTGTATATCAAAAGTTTTATGAATGAATTAGAGTCGAGTTATTCTATAAACCAAACAATCCTCACATATCAAGGGACTCATCCCCACCATTCATTTATAAAGGAAATCAATTATTGAGATTAAAAGCATTTTATTATTTCACCCATTTTTTATAATTTAAATATCTCTTAAACCGTTAATCGTTAAGCGAAAATAATTACACAATCGCGACGGACATTTAATTATCTTTCTATAGACGGGCACTTTGATATACTTTCGAAAAAAAAATCGTTTTTTTCACCTTTTTTTTTCGTGGCCGGAAAAAAAATCATATATGATATTGCATATCATATATGATATTGCATATTATATATGATATGTAAAATCATATATGATATTGCATATCATATATGATATGCAATATCATATATGATTTTACATATAATATCATATATGATATTACATATCATATATGATATGTAATATCATATATTATATGTAATATCATATATGATTTTTTCGGCCACGAAAAAAACGTGAGAAAAACGAAAAAAAAAATAAAATTTGTCGAAAATATATCAATTAGCCTATCTATAGAAAGATAATTAAATGTTCGTCGTAACGGTATATTTTTTTCACTTAACGATTAACGGTTTGAAAGATATTAATATTTGAAAAATAAAGATGAAAGTGGGTTTTTTAAATTGTTGGGATTAATCTCATCCATTAGATCAAATAAAGATGGAGGAAAGATGGAGGGTGGAGATTAGTCTCTTGGTATGTAAAAAAAGTTTGATCCTCAAATGATCTTTACTTGAATGAATTAATATAGAACTATCTTAAATACGGATATGACAAGTTAATAATGAATTTTAAACATTGCTCAGTGAGCAATGTATTACAAAACCCGTAACACTGAAATTTTGCAAGTTAGTCTTTCACATTGAAAGTTAATAATTAGAGTTAACTACATAAATGGTCCACATAGTTTGTCAGATTTTACGGATTCAGTCCATTTCTTTTTTTGTTATGGATCCGGTCACTGTGGTTTCCACTCGTCACGGATCCAGTCCAAAATGCTAACCCCATCTATTTTCTCCGTTAAAACCCATCACATGACAAAAACGTGATGGGTAATTCTATCTTTTCTCTTTCCCCTCCTTACAAATACTAATTTTACAAATAACACACACTCGATTAAAACACAACCCCAAATAAAACACATCCAAAATAATAATAAAAAAAAAATAAAAAAAAAACTTGAAGATGAATTGCCCTACTCGTGGGATTCGTTGTGTAATTCGTACGTCGTAGACTGCGTATAACCCCACGAAGTTGTTTTTATTGTTGTTCTAAGAGGGTAAGTTGTTACAATTTGGAATTTTTTTTAGATCTTCTTTTTTGACCTAATTTTGGTAACTGCACGGGTATCAAACCATGTCATTGTCAACTGGTACGACCCTCCAATGTGTCCAAGAGCTGTCGAAATTATTCCTGGGCTAATGCATTCAATGAATGTCCAAAAAGCTGCATTGTCTCAAATTCAGCTTGAAGCTAGGCGATTGAAGTTTATGTTAGTATTTTTTTTTATTTATTATTTTTTTTTTTTTTTTGGTTCTATCTTATGAGTTGAAGGTTGTATTAGGTTTTGGTGTAGTTGTCAGTGGTAGATGAAGGTATCAATTTGTGGTAAATGAGTTGTCACTAAAGGTTGTATTATGTTTTGGTGTACTTGGTTGGTGTAATATTTATGGGTAATGAAAAAAAATGCTACTCTGGTTTATGTTTGACTTTGTCAAATTTAACTTTTTGACCCATTTTGGTATTAAATTGACTATTGCAGTTACGCAACTTACACAAACGTAACTTACACAAATACAATCACAATTGGCATACTTTTGACCCACAAACAGAACCTAACTTATACTAACACAAACATGATCAACAACAACTTGCAGAACAAAACTTACACAAACATAAACATTTTAACACTAACACAAACAAAACATAACTTTTTTTTACCCATTTAAACACAAACATAGCTTACACAACTTGCAAGTACCCAAACTAGGTCAAAAAGACAATAAACATAAGTGACATACTTGTATGGGGAAATCTTACATGCTTTACAAAGTATGTAAGTTACTTGCTTTCTTTTGAAAAAAAAAAAAAAAAAAAAAAAAAAAAAAAAAAAAAAAAAAAAAAAAAAAAAGGAGGGAGGGAGGGATTAAACAGAAAAAACCATAAAAGCGCAGGAGCTTAATTGTAAAAAATTTAAATATTTTACAAAGAAAAGTAGGTAACTTACCTGCTTTGTAAAGCAGGTAAGATTTCCCCTACTTGTATAGGCATAGTTGCCAAATACCAAATACATAATTGTCTAGGCATAGTTGCCATAACTGGCCAAATAACACAGTCAACAAAAGCATAAGTGTCTAGGCATAGTTGCCAAATATCAAATACATCACCAAAGTCTTAAGAAACATACAAGTAAATAAAAAAAACACCCAAATGATAGTCTGTGACTAATCTACATGGTCAACAGCAAAAGTAAAAACCTTTTTCTTCCCACTTGAGCTTGGTGAGTCCCTTCTAGCTTATGCCTTGGTCATTTTCATAGGTGAGGCCCTTATGTCTTGGTCATTTTCTGAGGTGAGTCCCTTCTGGCAGATGTCTTGGTCATCTTTCTAGGTGAGTCCTTTGTTGCAGCCTGTGAAGGTCTTTCAGTTGCAAAAGCCTATGATGGAATCTCACTTGTAGCATTCTGTGAAGGAATCTCCTTTGTAGGAACCTGAGAAGGTATATCACTTGCAGCAGTCTGTGAAGGTATCTCCCTTGCAGCACCCTAAGAATGTATCTCACTTGCAGACTGTGAATGTCCCTCAGTTGCAGCCTTTGAACGTCTCTTTGGTTTGGCTTTCTTCTTAGTTTTAGCAGATTGGGAACCCAAGGACTAGGGCTAAGCATCGAGCCGGATCCCGACCCGTCTCGACTAATCCCGATCCCGAAAGTACCTAAATTGTAAACCGAATACTAACCCGAAAGTAGTCGGTTTTTTGGCCCGTCCCGTCCCATAATGACCCGTCCCGAAGGTAGTCGATTTTTTCTTGTATTTTGTCGGTTTTTGGCCCGTCCCGACCCGTCCCGAATCCCAAAAATGCTAAAAATCCATCCCGACTCCCGACCCGAGAAGCTATTATTCGGTTTCGGGGCTATCGATTTATGTCGGGATCGGGTCGGTTGTCGGGACTCGGGCGGTTTTGCTCATCCCTACCATGGACTGACCCTTGCAAGATCTTTGGTTGTTGCCAACGTGTTTGCATATTTTTCAAGTCACAGATTTCCCTTCTCTACTTAGCTTACCACTCTTAACCATATTATCCATAAGTTCAGCTGTTATCTTCCTTC
This sequence comes from Artemisia argyi, assembly GCA_030686995.1. Taxonomy (NCBI): domain Eukaryota; kingdom Viridiplantae; phylum Streptophyta; class Magnoliopsida; order Asterales; family Asteraceae; genus Artemisia; species Artemisia argyi. The sequence goes on along the minus strand of CM060708.1, from coordinate 57,723,015 downwards.
TCTTTTTCTTGGGCCTCCCAATTGGGGTATGATACTCTGGCGGAGTAAGGATAATTGATGAATCTGCTTTTTTCCACATATCAGGTGCATTGCATGGTTTAATCTTGAACTTATACATATCTTGCCAAGTTTTCAACCAATAACATTGGTTAACCCAAGACTCTGGTATGACAGCTTCCAAGCCATTACTTGCCATGTTCCATATAAAAGCAACTGCATGCTTGCATGGCATGCCTGTCAACTCCTATTTCTGCAAGTGCAAAACCTCATACTCAAATCAACCACACACCAGTCTCCCTAAGGACTAGTTGCTTGATAATGGTCTCCTCCATTCCACAGAACCTGTAGAACCGTAGAGGGGGGTGAATACGGTCTCTTCGGCTTTTTAGATGTTTAAAAACTTTAAGCCTCAAAGTACACCTGGCATTAAGTTTCCCGAATTAATAACAATGTAACTATTTTCAATAATTTCAATTGTTCAAACTAACATAAACAAAAACACAAAATGTCAAAATATAAGTTTATAATTGTTCAAAAATATCAAGAACACACATTTTTGCTGCAAACCTCCAGAAATGCTTAATGTTTCATCACTTGTTTCCCTTCATAAATTCATACTACTTCTTTCATCTCTTTAACAACCTCGTCATAACTCACAAGATCTTCACTTTCATCCACATTTATTGTAACATGGTATCTAATCAATTGTGATTACAATAAAAAGGGGAAAAAATATATAGAAAAAAGTTACTTTCAGATGAATGATGTTGATGATGATATTTGAAATTTTGAATTATATTAGTAATTGTAAAATTAATAGTTTGGTGTTATATGGAATGGATTAAAGGTTAGAGTTTTAAATTATTTTGGGTTTTTAAGTTTTAGATTTTTTTCTTACATCTTAGTAACGTTTTATTATTTTATTTATTTATTTATTTATTTTTTCCTATTTTCTTAAAAGGTTACATGTACACAAAGTCACAAACAAACCCTATAAATTTCATGTTTTCAAAAGAGTTGGTTCTTTTCGGGAAAGTACCGGAACCAGACAGTTCCAACCCGAACCGTCCCGAGAACCAAAATTTTGGAATTTCAAGAACCAAGAACCGTACCATGGTTCCAATATACTGTTTGGTTCCTAGTCGGTACATATAAGGTTCCTCGATTCTTTTGATTCCTCAATTATTTTGGACACCCTTACTTTACAGATTATTACGAGGATGTGCACCCGCGCGTTGCCGTGGAGCGTCTGTATACTATCGTATTGCACGCAAAACCGGAATGAATTCGGTCACCTCATGATAATAATAAGATAAAAAAAAGGAGAAAAAAATCATTTACATTAGTTTGTAAGTCAAATGAAAGCACTACTCTCCTAGCAATACTACACATCAAAGTAACGTCACTAACACCATAGCTGTTACTCATCATACAACTCCAAAAATCACAATTAGCAAGCCAAAAATCGTTCCAAATATACATAATCTAGAACAATAAACCTTGCACCAGCTACTTTTTATGTTGAATACACCTCTAGACTGATTTCATTTAATACTTCCCAGAAATTTTCCATGTGATTTGCTTCTCTTGCTTCTCTTGGCCTGTATCACATGATGCAGAAGTTTGTGATGGGTCAACGCTTCTTGCAGCTCTCTTTAGCTAACACCTCATCCGGCTCGTCTGCCCAGCTATGGAATGGTAATACTACCCCCTTTAAGAAAGGTTGTGACTGCAGAATCACAAAAAAATGACACGTTTTTAAAATAGTGGGTTGTATGCAGTTCTGTTCTACTGTATCTGGTATCCATTTTCTGTATTTTTGGTCATATGTTTCTACTTTTGATAAAGTGGTTCTTTGTTCCTCTAACACGTCAAATATGCTGTTTGTCAAGTCTGCCAGTAGCTGTGGATGTTTTTTAGGTTGTTTGGTGTAAGTGTAGTTGTGTAGTCGGGTGTTTGGCATAAGTGCATGCCAAGTAATTATTAAGATAGCTGTTACAGTCACTTAGCACTTATTATAAAAAATGCAGAACTTGAGATATTTTGTGACTAACTATAAGTAAGAGTCAGGCAAAGAAGCATAAGCAGAGACATGTAGAGTGGATGGCAGCAGTAAACGCTATTGGGTCCTAGCATCTAAAAACATCACTTACCTAAACATGGTTAAACAATATTATCAAGTGTCTAAAAAATAATTACACAATGACGTATAACGTTAAATCTGATATGTAAACATAAACCGTTAACATTCATATCCCTATTTCCTGATATCCTTTACCTTTTTTACATTGCAATCAAATCATTTTCATTTTATGTATTTCAGAAATTTTTTTTTAATTCCTTTAGAAAGTAGTCCGGCCATCAAAAGTCAAAGTATGCAATCAGAGATACTTGGCAGTTGGCACTTGGCAAGCCACATTCTAACATGATAAGACAAATTACCCGAGAATTATACATGTACTCATGTTTGCAGCATACAATGAAGATATATATAAGTTAAAAATACCTGATCATTTGAAAATCTTTTAGAATGATAAGAAATCGATCATCCAGAGCTTTCGAGTTCGGCTATTCCCAACATCTCTCTGATTTCACCCTTTAACGATGTTGTCAGATATATTCCTACCATTTTCTTGCTCGCAACTAAACAATACCCATTTCACCCGTTGTAACTAAGATCTGGATCATAACTGTTGAACTGGTCCTAGCCACAATCCGGTCAGAAAAGAGGGTCAGTTCAAGTTCATATCCATTGATGAGGCGAAAAATGATCCGTTTTTAGGGGGTCATTTAAGCCCGAATCCGAATTTATTTGATCAAATATTGCCCTAAATCGTTCCTTTTGTGATTTTAGGTGTTTGGAGAGTGAATTCTGGAAAAGAAGCCATTTTGGACGTTTTTGGAGCATAAAAGTGAAGAAAACGGCAAAGTACCAAATTTCCATGCTGAAGATACAAGGTGACGGCGTCAAGAGTAATATCTTGACGGCGTCAGACATGAAGATTAAAATACCAAAGGTGGTGACGGCGTCAAACGCCTTTATGACGGCGTCAAAGTGGCAAGAATAAAATACCGTGGTCGGTGACGGCGTCACATAGGCCGTCATAAGTAGATCAAGGCCGTCCGAGGAAGTATATGGCAGCGAGGTGACGGCGTCACATGTAACTCTTGACGCCGTCAGCCTACTTTTCCTATATATAGTTTTCTAGTTTTTTCATTAAAAAGAGAGAAGTTTTGGTGAAACCCTAAATACGAATTTGGTGTATCTTTTACAGGTTTTTCAAGGGTTCCAAACCCTTGAGACCTTGCATTGTAATTGAGATAAGTGTTCTTCCAATTCAATCAATATGTCTATGTGTTGGTTGTTTATATCTTGTTCTTGTCTCAATTCTACTATGCTAGGCTAGATCTCTTTTGTGTTTGCTTAGATCTAATGAAACCTAGATGTTGATTATGTGTTGATTACTTGTCTATTCTTGTCTTGGATGAATGATATTATATGTTAGGTTGAAGAAAACTGGCAGATCTCCAAATGGTAACATGCTTGAACGTCTTAAGAAACATGAACCGAGGCGTACTAGGTCTTTATTGGCTGTATTTAATGCATGAGCCACTGTTTACAATCCCTATAGTTGTGTTGGGTCATGGTGTAGGAGGAGATAAGAGCTCATAGAGTTGGGGAGTTATGTATGCCACCCCACGAATGGTATTAAGGAATACAATCCGTCATCCATACAAGTGTAACAAGTAATTAACGTGTAAAAGATATTAGGGAGTAGTGAAGTCTAAGTAAACACAATTTCTCCAATTACTGCTCACAACCTTAGTATAATTAGTTTATTTTCATTTTTTGTATTTTATTTTAATTATATAATAGATTTGGGTTAGTTGAATAGCAACTAATTCCGCCCACTCTTCCAAAACCCGAGATTTTACTTGCTTTCATAAAAATATAAAAATACAAAAATAATCATCTCTCACCTTTAGAACTATTAATTAGGTTTTCTAATCCTAGCGACACTATTCCTAAGCTGAACGATCAATCCCCCGGTACTTGTCACTATACTATACTACAACGATCAGGTACACTGCCTGGTGGGGGTTGTAAGCTTCTCGAGATCCCTCGAGAGGTAAAGCAAGGTGCGATTCCCACGCATCATCCATCTTATTATTATTTATCCTCATGTTGCGACTCAATGATTGTAAAGAGGGTCAATTCATAAAACATTTGTTCTTTTATGTTCTTTACACGTCTCGAGCACTAATAACAAAATTCATCTGGCTACAAAGTACTAAAGTACCTAAAAAATAAGTAAATCATATCAGCTATAGCTGGAGTTTACCCCGGTATTTCTTAAATTCAACTGCACATCCTTATCCATGTCAATTAATAATTACTGTGAAAATCGAAAATCAGTTGTAGTCACTACTTCAAACTTCATAATTGTATGTTTAAAAAGATTTACATGCTCATACAACCCCTTTGGCAGATAAAGAGAAAAAGGTGTACTTTGTCGTAGACATCACATTTCCGTTATCACACCAAATAAAATAAACATTATGTCACAGCTTACCGATATATCAAGTATATCAAAGAAACACAATGAACTTCCATGAAAATGAGATGATATATTTTGTGCATATGCGACTATATTTTCTATGTGAAGAGAGTATGACACTCTTAAGATTAGTGATCTATAGCATGTACTATTCAATTTGGCAACGATCAAAGACACAATCCGCTAAAAGGAGTTTACATAGGTCCCCCTTTTAGACTTCTAGTTACTATACCGTTGTACGTTCTCAAGGTACAAACGTGGCACCACATAATGACTGCCAAGCAATCCATCATAGCTCAGAAGACAGACAACATAATTAGCACAATTCCTCCTAAACCGAGTTCAACTATGTTCGACCACAGCTAAGTTACTTTCTCTAAACAAAATTTAGCTTAAAAGATCTCGATATTAGACAACTCTTTACCAGAAACTAATTGTTCTATACATAACATCTCAAGAAAACCAAAGTAATGAGTATAAGTATGCCCAGTCGAAAAACAATCCAACTACAAAGATGTTAAAACATGGTCATAGACTTTATAGACAACTTACTTATAAGGACAACACAACTAAGATCACAAAAAATGAGCCAAATACATCTTTATAAATAAAAGCCCAAGTCAAATTACTGACACAATATATTAGACAATAAAGCTTGAATTTGTTATATATAAACAACCTATACCAAAAAACTGAGGGTTGAATTATTAACCTTCCATATCTGCTAAAAGTGTTTTTCAAATGGTGTGATTTTGTACGTGAAGCCAAGTGACCAACGTAAAGATGGGTACCACCATGGCGGTCATCATAACACGCTGTATTACCTGAAAAAACGAATGAACCTAAGTAAAACAATAACATTCAAAAGAAGTCAAATAAATCACTTTGCATATATACAACAAAGGAGCCTGGCAATTCCCAGGTTTCTGTGGTCAACTTGGCCCACTACAGATTGCTGCGAAATCAGTCATATTGACTCCCTGTTCCTGCAAAATAGGAGAAAAATAACAGTTAAACAAATAGGCCAAAAAGTCTTTGGTATAAATCAAGAGTCACGTTAAATGATTCAGTGAGATTACATGTAACCGTTGTGGTATCGTCAAGATATTTCATTGACATTTTTTATATTCAAAAACACTACTAAGACAAATGGTTGAGAATTACTATTATAGGTTCACAGCCACATAAGACGTAATGAAGTGAGTTTTCACTTAAAAGTCAACCGTAATTACACATTTAAACTAATGATATTATATTTCAATCTTTTATGTGAACAATGAAAACTCTAAAAAAATGATATAGCGCAGCTTTCGGACTATGGAACCCTGTTCCTTTTAAAGAGTATGGACAGGATGGTCTGCTCTTTTATATCATTATGGTCCAAACCTCATGTTCTTTACCAGAAGCTCCATTCAGCCGAGTTTCCCCACCAGTCACATGTGTAAACAAATCCAAAAGTACAACATGCTGTGAGTACGCAGAAGTGGAGGAGACTAAGTCATCAGAGATTACCTTTTGTGACCTATATTGCGTAAGTTCATTTCCCATACTAGGCCTTTGATTTTCACTCCCAAATCGACTTTCCCGCATTTAAAAAAAATCTTTAAAAGCCGTAGCCAAAAATCCCTATGAATCTGCAATTTTTCACTTGTGTCCATACCACTTATAGCAAATCTACACAACCCGGAATTATAAATGCAAATAAAACTGACTTAACATTCTACAAACTAAACCATCTATATAAAAAAAAATAACCACTTCAGCATGTTCGTTTAGTGTGGTCTATAGTTACCCGACCAACTTGTGTTGCTGCTATCACCACTGAGTGCTTTCTCGAATGCTAATACCGGCTAAAAAACTGTAATCCATAAGTCTTTCTTTTTCAAGATATTGGCAGTCCTGTCCAGTTTCCTGAACCAAAGCCCTATGGTTATCTGACCATTAACTCAAGTGGCGGCAATTTAGTGAAATTATATAATGATAAACGCTCATGTCATTAACTGCTATTGTGAGGTGTAGCGAAACCCAGCAGCGGCCTTGTACCATAGCAAAATGCACAATCATATCGAAACCGATGTTCTGTCTAACAGTGGTAGCGTAGGGATTGCACCAGGCTTTACCTCTCAAGGGATCTTGAGAAGCTTACAACCCCCACCAGGAAGTGTACCTGATCGATGTAGTATAGTATAATGACAAGTACCGGGGGATTGATCGTTCAGCTAGGAATAGTGTCGCTAGGATTAGAAAAACCTAATTACTAGTTCTAGGGATGAGAGATGATTCTTTTTGTATTTTTATGTTTTTTAGAAAGCAATTAAATTCTCGGGTTTGAAGGATTTGGGCGGAATTAGTTGCTAGTCAACTAACCCAATACTAAGATGCAATCAAAATAGAATACTAAAAATAAAAATAAACTAAATTAAGCTAAGGTTGTGAGCAATAAGTGGAGAAATGTGTTTACTTAGATTTCACTACTCCCTAGATATCTTTTACACGTTAATTACTTGTTATAGTTGCGTGGATGACAGATTGTATTCCTTAATACCATTCATGGGGTGGCGTACTTAACTCCCCAATCCTATGAGTGCCTACTTCACTCCTATGTCGAGCCGGCTAAGAAGCTCCTAACATGGGATCATTAGAATTTACTCATGCATTAAATACAACCATTAAAACCTAGTACACATCGGTTCATGTTTTCTAAGACGTTCAAGCATGTTACCAATTGGAGATATGCCAGTTTTCTTAAGCCTAACATTGAAATCATTCATCCAATACAACCATAAACAAGTAATCAACACATAATCAACATCTAGGTTTCATTAGATCTAAGCAAACACAAGATAAATCTAACCTAACATGGTGGAATCAAGACAAGCACAAGATATAGACAACCAACACATAGACATATTGATTGAATTAAAAGAACACTTATCTCAATAGCACATGTAAGCATTCAAAGGCTGAAAACCCTTGAAAAAGCTGTAAAATTCGTATATGGTTCGGCCTTAGGGTTTCTCCAAACTTGTTCCTCATAATGAATGAAAATTAGAAAACTATATATAGAAAATAGAGGCTGACGGCGTTAAGAACAATCTTGTGACGCCGTCATCTCGCCGCCAAAAGAATCCTCGGACTGCCTTGATCTACTTCTGACGCGGTCATGTTATACACTTTTCCAGGCCTTCACGCATTTAACTCTTGACGCTCTACCTTGTGACGCCTTCATTTCTGTACTGGGCCGTCATGATTTTAACTCTTGACGCCATCAGGAAAATGCTCTTGACGCCGTCACACACTGTTCCCAGCTTGGAAAATTAAGTCTTCGGCGTTTTCTTCACTTTTATGCTCCAAAAATGTCCGAATTGCTTTCTTTTCCAGATTTCACTCTCAAAGTACCTAAAATCACAAAAGGAACGATTTAGGGCAATATTTGATCAAATAAATTCAATTCCGGGCTTAAATGACCCCCTAAAAGTGGTTAATTTTTCGCCTCATGATATACCCTTACAGTTGAGATTTGCTTGTCCTCAAGCAAATGCGCTTTTATTCTACTGAAAAAACAAGTTAGGGGTTATTTAACACTAATATAAAAGTAATTACAACAAATAATCGTTCCACTAAAGACCAAAGACAAGCACGGAGATCATACACTAGCACCTCACAAATAGTGTTTAGATACTCACATCTCTCGGGTGTAATAAAGTATAAATTAAAATATGGAAACGAAAGATATCTCTCACTACCTGTCATAGCAAAATAGATTACCATAGGCTTGGGAAAGGATCAAACCTCCACCACATGGCGTATGCACCTAGGATAAACTATCAAAGAGGTCTTTCAAAGGGTTGTAACGTTAGGTGTAGGGATATGAAATACACGGTTTTGTTGGATATAGGCAGTCTTTACTGGTGGCTAGTTAACAATCTTGGTTAATTACATGTACAATGTGGCGTTGCTAAGCCAAGACTAGACTCGACTTAAGCTAATAAATGAAAAATAACAAAAACATAAAATGAACATAGAATAAAAAGGGATGATAGTCCGTATGTTTTTTCTCTTTTCTTTTTCTTTTCTTTTTTTTTTCTTGACTTTTTCGATTTTTTTTTTTTTTTTTTCATACACTCTTACCCTACCATCCAAAATAATACATCATAGGGAATGTAAATTCCCCTTACACTTGAATTTTTACATACTTTACAATAAACTAATCTAATGACTCGAATTAAGATAATCAAAACACTTGGAGCACTTTTAAGATTAACGCACATATGGGGGTAATAAATGATGTTTTTCCCCATTACTCCATAAAATAAGAACTTTACCCATGAGTCCCAATCGTCCCAAAACAATATGTACAAGGATATGACTCGACTTAGCAACCATGTAATCAATTAGATAGTTAACTTAGGGTTTAACAAATAACAACAATGCACTAAAAATGAGTGCATACACGGAAGGCTAAGGCGATTTGGGTGTACATTTAAGTGGGGTGTAACAAATTCTTCCTTTAAGTAAAATGCTTAAAGTTAGAAACGAAAAGATAGGCTCGGAGGGGTGTACTAGGGGTTTCGTGTTCTAAAAATGAGTACAACGCTAAGGTGTGGGAAAAATTAGTTGACTTAACTAGCAAAATAATATGACTTAAATGGTCAAGTAATTATGATACGGGTTTAACACAAGGGTGATCCTAATGCCTCTTATCATGTAGTAAATCCTACTACACGAATGTAGTCTCACTAGCGGTCTCGGGATGCTTCACTAACGCAAGTTCTAGAATCTAAATGCTACCGGTACACTCATAAGCACTAATAGTAAATGCTTTTCCTATCAAATCTAAAGGCGAACCTCACATATTTGGGTGGAAAATTTTTCTGAATGGTACGGTTATGTGCTAGTCATACAATCTCCTATCCATGAGACGCTTGTTATGGCTAAAGTTTCACTCCTAAATGTTGTAAAAAAATTTAAATTTGGCGCTAAAATTGCACTAACAAGTATTTCTCATAGTTTTATTACACATCAACTATCAAACAAACAAACTCAAGCGAAAATGTATCTGTAAGGTATCATCATTTTACCCTCCCCTTACACTTAAGATGAACATTGTCCCCAATGTTCAAGTAAAGAATGTAAAAGTGAAATAAGTAAAAAAAAAATGAAATCAAATACTCCCCTGATTCGCTCGGTATGGATAATAAGGTGGCCAGGTTAGATCTTCCTCCAAGAAAATGAACAATCAAAGCTTCCCTTCCAGAATATAAATCATCTTCTTGTCATACATAACCTGTAAATCCTGAGAAAACAAACAAGACAACCTCGCATAAAATCGGCGGCAATCTACATTAGTTACTAAATCCTAGAAAACAAAATAAGATATAATGCTTGTGGAATGAAGTTTGCAGATTTCCTGGAGATTATAAAACTTAATAATTCAACAAAAACTTTAAAACTCCGTTAGAAAAACAAAACTGGTAAAATTTCCAGATTTTTACACATGACGCCGTCAAGAGCAAACTCATGACGCCGTCAGAAGTGACTTGCAGAAATTCTTATGTTAAGTTTCCGGAAAATTTCTGGAAAAACTTGGTCCTACTTCCTGGAAAATCCTGCAAAACTTCATTATGACTCAATACAAGCATTTGATTCTAACGAATACTAATACACATGTTCATTTAATATTGTTTTGGTTGATGCTCAATTTCATTCTTATAAACAAATTTGGATCTCCCTTACACTTATCTTTTGCAAAAATACCTTTAGGTGGAGTTAAGACTAGGCCAAACAACAAAGTAAAGTATTTCCACTATTTAGTTTAGAAACATGATCTACCAACAATAAAAATAAAGCATGCATACGGAAGCAAATAACAAACAAACAAAATAAAAATCACACAAAGCATGGGTTGCCTCCCAAGAAGCGCTTGTTTTTGTTCGAGCCACGAGCCTGACTCTACCCTTATTTAACGAAGATAGGGGAGGTTTTCCCTACACTTAGGATTAAGTGCGGGTGGAAGTACGATACACACCCTTAGGGTGTAAATATGCCTCGTGAGGAAAGAGTGGTGGATGAATTATATGCTCAAAGGGCTGTGCTCCTATCATCATAACCTTACCTAATTCAATCGGGTTAATGGGTGGATTAAAATTTTCTCCTAGAAAGGGATCATTTTCTATCAACTTCAAGAGACAGCTAGTTGGGGATCCATCTTGACCTAATAAACCCGGTTTAAACCCATAATGTTTCTTGTGATCAATCATAAATGGGTGATGTAAGTATTTAAGGTCATGGTTCACTCCTATATTGGCTTCCATTCCACATGGTTTAGATTCTACTACCTTCATCGTAAAACTACCCGTACTATATGGTTTGATGGGTGGATCGGGACCTATTTCAATTCCTAAATTTTCATCCAAGGATGGAAGATTAGGCAACGGTTTTGGTTGAGGCTCCGGCTCATCAAAACTAGGAACTTCCCTAGAACTAAGAGTAAGGTTATCATTATAAGTATTCAAACCTATATCCTCTAGTTGTGTTTGGTTCAAGGGCTCTACCTCTATTGGGGTTCCTATTGTCTCTTCTACTTCTTCCGGGTAAGTCACGGACGGTGTGTATGCCTCAAATGATGGTAGGACTTGTGGGGTACTTAGTGGGCTTGGGTTTTCTACCATCTCTTCCATCACATCAATATCACCTATGTGTTCATCTTGTATTGTGGTAGTGCCTAACCATGACATGCAACTAGGTGGCTCGACTCTAATCTTTTTATCCCCAAGCAAACTTTTCGATTGAGTCTTCCATATTGAAAATAGGTCTACTTACGTTTTTTGGGTCCCATGTTCCACTTCTGTATTGGGCGTGAATCTCAAAGTTTTCCCACGCGTCTTTAACATCATATTCCCAAAACTCCCCATCTGTTACATAGTCAAGCCTCTTTTGGGTTTCGTAGTCGATACGAGTGTAAAATAATTGAAGTAGAGGCAATAAATCAAGACCATGGTGAAGGACTTGTGTAGTAAGTATTTGAAACGAGTCCATGCAACGGGAAAAGATTCATCATGACGTTGTCGAAACATCAAGATGTCATATTGAAGTGGAAAGGGTAGATTTTGTAGTGGATTTGGTTGATTGGAAGAAAAACTTGGCAGATTCGTGTTCTCCATAGTGGTGAATAGAAGAGTCAATGGAAATGTTTTTACGAACAAAGACACAAAGAAAAAGATAGACTAAAGAAAACCTAGAAATAAAAATAAAATCTTACTAGAAAGGAATCTAGCAAGTAGACCTAATAAAAAGAGATTCTAACCTAGATAATAACTATTCCCCGGGCTGCGGCGCCAAAAACTTGGTAGCATAGGGATTGCACCAGGCTTTACCTCTCAAGGGATCTTGAGAAGCTTACAACCCCCACCAGGCAGTGTACCTGATCGATGTAGTATAGTATAATGACAAGTACCGGGGGATTGATCGTTCAGCTAGGAATAGTGTCGCTAGGATTAGAAAAACCAAATTACTAGTTCTAGGGATGAGAGATGATTCTTTTTGTATTTTTATGTTTTTTAGAAAGCAAGTAAATTCTCGGGTTTGAAGGATTTGGGCGGAATTAGTTGCTAGTCAACTAACCCAATACTAAGATGCAATCAAAATAAAATACTAAAAATGAAAATAAACTAAATTAAGCTAAGGTTGTGAGCAATAAGTGGAGAAATGTGTTTACTTAGATTTCACTACTCCCTAAATATCTTTTACACGTTAATTACTTGTTATAGTTGCGTGGATGACGGATTGTATTCCTTAATATCATTCATGAGGTGGCGTACTTAACTCCCCAATCCTATGAGTACCTACTTCACTCCTATGTCGAGTCGGCTAAGAAGCTCCTAACATGGGATCATTAGAATTTACTCATGCATTAAATACAACCATTAAAACCTAGTACACATCGGTTCATGCTTCCTAAGACGTTCAAGCATGTTACCAATTGGAGATCTGCCAGTTTTCTTAAGCCTAACATTGAAATCATTCATCCAATACAACCATAAACAAGTAATCAACACATAATCAACATCTAGGTTTCATTAGATCTAAGCAAACACAAGATAAATCTAGCCTAACATGGTGGAATCAAGACAAGCACAAGATATAGACAACCAACACATAGACATATTGATTGAATTAAAAGAACACTTATCTCAATAGCACATGTAAGCATTCAAGGGCTAAAAACCCTTGAAAAAGCTGTAAAATTCGTATATGGTTCGGCCTTAGGGTTTCTCCAAACTTGTTCCTCATAATGAATGAAAATTAGAAAACTATATATAGAAAATAGAGGCTGACGGCGTCAAGAACAATCTTGTGACGCCGTCATCTCGCCACCAAAAGAATCCTCGGACTGCCTTGATCTACATCTGACGCCGTCATGTTATACACTTTTCCAGGCCGTCACACATTTAACTCTTGACGCTCTACCTTGTTACGCCTTCATTTCTGTGCTGGGCCGTCATGATTTTAACTTTTGTCGCCGTCACACACTGTTCCCAGCTTGGAAAATTAAGTCTTTGGCGTTTTCTTCACTTTTATGCTCCAAAAACGTCCGAATTGCTTCCTTTTTCAGATTTCACTCCCAAAGTACCTAAAATCATAAAAGGAACGATTTAGGGCAATATTTGATCAAATAAATTCAATTCCGGGCTTAAATGACCCCCTAAAAGTGGTTCATTTTTCGCCTCATCAAACAGCATCCTAGAAATCAAAATGTAAGCAATCCCGTAAGCCCAAGAAAAGTAACGTCATCAGGTTTACAAAAACTAAATAAGCCTATAAGTAGGGAAAATAAGGTAATCCAAACACTCCTTAAAAAATGCGATAACTAAACACAAAGTGGTAAATTGTATGTCCGTAATTCTCAAAACTCTCGGCTTCATAACATAAATTAATTAATCATATCAAACATACGGGTGCAGTTAAACTTCTACTGTTCCACTCTCAAGTCTTAACAAACATAAACTATAAAATAGACACGAAACATTCAAAATACTGTTATACCTAATTAGTTTTCGGTTTTCATTCATTGTTACCATTCACCTTCTCAACACTACAAATTTATAAAAATCATATAATCAGCCTAAATTAACAAACTTTATTCACTAAAATTCATCGAAGAAAATGTTACCCTTAGGTGGAAACCACTCAAACCTGAAACCCACAATCAAAACCAAAACTGAAAAAACAAAACTTTACCCTTTATCACCTCTTCATCTGTGAATAAGCAAGCTTAACACAAATTAGAACTCCTCTCCTCATCTTTCATGTTACAAAAGAGCATAACATAAATTATCAGTCCTTAACACAAAACCAACAAAATATCCAAATTACAATAAAACCCTAATTTGTAAATCCATAATCTTATCAACCCTAACTAAAACCTCAAAATTCTAAATCGAAGCAGAATTTGTTTGATTATTGATAAATTAAATACAATAATATAAAATTATAGCTAATTAATTCATCAGGGTGATTTCGCCCAATTTGTTTTAGGGTTTGCTTAAATTTTTTTTTATAAAAGTGTTTAGCATAATCAATAAAATTAATAGAAAACACAAACCAAGTGAAAAAAATCCCGATAATCTTACCTTTGTAATCCATGAATCTCACTCAAAAAAGTTGGAACCTGCAATTAAAACAAACATAAACAAAAGCACAAACTTTTTATAAGTAAATTAAATAAATAAATACTTGCCTCTTGATTAACTGCAATTAAATCTTTAACCAAACCCTAAAAATCAACACAGCCGATCATTTGTGGGTTTATTTTCCTTGCTTTTTCGATTAACGATAATTAAGAAAATACAGAGGATCGATCATTTGTTGGTATGTGTGTGTTTGTCTGTGTGTTTTATGGGTTGAAGAATGTGTGTGTTTTGTGAGTTGAAGAAAGTGGGAGAGAGTTCTGGAAGGGATGGAGTAATATTATAATGAATGGCTACAGTAGATTGCTAGCAGTACTGTTCATAAGGCTCTTGATAAATGTAATATATATACTAATTAGTATCATTACCATCATTAACTTTTTTTAATTATTGTTTATTTATATTTCGTTAGCATGCTCGCTTATTTCGTATTTTTCATTTGATTAAATTAAAATTTATTCTGTGGTGTTTGAACTAAAATCTTTTATAACACAACTAGATTGAAGAAATCTAGTATTATTTTTACAAATTTTAATGCATTTTTTACTAAATAAACAAATTTGAATATTAGTATCAAACTATCAATAAACACTTATTTCTAGGCAACATATATAATTATTTTTATGCATAAGCACAAGAAAAGAAAATGAACAATTCAAACATCCTACAAAAGGAGAGGGCTATATTATAAAGAGTGTTTTTTCAAACACAACTATGAACTAATAATAAAATGGTTTTCGAAATCAAATAGTGAAATAGAAATATCACCCTTTCAAAAAAATATAACAAATGGATTAAACCGAACTTATAGTCTGGGCCATTAATTTTGAACGGTCCAATACTGAGTTTGGATTTTGGATAGATAACCGAGCTATCAAAAGTTCAAAACCCTTCATCATCATGATTACAGATTAACCCCAAGGCCCAACATGACAACACATATTTTTCGCGCCTAATTATGGACTGAACTAGGGTGTTTAATGAAATGAGCGCTAGAATTAGAGGAGAGGATATAGTTGTAGCTGGAGATTATATTGCTGAAACTTATGTTTTTGTAAAATTGTTTGACGAATTAGTCGGAGCTCAAGCTTATTATTGTGAAATCGCACAAAAATACATCAAATTGAATTCAGATATACTTCAGCTTTTGCATAATTATCCACTATATTTGGAAAAGTATTTAAGTAATTTGGCCTGTTTCAATTGTTTGGGTGAACTTGTGTGACAAACAAAACTTATTTTATAAACTAACTTATTTTAAAAGCTCAAACCCTCGTATGCGCCTTTATAAACTCTGCGCCAAACATATCCATAACCCGGTTTGAAATTTCTTTCCTTTTTGATTTTTAACTTCAGACATACATCTCACACTTGTCTAACACATATCTACACGTGGTCTAATATATATCTCGGATGAGTTCTATTCTTCAACTTGGATCTGGATCAAATTATGCACGCCATACGTATTTTCGTGTATAATAGATTGCTTAACGTTTTCTTTTTAATCACCAACGTTACGTATTAATAAGATAACATATTTTTCCTTTTTATTCGTTTAGCATGAAGTTAGAAAATGTCAAAACAAGCAAAGGCTGCTGTCTGTCACCCACTCTCTGCCACTAATATAGAATTATTCTTACTACCAAATGGATTAATACTTTATTCGATATGATTAAAATAAGTTGTGCATGGAAAATAATTTTGGAATTAAACAATAATTAGCAACTTGTGCTGAATTGCATTAAGGCTGCCCAAAGTGTGGTTCGGTCCTCATGCTTGGCCGTGGTTGGTCGTGAGTTGGTCGGCCCAATGTGGTGGGTTGGTCTTGCTCGGTCTGCGGAGGACAAAATGAACAGAAGGTTCGTGTGAACGACCGAGTTTACAAATACAAGCAAAATTAACAGCATATATTCATAACGTATAAAATAATAATAACTTGGTCGCCATTGTGATAACTTGATCGTCGTCAGATCGCCGAAGAAATAAAGCTTATGCGACATGGTCGTCCGTGGTCACCACTGTCACCGCCTAATGACCGAGGTCAAGGATTACACCATCTCACAAATACGTATTCAAATCTTGATTCATTTTTATTTTTTAGTAATATTTTGAAAGTGACATCCACTATAAGTAAAATTTATCATGAATAAGCAAGGTTGATTTTTATGGAAGCTAGGATTGTATTAATGATCTGTCATGCAATAATGCAAAGATTATAGTACTAATAAAGAAATTTGAGCACTATGATAAAAATCATACTATCATGTAATTAGGTATCTGATGTTAAGCGTAACAGAAACATTACTAATCTATAAAAATTAAAGCTTAAAGTCAAAAGATTATATTGATACGTAACTACTATATTAATAGCTCGACATAAAAGTTATCTACCTTTTACTCAAAAACAGATTTTGACATGTCACGCTAGCCATCAATTAATTGTTTTTTTATATATAACCACATGTTTAAAATAAGAAATCACCAAACAATTATAAAATAGCAATTTTTGCTAATAACAGAAAAGAAAATGTCATTGTTGCGCTGGACATGTTGTGAACGAAAAAGATTCTGTTGTTTTCAAGAAGCTGAGACAGGCAAAAGGGGTCTGCATCTGTTCAAACATATTTTTCTTTGCAATAATCTGTTCGTATTATTTTTTAAAACTTTACTTTTATATAAACGGGTAAAGACTAAAGAATCCTTTTTCAAACTACCATCGCAAAATGTCTACATGTTGATATGTAAACATAACCCATTTCTAAGCCTTTCAAACACTATCAGATATTCAGATGAATTAAGCCTAGTATATTGGCCGGACTCGTTTCATACAAAGAATAATAAGTAAAATATATGCTTTAATTAACTCGGGCTTAACCAATATGAAACCGAATTAAGAACAATAAACTTACTTATTATGAACCTGTTTGGTTCGAGCCTAGTCTTTACTCAATTTCGGTTCAGTTTTTTGATTCGATGATTTGGACCACATTTCCTACAAGCCTAGGGTACGATGATGGAAATAATCGAGTGTCTTGTTATTGTGTGCAATGTAGATTTTATTGCGTACAATTAACTGCTTTTCCATTTACGTAGTGTGTTTAAGATTGCTTACAAAATTGCTAACTTTCTTTTATACAACACTTGAACAATTTGCGAAATCGTTTTTGCTTTAGGGTTTTCATCGCCGATCACAAATCCGCATAACAACCGCGCTTGAAATTGTAGTTGCCTCATTACTTCATCACAACCGGCCGGCCTTGAATCACAATCGTAGCTTGTCTACCCGCGTAAGTGAGCACAACAATTTTCTTTTGTTATTTATTGATTACTACTTTCATCATAGCAAGTTTGATTAATCATCCATTACATCCTTAGTTAATGCGCTAGTATATACTGTTATAACTAGGTGAGGCAATTCTCGACATGACACAATAATCGACAGTTAAAATGTTTAGGATGAGGATGAACATGTTTTGGTCAAAAACAGGTCAACTCGACTAACTAGTTTAATAAACAGGCCATGATTGGGTTTTGTAAGTTTTAAATTGGTCAGAGTAAACTTGTTAAAGTATATATATAAGCCTAATAAAATAAAATATATAACTTATGTTGGATTTGGATTTAAATATATTTTGTTATGTACTTAATATAATATTGATTACGATTAAAAAAACGAGTTGAATCGATAAACAACCAACCTTCTTTGCCGCTTGACATATTTACTAAAACATGTTAAACAGGTCAAAAACAAGTTACAGGTGTTATGAACGTGCGCTTGAGTTCTTAATACGATTAATAAACCGGTCGTATTTAGGTAAAGGTTATAAGAACCCGAATGGGTCAACCCGAACAAGACTCGATGGCACCCCTACCTATAACCAACATGTATAAAATGCGAAGTTCTTTCTTTCACGGTGCCTATCTTGATTCTTAAACAACCTACCAGCTGGTTGAGTCAGCTTCGCCCCTTTATTCGTTGGGTACGGGTTTTTTGCCGACCCCATTCAAAGCGGGTTTGGGGATCGGGTCCCTGTCGGGTACGGGTTTTTTGCCATCCCTAATATCAATCCTCTGAATTCTCAAATTATGCCCGTCATAAAAAAAAAAAAAAAAAAAAAAAAAAAAAAAAAAAAAAAAAAAAAAACGGTTTGGCTTATGTTCCAATGCCATCCTCTATCGTATGATATGTTTTCTAACTAAATGTTGTGAGTTCACGTTATATTTAGGACATTATGAGATAAATTTATTATATATATAAAGGTTTTTGACTAAATATCCAATTAATTATACAAGTATTGATTATATTATTGTAATACTACGACTTTTTTGCTCCTAATGTAAAAAAAATACTAAATATCTATGTGTGAAAATTCATTAATGTGATTATAACATATAAACGTTGACTAGCTGTTTTTTGTTAATATCTTACTAGCAGGGTACCTGCGCGTTGCTGCGGCGGATACCCTGAAATAAAATTTTTTAATGAAATTAATAAAAATGTCACGGGATGTCATTTCGACACTTAAATTTGCTTGGTCACAGCTTTGTGTATCGAGTCGAGTCTTGGTCACAGGTTCATGTCTAGGTTAAGATGGAGGGTTGTACATTGTGTTTAAATGATTGTAATATTGGGTGTAAAGGTGTTTTTAATGTATAATGAGGGTTGTACATTGTGTTTAAATGATTGTAATATTGGGTGTAGGGGTGTTTTTAATGCTATTAATGTAGAATGAGGGTTGTACATTGTGTTTAAATAATTGTAATATTGGGTGTAGGGGTGTTTTTAATGCTATTAATGTAGAATTCTAAGAAAAGTGGTCTGAATTTCGATTCATGCTAGTTTTTGTTGTACACAATGCTTTGATTGTTGTAATTATGAAAATTGTTTGCTTTAAAGTGTTGTAAACCATGCATCATTTTGTGTACATCTGAATTTTTTGAAAAGAGAGTCCTTCCTCCATTATAAGTAGTATAGATGTATATTTGAATGCAATTATTGTGACGGAATAACTTTAATATGATTTTAGTTTATTTAGTGTAATACAACTTTACTAAAATGACACTCGATCATATTATTGTTCATACGCTTAAACTCGATTTAACATTTTGAATGGTTAACCGTGACCCGAACCGCGGATAACCCGCATATCCAGTTACCCGCCTAACACGGTTCACCTTTGGGTAGTAAAATGAATTAACTGTTTCGCGATGGATAGTTTAAATATTTCAACTAGTCAAACCGAACTGCCCCGTAAACATCCTACCACAATATTTACTTAACAAAAGAAAACACAAAAAAAAAAAAAAAAAAAAAAAAAAAAAAAAAAAAAAACTATTATTATCTATCTGGTCAAACGTCGGGTGTATCTTTTAAAAGGTTGTCATAGAAAGTAGGAGTAGTATATATTTTGTTTGAATTATTAGGGAGTATATATTTCGTTAAAAAGGAAAGAATACATAATGAGACACTTATAACGACCAATCTATCCCAGTTGGCGCTCAAAGTTGACCGTTACTGTCTCTCTCTCTTTACGCTATCAAATTAACCCGGAGCTTCATTGACCGGAAACTCAACAACAGTCATAAAAAAAAAATCCACAGATCCATATCAAAACCCTTGTGGCTCATGGAGGAGCAATCGTTGGAACATGTTCCGAAGGTAGATCAAGCTCAAGATAATTTAACGAGCTCAAATGAAGTAACTGTTGACGTTAATAAAGAAATTACTGATAAGGATATTGAGAAAGAAGTTATTGTTAATGATGAAAAAGAACAAGTTACCGAGAAAGAAGTTGCTATTGTTAAGGATGAAAAAGAACAAGTTACCGAGAAAGAAGTTGCTATTGTTAAGGATGAAAAAGAACAAGTTACCGAGAAAGAAGTTACTACTGTTAAGGTTGAAAAAGAAGTAGTTGGAAGTAGTAAAGATGCCGTTACTAACGGTGGTGCTACTTATTCAGGTTGGTTGCTATAGGAGTATATTTTTGGTTTTTATTTGTATACTTTTAGTTTATTTTTTGTGTGAAATTCATGACACCAACTACATATATTTAACAAAAACTAAACAACAGTTAATATACGAAAAATGGAGGTTTGTTAAAATATTTAGCACTACGCCGAAAAAATACATGAGTGTGTATTCTGAGCCCTGGTTCCATTCCTGTTTGCTATTGTTGTTGTTGTTGATGTTGTCAGTGGCGGACTCAGGAAAATAAGATGGCAAATTTATTTTATTTTATTTATTTATTATTTTTTTTACAATAGCAACAAAATGCGGAAAAAATGTAGGATCTAAATGATAAAGTGAGTATTGTTACTTGGAGATGAATGATTTATAAGGTTTCAAAGTGTTGAATGTTGGATTTTAGTATGTAGGTGGAGGCAATTTGAATTTTGGTTGAGGGTCACTTTCGAAAAAAAAAAAAAAAAAATTATCTTTTTCGGCTAGCCATGAGGGCACCGCCACCCCAAACCTACTACATAAATCCGCCCCTGGTTGTTGTTTTTTATTGTGTGATGATTCGTTTAATCTTTAATGATTTTAGAGTGTGAATGTAATATCTCAAATCTGGATAACCACTGTGGAAGTTGCTTAGGTTTCTAATGACATTAAATTTGCAGCTTTTAGTTACTCGTATTTGTTGAAGACGTTGATAACTGGCAGGGCGGGCCGTTTCTGAGCTTTAAGAGCTAGGCCCTGTGGAAAATTTATACAGCTAGAATTTTTTTTTTTTTTTTTAATTATTATTATTATTATTATACACCATCACTTTTATTAACAATAAATAGAATTTTACAAGAAATTGGTGGGGAGCCGAGAAACCAACTGGGCCCAAGTTGTTACTTAATCAGTTATTATTATTATTATAATAATAATAATAATTATTATTATTATTATTAATCAGTTAAAAATGACGGCAATAAGTTGTTACTTAAGAAAATTGTCACATTTTTGTGTAGAATTTAAGCAAGACTTTAACTATATCTTTAATTCGATAGTATTGATTTTATGTTTTCGGTTGGTGTGCAAGACTTTTTGAGGAACAAAAATATATATTGATTGCAAAATTTTGAGGCCCCACTTCCAATTGCACACCCTCATATGCAGCGGCCCACCCTGACGATAATATGTGGAAGGAAATGTTTAGACTGACATAGTGGCCTAATAGTATCTGGGCTTACATGGAGACTTGTTTCTGTTATGTTGGTGAATGTCGTTAGGATTGGAAGGACAGTAATTGTAGGAAAACAGAAGAAAGGTTTAAATGTGACTTCATTGATTTGTTAGAGCATAAATGTAAATATGTGATACAAATGCGAAAACTATTGTGACAAGGTTGTTGTGATTTTAGTTGGTGATAGTACCTTTTTAAGTTAGCTATTGTTCTGTTTGTGAATGTCGTGAGGATTGGATGGACAGTAATTTTAGTATATGAGTAGAAAGTTTTCGATGAAGTTCAGCTAGTAATAGTGATTTAATTGATCTGTTAATAATGTCCACGACTTGGTTGTAGAAGTTCTGATAAAACACTTAGTTAGAGCTAAGTTGGACAATTGTATAAACAATGAATACTAGAACTAAATGCTTACAATGAGAATCATGAGAATGAAAAGAGAGTTTTCGATGTAATTTAAGTGTTTGACAACTAAACACGAATCCTTAAACTGTTAGAGTATGATAATACATGCAAAACATTAAAAACTAATAGCAAAAACATTGTTTGGAGCCATTTTTCGTGAACCACTAACAGGATTCATGTCGATTTGCCTATCATTTCTGTTTCAAGACACTCCAAAGTTCAGATTGTTCTATAATCATTTGAACTGGACACAATTATTTGACAAAAGGATTTCCTGTTTACTGTGAACGTACAGTCGGAAAAAACAGAAGGAACACTGCAATCGCGACCGTTAATTGGTTTGTTAAGTGGTCACTAGTACATTCATTTGTTACCGGAACTAATGAGTCTTGATAATGCAATAGCATCTGTGAAAATAGTTGTCTATATGTTGTTCTCGTTTATTTCTTTTGATTATCTTTTACCAATGATACCAACACTTAGATTGTCTATAACTGAAAAATTATCGTTGCTCTTCCATAAGGTTGTTATATAATTGATTTTGTTTCCTGTGGCAGGGTCCGATGGCAAGAGTAAACCTGCATTGCGTAAATTGCAATCAGAACTTTCGAGTTTTATATTAGGAAGTTCTGAAAAGAGACAGTCGTCTGTCAATGATCCGTTTAGACTGGAAAAATCAAAAACAGAAAGACCTAAGCGTAGTAATATGCTTGCTGAACCAACACCTCAATTTCTTAATGAAACACTATCTGCAAACCAGAAGGTAACTCTTGTTTCGACTTTTCAATTTCTTCTCACTTTTTTATACTTATATAATATGCTAATCATATGTATGTGCATGTATTAATGTTTTCCTAGCTCATGTTTTTTTTTTTTTTTTTTTTTTTTTTTTTTTTTTTGAAAGGCAATAATAGATATAATATAAATATAAAGAAGAGGGAATGTACAAAGAAAAGCGAAAATCATGACCGAAACAAACCACACCTAACTAAAGTATTAACAGCATTCTCCCCATGATTTCCTAAAAACTATAAGGTATAGAACGAACTGCAAATCAGAGGAGGGAATGGAGCAACACCCAGTAGCACTAAACTAAACAAGAGTACCTTTTCCTAATGTTCATAGAATCTGTTGATATGCATGTACTATTTTATGAATGAATATGTTTACTTTGGCGGTTTGATTGTCCACACTTGCTTGTTTGTGATTTGTGATGAACATTTTTAAGTATTGCAGCTTCAAATGTTGAACAAAATTGCTACGGTTAGAGAAAACGGCACAGTAGAATTTGAGGTACCTGGACATGCTGAACTGTGTGCTTTAGGAGCTGAAAGTGGGAAAGTTTACGATGCATGTGATGAAGATAACACCGAATGCTTGGAACCTCGGTATCATCGTCCATTGCAAGTAGTAATACTTATTGTTGGAACTCGTGGTGATGTGCAACCATTCGTTGCAATCGCCAAGCGTTTGCAGGTAAGCTATTGCTATATACCATCTTTTGTTAAGAATTTTTGCAAACGTGAAACATATGGACTGCATTATGATTCCACAAAGTTCAAAGGAGTTAATAATGACCCATATTCTGGGTTAAGAACCTCGTTTTTCTTGTGAAAATTAAGTTTTAACCAGTCAAGGACGTTAAATGATGTTCCATAAATGAATTTATTTCAGGATTATGGTCATCGTGTTAGACTAGCAACCCATTCAAATTTCAAGGAATTCGTCTTGACTGCTGGATTGGAGTTCTATCCACTAGGTGGAGATCCAAAAGTTCTTGCTGAATGTACGTTCCTCTTGCCTCGTTTTTACAGTAACTTGACGAATTTACATACTAATATCGGTAATCCACATTGGTCATTGTAAAATTTATCTTACCATACTAGTCCCTTAACATAGGGAAATATTTAGTTGTCTTCATTTTGGATGAATTGAACAATGTGGAACATTTGATAAAAAGATAAGTAAATTGCTATTCTATAACTTTAGCCATGCTTATGGTCAGCTTTTATATTTTGTTGTTACACAGATATGGTTAAGAACAAAGGATTCTTGCCTTCTGGTCCTTCAGAAATTCCTGTTCAGAGAAGTCAAATGAAAGATATTATTTTTTCACTACTTGCGGCATGCAAAGAGCCTGATCTTGATACTGGTATCCCTTTTAAAGCCGACGCGATGATAGCCAATCCCCCAGCATATGGTGACTACCTTACTTGATTAATCACTTAAGCACTATGATTGGTCACCTGATGTCATGTCCATCACTGTTTTCGCTGTTTAACGATGACCTGTATTTACATAATACTTGGGTTGATTATGTTTCAGGACATACACATGTTGCAGAGGCACTGAAAATACCTATTCATATATTCTTTACAATGCCTTGGACGTAAGTTTTTGTCTGATATAAGATTTTCTATTTTGTGTAACTTGATGATCAGTAACTCGAATGCTGTTAACGGATCTTGTTAGAAAACTGTTGAATCAACAATCAGTTATAAATTACCTTAGATTGGCTATTCGTCTATTTTCCCCATTAAGTTATTTCTAGCTCTGGCAAAATGGACGGGCTGGATGGTCGGGCAATAATGGGTTCGGGTTAAACGGGTAATCTTGTAATAGTATCTTAAATCTGATCACAAGACTATATTTACAATGACAGATATTTTTGTAATAAAGCAATTTTGACAGTTTATGCATTTGAATACATTTTAGTTGACTCCCAACTCGTTTTGACCTACTCGACCCACACAACCCGTTTTTGTACCCCATCGAAGATAACATACAACTCAAATCAGCCCATTTATATGTATATGGGTCAAAACTGCGACCTCTAGCTATTAAAGTAGATAGGATTTCCTTATATTTATTACAATTTACAAGTGACTTGTTTTGCATATCAGGCCTACTAGCGAGTTTCCGCATCCTCTATCCCGTGTGAAGTCACCAGCTGGATATAGAGTAAGTTCATTGGTTTTCTAAATTTATGATATCTTTTCTGTTAATGTAACATACTCCGTAGTTAAGTTGTGTTTTTATGTGTTGATGCAGCTGTCTTATCAAATAGTTGACTCTTTGATTTGGCTTGGAATTCGAGACATGATAAATGATGTTCGAAAGAAAAAGTTGAAGTTGCGGCCAGTCACGTATCTAAGTGGTTCTCAAGGCTTTGAGGCTGATATTCCACATGGATACATTTGGAGTCCTCATCTTGTTCCTAAACCAAAAGGTTATTGCAATGATCTAAATCGTGTTAAATAAATGAAAATTATATTTTGTTTTTTTGATAATATGGTTCTGTAATCGTATATTTATTACATTAAATAAAAAAAGAAAAAAAATATATGTGGATCAAAAAGTGTTGCTGTGTCGGCCAAACTGGCCAACCTCACTATTTTGACCAAAGAATCGAAGCTACCCGTTTTTTTCCCAAAACCATATAGACATATTACCCAACCTGCACGATACATGGTTTGGAGAAAAGACCACTTGGTTAATCATTTGACAAACTATAAGATTTAACTTATGAGTCATTACATAATGTTAATAAAGCTTAATTCTCAACCTTAAGTACTCAAAGACCTGATTTTATGAGCTGGATTAACTCTGATTACAATGCAGACTGGGGACCTAAGATTGATGTGGTTGGATTCTGTTTCCTTGATCTTGCTTCGAACTACCAACCTCCTGAAGACCTTGTACGCTGGCTTAAAGCTGGTCCAAAGCCTATCTACATTGGATTTGGTAGCCTTGTAAGTTTTTTCTTGTCGAATATGATACCTGTATCACAAAATTCTTTTCTTTTATGCTAGTTATAATCTTTATAAAAAGAGGCATAGTGACGTGCCAACAAAGTAATCTAACCTGTTGCAGGTTCCAACGAGTTTGGTAAGAATGGCCAAAAGTTCACTATGCGCTTATTGTTTAACCCTAGGGCTTCAAAGTATAACGTAGATAGATTGAAAACCATACAAGTATGTTATAACTAAGTTGGGTTAGCAGATTCTTCTAGCATATGAAAATGAAAACATATTTACCAGAAAACATTTATTTTTCTTTACTCCAGATCAAATTTCTATATAAGTAATAGTGCCCCCTATCTAACCTTATAAAAAGAAAACTCCATGCGATGATATACCACTAGAGGTGGAAATCTAGATCTATTTACTAGTGAATAGATAAAAAAAGATCCTAAGTCAGTATATTCAAATAATTCGATAACTACTAAAACAATAAAATCAGTAAATAATTAGATTACTTCTGAAACAATAATTTTTTAGCAAAATCTGGCATGCTAATTTATTACTGTATGATATTTTGGACAAAGTGTTCTGGGTCAGCCCAATCAATCAGTAGCACAAGTTACTTGCTTTGACCCGTTACCCAACCCGTTCAGTTTTCCAACACTACATGCCACAGTTGAATACGTTGTGCACTTGGGTACCTAGTCGGGTGTACCTTTACCTGTTCATTCCTTCAGAAATTATACTTTGTTTTGTTCAATTTAGCGCTGTCAAACAATTCTGTGTTATTCATTTTCAGCCTGTTCAAGAGCCTGAGAAAATGACACAGACAATTGTCTGTGTCATTTTGGACAAAGTGTTCTGGGTCAGCCCAATCAATCAGTAGCACAAGTTACTTGCTTTGACCCGTTACCCAACCCGTTCAGTTTTCCAACACTACATGCCACAGTTGAATACGTTGTGCACTTGGGTACCTAGTCGGGTGTACCTTTACCTGTTCATTCCTTCAGAAATTATACTTTGTTTTGTTCAATTTAGCGCTGTCAAACAATTCTGTGTTATTCATTTTCAGCCTGTTCAAGAGCCTGAGAAAATGACACAGACAATTGTCAAAGCTCTAGAAATGACTGGACAAAGAGGCATCATTCAAAAAGGATGGGGTGGTCTTGGTAACTGTAAGTACACGGTTCCTGTATTTATGATACTATTGTTGCATTTTTTACTATGTATGTTTTTCACAACTTTATCTCTTCCGTTTACCTGTTCTTGTTTAATGTTTATAAAATTTATGTCAAATATACATGCTCTCCTTTTGCGTTGGGCTAATGGCATTAAAAGGTAAAAAACATTGGTCAAAATTTTATTTTAGGCCAAAGAGACCACCAAAGCTTCCAAACTTTCTATTCAAGCTGACCTTCCTGAATATTTTGATCTACAGTAACCTGACCCGTTTGAAATGCTCAAATGATATGTGGCATGTCTCAGTAACTTTGACCATAGACCATATTGAATTGTTTCTAGAAACCAGTTAACTGGAAAGTTTATTATAAAACGTTGATTTGGTTTTGTCATGAGTAAAAAGAGTTGGTTAAACAGAAATTTTGACCAAAGTTGGTTTCCCTTTTTAGGTAATTTGCCCTTTTGCGTGTGTAAAATCAAAACTAATGTAGTTAAACTTTGTCTTTCCAGTGGCAGAGCCAAAGGATTTTGTATTCTCCTTGGACAACTGCCCACATGACTGGCTTTTCTTACAATGTGCAGCTGTGGTGAGTCTTCATAATCAGTTTCATTTCTTCTACTACGCTCGAATTCTATTATAATTTTTTCTAAATTTTGATTAACGTGTTACATATATACTTACATTTATGGTGCATCAGGTGCACCATGGGGGTGCCGGGACTACAGCTGCTGGTCTTAAAGCTGCGGTAATACTCTTAAACAAGTTCTCATATTCACAATTCTGTTTTGATTGTCCTTATCTGAAGTATGTTCACTTCTTTTCAATTTAGTGCCCAACCACAATCGTACCGTTCTTCGGTGACCAACCCTTTTGGGGAGACCGAGTTCATAGCAGAGGCGTAGGGCCAATACCAATACCAGTCGACCAGTTTACACTTAACAAGCTGGTTGATGCAATTAAATTCATGCTAAATCCTAAGGTAAATAACCCCTTCTATTATTTTTACGTACCCCCTCCCAGAATGAGTCTATGTTTTGTTTATAGGTTTCAAATGACTACGTTTATCCTCAAACTTATAAGATTATTATACGTTCTACAAGATTAAAGTGACATCTACATTTATCGTAATAGATACTGTAAAGATCCTGTAGTAGATATATGGCAAAGTGGGACGGTTGACCGGGTTAGGTAAACATTTGGTGGTCTGGAAGTACTTTTTGTGCAAAATTTTCTAATCGTTATAAAAATAGTTGAGGTGCTCATTATAACTACAAAATAGTAGTATGTTATTACAGTGAGAGGTAGATGCATAAAAAATAGAACTCTTGAACTTTCAGTATCTGAATCAAATATTTTAGAAGTTTTGATGGTTTTAAGGTACAGAAGATTGGTTACCTAAAATCAAATTTTTGAATAAGTTGGTCATCTTCTTATGCATCGCCTTTTCAATAATAACTTATTTTTTAATTAAAGCAGTTTCGGAGGTTATATCCCATAATGTCTTACATTTAGCTAAAAAATTGTTGTACTTATTTGACCAATTAGAGAAAAAGCAAAATCTAGTTAACCTATTCAAAAGTAAATTGGTTAGAATTGCCACCTCTATTGATGTACTGTTACTAGGATTCTCGAATTCTCAACAGAACGATTAATCTAGGAATATAAATTTTAAATTTGGAACATCCCGAAATCCCAGGTGAAGGAGCAAGCAGTGGAACTCGCAAAGGCAATGGAAAATGAGGATGGGGTGGAAGGGGCAGTCAGAGCCTTCTTAAAACATCTTCCAATACAAAATCCCGATACAAAGCCTCCAACTAAACCCTCAAAAGCTCCAAAAAAACAGATGAGTGCACGTCCACCCAAACATTCATCTTCATTCTCTATTTCTGGTTGTTTTGGTTGTTCTCCGGTTACAGGCTAGTAAGTTTGGGCATCTTAAGTTGCTATCATGTATAGCCCGTCGGGACCTCTGATGAAAGGCTGTAATTATGCAATCATCGGAAACTTTTCAATATTCCCGCTGTTGATAATACTCGATGCCTTCCCTGCCCCTGCAACCACCTCGGGGATGTTTGTTTATTCGTTTTCATGTGTTTATATATAGAATATAGATATTTGTTTTCTAATTGGAAGAACATTTGTTCTTAGATTTATGTTTTCTTGATTTGTAATTTATATAGTGCATACATCTTGTTACCAATATTAGTATTTTGAATTTCTGTATTTAAATAAAACTTGGATGATTACGCTTAGCGGTGCAAAGTTAGTTACAAACTGAAAACTGAAGAACCAAACCAGGATCTTACCAAATTAGCTATATTTGGTTTGATTCTACATCTGTTGAGTTTGATATAATTGTTAAACTTGAAATGACATCATTCTAAGCTTATATTCTGTTTCAAGCAAAGACAATCCTTTATCCCTGTATATATTTATGTAGTTTTCTGTTTTAAGTGCCTAGTAATATGTCAGCGGGCTTCAAGTCTCGTTGGAGATATTTGTGAGATAGTGTGATATGGGTTGTACAGGTATGTGAAAAAATTATCGTTTAAGAAACAAAAACAAAAGATTAAAAAAAATTACCCCTTTTTCCTACTACCTTGACAGAGAAATTGGTGGAGAAGAGATATGAGAAATGGAATTGGATTAAATATTTAAATTCCATTGTTTGGTAGAGATAAATAAAAAAGTGGAGAATTGAAGAGAAATTGGTAGAAAAACAAAGAGAAAAAGGTTTAAGGGGTACAAATTACGTTTTTCAAAGTAAAATAAAAATAAAAATTTGTGATTATTTTTATTTCAATTCTCTAGTGCTACCAAACAGTGAAATTCAATGAATTTTTCATTCAATTTCATTTCTCTAAATTCTAGTCTCTTCTTCATTTCTAATCTTTTAAAATTCTCTCTACCAAACGTGCCCTGAAAAACACATATGAGCAACACATTCTCTAAACACACACTGGTACAATTTTGTCATGGTCGGGACTTGAAATGAGGCTTGAACTTTTAACTATTTAAGTGTTAGAAGACTCCATAAGCCATGAAACCGCAAGTGAAAATCAGTTATGATTGTTTAATTATTTACATTGTTAGACTTGGCCGCGGTTAGTCATGTTAGGAAGAACCATAAAAACACAAAAGAAAACAGGCATAATCGAATTTTATTTTAGTTGTGTTTAAGGTTGTTCCAAAGTCTACATCAATGGTAAACGAATTTTATTTTAGTTGTGTTTAAGGTTGTTCCAAAGTCTACATCAATGGTACTCTAGTCACAAACAAGACGTAACTGTAAGACCAGAGGGAGTTCACGTCAGTGTCACGTCAACTTTGTTTTTTCTCCTCACTCCCTCTCACCATTTTATACCCATTTTTTATTTAATTAATACTTTATATTTAAACTAAAAACGTAAATATGAATGTAACCTACGAAATAAAAAACATAAACGTACGAAATTAAAAACTTTTATTCAAAAATAAAAATATTACATAAATTAAAAACGTAAATGTACGAAATTAAAAACAATACATAGATAATAAAAAATGTAAACTAAAATTAAACATTATGAGACAAGTGTTCGGCAAAATCGGCACAAAGGTTTTGATGCGCTTGTGATGATCTAATGTACCACATAACTTGTCGCACTTGTTCATCGGATCGTATGAGGTCGTCCCGTTGATGTGCTTCTTCCGGGAACCATTTGGGAGACATCTCATTTTTTTGTATTTTCGAACCATATTATGTAATATGATGCATGTATACATCATATTCATTATTCTTTCTTTTTCCATCTGTCGTGCGAGATTGGCTAGTATAGCTCATTTCTTCTTCAGAACACCAAACGCTCGTTCGACAAATTTCCTTGTTGATCCCCGCATTCTCTTATACCTTATTCGCTTATGGTCATCATCAGATGGCTCTAGAATCGTCTTAACGAGTGTCGCCAATTTCGGATATATCCCAGCAACAAGATAATGTCCCCATAGGTATGTTAAGCCGTTAGCCACAAACGGAATCTCTTGTGCTTTTTCTTATTTCAGATCGTTAAATAAAGGGGATTGCTGTAGAACGTTGATGTCGTTGTTGGACCCAGAAACACCAAAGAAAGCATGCCATATCCATAAGTCTTGTGACGCAACAACTTCCAACAAAATGAAAGGATTCGAACCATAATCACGTCTAACATATTGCCCTTTACGTACATTCGGACAACCAAACCACTTCCAATCTGTACATCAAGGCTTCCTAACATCCCCAAAAACCCGTGTACCTCTTCGTGATGCCGATAAAGCTTAACAACATCAATCATAATGGGTTTCCTCAAATACTCTGGTCCAAAAATTTCCATGACAGAATTACAAAAATAATCAAGAGATAGACGAGAAGTTTTCTCACTCATTTGTAGATATTCGTCCAAAGCATCGGGAACAGTGTCGTATGCCAATTGACGAATTGCAGCGGTGCACTTCATCAACGAGAAAATGCCTTCTCTTCCGGTACAGTCAATATTATCACTAAAGAATGGACAATGAATAGTTACCTCCCGAACTATCCAGTTGAAAAGAGATCAACTCATTCAGAACTTCTTCCGGAATGTACGTGCATTGTACATCGGGTTCTCACTAAAATAGGCGGCGACTAAACGATTATGAGCACCATAACGATCTCGATATACGGGGTTTCTCGTAGGTCGATTTGCTCTTCGTATATTTCTAATAAACGACATCGCTCTTCCAAAAAAAATCACATTCCGACTAAGGATTTATTGTTCTTCTTCTGAGTATGTGAACATAAACGTTTCGGAATTCATATGGATAATGAGGAATGAAATATATGTTGTTTGAGTAAGAATATATAAGATGTGTATAAAATGATGAAGTTTTGTGGTATTTATAGTTGAAAAATGGGGTAGTGTATATTTTATTTTATTTTATTATTATTATTTTTTAATAAAATGTAATAATTAGTTTTTGGAAATGGAGCCCACGCTTTTGCACCTCATTATGATGAGCCGGTCACCAAAGAAATACAAATTGACCGTGACATGTGTTTTACATTTTGGTTTGTGGCGCGTGACTTAAGGCGTCACCTGGTGGAGTCACGCCCACTCCGCTTATCCTAAAATCACAAAAGTTCCATCTATATGTATTTGTCCTCTTTATTTACTTTCTATATGGAAATGCCCCAAAATATTATATTAAAATCACAAAATATCAATCACTTGAACACATACAATGTACAATACGAGGATGTAAGCCACGCGTTGCCGCGGGCATTATACGATATTACATTGTGAGGACTATTTATTTATTTATTTATTTATTTTTTAAATTGTTGAAGATAACGGTCATTAGCTACTTAACGTCAAGTTAGTGATCAAGGACTGACTTTGCAATAGATGTATAATATGAAAGATCAATTATTTAAATTATGAGAGAAGTAAATTTGCAACGAACCTCTGAGATGAAGGACCAATTTTGTACAGATTTTTTTTAATGTTAAAGATAACGGTCGTTAGTTAACAGTCGTTAAGTAACTAACAACCGTTAGTTACTATAGTAGATATTATTATTTTAAAGGATTACTATTCACCACTCACAAAATAACTATAGCCAAAATATTATTTTATGTTAGGGAATA
Source organism: Artemisia argyi (assembly GCA_030686995.1). Classification (NCBI taxonomy): domain Eukaryota; kingdom Viridiplantae; phylum Streptophyta; class Magnoliopsida; order Asterales; family Asteraceae; genus Artemisia; species Artemisia argyi. The sequence goes on along the minus strand of CM060708.1, from coordinate 57,690,626 downwards.
GTGGATCCACGGTAAATGTAATGTATATATAATTTCCTTGTTTTTTCCTATATTGCAACAACCACGTGTGTAGTTTTAATTGAAAGAATGTAGGTAATGTTCAATTTTATCTTGTCAGGCTACTAAGAGACATAGGACCACTATATATCATGAACCACATACTTATGTGATTAAGATTAAGGTTGCGAAGTCAGGATCAAAATGCCGTGATCCTTGCTATCTCAACTTCTCCATGTTGTGGTATCGATACCCCATATCTAATTCACGAGGACCGCTATCTATTTTGAACCAAGCAAGTTCTCTTTTTCGGTAAACAGGCGTGAACTGTTCACTAAAGGCGTTCTTCCACATTATTGTGTCTTGGTCTTAAAACGCAAAACATTTGGCACAAGGTTGTTCTCATTTCTCCCATTAGGCTATCTGAAACTTGAGCTGTACCACTAGCTTAATATTTGCATTTTGGCAACTTGAGATGAGTATCAAATTTGCAATTCTTTCTGTTTTGATACTTTGTGTTATCATTATACAATATTTATCTGTATAGATGATTATCATAGTTGAAAAGATCGCTATAAGACCATGTGTCGGTCTTTAAGTGAGTTAGGACATTTAGGCATACGAATTAGATATGTACGTCGTTTCTCTAATAACCAATATAGGGATTGTTCTAAAATGTCACAAGTGCTTCCAAAAATGTGAAATCTCTCTCTAAGCACATGCCAAAATTTTCGTAACTCGCTAAAAACTTCTCTTTTATCTTTAGTTTAAAGATTACCATATGCTCTTTTAAAAAGTAACTTATGCACACCGAAAATATACATTCTCATACACTCACATAAACCGCAGATTTGTCCTTTAACCGAACTTGAACTTGAACTCACTTGGCTGGAGACATAAATCTCACTCAAATATCCTAGGCCTAATGCCCTTTGGTGACTACAATAAGTTATCATCTTATTATTAAAATAATAAGTAAAAAAAGTTAGGAGACAGTTGCATGAGAAGAGGATATGAGGGGCGGCAGAACAGGGGAGATAGCCAATAGATTTCATAAAAGTTGTGGAACCAGTTGCATTACACACAATGGTGTGGAGATATATGTGTCAGATTCTGCAGTAAAACTTTTTCTTCCCCCTATCTCCTTCCATACTTTTAACATAGTATTAAACTACTTTGCAACTAACAACTAAGTTAGCTTTCTACAGAATTAAATATCTACCCTCACACTGTCATCTTCTTGTGTTTTGGAACAAGGCATCTGATTATAAGTAATCATACTTGGCAAACCACTAGAAAAGGGTGAACATAAAACCGCAAATTTGAATAGGTAGCCATTTTGCATAGGTAGACTCTGTTTTCCAAGCGCAACCCGAACCACCCATAGAAACATAACCCATGTTTCATTTCAGAAGGGACGATATCTGTTATGTGAAATCCTAAATAGTAGTAAGAGGTTCACCAAGAGGTTAGTTTATGTAAAATGGGCGGTTTGCGTAAACTTGACTTTGTAAACTAGAAGACTCCAAAGGTTTTGTAACCGTGGTAACCAAAGGAGTATCTAAAAGGACTTTAAAATGGTAAATTAAAAGAATCTAATAAACCATCAATAATGTGACTTATTTTTAAAACATTCAAAGGCGAATTTGTAATGAACTAGACATAGTATAGTCTCAACTCTGAATGTCTCATTTTGATGTTCTTTTAATAGCAAATACTCGGACACATCTCTCTAACAACACTTAATACCACAACATATGGTTTGTGGAGTGATAGGCACACACTTGACACCACTACGATTTTAGCCTCTCTGGCTTATAATAATGTGTTTTATGTATTGCAGTAGAATAATGATAGGCATTTACTATGAAACTTTAAAAGACCCAGGAATATGGAAAGAGCAAGTTGAAATCTTTAAACAAAGGGTCCCTAACTTAAGTCTGACCTTGACATACTTTCTTTCTCAGACCATACCAAAGTCTGACCTAGACATGCTTCCTTTCTTTCTCAGACCATACCAAACAAAGGCAAGTAGTTGTTCAACTTGCTGACCTTTTTTGTCTATTAAGCAAGAACCATGGTACTTTAATATGCTTTGGAGACAGTAATTTGATTATATATGTCAAATAGGTAGGTTATGGGACAGACTAGATATGCAATGTTCCTAACTTATAATTTATATTGTAAGAGTTGCATATTACTTCAAATGAGATAAGCCTTTTTAAAAGATCTGAAACCAGTAAAGTTGGCACTTTAAATTGGATTCAGTTTTATGGATGGAAAGTTGAATAATAATAGTGACACAATGCATATAAATTGTGATGGTTAAGAAATGCCCAAAGATAAATATGAAACTTAATTCATTGAATGAGCTGCTGCTGTTCAAGTTTTGGCTTCAGGTAGTAGGAGTAGGCCTCTTTCTTTCTACTTAAACCAAAGCAAATCTTTTACTATCAGAGATTGATGTTTATTTATTAAAGATTAATGTCAACTAATTTAATGGATTTTTTAAAGGATTTGCATGAAGGGGGGCAAGCTTTAAGATTGTGTCCAATTTTGTTTTTGATATTTGATAACTATTAGAGATATTGCAGACAACACAAGTGAGAGCATGAAGTGTAAAAATGCTGCAAAAGAAAACTCAAGTGCCCCATGTAACCCCATAAACTGTCAGAAACTTTTAAATGAATAAAGAAATAAGACATTAGATTCCATTTCCCAATCTTCTTCCATTCTTAACACCTCTCTCTGTCTCTTTCTTATATAAAAAAACACTATAAATTAACATTAAATATTTAATGAACCAGTATATTCTCGCGGCTTCTCACATTAAAAGACTAATTTGATCTTAACTCTGTTATACAGTACAAAAATGTAACTTCCAAATGTTTGTTATTGCTACATGCTTTCAGCTTTTTACAACATGTAGAACAGAAGTGCCACTGGTCTTCTTTTATATCCCCAGTGGCGTGCCATGTCTGTTTTACTGATATGAATAGTAGTATATTTACGGACAGTGGAAAAACTATATATTTTTCTTGCAATAACTAAACAATTGAAAATTACATTGTATTATTTAACTTTGCTGTAGCATGCAGAAACGTATTGGTGCACACTTATTCACCTATCACTCTCTTATCTCTTCTGTTCCCAAGCCCATACAATACACCCCCTCTCTCTACTCCATGTGTGTGTTTGTGTATATAAATATAAATGCAATGTATCAACAAGACTGACTACAGACATACCACATTAACAATTCACCTTCACATTTTCCAATCACAGCGACTAGTTTCTGAACTCTTTTTTCTTTATCTTCTACCCATCTTTAACTCTGTTCATTTCCTCTGCCACTCTCTGCTGATCACACATTTCACACTTTTCTATCTTTAAGGTCTTACACTTTTAACTTCTTTTATTATAAATAGCAACTCTTTCATTCAATCTATTTCATGGGTTTTGCTTAAAATAGTGAAATCTACATAACCCATATTTCTTTCCTAAAATTTTCTATTTTTGTGGTTTAGCAGGCAATAAAAAATGGAAGGTGAAAATGTTATTCATGGTGAAGAGCATAAAACCACAAAGTCGTTCCCATGTCAATTTTGTTCTAGAAAGTTCTATAGTTCTCAGGCACTGGGAGGTCATCAAAATGCTCACAAGAAAGAAAGAACAGCAGCAAGAAAAGCTAAAAGGGCAGCTAATATTCAGTGCAATTATTCTAATTCTTTGCTTCCGCAACCTCAAATGTTGTTTGCTCCTACAAATCATCAGATTGGGATTCTTAATCCATCTCTTTATATTGCTGCTCATGCAGCTAACTTGTGTCAGTTTCAAGGCCAACAGTTTGGTATTGGATCCGATACAGTGGGTCATTTCGATCATCTTATGTACTACAGAGCTAACTACATGAATCAGAATCCTTATAATCAGCATGACCAAGAAGATGACCAACAAAGATGGTTGAATTGTGAGAGGAGCCTAATTGGGAATGAGAATTCACCTGAACATATGTTTGTGAAGGATAAAGATAGTCAAAAGCTAGATCTTTCACTCCATTTATAGATGGATATAGGTTTCCTAGATAGAAAAGATGATGCGATGGCTGATTTTAAGGTTGTAGACAGCAAAAGAAGGAAAACAGAGCTTTACTAGTTCTTTGTTTTTTTTCTTTTCCAACAAGTTGAGGTTTCAGTTTTCCGATTACTTAAAATAAGGGGTGTTGAAATTGCTTATAACACAGATTATTGTGTTTTGATACAACAAATAAGCAGTTTTGAGGGTGTTTCCGGTGATTTTTCCATACTGTGCATCTGGCTATTTGTTAGTGAAATAAATCGTTTGAATCAGCAGCTTAGGTTGCTTATTCCAGATTGCTTATTTCAACAAGCAATAAGCAGATAAGAAGTACTAAAATGCAATCCAAAACACCCCCTGAGGGGGGTTTGAGGAAATAACATATATGGTGTTGTTTCTGGACAAAATGTAGTTAGAAAGAGTGTCCGAGGAAAAATGTTCAAATTTTGAAGAATAATGTGATCATGTTTATCAAATTACTGATAGTGCTATGTCAGTGTAGATTGATGTTAACTTTGGGAAAGTGACAAGAACTAAAAATTCTTTGTTTTTCTCATAGTTTAGTATTAGCACTTTGATTTTACGATATCTAGTGTCATAAAACTTTAATTACAAGCACATTCATCTAAATAATATGTTCTACAGCTTGAACCGAAAGTCTGTGCAGTGACTGTTTAATCTCATTGTTCACTTAAATAGAACAAACAGCAGTTCTAATGCAAAAGCATGTCTGTAAAGATATTAAGATAATCGAATTATATTGAGTACTAAGGTTAAATCAACATACCACTCAACTTGTTTGACTGAAATGCCAAGGTTAAGAGCCTTTACAATTTGAGTCAGCTGTATACTCTTTTTTACATTACAACATATCTTTTGCTGCTAACTGCCACAGAATCGTTTAAGCGAAAAAAAAAAAAAAAAAAAAAAAAAAATCATAATCAACAGATCCATTTTTTCATTTCTCAATCGTTCTTCCATAAACTAGTAATGTCTCAATGGGTTAGAGTTTTCAAATGAACACTCTGGAAAGTTTTCTAAAATTGTATTCAATCTCTCTATAATTTGTTGTTTCACATTATTTCCATAACATGAGAAATGAAAGGCTAATCATTTACACCAACATTATTTAACACCAAACATAATATGATAGAAAATAACCACTAAACATATCCAAATAACCAGCCTCGTTATGCACCATTATATATAACCATGCAACTATCGCAAACACGAAAAATAAATATGAACTCTAGAAATCACTCACTGATAGCACCCGAAGATGCAATCTTTTCATCAACTTCCCATTGACTTCAGCTCATCCAATCTCGACTTTACTTGATCTTGCATCAACTCTAATCGCTTCAAATAAACCTCCAACTCCAATACATGTTGCTTCCTCCACTTGTCATCACTCATATCCCCAATCCCAAAACTCATCGCCCCGCCACCAAACATATCCAACCCCATCCCTCCTAATCCCGACCCTAACCCTCTTGAACCCCCATTCGCCGAACTATTAACCAATTCCTTAAACAACGGCAACAAACAACTCTTCACCGTCTCTTCAATCACATTAGCATTCACATTACGACTCCCACCACCTTCACTCCCCATCCCCATCCCCATCCCCATACCCGTCCCCATCCCTAAACCGTGACCAAACTGTTGCTGCGGCTGAACATACCCCTCCTCAATTTTAACACCACCCGACCTCGACCTCTTTCGCGGCCTTTTCTTCTCCAAACTATGCACATCCCCATTATTATTCTCATTCAAATTAAACGCAACGTTTTCATCCTCATCAATTCCATTAACCGCCACAACAGGCGTATTACTATTATTATTATTATTAACCGCATCCTTCCATATCTTACACGCGATTTCGAAAGTCGCCTGATCATGCGGGCTCTTAAAAACGTACTCTTTACCCGAAGCGAGTTTACTAACAACATTTCGGTACTTTTTCTTCAACCTTCTCAATTTCTCAACTAACTGATTCTTATTAAACTCCAACTGCAGCTTCCCTTTTATCTCATCATAAAACGCCGTCGTATCATGATGATGATGACTCGATGACGTCATCAATCCACGTGTCGTTATGTAATCATAATAGCCTTGTAACAGCTCAATCTCATCTTCATCAGTCCATAGCCTCTGAAACAACCGCCGTGAGTCAACGGCGGTTGTCGACGGCGTAACGGTGACGGTTGTTGTTGTGGTTACCGGTGGGACTACGGCTGGAGTTCCGGCGACGGCGACGGTGACTTCGCCGGAGTCGTCTTCTTCTTCGTCGTCGTTGATTAGGTTAATGTCTTCTTCTTCTTCGTCTTCGTCGTCGTTGAGATTGATGTCGTCATCTTCTTCGATTAGATCTGTGTCGTCGTCGTCGTCGTTGTCGTTGAGGAACTGGTCGCCGTTGTTATCGCCGTCGGGAAAGTGATCGGCGTCGTTGTGGTCTTCGTCGTCGGAAGGCATGGTGGTTGGTTAGGGTTAGGTGTGAGATCTGGTTAATAAATTAGGCGTATTTGTTTTGGTTTGGTTCGGTTTGGTTCTACATCATAACTTTTTTTTTTTCTTTTTTGGTAAAGTCAAGCAAACAAGTTGTTTTGTGTTTGGCAAATAGGTGTCCATGGCCATGCGTCTACGGTTACGTTTGGCAAAAGCAATTAGTCACCGTAAGCACTAGCTGTTTGTTTTATACATAAGTTTTTATTAATTGTGTGAGCCTTAGCTGTTTGTTTTATAAATTTTCTTTTGTAATATAATTTTAGTTGTAACAATAAAAGTAAAATGATTTCAATATTAATTTACTAGTGTTTAAATAAAAATCTAAAGGCTAACACTCATTGTCAAACAAGCATTATATTATAAACATTAAAAAAGTCAATAAAGAACGTCGCAGACACATATACACTACATAGTTACGCACATATCTACCTACAAACGCTTTTTTCAAAGATTTTTCAAAAATCAATCACTTTATCTTTGAATAGAGTTTCTTCTATTCTATTCCGCTAAAGTTCAATGTTGTTCTTGTCGTCCAAAAACTCATCCCTAAACACATCGCTAGTGAGAAGTTGAGAACTTTATAATTTTTATTCTTTGAATTTTACCTTCTAGGATAGCAAGTTTGTTTGACAATAGCTTTTACATTTTGTTTTAAACACTACTAGTGAAGACCAAAATGGTCTTAGGCTATATTTGGCACAAAAGATTGTTGAGAGATTATGCTTATTTTTTCAAAAAATAAGCTACTTAAAAAATAATCTTTGTTTGGCAGACATAACTTATAAGAGATTATAAAAAAAAATAATCTTCCATAATTTCTTAAAACAAAATGTTACTTCATGTAGCACCAGTACCAGTATCATCTCGAGCATCGGTTCCAGCAACAATTACTTTTACCAAATATACCATTAATTTTAACATTACTTTTTTAAATTATTATAATTTGTTTTATATTTACATTTTATAATTACAGTTATCGCTTAAAAGTAGTATACACCAAACAAACTAACTAACAAAGTGCCAATAACTTTTTACCAAAATTATGGTTTGAAAGTTTCAATTTTCAAAGATCCTCAATATGGGCCTGCTTTAATGGGCCTAAACACACCTCTCCACCAACACACTAACCCTAACCACCAACCACCGTACAACCACCACCATGGCTTCCGATAACGACAACGACAACCCCGACCAATTCCTCAACGACGATGAAGACGAAGACATCGACCTCATCAACGACGACGACGACTCCACGTCAGTCACCATCGCCGTCGCCGGAACTCCAACCGTCACCACCACCACCACCACCGCCGCCACACCGTCAACAATTGACTCACGGCGGTTGTTTCAAAAGCTATGGACAGATGAAGATGAGATTGAGCTGTTACAAGGCTATTATGATCACATAACGACACGTGGCATGATGACGTCATCAAGTCATCACCATCATGATACGACGGCGTTTTATGATGAGATAAAAGGGAAGCTGCAGTTAGAGTTTAATAAGAATCAGTTAGTTGAGAAGCTGAGACGGTTGAAGAAGAAGTATCGAAATGTTGTTAGTAAACTCGCTTCGGGTAAAGAGTATGTTTTTAAGAGCCCGCATGATCAGGCGGCTTTCGATATCTCGTGTAAGATTTGGAGTAATGATGATGAGGTTCAGAATCATAATTTGAATGGAAATGGAAATGGGAATGGGAATGGGAATGAAATTGGTGATATGGAGAAGAAAAGGTCGCGTAAGAGGTCTAGGTCGAGTGGTGTTAAAGTCGAGGAGGGGTATGTTCAGCCGCTGCAACAGTTTGGTCACGGTTTAGGGATGGGGACGGGGATGGGGAGTGAAGGTGGTGTGAGCCGTAATGTGAATGCTAATGTGGTTGAAGAGACGGTGAAGAGTTGTTTGTTGCCGTTGTTTAAGGAATTGGTTAATAATTCAGCGAATGGGGGTTCAAGAGGGTTAGGGTCAGGATTAGGAGGGATGGGGTTGGATATGTTTGGTGGCGGGGCGATGAGTTTTGGGATTGGGGATATGAGTGATGACAAGTGGAGGAAGCAACATGTATTGGAGTTGGAGGTTTATTTGAAGCGATTAGAGTTGATGCAAGATCAAGTAAAGTCGAGATTGGATGAGCTGAAGTCAATGGGAAGCTAAAGAAACAAATGCGTCTTTGGGTGCTATCAGCGAGCGATTCTAGAGTTCATATTTATTTTTCATGTTTCTAAGTTTGGTACTTTCATGGTTATATATATTGGTGCATAATGAGATGGGATTTTTGAATATGTTAGCATTTATCTTCTTTAGTTTTTGTTGCTCAATAATGTTACGTATTATGGAATCATAGGAAACAACAAAGGTATGGAGAGATTGCAGTATTGCACACAGTTTTAAATTAGAAAAACCTTCCAACTTGTTCATTAGGAAACTCGAACCTGCTGAGAAATTATGATTCTGTCGCCGTTACCCAAAAAAGATTGCTGCAACTTCTAAAAGAGTGTATATTGACTCAAGTATAAAGGTGATCAAAATTGGATTTTTGATTTTAAGTCAGAACAAGTTGAACCTTGGTACTTAAGATAAATAGATTAATGTTTGCAGGTATGCTTTTGTATCAGAGCTCCTTTTCTGTTTTATTGAAGTGAAAACTAATACAATTGCAGAATTGTTCAGCAGCAATCATCCAAGATGCAAGCTGTAGAACATATTTCTTCGCGCTTGACCGGTACTGCTAATACACGCATCTCGGCATCTGAGGGTACAAATATTTGTGAGTGAATAAACTGTTTTAAATAATTGTATAGCCACTTGGATCAAAATACAAGCTCAAATGGATAAAAGATTCTGCAAGGAAAAGAGTCAACCAAATAAGAAAATAAACAAAGAAACTTCAATTTTTAATGGGCCAACACAAGTAGTGATCCACCTGAATGGGGCACCCCACTGGGTCGATGGATCGAGCTTTTTACCCATTGGATCATACAAATGGGGCATGTCGGATCGGATATGCATCGAACCCGACCTGTCGACAACCCTACGTAGCTACATGCAAGTACTGATTCATACATCAATAAGTGAATGTGTCTGCGATTAAAGTTTATAGGAAGACAGGATACCATAAAGTCAAAATGCTAGGACAAAACCATAAAAAACAAATTATTTCTGTTCTTCTCACTTTCCCAAAATCTGACCAAATGAATTAGGTTGCGTTGACAAAACTAGTGGTAACAGTAAATAATGACGGGAGGCGGTTGCAGGAAGCAGTAATAGGAAGTGGTAGCAAGTAGCATTTATATATCAAGGCTTCTTTAAGTAGCATTTCTAATACTAGCATTATAAGAGAAATCTAAAAAGCTAGTAAGCTACACACTTCTTGCCAAGCAAGCTTTATATTTCAAACAGCTAAATGTTAGGTGGTCAAAAACTCTCTGAAATGTTGTGCACCAAACATATCCATAATCGGAACTTTGTAAAGGCAACTTTCTTAACAATGTATTTCTAAGGTATACACATACTTGGTATAAAATTCAAGAAACTAACCATGTCCTCATGAAAACTATCTAGTAAAAAAGGCTACTGTAATTGTACACCAGGAACAGAAAAAAACCCTTTTAGAGTCTTGATAAATATTAAATGCATACATCTAGCACAAACTAAAATTATCTAGTAAAACTGAAATCTTGTTGCACAAATACCCGAAAAATCATCCTTAATAATATGTAACCTTATCATTACAATTTGCATAAAAACTGGTTTCATGACTCAGAATCAAAAAGGTGTATCCATTCCGCTTCTTGTTTCAGCTGGGCTATACAAAGCTGACCTGTTTCTTGGTCTATTTTCCTCTAACTGCTTAACCACTTCTTCCATCGATGGTCTAACCGATGCAACTGGTGCACAGCAACCCATAGCCAACTTCAGCGCATGAACCAACCCATCTTCCATTGGGCTCCTGATACCTTTTAAAACTTCAACATCAAATACCTCCATTGTGGTTTCTTCCAAAACCGCCACCTTAACGACTGCTGGTAAATCAACAAACCCATCCCGAACCCCGTTCTTCCCAGGCTTTTTTCCTAATAAAATTTCTAACAACAATATCCCAAAAGCGTACATGTCTGTTCTTGAATTGCAACTTTTCATTTTTTGAAGTTCGGGAGCTTTGTAGCCGTCGGCTTTTGCTGATGCGATGATTTCGTCGGCTACTGCTGGAATCATGAGCTTGTAGAGCCCGAAATCTGTGAGGCGGGCAACAAAGAAATCGTCGACGAGGATGTTTTTTGATCTTATGTTGCCATGAGTAATTGGTGTATCGATAGTTGAATGTAGGTGTGCTAGACCTTTGGCTATAGCTAATGCGATCTTGTGACGCCTGGCCCAGTTCAAAACGGGCTTCCCGGGCTGATTCTCTGAAAAAAAAGGAACCACAGGTTATTAATCAGTCAGGTGCATGTGCATTGTAAATCGGTTTATATGAACTAGCAGCAGGCATCCACCATAATAAAATATGATAGCAGTGTCATTTATATGGATGCGGGTCAGTGGGGTTGCATTTTATTGATCACGGGTAAATTAGGATAACAAAAGAATAGCTATAAAGGAAATGTGTCAAACGGGTCAACTGGGTCGAAAGTCTGAAGTGTAATGGAATTGCTTGCAAATGTATTGTTTAATTGTTTCATTTTTAAAAAATCGAATTATTATGAAAAAAATTGTTATCAATTTTGTAAATTTAAAGAAAATGTAGGTCAATCCAACTTGGCATGTGTTGACCTGCACTTCCAAGTGACCTGTTAAACCGATTTTGGCCCATCAGTCCATCACCCAACCATCCCCTATTGCCACCAAAAAAAATTGTCATACATGATTCTTTTAACTACGTGTATGGAAACACTACCATGAGCAACTGACCATTGACAATTTACCTCAATAAGAAGAACAAAATAGGCATGGAATATCCGGAAAAATAGTCAGTAGCAGTCGCTCAGATGTGAAATTTCAACATCTAGACAAAAATAGGTTTTCCGTTTTTCTATCCTACTAGCAAGTCCTATCACACCATTTGATAAAATGCAGAGAGATAAGGATTTTTAACCATCCTACTTTCACTTTATTGCGTAAATTAAATCCAAGAAAAATTTGCCTAAATCCTATACATATACACTGGTTTGTTTATAATGAACTACGAGTAAGATAATCAGAAACAGTGTTTACGGATATAGTTATATCAAGCATTATTTAGTAACTAACCAATAACAGGAACCGATTAGCAAGAAACATGATTGTAGGCAATCACTGAACAAATACGTAACTACAATCACTCGATATACATATCTTAATGCACATTATGGAGCGTGATACAGCCATATCAAGTATGTTTTAACTTTTAAGCAATTATCACCTAATACATACAGTAAAGCACATTATTGATAGTAACAGATTCAAATCATGCATTGTTTAAGCAACTACTCGTATTATCTAACACACATATCACAAATTACATTATAGAAGGCAGCATTTAATTCATGCATTAATACAACACATTAGTTAATGTAATACAGTTGTAAAGTTAGCAACATCGACCCCATTGCTAATGAATTGATTGATTTGGATGGGGTTTTATCTCAAAAGATTTCAAAACTCTAATATGAGGAATTGAAATATTTAGCTAAAAGAAAAACAGGTCATACAAGTTGAGAATCAATATTTACTGCACACAACCTACCAGTCATTTTAGTCAAAGAATTAGATTAATACTGTAATAACATTGTTTTTGTAACTGTTTGATCACGCAAAAAAATAAGACTAATCTAAACTTGTTTTGACTCGTTATCCAGCATATCTAACCCTCCCATCTTGCAAAGGTATATCATGTGTAATTTATTATAATTATCATGCGTAATTAGCACCCAATACAACACATAACACAGTTATTATAGCATGATTTAGCGAAAAATTGCAAAGTAAATAAGTGATTAGATAATTTACCATGTAGGAGCTCATGTAGAGTTCTATTAGGAAGATAATCATAAATCAGCAACTTCTCCCCTCTCTTCCCTTGATAAAACGCTCTCAACGGAATCAAACTCTCATGTCTAATCCTCCCCAATTGCTTAATCACCGGCATACACAAACCACCTTCTTTACAACTACCTTCCCTCAACAACCTTAAAGCAATGGTCCCCCCATCCGCCAATTTCGCCTTATAAATAGTCCCATAACTTGTCTTTTCCATAACTTGACCCGTTGCATTCAATACATCTTCCAATGTCAAATGCTCACCACCTTGAAACAAAATCAACTTCCCTTCACCAACACCGGCACCATTTTCATCCTCTTCACCTTCATCAAACTCCTCGTCTTCCAAATCCAAATTCTTCTTCCTTTTCCCTTGTGAATAGCCAATTAACAACGAAGCAGAAACCACTATCCCCGCCATCAAACCAATCACAATACCCGCAATAGCACCCGAACTTAAACCATTACCACCATGTGACATCCCTCTACACGCCTTCAACGGCTCACCACATAAACTAGCATCATTTCCTTCAAATGACTCAACCCCAAATTTCAACCCACCAAAACTCGGCAAAACACCCGAGAAATTATTATAGCTCAAATTCAATTTCTCCAAATTTAACCCACTCAACCCACTAGGAATCTCACCAAAAAACTTATTACTACTTAAATCAATCTCCTTAATCCCTTTAAACCCTATCACAAACTCCGGAAAAGAACCCGAAAAATTATTACCACTCAAGTCTAGATACAAAAACTTTTCACAGCTAACATTATGCAACCCGGGCTCAGGCACTAACCCTGATAACAAATTACCATTTAACCTCAACCCAACCATTTCATTACCACATAAGTTCCAAATAGACCCTGGAACTGACCCACTCAACCCATTATGACCCAAATCAATATCTTTCAATGAAGAACTATATCCTAGCTCAAAGGGTATAGAACCACTCAACCCATTAACAGACAAATAAAGATTCTGCAAAGAAGCAAGCTGACTTATCTCAGGTGGAAGCTGACCTGAAAGATTAGCAGATGGAAGCTGTATAGACACAAGGTGTAAAGATGGCTCAAAAGCAAGTGAGATATTATTATAGTCTAATGAAGATGGTGAACATGATAATGGTGTAGTGGATATAGACCATTTTAAGCCTTGCCATTGGCATATAGGAGTTGTGATGTTCCATGAGTTTAGGATTTGGTTTGGTGTGGTTCCTTGGAGAGTTGGTTTGATTTTTGTTAAAAGGGTTGTTATGTCTTGTGATGGTGGTGTTTTTGAGATGGTGTTTGTGATGAGGAGGAATATGATGGTGGTTGTTAAGGTGAGAATGTGTGAAACTGAAACTGAAACTGCCATTGTTGTTGGGAGTTTGGGAAAGAGAGAGGAGAGGGGAGGGTTATTTGGAAGTGGAGGTGGAAGTGAAGTGGAGTGTCTTGTTGTTAAGAAAAGTGTTTTGACTGGTATTAATGTTTGTGTTTTTTTTGTTCCATTTTGTTTTGTGAATGTATTAATTGTTTGGTGTGACTTGCAAGTGTGAGGTAAATTGTAAAAGTTGTGGCAAAATAGTGGCTTGTATATGTATCAGAATTAAGTACTTCTCCGTCTCAAATTATAAGTTTAATTTTTTTTTTTTTTCTTGTTACTTCAAAATATTTGTCTATTTTTATGTTTCATCCAATCAAATCAAACTTTAGTGGAAAGAGATGAGATTTAATTGGTTAATAGATTAGTTAGTGGTAATTTCTTAAACTTTGTACAAATTGAAAGTGAACTTATAATTTTGGACGAGCGGAGTATAAATGTATAACAACTCCTTTTTCATATGCTAAAAATTATCAGATTCAATTTATAAAAAGTATCAAAAATTATAACTAGGAAATTAAGAACAATGTTTATTTTAGGAAATTCTGTATATATGACATAATTTTACACTACACAAAATAATAATAATAATAATAATAATAATAATAATAATAATAATAATAATAATAATAATAATAATAATAAATAAGAAATCCGTGAGGGTTACCTTGGTTCATCCTTGATCATATAACTTTATAAAATATTGATAATCGACAATGTTGACTAACTAATACTTTTTGTTGAGATGTGTAATATCTTTTATGTTATTGAATGTTTATCTTTCTATCCTAATTTAAATAAGTGTTTGCTATAAAATTTCAATGGTTAAAATAATTTTAAAAGTCAGTAATTTTATTAGTTCACATTGTTATTGATTATTTTTTATGTGCAGTTTGAAAGTTTACTTTTAATTTAGGACGAAATTAGTACATAAAAAATAATATTGAGACTGATTCATGTGCTCACCAAGTAAATTGTGAAAAATAATATTGAGATTGATTCATGTGCTCACCAAGTAAATTTTCACCCACTATGCATGGCATGACTCTTTATGAACAAAGTTTTTCTCTTTTAAAACCGATAAAGTTACGCAACCGAAGGCTACCAAATTACTCGGACACTATTTGGAAGTGGATACCAATTTAAACAAACTAAAGTAGTAATTTAAGACTATTTGAGACTCTTCTTTTACTTATGTGAAAGTAAAGCAAAGATGAACTTTAAACTAGCTTCTTTTGGGTAGACAAAAGAAAAAGAATATTACTGTATTATTTCTATTCTATTTTAGCTTTTAGCTTTTCGAAGGAGTGTATGTACGGGAATGTGTGAATTTATTGTAGGGAAAGCTGAAGGAGAGTGTTGACTGGTATTAATTTTGTTCCCACTTTAACCTATTTCAAAACATTAACCATTATTTTTTGTTCCTTTCATGCTCCACCCTTGGATGAAGATCCTACGGTGGAAAGTTAACCTGAAAAGTGGCTTGATTGTTTAATGAAATCATATGTTTATTTATGGTTTTGTTTTTTCGTGTCTTGTGATTAAAATACATTAACCGTGATCCTAGTAGCCGTTTAATGTTCAGAAAACACCTTTAAGCCATGAAAACAATAGTGCTCCTTCTGTTCTAAAAATTATTGTCATGAGACTAAAATCACAAATTTTAATAAAAGTGAGACCGTTATAATTTTCAACCACTCAAATAGAATATTTCTTCATTAATTTTTTTTCCCTTAAAATAGAAAGTGGACAATCATTTTGAAACATCTATAAAAAAATATGGACTATTATTATGAGACGGAGTTACGTACAATTAAAAAGTGTCGGGTGATCACCCACTAGCAAATCTCAAATAACATTACCTTAATAAACATTTTAATAATTGTACTTTTTAAAATGGTAAAACGGATATAGTTTTTTCTATTCAGGTTATCCGGGGGAGGGCGAGTCTTTGTGACTCAGTTTTACGCAGACTCATCGGGTTAATCCTAGACTGTCTCCGACCATTCCCCGACCACCCCCAAATGTGTGAACCATATATACGTTCATTTTTAGACCTATGCATCTTTGTTGTTTTTTTTATAAATACAAACTTCGTTTTCCTGGCTAGTTGCGTAAAATATGAACGCAATCATGCTATTCAAAATGCAACATTCTCTCACAAGTCTGTCTATATACTTTTTCTTAATATGAAAAGCCAGTAGCGGTTGTTTTCAACGACTAGATAAAATATCAATCTAACAAGATATATTAATGTTTGAAAAAGGAATATACATGAATGATGTGTTATTGTGTCATTCTAGACCATGGCATTAAAAGGTAAACATGAGGCATGCCTGCAAAAAGTGGCATAACAAGATATCCTTTCTTTTTGTTTCCTAACTATTGGGTTACAAAGAATCTAGTAAATCCCGATCAAAGCTGTTATTCATATTTTGGAAGTCCTATGCGACAAATACAAACTTAATAATAAGGCCTTATTAGGGTATGTTTGGTTAGATGTAATGGACTGATATAGAATGTAATCGATGATGTAATGGAATGAACATAGTAATTGAATGAGTCACTGATGTTTCAATGACTTATTTGGTTGACATGTTAGAATGGAATATAACATTTACGTATGTTGTTTGGTACAATGCAATAGACGTTGAAAAGAAATTAAATAAATAAAATATGAAAAAATGTGATTCCATGCCGTAATGGAATGAGAAAAAGCTAGAGGGTGGCTATGTAATGAAATGAGTTTTCATAAACGTAATGGAATGAACCAATGAATAACCATTTTGTTACAAAATTCAAACCAAACAACAATTTTTCATTTTATTGTAATAATTTATTCTATTCCAACTTCGATTTATGCACACTAAACGTTACGTTATAAATTGTAAAGGTTATTTTTTTTTTAGTGAGATGAATTTTGTTAACTTAAATGGTTTTGATTTGCGTGCAAACTTTAAGGACTGAAATAAACGTTGATTATAAAAGTTTTAGGTCTCAATTACAGATTTAACCAAAGTTCCAAATGAAAACGTTACCTATGAACAGGTCGCAACAAAAAAAGGGGCCCGGTCATCAGGTATTCGTTGACTTATGCATGCATACTGAATGATTGGTCCCATTAATGATTTCATGTAGACATGTAGTACTAATCGGGCCCGGTCACCTCACTCTCAAGCTACCTGTTAAAACCCATGTTGCTTATTTAAAACTGCGCAATTAATGTTTAATTTTTGGGGTTTTATGAGCTAAGAGCGTTCAGAAAAAGAGTTTCAAGAAAAGCTTTAAAGTTTTTTGGTTTTTATTTCATTCATAGTAAGGTTTTGTTTTATGTAGGGCTGAGCACCGAAGATTCAAAACCGGACCGACGAAACCGACCGAACTGACAAAAACTAAACTGGACCGACGGCTTGTCGGTTCGGTTTCGGTTTCAGGTTTTCATGATTTCGGTTTCGGGTCGAGTCGGTTCGGTCCGGTCCGGTTCGGCCCAAAACCGACAAAAACATATCAAAATACATTTAGACCGACAAAACCGAACCGAACCGACGGCCTGTCGGTTCCGTTTCGGTTCCGGTTTTTATGAAATCCGGTCCTTGGTTTTTTCGGTTCGGGTCGGTTCTGACCCGATGCTCAGCCCTAATTTTATGTGAAATGAAAAAGTTTTAAATTTTAAACCTTTTTATAGTTAAATACAATGTTTTGAAAATCGGGTTCGAAAACCGGTTCGACCGCCGGGTCAAGCTGGTTTTTAATTTTTTTTTTCGATCGGGTCAACCGGTTCGAATGCCGAGTCAACCGTCAACCGGGGTTTTTATTAAAATTTTTTGAAAAAACGAAACCCGGCCTTGACCCGGGTCACTAAAAACCCGGCGGATCTAACCGGTTAACCCAGTTTTAGAAACCCGGGTTTTTTTTACCCATTTTTTTGGCCGAAACCGGTCGAACCGGTTAACCCGGCCGGATCGACCTGGGTTTCAAAACACTGGTTAAATGTATTTAGGGTGCGTTTGGTTAGAGGTGGTAAGGTTAGGATTGGGATTGATGCCAAAAAATGTTGTTTGGTATATTTGTGTGAGTCTCCCAATTGAGGATGAGTCCCAAAGTTTTGTCCATATACTAATCCCATCTACAATACCATATTTTTGTTATATTACCATTCAATGTGAGCTCATTTTATATATCAACCATTCATATTTGATTTTATTTTTTATTTTTACAATAATACAGAGTAATATTTTTAAATTTATAAATTACATCTTTTTATAACATATATAATATATAATTTTTCTCTCACCTCATTTACAAACCAAACGGGCCCTTAAGTTATGTGAGCTGATTATAATGTTTTAGAAGTTTTAGTAACTTTATGTATAATGAAATAAGTTTATAAAACGAAAAGCTTTATAACTTAATTGTTTATTGGGACATGACATACTTATAAACATTTTCAACAGTTTTATCATTGCGGATGCCTTAAATGCTCGAACACAGTTTATTTTGAGTCTTATGTTTTTTAATACAAGCTCGACTCATGTAATACTATATAAGCTCGACTAGACTAGTTTATATAAAGAGAAGTGATTGGCACACTCCTAAAAGTTATTGACACACTTAACTGTACAAGCTATTAAAGCAGGATATACGTAAAGTACAACTATCTAATGCATTGAATAGAGTGTGCCAATAAATCTTGGGATTGTGCAAATCACTTCCCTTATATAAATGGTCTAAACAAAATACAGCTGAACTTGAGCTTGTTTTGTTATCACACTATGTTCAAACTTGTTTGTTTGGTTTGAGTATGTTTGATTATAGAAAACAAATTAAACTAAGATACATGTATATACAAAGGGTTGATGGTTGTTTATGTTCGCGAGCATAATCAACTTTACGTATTAAGCTTAAGCTTACTCATTCATTTGAAGAGCTTCAAACTAGGCTAGGGTTTGAGCTCATTTAAGCTAGCCTCATTTCAACTTTTTAACAAACCGATCTCGAGTAGTTTATAAGAGACTTGGTTCGTTTACACATCTTTAACATTCAATGCTTATATTATTTTGCATTAGTCATTTTGAACTAATTCTAAAAAACTTTAAAATGTTGAATTACACACACAAACTAGACTAGGATGTAGCTGGGAAAGTCAATTGCAGTTTGTGAAAGTTTAAGCTGTTAAAATTACATAGTTTTGTAAAGTAAGTTTGTTTTTGCACTGAGGTGGAGGGTGAAACCACTAAGGTGGAGGATGGTATGGTGGTCTGTGAGTGTAGGGTGGTTTTGGGAGGGACGGTGAACAGTGTCTGGGTTTGACCAGACACTTTGACCCATTTTTTATTTAATTAGGGTGTGGGCCGGTTGTAGTTTGGGCTTAGGAAGGGAGTGGGCTGGGTAATGGATTGGTTTTAGTTTGGTTTTGGTTTGGTTTTTAATATAAAGGATCCGTTTGGTTTATTTATGCACAAGGACCAAATTTGTAAATTAGGTAAAGTTGAGGGGCTGGTTTTGTAAATTTACCAAAGTTCTCACAGGGACCAAACTTGACAAGGATGAATAGTACAAGGGTATTTTTGATGTTTTTCATTTTTTAAATACCGAGACTATTTTTGCCAAACTGTGAAACTTCAGGGACTATTTATGTAATTTTACCAAACTTCACACCCAGGGTCATTCCTGCAAAAGATTATTAGTACAAGGACCAAAATTGCTTTTCTCAAAGTTTTAAACATCCCAGGGACCATTTATGTCAATTTCCAAAGTACAGGGACTAAACTTGTAATTTTGTAAAACTTTGCACCAAAGGACTAAATATGTAACTTTATGATTAAAAAGGACCTTTGGTATTTTTTCATGTTTTTAGACTAACCAGGGACTAGTTTTGCCAATTTATGAAACTTGAGGGACTGAAACTGCCAATTATGCAAACTTTGTACGTTTTTCATCTGTTTTTGCATATTTTGCATTTGAAACATATAAAACACACCTTTAAGATATTTTAAGTATTTTGATACATATTTGAGTGTTTTTGTATGTTTTGGCAGCTCGGATTGGTATAAAATGATGAGTATTTAGACACTCATCATGCACACTAACTTAGAGTGCAAGGTGTTGGGAGAACGAATAGCATGTTATTTTTCTGCCAACTCAGTGCCACATCATCAGCCTCCCAATAACATACTAACAACTAAAATACCATTGTTATTGCTACCTGTAGGTCTCATAAAATACCTCACTAAATATACCCACTCACTCACAAAAAAATAATAATAAAATAAAATGACACTACTGATTGCATAATAACACACGAATAACATGTCTGGCGGTGGCCGGTGCAGTACAACATGTTATTCGTTAGCCATTGACACTAATACATACCCAATGGCGTGCCCATTGACACCCATACCAAGCACTCTTATAAAAGTTTTTTAATGCATTTAGAAACCACAAGCTAAAAACTCTTTCAAATTTACTTTTAAGGAAAGTTTGAGCTTTTAGTTACTCTACTTACACTTAGCTAGCTTTAAATTTGTTTTGCACATTATCATATGAAATGCTTTTGTTTATTTATTATTATTATTATTGTTATTATTATTATTATACTTCTAAAAGATATAAGCTTAAGCTCTTTAAATTTAAAGTTTAAAGAAAGTTTGAATTTTTAATCAGCTAGTTTTGACAAGCATACTCCTTTTTCTCGGGTGAGTCAAGTGTAACATTTTGTGTGATAGAATGTGTCAAATGATTGAAGTTCAAGGTAGTTTAATTAAATTATATTACCATTACCAATATATACAATTGACAAAATATAAAAAGGCTAAAACATCAGAGGAGTGATACATCTACATAAAAATATTGACAAAATTCTTTACAAAATGACATGTCAGACAATGATGGGTAGATTTTACTATAGTTTCTCTCTCTTCTCTTTAATTCCACCAATCACTCTTTGACAAATCATTGTGGCTAATTTTGTGTAACTTTTTATGTGGTTCTAGCATTCTCCAAAACACTATTCATTAGCAATATTTTCAAAAGACCCCCTTGCGTTATACAACATTTATGTAAACCTCCTAAACCATAACATAATTAACAACGTATAGTAGTTTTAAGCCAAATGGCTAAAGCCCAAACAGCCGTAAACAACCTACAAGGCTAAAAGCCCAATAAACATCACCTGATCAATTTCCTAGGCAAACATTGGCCGAATAACAAGCGACTCTTGCCTGGAAACTTATCCCCAAAATTCGTTATATGCTAATGCCACATGTAGCTACCTCATTGATGTAGAGGTAATGTCACAGATATTTCGCTAGTACATGCAGATCTTGTCAAAGATCTCAATAACCACCTGAGCCAAGGATGTCACGCCACGTGTAATTCTTGTCTCCTCCATAGGATGTCCATCACGTGTATACTCTTGGTCAGTTGGATCATCTACAACCGTTGGATCACATCCACGTGTCAAACACAACCCCAAATGCATCCCTATAAATATCGGTGCATTTGGTAAGAAGGACCAAGCTACCTTATCCATTTTTCACACATACTAAACCCTTATCGTATATGAGTGTTACCCCCACTCAAAATAACACTCTTATTTCGGAGTCCTTACCGAACACGGGAAACCGAACAGACATCATCATCTCACACAATTGATTTACATACCATACATAAACACGGGGTCATCCATTTGACCCATGACGTAAAACAAAGCCATTGGTTCATCTTTTCTGGCACCGGAAAGCTCAAAAGCTTCATTATTTTCATTACAAAACAAACAAATTTTTTCATCACAAAACTTTCATTTTTCAATGTCAGAAAACCTAAAAATTTAACCATTTTTTTGTCACAAACAAGAACGAAAACTAACATCCCATCCTATTATCATAGCAAAAACTCTCTAACATGAACATGTCAAATTACAAAATCAACAACCACCGCACCACCTTTTTCTGATATCTCTGGTCTCGTCAGCACGGTTAATATTACTCATACGGAAAAAGGTCGGGCAACTTTATCTCAAAATAATTATAGTATCATGTCACAACCTATATCAATGAAAGTGGGTGGGCCAAACACACTTTCATATCAGGAAAGCACTCAATCGATCACCATAACCGCTTAAAGAAAAACACCACCAATCGACAGTTTTATAACACCACCCAATGCGCGTTCATCCTCTAGGATAAAAACTAAGTAAGCATCTAAACAATGAAATTGAGGGTGTTAATTAACTTTTTAGGAGCCATTGAATCAATACCAAGTGATTACAAACGAGATTTATCACCAAAAAATAATTTTGTGTTTGGTTGTGAGTGTGTGAGTTGTGTGTGTTTATGATTTTTGGGTTTTTTGAGGGTAATGGGGCTTAGCAGCCGGCAAAGGCTTTTAGCCGCGAGCTAGTTACATTTTTCCCTAAAACCTCTAGTCTAGAGTTATTTGGCTAGTCAATAAGTTCGGGCGTCAAGTCTCAAGAATTTTAAGTATAAAAAATGGTTTCGTGGAGGTTTAGAACCACAACCCATAGAAATTACACAAACGAATGACACTATCACAATCATTAAATCCATATTACTTAACAAAAAACAAAATCAAACCATACTAAATAACCAAATGAAACTTTAAAATAAGAGTTCATATTATGCAATCAAAAATTAACCAGAAAATAAATGAAACTTCAAAAGGTAAAGATAGTCAAATGCATAAGATAATAAGCAATAAAGTAGATGATAAATGAGCACATGCTAATGTGCATATATTCCGTTACTCTGTGATTCCCAAGCTTCCTAATAAAAGAAGTTGTCAAACATGATGATGTCTTCCGAATGAAATTTTCCGGAAAGCTTTCTTGTGGTAGCTTTTTTCTTGAATCCCCTTGTAAACTTTCTACCACTTGGGCTCACAATCTCAAACTTTGCATGCCAATTGTTATCACCATCAATTTTTTGATAACTAATAGAGTCTTCCAATTCCACTCAGTATTCTTGATTTGAATTGGTAAATAACCAAAGAAATCAATGAGCTTTTTGATGACAATAATGTCTTTGAATGGGTTGAAGTAGGCTTCCATGGCTAAGGCCCTTTCCACGTCGTCTTCAATTTCAAAAAACGATGGTGCAACCGGCCCATACTTTGGATTCTCCAAATCGTTCAAGTAATTCGATACTTCCATTAAGGTATCCGTATTCATCTAGCTAAAAGAAACACTAAACAAAACAACAATAACACAATAATTGATTAAGGCTAGTTTAACCAAGATTAGAAAGACAAAACAAAAGATATTTAAGAAAATGTAATAATGCGTATCAAAGTACAATAATTAAACAAGCAAACTTTTTTTCTTTTCTTTTTTCTTATTACTTATGAGGACCACAACCGGTGGCTAAAGGGCACAACCGGACGACTGAGATCAGGCAAAAGGGCACATCCAACGGTTAGGGCACCATAACCACGACTAAAGGCATCATGGGACTAACCTGATGTTCACAATGTGGAAAACTAGAAGGGGGTTGAATAGTTTACCGATTAAAATCTTTTTATACTTGTTAAGTTAGCTTTGAAACTTTCCGTTTGATCAAAGATATATGCACAAACACAATATATAACAAGTAAGTAAATGAAAGAAACGATCAAACCACAACACGAGTATTTATCGTGGTTCGGCTACAAGGACTCTTTTTCCTTGCCCTACGTCCACGCCCCGAGTATCCAACTCGAGAGTTTCTTTCACTAGTCAACAAGCTCCTTTCACCGGCGGAGAAAACCTTACACGTCGCTTATACTTTTACCAACACAAAGCTAAATGTCGAGTTCTTTTACAAGGGCACAACCACTCCCGTTAGTTCTTTTACTAGGGTACAACAACTCCCAACACTCTTTGTATTTTGAGGACTAAAATACTAACCACTCACTTCAGAATATACACAAACAAAAGACGTGTAAACAATAAGAGTTTACACAATACTAAGCTAACAAGTCTTGCAACGTTGTGTTGGAAACTTGTAACTTTTGATGACCTTGTGAGCTTCTTTGCTACAAAGAGAAACTTCACATTAACAATGTTAAGAGGTTAGAAGAAAAGATGAGTGTGTGTGTAAAAAATGATCTCAAGAGGTTAGCCAAAAATCAAGTTATGGCTTGGTATTTATAGCACATCAAACTGCATGCTTGGCGGATCAGGCGGAACCCTCAGATGGGTTCCGCCCGTGTACCCCCAGGGTACCGCCGGGTCTGCAGTAGGTTTTTGCAATAACTCTTCAAACCAAACAAGGTCTTGTCTCATAACTCCTAGCAACCAAACAATGTCACATCACTTAAATCAAGTCAAACATGAAACTTGTAAGCAACAACAAAGTTAGTCAAACACATTTCTTTCCATAAATACATGATGACAAAACTTGCCATAAATGTGATGTGACAATTTCTAATTTAAGAAATAAACTTGTGTTGTGTTTTATGAAATGTAAAATGTAGCAAAAGTCTAGTTTATGCAAGTCTTAAAAACTAAGATTATGTTTTGCTTAGAAACTAAAGTTTACATTTTGTCGTTAACAAAACTTAGCGAAGATCGTAAAATATAAATAATGTTTTTAGGCGATATTTGTATTAACAATCTCCCCCTTTTTGTTGATGACAAAACATAAACTTTGTTTTTAAGTAACACGCAAAATCTTGGTTTTCAAGACTTAAAAAAAATTATATTAACCTTGTTTTACTTAAGAGACGAAAAAGCATATCAAGTATTTGAAGGTTTAATATATTTCTCCCCCTTTTTGTCGAAACAAAAAGTAGAGTAGCGAAGCGGAATAATGGCCATACTCCCCCTTGATCGATACTCCCCCTAAATGGAGTACCAATATGGGAAACATGGATTTTGAGACCTACAAAAAAAATGGTTAGTTGGTGATATATATATAGTCAAGCTTGTAGTTACCACACACATTGCAACCACAATGACAACACAACAACGATCAACCAACAATGCACAAAAGTAAGTAGAAAGAAATTTCATTCCAAGTAAAATTTTGACTTATAAAAGTCAAAAGACAAGAAATGTTAACTATTCTACTACTTAGTAACCAAAAACTAAGAAAATAACCAAGAGAATAAAATAAAATCCTACATTCCTAAATTGGGGCAAACGGCCTCCAAGGGTTGTCTAGGATTTGTTGGGGTGGGAAAGTGCATCCAAACGTTCAATGACGTGTTGGAATGCAAACAGGGTTTCATTTTAGAATTGGTGAAGCAAGGTTTTGATGCTTTCACCCATTTGCTCACAATTTGAGCAAACATGTGGATGGGTGGGTGAAAATGGGTTGGTTTTGGTTTCTTGGCTTAGGGGTTGGTTTGGTTTTGGTTCTTGGGTGGAGGATGAATTTGGGATTGAATCAAGCAAGGTGGTTTGAAATTCCATTGCTTGATGAAGGTGGTTGTCAACCATGCTTTGTATTTCCTCATAAGAGGGAAAGAAAGACTCATAGGTTTGGGCTTGAAAAGGTGGTGGAGTTGGGTGATCATGGTGTTCAAAATTTGGTTCTCCATAAAGAGGACCATGGATTTCACGATAAATTGGGTGAAACAACAACGGTTTGGGTGGTTGAGACACTTGTTGTGATGGTTAGGTAAGTTGAAGATCTTCATCAAGATCAAGAATTGACCTTGGTGATTGATTTGCAAAAGGTGGTGGTTGGGTATGTCTTGGTGGAAGATCATTCAAATCTTGGACATATGGGTGTGGTGATGTTGGAGGAGACCCGAAATGCTCTATAGGTTCAATTTTGGGTAATGGTGATGGTGATGGAGTTTTGGATGGTTGGGTTGGAGCACTTGGTGGAGTTGGGTCAATGGGTGATTTAGTTGGTGGTGGAGTAAGCTCATTTGGTTGTTTGGGTGATGGAGATGGAGATGCAAGGTTCAAAAAATGTTCATTTTTGATGGGTGACGTGAATTCATCCGAAGATGAGGAGCTAAGGTTGATGGATTGGTTTGACCATAGTGGTTTGACACTTATCCGGGCGGTTCTCCGGATGGGTCATGATGGTTGAGAGGTGTTTGTTGACTTGGTCATGGTTAAAATGGTTTAAAGTTTCAGAAATGGTGATGAAGAAGGTGTGATTTGATAGTGTTTAGGATGGTTTAATTTATAGTGATGAAGATTTGTGGGAAGGAGTGTTTGGATTTAATGTTAGTCCATACAAAAATGGTGGTTCCTAATGATTTGGAAAACTTAATTGTGGGTTGTCATGTCATGGAAGTCAATCCAATGAAAATGGTGAAGTGAGAAGACAAGTTTTGCACTAAATGCATTGTGGTTTTGGTGGATTTTTGGTTGTATAAATCTCAGGGATTTCAAGGATCCCTTAAAAGGGTTCCTTCCTTTATGTTTGAGGGGTCCTTGAGGTTGTTATGGTTAAATTTGAATTTTGGCGGGAATTGGTTTTGGTTAAGTTCATGGAAGAAGGAGTATCCTATTATGCTAAACACATTGCAAGTAATGGATTTCTACCTTTAAGGATTGGATTTTGGTGTTTCAATGTTGAATTGGCGAAAAAGAAAAAAAAATCTGCAGGCTACTGGCGGCACCCTCCGATGACACAGGCAGAACCCAAGTGAAGGTTCCGTCTGGTCCGTTGGGCAAAATCTGGGTTACCCAGAATTTGTACTGGCGGAACCCAAATTTGGGATCCGCCGGATCCGCCAGGCCTGAAAAACTTCACAGTCCGCGTTTTTGACCCGCGAAACGATTTTCAAAATTTTCGAAAACTCCTAAAATCAAAGAGATACTTCATTTCTGGTTAGGCAATGCAAAAATTAGACACCTAAACACACATATCATAGGAGTTTGACCTTGAGGTCGAGAATTTCACCATACTTAGTGAAAATTCCATAATCATGAAAATTTGACAACTCGCCAAAAGTTGTCTTCCTGCAACATTGTTAGTTGAAACATGTTCCAAAGTGTATCAAACATTGTACTAACACACAAATACATCACAAATATTGTTTAAACGACCAAATTGTTTCAATAGCACCTTGTGCCAAACACTCCTAACACACCCGCACTCATTGACGGTCCATTTTCTTCTTCATCTTCCCGAGGAATCTCCGGATGTTTTTGAACATCCCCTTTATTTGCTTGAATTCCTCCGACTCATTTGGAATATCCGGAAGTTGGGAAAGGTATTCTAGAGGTGGGAGCCTAAAGTTTGGCAAATTGTCATTTTCACTCATTGAGGAAGATGAAGATGAGGTAGGAGGATGTGGACGTTTTCCTTGGGCTTTGTAAACTCTCTTATCACTAAGTGGAACAAAGGTGTGTGGAATGAGAGTGTAGTCAAGACGAAGACCATTTGAAGTTGGTGGAATGGGTGAGATGAACCTAAAGAGACGGGTCAAGAGCATTCCATATGGCATAGCCGTTGTGCCATGCACGGGAATGTCAGCTATTCTTTTTGCCATGTAGTAGGCAAGGTTGAAGGGTTGCCTAACGGACAAGGAGTAGAGCATGTAGCAAAGGCAAAGGTTGATATGGTCACGGTTCCCTATTGTGCTAATGACATTTGCTCTAAGGACTTCATCCCATTTCTTGAATTGGGGTTTGAGTTCGTTCATTTCCATTCCATATGGGTCCTT
Source organism: Artemisia argyi (assembly GCA_030686995.1). Taxonomy (NCBI): domain Eukaryota; kingdom Viridiplantae; phylum Streptophyta; class Magnoliopsida; order Asterales; family Asteraceae; genus Artemisia; species Artemisia argyi. Next base: position 57,663,036 of record CM060708.1, on the reverse strand, counting down.
ATCGACCTCATTCCCCGAACGGGTTCTCCTAGTGGTGGTGGTCCTAACAAAGAGGTGGTCACGGAGTATGTCTTTTGAGACAAGGGGTGTGTCATAAGGATGGATACGGTCTTGGAGGTTGTCAAGAGTTGAGAGGGAGTGCAAGTCGGAATAGAGGCAAGTGTCACGGTTTGGAACACCTAGGATTTGAGCAAACTCCTCAAGAGTGAAGGAGTATTGGTGACCGCTAACCCTAAAGTGGATAGACATATGACCATAATCATCCGTTGAGAGGACGCATGATGCATAGAACTCTAGAATGAACCTAGGACAAATAGGCTCGTCGATATTCAAAAGACACTCAAAGTTTATTGTGGCAAAATCGGCGTAAAGGTTTGTGCCTTCTAAGAAAGATGGGTCTATGGTTCTACCCTCATGGACAAAGTGTTTTTCTAGGGCTTTGAAAATGTTTACTTGATTTGCGGTAAGGCCTTTGGTTTTGTGGTGTTTTGGTAGGTACTTAATGGTGTCCTTGTGATCGTAGTGGGTTAGAGGAGGCATGATGATTCCTAGAACAACAAAATTTCACATTTTAGTTTACGTAAACCACTATTATAATGTGGAAGTTCTAGTGTGTGCCTATATGAAAACAATGTGGAGGTGCGGTTATCTTGACTCATTTTGATGCTTCAAAATCGTTTTATGCAAGTTTTGTTATAAAACAAAAGATAAACCAAACGCTCCTAGTTCAATGTAGCTTCGTTTGAATGTACCCGAAAATACATATTGGTTATGTATTCCCTTTAGCATTCAAGAGACATTATGCAAGTGATGTTTTAAACATAACGTTTTGATTTTGTATTCTCAATGTGAGACGAAAAAATATTTGTCCTACTTGTGAGAAATTTTTGAAAGGATTTGACATGGGGTGTTTTAGCAAACATGTTTATACTAATTAAAGATGCAATTCCTAACTATGAGAAACATGATTAGTTTTATTAATTACCTAATTTCATGCATGAATTTCTTAAGTTAATGCATAACCCCAAGTTTTTGTTTTTGTGCAAGAAATAGAATTCCTAGACTCAGATCAGGATTGTAATCATGTTTAGAATACTTACAATGATTATGGATTAGTAATGTGATTGAATGGAAGGCCAAAATTTCGTAGGTATGGATGAGAGGAATGGTGAATAGTAATAGTTTTGGAAGTGGTGGTATGAGATAGTGGGTGTTTGGTTAAATATAAACAAAGAAAATGATTCTGCAGGTCGACGGACACGGCGGAACCCTGGGTTGGGTTCCGTCCGTTATGGCTGAGGGTTCCGCCGACCCTGCTGAGAAAAATGGTTTTGGATTTGTTTTGATTTTTATGATTTTTGTCTAATGTCCAGAACTACAATGTAGGTTCCATGAGTCCTAAGCCTATCCTAAGAAGATTAAAAGGTTCACGTTTAAGAGGTTTTGTGAGAATGTCGGCTATGTTATCTTCGGAAGAAACTTTCTCAATTGAGATATTTCCTTTTTGGACGTTGTCACGAAGGAAATGATGACGGATTTCAATATGTTTGGTACGAGCATGTTGAACCGGGTTTTTGCTAAGATCAATGGCACCTTTGTTGTCACAAAGAATTGTGATGTCGTTGAGTTGAATTCCGTAGTCGACAAGAGCTTGCTTCATCCAAAGAGCTTGTTGACATGCCTTTCCGGCCGAAACGTACTCGGCTTCCGTTGTTGAGATAGCAAGAGTCGTTTGCTTCTTAGAGAACCATGAGGTGAGACAATATCCAACAAAAGTACAAATACCACTTGTGCTTTTTCTATCGACATAGTCACCGGCATGATCCGAGTCGGCATACACTATGGTGTCTATTCCCGTTCCTTTGGGATACCACAAACCTAAATGTGTAGTGCCCTTAATATACCTAAAAATCCTTTTAACGGCTTCGAGATGGGTAGTTTTAGGATCTTCTTGAAAACGAGCACATAGACAAACACTAAACATAATGTCGGGTCTACTAGCCGTTAGGTAAAGTAGACTACCAATCATACCTCTATATTTAGTGCTATCTACGGATTCACTTTCCTCATCCTTGGTGAGTTTAGTTTCCGTGGACATGGGAGTTTTGATAGGTTTCGAATCTTCTAGTCCAAATTTCTTAAGCATGTCCTTAATATATTTAGATTGGTTAAAGAAGATACCATCTTCAAGTTGTTTGATTTGGAGTCCTAAGAAAAAGTTGAGTTCTCCCATCATACTCATTTCAAACTCGTCATGCATGATTTTTGAGAAATTCACACATAATTCTTGACAAGTTGATCCGAATATAATGTCATCAACATAGATTTGGACTATGATAATATGTGAATCTTTCTTCTTAGTGAAGAGAGTATTATCAACTAAGCCCATGGTATACTTATGGTCAACTAGGAATGTTTTAAGTCGATCATACCATGCTTTTGGAGCTTGCTTAAGTCCGTAAAGAGCCTTTTTAAGTTTGTAAACATAATTAGGTTTTTCAAAATCGATGAAGCCCGGTGGTTGAGCCACATATACTTCTTCATTAATGACTCCGTTTAGAAATGCACTTTTGACGTCCATTTGAAAGAGTTTAAAATTATGTGCACACGCATAAGCAAGTAATATTCTAATTGACTCGAGCCTAGCTACTGGAGCAAAAGTTTCATCGTAATCAATGCCTTCTTGTTGATTATATCCTTGTGCTACTAGCCTAGCTTTGTTTCTAGACACAATTCCATTTTCATCCATTTTATTACGAAAGACCCATTTTGTTCCAATTATTGTTTGACTCTTTGGTTGAGGAACTAATGTCCATACATCATTCCTAACAAATTGGTTTAATTCTTCTTGCATTGCAATTACCCAAGATTCATCTTTAATGGCTTCATTAATGTTTTTCGGTTCAATGGTTGACACGAAACAAAAGTAGTTGCTTTCATTTTGAACTTTTGATCTAAGTGTTCTTTCGTTAATGTTGCCTATGACACCGTCTAATGGATGACTTTTAGATTCTTTGACATTGACAAGTTCTTTGTTTAATAGTTCATCTTCCTTGTCATTACCTAAGATTTCTTGACATTCAATTGCTTGGCTTTCAACTAAGTCATCATCTACCAAAGGTGATGTCTTAGAGGGAGGTGGACTTTCGTCAAATGTTACATTTAACGATTCCTCGACTCTTAAGGTTTCTTTGTTCAAAACAATGTAAGCTTTACTATTTTGTGAATATCCAAGAAATACACCTTCATAAGACTTTGGGTCAAATTTGGTGAGATAATCCTTGGTGTTAAGAATGAAGCATTTACTCCCAAACACTCTAAAGTATCCTAATGTAGGCTTTTTACCTCTATAAAGTTCATAAGGAGTTTTATTCAAAAATCGTCTAATTAGGACTCGATTAAGAATGTACGTTGATGTGTCAACGGCATTACACTAAAACTTTTGTGGAATAGTTTGTTCATTAAGCATTGTTCTACTCATCTCTTGTAATGTCTGGTTTTTACGTTCTACTACACCATTAGATTGAGGAGTACGTGGAGCCGAAAAGTTATGAGTAATTCCATTTTTATCACAAAAGTTTCCAAATTGAAATTCATTATCAAATTCACGACCGTGATCCGTTCTAATAGACACTATATTAGACCCTACTTGATTTTGAATTTTCTTACTTAGAATCTCAAATTTATCAAAAGCTTCATTTTTACTTTTCAAAAACTTTGTCCATGTATAACGTGAGTAATCATCTACTATGACCAAAGTATAGAAGTTACCTCCATAACTTTGTATAGCGGATGGACCAAACAAATCCATATGCAAAAGTTCTAGACACCTAGATGTAGACACCATGTTTTTAGCCTTATGGCTACTATGGACTTGTTTACCGACTTTGCAAGCATCACAAAAGTGTTGGTCATATTTCAACTTGGGTAGGTTTCGAACTAAGTCTTTGGAGGAGAGGTTTTAGATTAGTCTCATGTTAGCATGTCCTAAACGTCTATGCCATAAAGTTGAAGATTCATCTAATGAGGTAAGACAAAGTTTGTCTCTAGATGTTGAATCCAACTTCATGACGTATACGTTGTTCTTAAGGACACCTTTTGCTACGGTTATACCATCTTTAAGGATTTTACTACCGTTTTCACTAAAAAGGACATTATACTTATTACGACATAGTTGACTAATACTAAGAAGATTAAATCCTAAGTTATCAACATGAGCAACATCATCTATAGAAAGGGAGTCATGAGAGATTGTACCTTTTCCGATGATTTTGCTCTTAGCATTACTACCAAACGTAACATTACCTCCATCACATTTGTGATATGTTGAGAAGAGGCTTTTATTACCCGTCATGTGCCTTAAACAACCGCTATCTTTAATCCATTCATCCGGATCCAAACAAACTTTGAGGCACACCTATTTTATGAAAAACACTCAAACATTTGGTCCCCAATTTCTCATGGGTCCATTTTGGTTAAGCATACCATTAATTCGTTCCAAATAGGAAAATAGAACATAAGGGTTCCATGGCATGTAGTTTAAGTTTTGGTAATGTCCAGGAGTGTTTTGCTTCCAAGTGTGTTGGTAGTTTGGTCGAGCATTGAAGTTGCTCTTTGGAAAGGGGCGTTTGGGAATTGGAGTCTTAGGTCTTGGTTGAGTAGTCTTAGCTCTAAATTCACTTTTACTAAGTCCTACTCCAGTTCTAAAGGCAGGCTTTGTTCCATTTTTATATGTAACTTTAACAAATTTTGAACGATCTGATGTGGATGGAGTTACTGCTGCAGCAGTCCTGGCGGATCCCTCGGGGCCAACGGGCGGAACCCTAATTTGGGTTCTGTCTGGTCCGTGGGCTGCTGTAGCAATTTTGTTTGTTTCATGTGTGTTCTTTTCTTGTTTCGTTTGTCCCTTAATGATTTTTACTTTCCTGAAACCTAGACCTGTTTTATCAAAACGTGACTTTTGAAGTTTCATAATTTCATCCGCACATGAAATGCTCTTATCGAACTTTTTGAACTTTGTGGTTTGTTTGATTAGATCATTTTGAGTAATTTTAAGTCTCTCAACTTCAAGTTTAAGTTCTTCACATGATTTGCATGAGGTGTCAATATCTTTACCCTTTTCTAATCTCTTAGCTTTTTCTTTTAACTCATAGACTTCATTTTCTAAAAACTCCTTTTTAGTTTTCAAAAATTTATTTTTGTTTATGATTTTTAAGCTTAACTCACAAAGTTTGTTATATTCATTTTGTAAAGTATCATCATCTATAGAGGAGTAAGATGAGTCGGAGAGTACCTCATTTGAGTTGTGAGCCATGAGAGCAATATCATCATTCTTTGGCTCATCATCATCATCTCCTTCATAGTCACACCAAGCACCACCCACAAAAGCTTGTTGAGGTTTGCTCTTGGGTGGTTTTGGACATTCTCCTACAAGATGACTTGTGTCTCCACACCTATAACATTTTCTTTCAACTTTTCCTTTTCGATCATCACGATCTTTCCGAAAGGTTTTCTTGTCATCTTTAGGTTGCCTTACAAACTTTCCTCGCCTACGAAAGAACTTCTTGAAGTCTCTCACGGCCATAGCATATTCCTCATCATCACTATCCGAAGTAGATTCTTCATCATCACTTGATTGGACTCTAGCTTTCAAGGCAATGGACTTAACTTTTTCTTTCTTGCCTCTAACTAGTTCCGAATCTTTTTCCATTACCATTTCATGAACTTTGAGGTTTCCAATAAGCTCATCAAGTGACATGCTTGAAAGATCTTTGGATTCTTCAATTGCCGTCACTTTTGCTCTCCACTTCGGATGGAGTGCTCTAAGAAATTTCCTGACAAAGTTCTTACTACAAAAAGATTCATCAAGTGCTTTAAGTGAAGTAATAATAGTGTTAAACCTAGCAAAGGCATTATCAATAATCTCATCTTTGGCGGTTTTACACAAAAAGACTCTTTCATATTCTTTCTTAGGCAAATCATTATAAAGCATCATTTTAGCTTCATTATTTTTACCTATTAATTTCTTTTGATCATCATCTTTGATGTTAGTAACTACGTTATCACCATCAATAATTATATACCACAAATCTATATCTTTAGATTTCACGTAAGTTTCAAAATGGTTTTTCCAATATATAAAACCATTTGCTTCAAAGAGTGGTGGTCTTTGCATAGATTGCCCTTCTTTGTAATTTTCAAAATCCATGGATCGTTTCAAGTTTTAAAACACAATATATTTTAAAAGCTTGAGTAACGTAGCTCTTGATGCCAATTGTGGAAAACTAGAAGGGGGGTTGAATAGTTTACCGATTAAAATCTTTTTATACTTGTTAAGTTAGCTTTGAAACTTTCCGTTTGATCAAAGATATATGCACAAACACAATATATAACAAGTAAGTAAATGAAAGAAACGATCAAACCACAACACGAGTATTTATCGTGGTTCGGCTACAAGGACTCTTTTTCCTTGCCCTACGTCCACGCCCCGAGTATCCAACTCGAGAGTTTCTTTCACTAGTCAACAAGCTCCTTTCACCGGCGGAGAAAACCTTACACGTCGCTTATACTTTTACCGACACAAAGCTAAATGTCGAGTTCTTTTACAAGGGCACAACCACTCCCGTTAGTCCTTTTACTAGGGTACAACAACTCTCAACACTCTTTGTATTTTGAGGACTAAAATACTAACCACTCACTTCAGAATATACACAAACAAAAGACGTGTAAACAATAAGAGTTTACACAATACTAAGCTAACAAGTCTTGCAACGTTGTGTTGGAAACTTGTAACTTTTGATGACCTTGTGAGCTTCTTTGCTACAAAGAGAAACTTCACATTAACAATGTTAAGAGGTTAGAAGAAAAGATGAGTGTGTGTGTAAAAAATGATCTCAAGAGGTTAGCCAAAAATCAAGTTATGGCTTGGTATTTATAGCACATCAAACTGCATGCTTGGCGGATCAGGCGGAACCCTCAGATGGGTTCCGCCCGTGTACCCCCAGGGTACCGCCGGGTCTGCAGTAGGTTTTTGCAATAACTCTTCAAACCAAACAAGGTCTTGTCTCATAACTCCTAGCAACCAAACAATGTCACATCACTTAAATCAAGTCAAACATGAAACTTGTAAGCAACAACAAAGTTAGTCAAACACATTTCTTTCCATAAATACATGATGACAAAACTTGCCATAAATGTGATGTGACAATTTCTAATTTAAGAAATAAACTTGTGTTGTGTTTTATGAAATGTAAAATGTAGCAAAAGTCTAGTTTATGCAAGTCTTAAAAACTAAGATTATGTTTTGCTTAGAAACTAAAGTTTACATTTTGTCGTTAACAAAACTTAGCGAAGATCGTAAAATATAAATAACGTTTTTAGGCGATATTTGTATTAACACACAGTATTAAAAGAAAAGTCTACATTTTTTTGAATTCCAAATTTTTGTATAAAAAAAACTTTTTGGCCACTAAAATCACAGGAAACGAACCAAAATAAGTAGTAATTCTCCGGTAGCGGCGCAAAAAACTTGATGCACTTATCGCACGAGTTTTAAATGTATAACACGATTTACCGAACCATTTAATTATAAAGCAATCACGTATGGGCAAGGATATCCGTCCTTTTCGTAGTAAGGTTGTTGCGGTAAGTCGGGATCGTCCAAGGGAATTATATTTTGTGGTGAGTTAAAATGCATGAAAGGTAAAATGGAGTATAAAAGTTGTTCAAGAAACGGAATTCAACAAAAAGCAATCAAATTATAAAAATACTTGTTTGAAACTAGTCTCTATTTCAATGGAGTGCATGAAAGTTTGGACAGACACAAAGTAATGTCACACAAAATCGAAAGCATACAACTTCAACTCAATTAGTCATATCATGAAATTGCACATATAATGGTTTTAGATTAACGAACCCTTTTGACCTATGAATGTTACTAAAACCAAGTCATTACGCACCTTTGTGAGAGAAATGATTTTTAACAATTCGTTTCTAAGAGCCCTTTCGACCCATGCTCTTGATTAAACCGTTACGAGTCCGTTTTGTATATTCATAGTTGTCAATTATGAAATACCATACTTATTTGTGCACTATTTTTTTTTTTGAACAAATAATGACAAGAAATCCTATCGACCTATAAATCCCGTTATGATTTGTCAACAAGATAAATAAGACACGTTTCAATTTAAACAAACTCATAAGTAAAATCATAATTCTACATTGCTTAAAACGCCAAACACTCCAAATCAATAGTTACATCGTTCCAAACAAGTATACACAACTACTCCGTATCAATTTTAGTTAAAAACCAAGTTCCAACATGAAATGAAATGAAATAATTTTGCAAAGTAACAAAAGATTACCTATTGTAAGACAATAAATTAGAACAAGGGTTTAGAGCATCCCTCAACCCTCCAATCAACCGAATGCTTTCGACACTACCAGAATTTATGCCCAATACTTTCTCCAAGGTACTAGTGCAATGTTTTTGGAAATGGCAAAATTTTTAGTCTTTTGGGAGTTGGAAAAGTGAAGAGAATTGGCCTTAGGGTGTAAGGTAATTCACTTCTATCAATGCTAACCCCAAAGGCCTTAATTTATAATTGAAAAAACACTTAATCGCCAAGGTAAAAACGTCCAAATTCAGTAAATGGCTAGAAATGACCGGCCATGATAAATGTGGGGGAGTTAAAGTCAATAAATGTAGCTTTTCATCTATTTGCGAGGCTTAGTCGGTGGTTGGGAGAGCACAACCACGGCTCGTCATAGCCGGCGGCTTAAGGAGCACAATCGCGGCTAGTCAAAGTCGGCGACTGACATGAGCGGCCTACGGCTGTGGGCTGTTTTTTAGCTTTTCTTCGATTTAATGAGTTGCCGATAATCCAACTTAACGGTCACTCTTGTGTCACATTATCTTCAATCTTTTCTTCATCTTGTAGCCTTATGGTCCATCTTTTTGTTGCTTGCATCTTCGTAAAAGGCTTCCTCCATGCATGCATATTCCTCTATTTTTCTTCCTTTCTTAACGTTTTTCACCATATTCTTTCACTTGGTTGTTGTGAATCTGAAAATAATATTTTCTACGATTAAGTATCTAAAGTTCATAAAAACAACCAAAATCATGGACAAAAACCATTGATAAAGCGTATAAAAACATATCAAATTTGAGAGTTATCAATAAATACCAGACTTAAATTGGCTCTGCCGCAACGCACGATTGCCTAATTTCTCATTGTAAATAACATTGAACATCAACCCCCATATGGAATAAGAAAGTTTTAAGCATAGTCGATTACCAAAATGAGATTAAATATTTACTTTTCAAATACTACTAAAAAGATCTTGAATGCATCGGCAAAACCAAAATGAAATAAAATATTTACTTTTTTAGTTTGCTACAAGGTTTCTTAGTTTACAACTAAAGATCATTAGTTGTATTTTTTTTTTGAACGGCGAATTATATAAAAAAACACTTCTAGCTAGAAACTAGAAGGAAAACAAATTACAAAATAGCAAGCATAGGATTTCGCATCCAATTTACCCAATTGATATTGGATTTACATCTATTAGAGCACCATGTATAAGCTAAAGTGACTATCTCATCAAAAATTATCACCTTTCTTGGAGTACTCGGGCCAAATAGCAACTTGTTTTGAAATCTCCAAATCTGCCACCACATGACATAAAATACTCCTTCCAAAACAATCTTAGCTTGCTTATGACATACGAAGATCACATAACCAAGACAACCACTCCTCATACGAGAGCATATTTGGAGTATCCACATCCCACCACCTCGTCACCTTGCATAAGACATCACGTGCCATAGGACATGAAAACAAAATATGAGAAGTCGACTCAACCGCAACATCACAAATGGGACATAATATAGAAGGTATCTCCATACCTCTAAGAGACAAATTCAATCTAGTTGGTAAACTATCCATTCGAACTCTCCACACAAAAACATTAACTTTAATTGGGATCATCTTTATCCATCTAGTCGTAGAAGCATCTGAATGTAACAAAGTATCATCAACAAGATTTCTAACCTACTTAACCGAGAATTCACCCGTGCCCACAAGAGACCAGGCCCACCTATCAGGCAATTGGGACAATTGCACCATATTAAGCCGATTGCATATCTCAATATGTTGCTCACTTTCTACCCTTCCATTGGTAAGCGACGAAAAGTATCAATCATATTTGGATAACTCATCTTATCTGCAATTGAAATTTTCTTTATCAATTCCAAAGCGTACATTCTAGGGAATTGAATCTTCAATGGTTGATCTCCAATCCAAACCTCGTCCCAGAATAAAGTATTCGCTCCATTCCCCACTTTTTTCCTGCAATACGTCATTAAATCAATCCCTTTGTTTTTTAGGATCGCCACTTCTTTAAGAATATCTAACCAGATTAAATGCCTTGATGTCGGGATATTTCGATCAAGAAAACCACTCTCACCATAAATGGATTTAATAAACTGAGACCATAGGGAAGATCTTTGAGTTACAAACCTCCACACCCATTTGAACAAAAGTGCTCTATTCAATGCAAAAAAACTAGAAACACCAAGACCACCCTTCTTCTTTGAAGCCAACACTTTGTCCCAACGCATCCACATAATTTTTCTTTCGTTACCCTCTGACCCTTGAAAAAAATTCCTACGAATCGATTCCATAAGTTTCAGCACTCCCTTTGGCACCTTATAGATTGACATATGATATAATGGTAAAGAACCAAGAACAGATTTTATAAGAGTCAACCTCCCACCGATTGATAATGTTTTAAGTTTCCATCTAGATAAACGGGAAGATATCTTACAAATAACTTCATCCCATGTGTGTAATCTTTAGTTTTTTCTTTTCTTTTTCTTTTTCAGTATTCTACTTGCATTAGCTTGTTAGCTTGTGTCAAAGTATAGCTAATTAATATCATGAATTCAGAACCACACCGGCTAAAACACCAAAAAGCAACTTTTGTAAACTTTGTCATTGTTTCTCAAGTAAATTTCACTTGCACATCCACTCACTCGTTTATTGTTGTCTTGGTCCCTTGTGAAAAAGCTAGAAATCTCGATCGTGCACTATATTTTGTTAGAGGGGGCATATAAAAAAAGCACACTAATTTATACAAATGATGAAAATGGAAGGAAAAGGAATCAGAAATACAAATGATGATATAGATAAAGAAAAAAAGAAGGCATGTAAAAGATGTTGGGTTGGTGGCCATTTGGATGGAGATTATGAAATGATGGTAGCATAATATCATCATTAGTTTCACAAAGCATGCTGATCTTGTAACATTATTATTTATTATTTACTTCATTTTGTTATAAAGTTGTTTCCAAATTGAACCATATATAACGTTCTTCAAAAGTAAAATGATGATACTTCTACATCAGCATGCAAAATTTGAATTCAAATTACTAGTTACTACTATACCATTTTTCCTTTGAAAATAATGAAAATATGGAAATGGTTTTCTAAACCTTATTGTGTCTCTTTGTTGATGCCACGAATCAGTTTACTTACTCGCATTTAACTTCGCAACGACATTTTTGATTTTGTGCATGCATGCGAGCTTGAAGCATGTATGGATGGATGCATGCAAAATTGCAAATGCAAGTATGGTAAATTGATCTAATAACAGCTCTATATCAAAGAGAAACGATTTGCACATTTTGTTTTTGATGTACAAACAAAACATGATATAAATACGATACAACTATTTAATGCATGAATTGCAATGACATAATTAAGATCAAATATGTGTAAATCAGTTACGATAGCGAGTGGTTATGGTTACATGTCTTGATTATTGGGCTGGCTTTTCTGCATGTATTCTAACTTTTCTGCTCACAATTGGCAATCATGATAGTTCTAAAAAAAGTTAAAGTCAAGTTTGATGGAAATTAATAAATTATTTGGAAAACGATTATTATCCCTAACGAGTGGAGATACCCGCGCGTTGCTGCGATAATGCTGTGCTATTTTTTTTTTTTTTTCACACCTTAGAGCTCAGGGACTAAATTGCAAAAGACTACTATTGCTTCCACTGTGGCACTCTAAATGAATTTTGTTAATGGATTTTCCAAATCTTATCAAAAATGTATCTTCATGAAAATTTTTAATAATCAAAATATCATTTTTTTTTTATCAAATATTAAAAAAAAAAAAAAAAGTTGCTACAGTAGCACTGCTACAGTATGCTACAGTACATTTGCTACAGTCCTTAATATAAAATATATATTACTGTAGACACTAAAAAACACTGTAGCAGAGGAACAGTGCAGCACACGATAAATGTAATATACGAGGTGGATCACCCGCGCGTTGCCGCGGGATGTTTTGCCAAAAAAAAAAAAAAAAAAAAAAAAAAAAAAATTAACGGATGAACAGTAGAATGAACAGTACTTAACAACCGTTAGTTACTGTACATTCTACTGTTCATTGTGAGGGGGATCACTGTAGCTTGCTACTGTAGCAATTGCTACAGTAGCCTGATAAATGTTATATTTATAAATGTATAATAGTTAAATCTATTTTAGTTTCTGAAAGATAAAGTAAAAACATGATACTTATCGTTCTTGATCAGTTGCGCGTATTTAAATCACGATAGTATTCGAGCTAAAATACGATTAAGCTACAAAATTGATCTCATATTGTTACAAGGGCATCCAAACATTAGAAAACAAAGAACTACATTCTTCAATACTAAAGTCCAATCTTTTGAAATACGAGTTTGGGGCTTTGGGCCTAGGAACTTGTATGAGAAATCTCAAGTTCAATGCCTTTGCTAATGCATAATGCATAATGCTTTGGCCCCAAACTCAATCTTTTGAAATTTACGAAGAACTACACTTGTCACTAGGGCTGATCATCGGTCGAAGGACCGACCAAGACCGAGACCGAGACCGAATGTTTTCGGTCCGGTCCGGTTCTTCGGTCGGTCCGGTCCAAGAAGGCAAAATGGTCGGTTTTTAGACTGGACCGGACCGAGACCGAAATAAGGAAAAACTCGAGACAGAGACCGGACCGCTAGTCCTTCGGTCCAGTCGGTCGGTCCGTTTGATCAGCCCTACTTGTCACACTTCTTCTCATTTCCATGCCTTAGCTAATGCATTATGCATATATTAAACAATTGTAAAAAACTGAATCGATCACTTGTAAGTTGTAACTGAGTCAACTAATTCATAAGGCTAGATGTAATGGTATGAAGTCGACCGAGTCCCACCCCGGGACACAGTCCACCATCAGATGCGTCGCAGGAGGGAGAAATGAATGAATCGGTCGCATATATGACTGGCTTGAAAGGAAGAAAGGACGCGTGTTTGTGTGTTTGTGGTGTTTTTAATTATTTTTTGGGTATGTTTTTGGCGATGTTTTCGATTTCCTTGTTACACTAAGTTGGTCCGGAAGTAGTCCTGAAGAGAGAGAGCTGATATAGCAGTGGAGATATTCATCTCTTAGTAGTCACCATTACCACTAGTCTAAGCTGCTCAAGAGCGATTAACCATAAAATAATCAAAATCGACTAAACTTTTAGTCACGTCGTGTTCGAATATCAACATACTCGGCTAGTTAGCTCGCAAGTCCAATCAACCTACATCATTTTCATATGTTACGCTTTTCACTTTGGTGCATATTTACATAATTAAGACAACAACCAAAATCGAGTATCAAAATTGAAAGTATAAGTCATTATTAATCTTTATGATTTAATACTTCTAACAATCCAAATTCGAAAAGAAATGATTTGCAAACTCTTAATATTTTATTATTCACTGGTACACTCTTTTTTAAATTTCAATTAGTTGTACAAAATTAATACTATGCTTTATCTGCTTATATTGTGAGTCTTTCAATCAATAAATTGAGTGTGCAAATCACTTCTCAAACTCGAAAGTCTTAGACTTGAATGCATTTTTATCAAGTCACGCTCTAGTTGAAGCTCGACACAGACTCGAATTGTCTCAACTACTACCTGTATTCTAACTTCAAACGTGTAGTATAATGGTAGAGGTTTAGGACTTGGGTTTTCATTACAGAATTGAATTCAAAACCCTTAAACAACTTTGAGGCAACCTACAAATGCAAAGCTCAGCCGGATTTATAAAACAAGATTTTGTAAAAAAATAATAACATTTCTCAAAATGACCAGAGACTTTTATAAGCTTATAAGTGAGCTGTGTGGACATTGTCTTTCGTAAAAATCGTCTTTAACGTATGAGAGATCTCAAGTTCAATTTTCACTCACTGCATACACGTTACAACCCTTCTGTGCCAAGCCAATCATCTCAAAAAGTAGAGGGCAGATGGTTACCCGATTCATGTATGTGTGACGGTGAACACAAAGCTCGTAAATTAGTCGGCTAAAGAAATCAAAAATATAATTTAACAAAAAATGGAAAAGTGATTTGTAAATTGTAATCAAATCATGTTGGGTCATCACTCATCAATCAAACCATTAATAAAAAAACTGGCCCATTAATCCTCAATCATCTAAAAACAACTTGGCCCAATAACCAACCCGACCCGACCCGAATAAATCATCTTATTCTTTCTTGAACAGAAAGACAACACTCCATCTTCAAAACCCCAAATTTCCTCACAGAGATCCTCAAACACACACACAAAAACACCTAAACACACACTAAAGACACACACACAAACATCCTCACCATCCTAAACCAACCATGGGACAAGGAACACCAGGAGGCATGTCTAGGCAAGGCCAAAACCAAAACCAAAACCAAAAACCCGAGGAAAAAAAGGACAAGAAATTCGACCCCCCTCCTCCGCCCTCTCGGGTCGGGCGAAAGCAGCGAAAGCAACGCGGAGCCGAGACATCTTCACGCCTGCCCACAATAACCCCCCACACAAAATGCAAACTCAGGTTACTAAAATTAGAAAGGATCAAAGACTACTTGCTAATGGAGGAGGAATTCGTAGCGAACCAAGAGCGGTTGAAGCCGCAGGAGGAGAAGAGTGAGGAGGATAGGAGTAAAGTTGATGACTTGAGAGGGAGTCCAATGAGTGTGGGGAATTTGGAGGAGATGATTGATGAGAATCATGCCATTGTGTCGAGTTCCGTTGGGCCCGAGTATTATGTGGGCATTTTGAGCTTTGTTGATAAGGATCAGTTGGAGCCCGGGTGCGCCATTTTGATGCATAATAAGGTATAATTCTTGTTTTTTGTGTTGTTGTAGGATGTCATAAGTTAGTGTTTTATAGACATTATATGCGTGGCATTATGATTGGCAATAGAATTTTTCGTAGGACTATTGAAATATGTTTAGAAACATTAACGTAATTGTTCAAATACTTCTAACCGAGTTTTGGCCGAGGTTTGATCTTGTAGTTCGCCCCTTCCCTTGAGGTGCTTATGGTGTTTGGATTAGTTTACTTGGATGGGTTTTATTGAGGCGTGGAGAATTCCATAAGTTAATTATTAATGGCGTATGAGCTTTATCAAATTGAGCTTATAGCTTTATTTGAGCTTATTAGTTTTCTCATGTCCAATAAGAATAAGCTCTACTAATAAGCTAAACCAACCACTCCCTTACATAGCAAAAAAGGGGAATATGCAAAGCTTATTAGAGTTGGCTTTTTGCTATAGCCATAAGCTTAGCCAAACACCAGCTCAGGTTTCAATAGAAGCTTAGCCATAAGCGTAGTTTGAAACTTTATAATGGAACTTTTGTACTCATTCCAAAGTTGCATAGTCTTCATTTTGTAGAAGTTACTAGTATATGTATTCTTTAACTGCCCTGATTTTTTTATTTTATTTTATTTTATTTATTTATTTTTATTTTTTATTTTTTATTTTTTAAGAATTCTAGATATGTATATTTTCAGTATTTAGATAGTGGGAGCTTCTTATAGGCAGAGGTTATATGGTTTTGTTTTTGGAAGACTATTCACCATTGCAGTCTTAGTGAACGATGACACAGTTATTAATTTTTATCCAGGATCTCTATAACTGGCTTAACTAAACAGTAATACTAATACCTGAAGGAATGTGATTTTGCTGTTGGTATGTTGGTTCAATTTCTACTATCAAGTTTTATCTTTCATAGGTATAAGGTTTTTCTGATGTGCTCTACGAGACCATGATTGTGTTATTGCTTTTTAGTTGAGTGTGACAACTTTATGCTGAGGGGCTTGGAGAGTTGGAGTTGGTGATAAGATTTAGCATGTTTAGCTTGCTTAGAAGCTTTTTGAATCTTATTTGATCTGTTATTTTTTGGATTTATTCATCCATGGCTTAGTGTCTACGGTATACTGACATTCCATTAATCTTCTAGTTTTGATACGTTTGTGGTTTTCATGTATGATTATCCTTGAAAAATTTAACCCCGTCTCCTTTCCTCACAGTATACTTCCCATACTTGCAACTAGAATACTGAGCTTTAGGAACTTGTGATTTGTTCATTACAGTTTCTTGTTTTATTGTGAACTCGATTATGCTTCCCGGATTGTTAAGGTTTACACATCTCATCGAGCTTTAAACCCAATTGTAGTTTACTAGTTTTAGCTATATAAATGTGCTGATTATTATATTCTTTTAACATCCTTAGGTTCTTTCTGTCGTTGGGCTTCTTCAAGACGACGTCGACCCCATGGTGTCTGTGATGAAGGTCGAGAAGGCTCCTTTGGAATCTTATGCTGATATCGGTGGACTAGATGCCCAAATACAAGAAATCAAGGAGGCAGTAGAGCTCCCTTTGACACACCCTGAATTATACGAAGACATAGGTATCAAGCCTCCAAAGGGAGTCATACTGTATGGAGAGCCTGGAACTGGCAAGACATTGCTAGCAAAGGTGCGCATTTTAAACGTTTCTTGGTGGTATAATAAAAATTTTAATTTGTGAATGCCTTACTTTGTGAATATATGAATGATCTTTAATGAAGCTGAGCTTCTAGCAATACTCAAGATCTCATACATTCCTTCCTATTAGAAAAAGCAGAGGCATCTTTTGTATTTGAACCTTTTGTTTGTTATCCAGGCAGTGGCAAATTCCACATCAGCAACATTCTTACGTGTTGTTGGGAGTGAGTTGATTCAGAAGTATCTTGGTGATGGTCCTAAGTTGGTCAGGGAACTATTCAGAGTTGCCGATGATCTCTCACCATCTATTGTCTTCATTGATGAAATTGACGCTGTGGGTACAAAGAGGTATGATAATGGCTAGTTATGTCTTAGAAGATTTGTTATGTGAAAGAGGCCTAACTAGGATATTATATGCAGGTATGATGCCCACTCTGGTGGTGAACGTGAAATTCAGAGGACAATGTTGGAACTGTTGAATCAATTGGATGGTTTTGATTCAAGAGGTGATGTTAAAGTGATACTAGCAACTAATAAAATCGAAAGTCTTGATCCAGCATTGCTTCGACCTGGTCGTATAGATAGGAAGATAGAGTTCCCACTTCCTGACATCAAAACAAGGAGGCGTATATTCCAGGTACGGTGTCATGATATTGATATATGACAGCTCCGTTTTAGTCTAATTTTATAGAGTTGAATAACAGTTCTGTGATTGAAGTAACTCATCTAACAACAAGTGGTTTGAATTAATGTCACTAAAATAGCTAATGAAAATGCCACTAAACAGTAGGGAAATTCAGCACATTTAAAATTTATGTTTACTGTTTATCTTGCAATATGATTGACATAATCTCGTTTTCCATTGTGGATCATCTGCGTCAGCATTGATGCTGCCAGTGCTTTTGGCTGAGTATTAGGGATGTTTAAAGTGACATTTCTTCGTTCATCTCTGTTATAAATTTAAGAACTGTCCGCTTGTTTGTTAAAACCATTAATGGATGCTTAGAAAGTCGATCACTATGTAACTTCATGTTATGTTGAATCAGTAATTTGCTAACCATGTATGTATATACTCGGTGTGTGTGTGGTAGTATTCTTGCTTAACTCATCTATTGTTTCAGATACATACATCAAGAATGACCCTAGCTGATGATGTCAACTTGGAAGAGTTCGTTATGACCAAAGACGAATTCTCAGGGGCTGATATCAAGGCTATTTGTACTGAGGCTGGATTGCTTGCTTTAAGAGAACGCCGAATGAAGGTTAGTTATTTTATGTACTCTATAATTGTAAAGAGTTATTGCCTTCGCTTCATATTTCTGTAAGTTTCTTCCCCGACATACTGGAACAGATTGATCACGTATCTATATATTTTATGTTGAAACACAAGAATCTAATTAGGAATCTTCCAAACAAACATCAATTAATACTTTGAGATAACCAGTACTTAAATAATTAGCCTTCAATCCCACAGAAGCGCAACGTTACTCGTAACTACAAATTTTGTATTGGTCCATAAAGTTTCTTGATTTTGGCGTCTATTGTTAGTCATTTGATTAAATAGTCAAACAAGTTTATCTGAATACATATAGTTAGAGCTTGCAAGATGGACCGGTTGGGTAGGAGAACGGGTTCAGCCGTGCAGGCTGAGATGGGATGGGGGTATTGATCAGTGGGGGTTGAAACTGGCTGGTTCAGGTTGACTCACAAGAGCTTTGTTGCGCATTTTGAAAACTCTTTATGACTAGAAAAGCCAACTATCTCACTGACATTCAAATAAAACAGTTTAGAAGGTTGTATCATGTTTGTAGTAATTCATGCGACTTTTTAAACCGTTGAAGATAAACCATAACCAAAACCAACTTCTATATAAGTAAATAGGTCAAAATTGCCACCTTTATTTCTAAAATTGCAATCTTAGTGGGCATGGAAACTGCATTTCATTTATCTGTGAAACAAATCTTAGTTTTCAATCTCAATTGCCATGTCATCCCTGTTCTTGAAACACAGTAATAAACATTTTACTTTCATTTTCAGGTGACACATCCAGATTTCAAAAAGGCGAAAGATAAGGTTATGTTCAAGAAGAAGGAAGGCGTACCTGAAGGGCTCTATATGTGAAAATTCTTTTTATATGTGGATTTCATTTACAGTCAGTTTGGACACTTTGTTTTGCTACTGTAAGTGTTTGTTGCTCCCATGTTCTGGGAGTAGTCTAACTGTATTGTTATTCTGTCTATGGGTAGAAAAATTGCAATTACATCGTGTACTTACATGTTCATTTTACCCATATCACATGCTGATATCCTTACAAGTAATGCTACATCCCCTGAAAGAGCACATAGATAGAAGTCTAGACATGATAGTGGCCGTTTACAAAAATCTAAGGGTGCGTTTAGTTGGAGAAAAAATTCTCTTGTTTTCTATCTCTAGTTCTGTAAAAATTTGGAAGGGAAATTTATCTCCACAAAATACTTGAAAATATAGAAAATGCATTTAGTTGATGCTTGTATTTTTTATTTTGAAGAAGGGGAGGGAGGTTGTGGGTTACAAAGGAAAACAAGGAAAACAACTAAAATTTGTTTTGTAATTTTCCTTGTTAAGTTAGGAAATAGGAGATTTTGTGTTTTGCAAAACATTTAGTTGGAAAACGTTGATTTGAACGCGATCTCTGTTTTCCTTGTTTTCCACAAAACATTTTGTGGAAAATAAGGGTGTTTCCCCCCAACTAAACGCACCATAAACATTGCATGACAAAATGTAAGTGGATATAATATTTCGTTTCGGACCCTGGTTTTTAACCTTCCTATATGATATATACTGTAGTTGAAGTATTATGTATGCTTTGCAGCGACAGTTTACACTTTACAGTATATTCTTTACTCTGTATTTCACTTAAAAATACAATTTTTGGGTGTGGACTTGGATATGCCATTGATGTGTCCTGGTTTTTCGAATCTGATCTCCACCAATAATGCTTATCATATTCTTTATTTCAACTTTTCCTGCAATCTTAGAGGACAATATATCTTAGGAATAGTCTTCTCTGGTCCAGAATTTCAAGTTTTTGGCTACCATCATTTAGATCAAATAGAAGAGAATAACAAAAAGTAGTGGACCAAGTAGAAAGAGATGTTAACAACCAAAAGGGTGTTGTGGTAAAGCAAGAAGTAAATAAATCACGAGGTGATCGTTGTGAAAATATGCTAGATTATCGAGGTATCGTCTTAGCTACGTAATATCACTAATAGTAAACTTGAGAGAATGATTGTTTGCAAATCGATTAGAGTCGGGTATAAGATTACAGATGAAGATCAAGAAAAACCACTGAAACTGAATGGGAACAAAAATGGTAAAATGAACAACAGAACTAATTTGGTATTTTATAAGTGGGACAACTAAAAGAGATAATTGACAGTTCTCAAGTCTTGTAATAACTTCTAAAAAAAGTGGAGCACATGATAATATATCATCATTGTCATGAAAGTTGCACCAAAAAGATTCCACAATCAAGTGGAGCCTTTGACCCAACCAAGAAGAACATAGACAATAATTGCAACAACTACATGTTCACAAAACATGTTATAGATTACTTCAGATTTTGGTTCCCAAAAGTTTGTACCCATCAATATCAACTATAATACAGTAAAATGCTAAAAGGTTGAGAAGGGAAAAAAAAAAAAAAAATCAAAGGAATAGGAAGTAAAACCAAACCTAATTCCATCATGAATGATTGTTTTCTACTACTCTATACACTGCCCAAAAATTCGTAGCGTATAAGTCACGAATTCTACTATAAGATTGTTGGGAATTGAATTAGCGATACATATCTTGTAACGGTAAACATTATAGGAAGAACTAATAAAACTACATAACGCTATATCATCTTTATACAATTACACGTTACACATGAAGCCAGCGGGTAGTTGACTTGACAACCTTTAAATCCTCAAATCCCTTTACGCTACAAAATTTGGTCGGCTAATAAGCCTGTTTCGTGAACAATCTCCTGCTAATCAACCTGAAAATGCACAAAGATAATTGCTTATATGGTTATCCTCGGTATGCTTATAAATATGCACGGAAATACAAGGACCTCGGCTTACCATTTTGGTGATGACCAGGGTTAGTAGCATCTTTGCTACTGCCCGGTTTAGTTGCAGTTGGGGGAATGCCTCCTTGGTTCTGCAATGAAACCGCAACTATTGAGGTTTGATGGTAAAAAGTAATACAATAACTATTTTGCAAGTGAAAATAACTCTTGATGGGTTGACTTGCCAAAACTTTCATGTCTTTTTTTTAGAAACTTTATAATCAACTAATGAATTAGTTGCAATTACAAAGCTATACTATCAAAGGGTTAGTTAAATCTTAATGAATAAAGCAATCTAGGAGGTCTAACATTTTTTTTTACTAAGTTTCTAAATTTCAGTCATTTGATTCTTTAGAGATTGCATATAACCTGAATGCACCGATTTTGATATATACTAACCAGGTGGTAGACCAAGAAAATCATACGTGATAGCAAAGGCAGATTCAATGGTTAGTAATGATATGAATGTGGCTTTTATTCTGTAAAATGAATTCATATCTAATCATGTATGTTTTTAGGGTATCTTTAGAGTTAGTAAGAGATAAACATGCCTGTTGAAGCGGTAATTGTGTCTGATGGAGGCCAAGGTACTGTTGATATGGATCTGCAAAATTGGGAACTCGTGGTTGATTTTGATTTTGTAGTGTAAATGAACTCATCATTGGAGCTGACATATTAGCCGCTTGACCCGAAACAGCAACGGGTGACATGTTGAATCCTGGAACAGGAAACCGTTGACCAAGCTGAGCAGCGGCTGCTGCAGCAGATGCAGCTGGATTGGGCATTGATGGGCCTGGAAGAATGGCAGGATATGGAACCATGGGTCGATTCATTCCCATGTCCATGCCCATACCCATACCCATTCCCATCCCCATTGCCATTGGTGAAACATATTGTTGTGGGAACATCATAGGAACCATGCCGCATCCCATGGACATCATCTGCAAAAATCGATCATAAATGTCATTTCTAAAAACTCCGGTATATATAGAGTTGATTTGAATAACACTAATGTATCAAACCGTCTCACATCAAAACGATTAGCCCTATATATATTTATGAATTTATAGATAAAATGGCGTTTTCTATAGAAAAGATTAGAAGTGGTACGTGAAATTAGATAAAAAAACGTCATCCAAATATCCTGTTATGTCAAATAATAGGCAAATAAGTTACTTTTTACTCTTAAGATATACCGTATTGTTGTCATTTGTGTGAAACTCATTTAGTCGAAAATGATTATTTGACGCTTTTAATAATCGTACAATCACAACCAAAGATCGATTATTTGACCCCTACTTTATAATCCAATAATGAAAATAATACTCTATATGTATGTCAAACATTAAGAAACTGATTGTGCAACTTGCATTTGCAACTACAATATACTCCGATATGAGTTTCGCTCACTAAGTTGATTCAAAGGTTATTTGGTTAGTTTATTGCTTGAGGCGTCACAGTTAGTAGGTATAAAGAAACATTCAGAGATTTAAGGTTTATATACCTGAACTTGCATTTGAAGCGACTTCAAGTACTCAATTGCCTCATCCAACATTGAAGCTTTGTCGGACTACAAATAAATAAATTATAAGAATTGAGAAAACGTTTAAGCGTTACTAACCACGAACTCATAATTTCATTTGCAACTTAAAAAGAATGTTTATACTAAGGACCTTGTTGCAGCGAGGTATTAGTTCTTGCAAGGCCTTCATCTTTTCATTAATCCTATCTCGACGTCTCTAAACAATTTTAGAGTTGCAACATATTAGTGACCACCCAAAAGAGTATTACCACAAATGAAGTAAAATACAAACCCTCTCCGAGAGATTGTGGACTTCTGCAGCACGCGACCTCTTCGTAGAAGTTGATGCATGAGATTGTTTCTTGGCATCAGGATACTCACACTCAACGTCCTTCACATGAAATATACAAATCAAGAATTCCGAACTAATAACTAACCATCATGTTATATACTCCGTATTAAGCAACAAAGACAAACATATAATGTTTGAGAAGGTCACAAGAATTTGAAAAACACCAAATTTTCGCTAATCGTACAAAAAAATTTGCGTTAAAACTTAATAATGCTCTTCTCCCTCCTATTCGGTTATCCACGTAATCAACCTATAATGACTCTTTAAAACTTTAAGAAATACTTTATTAACTAACCAATCATTATATTTAAAGTAGATCCTCTAATGACTTTTTCTAATTAAATCAGTACGATCTAATCATCCTTTTGGCCACTAAAAGCTCATCCTTTTGGCCACTAAAAGCTCCATAAGTTCTGCTAGCATTATCCATGCTTTTTTGGTTCCGCGATTGATGATGATGCCTTTAGTTACAAGTAAATGTGTGTCCCTCATTCAATCATATGCCTTTTTCTTCATGTTTTCTTGTGACAACTAATGATGTTTCAACATTGCTTACATAGATTGATCAGTGTTACATAGTAAACTCACTCACAAAAGCAATTTGATTGATCAGTGTCAAAATTTGTATGTATGAACTATGAAGCATTAGAATGCTATCTTAAAAAGGCTTGCATTAGTACGAAAAGATTAAGTATGTTTGTGAAGTAACTACTCTACAACTTAAATCACTCTTAAGATATTGGTCAAATATGTACAAGTGCAAACCAACTTAAACTTCTATCTTACTTTCTTCAATTTCTCGAGTCTAGCTCAAGTTTAGCCAAACTAATTAGGCTTGTACTCATCTCGACTATTTTACACCCTAGTCATAAAATAGATATATAAACGAATGAGGTCTTTCTCGTTCTTGTTATCCGAAAAAGGCGAGTCACTAAGATGTATGTTGCCCAACCGAAGTTACCATATTCTTGACCATCCTCATATGTGTTCCTAGTTAGAAAATAGAAAGTAGGTTGGAAAAAGACACAAAATACCCACACCACTTGGGGCCACTAGACATTTTCTGAAACCACGAGTAGCTCAACCTTTTTCCTGTGTCCTAACTCATGACCACTACTTTTCTATAACAGATTTTTGTTTGTTTGTTTTAAGACTTGTTATTCAGTGTACACAAAACTTATCAAGTTAACTAGCTTGTTTGTCCGTACGTATGCAACTACACGTGCCAAGCTGGCCTATATATGAGTATATATATATATGACCTTCAGAACAAGTGTGATGTGGCAAATCTCACAAAGAAATATCGTATGCATTGGAACTTGCAAATTTGGCCATAGAGAACGTGAAAGTGTGATAGTTTTTGTTTGACATGTATGTTGTAGAAGTTTCTGTAACATTATACTAGGGGCAAAGCCGGTAAGGTGACTAACCTCCGTATGAGTGCATAGTCAGTAGGGTGACTTGCAAGTACAGGATTAGGATAAAATTTGACAAAATACATTTAAGAAAAAAAATACAATGTCAGGAACAAAAATTTTCATGATCATGGGCATTTAGAAAAGAAAAAACTCATGGTTTATTTACTTATTTTTTTTTGTTTAATAAAAAATAAGCACTACTTCGTAAAATCCACAAGTGTCACCTAAAACACACCCTAGTACCATCCTTAGTGACATGCTTGTGCTTCGCATTACTCGACCCACCCAAGTTATACTTATATCCATCGAATACATAACTCTACCTAAAAAATAATCTGTATTGTAATGAACATTCATTCCTAACGTTAAATTCAAGCTTCAAAAACAGACCATAGAATCATCCCTTTCAAGATTTTTTGGGACATTTGGCGACACATATTTTAACTTATAGACTTATAGTATCAAACAACATCACATAAAAAGTGATGATAGATATAAATTCTCTTGAATAAAGGTGGCATATCTTCATGATTTGCTATATATGGAACCTTGAAGATGTTTGGCCTTTATCTTCTTTATTATCACAATACGTTTATAGTAATTTAGTTAACAAATTCGTTAATACAGTTTCGTCAAAGATATATAATGAGTATATAATAGTAAAATACAAGTATACATGTACATGCATAGTCTTTGGCACAAGAAGATGCTTGTATCATTTAGAATTTGTCTAGAAGTGAGTGTAAAAGGCCCTCATTCAAGCACTACTACTAAACGACACATACAAGAAGCTTTAAATACGCGATATTTATGGACAAACTAAATCTAACTCAATATTTCCCTTATTTGTCTCGATTTTCTTCTTTTTCCAACACATATTCACTGTTACAAAATTTAAAAAATCGAGTCACGACAATAAAATTCGAAAATCAATGGTACAACCCTCTAGGAACGTAAGAATTTAATGGCTGCTAAAAGTGGTAAGTCATGTGTGCTCAAGTACTTAATTGGTAATTAACCTATATGCGATAATAAGACTAAACGTATATATATGCATGTTCATAAGCACATCTAGCTAGATTTAGAAAAATTTTGCGTACCTCACTATGACATTCGGTGTCTTCGGTGTCGCGACCCTTGCGCTTACGGTCATTAGTCGAAGGCGGTGGCATTTGAGTCGATGGCTCGATACTTCCACTTGCTCCTGACCCATCTGGCGATGACATCATGCTCGTATCACATGTCTCTAGTTCCCTACCCATAGATGACGTACCTACTAAACCTACACCACTAACGCTCTCACCGCCTACAGAAGTAGGCGGTTGTTTCTCTGACACACGTGAAGCTATAGATTCTGGTGCTTCTGTCACTGGCGCAGAAGGACCTGACTCTAGAGTTTTGGCTTTATTAGGCCTAGAAAAATGCAAAAAGTTAGGATACTTCGGTTGTTGTCTAGGTTGTATGTCCACATGGTTGCGCCGTATTGGCGCAACTGGTGGACGAGGAGAAGGGATCACAACCGAAGGAGGAGGCGGCGGTGGTAAAGTAGTAGGCGCCATAGGCGTTGTAGTAACTGGATTTGGTGGTGGTGTTGGAAACAAAAGATCATTGTTGTACAAATATCCTTCTAACGAATTTTCGTTAGCAGGATATTCTACGGGGTAATGAAGCCAAGAGGACATCTCGTCCTCTTGCATGAACAAGTCTGATGGTCCGGTCTGTTGTTGTTCTATAGACCGGACCACAAGCCTTGTTTCTGACCTTGCTTCTGGCTTCTTATTCACACTAGATCTTTGGTTTTGGCTTTGCATAACAACTTGACCATTATGCCATAGTAACTCCATGATATCTTCATCTCCTCCCCTACAAGATGAAAAAAATATTGTTGGATCACT
Source organism: Artemisia argyi (assembly GCA_030686995.1). NCBI lineage: Eukaryota > Viridiplantae > Streptophyta > Magnoliopsida > Asterales > Asteraceae > Artemisia > Artemisia argyi. Next base: position 57,636,917 of record CM060708.1, on the reverse strand, counting down.
AATAAAAATATAATCACCTAACTTTGAAAGCACTTTACATTGTTGATTTCTTATGCATATCCGGAATCAAGCAATCTTCCTCGGTTTCGAATTCCGGAACAATATGATTCATCATATATCACCACTCAAAATAGCATATAAACTGAAAATTTCAATATAGCTCAATTAAATGATGCAAATATGTTGATGTTGTTCTTGGAGTGTAGCAAACCTCTATTAATTTGAACATGAATTGTGAGGTAATTTATTTATAGATGATTAATGATTCAGAGAGAGTTTTGGGTATGAGTTTGATTTGAATGTCAGTATGTAGCTCAAGTCGAACCAAGATGATAAGGTGTCTTTAATTCTTTTTCTTATTATTTATATATTATTTTTGTATTGACCTTTTGAGTGTGAAATGTATACAACTACGTATACAAGTTGCTTTAAACGGGTTGTAAGATTTCTATTTTTATATGGCGGTTAGCAAATACCAATAAATAGATATATAGACATCCACTACTAGAAACAGCTGTCGACACGCGTTTTGTCGCTAAAAATGTTAAAAGTCGTCGCTAAAAGCTTTAGCAACAACATGTCGGTCTCTAACCAGTCATGACTAAAAGGCTGTTATCAGAAGTTTGGTCATTGGATGACCCTTTAGCGTACAAAAGTAGTTTATTTTGTAGTGACATTTGTTTAGTCGGTTGACAAAGTAGTTTTTCTTGTAGTGACATTTGTTTGGTTAACAATGAAATGTTTATAAATTGTGTCACTAACAAAACAAACGTTTATCTAAGACTGAGGAAGTAAAATTTTACGGCATAAGCAATATATGACATCCCCTTCTCTTGTTACGTACAAAAGGTTATACATTTTTTTTAACTGCAAAATATATGAGAAACAAAGCTTTAGCAAGAAGCTAGAGACAATTATAAAGGAGAATTAATCCAATCAGACAAATTACAGTTTTTAACACCTTTAAACTTTAACCATGATAAAGAAGCTATTTGGATATTATCGATAATGTCACTATGCCTCATGATTTGAGAGTTAAATGTAACATTATTTTGATAATGCCAAAAAAAACCAAAGGGAAGTAGCAATAACAACAAATAATTTATCTTTTCTGTCGTTAGAGACGTGCCAGTTATCTAGCCAGACAGTCAATCTATATTAGAGCATAAACGCGGTAAACCAACATCACACCAAATTCAAACTTGACGCCAAACATTAGCAGCTGTTTCACATGCATAAAAGATATGATCGAAAGACTCAACACCTGTGTTGCAAACCGGGCAAACAATCGACAGGATTTCCAGACCACGAGACAAGAGATTTACACGGTGAGGGAGTCTATCTAAGACTAAACGCCAAACGAAAATGTTTACCTTTCGAGGCATAATGTGTAACGAGTTTCTTAGTAAAATGACATTTCAATTGAAAAGCAATTACTACCAAAAGATTTAAATATTTAAGGTGATGGATAACATTCTCTTCACTTAAAGAAATTCTAAACAAAATTTGACACAACAAAAGTTGTACTTGTATTACTCTTTCCATTTTAAAATTATTGTCTTCCTTTTTATTAATTATAAGGTGTTCTAAAATGATTGTCCTATATGTATATTTTCTCAACCAATCAAAAGTCTTTGAAAAAAAATCAGACATGAAATCTTATTGGTCCCAATTTTCGCTTAAAGTATATATATATATATATATATATATATATATATATATATATATATATATATATATATATATATATATATATATATATATATATATATCAGGATAATAATTTTGAAATGCAAGGAGAATTAGGTTTTGTTGAAAATTTTAAGACATCTATATCATCTATACTACATATAAAGCATGAATGACCCTCTCTTCAAAATTTTAAGACTTACAAGAAATTAAGCATACTTTACAATACTTTAATGCACTCAATTTCAGAATTACAACAAAGTAAGCATATTGTACAACAAAATAAAGCGTGGTGTCATTTTAAGACCAAAATTCTATCAAACAACATTAATGCTATTAAAAACACCATTTCACCAAAAATTACAACCATTTAAGCACAATGTACAATAGATGCAACCAATTTTCAGATTTACAACAAAATAAGCATAATGTGCAACAAAATAAGCATGATGTAATTTATAGACTTACAACATTAATGCTATTGAAGTGGTCAATGTTATTAATGACTATAATGACTACTACTTACAAGAAAAGAAACATAGTGTACAACACTTTAATGCATATAATTTTCAGATGAACAAGACAAGAAGCATAGTGTACAACAAAATACCATATTAATGCTATCGAATGTAGTCAATTATTTAATTGGTCAATAAATATAATTAATACAGTTATTAAAGCACCCCTTACATAAGAAATACAAATTATCAAGCATATTGTACAACCAAATTAAACACAATTCCTGCATTAAATTTCACAACTACAAATAATAAAGCACATTATACAAATATTCAAGCCCGAACGGGCAACGGGCCAAATGGGCTTGAGCCCGAAAGGGCGCGGACCAAACGGGCTCGAGCCCGAACAGGCACGGGCCAACGGGTTCGAGCCCGAAACGGGCACGGGCTAAACGAAATTCTTCATATATGCGTAAATTTATTGTCAAAAAAACATAATAAACTAAAATACATTATTCATAAAAAAAAAATTATTTCAGAATACCCGCCGCTTTAACGCGCGGGTACCCTCCTAATAATACATATAGTTTCTGAAATGTTGAGGGTTAGGTAAAACTTAGTTAACCGTAAAATACTGTAACTAGAAAAACTTAGAGTATACATTGCTTGAAGTTAAAGTCAAGTAAACTTGGCTAGGAAGTCGATTAGGAGAAGGATTATAACCCTCATCTATGTCGACTGATCAGAGAAATCAACTAGGCCGAACTAGGACCTGGTTTTGCTACATATGTCCCAGGCATTTCTTTTTCATACTTTTTCTTTTTGTAATAATTAAACTGTAAACAAGAGGGTAGAATGTCAAGATGAAGGAGCATTAAGCGGTTGTTAAAATGGTTAGATCGATATACATCATTATCATATATTGTCTTAACTCTTGTATTATTCAAACGTTGGGTGGTGAATGTTTTCACGAAGTTATGAAAAATAAGCTATTAGAGCTCGAATCTTTCTTGAGCCATCACATTGTGTTCAGACTTGAAAATAATAGAAATCTGATATGTTCACGAGTAGTTTAACATTATGATCTATGTTGACATGAACCAGATATGCTCGATGTATACTAGAACTACCTTTTTTATGTCATCTTATTAAACCCACATAACGATGTGTATGCAATTATTTTCTTACTTTTAGTGACAAAAATGATGTCACAAACATAGTGACTACCATTGTCCTATCACATTAGTTGAACCAACTTTATGTCGGGTCTATATTAGTGACGGACGTAGAAAATGACCAACTAAGCAAAGTTGTGTATTGCATATTTGCATATCTCGTATTCCGGATATGCGAGTTGGCATATTACAATGACATATCCTATTTATTACAGCTTGATTTAATTCGAAGAAAAATGCGTGGGTTAGTTTCAATGGATGATGATGGAATTCAATACCATGAGTCTATGACAACTCATTGCTATTTATTTAAACTTTGAACTAAATATAGAAATGGAAATAAATAGCAATGAGACATGAAGAATAGTGGGGAAGGAAAAAGACGAAAAATGATTGTGATGGCATTAATTCGTAAATTGATGTTTCTCTGTGTATTGATTTTCTCAACACAACATGTTTGCTTCCTTACGCACTTTTTCAACACAAATGATATCTTTGGAGCGGCGTTTCGTGTAGTAAGCTTTCCTTAGACTTGTGTGACAAAAAATGTAGATTAGAAGTACCATATAGTGAAACTATAGTTAATTATCTCTATTACATTTAAAGAAAAAATGATTTTTCTTTGCTCTTGCTTAAAACTCTCAAAATTAAAAAAGTCCAATTATCAATGTTTTTAAGATTTTGATCTTACTTAAAATTGTTTTGGTTTTTGCAAGATCGAAATGGTAATATCGGATAAAGATCATACTATAATATCTTTTTTTTATAGTCTATCTAACGTTATTTAAATCTACAAATTATTATATATCATTAGTACAAAACTATATGGAGACGCTTTATTTTAGATACTACGGAGTATTATTTTGGTGCTTACCAAGGTACAAATTTCCACAATCTATCTAGTTTGACCTAATGGTAAAGATTAACCTAAGATTCAATAAATAAACAGAAATAGACTTTTTTTTTTCACATTTTTTCTTCGCTTTCATTCGTTTTCGTCTATTTTCATACGTTTCGTCCGTTTTCACACGTTTTCGTTCATTTTCTTACGTTTTCGCCAGTTTACATCTATTTTCATACGTTTTCGTCTGTTTTCTTACGTTTACGTTCGTTTCGTCGGTTTTCTACGTTTTCGCCCGTTTTCTTATGTTTTCGTTTTCATATGTTTTCGTCCGTTTTTTTTTTCATTTTCGTCCATTTTCATACGTTTTCGTCCATTTTTAGACGTGTTTTTACGTTTTCATATGTTTTCGTCTGTTTTCTTACGCTTTCGTCCGTTTTCATAGTATAAAGAAAAAGCTGATATGCTGCCTTGATCTTTCTTTGTCTCGAACCCCATACCCCTATAATAATGGTAGAGTAAGGGGTGGCCCCAAAGCAGAATTTTCATACGTTTTCGTTCATTTTTTACGTTTTCAAACATTTTCGTCCGTTTTCATCCGATTTCTTTCGTTTTTGTTCATTCTTCATACATTTTCGCCCATTTGCATACGTGTTTTTATGCTTTCATACGCTTTCATCGGTTTTCACACATATTTGTCCATTTTCTTACGTTTTCATCCGTTTTCGTTCATTTTTAAATGTTTTTGATCATTTTCAAATATTTTTATACGTTTCTAAGTGATATTCAGAATATCACAAGTGATATTCCAAATATCACAGTGATATTCTGAATATCACAAATGATATTCTGAATATCACAATTGATATTCTGTGATATTCAGAATATCACAAGTGATTTTCTGAATATCACAAGTGATTTTCAACGGATGTTTTGTAACATGAAAATCACAAGTGATATTCAGAATATCACAGGTGATAGATATTCAAAAAATCACAAGTGATATTCACAATATCAAAAGTGATATTTAGAAAATCACAAGTGATATTCTGAATATAACTGAATATCACTTGTGATATTCTGAATATCACTTGTGATATTCTGAATATCACTTATGATATTCAGAAACATATGAAAATGGAAGAAAATGTAAGAAAACGGACGCAAACATAAGAAACGGATCAATACTTATGTAAACGGATAAAAAGGTATGAAAGCTTAAAAACACGTCTGAAAATAGACGAGAACATATGAAAAATGGACAAAAGCGAAAGAAAATGGGAGAAAACGTATGAAAAGAAACGAAAACGTATGAAAGAATAAAAACACGTCTGAAACGGACGAAAACGTATGAAAACGAACAAAAACGTAAGAAAACGGATGAAAACGTATAAAAATGAACGAAAACGTAAGAAAACAGGCGAAAATGTATGAAACGAACGTAAACGATCAAAAACGTAAGAAGACGGACGAAAACGTATGAAAACGGATAAAACATATGAAAACAGACGAAAACGTATGAAAGTAAAGCAAAAAAAAACGTGAATCTTAAAAAAAACATGAATCAAAAAAAAAATATAAAAAATAATAAAACGTGAACTAAAAAAAGTCAAAAAATGTGAATAAATAAGAAAGATAAAAGACAAAGACAAAAAAATAAAATAAAAAAAATAAATAAATAGACTTAGGTTTACATATTAAATTTTAGGTTAATCTCCACCATTAGATCAAACTAAATGAATGGTGGGGATTTGTCCTTTGGTAAGCATTGGTAAGTACAAAAATAAAAGTAAGCATTTGAACTTTTCTCAAAGTATATGAATTTTTCATGGAAATGTTGTTTTAAATTATGAATATGAAAGTTTTTAGAAGATTAATATGTTATTTTTTAAATTCTATAAAACATAATCCATAACTTTGTATATTTTAGTTTGTGGTACGAGAAAAGTACAATCGGATGAGATTAGATCTTAAGATCCTATAGTCAAAATCGAGATCTTATAAAATTTTAAGCTTGCTAAGATCTTACGTTGGATCCCGGCCATATCGTTTTTGCTTTGTAGTATCGTAAAATCGTAAGATCCTAAAATCCTAAGACCAGGTTTGGAATATAGGGGTCATTGGAAAAAGGTCTTTGCTGAAAAGATTTTGTGCCAGAAAAATAGTTCGCTGGAAAAATGGGTCGTTAGAAAAACAGGTTGTCGAAAAATCAGTTTGAAGAAGAAGGTGACATGCTCACTTGTTAATCGTCTAAAATTGACTTGTTAATTGTCTAAAATTGCAACACCTTAAATTGAAATTTTGTATAAGTTAGAGTATTGTTTTATTCGATTTGCTCATCCTTAATATACACAACAAGATTATCCGAGGCAAATGCAATATTCATCTTCATTCAATCAAGTCATACCAATTTCATTAATGACATACATATTCAAATACGATGGAGATGGGAGACAATGCATCGGCCCCTTTTATGTACCTCATTCGAGGTTCAAAGGGCATCATAATATCTAAGCAAATAATGTTAAAAAATAAAATAAAATAAAATAAAATAAAATAAAAAAAAAAAAAAAAAATCATAAAGAATGAGCATAACACTTTAACACTTGAGGGCCACAATTTTATCATTTTATGGGTGGTTTTTTTCTATGAAAATTTCATGGGTCCTGACTCAATTACCGAATGAGTGGTGGTGCAGTGTAGGAACATTACATATGGTCATCTTTTATCTTATATATTATCAATTTATCACCAATCATTGATTTGTATCATTTTACTTATTTTATACGTAGTACTTATAAATTGGTTACCAACTGATGTTTCATTGTCATATCGACAATACTGAGAATTACGTGTTCACAAGAAAAAGACTAGTGTTAGCTTCGATCATGTACAAATAATTACCAAATGATTCGATCGTTGAGGTGGCACGTACATCTACCAAATTTTTATAAATATCATAAGCGGCTTGCAAGTTCTATATAGTAGTCTAGTTTTACCATAAAAATTTAATAGATAATTTTATTATTACATATAGTTAAAGAGAAGGGACATATCAAACAAAATGACAAATATACGTGATAAGTGTAAAAAGACTTTAGAAACATAAAAACTTTTAGAAAAATTCTGAAATTTTCTCAAAGCTAGACTAAGGATGTTGGTGAAAAAAAAGTTGTGAAAAAAGTTTATTTAATTTTTAGCTTTTATACATTTTTAATGCAAAAAATAAAATTTTTGTAACAATTTGCATTTTCAGGTTAATTACTTTTCCCAGCAGGTCACCCAAGCCTGTACTACTCTCGCATGAGCACGCTTAACCGTATGGGCGATTAACCGTTAGACCACAAAACGCGTTTCTAAGACGATTTGAGTTTTCAACTTATTAGAAAAAGTCAACATATTTTTTCCCTCCTCCATTGACCAAAAATCATCCCTTGATGTTATACATCATTTCGTGATTTCTAGGCTTACGGTTTGATGTCTAAAAGACATTTAATACCAACCGACACTAGACTGAGCCCAGTCTAGACATTATAAGTCATTTTAAATCATTTTTATCACATTAGAAAAGTAACATTTTACTTTTCTCAATTTTACGCAATATTCGTACGTTTTACGTATTACGCGTTTTAGACCGTGTTTCCAGTTTTTAGCAGGGTTTTACCACCCAAATGGAACCTACCACTCATTTTATATTTTATTATGGAACATATGGATATGTTTATCAATACTTTCAAGTTCCATAATTTTACGACACCCGGTTTTACGTTTTGAGGCTTAATCATTTACGATTGGCATTTCCCGGAGTCAAAACTCATCCAATACTTGGATAATATCATCACAAGCCAACTCATCCCCTCCTTATCCATGTGAACCGACTTAGGGGGGGGGGGGGGAGTCACCCCTTGTGTGGCTTAATCTCATGCTTTGTGATCTAGGATCATTACAAGTGTTCACCTTGCTCTCCAAGGTTGGACTAGTCAACATTAGTAACCTCCTCAAGGCTATATAAAGCCCCTCCCCCTCCCCTTTTGCCGTGGATATCACACACACAAACACTCTTATCTTTGCTTGATTTCCTTCTAAATTTCTAGCAAGATTCAAGTGCTTCTTCAAGGTGGAAACCCTAGTTGATCTTAGGTTATCAAAACACTTCCATAACCTCATGAACTTTGGTGATTTCTCTTGAGTTTAAATCCACTCAATTCACCTCAACTTTCATTACATCTCTTTCAAGAATACCAAGGGTAGAAAGATTGCATGAGGTGAAAAGGGTTGAAGCAAGTCTATCAAAGTCCATTTCCTTACATGTTAACTTCCTTTCATCTTTGAAAGCCAAAAGTTGTAAGCCAAACCCTAACATGATTCTTGTTAAATAATCATATTCATGTTATTTACATATTATTTGTGCTATATTATGTCTTGTATTCATGTCCATGATGTATAAAAGTGAGTAAAACAAGTTATTGTACATGATTGATAAGACAAGTTACTATAACAAGCAAACTAGTGACTTTCTTGGTAAGACCTGATCAAAATGGTAAAAATATGATATTTGATCATTACATATTACAGTAGAGGACTTAACAAGGAAACCATAGCAATTTGAACCACCCAAAACGAGTATACGAGTCAAAAGTTACGCCCATTTGAAGTTACCAAAGATTTCCGGCAAAACTGCCTAAATAGCATTCTGATCAAATTTGGGTTTTGAAAGTCCCACTTCTGCTCCGATTCATCAAAAAGTTAAAACACAAAAGTTGTCCGGAACGACGTTTTCGTTCAGGATTAAAGAAGCTCGAGCCCTGAAAACGCTTTCCGAGTGATAAATTCTTCAAATTCTTAAACAGCCCATTTTTAGGCGAAAGTCACTAGATTATGGTTATACTTTGAAAGGAACAAGAGGTCTTACGACCTATAATCAAGACCACCACCATGGCTAGAGCCAAGGTTGTGTCTCATGACCTTGGAACAATGACCAAAGGTCATGGCTAGGCCATGACGAAATGACCATACAAGCTTACCAAGGTAAATACATGAACTAGAGAAGTTGGCGATAACTTGAACATACAATTTGGATCTACTTCATCTAAAGGAACCATGAGATATTACAAAGAGAAAATGGTCATACAAGACTTATGAAACTACCCCTAATAACAATCTTCATGTACAAATAAACTTTCCTAAGTTTATTCAAGTATCGGACATGTAACTTTTCGGATCAAAACTTATATCTATATATTTCATCAACTACTACAATAGTAGGGAGCCTCATGTGAGGAGTTCATTATGTAAGCCGTCGAGTTGAGTTGTGGATTTACGAGTTAAAGTGTCCTGGCTCCTCGAACGCTTACTAACATGACTTCTGAATTATGTCGGCCCGAACGGTAGTAAACGATATACAAAACATACATGTTTCATGAATCTTTTCTTTCAACGACTTACATTATACATCATACCACATCACGGACTAGATGCAAGATATATATATATATATATATATATATTGGCGTGTTTATGTTTCCTTAGACATTATTCCAAACCTAAGTTGCAACGATTATTCTAGGTTGCTCGTAGAAGTTCTTACGGCATATCCATCATTCTCATTATACATCATCCAACTCAAGGTGAGTTCATAGCCCCACTTTACATTACTTCAATGTTTTACAAACCCTTGGGGGGAATACATGCTATTATTTTTCTACTCGAACACAATGCTTTCTATTGTATGCTATTCGACTATGTTTTATTATCACTAAGTAACATACTTGCCAAACCAAGATCCCTTATTATGAACCATTTAATCACTTGCGAGGGTTACTTGCAAGTGAGCGCGAATATTGTGAATAGGCCTATTGGGATTGACGAATCCCATTTGTTTTGACTAAGTTCAAACAAATGCATTAATATTTGAGACATTAGGTATGACGGCAAAGTACCTACCGGGATAAATTTGCCGATCGATATTGGTACACGTTAACGTTTTGGTGTCATAAGCTTAGTGTATAATACATTTCATGGGCGTATAATAACGTAGCCTACCTGTTTTGTTTCCAAACATTGGTGTGAGTTTATAGCTCACACTACGATTATTGTGTTCAAACGATTTAACTACAAACACTACGATTATTGTGTTCAAACATTAAACAAACTCTATGAATATCACTCAACCTTTGTGTTGACCTCTCAAGCATGTATTTCAGGTTCATGACGATCAAGGATGGCACGGAAGGGCACGAATACTCAAGAGGGCTATAAATTTTATTATCATTCAAAACTCATTTCATGTAAATTGTAAACATGGAACCATTTGGGACCTCATTTTGTAATCTCTGATATTTATATAATTTGAATGATAAATCTTTTAAAACGACTCAATTGGAGTTCGTTTTCTATTATTGTGACTATTGTGCCGTCGAGTAACACCCAGTTCGAATTCCGCTGCAACCATGAATTGGGGGTGTTACAGATTGGTACCAGAGCCATGGTTATAGAGAAACGGGTCTAATTGAGACCTAAACTATAACTACAACTACAAGCAAAACCATTTTTATAGCCTTCCGCTCTCCGTGTCTTCCATCCTCCAGACGATTATGGACTTAGTAAGCATGTTATGCTACACAAACATATTAGTATATTTATATATATACCCCTTTTGAGCATTTCCCCGTAGATATTTTATGCTACACAAACAAAATTGCATATTAATATATGTACCCTAAACATAATTGAGCATTTCCCCGTAAGCATTTTATGCTACATGAACACATATAAGTATATTGATATATACACACTAAGCATTTTATGCTACATGAACACATATAAGTATATTGATATATACACACTAAGCATTTTATGCTACATGAACACATATAAGTATATTGATATATACACACTAAGCATTTTATGCTACATGAACACATATAAGTATATTGATATATACACACTAAGCATTTTATGCTACATGAACACATATAAGTATATTGATATATACACACCAGGCATTTTATGCTACATGAACACATATAAGTATATTGATATATAAACTCGGTTTATTTTCAATCATTTATCTAAACAATGGACTAAACATATCTGTGTATGCCTATTCTAAGGCATTTCGGCACAGCCACACTCTCCCAATCATGTTCCTACTCCAACATTATATGTCCAAGACATTGTAACTGATTGCAATGGTCTCATTCATTTTCCAAGACATTGTGAGATACAATGGTCTCATTCATTTTTCAAGACATTGTGAGATACAATGGTCTCATTCATTTTCCAAGACATTGTATGATTCAATAGTCTCATTCATTTTTCAAGACATTGTGAGATACAATGGCCTCATTCATTTTCCAAGACATTGTGAGATACAATGGTCTCATTCATTTTCCAAGACATTGTATGATACAATGGTCTTAATCATTTCTCAAATGTTTTGAGTCACACAATGACCTAACCTACTTCCCAGACATTGTGAATTGCACAATGGTCTAACCTACTTCCGAGACATTGTGTTTTGTGCAAATGGTCTCTAGAATTATTCCATCACATCATCAATATCATTTCTTATGATATCAAAAACCCGTCACAATCTATCGATTTCAAAACAAGAAATATGAGATTTCTAAAGGACAAACTAATCCATCATCGACAAAAGCTGAACTTTCTTTACATTCATCAAAGTTTTCTTATGAAACCTTCATTATTAAAAGTTCGTGATCCTGGCCAAGTATGTTCTATTTTAGAACTACTTAAAACTTCCTTTCCATACGTATCTACCCTTACTACCTTCTATGCAATGGAATATGAAAACATACGTTACAAGTCTTGTATGGACGGGACTTGCAACTTAAGGGTTTGACATCGCCTTTGTTTAGTAGACAGTTTCCCGAAAGCAACGGACATATCAAAAGTATACCTAGTTTAGGTATTTGAAAATTTTATCGAACCTTGGCTAAATATAGACTAGTCACCTATATTTAACCTAGGGACAGTGGAATATAGTCTGACTAACTATATTCGACTTAGAATTTTCAAATACTGAGAATAGTTGTACTAGGGTTATGTTTAGATTGATTTCCTACATGAACACGATAAACCACCAGAATACATTAAAACAATCTAGAGACACGATAGTGCCTTACCACTCAGCGAAATCTTAACACTTTATTTGTACTACCTAACTTCATTCTTGAAAGTTTTCATTTATGAGATAATCCGAACTACTATCTGGGATAGTCATCAATTATTCTCTTCATCCTGTAGAAGTACTATCCTGTTTAGGTCCTAAGGATACCATTCTATCATAAACCTTTAAAATCTCTTAAGATTTTTAAAGCAAACTCAACATCTATACCTAAGAGTATTAATGTTAAGCATACACTACACACTTTTGTTCATCAACATATCACATCATTATCTTCACAACCGTTACAAACACAAGCTCATTAACAGATCTTGATGCACTTTTAAAGCTCAAATCATCCTTAGTTACACCACAAGCACCCTCGTCAGCTTTACAAGATTGAATATTTATCTTGTACTTTTGGAACACCAGTATCATCTCGTAATACACTACCTTGTAACTCACCGGCTAAGTATGAATGTTGTGTCAGGAATTCTTGAGTAGGATGATTTATAATGTCCTTATTTGAATGGATTGGGATGCCTTTTCATTTAAATAAAGAAATTGTAAATCATCGAACCATACGTTTATATTCCTTTAGTTACATTGTTTGGGATGCCTCTCTATGTAAATAAAGAATTATAAACAAGTGGGCTTAATTATATCCGAAATAACATAAGTATGAAGTCAATAAACACTAGATACAACAACAGATTACCTACTAGGCTATGATTGCAACGACTATCCCAATTTCCATTAGTACGAGGTTTACATTTTGGTTTTCATAATGATAGTGCAATAACAAACAAACTCATTGCGAGGCCATATGCATGTGCAGTCGTACCAAACTCATTACGGGGCCATGTAACTATACGCATGCGCAGTCGTACCAAATTCATTGCGAAGCCATGTAGCCATATGCATGGGCAGCCGTACAATTCAAACAGGTCTTGGTCCAACCACATGTTCAACGTTTATTCCATGATTCGATTCTTATATCAATTGCTATTGATACTTGATAACTATATCAAGTTCTATTTGATATTCAACTACTATATCAATTCCTATTAATATTCGACTGCTATATCAATTTTCTTTGATATTCGACTATTATATGGATCTCTACTGATATTCAACCATGTTATCAATCTCTATTGACACACCATATTCTGAGACAAATCAAACTACATCACTAGTAATTCCAGACTTTGGTCCTCATAAGAAACCACACATCTTTATCAACACCACTCCAACATATGACACACAAAGAACTTCGGGACGAAGTTCCCCGTAAGGGGTAGAGACTGTAACAATTCGCATTTTCAGGTTAATTACTTTTCCCAGCAGGTCACCCAAGCCTGTACTACTCTCGCATGAGCACGCTTAACCGTATGGGCGATTAACCGTTAGACCACAAAACGCGTTTCTAAGACGATTTGAGTTTTCAACTTATTAGAAAAAGTCAACATATTTTTTCCCTCCTCCATTGACCAAAAATCATCCCTTGATGTTATAAGTCATTTCGTGATTTTTAGGCTTACGGTTTGATATCTAAAAGATATTTAATACCAACCGACACTAGACTGAGCCCAGTCTAGACATTATAAGTCATTTTAAATCATTTTTATCACATTAGAAAAGTAACATTTTACTTTTCTCAATTTTACGCAATATTCGTACGTTTTACGTATTACGCGTTTTAGACCGTGTTTCCAGTTTTTAGCAGGGTTTTACCACCCAAATGGAACCTACCACTCATTTTATATTTTATTATGGAACATATGGATATGTTTATCAATACTTTCAAGTTCCATAATTTTACGACACCCGGTTTTACGTTTTGAGGCTTAATCATTTACGATTGGCATTTCCCGGAGTCAAAACTCATCCAATACTTGGATAATATCATCACAAGCCAACTCATCCCCTCCTTATCCATGTGAACCGACTTAGGGGGGGGGGGAGTCACCCCTTGTGTGGCTTAATCTCATGCTTTGTGATCTAGGATCATTACAAGTGTTCACCTTGCTCTCCAAGGTTGGACTAGTCAACATTAGTAACCTCCTCAAGGCTATATAAAGCCCCTCCCCCTCCCCTTTTGCCATGGATATCACACACACAAACACTCTTATCTTTGCTTGATTTCCTTCTAAATTTCTAGCAAGATTCAAGTGCTTCTTCAAGGTGGAAACCCTAGTTGATCTTAGGTTATCAAAACACTTCCATAACCTCATGAACTTTGGTGATTTCTCTTGAGTTTAAATCCACTCAATTCACCTCAACTTTCATTACATCTCTTTCAAGAATACCAAGGGTAGAAAGATTGCATGAGGTGAAAAGGGTTGAAGCAAGTCTATCAAAGTCCATTTCCTTACATGTTAACTTCCTTTCATCTTTGAAAGCCAAAAGTTGTAAGCCAAACCCTAACATGATTCTTGTTAAATAATCATATTCATGTTATTTACATATTATTTGTGCTATAGTATGTCTTGTATTCATGTCCATGATGTATAAAAGTGAGTAAAACAAGTTATTGTACATGATTGATAAGACAAGTTACTATAACAAGCAAACTAGTGACTTTCTTGGTAAGACCTGATCAAAATGGTAAAAATATGATATTTGATCATTACATATTACAGTAGAGGACTTAACAAGGAAACCATAGCAATTTGAACCACCCAAAACGAGTATACGAGTCAAAAGTTACGCCCATTTGAAGTTACCAAAGATTTCCGGCAAAACTGCCTAAATAGCATTCTGATCAAATTTGGGTTTTGAAAGTCCCACTTCTGCTCCGATTCATCAAAAAGTTAAAACACAAAAGTTGTCCGGAACGACGTTTTCGTTCAGGATTAAAGAAGCTCGAGCCCTGAAAACGCTTTCCGAGTGATAAATTCTTCAAATTCTTAAACAGCCCATTTTTAGGCGAAAGTCACTAGATTATGGTTATACTTTGAAAGGAACAAGAGGTCTTACGACCTATAATCAAGACCACCACCATGGCTAGAGCCAAGGTTGTGTCTCATGACCTTGGAACAATGACCAAAGGTCATGGCTAGGCCATGACGAAATGACCATACAAGCTTACCAAGGTAAATACATGAACTAGAGAAGTTGGCGATAACTTGAACATACAATTTGGATCTACTTCATCTAAAGGAACCATGAGATATTACAAAGAGAAAATGGTCATACAAGACTTATGAAACTACCCCTAATAACAATCTTCATGTACAAATAAACTTTCCTAAGTTTATTCAAGTATCGGACATGTAACTTTTCGGATCAAAACTTATATCTATATATTTCATCAACTACTACAATAGTAGGGAGCCTCATGTGAGGAGTTCATTATGTAAGCCGTCGAGTTGAGTTGTGGATTTACGAGTTAAAGTGTCCTGGCTCCTCGAACGCTTACTAACATGACTTCTGAATTATGTCGGCCCGAACGGTAGTAAACGATATACAAAACATACATGTTTCATGAATCTTTTCTTTCAACGACTTACATTATACATCATACCACATCACGGACTAGATGCAAGATATATATATATATATATTGGCGTGTTTATGTTTCCTTAGACATTATTCCAAACCTAAGTTGCAACGATTATTCTAGGTTGCTCGTAGAAGTTCTTACGGCATATCCATCATTCTCATTATACATCATCCAACTCAAGGTGAGTTCATAGCCCCACTTTACATTACTTCAATGTTTTACAAACCCTTGGGGGGAATACATGCTATTATTTTTCTACTCGAACACAATGCTTTCTATTGTATGCTATTCGACTATGTTTTATTATCACTAAGTAACATACTTGCCAAACTAAGATCCCTTATTATGAACCATTTAATCACTTGCGAGGGTTACTTGCAAGTGAGCGCGAATATTGTGAATAGGCCTATTGGGATTGACGAATCCCATTTGTTTTGACTAAGTTCAAACAAATGCATTAATATTTGAGACATTAGGTATGACGGCAAAGTACCTACCGGGATAAATCTGCCGATCGATATTGGTACACGTTAACGTTTTGGTGTCATAAGCTTAGTGTATAATACATTTCATGGGCGTATAATAACGTAGCCTACCTGTTTTGTTTCCAAACATTGGTGTGAGTTTATAGCTCACACTACGATTATTGTGTTCAAACGATTTAACTACAAACACTACGATTATTGTGTTCAAACATTAAACAAACTCTATGAATATCACTCAACCTTTGTGTTGACCTCTCAAGCATGTATTTCAGGTTCATGACGATCAAGGATGGCACGGAAGGGCACGAATACTCAAGAGGGCTATAAATTTTATTATCATTCAAAACTCATTTCATGTAAATTGTAAACATGGAACCATTTGGGACCTCATTTTGTAATCTCTGATATTTATATAATTTGAATGATAAATCTTTTAAAACGACTCAATTGGAGTTCGTTTTCTATTATTGTGACTATTGTGCCATCGAGTAACACCCAGTTCGAATTCCGCTGCAACCATGAATTGGGGGTGTTACTATTTTGATGCACAAAAGTTTTAACTTGTTATATTTTGGTATAAAATAAAATTTTGGGTACATATATAAAGAAAAGTTTGATGTAAAAATAAATTTTAGATGCACAAAATGTCGATGTACAAAATATTAATGCGCAAAAGTGTTTTTCACAATTTTTTTCATCAAAACTTCAGGAAAAGTGTTAATGAACGTTTTTGATATGATTATGTTTTTACAAAAAACTTTTTACAAATTTGTGTGAAATTTGTACAGGGAGGGTTTTGAAAACCACTAAACTTAAAACGATTTTTTAAAACACGCAACAATCTCCCCGGCAGCGGCGCCAAATTTTGATTGGGTCTAAACCGTCAGATAATATTGACCAAGGTCAACAAGTCAAAGACAGCCTAGAATCAATACTCCGGTGATAGTATAGTGTTTTCTCGGGTCGTTAAAGTCCCAGCGAGATTGAAATGGTGTCGTTTAAAATCGTTTATGAGAAAGTGGCACTGAGGACAGTAGCCAGATGATGTGGAGTTGATATTGCTACTGTTATTTTGGTATTTGTACACAGATATAATATTCACAAAAATCAGATATACAATTATATGCACGTATTCACAATTCAGATTTTACGCAATCGGACTGAAAAAGTGGGATTTTGGTATTTAACAAACTACAGGGGGTGCTTTTGACACTTTTTAAAACTTAAAATTAAAAATGATAATGAAATTATGAAAATGATTAAAATACTATTTAAATATTATTTAATTAATAAAACTATTTAAAAACTAAATTAAAATCTAATTTAAATTAACTAATAATTATAACTAACACAAATTAAACTAAAAATTTGCAAAAATAATTTCTAAACTTAAATTAGAACTTGAAGAAAGTATAAAAAATAAAAATAAATGTTTTTGTCTTTTTATAGGTTTTTTATAAATTGAAAACTATTTAACTTAATTAAACTAATTAAACTACTTTTAATTAATATTAATACTAAATTAACTTAGAAAATTAAGATAAGATTTATAAAATTACTTAACCATCAATGGAATCCTACAAAATTATAGAAACTCTAAAAATTATGTTTTAAGATTAAACTACTAATTATTTTCCATTTAATTAACTTAATACTGATTTAAACAATTAAAATAAGAAAAATATAAAATAAATAGTAGAATTTGAAAATATATTTTCTAAAAGTCTATTATACTATATTAGAACTAGGAAAATTATAAAAACTAAGTTTTACTTTATAAAAACTAAATATGAGATTTATTACTTAATATTAATTAATAATTAAGAAAACTAAAATTAAATCTATTTAATACTAAATGACAAAATAAAAATCTGAAAAATTTATTAAAATTACTTTACTATATAAGGTATTTAATAAAAATATAAAATTGACAAGTACTTAAAAAAATTTAAAAATGAAAATTAAAATTAAATTGGATTAAATAGAAACTATCACTTATTTTAAAACTTGATTTTTTTGAATTTTCTTTTACAAACTTGATTTATACCTAAAAACAACTACTTTTAATGAAAACAACTTTTTTGTAAATGAAAAATAAGCACTGAATAAGCTAAAAAAGGACACAGTTTGACTTTAGTTGACCAACAAGGCAAATAAGCTCAAATTAGAAAATGTGGGGCCCACAAAGGTTAAAACTGGTTCACTTAAGTAGTTGTATCATGTTTAAGCAAGAAAAATCCAAAAGTGACTACAGAATAAGCACTTAAGCTCAAAATAAGCACATCACAAAGCCAATTGCAACTCAGAATGGGACAGAGTTGAGTGGCTTATTCAAGTGGGGTCCACAAGTCTTGGGGTCAAAGCAAGGGTCAAACTAGGAAACCTGATAGGAGGGGGGTTGGGAGAACCTAAAAGCTAGGTGTGGGGACCACTGTGGTGGCCACAAAACCACCACCAAGTGGTGGTTGTGGACTAGGTAACTGCTGCACAGAGCAGTTGCTTGCCCTGCAGCCCTCTTTGGAGGGTTGTGGGGCCCACAACTAAAATTGCAAAAATATAAAAAAGCAAGGACACTCAAGTTCAGCTGGTAGAAAATACACCCAAGAAATTTCAACCTCTCATCTTAAACAGAAAAATCATAAAAATTCGTGAGAGATTTGGATTTTCTGAGAGCATACACTTTTGACTTTTTCATAAGAACTCCTAAGTTTGACTTATCTGAGATTTGCACTAGATTTATTGATTGAAATGATTGTAATAAGCTATGAGTGACCTGAATTAAGCTACATATCCAATTTGTAGGCTAAAATGAAAGTTTATGGGTTCAAAACCCCACACAGTTAACACTGATGATCTAACTAAGGGTCTTTTTGATTTTTTATCAACACAAGCCTAGATTTTAATGTTGACATGAACTAATAGAACATACAGAAGCATTCTCAAACAAAGAACAACAAAAATATCTTACTACACAAGGGAGAACACTACTGATCCAAACAACCCCTTATACCAAATTTGTTTTAGCTTTTCAAAGCAAATGAAAGATTTAGACCATGGGACTTGAACAAAATGATGAAATAAGATGTAACTAACCTATTTAAGCACAAGCACACTGATTATAACTACAACAACTAAAGATCTTGAATTGTACTATAATTTGACAGTGGGGATCTAAAATTTTGGACAACAAAACATTACATGAACAAATAGGATCCTAATGATATTAAATCACTTCATTATACTGATTAAGCACTTAGGAACACAAATGAACATCATATAAGCTAATATACAGTAACATGCTAAAATGATAAAAATAGGCTTACAAGTGAATCAAAGCACAAGACCAAGAACCATGATCATGAACCAAACCTATAGGTTCCCACAAACCTCTAAACCAATATCCATCCAAAATTGATTTCTTCTTGCTTCCTTCTTCTTCTTTTCTGATTTTCTTTTTATTTTTTTTCTTTGATTTTCTTGGATTTAAGTAAAGCTGAATTAAAAGACACTCAAACTTTTTAAAGATGATGAGCAAACTGGATGGAACTTAATTTACCATAAACAAACAGGTTCCAACAATTTTAAGTCTGAACTTAAATTTTCATGAAAATTAATAAAAACTGAAATTGCACTAATAACTTGGATTTAAACTGAAATTAACTTGGTATTACATTGAAAAGATGATTACAGAGCTTTTTAACTAAAGTTTACATTTAGAAAATGAGATCACATTAAAACGACCTAAAACTAAAACTAAGCTACACTAATCGCCCCCCCCCCCCCCCACTTCTGCTTCTTTCTTCCTCTTTATAGGCTTTCTGAGGTGTGTGGGACCCACTGATCATATCCCACCAACTTGATTATCTTTTAGATCTCCTTTGCCCTCTCTTCACTTTTTGGCGGGAAAAGACTTTTCTTGCAATTTGTACTGTGACAGACCCTAGGGGGGGGGTGGAAGTGATAGGTGTTTGGGGAAGTGTAAGGGGAGAGGATAAGGGTGTGGTGCAGGCTCAAGTGGTGCAAGGGGGGGGGGGAAGGGAAACCAGGTGGTATTGGTCTGTGAGTTTGGGTGGTTTTGGGGGGGAAGAAAGGTCAAACCAGGGGTTGACTCGGTTTTATTAAACGTGGGGGTGGGCTAGTTTTAAATGGGCTTGGGGGTGTTTGTTGGACCAGGTAGTGTTTGGATTGATTTTTATTTTTATTTTTGGTCCATTTGATTTGCAGTAATAATTAACAAGGACCAAAAATGTAATTTCCTGAAACTTGGGGGTTGGATTTTGTAAATCTTCAAAAGTAGTCACAAGGGTTTTTCTTGCCAATGGTGAATAGTATAAGGACCATAGTTTCATTTTTTTTACTTTTGAACACCCTAGGGACTAAATCTGCCAACTTTGTAAACTCCAGGGACCAAACATGTAATTTTACCAAACTTCACACCAAGGACCATTCTTGCAAAAGATTAGTAGCATAAGGACCAAAATTGATTTTTCTCAAAGTTTTAATATCCCAGGGACCATTTTTGACAATTTTCCAAACTTCAGGGACTAAACTTGAAATTTTGTGAAACTTTGCACCAAGGGACTAATTATGTAACTTTATGATTTAAAAGGACCTTTGGTGACTTTTTCAAGTTTTTGGAACAACCAGGGACTAGATTTGACAACTTTTGAAAGATGAGGGACTGAAACTGCCAATTATGCAAACTTTGTGCGTTTTTCATATGTTTTTGATTATTTTGCATTTAAAATATGTAAAACACTTTCCTGGGATATTTTCACTATTTTGATTCATTATTGAGTGTTTTTGGATGTTTTAGCAGCTCAGAAATGGTAAAAATGATGAGTATTTACACACTCATCAATCCCCACACTAAAACATTGCTAGTCCCTAGCAATCTTTTGAGAAAAACCTGATGGATTTGAGAATCTCTTTACCAAAAGCCATCACTTCTGGAGTAGCCAGGTGTAAGAACTGTGGCACACCTGATAACCGTGTGATTTTGAGCAAACCACCAGCTGTCAACGGATTTGATTAGTCTTTACCAAAAGCCGTTTGCTTCTGGACTAGCCAGCATCTTGATGGACTAAGTCAACATCTTGGTGAGCTAATTACCTATTATGGATTTTCCACGGCCTTTACCACAAGCCATAATCTTGTGGGCTAGTCAACTCATTTGCTTATGAGGATGCGGGGGAGCTGAGGAACCATACAATTTTTGGCAAATTGCCAGCCGTCAACGGGTTTGAGATGTCTTTACCAAGAGCCGTTTGCTCCTGGACTAGCCAATCCATTTGTCATTAAGACTTTGGCGGACCGATTACCACAAAAAATTTTGAACTTTAGTGAAAAATTTTTGAAAATTTTTGGACAAAAACGGGGGTATAAGATAGTAAAATGTGATAAAATTCGCTAGAATAGCGAATACCCCCCCACACTTAGCATGAATATTGTCCAAAATATTCAAAGTCCCGGCTATTATGCCGACTCTTGGAACGTAAAAGGGCAACATTACAAGTTAAACGTGGAAACACAATTTTGTTTTTCACTTTTGTAATCATAGCATGGGGGACTCCCCCACACTTAGGGTGAAAACCCTATAAGCATGCTACTGTTTTTGTTTACCGAGTCGCTAGCTTGACTCGACCCCAAATTCACTAGTCCTTGGGGAAGCATGATGTGGAAGGAATAATCTCCATCGGACTTTCATTCAAGATGTTTGGATAAACATTTGAAGCACGTAAAAGTTCCACACCGATGAGACATAATCCCGGCTCAAGATAATGATACATGAAAATGCCGGGATCAAATATAGTGTCCTCGCTCCCGAAGGAGTGAAGAACAGGAGAAGTCACCCTGTAGGTGAAGAAAAGGAAGAAAACCATGATGAAAATCATGATAAGATCTTCTTCTTCGAGAGCAGGCTCATTAGCCTGAGTTTGGATTTCAAAGGGTAAGATCGTAAACATCCCGGGAGGGTGGGTGGGAATTTGCAAATTCTCATGATTGAGTGCATCTCCCCCCGGGTCATCATACTCCGGAGGAGTCATGATATGAGTGAGTTCGCAGGAGAACTCATCAAATGTGAATGAATCATATTCTGGATTGATGTGCGTGAGTTCACAGGAGAACTCATCGAAGGTGAATGATTCATAATCGGGGAGAGAATTATGAGAATGAGAAGTGGTACTGCCACTAATCTTCTCTCCCATAGGATCAAAAGTAAAAGCTTCAAATTCCCGTATAGGGTCATCGGAGAGAATGTCACTATCCTTTATGGGGATAGGAGATGAAATAGGTTTCTCTTTGAAAGCCTCGATTTTAGAAATGAGGAGATTGACTTTTAATAATGTTGCACGAAGTGCTTCATCTTTGATTTCAGTGTCAATCTCATCATTCTCTTCTTCTAAGTTAACTAGCTCAGAAGGCAATCCTTCCACATGACTGATGTCTCCAGAAGATAAAGAATTTTCATCAGCATGTGAAGTACTAAGCTCGATGTTGGGATTAGAGTTTAAAAGATTTTCAGTTTCTCCCACATCGGCTTCAAGATCAAGGAGACCATCATCATTTCCCAATGGAATTGGATTGATGTGAGTAAGTTCGTTTGTGAACTCCTCAATACGAGGGTCAACATCCGAATGAGGCAATGGTGCCTCCTCATACTCAACTTCTCCATAAGATGTACAATCATCATTAAAATCGGAGAAAGTCTCAAAATGATCTTTTGGATTTTTAGGGTGAGAAGGTATATCACACACATGATCAAAAGTTCCCTGTGACTCTCTTGGGATTGGGACAAGGATCTCAGCACTAGACTTTATTAATTCGTCCGATTCCTTATTAGGAACAGTGCTAAGATGCTCATCCCCCATGATTAGAGAGTGAGTGTGAACTTCGGGTGTGATAACAGCAGACTGAGGGAGTTGAGAAGGACTAGCAGTCATGGTTTCTACAAGTTCCATGATTTCTACTGCTAGAGATTCAATCATAATCTTTTCTCCCTGTATTTCTACTGAATCAGTTTCAAGAGGTTTCTCAGATACCTTTGGGATTGGAACAAGGTTATCAATCTCCTCAAGAGGATTGCTTTTGACTTCCTTGTCCCCCATTGGCAAGATATCTGAAGTTTTCTTAGGTTTTACCTCTTGAAATGGCTCATCCTCATCACTTTCATCCTCAAAATAAAATGAGTTAACAGGAGGCTTTTGTTTTCTAAGAATCAAATCCTTAAGACAGTTTATACTATCTTGAATGGTCTTGTTGAATTGAGTTTGATTCATAATTATTTTAGTAATCAATTCAGCTCTAGCTAACTCGTCCTGAGGCGGTAGTTGAGGGTTTGTGTATTGTGAGGGTTGGTTAAAACCAAATTCATGATTGTTACAAGGAACCTGTTCATAGACAAACTGATCCCTAATTTGACAATCAGAGCTGTAGTGAGGGCCACCACAATACTCACAACAGTAAAACTGTTGAGTCTGGCTTGGTGTATTTTGATACGAAGCATTATTGAGATTTGGATAATATGATTCTTGCTCGTATGAATGTGATGGGTAGTCGGAAAAATTTGAGGAGTTGTTGAATGAGTTTTGTTTAGGATCATAAGCAAATGAATTACTCGACCCACAAAACAAACAACTCCCGTCTCGAATATCGTTACCACATTGTACACATGTACACCAACGACATGGAAAACCGAAAAGTGGCTCACCACAACCTACACAAGGAACAAAAGCCGGAGGTGGGACAAGTGGTGTGCTCTTAGAGCTAGCAATATCCACCACTTTCGTTATGGTCTCGGGTTTTTGAATGTGAAGATTAGGTAAGCCGTTATTTTCAGTCACAGCTCTAAGCTCTTGGTTTTTGTGTATAACAGTGTATCGTGAAAGGTTGGGAGCAATTGTGAGCTTAGATTTTTGGAAAACCGAAGGTTGGACGTATTTAGCACTTTCATATTCAGAGGAAAGTACAGGGTCCTTTGTCACCCCGGTTTCTCGTTCCATTTCCCTCATTGGAGAGGGAATAGGAATCGATGGTCCATCATAATCAACACGACATCTCGATATCTTTGACAAGGCCATAAGTTTTTCAATGTTGCTCTCATAGGCCCTTTGTTCAAAGAAATCGTCATCGAGAGATGCCATTAGAATCAATTATGGGACAAGTGGAAGAAGTGAGAATCAAAAAGATAGAGGGTAAAGGGATGAAGAATCAAAGATGTGAGAGGGTAAAGATGAATATTTTTGGTATTTTCGAGAAACATGTTTAGTGCACATGCATCAAAAACAATTTTTCAAAACAAAATTGAGGCAAAACCACAGAGAACTTAAACCAATTATCACAAGTGAATGGCTTCTTTGAAAAAGGTACACCACTCACAGGGATATAAAGGCAAGTTTTAATCTCAAGTTTGGGAACTTATT
Organism: Artemisia argyi; assembly: GCA_030686995.1. Lineage (NCBI taxonomy): Eukaryota > Viridiplantae > Streptophyta > Magnoliopsida > Asterales > Asteraceae > Artemisia > Artemisia argyi. The sequence continues at coordinate 57,612,213 of CM060708.1, read as the reverse complement.
ATGGGTTTGTTAATAAATTTGAAAAACTGCTTTAGGCTTATGGGTGTGTGTGCAGAAAACTTGGGAAATACTTTTGGAACTGATTCGTTAACCGAAATCGTCCCTTTAAGATTACTCGCAGACTGGCGGGAGGAAGTAAATAGGTTTCCTCTTCAGTTCGCAATTTAATGTCAGAACTTACCTTAAACCAACTGTTTCAGGTTGTAATCTTAAAGAACACGAAGTAATTTAACTTCACAGTTAGTTTTGTTGTTTTTAATTTTTTTTTGGTGTTTTTAACACTTCAGGAAAAGTGTTAATAAACGTTTTTGATATGATTATGTTTTTACAAAAAACTTTTTACAAATTTGTGTGAAATTTGTACAGGGAGGGTTTTGAAAACCACTAAACTTAAAACGATTTTTTAAAACACGCAACAACCTCCCCGGCAGCAGCGCCAAATTTTGATTGGGTCTAAACCGTCAGATAATATTGACCAAGGTCAACAAGTCAAAGACAGCCTAGAATCAATACTCCGGTGATAGTATAGTGTTTTTCCGGGTCGTTAAAGTCCCAGCGAGATTGAAATGGTGTCGTTTAAAATCGTTTATGAGAAAGTGGCACTGAGGACAATAGCCAGATGATGTGGAGTTGATATTGCTACTGTTATTTTGGTATTTGTACACAGATATAATATTCACAAAAATCAGATATACAATTATATGCACGTATTCACAATTCAGATTTTACGCAATCGGACTGAAAAAGTAGGATTTTGGTATTTAACAAACTACAGGGGGTGCTTTTGACACTTTTTAAAAATTAAAATTAAAAATGAAAATGAAATTATGAAAATGATTAAAATACTATTTAAATATTATTTAATTAATAAAACTATTTAAAAACTAAATTAAAATCTAATTTAAATTAACTAATAATTATAACTAATACAAATTAAACTAAAAATTTGAAAAAATAATTTCTAAACTTAAATTAGAACTTGAAGAAAGTATAAAAAATAAAAATAAATGTTTTTGTCTTTTTATAGGTTTTTTATAAATTGAAAACTATTTAACTTAATTAACCTAATTAAACTACTTTTAATTAATATTAATACTAAATTAACTTAGAAAATTAAGATAAGATTTATAAAATTACTTAACCATCACTGGAATCCTACAAAATTATAGAAACTCTAAAAATTATGTTTTAAGATTAAACTACTAATTATTTACCTTTTAATTAACTTAATACTAATTTAAACAATTAAAATAAGAAAAATATAAAATGAACAGTAGAATTTGAAAATATATTTTCTAAAAGTCTATTATACTATATTAGAACTAGGAAAATTATAAAAACTAAGGTTTACTTTATAAAAACTAAATATGAGATTTATTACTTAATATTAATTAATAATTAAGAAAACTAAAATTAAATCTAACTAATACTAAATGAAAAAATAAAAATTTGAAAAATTTATTAAAATTAATTTACTATATAAGGTATTTAATAAAAATATAAAATTGACAAGTACTTAATAAAAATTTAAAAATGAAAATTAAAATTAAATTGGATTAAATAGAAACTATCACTTATTTTAAAACTTGATTTTTTTGAATTTTCTTTTACAAACTTGATTTATACCTAAAAACAACTACTTTTAATGAAACAACTTTTTTGTAAATGAAAAATAAGCACTGAATAAGCTAAAAAAGGACACAGTTTGACTTTAGTTGACCAACAAGGCAAATAAGCTCAAATTAGAAAATGTGGGGCCCACAAAGGTTAAAACTGGTTCACTTAAGTAGTTGTATCATGTTTAAGCAAGAAAAATCCAAAAGTGACTACAGAATAAGCACTTAAGCTCAAGATAAGCACATCACAAAGCCAATTGCAACTCAGAATGGGACAGAGTTGAGTGGGTTATTCAAGTGGGGTCCACAAGTTTTGGGGTCAAAGCAAGGGTCAAACTAGGAAACCTGATAGGAGGGTGGTTGGGAGAACCTAAAAGCTAGGTGTGGGGACCACTGTGGTGGCCACAAAACCACCACCAAGTGGTGGTTGTGGACTAGGTAACTGCTGCACAGAGCAGTTGCTTGCCCTGCAGCCCTCTTTGGAGGGTTGTGGGGCCCACAACTAAAATTGCAAAAATATAAAAAAGCAAGGACACTCAAGTTCAGCTGGTAGAAAATACACCCAAGAAATTTCAACCTCTCATCTTAAACAGAAAAATCATAAAAATTCGTGGGAGATTTGGATTTTCTGAGAGCATACACTTTTGACTTTTTCATAAGAACTCCTAAGTTTGACTTATCTGAGATTTGCACTAGATTTATTGATTGAAATGATTATAATAAGCTATGAGTGACCTGAATTAAGCTACATATCCAATTTGTAGGCTAAAATGAAAGTTTATGGGTTCAAAACCCCACACAGTTAACACTGATGATCTAACTAAGGGTCTTTTTGACTTTTTATCAACACAAGCCTAGATTTTAATGTTGACATGAACTAATAAAACATACAGAAGCATTCTCAAACAAAGAACAACAACAATATCTTACTACACAAGGGAGAACACTACTGATCCAAACAACCCCTTATACCAAATCTGTTTTAGCTTTTCAAAGCAAATGAAAGATTTAGACCATGGGACTTGAACAAAATGATGAAATAAGATGTAACTAACCTATTTAAGCGCAAGCACACTGATTATAACTACAACAACTAAAGATCTTGAATTGTACTAAAATTTGACAGTGGGGATCTAAAATTTTGGACAACGAAACATTACATGAACAAATAGGATCCTAATGATATTAAATCACTTCATTATACTGATTAAGCACTTAGGAACACAAATGAACATCATATAAGCTAATATATAGTAACATGCTAAAATGATAAAAATAGGCTTACAAGTGAATCAAAGCACAAGACCAAGAACCATGATCATGAACCAAACCTATAGGTTCCCACAAACCTCTAAACCAATATCCATCCAAAATTGATCTTTCTTCTTGCTCCCTTCTTCTTCTTTTCTGATTTTCTTTTTATTTTTTTTCTTTGATTTTCTTGGATTTAAGTAAAGCTGAATTAAAAGACACTCAAACTTTTTAAAGATGATGAGCAAACTGGATGGAACTTAATTCACCATAAACAAACAGGTTCCAACAATTTTAAGTCTGAACTTAAATTTTCATGAAAATTAATAAAAACTGAAATTGCACTAATAACTTGGATTTAAACTGAAATTAACTTGGTATTACATTGAAAAGATGATTACAGAGCTTTTTAACTAAAGTTTACATTTGGAAAATGAGATCACATTAAAACGACCTAAAACTAAAACTAAGCTACACTAATTGCCCCCCCCACTTCTGCTTCTTTCTTCCTCTTTATAGGCTTTCTGAGGTGTGTGGGACCCACTGATCATATCCCACCAACTTGATTATCTTTTAGATCACCTTTGCTCTCTCTCCACTTTTTGGCGGGAAAAGACTTTTCTTGCAATTTGTACTGTGACAGACCCTAGGGGGGGTGGAAGTGATAGGTGTTTGGGGAAGTGTGAGGGGAGAGGATAAGGGTGTGGTGTAGGCTCAAGTGGTGCAAGGGGGGGGGGGGGGAAGGGAAACCAAGTGGTATTGGTCTGTGAGTTTGGGTGGTTTTGGGGGGGAAGAAAGGTCAAACCAGGGGTTGACCCAGTTTTATTAAACGTGGGGGTGGGCTAGTTTTAAATGGGCTTGGGGGTGTTTGTTGGACCAGGTAGTGTTTGGATTGATTTTTATTTTTATTTTTGGTCCATTTGATTTGTAGTAATAATTAACAAGGACCAAAAATGTTATTTCCTGAAACTTGGGGGTTGGATTTTGTAAATCTTCAAAATTAGTCACAAGGGTTTTTCTTGCCAATGGTGAATAGTATAAGGACCATGGTTTCATTTTTTTACTTTTGAACACCCTAGGGACTAAATCTGCCAACTTTGTAAACTCCAGGGACCAAACATGTAATTTTACCAAACTTCACACCAAGGACCATTCTTGCAAAAGATTAGTAGCACAAGGACCAAAATTGATTTTTCTCAAAGTTTTAATATCCCAGGGACCATTTTTGACAATTTTCCAAACTTCAGGGACTAAACTTGAAATTTTGTGAAACTTTGCACCAAGGGACTAATTATGTAACTTTATGATTTAAAAGGACCTATGGTGACTTTTTCAAGTTTTTGGAACAACCAGGGACTAGATTTGACAACTTTTGAAAGATGAGGGAATGAAACTGCCAATTATGCAAACTTTGTGCGTTTTTCATCTGTTTTTGATTATTTTGCATTTAAAACATGTAAAACACTTTCCTGGGATATTTTCACTATTTTGATTCATTATTGAGTGTTTTTGGATGTTTTGGCAGCTCAGAAATGGTAAAAATAATGAGTATTTACACACTCATCAGTACAACAGATTATTGTTTATGGGTTTGTTTATCTATACATCTCCAATATCAAGTTTCTCATTTTTTTCCTTTGTGATTGTTGTCCTAAACATATACAGTTAATCATCCGTTATAAAGTTTAAAACAGACACAACTCTGTAATAAAGTTTACTGAAAGGGATGGTATGGTGCGTAGTTTACGTTTAGTTATTGTTACTCACTTTATATGTTCTTCGTAAGACACATTTCGTTGTAAATGAACCACAAATTAATAGCAGCTACACAAACGTTATTTATATGTTACGACTTTAGTTCCTGCGAGATTGTTTTTGTTTTTTGGCTTCGTTATTTTGTTTATGTTTTAGGTATAAACTATTCCTGAATACGAGTTTGTGCTAGAACAATCATTGTAGAGTAGGTGTGACTATGAGAATAACCCGGCTTTCAGGTATCATACATCCTACAAAACAATGTCCAAATATTACAATTAACTGGTAAAGTGATATACACCTGATTTTTTTGATACTTTTTGTTTGCAGGGTGAGGTGAATCGAAAACTAAAGTGAGCAACAGCAGTTCAAGTGTTTAGCCGCTAAATCAAATTAGTTATGTAAGTTTACTAACCCTAATTGAATTCTCATTTTTCACTTTCGAGTATTCTTGGATTTTAAGAACAGGTGTTGTCGTATTTTGTTCGGGTTTAAGTAAGTTTGTCTATTCACATTCATGAGGCTTTGGTGCATAGTTAACGATGGGGTTTTTAAGTTGTAGACAATCTGTTCTAGGGTGGGGGGTCAAAAGATAGTCCACGTAGTTGAAACTAGCAAACGGAACCACGCCTCCAGGGAACATTTGTAGTTTTTATAGGGTCTTTGGGTGTCGTATTATGGGGTTTTGGGTGTTTTTAATGGGTGGTCGGGTCTGCTCATAAGCACACCTAATTATTGCTTTCTAGCACTTTATAATTGGTTATCGCATCTGATAATTCAATATGAATACCTATCTAAAACCCCCTTAACAGATATATATTCCTTAGTGCAGGTGTTGGTCGTAAGAAGTGACCTAAAGATTGTGTCCTGTGCAGGTAGCTACAATGTAACTCATGTAAGGTATTAAACACCATAATACTTTAAATGTAGCCATGTTGGTTGTTAGTTTTGAGTACGCCATTTTATATGAGCGGTTCCATTTAGTATCATGTTATTCCATATTATATCTGTACGAGTTTCTGACAAACAAATAATTGCATACTCTGCAGCGACGCTATTTTGGGTATCTATAAAATGGTTCTTGGCCGTCGCTTAATAAAAAGTTTGAGCCATCTCCGTGTAATTTATGCACCGAATCGCCTGCCAGACATAGTCGACCCACATGTATACTATCAACTAGGTTTTCAATACAATAGTTGCTGACAATAAACATGTAATCTGTCCTTCATTGTATGTATACCAGAAACGGATAGTATGTCGCTGCAAATTGAGGCACTTGCGTCTCATCCAAACTAGAATTTCACATGCAAATGTCACAAATGAGTCTGGACCACATGTTTGACGAACAAGTATTCCATCTACAATAACCTTTTTCCAAGTTATTATGTTATTTATTATCATCTAATTACAACTGTTAACTTACATGTGTTGCAGATGTATCAGAAACACAGGGTATGTTCTGAGTACGACCAGTTACGGCACATCCGGTGGACACACAACTGGCTGATGCAAAGGCTGCTGCAACAAACATGCCTGTATTTGATCGCCTACCTACGGGTACTCCATTCATTTAAGATACAACACGCCACTTCCTGATACTAAATATGTAATGTGAACCTCTACTATGTACATGAAATATTAGGATCTAAACTGTTATCATAATAGCCGAGTAAAAGGATGACGACTGAACTGCGTCAACACTTTGCATATCCATGTAAGTGTTCGTCGACAGGTTTACTATTCCTTTTAGTCAATCATTTATCTTATTGGACATTCATAGGTGGATGTGTTGTTTTGTATGCAGCTACTGTTGATCATATACAGTCAGAAATTGCACAATGTCGTCATATTATTGCCTCTCACGAACATAATGACGACCTTCAGGTGTCGATTGTTACATAATCAATCCGGTTTTCGTGGTTTGATCATACCGGTTTTCGTGGTTTGATCATACTGTGATACGCTTTCTGTTACTTATGTGCTGAAATTAGGTGACTAAATATCCACCTCCGTTACCTGATAATTCGGTCAACTACAATGTGGGAGGTGCGATGGGAGATGGTGGTGTCTAGACTTCGGTACCCAGAGGTTTGCAAAATGTCATTGCCTGTTATACCTATGTTTTGTTTTCTTCGAAACTGCTGTAAGTTATGTGTTTCTTTCACATTTTTTCTCTATAGGTTATACACCAATCGTATCGGATTTTCAGGCAGGCATTGTGCTCCCAATCTGAAACTATGTCGTGTGACGCTAGGTTGGAAGGGATATCTACAACCAGGCCGGTATATGCGAGCCGAAAAAGAAGGCTTCCAGAAATGCAGGCAGGTAGGTGCTAATAATGTTTATAAATTTTCAAAGTTAGTAGATAACAGTCGTTTGCTCAATACTGACTTGGATGCTTTCTAATAACATTAGGCACGAGCCAGTTACAGGATAATCGTTCGTATGCATGTGAAGGACCAGAACCTTTGCTATCCTTATCTCGCATAGGTAAACTACATGCCTTTTTTCCTGTTTTAGCTGTAATGGCTGCTTTATATGCTTTTCGACGTGCGCATGATATGATTGCAACCTCAAGCAAAAAGTTGTTTGTTGTGCATTTATGTAACATCAGAAATTAGATATGTTTCTGATAACGTTATCCAAAAACTGTTTGCAAACAATTTCAATTACTTTTGCCTTTTCTGTCCTTCATTTCGTTTCCGTACCCATGTTATTCTTTGTCTTTTGTAGGTGTATCACGTCGTAGAGAATCCTCTGAGATGGTACAGGGTACATCCAATCCAACGATATTGCAATCTCATGTTTTGCAAGAAAGTAACGGACATGGTTATACAAATCGGTCACCACCCACTGATAGGCCAGGTATTAACCTTCATTGTATTTCTAACCAGTTTTCGGTCAATTTCTTTTGCAATAATTTCTTTCCTTTATCCTGATATAAGACTGTTTGCAGCCGCGGCTACACACCACGCCGAGTGCCAAATGAGAACGGATGCTACATCTAATATGTCACAGACAAGAGAGGCTCATCAACATATTCCAGCGAGCAGCTTTCTAACAACACCTCCGCATCCCATTTCACAAGAGACAACTGAGCAAGAAACCAAAGTATGATTAGCAGACCGCAACAAGTCTGTTACTATGGGTCTGTAACAAAACCTTAAGTAGTAGTAGTAGCCTAATGTACCGTAAGTAACATCCATCTAGCATGCATAGTAGCCCCAGATAGATTGCAAATCTATTTGCAGTCCTTTAGGATAGATATGCTGGTCCAGCCTCTAAATTGCAAGTCTGAACCTGTTAGGCTAAACGCTTGCAATGTTTTATAACCATGCTTCTAGCAATGTGTCTATCCGGTTTTGTATCTTTGACGCTGCTTGCAACTGCAGTAAATGCACACACAAGTTTATCAAACAGGTTTAGATGTCCCCGCCGCAACGCGGCGGGTTTCACTCCTTGTTGTCATCAAAGAGGCAAGATGCCAAGATACCCTCAACGTCACATGCTCCCATATATATATTACAGTATGCGTATAAGGCGAGTAATATATATATATATATATATATATATATATATATATATATATATATATATATATATATATATATATATATATATATATATATATATATTTTTAAATTATCAAGGTACAGTAATAAAGAGGAGAAAATACAGATTGCGCCACTACAAGAAAAAGGCTAATAGTGACCAAACCAGTTTGTCAGTAACAACATAGACGTGGTCACCACATGTTACAGTGACAAAAAATATCGTCACTTTTGTCGTTGCAGGTGTCTCATTAATTTTAAGGGCTAATAGCCATTAAATGTATAATAGTTGTCATGGTTTTCTTCTATATGTATCGATTTTTTATTTTTATTTTATTTTTATTTTTTTATTTTTTTGCTTTTATATGTTTTAAACTTGCATTTTTGATATTTTTTATGTATTTTATGACCATTTTACCCCTCTAGGGTTTATAAAATGAAAGGCAAAATAGTTATAAAATACACCAAAAATACAAAATAATAATAATAATAATAATAAAATATATATAATAAAAAAAATTAAGTTTAGTACATAAAATAGCAAAAATTGTTCGATACATATAGAATAAAATCATGACAACTATGATACATTATCAAGCCATTAGCCTTAATTTTAATCATACACACTTGTCCTTGGTAACAAAATTGTGGGGTCACTGTACAACTTTGTGACGAGACATTTATTAGGTAGGGCTACTGTAAACGAGTCGAGTTTGTTTGAGATCAAAACATTGAGTTCAGGCTTTTAATAGCTCGACTCGAGCTCTCAAGCTGTTTAGCTTTCATTTACAAATATAAAACAAAATCCAGCCCTAATATAAATGTTGGTTTAATAATTAGTACTAGTTCATCTCAAAACTCAATCTAATCACAGTCTAACACCATCTAATCATCTACAATAAGCTTCCTCATAAAAAACACCATCTAATTGGATTAAATAAACTCAAAAGTTGAATTTTTATGGTCGTTATTTAAGGCATACGTACGAAACATGAAATGATGAACAACACACTAATCAAATAATCTCTTAGCTCTGAGACCACTATGTTAGAACGTGCTCGGATCGAATGAGTGGAGATTAATGTATGTGTGCGATTGACAGATAATTTAATGAATAAACTTTTTTTTATTGATTTGATGACTATGAAGAGTTACTACTAAGATCAACTAACCATCTTATATTTATAAATTACTAGCCAGGTATCTACGCGTTGTGGCGGCGGGTACTCTGTAATCAAAATTTTTGGCGAGTTATATTTTTTGATTACATTTTTTTGTGAGAATACTTTTACGCATGGCGAGAAGTTTAGGAAATAAATTTATCGCACACTATTACATATTAAAAATGTCAGAGTACTTATACATCACGATACAATGAAGATACGAAAACGGCAGTCCATATTATTATTTTTCATATCCATATGATGTTATACTTGCAAATTAAACATTTTTTTTAAATGAAACGACATCGCATGGTCCGGTTGGATTATAAAATGTTATAGATAATGAATTTCATCGAGCTTCTGCTTATTTTTTATTTATTTATTATTTTTTTATGATATACTTTAGTAGAGCATATTAGCTTCTCTAATTAGTTTTGTATTATCTTTTTTATTGTTGGTCAATGTTTTGACATTCGCAAATATACGCAAGCCTTTATTTTTTGTATAGGTACTTAGGTTCCTTTTAGCATTGTATGTAAATGGTTTGACCATCCATCATGTTTAGTAGAAGCTCTAAAAATATATGAAATTATGTTTGGTGTTTAAAAATTTTAAAGGCTTTGAAGAATGCATTTAATTGAGTTTGTCCTATGAAAAAATATGTAACTAATTACGACTTGTGTTGTAAATGTTTGTACCATAACCTTTAGTGAATGTTTTACTTAGATTGTTTGGTTGTTGTGTTAAACACTTAAATTGATTTGTACCATGTGCTATATTAGTTATAATTTTGAGTGAATGGGTATTTTAAATACAACATTAATTATATGTGTTGAATTGATGTATTGGTTTTTGAGGTTACAATATATTTAATGTTACAAGTTTTGACATTATGCTATAAAAAGAAGATGTACTGGCTTAAAAAGTTATAACTTCCTTTTATAGGAAATCTCAAATACTTTATAAAGTATTACGGGTATATATTAAGAGTGAGAGTTTGACTAATTGATGTATCTAGTCCCGTACAATATAAATTTTACAAGTTGATAATTTTAAATCTAACAATTTTCTTTTTTAAATCTCTAGCTCATGTCATAGATTATGTTGAGAAACTTGAACACAACTTCTTAGAGCGTTGTTGGCTTGAAAAAGATACGTGGTAACTTAGAGAATCAATTGCGGTAGTTTTTAAATAGGTCTAAAACATTTTGAAGAGGTTTATAAATTTGTGATCCATAGTGAGAAACCATTTCAATCCTATGTGGAATGAAAAGGTCTAAGATCTTTGAGAGTTCTAAACTATTTTTTAATTTCTTTTTTATTTTCTTTTTGAAAATGTTGGTTGTGTTTTATGATATGAAAAGCTTTATTAATAGGTTTATCCATAGTAGAAATATGTTTATAATATGAAAAAGTTTATAAATTGATGATGTATTAATTGTATAAACCTTTTTAGAGATTCATCATAGTGGATGCCCTTAGAAAACATGATACAAAGTGTGTTATTCATCTTGCAACGAGTATTTAGGAATTGATAGCCTTAATTCCTCAAAGCTCGCTACGTTGACAAAATGGCGTGACAGTTTAAAATGGATCACAACTTGTTATGGCGTGATGTAATTTTCTCTATACTGGTCCGAATGGTGCCTTAGGACTAATTCTACGTCATATCAGCACTCCGAAAGCCCTTGATCGCCTCTTATAAATCTATAGAAGTCACTCACAAAGACGAACATTGACTTAAACTCCATTTTCTTACGAAAAGTGAGTAATGGCTCCTCATACGTGCCATTAGGCCTCAACTGGAAACGTTTCGCTATAGCAAATGCCTACTGATCAAGGTTAATATTCATGTATTGTGTCTTACATTGGATTGTATCTCAACACGATGAAATCTTTCTGGTAGTGTATAGACCTCAACTAGCATAGATGCTCCTTATATGATGGTAATCATGAAACCGCACAACATTTATTAGTTGATTGTACATATGCAAAAGATTTATCGGTCATGGTAAAGAACTGGTGGGGCAACGACCATCCAAAACTTCACAATATTCTCTCTTGGAGCCGTTACCTCGAAACATTGACTAAGGTTTAGTTTTGACATGTATGTACAATCGTTGCACACACAGGTCTTGGTACAATCAACAAGCACAAGATTGATTCATTATTTACTAACAACATAATCTGATTACATTGTATTTGACACACTTCTAAATGATACATTCGACTCCTATTTATAGAGTTCTAACCAGTTCCATGAACCATCGTGACTATTTGGTTTATAACCGAATTCTGTAACTACCAACTAATAACTACCATTAACCGCTATAACTACCATTAATCGCTATTCGGTTATTATCTAACTAAACTAATAATTTCAGCCCTTTGGCTTTTGTTTATTATACTAACAAGACTTATGCAATTAAAAGTACAACATTTCCCCGCTAATTGTTTAAGTCTTGTTCTTCGAGTCTTCATGCTCTTCTCCGCGTTAGTAATCACCAAAACCCAACAATTTGTCGCTTTTCTTTGTGATATTGACCAATGTATTGTTGTTGTTGCCTTGTTGTTTGTTTCTTGTTTCCAAGTCAATTCGTAAAGCAAACCCTCGGTTTCGTTTTCTTTGTGTCGAATTGTTTCTGTCTCAACAAACCAAACGAGTTCCTTTTTCTTCTTTCTGTATTACTACGCTTGTTCTTACGTCGGTATCCTTTCTTTTGTGTCGACTTAAGTTCCTATTCCACAAACCTTCTCTTGAACTCTTCTCCTTGTTCTTCACGGTTTTCTTCCAAAACAATCAAATGTTTTTGTTGTTTCTTTTGTCTCGAATTCCAAGTCCCTTTCCTCAAAATCCTTTGAAGTCTTCTCGGTGTTCTTTTCCAAAAAAAAGAACGAATTGTTTTTTTCTTTCTTTCACATTGCCTTCTAGTCCTGACTCCAAACTGTGTCTTTCTGTCCATGTCTTCATTTTGTGACTCCTTTCTTCCTGCATCTTCTTGGTTCTTGCCCTCTGGTTCTTTTACAATCACAGGCCTACTGCTCTAAACCATCTCTTTCTTGGGCTTCTCTTGCCAAGGTACCTTGCAGTCTCATAGTAAACTTGAGTCATGTCTATGAACTTCTTATAGCAATCTATTATTACTTCCTCTTCATCATATATGAGGCCTTGTAAACTTGCAATGGTCTTCCATTTGTCACCGAGTCTCTTCCGTTCCCAACGTGTTCTCCATGGTGTCTTTTCCCTTCTAAGTCTTTTGATCTTCTTGATCAGAAGTGAATCAATTCTTGCAATCTTGGAACCCTTCGCTCTTGATTGGTTTTTCCCAGGTTTTGAAACCTTTGGCTTTGATGCCAATGTAGAATCGTTGCACACACAGGTCTTGGTACAATCAATAGGCACAAGATTGACAAAAGTTGATTCATTATTTACTAACAACATAATCTGATTACATTTTATTTGACACACTTCTAAATGATACATTCGACTCCTATTTATAGAGTTCTAACATGTTCCATGAACCATCGTGACTATTCGGTTTATAACCGAATTTTGTAACTACCAACTAATAACTAACTTAATCGCTATAACTACCATTAACCGCTATTCGGTTATTATCTAACTAAACTAATAATTTCAGCCCTTTAGCTTTTGTTTATTATACTAACAAGACTTATGCAATTAAAAGTACAACAATGTACGTATCCAAATAACCTAGCCACTTTGAACTTATAGGATAGATTAACATATTTATTTAATCATATACTATACGTACGTAGAAAAATGAATGGATTAAAAGATGTAGATAAAAGGCATGGACATTGGATATCATAAAGAATGTATGGCAATATGGCCTCCAAATACTTTACATAATTGCATGTTAATACGGAATTTTGCAAAACCACTAAGTTTTATACTCTTCTTAGGCAATGTACCTAACCGTTGTAGTGCAGTATAGGTATGACACGGAGTATTGATCGTTCTCTAGGGGAATAATGTTGTGAAGGTCGAAGTGTATGATGAATTAAGTCTAAAGGTGAGAGATGATTCTTTTTGTATTTTTATATTTTAAAGAAAAGTAATTAAAATCTCGGGGTTAGAAGAGTTTGGTTTTTAACTACTAATTAAACTAAATAAAACTAAATTAAACTACTTATGCATAAAAGTAAAGTGGTGGACTCATATGATAAGTAAAGGAGTTTACTTAGAATCTTATTACTCCATAGTTATCTCTTATTAATTAGTCGAATTGTCACGTCCTTGTTTTAATTAGCGCGTTGTATTCATTGTTATTGGTCATAGGGTGGTGCCACTTTCCCTAACTCTATGAATGTACTGATCTCGTTAAGAATCCCAAGATCAGCATCCATAGTTCCGCAACGTTTGGAATTATAGGACTCGTTAAGACTCTTAATGTCCCCAACCGCAATTCATGTAATAAATACAACGAAAATAACAACTATTACACTATAGTGAAGCGTTTAGTCGGACATTCAAGCTAATATACTAAGATAAAGCCAACTCCTAACGCGATAACAACTAATTAAACAAGAGACGAAAATCAATAATCAATAACTAAGTTTCATTTAATCCTAAGCAAACACTAATAGATCTAGCCTAGCATGTTAAATGAAAGAGACGATAAACAAATAATCAAACAACACATAAACATATTGAATGATTAAAGAATAACTTATTTTCAATTAAAACATGGAGTCAAGAGGGTTAAAAACCCTTACAAAAGCTAAAAAAATTTGTGCACCAAAGTCTGGCCAATATCCTACCAATACGTGTCACCCATAATGAAAATCGTACGAAAACTATATATAGGTTTACAATCGTGACAGTGTTACTTTATAGGTGTGACGCCGCAGCTCGTCGTCATTAGGGTTTCGTCCTTCAAACTGTCGCCGTTGTGACAACGTCACCTTGTAGGTTGTGATGCCGTCATGCACTGTTTTCTTGGTAGTGACACCTTTTGCTCTAGGTCGTCACCATCGCCTTCACTTGGAAATTTTATAACTGATATGGAAACTTGATTCTTCAAGTGGCGGCGTCACTTGGCAGTTCTGACGCCGTCACATCCCCTTTTCTGTGACGTTTTCGTGACTTGGTCGTTTTCTTGTCCAAATTAGCCAAAAAAGCGTCCTTTTTCCAACATTTGCTTCCTAAGTACCTACTAAAAAAGAAACGATTTAGGGTAATAATTGATCAAATATGTACGAGTTTAAAGGCTAAATGCCCTTAAAAATGCATGTTTTTAAACCAAATGTGCCCCGCAATTTGAAAATTTTCCCCAAGCCAACATAACAAATAAAGTAAAACTTGAATGAACCTTCGATCAACTATTTGCCAAACATATGGAATTCTAGGATCAGATCGAACCAAACTATAAAACTTATTTCTCATGTAATAAAGCTTTGATATTGTTTTATGAATGGGGCAAAGTACTAGATTAAGTGTTGAAGTCTCGTTATTAGTTAAGGTACCAGAATAAGGGTTCAAGTCTCATATGTTCTGAAGTACATATAACAATGCTAATACAATTTGTTCGATTTGGTTTGTATGATAGTTAAGTCTTAGGACATATCAAATACTGATTAGAAACATGTCCTAGAAAGACCGAGAATCGGAAAATGTCATAGGGTTGGATTGGCGAGCGACGTCACCATACATTTCTATATTCTTCAATATATTTATATGATTGGCGAGCAGGGCCATTTCGTGGTTTTCGGTAGCCATAGGCAATAACAACAAAGAGACCTTATTACACTTGTAAACTAAAGATAAATTGTATATAAACTTGAATTATACGACTCATATATGTTAAATATTATACGTATTTATATGCAAAACTAATAAAAATGTGTCCCCTTTAAGTGGAGGTCCTTTGCGACGGCACCTATTGCACACCCTTCCGAGACCTCTCTATTGGCAAGCAAAGTAACCATGCATTTATATATTCTTATATTTATCATTTTTCCTTTCACTTGAACATGAGATGCTGATATTGGCAAATGCAACATAAGGTCGCACCTAGATAAATATGTACTGATTAAAAAAAATGTTGAGAAACCAAATAAACCTAGTCTACTCCATCCTATATTTTCTAAGGATAAACGGATAAGGTATTTCACGATCTATTTAGGTTACTCTTGGCACATGTATGCGGCCTAACTAGGTATCGCTCGATTGTTTAGGCTAGATGTAATTACGAAACTTCAATACCGCATTAAACAACATTACCTCAGCGCCACATCAGCCTTCTTTACAACAAACTTCACCACCAACTTAGTATAATAAGACAACCAACTTTATCACCAAAACGTGCCTCACTTAAACACAAATATACTTCACAAAAAGCATATAATAAACACGCATACGCAAAAACTTCACATGACTCGGTCGTCTGCATGAACGAGTCTTTGTTTTTTACAATCCAAGACGGGTACTTTGGAGGGTTTGTAATAAGCAAGACATGTCTTTATTGGGGGAAGACTCTGTCTTTAGTCCCTTATTACGCCCGATCTTAAACACTTTTCTTAACCACCCAAATTTTAAGATTAGGGGTGACAATTCTCGACACGACACAATAACCGAAATGAATCTAACACGAAGTTAAACAGGTTTTGGTAAAAAAAGACATGTCAACCCGTCTGACCCGTTTAAACGAGTCATTTTTGGGTTGAGTAAATATTAAACAAGTCAACATGTGAACCCGTTTAAGTATATAAGCCTCCAAAAATAAAGTATGTTACTCGAATTATATGTTGAATTTGGATTTAAACGTCTTTGGTTATGTACATAATATGACATTAAATTACGATCACAACTCGGATATTATTTATACTAGTTCTTTATATCTTACATTAGTTTTGAACTTAAACTGCTGAATTACCAACATTCTTCATCGCTTGACCTAATTTATTTAAACTTGTTAAACGGGTCACAAACATGTTACACGTGCTATGCTATGTCTGGGTTAGGGTTGAGTTTCTTGATACGATAAATAAACATGCCATGTTTGGGTAGAAGTTATACCAAAACGCCAATCCGCGAACCCGAACAGATCAATCCAAACACACATCGATTGTCACCATTACTCAAGATGTTATCTATATTAGGTAATAGATTATAAGGTCCGAGTCCGTCTGTGGGTTTGGGTCCATTAAGGTTTATAGGTTATGTAACCTATATATATTATGCCTTAATAAACATTATAACCGGCGGGGTTTACATTATTCAACATGGTATCGGAGCGGGTCTGATCCTCAGATCTAGGTGGCTAAGTTGAGCCGCCTCCTTTATGTCACCCCGTCAAACCCTAGCTGCCACCATTTATATATGTCTATGTTTTGCTTTTATTTTTGTTTCTTTTCTTTTGTTGCTGATGCAGATGAAGATTTGTCTCCGCTTGCTGCTGTCGGATTCTTCATCAACAAATATGTTATTTACTTTTGCTCCTGTTTGAAGAATTGCTTTAACTTGCTACGGATTTCTTCATTAAAAATTATGTTTTTATTGCGTTAATATTTCTTTTTTAGTTTACACTCTAATTCGAGCTTTTGCGATTTTCTCGCTCGAATTGCGGGGGAGTATTAGGTAATAGATTATAAGGCCCGAGCCCGTCTATGGGTTTAGGTCTATTAAGGTTTACTAGAAAGGTGCCCGCGCGATACGGGGGCGAATTGTTGGGGTGAAGAGGAGGGAGGTGGGGTGGTGGAAAGTGGTTGTTGGGGTGGTTGTTGAGGTGGTTATAAATTATTGGGGGTGGTTGTTGAGGTGGTTATAAATTGTTTGGGGTGGTTGTTGAAGTGGTTATAAATTGTTGGGGGTGATTGTTAGGGGTGGTTGTTTCCATAATTAGTAATTAAAAGTCTAAATTTTTAAATCTTTCTAATTATAGAATAGTCTCAAATATATTATATAGTAGTATAGATAGATTATGTAACCTATATATATTATGCCTCAATAAACATTATAATCGACGGGGTTTACATTATTCAACAATCTAGTGGGGGGTTTAAGCTTGTACATAACATAGTAAAACGTCAAGACATTTAACCCATAGATCACTTTCGCTGTACTAACGTGGTCTCCATTACATTCTTACTAACATATTTGTTAAATTTATCTAAGAGAGCTAGGTGTGGGAAGCACTCAATAACTGTTATTGGGTTGTTTGAAACATCCTTCTCCGCTGTAAATGTTATAGGCGCAAGTGGGTCTCATAATACACCACCGAAAATACTCTACTCACTCAAAAAATAAAAAATAAAAAATAAAAATAAAAATAAAATCCAACGGCACTCATGAATTGCCATGCAAGGAACTCAACGACGAAAGAATGACTTTGATGGTGCAAAATGACGACACCATTGAGGATGAAAAAACCAAATGATGTGTTGTTGTGGATGTGCACCGTGCACTCTAAAGTCTTAAGAAAAGCACTCCGTATATATCTTATTTATAACGTATAAGTGAGACATGAGTTTTCTTCTATTACTACCGTTAACATGCGAAGACAGGACTTGACGTCTGTCATATTGTTTTGATTTTTGACGTAAAGGTTTGTCAGAAATCATAATTTTGTTTTTTCACTTAGCAACGGTTCCATCGTTGCTAGCAAAGGACAAACCAGCCATTCAATTCGACATCACCATCCATTGTTGGGTCATCTGAATTTATTGAGGTCCTCAGCCACCACTTCCTTCAATAAATCAACTCTGTTCACTCAAACCAACCTAGAACATTTATATTTATTATTTTATAAGTATATTTATATTAACATTTATATTTATATACACTTGGGTATTGTAAGCCGCACTGTTATTTACGATTTTTTATATAACAGACTTTATTTATCAAATGTTAAACAAATATTTAGCAATTTCCTTACAATAAATATGCTGATAAAAAGATCTTTAAATTGCGAATAAAATGAATGTAATATTGCAATACGTTTGACTAACGTACGATTTTATAAAAAAAATGTTGAAGTTTATTATATGGTTTTTCCAAGAATAAAATTCAAAACAAACTCTTAAAGTATCAAACAATTTACATAAACTACCCTAAATTTTATTTCTTTACATTTATAGATATAAATAAAATTATATTAATATGAAATATTTTTTTGCGCAAAGAAAGTAAAGTAATTAAATGATTTAATACCCTGCCATTTTTTTGTCTCTTTCCCCCTTTCTGTCATACTAGTCGGATACCCGCGCACAACTGCGACAAAAAATATAGTAATATGGTTAGTAAATGAATTGCTAGCCCAACTCTCCCCGCAATTCCATACCCGCTTAGTGAATTCGTTTCATAACACTCCGAACGTATATGTGTTTGTTTGGGTTTTCCGTAGCTTTCTCGTGACATCATTATTACCGTATATAAAAAGATCCTCGCAATCTCTTTCCCGTCAAACACTCACCCAAAAGTATATGATTTTAATGAATCAAGATTGTATTGATTGAAATAAAGGTTAAAGTTGTAAAATTTTGAATAAAAAACTCACTAAAAATCTATAAAACTAAAAACTTGTAAAAATATATCAAAATGGATGTTGAAATAAAGAGCACAAAATTTTAGAAAATATGGTGAAATTAGATAACAAAAAAAATAAATAGATAAAAAGATATTTCAATTTGAAAATAAAGTTGAATTTTAAGTTGGGAAGTGACACATGTCACCTTATTATTAGAGCTCCTTATCTTAATTTTTGGTTAGGAGTTACACTTGGAGTTAGTTGAGAAATGACACATGTCACCTCGTGATTGGAGCTCCTTATCTTAATTTTTGGTTAGGAGTTAAGCTTGGTTTATCCATGCATTATATAATAGTATAGATATAATGACGAAAAATCCTAACTATCACTTGAGTATGCTCTAAAATGAATTAAAAATGTCATATATTGACATAAAATTTATGTGTATGTATGTTCTTATTCTTTAACATGTGGATCTCATATATGCATATTACAATTAGGATTAAAGTTTATGTGCATTTAACAGTAAAAAACAACTAAACATGCTTGATGTGTAAGTGAAACATAAAACAAATATATCCAATATGCATGCATGAGTAATACAAAATACAAATAGCCCAATTGGTTGTATTTAAAACCATATAGATAGTAAATTGAGTGATCAAAGATGTACAGCCCAATAAACTAACTGTATTTGAAGAGAGAATTTAGGCCCACATTATCAAAACCAATCATTTTTATGAACACGTGGCGACACTTTAGTGATTGAGTCGCTAATCATATCCCTCCAAATTTGAATTTCTGTTAGTTTTTATCATCCCTAACAATTTTCAGAATCTGACCCTTATAAACTAGATTGCAATGGCATTGTGCACAATTCCATATTTGGTTTCTGGATTTGTGGTGAAATCCAATGTTGCAACACTCGAAACACACACAATCAAGTCTACGATGGTTATGTTTCAGTTGAAAAAAGTTAGGAGTTTAAGATTGGTTGTGAAGGCTGCTGAAGACGCCGTGGGCTTACCGGCTGCCGGTGCCATATCGATAGAGGAAGATAAGCCCAAGACGCCACCGGTTGGGCCCAAGAGGGGAGCAAAGGTATGTACTGAAAAAGGACCACAAATTATGTTTTATTTGCACTTGCGTTGTAGCGGCCGGAATATAATCAATATTGTTATGTAATCTACTAATCCATGAAGAAGAATTAATTACAGTCAGTTTTGCGGCAACTACTCGCTAATTGACTATCTGTCATTGATTATTTGGCCCTATGCACAAACACTATCAAATAATCATTTTTGAAATATGCCAATAGAGATCATGTATGTATGTTTGTTACTTTAATTAAACTGTATGTTAACTGATAATGAATTAAAAGGAACAAATGACAAATGTATTTTTAACCTCGTCTGTATGTTGTTAAAATGTTATTAATCTTAAATATTGCAAACAGGTTATAATACTTAGAAAGGAGTCGTATTGGTGTAACAGCGTTGGATCGGTTGTGAGTGTTGATCAGGTAAAGCTAATATGTGCCATATCTTCAGTATCTATCTAAGTTCGAGATGCTAATATTTCTACCATGTAATGTGACATGCAGGATCCAAACAGTCGTTATCCAGTTGTAGTTCGGTTCAACAAGCAAAACTATGCGAATGTGTCAACTAACAACTACGGTTTGGATGAGATCGAAGAGGTTTAAAGTTCTTGTTGTGGTTTTAGTCTATCTTTTAGGCTCATCTAATGTTAAATTAAATTTGTATGATATGTCAATCTTTAAAAGACGAAGACTAACTGAAGCTGGTGGCAAAATTAACGTGTCAAGCGAATTAAGTAACATGTCCAAATAGGTAACTTTTTTTTTTGTGCAAGTCAAGATTAGTTCGGTTAGGGTGACCTGAAGAAAATTTTGTACCACGTACTATGTTTTCTACAAAGTGTTACTGTGTCAACTGTCAAGTGTGATTAGAAGTGCAAACATATCATTAGAATGATGCTCGGTAATAACTTACGTTTATAAATAAATAGCTTAATAGGTTGTATGGATTTAAGGATATATTTGGGCAACTTCTGACTTTCAGAGCGTGACAGGTTTCCCTTAGCTAAATCTGACACTTTTGGTGCACAACTTTAACAGGGCCTTCTAAAATGTGCAATTGACACACATTAGAAGTAGGTTGTGAATAATGGTCTAATTCACCATGTATCGTTTTAGTCATTGGGAAAGATGTTGGAGGCTCTTTGATTCCATATCCGATTCTACTATTGCCATTAATTAGTGGCCTTAAGTAAATTCCAAAGGATCTTCGGGCGTTACAGAGGATTTATTCCCTTTGTAAAAGGAGTAAGAACACTACTCAACTAACTAAGACTCTCGTTGTAGGTAATGCTCATACTGGTGTTCCTCGGGTTTCAACCCATCCAACCAAAAATGAAACTATCTAAAACTGCCAACACCGGTTCTCTTGGTAATCCTTCAGTGAATCTTGAAATTAATAAGTCGAGGGAATATTTAACACGCGAACATGACTGATTACAACACGTTAACTTAAATGTGTTACATTAACTTGTCTAGAGTTTTATACTTTTATAGTACCATAATTTCAAAATGCTCACCAATAGCCGACTTGAATGGCCCAGACTTTAGATTTACTATATTCCAATGGGCTTTCCATCTCATACAATATTGGGTTTAAAGGCCCCAAACTTTTACTCATGTTTCATCTAAGAGATGCAAGGCCCATTGTAGCAATAATTAAACATCTCAAATGCTATAATAGATAGTTTAAGTGTTATGTTGTTAATATTCACTTTATTCATGAAAAAGACTGTATATATAA
The DNA here is from genome assembly GCA_030686995.1 of Artemisia argyi. Taxonomy (NCBI): domain Eukaryota; kingdom Viridiplantae; phylum Streptophyta; class Magnoliopsida; order Asterales; family Asteraceae; genus Artemisia; species Artemisia argyi. Next base: position 57,590,543 of record CM060708.1, on the reverse strand, counting down.
CATCATATTAGTGACCAACCCATTTAATAATGTATGCATATTGTTTATCCATTTTCCAACCTGGCAATTTAGCAACGTATACAGTTTATAATCACGACACTAAACATAAAACATTATTAGTTACAATAAAATTATTTACTACCAAGAACAAACTTAGAGTAAAGACATAGGCAAAGCAAACATGCCAAAGTGCCAAACCTATGTGTGTATTTTGAAGCCAAGAAAACAAATGTCAGAAATGGCAACAATTGACTTGTTGATTAGTAACTGTTTTGCGTCATTTGCAGGTCACAAATGATTGAAGCTCAAGTGTTCAAGGTCATTAGAAGTCTTATTTAGTTCATGACAAAAGTTTAAAGCTCATGTGCTTAAGGTCATTAGAATTCATATGTTAATTGCTTATGTCTTTTGTACCAGTTTGTTTAGTTTTGAGATACGAGTTTCTGAATTTTATTATCTATTTGGTTCCTTATTTATTTTTCTAGATCATCGTGTTTCGTTGTCTAATAAGCAATCCCGAACACCCCCGTGTTATATGTAAGTTCGATAAGTGATCTCATACAACCCTCTTTATAAGCATTCTCAGTTAGAAAAGTGCTTTCAATGAGGGTTGTTTGGCTTGCTTATTAGAGCTGCTTATAAATGGGGCTGTCTGGGATTGTTGTATTTTTTGTTTTTAATTTTCCATATATAGACCAGTTATTATAACAAAAACCGGTCTATTTAATCCTCTTTAGACCGGTTGAAACACCGGTCTATATGTAGTTTGTAACCTGTCTATTTTATTCTCTTTTAGACCGGTTGCAGCACCGGTCTATATGTGGTTCTATCTTTTAGACTTCCCCTCATTTAAACGGGTTGGGTAACCGGTCTAAAAGGCTTTCGGAACCGGTCTAAAAGGCTGTTTTTGTAGTAGTGTATTCTATAATATTCTACGTGTGTTTCTAAGTTTTTGAACTGAAGTTGTGGTCTAAAATTGTGATTGGACCTCAGTTTTGTTAAAGGCATGGGGGTCATGTGGCTTGTTCTTGATTTTGAAGTAAAGAGAATGCAATAACACACATAACGGGTTGCATTTAACTCTTCTATCATTTTCCATTTTGTCCAGTTCTCATTTACTACATGTGTCACTTGGACTTTATCGTGTTCGGTTATTCAGTTGGAAGCTTTTATATAACAATTAAACTTTTTGTTTCGACATGGGGGTTTAAGTCTGCCTTCAGACAAGTGATAGGATACGATTAGGTCTTTGGTGTGAATCGAATTTCGGTGAAGTATCTTATTGATTACACAATGATAATAAACAATTAATGGGTGCGAAAATAATCATAAACTTCCATGATTTAGTTTAGGTATTCATACAACCAACTTCCTCTTTATTATTTTATCACAACATCATCAAGTAACAAAGATTAAATCATGTTTTTGTTGGACCAATTCTGTGCCCATTGATCAATTGTATAGAATTTGAATGAAAAATAACATAAGTACAAAATGAGTCCCTGAATGTAAGAAAACTTTCAGGACGTCATCTTCAAGATATTCTTCAGAGTCTAATAAAGACTCGACACAACCTGACGCAGAACTCAGAGAATGAAGACAAGAACAAAGAAGATGATGATGAAGTCGGTGAGTGATGAGAATAATTCACTAAATCCATGAAGGTCTTCTCAACAGTGAAGACATTATGAGACTTAGATATTTTGGTAGGATGTCAAGTCATTTAATTCTCAAAAGTAAGGTTCTACTAGTCCTAGAAATAGAAGGATAATACTACAATAATGAACACTTGACACATGACTTTTACCCATGGATTTCAATAACATATAAGTATGATGTTTTAAAGGAATAGAATGTATCTATTGTATTAAAAGTTATTAACACTTTCAAGAGCTCATTTTACTCTTCGAAATAGAACTAAGTCCCTGATAAGTAAATTAGTTGGTTTACATTGTTTTTACTCAAACACTAACATAGATTTGCGTTTAAGTTTAGTGAGGAGATTACCACACATTGTCATTCAATATAGATTGTTATTTCGCAAACAATCTAGTATAAATTCTTTGATATACATTTAATAAGAATTTAAACGTTGAAAAATATCTTGTGTTTATCTTACCCATATTTAAATTGTTATCGATCAAGTGTAAACTTATATTATTAGGCATGTTACTTGGTTAGTTCATTGTCAATAGTATTGTAACCAAGTAATAGGGAACAATAAGTAGTATCAAAGCAGTTTGATTTGTAAAACTTTTTCATAAACTGTTAAAAAGTTTTTAAAATCAAACATCCATCGTGCTTGATGATGTACCCCAGCTGATACATCCTAAAGGATTTAGTTATTCATCTGCTACCCTTAAGCTAGAGCGTGGTAAGTACCAAATGGAAGAAACGAATGTTGTGCTATCTTGTTGACATGAAATCTTATCTCATCAAGTGTTTAGAGGAGGGTTCATATAAGCCTAAGACCACATAAAGCCTAGAAAAACTCGAGGCCCAATGGTGAAATGATAAGAGGAGGGTGGCCAAATGATTATATCATGTCTATTAGATGATATAATGAAATCAGTGATTGGTTTTCCTACAACCAAGAAAGTATGGATTGACCTATTTCATTTGAAGGTCCCAATGATATCAAGGAAAACAAGATCATAGACCTGAAAATTAAGTATAATACTTTCAAAACCAAAGATGGTGAAAGCCTCACTCAAACCTATACCTGATACAAAATCTTAATAAATGAGTTGACAAATGATGGTATTACCATCTCAAACCATGAAATAGACATTGGTTTTGTAAATATTCTCCCACAAAATGTCTTAACTTTAATCAAGGGTTAAGAATTGCTAACCATGTTTGACCTAACTGACTTATATAGGAGATATGTTTATAAGGATAACCTTGTTGCAAAAATATATCCTATGTACTTAACTATTTTTTGAAGTAATATATTTATCGGGGTGTAACAACCTTTTTATCGAAAGAAAAAAAAAATAAAAAATGATCGCCTCATCAAATGCTAACAAAAAATTTAACTAAATTTATCTTTCTGGGTTTCTTAAACTTTCTACTTCAACACATTTACTTATTTGTTAAAAGTTCACTCTTACCTATACTACACATAGAGCATTTTAGACTTTTCGCTCTTAAACTTTTTAATATTCTATAAATAAATTTTAGGCAATTACAAATCACAAACCACTATGTACAAGCAAATAATACACCAAAACATATAAAAAAAAAATGACCAATCAACGTCTAAATAATTACATTATTAAACCAGCTCTTAAATGAAAAATACAAGCTAGCAAGCTTATTATACAAACTGATACAACACAAAATGTAATATGATTTTCAATATAAAAATATATTCTTAAATCAATAAAGTTTCAAAATTGCATACTAAATTACGATGTTCGGAAAATATTACCAAATTGTAATAGTGCATCAAGAACCGACGTATACATCTTTTAGAATTATTCTTTTGATAAAACTTACTGTAAAAACTAAAAACCGTGTTTTATAAAAGCTGGAATATTTTTTCATAGCAAAGGATGCAAATGTGCAAAAGTGCTAATTATATTATTTTATACATATAATAATAATAATAATAATAATAATAATAATAATAATAATAATAATAATAATAATTACACCCTTCAATGTTATCATACATGATTTCTTGAACATTTAGAGTTATTTTTCATTTTTATTTTTTTAAATATTCTTTTATTTGTATCTTTTACCTATGTGGGATACATAAAATAAATATTATTAATAATTCAAATAAGTGTAAAAAACTTATAAGGTACTCCTTTCGTCCCTAAATAAATGTCTAGTTTGACTTTTCAGAGTTAAACTGGTTCAAATTTGACTTTAAATAATTTTTTTTTGTATTATATAATACATGATAAAAAATTATAATACATTTAAAACCCAATCTATTCATATATTTTGTATCAAATATTATATAACACTTACAAAAATAATTAAGGTCAAAGTTGAACCAGTTTGACTCTGAAAAGTCAAACTGAACATTTATTTAGGGACAAAGATAGCATATTTTCAGAGAATTAATTTTTTTTAACATAGTGTATTTTTAAAATCTGATATGATATTTTTATTTAAAAATAACCTGTGACTGCGAGCCATTGTTAGCTACTTTAATCTTATACCTTCATAATATACCAGCTACCTCCTTTGTATTGCCACAACATAACATCACGTGAGTAGTCTACAGTTTTTATTTGAGTTAACTTATTATTGTTTAAAATTTATTCAAAACTAAAATTGTCGTCATTTGTAATTTATTGTATTGTAAATATAGAACTAAAAGTTTTTAGCTGAAATTTTTTAGTTACATAATACCCATAATACCCGTTGCCGCAACGCCGGGTGCCCAGCTAGTATTCATCAAGAGCATTAACTTTTCTTGTTCAAATAAATATTTTTTTATACATCACGATGTTGACAATTTAAATTTTACTTATTTTCTTTTGCGGCAACTATCCGTAATATTTAAGTAGCAAGTCAAATTGTTATGGCGATTCTTTCTTACTCATTGTATATTGGAACAATTTCAGCTATCTTTACTCAACAAATTCCACATCTGCACACATACAACACAAACAGGGAACACAATGCTTGAAATATATCTCACATGAACGATAAGTGTAGTGCTTTAGAAGACAACATCTCCGACACGAGTGTCTATTGGGCTTACTCCTACTAATTACTTATGTAAAGTAGTATTAATTTGCTAATACTATTATAAGCATAATGTATGTTGTACTACTGCACATAATTAATGCCACATGAATAGATGTCTCCTTGTGTACATATAGGCACATATGCAGTGAGAAGACCAGAAAGGGGTATAACATTTAATATAATTATTATCAATAAAATAAGAGAGAATAAAAATAGGGATATAAAATATTGATCAGCAAGTTGAACGTAAGTTTGACATCAATAAATGGATCATTACATAAAAACAATTAAATTATGAAGAGCACATGTATATACAAACATAATGTTGGCAAAAATGATATATTCCCCCATGGCATATGCCTTATTTTCAGTTCCACATTATACACACAGTTATATATGTATTAGCTATATAAATTCTTTAATTTTTTGGTTTTCACGTTTTAATCTTGAAGTTTTAACTTCTAAAAATACACACAATAATCTTTCTTTGAGGTTCGGAAAACGAAATTCGAGCTAGGGTGCCATTTTTTTTTTCCTAAAGTGCAATGACAAAATTAATTATTATAAATTTATCCATGGGCCTTTAATTGTAGCCAAATTGAATAGGCCAAACCAATCCTTAAAAGTTTTTTGAGTGTAATGTATATATATATTTTTAACATCATCATTATATTAGAAGGACTGAAACAAGTGGCTTAAGTAGAGGATGACAGAGTCAGAGGATTATCGCATGCAGTTTTGGATCCATGATCCATACATTTCAGTTTGGATACTAAATTCTATTTCTAAGTGAAATCCCAAAAAAATGAGAAAGTCTTGATATCAGATATCGTCAGCAACTTTTCTTGAAGGTTTTATCAAAGCACACACCAGGAATTCAAAACATAAACTCAGTACGTATGAACTAAAACGCAAAGGCACAACAAATAGTTTATATAAATTACGTAGATTGAGTATTTTTTTTAAATGAACCCGATAGAATGATATGATCAGATCGTGATTCAAACAAATACTTTGGAAATAGTACAAACAAAGGAAGGACACAATTTCACTTTAATTTAACCATTCCTTTAACAAATTTAGTGTATACAACATATAAAAAAGAAAAGTGAAAAAAATAATAAAAAGCCTTAATGCCTAGCATGCAAAACACCCTAACATTTTCCAAAAACTTATGTAAGGGTTGTTTCGGCCGGTCTTCTATGTGCTATAATTATACATATATTTTTTGACAAAGAATATTAAATATGAAAAGAGAAAATAAAATACAAATCTTTCTAAATTTAGAAAGTTGAAATGCATCTTCTGTGTGTTGAAACTTTTTGCTTTTTTTGATTTAATTCCTTTTTCCATGCTTTTCCAATGTCTTTTGATATTTTTACTGCATCAGCTGAAACACCAACCAACCCTCTTCTTGTAAAACCAGATGCATATAATCCTCCTTTTCCCTTCCAACCATTTGGAAATGGTGTTTTTGGGAATCCATTTTCAGCAAAGAATTCTTTTTCCTGTTGATCAAAAAGTTAAAATAATTAGACAATTTGAATTAGTTTATATTTTATATGAAGTGAGCAAAGATAGTGAATATTTATACTCACATGTAGCCAAAGTGGGACATTGCTAAAATAACCGGTTGCTAAAATGACTGAATCGACGTTTAAGAAGTCGTTATTGACTAATTCGACTGTTTTTCCAGAGAATCTTTTGATCCCTGGAACGACAGTGATTTCTCCTGATTTTATTTTGTCTAATGCTCCAATGTCAAGAACGGGGGTTTTGCCATAATGGTTTTTGAGCCTTAATGGACCTAAAGATGGTCGTTTGATACCATAAATTTCAATGTTACCGAGTGTGAACCATGCAATGATCAGTAGAATTCTGTCTACTATGCATAGAGGTAGCCATGCCATGAGCTTCATGGCTAAATCAAACGTAGATTTCCCGAGCATTTCTCTTGGTAAAACATGAACCTATAAATGTAAAAACATGAATTAGGCTCTTGATTGTAATTGGTATTGGTTTTCTTGAAATAATGTTTTTTTGTTTATTAGGGCTGATAAAAGTTGAATACTTACCGAGCTTTGAATGACCATTGACGGATTTGCATTGTGGTTAGCAAGGTCTAAGGAGACTTCCATACCAGAATTTCCACACCCGACAACCAAAACATTTTTTCCAGCATATTTCACGCCGGTTTTGTAGTCTTTTGCATGGATTACTTCACCGGAGAACTCTTTTAGGCCTTCAATTTCTGGGATTACCCCTTCAGCATTTTCGCCTGTGGCCACGACAAGCATCTGGCATATATACTCCGTCTCTGAGCGGACTGATCCAGCTGTAGAGACAGTCTTTACTCGCCAAAGCTTGCAGGCCTCGTCAAACTTAGCTGACTGAACACACTCATTGAATTGTGGCTTGATGTCAAAATTTTGTGCATAGTTCTCGAGGTAAGCAATAAATTGTTTCTTTGTTGGGTATTCGGGGTACTCTTCGGGGAAGGGTACCTTGGGAAGTTGGCAGAATTTTTTCGGGAGGTGGAGTTTAAGGCGATCATAGGTGCGCTTTTGCCAAAGGGAAGCAATGCAGTCAGATCTTTCGATGACTACAAAAGGAATACCTTGCTCCCTTAGACAAGCTGAGATGGCTAGCCCTGAAGGGCCCGCCCCTACTATGACTGGCCCGTTAACCCACACACAGCGACGACCAAAGTAGTTATTTGGCTCTGAAAAGCTAAACATCGTTGCTAACTTTATTTTTATGCAAGACAAACAAATGAATATGTCGGGCAAGTGCTTAAGTATGCTATAAAAGCAATTTTGTGTTTGTGTGAAGTTGGGGAAAGATTTTGTTCTTTTAGGTTTTAGGACCGTGAAATAGATGATTGTTGTATTGTGTTTTGAATGAAACGAGATAGTGAATGAAGAGGTATATATAGGGTGGGGGTTGGGCTGAGATGATCAATGGTTGGGGTATGTAGGATCATGGGGTTTGGTTGCATGTGATCACGGTGGTGAAGGCAATTAATACATTTTTTTTTTTTTTTTTCAAAAGTCACCTTAAATCATATGCTAAACCATTAATTTTAGCGTTAATTCCACATCTACCTAATTCAAACTTTGTCGTCATATTTAGCCAAGTAAAAACTATAATGTTTATATGTACAGTCATGGCCTTATTTTGTCATAGCTTACTCATTCATTATAAAACTAATCAAAGATTGATTTACATAAGAATATAAACAATTTCTGGCTTTACATGATCGATATTAAAACAGCTTCTCATCATGAATAAAATTTCTATTATACCCTTTTTGTGAAGTGTCTCAGGATATAATATATAATTAGGATCGATCATGTAACAGCTTCTCATTTATACAGTCATGACTGTACATAATAACATAAAACAGCTTCTCATCACTTTGATGAGTTTCGTTCCAATTTGAGTGTTCCATTATACCTTTTTTGTGAAGTGTCTTAGGATATAATATATTAGGATCGATCCATTAAATGACTGTACATAATAACATAAAACAGCTTCTCATCACTCGGATAAATGAGTTTCTGTTCATTTTATGAAGATATAATATGTTAAATAAGCTTAAAGTCAAATAAGCATATAAGCAACTATGGTCAAAGCAGACATGGAATATTCACACTTGCATCATAAGATACAATAAATACAACCTACCTACAGGATCGGGTAACCTTGTCGACCTCTATAGTCACATGCTGAGTTTGAATGTATATAAACTCAATTATTGTCACCCAAAGTTTTCGTAAGTAGTCTTTTTCATTAATAAGAATTTGTTTGAGTGTAAAATGTATTGATCGATTAATATAACGTGTCTAATACAATATAAATATAATCACATGGGCTAAGCATAATACACAGGTCTAAAAATAAGTATTCGCTAACAGTCTCTTGTAGCTTGAGCGGGAGGAAAACAAACACTCAAACTGGAACGAAACTCATCAAATAATGAAGTCGGAAGGCCTTTGGTGAACATGCCAGCATACTGATAACGAGAACACACATAAAGCACTCGAACATGTCCATAGCAACCAAATCACGAACAAAATGAATATCTATCTCAATATGTTTTGTCCCCTGATGTTGAACATGGTTAGAGGAATCCAACACTCCGTCCTCCAAACCTAAGCGGTTCAAGTGGAATCTAAGTCACTAATCACGTGACCCGCTTAAACATGTAGTGAATATCTCAAGGGAAAAGTATGTTGACCAAGCTTTACCATAAAAGGGTACAACTTAAGGAGCATATGCTGTGGCACAAATCCCGAGGATGGGGGAAGTCAACCAAAGAGACAAGGATATCGATGCCTAAACGTCTTTGTCTTGACAGAAACATGCTATTATCCACTAGATATAGAGGGGATCACCATCCATGGCATGATCGGATGTAACGACAGGGAGCCTTGCCTACAAATACCACACATTTGGTCATTAAGGGCTTGGTTCCGTCACATACATAAACTCTCATATATTGCTCTTACTTTCATTTATCTCTCCATAAACGAATACTTATTCTTACGACTGATGTCGATCGTTGTAGCCCCCTCTCACGGTAAGACAAACGGTGTATTTTCTTAGCATGTTCAATTCCTTAAATCTACCAAACCAAAGTTTAGAAGACGAATTATTGCCTACATTAGTGAACTAGTTATTTCCGCTAAATTCTGGTTCATCAATCTCCAATCATGATCTCTAAATGAGGTTTTGCTTCATATTTGGAGAATAGAACAAAAAACTTATTTGCAACCATACTTTATATTTGAAGAAAATTTTGAAGCTGCGTAATATTCTTTATATTTGGAGGATCACTATTCATCCTCGGAACTTATAATAATGTAGTATTATATTTAAAGTTATGTGCACAAATTATGTTATTGGCCGGTAAAAATAAATCATTGTAGTAGATAAATGTTTTAAATAATGAGTTTGGAGTATGTGTTTGAAGAAGATAATTTTTTTCAAGAATGAATGTAAATGAAAGATGCTATCTTTTTCTTTAAATTTGAAGAATTTTTGAAAATTATGATTGCAGATGGCCTAATAAACTATAACCATATGAATAGAAACAAGAGTTTTCGGTTTGAACAAGGCTACTAATTAACAAGATCAATATTAAAAGCCATATTTTTCGTTTTGAAACTTTTAAGGGGTGTGAGTTTGCGTGACAATGAATCGTATTATTAAAGAAGGAAAGTTAGAATTAAAAAATTATCACACCTCAAAGAACTAATTAACCTGATTAATCAATTCTCAATCTCTTGAAATTCCATAAAGCTGTCACAACCTTGTTTCCCTGCTTACACAGAACTTGGAACATCGTTAGGATTACGCATATGAATGTCTATGTGATTGTGTGGGCACTAGCTTGAACCAAGAAACCTACCTACATATTCACAACCGACCACTATTAAACAAGTCATGATTTACAAATTCAACCAAAATAATCTATTTTTAGTAAGCTTGATGAGCATACCACATATATATTTATTACTGTCATTAACCTTTTAATTTCTTAAAGACGCTTAGAAATACCGAACGTAATGTGAAGCCATGATCTTTCTTGAATGGTGCTAACAATAACTTTTAACTTAATGTACGAGTTAAGACTAATAATTGTTTAGGAACATTTACGTTTTCTATTATGAAACATGACGAAACATGTGCTTACATATATATAGCCATACATCATGAACTCAATTCGGTATAACAACATTGATGGATCACTTAAACTGTAACCGATTGTCTAAAATTAGCAGGATTCAACGAGTCATGTTTCTGGTAACATGAAATTAAAGTAAAAAAGCCATATAGCAAGTAGGGGTGCTATTCGGGTCGGGTTGGTCGGGTTCGGGTCAAACGGGTCGGGTCCAAGTCGGGTCGAGGGTAAAAATAATATACCCGAACCCGACCCTATTTGAACTCGGGTTAGTCGGGTTCGGGTCAAATCGGGTCGGGTCAAGTCGGGTCGGGTCAAGTCGGGTTCGGGTTTGTCCAATTTACAAAATCACATAATTTTATTTCTTTTTTTTTTTTTTTTTTTTTTTTCGAATGACAATTATGAGCTAAACAATTGCAATACAAAACTAGACTTCCAACAAACCGCCCAGTTCGCACACCCCTTTTGTCAATCCGATCTAGAAGCTAGTAAGCTACACATTTTTTCATGAGAACTAGAGCAAGACTTGTATAGGTAATCATTAGGCATGTAAAGCTTTACAATAAATCAATCCATAGTTTTACTTAAAGAAACTTATGTGTTGAACCACAAGCTGAGAATACTAAAAAAAAAAACAATGGTCAATGATACATACTTCTAAGATAGCAGCTCACACATATTACCAAAATCCCTTCTGTCTGCTAAGAAATTTTCCCTGAGCCTGCAAGCTGTTACTTCAGTTGCAGCGCTATGTCGAGGCAAAAAAAAAAAAAAAAAAAATTATATAGAAAATGGGTCAAATTTACTACATGGATCACTTAATTTAACTTGGGCCTATCAATTGAACAAAGACAAAAAAAAAAAAAGACAAAAAAAAAAAAAAAAAAAAAAAAAAAAAAAAAAAAACCTCGGGTTAGTCGGGTTGACCCGAACCCGAATAGGCAAGTTTTTGAAACCCGATACCCGACCCGAGTTCGTAATCGGGTTAGTCGGGTTGACCCGATTGACCCGACTAAGATTTTGGACCCGAGTAACCCGACCCGAGTATCCTTAGTCGGGTTCGGGTCCGGGTCGGGTCGGGATTTATGACACCCCTAATAGCAAGTAGCCAAATTAGGGTAAAGTCATCGGAAAAGGTATCATCCATCACGAATCTCTTACTATTACTAATGTTGAACAAGATAACTTATGCTTTAACGTACTTAAATTAGGAAATATTTGTGATAAAAAAGTGTAGGGTGACATTTACTGAATTTGATAGGGAGATCGCTAAGGATGGCGTATGAGGAGGTGTAATTTTATACGCTTTTTAATGGTCATTTAACCTTGTAATTAGTACAATTTGGATCATATATTGCCTAAATGCTTTATTTTTGAGTTTTAGGTATCTGGGAATGAGAATGCAAATGCTAGATACGTAGGTGTTTTGGGATCAATTAGATAAAGAACCGAAGAAAAAGACAAATTCAGGCTACTGACCAGCATCTGTGACGTGATCAGCGAATGTGCCCGGAAAGTGCAATTTTGAAGAAGTTAGCAACGATCAGTGGGTTGAGACGCTATGTGGGACGGTGTCACAAGCTTCAAGTGACACCTTCACAATGAAGACCCGACAACGTCACACTTAAGTCGGTGGAAAATAACCTTAAGATCGATGGCGAGGTGACGTCGTCACAACCAAAACGTGATGCCGTCACAACCTATTTTCAATATATATTTTCGCATTGTATTAATTAATGAGTATGGAGCTTTAGGGATACAAGCCCTAGTTGTTTTTTTATCAGTTTTTTAAGCCTTTTTTATTGAAGAAAACCTCATATATTGAAGAGATAAGGTGTTTCAATTAATCAATCATGTAAAAGAGGGTAGAGTAGTTTAAAGATAACGATAATGATCAGGATGTTAGTATGCAAAAGAGGGGTAGGGAGCTAGTGAGAAAAAACTTAAAATGAGAAGAATGTGAAATAATCATAAACACATATTTGAGATGACCTAACTTGATCTATGTTCATTTAGATGCATCTCAATTACTTTCAAAAATGATTTTGAAGTGAAAATTATGCAAAGTGGTATTAGCAACACATTTGACGTACATAGCTCATAAAATATATTCAATTTATCTAACTTGATGAAATGTATCTAATATATGCATATGCATGTAATTTTGTGCTAGAAAACATAATGTGATGCATCTAAAAGACCAGGTATGCCTCTAAATTGATGTATCTCAAATGTGCCGTTATAATTATTTCTTATTCTTTGTATTTCAAGTTTGTTTTTTTTGTTTGTTTTTTTTTTGTTTTTTGTTTTTGTTTTTGTTTTTTTGTTTTTTTGTTTTTTTGTTTTTTTTTTTTCATTTTAATTGCGGGTAAAAGAAGTATAATTGACTTATAGAATAGGCCACGTCACGTCTCAAAGTTCCATATCATTAGTAAGGTCACATGGCAACATGGGATCCTTTGACGGAATAAAACCAGTAAACATGAAATCCAAGATATATTAAGATTCTATTCATTCCCAATTCCTTCATATAAAACAATGTATAAATGATCGAAGAATCTTGCATATGCAAAATATTTGAGGCCTTAAGAAAGATTTACAAAGATTCTATATATCCAAAGAAACCCTTTTTTATCTATATTTATAATTGAATGAAGGCATGAGAAATGTGGATTGTCGTCATCGATCACAACATAGTGTTCTTGATTTTATAGGTGGTAACATGGGTACTTTGAATTACATGTTGTAACTGATTAGAGTTTCACAACGAACAAATTAAATATGTCGTTTCCCCAAATATTTTTTGGAACGTTGCTTCTGGGCTCAAAGACACTTTGGCATAGGTGTTATGATAGTGATGTTACCTCTCTCGCTTCATCCGTTGGATATCAACCATCTCACCTCTCTTGCACTTACTTAGGTCTCTCGAATGGCGCCAATATTTCAATAGGTGCTGATTGGTCCCCATTATTCGCTCGCTTCCTCAAAAGGCTCTCTTAATAAAAAGTCATACCCCTCTCTTTTGGTGCCCTTACCCGCCTCACAAAAATACATGCTTATTATTTCTGGAGTTTAAAACTCCTAATTTTGGTCATAAAGTTTCTAGCATTATAATTAATTTCTTTTAGGGACGATCGTCGAATAATAATAAGATTGCTTGGAATAAGTTCATTGCTCCTTTTGATCTAGGTGGTTTAAATGTTGGTTGTTTAAAGATTAGCAACCTAGGCATGCTTCCTAAACGATGATGAATGTTCTCAACCAAAAGTTTTCCTAATTTGTGCAAGATTATTCATTCTATCCATATGTCTCACATTGCTCTTCATAACAACTCCTCCATAAAGAGAAAATCTGGGCCTTGGTACAAATTGCAATGCTTAAGGGAGATTTAAATGAATATCGGATCGATATTTAGTATTTATTCAAGCTTAAGATTGGCAATGGAGAATCCACTAGCTATATGACCGATAAATAGATGGGTAAGGTGCCAATGTGCTCTTCATTCTTGGCTTTATCGAATAGAATCAAATAAATGTTGCCGTGTGAGTGAAATAATCAAGACCCTTGTCTTCCCACTTTCCCAGCCCTGCTCCTAATCTTGTTGCTTCTGTTTGGACATCTTTTAACTATCCAGGGCCCATCTAAGTCACTATGGGCATGGGAATCATGAGACGCAACCTTATATGAATCGGGAGTTGTTTGAACAGTCTGGTCTTAACGTTCATTGGGCTTGGATGAAAAACCAAAAATTTAATTTTTATTTTTCTAAAACATGTTACATCTCATAAGCCCTTATGCCCTGGTCCAGAAGGGCGTATGATATGGTACTCACATTCTGTAAAAATGTAACTTTAAAGCAGAAGGACTTATGCCCATACCCAGAAAGCCTTATGCTCAAAAACTCATTTTGTCAAAATGAAATTTCTAGCAGAAGACCTTTGCCCAACCCCAAAAGGGCATATGTCGTATCTTTTATATTTTGCCAAAACCGACTTTCTATATTCAACTTTTTTTTCGGAAAACCATTTATTTAGACACCAACCCAACATTTTATAACATGTTAAGATAATGTTTAAGCATCTTTGACGCATGTACATGACACAAGAAGTTATAAGGTACTAAAAAATTATCCAAACACACATTTTGACCCATACAAAATAAGTTCTATTCAAACCTATGAACACTAGTTTCCCAAGATTTTTACTATGACAAAAGCTTTTTAGGTGCGTTCTAAATTGATCATCAAGAGAGAGTGTAAAAAATGCTTGTTCAACCTAGTACACGAGCATTACTGTTTCCCCAAAATACTCCCTCTACTATCTGCAATCCTCATTCATTATTTACCTACAGAAAAAAGCATACATTATAAAGACTTATTTAGTAAAATGAAATCTACTAATAACATAACATAAAACTATAAATACATTCTTCGATCTCTTCCTGATACTAGGAATTCGCTAATACAATCATATAACTACTAAAACTTCTTCTAATTGACATATATCTATCTGGTTTTGCTACTAGCTTTCTGATATCTAATCAGACTAGCTAATATCTATAGGAATTCCCTTCTATAGGTGGCGAGTACTCAAGTGCGACATTTACCCTCATGCGTGAATGCATTTTCGGGTTTCAACGCTACATAGGATCATCTTATGAGCCTACGATGTTATAAAGCGACAAATCTAGTTTATATGCGCCTGCTATGCTATTCTTTTTGACATGGTTCATACGAGAGATATCTAATCCAATCTCATATGAGCACTATGCTATAATGGGAGTTCCTATAATTCTAATGATGCACTAAATACATCCTTTACATTCTTTCATGACCATGATTTAACTAGCAACATCCCTAGCTTACCCTTACAAAACATGCTATGCTAATATGTTACTCACTTTCGAAATTCAAGCTTGCATGCCTTGGTAACCTAAACACATAACATATATATACATACACATTTAATCGTAATGATGATCAACTATCACATAATAACTTAACAGTTTAACAAATAAAGTTTGGCTAGCTTCTTTGGTCACAAGAGCTTATAAATCATAACGAGAAAGAAAAGACTTAATATATATTAGCAACCATTTTATCTAACAACTATTTAAATTAGATGCTACTATGCTAGATTCTTTGGAGGGGAATAAATGACACGTCGCCAACTCCGGTTTTTTTTTTTTTTTTTTTGGAATTTCACTAGGAGGTCTTTTACCCCCATTGTTGGCAAGGTGTTTCATGGAGTCTCTCTGATGGCGTTTTGGGTAATATGGAAGTAGCGTAATCGGATTTTTCACACAGACCTGACAGTAAGATTTTCTTTTCGCCATGAAGATATTTTAATTGCTAAGGTGCAGATCTTGTCTCAGCTTTGGATTTTGAATCGGTGCCTCAAGAAAACTTCAAAATTTAAATTGGAGCCGTTTGGGTGATCAGCTTGCTATTTAAATGGGTGAGGTGGTGTTCTTGTTTGGTACAGCTTGTCTATTTTTGCATCTGGTGTTTTTTTTTTTTTTTCCTTAATCTATCCGATGTTCAAAAATGAACTTGCACGTTGCACATGAATAAGGTCCTCATATGCTAGTTAAGCTAATGAGTGTGATAATATATATATATATATATATATATATATATATATATATATATATATATATATATATATATATATATATATATATATATATATATATATAAATAAAATAAGATAAATAATTTAAAAAAAAATGATGCATTAATAGGTACTAAAAGTGCACATGAGAAGCACCAATATAGCCGGTAAATAATAATTGAGAAACGTTATAATCACAAAATTGACTTTGAACTATATTTATTGGCTCATGTTATATGTGTTTCGGAAACCAAATGTCAACTAGAACTGGCAAATTGGGTACCTGTTAGGACTTGTTAAGGGAAAAAATGTACTATGCAATTTTTTTATTTTTTAAAATAATTGTTTTTAGTATTCTAGTGTTCAATATTTAACCTTTTTGATACATAAAACGTATATCTGTCATACTCAAACCACCAAAACCAAGTGTTAAGCGAGTCGTTTTCATGTTTGAAACTTATGTTATTCGCACGCTCATAACCTGTTAAAACCTGTTAAGACACGATTTGTCAGCTCTAATGTCAACCCTAATAGATGCAAGAATAAAGTATCACAGTATAAAACTGCTTCTATTCTTAGTAAGTAGTCCTTTGGCTAGCCATCGAGCTTAGACCAAAAGTCAACCCTTAATTTTGTGTATATCCAAGAATGATGTTTAATTACATATTGACAATGAAAGTCAAACCTTTTATATTGATAAAATATGATGTACTATTTGTTTAATGCACAAATTTTCGGCTAGATTTTTTTTTAATTATTATTATTATTATTTTAACATTGTCCAAATGTACTAACTCATATTATAAATAAGTACTTTCGAAACCTTTTGTCATACCGCATCTCATATCTCTCATATCAGTTTGGTTCATTGAAGATCATTATTTTTCCGAAAATCAAATGATAAAGATACTCACTTTTCAATCTCCTTCATTCGATGGGTAAAATTAAATGACTGGTTTTCACTAAAAACTAAACTTATTTAATAATATCTTAACAGAGGGGCATAATAGTTATTTCGCACCCCCGATTATATCACGTGCGTGACACATTCTCACTAACTCACTCCACTTATCCCTCTCATTCAATAACCTCTGTTAACAACTCTAATTTATTATATACAGATCACTGACACACATTTTAACACACAACACACACAAACACCCAACCACCAAACCCTAGTTTTAATTTCATCACATGCAAACAGTTAAGCAATAAGAACGATGAATTAAATGGGAAAAACAACTGAAAACGTAAAAAAACCGGCTATTTTTGGAGAAATTTTAACTCAATTTTGTTTTATTTAATTTTTTTCAATTAATTCTATATGTTATGGTTGTTTTGATGTTATTGAAGTTTATTCGTATTTTTGTTAATTTAAAGGTGTATTCACGTGTTTGTATATATCCAGGGTTATTAAGTTTTAAATTATGTTATGAAGTTTTATCAACTTATATATGTAATGTTAGTTGGATCAAATGATTAGCAATTAATGTGTGTAAAATATGCTTATGTGTATTCTGGATGGATAACTGGTTAAACAATTTGGGCCGTTAAAAGATTGTTTCCCTGGTCTTTTTGCTTTAGAAAGATATAAAAATTGTCTTGTGGCAGACATATGGTTTTTAAAAGAAGGTGTATGGCAAGGTAAGTGGGTTTGGACTAGGCAACCTAGTGGATGAGCTGACACAGATCTTACAAAGCTAGTGACCAACTTAAATGGGCTTACTCTTGATGCATGAATCTCAAAATGATAGATGGGAGTGGACCTTGACCGCTTCTCGAAAGTTTTCAGTTGCCTCTTTGTGTCGGGTTATTCATTTAAGATTGAATGCTAATGATGTTTCTGCTCCACCTTTCAATTGGAACTCATAGGTACCTCGTAAGGTAAACGTGTGTGCTTGCTGGCGCGTTGCTCTAGATCTTCTTCCAACCAGGTTGAACTTATGCCAACGTGGTATCAATCTTCCTATGTCGGTATGTTTATTTTGCGGGTTGTCTGACGAATCGCGTGATCATTGTTTCTTTTTATGTCCTAAAGTTAAATGAGTGTGGTTGAAATTTTGGAGCCGGTGGAAAGTCCCTTCTCAGTTCTCTTTAAATGACATTCTTAAAGGAAACTTTAATTTCATTAAAGATAAGTGGACATTGAAGCTATTTCACGCTGTTTGCTTGTCTCTAATTTGGTATGTATGGAAGTGGAGGAATAAAATATTGCACACTTTGTCAGATGAAGAGGTATCTTTGGCTCAACAAGAGGACATATTCCCGCCGATCCAAAGAATATCTTTGTTGTGGACTTCAAACTGTACCTTTAAATGTCGCTTTACTTGGTGTCATTGGATTAGAGCTCCTGGAGAAGTGGCTAATTTATAGCCGGCTTAACTTAGAGTTGGTGCTTGGGTGTTTATCTTAGTGTAGTGGTGATGTTCTGTTGTATTTTTTCTTTCCTTTTGGCTCTTGCTTAGAGCTCTTTTCTGTTTGTTGCTTTGGCATTTTGTTTTTTATTTTTTTTATTTTTTATTTATTTATTTTTTTATTTTTTTATAATATCTTTGCCTTTTAAAAAAAATGGTGAAACTTGTCTTTGATTCAATTGATATTGGTACAATCGAATGGACATACATTTTTAATGAAAAAATAAATAAACTAACTCCATCTATTTGTAGTCTCATAGAATAATAAACTAACTCCTGCATTATTAAAGTGACTAAAATTGACAATTTTTAATATCTAATAACATCGATAATGTGTATAACCTTTATGATATATATATCAATTGTATGATTCAAATGCCTTTAACTTTAAGATTGGGCCTTGAGCATTAAAGGACAAATGGATAGTAAAGTAAATGGTTAAATACTTTCCAAATTTAAATTTATGATTAAAAAGGGAAAAGATTTAACGATATGGATATATGACAAGTGAGTTGTCGATATCTTCAATATCTAAAAAGTGAGGGAAAACGATATTAAATGAAGTAATTACATTTGAATTTTAGTATCAAAATATATGCATTATGACCGTTTAATTACTCCTGGAGATTCTAGGAGAACTTCAAAAGGCTGATTAAAACAATATGAACTTATTTGACAAATAAAATGAAGCAAGTTAATTTTAAGGACATTAAGTTTTTGGTAAAGGATTGCTCTGGTAAAATATATAAATCACAGAAAAGTTAAGTACAATGAAATGTGACTGAAATACCACATTAACTTCAAGCAAACGCTTGAACGATCACTAGGTCCTTAAGTTTTACTTTACAAGATATAAGGGATTTTATTTTATTTTTTATTTATTTATTTTTATTTTTTTTTGAAAAGCACAAGATATAAGAGATTGAGAATCATACTCATATAATAATTAAGATTTATTATTCTATGTAAATTATTGGAATTACACAAGAAATATATGAATCTATGACAGATAGATTAATGATATATATAACGAGTTTGAGTAATATAAGGTATGGATGAAACTCGAAATCTCATCCTTAATAATCCGTAGGTTCCAGTTTCAAGTACAATAGATACTTGATCTACATTTTGAAAACCCAGAATTCGGCCTTCCTTATATACATTCAAGCCTCCTCCAAAACATAAAATTAAGCAAAGCCTCAAAAACACATAAAAATCAAAAGCCACTTTTCAAATATTCAAACTCAAATTAAATCCTTAAAGTCAAAAGCAATCTATTTTAAATTGAAAAACGATAAAACCCATCAATAGATATTGAACACAAACACTACGTCTTTTGTGGTTGCAAAAAATGTGTTTTCGTTGGCCGAATTCCCTAGGCCGCTGTGATTTACGACGATGGAGGTCGTTCAGCGGTATGGCCGGAAATGGTGACTTTGGTTTTGGTTTTGTGATGATGAATTATTATGAATGACTGAAAGTCATAATCATAATCGGACAAAACGAGAGAAATCAAGTGAGTGAATTGTATCGAGATTGAGGATGAGGATCAGACACTTATGTTACTTATGTTGTTGCCATCGTCTTATGAAAACTTTGTGTAAACATTGTTGTATAAGAGGGAATCCTAACAATGGAAGATGTTCTGGTGACTTTGAATTTAAGGGAGTTGAAGAAAGAACTGAATGCACAAAAAAAGAAACTGGTGACGAGTTATATGTAAAGGGAAGATCAGATTGTTAATACAAATATCGCCTAAAAACGTTATTTATATTTTACGATCTTTGCTAAGTTTTGTTAATGACAAAGTATGAAGTTTAGCTATAAGTAAATCATCACTTTAAGTGTTTAAGTCTTGTTTAACTAAGGTTAACATTTCCTTTTAAACAAAACATTATGTTTATTTCTTAAACTAAAATGAGTCTTGTCACATCATATTTATTTCTTAATATAGTAAGGTCACATCACATTTAGGGCAAGCTTTGTCGTTATACATTTATGGTAAGAAGTGTGTTTGACTAACTTTGTTGTTGCTTGCAAGCTTTGTATTTGACTTGTTATTATGAGATGTGACATTGTTTGGTTGCTAGGAGTTATGTGACAAGACCTTGTTTGGTTTGCAAGATTTATTGCAAAAACCAACTGCAGCCCTTGCGGTACCCTGGGGGTACAAGGGCGGAACCCTTTTGAGGGGTCCGCCTGATCCGCCAGACCTGCAGAATTGTTTGCTATAAATACCAAACCATTTGTTAGTTTTTTGTAACCCTTTTAGGACATATTTTCACATACTCTCTCAACTAACTCAGTAACTTTTTGATGTGTGTGATTCTCTTATGTAGCAAGGGACTTCACAAGATTATTCAAGAAGTTACAAGCTTCAACTCTAAAGTTGCAAGTCTTGGTAGCTTGGTCATGTATAAGCTTTGATAGTTTATACTTCATGTGTGTCATATATATAGTTGTAAGTGGTTAGTATTTTTGGCCTCAAAATACGTAGTGTGTCGGGAGTTGTTGTACCCTTGTAAAAGAACTAACGGGAGTGGTTGTACCCTTGGAAAAGAACTCGACATCTAGCTTTGTGTCGGTAAAAGTGTAAGCGACGAACGGGAGTGGTTGAACCCATGTAAAAGAACTCGACATCTAGCTTAGTGTCGGTAAAAGTGTAAGCGACGAATGGGAGTGGTTGTACCATTGTAAAAGAACTCGACATCTAGCTTAGTGTCGGTAATAGTGTAAGCGACGTTGTAAAGGTTTTCTCCGCCGGTGAAAGGAGCTTGTTGATTAGTGCTTATAACTCTCGAGTTGGAAACTCGGGGCGTGGATGTAGGGCAAGGAAAAAGAGTCCTTGTAGCCGAACCACGATAAACAATCGTGTTGTGGTTTGATCGTTTCTTTCTTTATCTTTGCTTATTACATGTTGTCTTTTAGTTAGAATTGCTAATCACATATAAAGCTTTCCAAAAGAATTAAAACAAGTAATGTTATGTTTATATCTTGAAACAAATGTAAAGCTTTTCAAAGAACTAAAACAAGCAAAGTTAGGATCATCACAAGTAAAGCTTTTCAAAGTATGAAACAAGTAAAGTTAGAATTGTTATTCACGTGAAAAGCTTTTCAAAGAATCAAACATATAAAGTTGTGATTATATCTTTAAGCAAACGTAAAAGGTTTTAAAGATATTCAAGTTAAAAAGGATTTAAAAAGCGGTAAACTATTCAACCCCCCTTCTAGTTTTCCACAATTGGCATCAGGAGCTACGTTACTCAAGATCTTTAAAATAGAATATATTTTAAAACTTGGATCGATCCATGGATTTTGAAAATCTCAAAGAAGGGCAGCCTATTCAAAACCAACCGCTATTTGAAAAAGAAAACTTACTTGAATGGAAAAGTAATTTTGAAAACTATGTGAAATCAAATGATCAAGATCTTCGGCATATTAATTCTTTTGGTAATTTCAAATCAAAGAAAACAAGTTTTTGAAAACCAAGATAACTAACTTAAACTTGGTAAAAATATTAAAGCTAAAAAAATGATTTATAAAGCTTTAGTACCAAATATGAAAGAATGATATTTGGAAAAATATATTAAATTTTCATCAAGAAATATGTCAAGCCAAAGAGGATCAAGTTGATCTCACAAATGTATTAGAAATCTTAGATATATTAATTGATTGATGTTTAGTTGAGATGAATACATGCACTACTAGTTTAAATATTTTAAATGAAGGTGTAAGTAAAGATGATTACTTATGACGAGATCTTAGTGGACTTGCTTACGATTCATGGAATAACACGGATGAAGATGAAGCCAACCATCCGGTTTGTGATTCTAAACTAGATAAAACATCAAGCAAGGTACACTTTGAAACCAAACGCTTTTGCTTTGACGAATTTATCCTAGAGTTTTCTAAACTAGAAAATGAGTCTAAACGTTTATGCAACATGGACCTAAAAATTATCTTTAAGAACGAGTCTTCAAAATCTTTTAAGAATATCTTTGAAAAGGAAATCTTGTCAAAAGATAAAATGTCTAGAATTGAGAGTAATGTTGAAATTGATCTAGAATGTAAATTGTGTCTAGATTACAAACATAAGATTATAATGCAAAATGAGAAAGGAAAAATATTGGTTAAATTTGATGAAAGCTCAAAATCTCTTGAAAGATTGTTGAGGAGTCAAAGGAAAGATAAAACTAATTTAGGATTTAACTCAAAAGCACCATCAACTAGTAAAGTAACACAAGTAAAATTAATCAAACCTAGAAGAGTGATTTAGGGATAATTCAATCTCTAATAGAAATTCATGATAAAAGGATTAAGATTATAATTTTCTATGCTTTTATATGATTGTCTAACCTTCTTGGATACATGAGTTATTGAGTTTCAAAGCGTGTCGTCAAACCAAGTTTTTACGCGAAATGCGTATCCTCTTGATAGCATTTTTATGCAATTTAAAAGGTACGCATTACTTCAACTCGGCTTTTATTGTCTCTTGTTTGTAGCATTATGTGTAGGATTATGTGTTATTAGTAATACTCTAAAAGTGTTTACTTGCTATTTGTAATAACTAAGATTAGACTCTATGTAACAAGGAATCTCGTCATTAGCACTAGTAGGAGATATAAGGTGTTTTGGTTCTTTAACCATCTAGAGATAAACACGAAAAACTCTTGAGTATGTCTCACTCAACTCTTGCTTACAAATGAGCTAACTAAGAATTTCCTAAGTGTTAAAATGTCTAACACTTTTGTGATGCTTGCAAAACAAACTTTTGTTAAACAATTTTCTCAAATACCATACTTTGAGTCTTTAATTGTGTTTTTCTTCAATCATTCCTTTATGATAATCTCACATAAAACACACAAGGTGAAATAAATCACATTAGCATATATTAGGATGTGTGAAAGAAAATGAGTTTTCAACATCTAGGATTTACACATCAAATGTGACACTTAGTCTCATGATGTTGTACCTCTTGGACTTTTTCAAAATAAATAGAGTTCATAGTATCTTAAGTAAGAAAACCCAAAGAGTCGAGGAGTCGTTGAATATGACATTTAACGAGTGATCTCCTCCTTCAATGATATCATCTTTGGTAGATGATAACTTAGTCGAAAGCCCAATGATGGGAAGACAAGCATGTTGTGTAAAACATTAAGAATAAAAGTATAAAATAACATCTCCTCACCATGAGACAAACATTGAATAAAGCAAAATTGACATATGTTATAAAACTTGATTTATAGGTCATAGTTGTGTCTAACAAATTCAACAAAAATAATTTTTGGAATTTAGAATAAAACAACTAGTGAAACGAAATTGATATTTCAAAGTAATCAAGTGAGTATAGTGTCAATATTTGAAAGACCTTTTGATAATAAAAGCAAGCCACAAAAGCAAGGGATTTTAACTTAAAGTCATTCCTAGTTGCTCTCTTATTCTCAATGGTTAAGTTATTGATGACTTATCAAGAATGAGATTAGTAAATCCGTAGGTAAAACTAAATGTAGAGAAATGTTTGGAAGACTACTTGTTCTCATAACAATTAGATTCAACATTATATTTAGTTTTTGTCTATGTGCTCGTGTTAAAGAAGATCCTAAAACAACTCTTTAGTTGAGCCTAGTTGGATACATCATTAAGTACTACACAACTTAAATTATGGTCTCCCAAAAGAACGGGAATAGAAACCATAGTGTTTGACAAATGGAATCATGTCGGTAATAAGTTGATAAGAAAAGCTCAAGTGGTACTTGCACTTTTATACTTACTTACCTAATGATTCTCCAAAACGCGTATGAATCTCAAATTAGTATCGAATGGAAAAGCACATCAACAAGCTCTGCTTGAACAAGCAAACTCGCATCAACAACGGAATTCATCTTATCAACATTGTTATACCTTCAACAAAGGAAGCATCGACTTCAGCGACAATTCAATCCATTATGTTCTTAATTGACATATTGTGATCCATCATCATCGTCTTGGTAAAAATGTTCATTGAGGAACATCTTAACTAAGAAAGTCTTATACGTTAATCATTCTATTAACGTTTTCACAAAACCTCTTGAATGAGAATCATTCATCTTCCCTAGGCTTAGTCAAGGACTCATAAGACCAAAAACCTTAGTTTTGAATATTAGAATATAACCACAAAAACCAAGACAATTCCTTTTAAGTTTTTCCCTGCAGAACCCACGACACCTTCAGACCATACGGGCGGAACCCATTTTTTGGTTCCGCCTGGTCCGCCAAACCTCAGATTGTTTAACTTTTAACTTCAAAAGCCAAACACCCTCTTAAATCTTAACAAAGACTTTCAAACAGCATCACCCTCTCAAAAAACACATATCCTCACGAATTTTAGGGCTTCTAATCCAATCTCTTCAAATCCAACTAACTTTGTAAGTATTCTAATCACAATTGCATCTTTGATTTAATTATAACATTCTTGCTTACAATCATTAACTAGAATCTTAGGGCTTTTGCATAAAAGTTCATGATTCATGAAAAACTTGGTGGCTAGTCAATTATGTATTTCATTAGTTAAGAAATGTATCTTTGTCATTGTTACTTTGATTTGCTAAACACACCAAGTGCATTATCTTTCAAAATTGCATCCAAAATTAGAACATGATTCATCACCACATTGTTAAAACAAATGAAAAACATCATTTAAACATCACTTGCGTACTATCTCTTGAATGCTAAAGGGGATACATAAC
The DNA here is from genome assembly GCA_030686995.1 of Artemisia argyi. NCBI lineage: Eukaryota > Viridiplantae > Streptophyta > Magnoliopsida > Asterales > Asteraceae > Artemisia > Artemisia argyi. The sequence goes on along the minus strand of CM060708.1, from coordinate 57,565,393 downwards.
TAATATGTATTTTCGGTTACATTCAATCGAAGACACATTTAATAAGGAGAGTGTTGGTTATCTTTTGTCTTTACAACAAAAGTTGCACAACAAAATTATTTGGGAATCAAAATGAGTCAAGATAACCATGTCTTCACATTGTTTTGCATATAGGAACATATTAGAACATCCACATTGTTAAAAGTCATTAACATACAATTTTATGTTTTCTAGGAATCAACATGCTTCCCGCAAACAAATCCGATCATAAAGAAACCCTTAAGTACATGCCCAAACACCATATGACTAAAGGTCTCAACCCGGTTCAAGTAGAAACCTTTAAGGCATTAGAAAAACGCTATGTTCACGAAGGTAGAACCATTGATCCATCCTTTTTAGAAGGAACATTTATTCGCCAAAACTTTGCCGCAATTCACTTTGATTGTCTCCTTGATATAGATGAGCCCATTTGTCCTAGGTTCATCTTGGAATTTTATGCAACCGTAAACCTTTCCTCATGTGCTGGTGGTAGGATTTCATTAAACTTCACAACCAATCAAATACCACATGACATAGATTTAAAAGACTTAGCTATAATTCTTGGTGTACCAAATGAGGGAACTTGCCTCTACACGGATAAGTGGCCCATTTCAAGTCTTGATACTATTGATCGTTTTTATCCATACGATACACCTCTTGCTAGTAAGGAAACTATTAAGGAACACCTCTTTGTTAGAACCTCTACCACTAGGGTGAATCGTTCGGGGAATACTGTAGATAAGGATCCTTTTGGTATGGAGCTCAATGAGCTTAAACCACAATTTAAAAAGTGGGAAGAAATTCTTAGGGCTAACGTCATAAGTACCATAGAAAATAGAGATCACATCAACACATGCCTATGCTACATGCTATATAGCATTTCCACCGGTCAACCCTTCAACTTAGCCTACTACCTTGCCAAAAGAATGGCTGACATATCCTTAGTTGGAATAACCGCTCTTCCCTATGGTATGCTTCTTACTCGCCTCTTTAGAGCAATCTCACCCATTTCTCCTAACGAAAATGGAATGCACCTTGACTATTTTCTCGTTCCTCACATCTTCGTTCCTTTAAGTGATAAACGAGTTTTCAAAAATAAGGGCAAACGTACTCGATCACCTACACCATCATCATCATCATCCGGAATGAGCGAGGATGATAAACTTCCAAACTCTAAGTTACCCCCTTTAGAATACCTTCAAGCTCTCCCCATCATTGACATTGCTTCTGAAGAATTCAAGCAAACCAAAGGAATGTTCAAGTGTTTTGGAAGGTACCTAAACAAGCTCAAGAAGAAGATAGACCGGTTGTGAGAAGATGAAGGAGTGTTTGGCTTATGAATGCTTTAGAATCGTCTTTGTGATAAAACTACGTGAATTATTTGGTGTTCACTTTCATGGTTTATTATGTTTGGTGGATTATGTTTGTATGAACTTTTATGCATAATGACAAAGTTTAAGGTGTTTGTCATTTTTTCTATGCTTATGGCAATTCTTACTAAGTATAGTGAAATCCTCGACCTCAAGGTCAAAGTCTCATAAAATGCATGTTTACGTGTCTAATTTTTGCATTGCCCAACCAGAAATGCCTTATCTCTTTGATTTTAAGAGTTTTCGAAAATTTTGAAAAACGTCTCGCGGGTCAAAAACGTGGACTGCCACTTTTTTCCAGCCCTGGCGGATCTGGCGGTACCCAAAATTGGGTTCCGCCAGTACAAATTATGGGAATTCCATAATTGGCCCAACGGACCAGGCGGCACCCTCAAATGGGTTCCGCCTGTGTATTCTGAGGGTACCGCCAGTAACCTGCAGAAATTTTTTCCATTTTTCTTAAGTCCAAAACTTGAAATGTGTCAAAACCATTATCCTAAGTGAGAAACATCTTCCATTAACTCCATTAACTATATTAGAACAACTCTCACTCACTAAAACAATTAGGAAGCCACTTCCCTCCAAAAATTCAAATTCAAACATAACCAACCCAAGGAACCCTTTTAAAGGACCCTTCAAACCATTGAAACATTTTCAACCAAATCACATCCCATGATCACAAAGCATTAAGTGCATATGTTGGTCTTTCACTCCACCTTGTTCCATTAGTTTGACTTGCAATGATTTGACATGTTCATGAAAACAATGTAAATCATTTGAAACCTCAACCTTTGAATGGTAAAACATCAAATCCAAACACCCCTTTCAACATCCTCTTCATCCTATAAATTTGAAAGTTTTGCAACAATTCAAATCACACCATTACCATTAAAATTTCTTCTATCAAAACAATCAAAACCACACCTTTGACGATGACCAAATCCAACACATCATCCGAGTCGTCAAAATCCTTCTCAAAAATCACTAGGATTAGTGTTAAACCTTGTTGTTTTAACAAAACCGTCAAGTCAAGCTCATCTTCTTCAAGTGATGCTTCACTTAACATTTCTTCACCTATCCAAGATTTCCTAAATCTCACTACCTCAACACAATCCACAACACATTGAAATACCAATGCAATTACCTTTCAAGAATTGCTAAATCTTGATACTCCAACACCCTTTCCAACACATTGCTACACAAACATGGCAACCATTCCTCCAACAACTAGACCTTCAAGTGATTCATCATCACCTTCTCAACAAGCTCAACTATCAAAAACATCATCACCTCAATCACCAACAATTTCACCAATGGAACTTTTCCATACACCACCAACATCACCACTACCTTATTTGGAAACCTTAGAAGACCTATCACCCAAATCATCAAGTCCACCATCCTTGTCACTTTTTGACACAATTGCTCAAATGAAAACCCAACAACAACCTAGTGAGCAACTAGATGATGAAACCCATCAACCATCACTAGTAGAACGGTTGGCTTACCGTTATGCTAGATCATCCATTTTTCCAAATGATCAAGGTCATACCCACTCACAATCATTTGTGTTTCACCCAATTTACAAAGATCTTCATGGAAATCCTATCGGCGAACCAAGTTTCCGCCATTTTGTTCAAAACCAACAACTACCACCACAACAACAACCATCACCACAAGAACCTTCCCAACATCTTGAGTCTCTACTTTCTTCTAATAAGAAAATAGAAGCATCTATGTGGGAAAAACCTCCAAACCTTAATAATGAGATTCACACTCATTTAAACCACCTTCATACCTTCAAACGTATGGTTGACTCTCAAATCAACCATATCATGGTTTTACAAACAACACTTCAATCAACAAATGAAGGAAGCAAAAACACTACTCAACCTTCCACCTTTGCTCCTTCAAGTTCAAACCATCCACCATCAACATATCAAACCACCCTTCCACCAAACTTTCCCCGCCATGATTGCAATCATTGCGAAAGAACCGCTCACATAAGTGAAGGGTGTCGAAGGGAAATTCGTGAGCTATCCGAAGAAATGAGGTTTATACTAAACTACATTTCGGATCTTCTACAATCCTCGTCTCACACCCCTCAACCTTAGAGTCTCCAAAATGAAACAAAACTGTTTCTTTTGGAAAATGTTTCCCATTTAAACCAACAAACCAAAACCATGTCATCCTTTTAACCTTCAAAATAAAGCCCGCTACAACCACAACCCACATTTTCATCCTTAAACAACCTTAGCCTTGTTTGTGGAAAATGTTTCTCACAAAGGAAAATGATAATTTCCTTGTAGCTTTTTATGGTCTTAGCTTATTTGTAGTTTTTCTTTAATTCTTAAGAAGTAGGATGGTGTAATCTAAATTTCTTGTCTTTGACTTTTTAAGAGTCAAATTTTTACATGAAATGAATTTCATTACACTACAAGGTTTTGTTTCAAATTGTTGACCATTTAGGTATAATAAGTGAAATATACCTTGCCATGGGTCCATACATATATCTTGTGTTATTTAAACTAACCTTTCTTTTTGTAGGACCATTTTCCATGTTTTCCTTCCTTGATACTCCATTTAGGGGAGTAACATTCAAGGGGGAGCATGAGTGTTATACTATTTCACTTCACAACTCTTAGTTGTGTTTAAACATGAAATATTTTCATGACTTATCTTGTGCAACAACTAACCTTTTTCTTGTAGGTTCAAAATCCATGTCTCTTCTCTTGGCACTCCATTTAGGGGGAGTATAGTCCAAGGGGGAGCAAGTACTTATTTCCGCTTCGCTACTCTTCTTTTTGTTTCGACAAAAAGGGGGAGAATTTAGATATAAACTTGTTTCAAAATTTTTTTTTTGTGCATATCACATCATCTTAGCAAAAACAAGTTTTTATACCTAACTTTATAAGACTTAACACTAAAACTAATGACTTACTTATAAACAAAGTTTATGTTTTGTCATCAACAAAAAGGGGGAGATTGTTAATACAAATATCGCCTAAAAACGTTATTTATATTTTACGATCTTTGCTAAGTTTTGTTAATGACAAAGTATGAAGTTTAGCTATAAGTAAATCATCACTTTAAGTGTTTAAGTCTTGTTTAACTAAGGTTAACATTTCCTTTTAAACAAAACATTGTGTTTATTTCTTAAACTAAAATGAGTCTTGTCACATCATATTTATTTCTTAATATAGTAAGGTCACATCACATTTAGGGCAAGATTTGTCATTATACATTTATGGTAAGAAGTGTGTTTGACTAACTTTGTTGTTGCTTGCAAGCTTTGTATTTAACTTGTTATTATGAGATGTGACATTGTTTGGTTGTTATGAGTTATGTGACAAGACCTTGTTTGGTTTGCAAGATTTATTGCAAAAACCAACTGCAGCCCTGGCGGTACCCTGGGGGTACAAGGGCGGAACCCTTTTGAGGGGTCCGCCTGATCCGCCAGACCTGCAGAATTGTTTGCTATAAATACCAAACCATTTGTTAGTTTTTTATAACCCTTTTAGGACATATTTTCACATACTCTCTCAACTAACTCAGTAACCTTTTGATGTGTGTGATTCTCTTATGTAGCAAGGGACTTCACAAGATCATTCAAGAAGTTACAAGCTTCAACTCTAAAGTTGCAAGTCTTGGTAGCTTGGTCATGTATAAGCTTTGATAGTTTATACTTCATGTGTGTCATGTATATAGTTGTAAGTGGTTAGTATTTTAGGCCTCAAAATACGTAGTGTGTCGGGAGTTGTTGTACCCTTGTAAAAGAACTAACGGGAGTGGTTGTACCCTTGGAAAAGAACTCGACATCTAGCTTTGTGTCGGTAAAAGTATAAGCGACGAGCGGGAGTGGTTGAACCCATGTAAAAGAACTCGACATCTAGCTTAGTGTCGGTAAAAGTGTAAGCGACGAATGGGAGTGGTTGTACCCTTGTAAAAGAACTCGACATCTAGCTTAGTGTCGGTAATAGTGTAAGCGACGTTGTAAAGGTTTTCTCCGCCGGTGAAAGGAGCTTGTTGATTAGTGCTTATAACTCTCGAGTTGGAAACTCGGGGCGTGGATGTAGGGCAAGGAAAAAGAGTCCTTGTAGCCGAACCACGATAAACAATCGTGTTGTGGTTTGATCGTTTCTTTCTTTATCTTTGCTTATTACATGTTGTCTTTTAGTTAGAATTGCTAATCACATATAAAGCTTTCCAAAAGAATTAAAACAAGTAATGTTATGTTTATATCTTGAAACAAATGTAAAGCTTTTCAAAGAACTAAAACAAGCAAAGTTAGGATCATCACAAGTAAAGCTTTTCAAAGTATGAAACAAGTAAAGTTAGAATTGTTATTCACATGAAAAGCTTTTCAAAGAATCAAACATATAAAGTTGTGATTATATCTTTAAGCAAACGTAAAAGGTTTTAAAGATATTCAAGTTAAACAGGATTTAAAAAGCGGTAAACTATTCAACCCCCCTTCTAGTTTTCCACACAGATCATTCATGTAAAGCTCATGCTGGTGAAATTTCACGGTTTACGTCAAGGAGTGGAACTTGTAAACTTAAGTGCTTCATATGTCATTAAGAGGGTCATCTGGAAAAGAGACTATCCTATGAAGAAGTCAAATGGGTTCGTCAAGAAGGGTAAACATGATCATAGTTCTGATTCTTCTGATTATTAGGGTAACGCCTACTTTAGAGAAGCCTTGGTGGTTGTCGGGAATGATGAGATGAATGAATTGGTAATGGATTTAGGTGGGTTTTATCATATGACACATAGGAGGGATTATTTTTTTATTTTTTATTTTTTTTATTTTTTATTTTTTATTATTATTATTTTTTTTTTGAGGTGGAACTGTAGGGAGCCAAAGATTAGGTTTTTCAGGTTAGTAACGATGATGCTGCAGTGGCTCAAAGACAGATGGAGGATAAGTAACTTGAAGAAAACACATACACAGACTGCTTGGAAAAAGAGTAGGAAAAGGTACACCTTGTTATAAAGATGGGGGCAGACATTATGGTAATTGGAGTTCCTGGTCAAGAGGGTACACATAGTGATGCTACTAAAAAGAAGAAGTGAAGGAGCCTACAGAATCTAATTTTGGAAAGAAGGAATTGCATATATACCACTAAAACTTACATATTTGCATATTTACCCAAAATACAAGTTTTCAATGCATGATATACAATGCAAGTTAAACATTTTTGGGTATAAAATGCAAATATGAAAGTTTTAGGGGGTATATATGTAATTGCCCCTCATGGGAAATTACTAAAGTAAAATGCTTGGTCGATAAGGTGGTACCCAATTCGAGGTTACAACACCAAAAAAAGGTGTTGAGTATCAGTTATTTTTAAGTCTTACTCCTAATAAGGAAATTATAGGAAATTAGTAGTGAACTTAAATATAGATTAGGGACTTAAGTGTATATTTTAATATTAATTATGAGTGAACTAGAACTATGATTAGTTAGTTTGGAGTGCAAGGCAAGCTTAGGTTTATGTAGGGTCGGTTGGGAGTTTCCTAGACCGAATCAAGCATGGTTTCTACCCCCTCATCTCTATAAATAGAAGTTAGGGGGATGCTAGCTTGTAACACTCTTCTTTCTTGAATTGTAAGCTTTATTGGTTTAAATAAAGGTGTCTTCAAGCGTAATAACGTGTGCATATTCTTGTCGATATCTTTTTATTTCCTTTTTCTTCTTTGTTCGTTTGCCAAACGCTGGTTTTACATTGGTGTTGCAGCTTGGTACTAGACGTGGAAGCTCTAGATTCCGTGTTTTGATATTCGGGTTTTTGGATTTCTTCCAACACTAAAAGAAATGCATTTACTATGCCACGATGAATAATCGACGAGATCCTCTCTCTCTCTCTTTCTCTTCGAAATTTTATTTATTGATTAATTTCTTTTAACCGGCAAATAATTCTTGAACACATAAATCCTTTAGAGAAAAGCTATATCGATACAACTAAAAAAATAAATAAGCACCATTTAACATAGAGCTCCTAAAGACGCAAGAGATATATAAACAAAATTGCAACCTACTAGTACAATTTAGGTTCACTTTACCATGACTTGATATCCAATATATTGTGTGTCTGAACCTCCCAAAAACACCATTCCTTGGTATCTTTGATGCCTGTAAATATTTTGCGGTTTCTTTCATTCCAAATAACCCAAACAATGGTAAAAATAAATGCTTCAAAGCATTTGATCTGAAATGGGTGAAACATCTTCCCTTTATCGTTATTCATTTCACTAATGAGACTTAGAAGAACCTGAATATTAATATCAACCGGCAACTGAAAATTCCACCATAAGAGTATTTTTTCCTACAAAATTTTGACTCGAGTATGTGCAATCAACGAGTGTTATAAATCTTCACAAGAATCTTCACAAAATGGGCAAAGCAAGGAGTCTACGTCTATGTTTCTTTTATCTAAATTTAGACGCGTAGGAAGTCTATCCTTCTTAACTCCCCATATGAATACATACACGTTTTTAGGAACAAGAGAAGACCATTTTATTTCCAAATATGTACGGAGAATATTTTCGTCAATAGCGGCTCGAAGAGATTTGACATAGTAAATACCTGATGATTTCGTGGACCACCTTCAACCATCACTATATTAGCCAAATAAGTATTCCTTGCGATGCTCTACAAATCAGATAATTCTTCTTGCCCTCTTCCACTTTGAATTTGTCTTCTCCAAGCCCATTTTCACTCCATCACACCATCCGAAACTGAACACCTCTCTTTAAGATAGTTTGTTTGTTTCCAACTCAAATAATCTCGGGAACATATGAACAAGGCAAGTATAGCGAAGCCTACAATCCTCCCAAAAAGTTTCAGACTCACCGTTTCCCACTTACCTCTAAAAAGATGAGATTAAGGGTATGCTATGCCTAGATCATTTGCTTCTTGCCCTACTTTTGCTATGCTAGATAATACTCCTTTAAATTTAAGCATATAAATTAGATCTTTTGTACCTCCAATATTCCCATGGATATCATTGATCACAGATGCCCAAAGAGAGTCCCTATCAACCCGAACTCTCCACTACCATTGGCGAGAGAAGCTGGTAGCGTAGGGATTGCACCAGGCTTTACCTCTCAAGGGATCATGAGAAGCTTACAACCCCCACTAGGCAGTGTACCTGATCGATGTAGTATAGTATAATGACAAGTACCGGGGGATTGATCGTTCAGCTAGGAATAGTGTCGCTAGGATTAGAAAACCTAAAGATTATAGATGAGGGATGATTCTTTTTGTATTTTTTATATTTTTTTAGAAAGCAAGTAAAAATCTCGGGTTTGAAGGAGTTGGGCGGAATTAGTTGCTAGTCAACTAACCCAAAACTAAGATGCAATCAAAATAAAATACTAAAAATGAAAACAAACTAAATTATACTAGAGTTGTGAGCAATATGTGGGAGAATTGTGTTTACTTAGATTTTCACTACTCCTTAGATATCTTTTACACATTAATTACTTGTTATAGTTGTGTGGATGACGGATTGTATTCCTTAATACCATTCATGGGGTGGCGTACTTACTTCCCCAATCCTATGAGCGCCTACTTCACTCCTATGTCGAGCCGGCTAAGAAGCTCCTAACATGGGATCATTAGAATTTACTCATACATTAAATACAACCAATAAAACCTAATACACATTGGTTCATGTTTCCTAAGACGTTCAAGCATGTTACACAATGGAGATCTGCCAGTTTTCTTAAGCCTAACATTGAAATCATTCATCCAATACAACCATAAACAAGTAATCAACACATAATTAACATCTAGGTTTCATTAGATCTAAGCAAACACAAGATAGATCTAGCCTAGCATGTTGAAATCAAGACAAGCAAAAGATATATTTAAACAACACATAGACATATTGATTGAATTAAGAGAAGACTTATCTCAATTGAACATTAAAGGATTCAAGGGGTGAAAACCCTTGAAAACACTGTATAATATGACCTAGGGTTTACAAAGTTTGGCCCTAGTTTTCTCCACACAAGTTCCTCTCTAATGAATGAAAAATAGAAAGCTATATATAGATTTTGATAGGTGACGGCATCAAGAACAAAAGTCTGACGCCGCCATCTCGCCGCCAAATAGTTTCTCGGACTGCCTAGATCTGGGTCTGACGTCGTCATGTATTCTCCTTATGTAGGCCATCACCAATTTAACTCTTGACGCCCTTGTTGTGACGCCATCAGGATTGCACTGGGTCGTCATGGATTTTAGTCTTGACGCCGTCATGATTTCCTTTTTGACGCCGTCAGGTACTGTTCTCAGCATGAAAAATTAAGTCTTGGCCGTTTTATTCACTTTTATGCTCCAAAAACGTCCGAATTGCTTCCTTTTCCAGAATTCACTCCTAAAGTACCTAAAATCACAAAAGGAACGATTTAGGGCAATATTTGATCGAATAGCTTCAATTCCGGGCTCAAATGACTCCCTAAAAGTGGTTCATTTTTCGCCTCATCATATACCCTTACACTTGAGATGTACTTGTCCTCAAGCAAATGCGCTTTTATTCTAGTCAAAATATAAGTTAGGGGTCATTTAACACTAATATAAAAGTAATTACAACAAATAATCGTTCCACTAAAGACCAAAGACAAGCACGGAGGTCATACACTAGCACCTCACAAATAGTGTTTAGATACTCACATCTCTCGGGTGTAATAAAGTATATATCACAATATGGAAACGGAAAATATCTCTCACTACCTGTCATAGCAAAATAGATTACCATAGGCTTGGAAGAGGATCAAACCTCCACCATATGGCGTAAGCACCTAGGATAAACTATCAAAGAGGTCTTTTAAAGGGTTGTAACGTTAGGTGTAGGGATATAGAATACACGGTTTTGTTGGATATAGGCAGTCTTTACTAGTGGCGAGTTAATCATCTTGGTTAATTACATGTACAATATGGCGTTGCTAAGCCAAGACTAGACTCGACTTAAGCTAATAAATCAAAAATAACAAAAAAACATAAAATGAACATAGAATGAAACGGGATGGTAGTCCGTATATTTTTTCTCTTTTCTTTTTCTATTTTTTTTCTTTTTCTTGATTTTTTGATTTTTTTTTTTTTTTTTTTTTTTTTTTTTTTTTTGCATACATTCTTACCCTACCATCCAAAATAATACATCATAGGGGATGAACATTTCCCTTACACTTGAATTTTTACATACTTTACAATTAACTAATCTAGTGACTCGAATTAAGAAAATCAAAACACATGGAGTACTTTTAAGATTAACGTACATATGGGGGTAATAAATGATGTTCTTCCCCATTACTTCATAAAATAAGTACTTTACCCATGAGTCCCAATCGTCCCAAAACAATATGTACAAGGATATGACTCGACTTAGCAATCGTGTAATCAATTAGATAATTAACTTAAGGCTTAACAAATAACAATAATGAACTAAAGATGAGTGCATACACGGAAGGCTAAGGCGATTTGGGTGTACATTTAAGTGGGGTGTAACAAATTCTTCCTTTAAGTAAGATGGTTAAAGTTAGAAATGAAAAAATAGGCTCAGAGGGGTGTACTAGGGGTTTCGTGTACTAAAAATGAGTACCACGCTAGGGTGTGGGAAAAATTAATTGACTTAACTAGCCAAGTAATATGACTTAAATGGTCAAGTAATTATGATACGGGTTTAACACAAGGGTGATCCTAATGCCTCTTATCATGTAGTAAATCTTACTACACGAATGTAGTCTCACTAGCGGTCTCGGGATGCATCACTAACGCAAGTTCTAGAATCTAAATGCTACCGGTACACTCATAAGCACTAATAGTAAATGCTTTTCCTATCAAATCTAAAGGCAAACCTCACATATTTGGGTGGAAAATTTTTCTGAATAGTACGGTTTTGTGCTAGTCATACAATCTCCTATCCATGAGACGCTTGCTATGGCTAAAGTTTCACTCCTAAATGTTGTAAAAATTTTAAATTTGGCGCTAAAATTGCACTAACAAGTATTTCTCATAGTTTTATTACACATCTACCATTAAAAAAAAAAACTCAAGCGAAAGTGTATCTGTAAGGTATCATCATTTTACCCTCCCCTTACACTTAGGATGAACATTGTCCCCAATATTTAAATAAAGAATGTAAAAGTGAAATAAGTAAAAAGAATGAAATCAAATACTCCCCTGATTCGCTCGGTATGGATAATAAGGTGGCCAGGTTAGATTTTCCTCCAAGAAAATGAACAATCAAAGCTTCCCTTCCAGAATATAAATCATCTTCTTATCATACATAACCTGTAAATCCTGAGAAAACAGACAAGGCAACCTCGCATAAAATCGGCGGCAATCTACATATGCTAATAAATCCTAGAAAACAAGATAAGATATAATGCTTGTGGAATGATGTTTACAGATTTCCTGGAGATTATAAAACTAATAATTCAACAAAAACTTTAATACTCCGTTAGAAAAACAAAACTGGTAAAATTTTCAGATTTTTACGTGTGACGCCGTCATGAATTTCTTCCTGACGCCGTCAGAAGTGAACAGAAATTCTTATGTTAAGTTTCCGGAAAATTTCTGGAAAAACTTCGTCCTACTTCCTGGAAAATCCTGCAAAACATCATTATGACTCGATACAAGCATTTGACTCTAACAAATACGAATATACATGTTCACTTAATATTGTGGAGAATCATGATCGGTTTTGTTTCTTAAAAACATATTTGGGGTTTCCCCTTACACTTATCTTTTGCAAAAGTACATTTGGGTGAAGTTAAGATTAGGCCAAACAACAAAGTAAAGTATTTTCACTATTTTAGTTTTGAAACATGATCTACCAACAATAAAATAAAGCATGCATACAGAAGCAAATAATAAACAAACAAAATAAAAATTACACACAATCATGGGTTGCCTCCCAAGAAGCGCTTTTCTTTATTTAGGAGTCTTGTAGCTAGACTCAAGGTCATGGGTTACTACCTGACCTCATTGTTGGTTTCATTTTTTGATTGTAAATGTTCTTTGTAGAAACCAAGCACCTTTTTCTCAATCGCTCCTATAATCCTATGGGCAAATTCCTTATCGACTTTATACTTTGGTCCTAGAGTCAAGCAATCTTTGTAAAAAAGACTCTTCTTTTCCCATACATAATCCATGCCATTTTTCTTATCTTCTTCATTGATGTCCTCAAAAGCACCAATATTATCCAAGTCAAGTCGGGGCACAAAACGAAATTCTTTCATTCTATTAGGCATCCTATAAGTGATCCTATCGGTGTTACTAGCAAATCGGATTGTCCCTTCTATCTCATCATATTCTAACTTGGACTCTTCAACAAATGGTTTACCAAACACAACATTGGATAATCGACAATCAATAACATTAGCAAGATCTTCAACAATCATAAAGTCGGCGATATAAGTGAAATTCAAAGACATGTAGACCTTTAACTCTCCCGACAAAGTTACAAACTCCACCGGGGTATTTGGGATCTCTTCTAGGTTCAAGTCTTGTTTTCACTATATCATTATAAACACTCGAGGACATAATGTTGATTGGGGACTTAAAGTCAATGTAAGCATTGTTAACGTGTCTATACCCAATCATACATGGTATCTTAGCATTCTTAGGATCGCGTCTCTTTATCTTAGGTTCGATTCTAGTAAAAGGAGATCGAGGGTTATCAATAAGATTATTATAATATGCAATCTCCTCCTTAGTGGGGTATAGATTAAAATAATCTTCTAACTTTGGATCAATCTCCCCTTCTTCAAGTTCCTCAGCAACATTCTCAAAATCATTAGGTCTTAGGTCCTTATTTGAATACAAGGCAGTCGCTAGGTCACTAAATGCATGGTCGAGCTCAACTTTAATCAACCTATTAAGCTCCCTAAGTTCCCTAATCTCATTCTCAATCTGCTCTCGTAACAAAGCCACTTCTCTAGGGGAAAGGGGTGGATTCGCGTTTTCCATAATAGTCAACGGAATAGTCAATGAATTTAATTTACTAACAAAGGCACGAAGAAAAAGATAGACTAAAGAGAACCTAAAAAATAAAAATAAAATCTTACTAGAAAGGAATCTAGCAAGTAGACCTAATAAAAAGATATTCTAACCTAGACAATAACTATTCCCCGGCAACGGCGCCAAAAACTTGGTAGCGTAGGGATTGCACCAGGCTTTACCTCTCAAGTGATCTTGAGAAGCTTACAACCCCCACCAGATAGTGTACCTGATCGATGTAGTATAGTATAATGACAAGTACCGGGGGATTGATCGTTCAACTAGGAATAGTGTCGCTAGGATTAGAAAACCTAAAGACTAGGTCTAGAGATGAGGGATGATTCTTTTTGTATTTTTTATATTCTTTTAGAAAGCAAGTAAAAATCTCGGGTTTGAAGGAGTTGGGCAGAATTAGTTGCTAGTCAACTAACCCAAAACTAAGATGCAATCAAAATAAAATACTAAAAATGAAAACAAACTAAATTATACTAGAGTTATGAGCAATATGTGGGAGAATTGTGTTTACTTAGATTTTCACTACTCCCTAGATATCTTTTACACGTTAATTACTTGTTATAGTTGCGTGGATGACGGATTGTATTCCTTAATACCATTCATGGGGTGGCGTACTTACTTCCCCAATCCTATGAGCGCCTACTTCACTCCTATGTCGAGCCGGTTAAGAAGCTCCTAACATGTGATCATTAGAATTTACTCATGCATTAAATACAACCAATAAAACCTAGTACACATCGGTTCATGTTTCCTAAGACGTTCAAACATGTTACACAATGGAGATCTGCCAGTTTTCTTAAGCCTAACATTGAAATCATTCATCCAATACAACCATAAACAAGTAATCAACACATAATTAACATCTAGGTTTCATTAGATCTAAGCAAACACAAGATAGATCTAGCCTAGCATGTTGAAATCAAGACAAGCAAAAGATATATTCAAACAACACATAGACATATTGATTGAATTAAGAGAAAACTTATCTCAATTGAACATGAAAGGATTCAAGGGGTGAAAACCCTTGAAAACACTTTAAAATATGACCTAGGGTTTACAAAGTTCGGCCCTAGTTTTCTCCACACAAGTTCCTCTCAAATGAATGAAAAATAGAAAACTATATATAGATTTTGATAGGTGACGGCGTCAAGAACAAAAGTCTGACGCCGTTATCTCGCCGCCAAATAGTTTCTCGGACTGCATAGATCTGGGTCTGACGCCATCATGTATTCTCCTTATGCAGGCCGTCACCAATTTAACTTTTGACGCCCTTGTTGTGACGCCATCAGGATTGCACTGGGTCGTCATGGATTTTAGTCTTGACGCCGTCATGATTTCCTTTTTGACGCCGTCAGGTACTGTTCTCAGCATGGAAAATTAAGTCTTGGCCGTTTTCTTCACTTTTATGCTCTAAAAACGTCCGAATTGCTTCCATTTCCAGAATTCACTCGCAAAGTACCTAAAATCACAAAAGGAACGATTTAGGGCAATATTTGATTAAATAAATTCAATTTCGGGTTTAAATGACCCCCTAAAAGTGGTTCATTTTTCGCCGCATCAGAAGCAAGGTTATAGGCTTTTAGACTACCAAACCCGAGCTCACCGCTGTTGATTTTAGCCATTGATCTTTTGTACCTCCAAATTCGAAACTCATTGTGGACGCTAGGCTTTGAGTCTCAAGCACATTTGATTTGGTTTTTACAGCTTTTGGACCTTTAATACCCTGCAAATGTTGGTTTATTGAGTATTTTATCCATTGCATCACCAAACTATCATGCGCACCTTAATAATTATCATAATTAAATAACTAACCTACATATTCTTATTTCTTGATGATCTTTACTTGCTCTATCATCACAAATAATTTAAAGATCCCTACTAAACAAGTTTTATATATTCTATAACAAATATGTTTGGTTTGACCAAATAAATTTAAATACATAAAACAAATCAAACGAGATGTTGACCAATATTAGAATATTAAAACTAAAATGGGTTTCATGTTCCAAAATTAATCATGAATCGATTTTAATATCTATAAAATATAGTATAGATGAGTCTGAATTAAGTTAATTTCATGCATGCTAAGTTACCTATGAACAAGATAAGTGCTTCAGTGGTCAAAGTTTTTTTGGTCACCATCATGTTAAATAAGGTTTTACATAGTATAAAATACTAAAAATATAGACAATCTTTGATCCAATATCTTCTCTACGAACATATTGTTATGTTGTTCATTGTTCTAGTTTTTTGCTAGACTTTGGTGAAATCCGTCGTTAAAGAAAGACTTAACGCATGACCTCATAATTCTTGTTTATGCAACTGTTATCACTTATTAAAAGTAAATTTCTAGTCTAACAATAGCATATTCATCGAAAACAGGCAAACTTAACGTTCATAATTTGTCATGTGTACGTACTCTAATTACTCGTATAGATATAAGTTGATATATATCATAGTTTGCGTGAAGGAGATAATAGATTACATAGTACAAAAAAATTAACTTCTGTTATTTGAACAACACAAATTCAGAATTAGGAAATTATAACGATTATTTCAAGACAAAAGGAGGACATGTGTTGTGGACTCCTTGGCTCGTAAAAAATAATGTTTATCGTGCGTTCCTATTGTACAGTATCATATGTGCATATTAACCGTTAGTGACAGTTGAGGAGAATAGTACCTGTGTCCTCAGACTGGCCTGTAGGTTTTGCCAGACCCTGTGTGGCCTGGTATTTAAGTCTCGCTTCTATCAGATGTTTGTTGATGGACATTGGTAATGAGCTTAATTCGAGCGAGTAATTAGTGAGTTTGAGTTACTAATATTAATACGCTATCAGTTTAAACTAGTTTTGTATCAACATCTAAATGGACAATTGCACCTAATAAGTTACAAGTCTAACCCAACATTGTATGAAGAATGCAGAACTAAAATGGGATAATTAGCAAAATAGACCAGGCAACCATGGTCAATTCGGTTCTTGCCCCAGATCCAAAAATGTCTTTTTTAGATCGGGGCAACTTGTACAATTGGGCAACGGACGATGTGTCACTATTCTGCAAGTGACAAGTGTCGCTTGTCTGTTAGTTTTTTGGGCAACTTGTGAATTTTTTGGGCAATAGCCGTCATTTTTTGGGCAACTGAGACACTTGTTATCATATGGGTCGAGTTGCCCAGTTGCCGGTCTAAAAAAGACATTTTTAGATCTAGGGGAGGAACCGAATTTACCATGGTTGCCCGGTCTATTTTGTTAATTATCCCAAATAAAATTAACTTTAAATATAATGAGTGAAACACATCAAAAGAATTATAGATAGTTCAAATTAAATTCATCTTTTTCATAAGAAATAATCAGTAAACTCGTAATAATAGGTTGTGTAGTTGTAATTAAAACAACATTTATTTACAGTTCTATAAAAGTGGAGAATATAAATGTTGGCGTGACCTAGCTAGTTATGACTAACCCATTTGCGGGGTGTTTGTGTAAGGTTATTTGATTGCTTATAAATTTAACTTTTATAGCTCTTATGCTTATCGACCTGAACTTATAACTTAATTAAGTTCATAAGCTTAACTTGATAATCTGATCATAAGTCAATTATCAATGAATGTTAGCTAGTAATCGATGTGTAATAAATTCTTCATTGGAGGTGACCAGGAAGATAAAAAGGTGACATGGATGAATTGGAAGAAATGCATGGCGAGTATGAAACATGGAGGGCTTGGCATAGGCAGTATTTTCGGGCTCAATATAGGGCTCTTATTTAAATGGATTTAGAGGTTTTTGAATCATCACTCCGATCTATGGGCCTGTGTTATTCAAAGCATATATGGGATTGATGGAGGCATCAATTCAGCCCCTACCTGTTGTTCCAAGCGCAGCACTTGGGGCTCTATTTTACACTCTATTATTAGCCTTAAATAAAAAGGTATGGACCTTCTTTCTCTATGTACTCGTAACATTGGTAACGGGGCTTCTACTCGGTTTTGGGAGGATACATGGTGTGGCAATCAGCCCCTTAAACTTCAATTTCCTCGAATGTGTTTACTTGATATTGATAGGAATTGTTTCATTGCAAGTAGGGTCCTGTTAACAAATTGGAGCATTGTGCTTAGACGTGATCCGAGGGGAGGTATTGAGACAACCCTTGGGTGTGTTTCTCTTTCGGATAAAAGAGACTCTTGGAAATGGTCTCTAGATGGACACATTGGGTTTTCAGTTGCTTCGGTTCGTGATATGGTTGATTCTCACATTTTAGATGTGGACCTTGTGGCCACTCGTTGGAATCGTTCTATCCCAATTAAAGTTAATGTGTTTCTTTGGAGATTAAAGCTCAATAGACTTCCATCGAGGGTTAACTTAGACCGGAAAGGCATTGATATTGGTTCAATTCTTTGTCCCACCTGTCATGATGACGTCGAAACAACTAATCATATTTTCTTCAACTGTGGGATGGCTCAAGATTTGTGGACTTTGTTGGCCAAATGGTGGGAGTTGGATATTCCTATATGTGCTAACATATCGGAGTGGTACGATTGGCTAGACTCTTTATCCGTTCCAAGCAAGGTGCGCTTGTTTCTTTAAGAGGAGGGGGTGGGACTCTTTTGTGGACTATTTGGAATTACCGTAATCACTTGCTTTTCTCTAGTTCTCCTCCTAAGAAGTCGGTGCTTTGGGATTCTATAGTTTCGCAATTTTTTTTATGGATTTCTTCTAGAAATCCTAAATTTATGTGTTGGGTTTGTTGGTTGCTGATTGGTCCCAAACGGTCAACCTAAATTGACCAGGTGAATGGTCAACTAAGTCAAACGTCTCAGACCAAATCTCCGCGGAAGTATAGTGTTTCCTCGGGTCATTATGTCCCGACGAGGTGGATAGTTATCAAACGGCTTTGTGATCGGGTGAATTTGGACAGGAAAGGGTTTGAGATTGATTTAACTAAGGAATCTACAAAGGAATAGCTTAAACAAGCTATATGAATAAGACTGTGAAATCAGAAAAACCAGAAACGATTTAAACCTAAAAGCGTGTACGTTCTATTTAAATTTACGCGAATGTACAAAATAAAACGTGAAAAGTGAAATCTAAAAACCCCCAGGGGTGAAAATGACTTTTTTACAAACTACAAGATAAAAGAAAATTTTTAGAAAATGAAAATAAATTTTTACACTAATTAATTATTTATTATTAATTAATTACTGTTTAATACTAATTATTAATATTTAAAATACTTAAATACAATATAATACTAATTTAACACTAGAAAAATGAAAATAAAATTTCTAAAATTATAAAATAACTAAAAACTAATTTTAAAATTAAAAATAAGTATTTTTGTCTTTTTGTGATTTTTCTATTAATTAATTACTAATTAAATGTTAATTACCTAATTAAACTAATTTAAATTATTAAAAATAGAAAATGAACAGTAAAAATTCTAGAAAAATTCCTAAAATTATATTATATTATATAAGAGCTAGGAAAAATATAAAAACTAGGTCTTGCTTAATAAAAACTAATTATGCTATTTAAAACTTAATTATTAATTAATTACTAATAAAACTAATATTAAATGTAATAAATATCAAATGATAATATAAAAATCTAATAAAATTACTATAAATACTTTAATATAAGAGGAATTTAAGAAAAATATAAAAAAGCTAAGTACTTAATAAAAATCTAAAAATGAAAAATAAAATTTAAATTACATTAAATAGAAACTATCACTTAAAATTAAATTGATTTTTCTTGATTTTTCTTTTTGAAAACTAAATTACACCTAAAAACAACAAACTTTTGTGAAAACAACTTTTTCATAGATTGAAAATAAGCACTGTGGAAAGCAATAAGCCAAACAGTTGACTTATGTTGACCAAAGAGGAAAATAAGCTAAAATGGGCTTAAGTGAGACCCACAATGGTTGAATCTGGTCTAAACTAGATATGTGAAGATGTTTAAGCTAGAAAACGCAAGTTGTGACCACAGAATAAGCACATGGATCAAAATAAGCACATTGGTTCCTTGTTTCAAATCTGAAAATGGGACAGCTTTGTGAGGCAAAATAAAGTGGGGTCCACAGGCTTCTAGGTCAAACCAATGGTCAAACCATGGAGCCTACAGGGGGGGTTGAAAGGAACAAAATTTGAGCATTGGGACCCACTGAGATGGTCAGAAAACCACCACCAAGTGGTGGTGTTGGAGCTGTGGTCTGTGCAGCAGGGGATACACCTCCCCTGCAGGTGTGTTTGACGCTCAGTGGGGCCCAGCAGAAAATTGATAAAAATATAAGGATGGTGAGACCTAAAAGTTGAGCTGTTGGACTACAAATCCACAAAAGCACAAGGTCTCAATCTTACTACAAAATTCACATTAAATCTTTGAAATTTTAGGTTTTCAGAACAAACTAACTTTTGACTTTTCAAGTTTTTAAGCTAAATTGACTTTTGTGAACTTTGGATCTAATCTAATGACTGTAATTGAAGTATTAAATGAAAATGAAGCTAAATTAAGTTATCCTAGCTACTTATGACTTGAAATGGTGAGATTAAGTCTAAAAATCCTAACTGTTGGGTGCTAAGAGTGGATTTAAGGTGAACTTGACTTTTAGGGAATGAGTACTAAATGAGATTGTTTCTCAGGCCTCTAATAACCTAATATGACTTGTGGAGCTTATATGCATACTCTGAAATAGTTGTAAGCACAATGGACAAGCATAAACCAAACACACCTTAAAAACTACCTTTGTTTGAGTTTTCAAGGTTTTAATTAATTAGAAGCTATCCACTGATTCAAATGGGATACTGAAGCTTAATGAGACATATAAGGCCTGAATACAAGAGAGAATGAGCAATGCAATAATCTTAACTAGATATGCATATTCCACTTGAAAATTTCAAAAGATAAACCACTATACAATCCAATGAAGGACTGTCAATAGATAGACAACCATCACACCTACTCAGACTAAATAAGCACAAGATAATAGATAAGACATGGATTTAAGAACTAGTAAGCTAAAGGGCAAATACGAGAAATAATGTTAAAAAGGATAAATTGGACTTACAAGCAGTCCTAGCACAACAGGGTAAATGACACCTAAACCATTCAGATTTAACCTAATGCTTGCCACAAGCTCTAAACCATGCTCCACAGATTCTTCTTCTTTTTATTTATTTATTTATTTAGTGATTTTTTTTTTGGGGTTTTTTTTTTTCTTTGCACTAAAACAAGGAAATTTGAATTGTGAGAGTTGAAATAAGTTTACACAGATCCAATGCAACTTATGAAACAGGAAGTAAGCTAGTTTTAACAACTTTTGGCTAATAATGAAAAATTGAGAGACTTTGAGCAACTGAGCAATCTTGAATTTAAATAGGAAACACAATGCTTTTATCAAATAACTTTTAAATTACATTATCACTACTTAGAATACATTTGGAAAACTACAATTGAAACTTGAAAAGCTTAATTAGATTAATACGACATTAAATAAAACTAAAACTACACTACTGATACTAACTAACTAACAACTCTTCTTCCTGCTTCTCTCTTTCATTTATAAGCTTCACAAAATCACTTTGGAGGTTTCCCACTTTGATTTGGGACCGTAGGATGAGAGAATTTGATCTTGGCCGTTCCTTGCATTTTGGCGCCAAAACCAATTTGGAATTTTCTTATGAATAATTGATGCCAGGGAGTAAAAGTTTGGATTGTTGTGTTTGTTTGGAGTGATAAGGGTGACGGGTTAAGTATTGCAGGGTGAAACAGGCTTAGGGTGAATGATGGTGTTGGTTGGATTGTAGCAGGTAGTGGGATGGTGAGGTGGAGAGGGTGGTGGCCAAAAGGGGGGTTTGACTGAGGATATATATAAAAAACGGGGGATTGGGTTTATTTTTTTTGTGTTGGGCTATGGTTTGGGCTTTAGAGGGTGTTTGTTGGATCAGGTATTGGGGTGGTGATTGGGTTGTTTGTTTATTTAAGATTTAGGTTCATTTGGTTGTAGATAAAAAACACAAGGACCATATTTGTAAAATCTTGAAAATCAAGGGGCTGAAACTGCAACTTTCCAAAATTTATTATAAGGACTAAAATTTCCACATTTGAATAACACAAGGACCAATGTTGCAATTTTCCAAAATTAGATATCCTAGGGACCTAAATTGTCATTTTCCAAACTTCAGGGACTAAACATGTAAACTTTTCAAAACTTTCACCCAGGGACCCATTTTGATAACTTTTGATTTCCCAAGGTCCAAAAATGATTTTTCTTCCAAAAATATCCCACCAGGGACCAAATCTGCCAAAATTTGAAACTCCGGGGACTAAATTGCAAATTTCCAAAACTTTTGAGATTTTTCACCAAAGACTAAAT
The DNA here is from genome assembly GCA_030686995.1 of Artemisia argyi. Lineage (NCBI taxonomy): Eukaryota > Viridiplantae > Streptophyta > Magnoliopsida > Asterales > Asteraceae > Artemisia > Artemisia argyi. The sequence goes on along the minus strand of CM060708.1, from coordinate 57,543,607 downwards.
ATGACAACTTATGATTTCAAAAGGACCTTTGGTGATTTTTCTTTCCAAATAAGTACTCAGGGACTATTTTTGCCAATTTTTGAAAGTTGGGGGACTGAAACTGCCAATTTTGCAAACTTTGTACGTTTTCATCTGTTTTTACTCTTTTTGCATCTAAAACATATAAAACACAATTTTGAAATATTTTCAGTATTTTGATGCATTACTGAGTGTTTTTGTATGTTTTGCAGTTCAGATTTGACCAAAAATGATGAGTGTTTGAGCACTCATCAATCCCCCACACTAAAATATTGCTAGTCCCTAGCAATAAAATGTTTTGGAAACTTGATGGATTTTAAACTCTTCACCAAAAGCCATCACTTCTGGAGTAGCCAGATGTAAGAACTGTGGTACACCTGATAACCATGTGATTTTGAGCAAACCACCAGCTGTCAACGGATTTGATTAGACTTTACCAAAAACCGTTTGCTTCTGGACTAGCCAACTCTTGATGGAATAGTCAACATCTTGGTGAGCTGATTACCAATTATGGATTTTCCACTGCCTTTACCACAAGCCATAATCTTGCGAGCTAGCCAACTCATTCGCTTTATGGGATATGGCGAGTTGAGGTACCATACAATTTTGGGCAAATTGCAAGTCATCAACGGATTTGATATATCTTTACCAAGAGCCGTTTGCTCCTGGATTAGCCAATCCTTTTGTTGTTTAGACATGGCGGACTGATAACCACAAAAATTTTGAAGCACAAGTGATTTTTTTTTTTTTTTTTTTTTTAAATTTTTGAAATTTTGGCCAAAACGGGGGGTACTAGATAGTAAAATGTGATAAAATTTGCTAGAATAGCGAAATACCCCCCCCCCCCCCCCACACACACACACACACACTTAGAATGAATATTGTCCTCAATATCCAAAGTCCCGGCTATTATGCCGACATTTTGAACGTAAAAGGGCAACATTACAATCTAAATGTGGAAAACACCATTTTGTATTTTCACTTTTGTAACCATAATAGGGGTAACTCCCCCACACTTAGGGTGAAAACCCTATAAGCATGCTACTGTTTTTGTTTACCGAGTCGCTAGCTTGACTCGACCCCGAATTTATTTGTCCTTGGGGAAGCATGATGTGGAAGAAACAATCTCCATCGGACTTTCATTCAAGATGTTTGGACAAACATTTGAAGCACGTGAAAGTTCCACACCGATGAGTTATACAGACCCAGGCTTAAAATAGTATAAACTATAAGTGGTGATGCCGGGGTCAAAGATAATGTCTTCATTCCCGAAGGAGTGAAGAACAAGAGAAGTTACCCTGTAGGTGAAGAAAAGGAAGAAAACCATGATGAAAATCATGATAAGATCTTCTTCCTCGAAAGCAGGCTCATTAGCCTGATTTTGGATTTCAAAGGTTAAGCTCGTTTGGTTTGAAAACATCCCGGGCGGGAGGGTGGGAATTTGTAAATTCTCATGATTGAGTGCATTTCCCCCCGGGCTATCATACTCCGGAGGAGTCATGATATGAGTGAGTTCACCGGAGAACTCCTCAAAGGTGAATGAATCATATTCGGGGAGAGAAATTTGAGAATGAGGAGTGGTACTGCCACTAATCTTTTCTCCCATATGATCAAAAGTAAAGGCTTCAAACTCCGGAATAGGATCATCGGAGAGAATGGCACTATCCTTAATGGGGATAGGAGATGAAATAGGTTTCTTTTTGAAAGCCTCGATTTTAGAAATGAGGAGATTGACATTCAATAATGTTGCACGAAGTGCTTCATCCTTGATTTCAGTGTCAATCTCATCATTCTCTTTTTCTAAGCTAACTAGCTAAGAAGGTAATTCTTCCACATGAATGATGTCTCCAGAAGATAAAAAATTTTCATCAGCATGTGAAGTACTAAGCTCGATGTTGGGATTAGAGTTTAAAATATTTTCGTTTTCTCCCATATCGGCTTCAAAATCAAGGAGACCATCATCACTTCCCAATGGAAGTGGATTGATGTGAGTAAGTTCATTTGTGAACTCCTCAATAAGAGGGTCAACATCAGAATGAGGCAGTGGTGCCTCTTCATACTCAACTTCTCCATAAGATGTACAATCATCATTAAAATCGGAGAAAGTCTCAAAATGATCTTTTGGATTTTCAGGGTGAGATGGTAAATCACACACATTATCAAAAGTTCCCTGTGACTCTCCTGGGATTGAGACAAGGTTCTCAACACTAGACTTTATGAATTCGTCCGATTCCTTTTTAGGTACAGTGCTAAGATGCTCATCCCCCATATGTAGAGAGTGAGTGTGAACTTCGGGTGTGATATCAATAGACTGAGGGAGTTTAGAAGTACTAGCAGTTATGGAATTTTCAAGTTCCATTTGATCAACGACTAGTGACTTCGTCACATTATTTTCTCCCTGATTTTCAAATGAAGGAATTACAACTGATGAATCTGATGAATCTTTTTGAATAATGACAATGTTATCTTCATCATCATCACTGTCATCATCGTCATCATAAAGAGCAGCATAGCGAAGATTGGCACGTATTTTAGCCGCTCTTTGCTCAGCAAGTAATTCTTCCATGCTCATTTCGTTTCTAGCGCCTCGTTCTTCAGCAAGTAATTATGCCATTGATTTCTCACGAGAATCTCGAAACGATGTAGTGGCAAACTCCTCCTTAAGTTTTTGCAAAATTTCACGAGCCTCTAGTAAAAGGTCTTGCTCGGTATCATGAGGAGTTGCTTGGATCATTTGGTACTGTGGAGGTTGGTCTTGAATTGAATAGTCATAATTGTTACAAGGAAATGGATTCCTTGTTTGACAATCCGAGCTAAAGTGAGGACCTCCACAGTATTCACAACAGTAAAACTGATGTGGTTGTGAGTCGTATGTGCTAGAGTCATAATTGTTATCAGGAAACTACTCATAGACAAGCGTGTTGCCCGATTGACAATCAGAACTGTAGTGTGGGCCACCACAGTACTCACAACAGTTAAACTGTTGAGTCTGGTTTGGTGAATTGTACGGATATTGGTCATAACCAAAATATTGATTATTTTGACAATCAAAACCTTGGTGAGGACCTCCACAATATTCACACGAAAAGTTTGGTGTATTTTGATACGAAGCATCATTGTGAATTGGATAATATGATTCTTACTCGTATGAATGTGATGGGTAGTTGGAAAAATTTGGAGAGTCATAGAATGAGTTCTGATTAGGATCATAAGCAAATGAATTCCTCGAACCACAAAACAAACAACTTCCGTCACAAATATCATTACCACATTTTTCACATGTACACCAACGACATGGTGAACCAAAAAGTGGCTCACCACAACCAACACAAGGAATAAAATCCGGAGGTGGGACAAGTGGTGTGCTCTTAGAGCTAGAAATTTCCACCACTTCCGTTATGGTCTCGGGTTTTTGTTCTTGATAAACGTGAAGATTAGGTAAGTCGTTCTTTTCAGTCACTGCCCTAAGCTCAATACGTTTGCTTGACAAACTTTTAACCGTGAAAGGTTAGGATCAATTCTTGACGATTTAGGAGTAATTGTGAGCTTAGGTTTTTGGACAACCGTAGGTTGGACGTATTTAGCACTTCCATCGTCAGAGGGAAGTACAGGGTCCTTTGTCACCTCGGTTTCTTGATCCATTTCCCTCACCGGAGAGGGAATAGGGATCGAAGGTCCATCATAATCAACATGACATCTCGACATATTTGACAAGGCCACAATTTTTTCAATTTTGCTCTGAAAGGCCATTTGTTCAAAGAAATCGTCATCGAGAGATTCCATTAGAATCAATTACAGGACAAGTGGAAGAAATTAGAATCAAAAGGATAGAGGGTAAAGGGATGAAGAATCAAAAATGTGAGAGGGTAAAGGTGAATATTTTTGGTATTTTTGATAAACATTTTATAAGAAAGAAAATCTTTTTGTGTTTTTGTGTTCGTTGAAAACTAATTTTAAAAAGTTTTCAGGAACCGTTTTGTTATTAAAATGAGAAAATATGAACAAAGGATGGTAAATATACAATGAGTGTATATCCAGATTCACTAATCTGTAAAACCGTTTAGAATACGCGTACAACCTCCCCGGCTGCGGCGCCAAAAATTGATTGGAATTTTCTTATGAATAATTGATGCCAGGGAGTAAAAGTTTGGATTGTTGTGTTTGTTTGGAGTGATAAGGGTGAGGGGTTGAGTATTGCAGGGTGAAACAGGCTTAGGGTGAATGATGGTGTTGGTTGGATTGCAGCAGGTAGTGGGATGGTGAGGTGGAGAGGGTGGTGGTCAAAAGGGGGGTTTGACTGAGGATATATATAAAAAACGGGGGATTGGGTTTATTTGTTTTGTGTTGGGCTATGGTTTGGGCTTTGGAGGGTGTTTGTTGGATCAGGTATTGGGGTGGTGATTGGGTTGTTTGTTTATTTAAGATTTAGGTTCATTTGGTTGTAGATAAAAAACACAAGGACCATATTTGTAAAATCTTGAAAATCAAGGGGTTGAAACTGCAACTTTCCAAAATTTATTATAAGGACTAAAATTTCCACATTTGAATAACACAAGGACCAATGTTGCAATTTTCCAAAATTAGAAATCCCAGGGACCTAAATTGTCATTTTCCAAACTTCAGGGACTAAACATGTAAACTTTTCAAAACTTTCACCCAGGGACCCATTTTGATAACTTTTGATTTCCCAAGGTCCAAAAATGATTTTTCTTCCAAAAATATCCCACCAGGGACCAAATCTGCCAAAATCTGAAACTCTAGGGACTAAATTGCAAATTTCTAAAACTTTTGAGATTTTTCACCAAAAGACTAAATATGACAACTTATGATTTCAAAATGACCTTTGGTGATTTTTCTTTCCAAATAAGTACTCAGGGACTATTTTTGCCAATTTTTGAAAGTTGGGGACTGAAACTGCCAATTTTGCAAACTTTGTACGTTTTTCATCTGTGTTTACTCTTTTAGCATCTAAAACATATAAAACACAATTTTGAAATATTTTCAGTATTTTGATGTATTACTGAGTGTTTTTGTATGTTTTGCAGTTCAGATTTGACCAAAAATGATGAGTGTTTGAGCATTCATCAGTTACAAAATCCCTTAGCAACTATTTCCTCTTTGTAAACTTTCGCCAGTTCTTTATAAAAGTCGCTGTTAAAAAAAAATAATAATAAATAAATAATAAAAAAAATAGTTAGTTGATTTATCAGACATTGTTCATATATGTTAGTTATTCCCATGAGTATATTTATGTAACCTTCCAACCCTACTACCAAGGCGAATATAGATAGACTTGGGGCTTAGGCACAAGAAACATTCCAAACCTATGTGTGCATTTTGAAGCCAAAGAAACCAAATGTCAGAAATGATAATTCTTGAATATGTTATTTGGGTTTCTATGTTCTTGAAGTGAACTTGTGGTTTAGAATTGTGATTGGGCCTCTTTAAATTTAGTTTTGTCATAGGCATGGGGGATCATGTGACTTGTTCTTGATTTTTAGAATGCAATAACACGCCTAGTAGATTGCATTTAAGTCTTCTGTCATTTCCCACTTTGTCCATGTCTCATTTACTACATGAAATCTAGACTTTATCGTTTTTCAGTTACTTGGTTGAAAGTTTTTGTAAATCCTAAAGGATTAGTGTGTCGACATCGGGTTTAAGTTTGCTTTCAGACTAACGTGATGAAACTTTGAGTATGTATGTCATTGTTTGAATCGAAATTTGGAGAACTGCCTTACTGATTTCATAATGAAAGAAAATGTAGTATAATTTTGGTCCAAGGCTTGATCAAATTGAAACCTTTCCATCCATCTCAAAAGTGAATAGTATTCACTTTAATTTGGGACCCAACCAAACCAAGAATTGTGAACCAAATTCAAAACTCAGTTGGAAGATTTCATTTTTGTGGAACGTATGAGAGATTTACTGGGAGATTTTTTTTTTTCATGGTAATCAAGGTACGGTGTAAATCACATTACACGGTTAATGATGGTATATATTGTCGGCCATTTATTTGGCAAGGTTTTGGTCTTTGGTTTAGAATCATCAATATACAATTAGTTAAGAAATACTGTATTAATCAATTGTAAAACTTTCGATAGGGTCGGGAAACATGATCACGTATTAATAATAATAATAATAATAATAATAATAATAATAATAATAATAATAATAATAATAATAATAATAATAATAATAATAATAATAATAATAAAGTTTCCTGAAGATATGTATGTGGAACAGGTATTTGGTCTTCCGTGGCTCAATCAACCTTAGCGACTGATAAAATTTTATGGACCTCCTAAGAAAAATATATATGTGGGGCTAGCAATCAATCAAAATGAATCACCGACCGCATTTTTCTCCTAAATTTTCCAAATTAAATGATCTGATTTTACCAAATTAAGTGATCTGATTTTACCAGGTTGGTCAGGTTTAGTATATATATAAACCCAAATTTTGCATACTCTAATATTTTACCAATGAACTTTTTTTTGAACGGCAAACCTTGTCTAATCTTAGTAAAAGGTTAAAAATATGCCTAGATGTAGTCATTGAAACAACCAATTGGGTTATTAAAATCAATACTGTTTGATTTTAAGCCTCTTCGAAAAGACATCTTAAAAGAAGAAATCAACGTTCACTCTTATTTTTGGATTAGACATAGGCTTAATAAATCAACTCCGTTACGGATTGATTGGATTCAAAATCCAAGAATGGCTTGTAAGAGCTTATTGTAACTTGTTGTTTTCTTTTCTCCAGCGTCTTGCTAGGATCTCTTAACAAAATTGCCGTTAAAAAAAAAGCGTGCATTTTTTTTTTCTAAATGACTCTAAACTTTGTCAAAATTTGTTACCTGACCTCATTTATATGTTAAACATCATAAAATCACTGTTATATTTGTCAAAGATCTTTATCTCCATTTGAACAACGAAAAACTATTTATCCATGACCAACTTGGTGAGTTGAAACTATTTCTTGTTTTTTTGTTTAGTAACTGTCATTAATAAATAAGTTGCAAGTGATATTGCTACTGTGTCAGTTATTTCTTACTCGTTATATATTGGATAAACTCTATCATAACTCAATAAACGCACATACTATCACAGATACAACACAAACAGGGAACATAATAAGGTAAGTCATACGTACTTAAGAAGACAACATCTCCGACACGAGTGTCAATTAGGTTTACTACTACCGAAGCTTACCATTGATAATTAAAGCATATATGTACATCAAAAATTATTTTTACGTATTATTATATATTGTTGACTACCCAAAAGATCTTCAATCCTTGATTTCATGGGCTGATTCCAACATTTTTTCATTCAAAACTACTCCATACTTTGATGCATCGTTCAAACTACTCTTTCGTCCATATGGCACTTTAGGAACAAGTTATGCTTTGACATGAAGCCTCCGAGGAAGGATACAATTGGCGATGATATCAAGCTTCTCTCTCATTTGTGGATCTTTAATAGAAGTAGGAATTTTCGATCTTGCTGACTTGACTGGACAATTGATCCGGTTAATGTTTGTTACAAATTGTAAATCTTGTTCCCATTTTCTAGCGACTCGCTAGTTTAATAAAAATCTCCATTCAAAAAACGTTTGTATTGGTGAGAAGACCAGAAAAAGGGGTAATTAGTTTAAAATCTATAAAATATAATAATAATAGTTATTATTAATGGTTATATACCCGTCAACGCACGAGACTTGAACATAAATATTATACAATGTGTTTTAACAAAAGTCACAATACGTTTAAATTTTATATTTTTTGTGCATATAAGTTATATATTATCTAATTTTTATAATATAATTGGGTTAGTAATTACAATTTTATCTTGGCATGTTAAAGCATGCCTAGTACATACAAGAGGTTTTGACTTTGTTTAATTAATATAATATTTAGATTGATAATTGTTAAGTTTAACTATTGATATTATGTTTTAAACAATATGTATGTTTAATACCATGCAATGACACCTCAAAAATTAATTTTTGGAAATCCTTATTTAGACTTTAAAGAGGAACTACATGCATGTGTTGCTGCAATATGTAGAATCTCGTATATTTATTTCATCTCATAGTAACTCGTGGTGCAGCGCTGTCATTTTAATATTCATATTCCTGTTAATAATAACTTTGGCTGTATTTGTCTTTTAAACCATGTGTGCATGAGTTAAACTTATGAAGAGCGATAAATGATTCGTTATTGAAGGTGGAGAAAAACACTTTTCTGGAAAACCTTAATCTCATAAAGAGGAATAACATAAGTCTTTCATATATATATATATATATATATATATATATATATATATATATATATATATATATATATATATATATATATATATATATATATATATATATATATATATATATATAATCTTTTATATTAATTTACATATCACAGTAACTCGTATTTTTAGTTTAAAATGTATGGATAACAATAACATATATATATATATATATATATATATATATATATATATTATGGGGTATCAAAAAAATATGTGTTATTTATTAAATTTATAAATTATTAAAGAAAACATTGTAACTGATAAGTTTATTAGATCCATATAATTTATTTTAAATTTAACAAATTACCCCTTCATTTAGTTGTGTTTTACAAAATTGACACATATATTTCTATGCATATTTTTTTTGCAAGATGAAATTTAGTTGTGTTTATTAGAGGTAGCAATATAGAGGATATACAATATTGATCTGCAAGTTGAGCATAAGGTTGACATCAATAATTGGATCATTCTTTAGAAAAATAAAATTATGAAGAGCACATGTATATACAAAAATAATATAATGTTAGCAAGAATGATATATTCCCCATAGCATATGCCTTATTTTCAGTTCCACATTATACACATAATATTTGTATAGACGTTATCTATGTATGTGTATCACATTATTTAAGTTTCGGTTTCATGTTTTAAACTTGAAGTTCTAACGTCTAGAATAACCCGTAGTCTGTCTAAAAATGTTCAAAGACTGAATTCGAGGGTGAGATTGTTTTACCTTAATTTACAGCAAATGGCGAAATATTAATCTAGTTGACAATATAAGACATTTCATTCAAAGTTAAAACCAATGTGTATCTTATGTTGTAGCATACTAATAATTGATGACAGCTTAATTCTTAATTGATATAACACTATGATTGTAGTTTATATGAGTTTCAGTATGATTATTGTTTTAAGAAGGATATATATACAAACACACACACACACACACACACACACACACACACACACACATATATATATATATATATATATATATATATATATATATATATATATATATATATATATATATATATATATATATATATATATATATATATATATATATATATATATATATATAGGGAAAATGTTAGCTACAATTAATTGTAGCTAGTTGGCTACAATTCTTTTGAAAAAACTTTTAATAATGTACAGTTCAGTCCCTGCGGTTAGACCCTGACACATATTTTCCCCCTGTCCCCACCTTTTTTTTCAAAGGAAATGTAGCCAATTGGCTACATTGTGTTGTAGCTATGTTTTCCCCATATATATATATATATATATATATATATATATATATATATATATATATATATATATATATATATATATATATATAGGGTGAGGTTATTTTCAGAACCAAATAAATTGCGAGAACTGCGAGAACCAGAATCAACCAATCAGATTTTTTTGTATATTAATTTTTATTAGTTAATTCAAAAGGGTATAATGGTAAATTTACTTTTTTATTTTCTTTTTTAATTTTTTAAATAAAAAACGTTTTTTTAATCCTAAAGTTTTTGTTTTTTTTTTTTTTTTTTAAGAATAGTATTAATTTCCAGCATATATGTTTAGTAAGCTGCATATGTGTTTCTTGTAGTAGATAAATTAATTTTTCAATATAGTCACTAAGATGATTTTCAAAATGTGGATACTTTCAAATTTTTAATGTTTGAGCATATGTGCACACGTGCAACTAACTCTCTTATAACTTAAACATCTCTACAAACTTATCAACAATATAAATAATAACTCAAAATTGCACAAGTTAATGGATTTACAAAATTTAATACTTGCTAAAATTTCTACTTTATTACAAAGGCTTAATTAATATAAGAAAAAAATTAATTGATGATGCACATATGTAAACACCATGTTTTTGCAACATAGTCTTAGTGTGCACGTATGCATTCACGTATCCTTGGTTATCTTGATTGTTTTTGCATATATGCACATGCATGTAAAATTTTCGGAGTATTCACATGTACAATGCACATGTACATCTTCGTCTCTATCATTTTCAGTGCATTTGTATTCTTCGTCTTGAGCATAAACCTGGATATTTGCAACCAATATTAATTCACAACAATAATACGAAAAAATTATGGATGAGATCTTGTAATAAAGTTATGGACACACTTGTCATTGATACCAACTGTAAAATCATATGTGCACAAAACTTAAACACATATGCACACATATACCAACTATAAAACACACTCTAAAACACATATGCACCATTCAATTGATTATATATATAAAACTTAAAACACATATGCACACATATACCAACTATAAAACAGATGTGCACCCTTCAATTTTTTTTTTAAATCTTACTTTTTTTTAAAGCTTCATTTATTTGAAAGGATGTCTTAAAAAGGCTTTGTCAAGTTAAAAGATCAGGTAACCCCAAACACCCATAATCAAAATAATGATGGCACTAAGCTTTTGCAAAGGAACATGTTTATTTATATGAACTAAAAACATATATGCATTTTCAATACGTTTAAACTCCGAAACCGTGAAAACATATATGCACGTACAGAAGTGTTAGCATTAAAAATATGTATTTAGAAGTGATGGTCATTCTCATACATGTAACTTTGTAATGTGTCGTAGATTACAATAGAATAGTCAATGGGCTTATGGTTTGGACTAATCTAATAGGTTATAAGTTATGTATTACAACTAGTCCATACTTAATGTAAAAGTCCAATCCATGACCAAGCCCATCCAAGCCCATTAGGGTGTTACATCTCTTACTATATAAACACCTCAAATGAGTCATTTGAGGTGTGTGCTTGTGTGTGTATTTGTGTGTGTTTCATAATAAAAGCTCTCATATTTCATCTCTCTTTCTACATATACACGAATTACATATAAGTCACCAAGTCACCATCTTTCTTCTTCTAATCTTCTATATTGGTGTGATAAAGTTGTAATATCTAAGGTCCTACAAGTGGTATCAATCGCCTAACAATGATTTAGGAGGGTTTTGAGTTTGTGTGTTTCGTTTTTTTTAAGCATATTTCACGTTTTTTTTTTGAAAAATTCCTACTTTTCTTGTTTTTTCTTGGTTTTTAACACTTTTTTTATTACAAACTAGTGTTATAAACCTTATCTAACAAGAAAGTTTTAATCTTTTTGAAAATTTCTAGCTTAAAAAAATTCGACTTTGGTTTTGTACTTGTTTTCGAGATCTTAAAAAGTTTGATAAAAATCATCAAGTTTGGAACTTTCTTCAAGTTTTGGTGATTTTATGCATAGAAGTACAAGAATCTTGGATTAAAAACTTGATTTCGGTGTGCTTTAAGATTATACCAAAAACTGTCATAATATCGAAATAACCACCACTTTTCGAAATCCCACTTTGACCAATTTTCGAGAACACAAGAAATCGACTCCGTTTGTGATCATAGTTGGATACTCGGTATTTTCTCCTCTCTTGTATAAGAAAGAAATTACTTCGTCTTGTGGCTAAATTTCGAAATTGTATAATTTCGAAATTTGTGTGATTGGGTTTTCGAAAAAATAACATTTTCGAGAACATCACAAGGTTTTCGAAAACTGGAAAATTTCGAGAACTTGAAAAAGTTTCGAGAAACTGAAAATTTTCGAGAACCTGGATACTTTTTCGAAAACCTGAAACTTATCGAGAACTTGGTCCAAACAATTATCGAGAAACTGAAAATTATCGAGAAACAATTATCGAGAAACTGAAAATTATCGAGAACCTTGAAAAATTTTCGTAAAACTTGGATTTTATCGAGATCTTGGAAAATTATCGAGAACTTGGGTGATTTTATCGAGATCTTGAAAAATTATCGAGAACTTGGGTGAATTTATCGAAATCTTGAAAAATTATCGAGAACCTGGGTGAATTATCGAGAATACAACATTTTCGAGAACTTTTGGTTGATTTTTGACGACTGAACTTCAAACGGCCATAACTTTTGAACCGTAACTCCGTTTTCGACGAATCAGCTGTCAAAACGACCGTCAGACAGAGGAGAACGACACGCTAAATTGATTTATCGATTTAGGCGAAGTTTCGAGGCCTAAAAACGCTCCGAGAAGAAGTTATTGAGGTTTTAAGGTTTTCAGTCAAAATTTTCACCATAAAAACTTGCATCAACTCACTCTAAACTCTACTCCTATTTCGTTGGAACGATCCAAGAATCAACTTTATCCATCTACACTTCATCAAATGGCATCTCAGCAAGATATTCATGCAGCCGGTGCGGAAAACCGACCTCCTATGCTTGAAAAAGGTGGATATCTCCCATGGACAAGCCGCATGCTTCGTTACATCAAAACAAAGCCTGATGGTAAATTAATGATTCAATCCATTGAAAAAGGACCATTCTAGCCAAGACAAGTTCAAATTGAAGGCAATCCAAATACAACACCTCCTACTCAACCATTCGTGCGTGAACAAACAGAAGCAGATTACACAGAGGAAGACAAGAAGCAGATCGCCGCAGATGATATGGCAATGCATTTAATCCAACTTGGATTACCAAGGGAGATCTTTGCTGCGGTCGACAGCTGTGAAACTGCTTATGCTATGTGGGAACGTGTTAGAAGGATTTGTCATGGAACAGAGATTGGACAACAAGACGTTGAGAACAAACTTCTTACAGAATGGGAGAATTTCACATCCACTAAAGGTGAACAAATTGAATCCTACTACACAAGGTTTTGCACTTTGATAAATGAGTTAATCAGAAACAAGTTGACACCTCGAACAATTGCAACAAACATCAAATTCATCAATAACCTTCCAGAAGAATGGGGTCGTTATGTTACAATTGTCAATCAAACAAAGGATTTACATAAGGTGAATTATGATCAACTTTATGATTTTCTGAAGCAAAATCAAGCTGAGGCTAATGAAGTAAGGAAAGAAAGATTGGCAAAGAATCATGATCCTCTCGCATTAATTGCTACTACACCAACACCGCTACCAGTGAACACACAACAACCATCATCATCTTCCACTCACAACTACATGCAACCATCATACATTCAACAACCAACACCGGTCTACCAACAACAGTCCTACCCACAGCAACAACAACATGTTATTCCACAACAACAATACCCACAGTTTCAAGAACCAGAATTCACTGAAAATGATGAAGCCACTGCAGCATTGACTCAAGCGTTTGCTTTTCTGACAAAGGCATTCCAAGGACGTTATTCCACACCAACTAACAACAACCAAAGGATTTCATCGAACACTCGCAACAAGCAGATTGCTCAGCCGAGTTTCAATATGGGCAATGGAGGCCAAATGGTTGGAGTTTATGGGAACCAACAGGGATATGCTACTGGGATTAATATGGGTAATCAGAATATGCAGAATGCAGGTCAGTATGCAGGAAATCAGATGAATCAGTATGGTCAGTATGCAGGGAATCAGTTGGGTCAGTTTGTTGGAAATCAGAGGGGTCAGAATGTTGGTAATCAGGCAATGGGTAATCAGAATAGAAATGCTGCAGCTCCAGTAGTTGGGAATTTGGGAAATATGAATCAGGGTAATCCGGTAAAGTGTTTCAACTGCCAGGGTGTAGGTCATATGGCAAGGAACTGTCCTACTAAGCCGAACAAAAGAGACTCAGCGTACTTGCAGAAAGCAGTGATGTTGGCACAAAAGAAAGAGGCAGGATTTCAGTTGAACGCAGAGGAGAATGACTTTATGGCTCTTATGGATGACATGGAAGACATAGAGGATATCGATGCGAACTGCATTTTTATGGCAAATCTTCAGGAGGCAAAGTATGACACAGATTCTGACACACCTCCGGTCTATGACATCAATGCAGTCTCTGAGGTATCAAATTTCAACACATGTCACAATAATGATATATTTGATATGTCTCCTCATGAGGAACAGCATTTTGAGAAGCAAGTACCCACTTATGATACATTCCTGGATACGCCAAGTAGTAGCAATACTCCTTCAGCGACTCCAGATGTGAATCATAATGGAGGCTTCGTTTCACAGCATGCTGAGAATGATGAGGAAACACGTGCGTTATTTGAATCATTATTAAATAACTGTGGTATTGAAATCGAAAAAGTGAAAAAGGTCAATCGCGATGTTAAGGCTGCGAATGCTAAATTGACCGCTGAGCTTGAGAGTTACAAGGAAAACGCTAAAGCTTTTGAATTTCATAACAAAAGGTTGTCTGAATTAGAAACTGGTTATCAAAATTCCGTTTCAAGGGAAAAACAATTGCAACTCAAGTTTGATACACTTGATGTTAATTCTTTCAAGAAGATAAAAGCTTTAAACGCGGAAATTTCTGATTTACAAAACCAACATTCTAAACAAAAAACAGCTTATACCAATCTTGAAAAAGAAAGGGATGAGTTGAAAAAGGACTTTGCAAAGAAAGAAGACAAACTTTTGGCAGAAATCGTAGAGTCAGAACACATGATTGCTCATTTAGAGGAATTAGTGGTTAAGTCGGGTCAGTCGAGTCAAACAATGAAAATGATTTCAAATCAAATTAATCCGATTTACCATACGAAACATAAAATGGCTCTCGGTAACAACACCCCCAGTAATCTCAAGAAAGCTCAGCAAGAACAGAATGTTTTGTACAATGGTAATGTGATTTATACCAAACATGATCCTCCCGTCGTTCGGGATTCTGTGCAAACGATAGAACATGTCGAAGAGAGCATTTCTAAAATGAAACAAAAGGATTTGAAACCCATTGATTACAACAAATTGAACAAACTTTCGGGAATTACTTTTGTTCCACAAAAAGAACCATCTGTGTTTTCCATAAAACGACCATTCTCAAAAATGTTTTCTAAGAAAGTAATTGTTTCCAAATCTCTTTCAAAAATGGAACAAATTTCTTCAAACAACACTTTTAACACAAGTGAGGCTAGAGAAATTTTGGATGACGTTAAAAAGAGAATTCAAGAACTTCAAAACATCGTTGCTTCTAAAACTACAATCAATATTAACAACTGGCATTCCAGTTTTCATATTGAGCAGAAAAAAGTTTTTGAAAACGAAATTACTATCCCACTGAATAACATCAGTGCGAGGGTAATCCATTTTGAACAAGCTTTCTTAAAAGAAACGGCCGACTTTGTCAAGGACCACAAATCCCTGGTAAACGAAGCTAATGATTCTCGTGAAAACATAAATGTTTTGGAAAACCTAAATAATTCTCTCTTCGAAGCTGTTATGACCACTGACATTATGTCCATCATTTTACAAACGTACTCTGTTCAAGACGATGAAAGACTGAGAGCTGAGACCTCTGAAATTGTTTCAAAATATGAAAATGCTCTTATAAAGCTTGAAAAAGAAAATGTGTCATATTTTAAACAACTTGATCGAAAAAAGGAAGAATGCAAGTATGACAAATTGTCGTATGAGCGTGCCTTAAAGAACATGAAAGAGCAAAATGCTCTTTTGAGGGCTCAGCTTGAAAGTCAAAAAGGAAAGGGTGAGGAAACTAAGTTTGCAAAACCGTCGACTACGGAGAAACCAAATGTTTCAAACACGGTTCAAAAACCAAAAATGTCAATTTCACGGTTTGCTCCAAAAGTCGATGAGAAAAAGGATTTGACAAAACCAGTCACTCCAACACCCTTGCCTAAGAAAAGTGAAAATGTTCAGATTGTTGATAAAGGAAAAGCGGTTGTCGAAACACCAAAAGTGATAGCACCTGGCCTTTTTAGGATTAGTCCCACTAATGCGTCAGCCTCCACTTCTAAGACAAATGAGTGCAAAAAGGATACTTCTAAAAAGTCTAGTGATGCTAAAAAGGACAACAATATAAATCCTAACGCGTGTGCCTTACCTTCTACAGGATTAGAAAGCACCTCTAGGAGCAGCAGACTAAAGCCTAAGAGCAATACAAGGAACAATAAAGTCTCGCCTGTCTCTAAGAGTAGTAGCAAGAATAAAGTTGAAGAAGTAGAAGAACACCCTAGGAATTTATCGCTTTGTAATAAGAGACATGTTTCATCTGAATGTAATGTCAAGAGTACTATTTCTAATGCATGTAATGACTCTGTTTGTTTAATATGCAAGAAATGTTTAATTAATTATGCTCATGATGAATGTGTTTCTAAGAATGTGAATGTCACGCCTGAACAGAAGGATGTTCCAAAAAGACCTAGTGCTAGATCCAGATCTTTAGAACGATTAGTTGCACGATTTAGGACTACCACTATTAGTCGAATGCCTAGGAACTATCTTAAGTTTTGTATGTGGATTCCGACGGGTAGAGAGTTCACTCTTAAGGATGGCAAATTAGAAATAACTCAAGCTAAACAAGAAGCAACTGTCCATGAGTGTGATTCTGCTTTTACTCCTAACCCCATGGAACCAAATTCAACACGGTTTCCAAATACAAACTCTTCTGTTCTTGGCAGGTTATCGAAATATGTCTTTGGATCGTCGACTCGGGTTGCTCCAAGCACATGACCGGGAATTTAAAGCTGCTGATCAATTTTGTCTGGAAATTCATGGGAACTGTACGATTTGGAAATGATCATGTAGCAGCTATTCAGGGTTATGGAGATCTTCGGTTTGAGAATTTTTTGATCACTCGAGTTTACTACGTCGAAGGGTTGGGACACAACTTGTTTTCAGTCGGGCAGTTTTGTGATGCAGATTTAGAAGTTGCATTCAGAAGAAACACGGTTTTTATTAGAAATTTGGTTGGTGATGATCTCTTAACTGGTAATCGTGGTACAAACTTGTATGCTATCGACATCAACCAAATGGCTTCTACATCACCAATTTGTCTTATGACAAGGGCAACCGAAACTAAGTCCTGGCTGTGGCATAGACGTTTATCCCATCTCAATTTTGACACCATCAACAAGTTAGCCAAAGACAACATCGTCACCGGACTTCCTAAGTTCAAAAACACCAAGGAACACCTATGTCCATCATGCGAACAAGGAAAAAGTAAAAGAGCATCATATAAACCCAAAACCGTACCTAGTTCGGAAGCAAGGTTACATATGTTGCACATGGACTTATGTGGCCCAATGAGAGTTGAAAGCATTAATGGGAAGAAGTATATTCTTGTTATTGTTGATGATTATTCAAGATATACTTGGGTAAAGTTTTTGAGATCAAAAGACGAGGCACCAGGCATCATCATCACCTTTCTGAAGCGTATCCAAGTTCTACTTCAAGCTCCAGTAAGGATTGTAAGAACAGATAATGGCACAGAATTCACCAATCAGGAGTTAAGAACCTACTTTGAAGATGTTGGAATAACACACCAAACATCAGCTGTTAGAACTCCACAGCAGAACGGGGTAGTTGAAAGAAGAAACAGAACTCTTGTGGAAGCTGCTCGCACAATGCTAATCTTTTCTAGTGCACCACTATTCTTATGGGCTGATGCTGTTGCCACTGCGTGTTTCACTCAGAACCGATCCCTAGTACATCCAAGATTCAATAAAACCCCATATGAGCTAGTGAACAACCGTAAACCTGACATCTCTTACCTTCACGTGTTTGGCGCTTTGTGCTATCCGACGAATGACAGAGAAGATCTAGGGAAGTTAAAAGCTAAGGGTGATATTGGAATCTTCATTGGATATTCAGAAAACTCGAGGGCATTCAGGGTATATAATAGACGTCTAAAAAGGATAATGGAGACGATGAATGTGAAGTTTGACGAAATTTCACAAATGGCTTCTGAGAGATACGCTCTAGAACCCGCGCTTAATCCGATGGCTTCTAATCAAAACAGATTAGGACCCGCACCAAACCAGCAGACTTCTGGACACATCAGTTCAGGACTCGTGCCTCAAGGAGCTCAGTCAACAAACACGGATAAACCTTCAGAACAAGAACTGGAAAATTTCTTCGAGTTAATGTTTGATGAATATTATGGTGGTACTTCGACAAATGCATCTCCACAACATTCCGCTGCACCCGCTCAAAACCATCAACCACCACCACCACAGGATGCATCTACAACAATCGAAGCTGAAGCACCAACTACCTCAACATCATCTACATCTACTCAAGTAACTCCAGTACTTGAAACTGTTCTACCAAACGTTGATGAGCAAAACCAAAACACAAATTTTCAAGAAGAATCTACAAATAATTCAAACAATGTTACGTTAGAAGAAGAAGAAGAAGTATTTGAAAACCCGTTTGCAACAGACTCTGCTGAATCTTCTTCTAGGTTACAAGAACCATCTAACACACATTCGTTCAACCAAAGGTACCCTTCTACGTTTCAATGGACAAAAGACCATCCGTTAGTACATGTTATTGGTGATCCTTCAAAGCCAGTTCAGACAAGGAGACAACTAGCCACTGATCTTGAATTGTGCATTTACATTTGCTCAATAAGTACCAAAGTACCTAAGAACATTCGGGAAGCAATGGCAGAAAACCCATGGATTGAAGCAATGCAGGAGGAATTTCTTCAATACTTGTTACATGATAGTTGGGAACTTGTTGAACGACCACTTGATAAACGAATTCTTGATCTCAAGTGGTTGTGGAAGAACAAACTGGATGAGGAAATGACTGTCATTCATAACAAAGCTCGTCTCGTGGCTAAAGGTTATCCACAAGAAGAAGGGATAGATTTCGAAGAATCATTCGCGCCTGTAGCTAGACTTGAAGCAGTCCGGATTTTCTTAGCCTATGCAGCTCACAAAAACATCACAGTCTATCAGATGGACATTAAGACCGCTTTCTTGAATGGAACTCTGAAAGAAGAAGTGTATGTGAGTCAGCCAGAGGGATTCATCGACAAAGATCATCCAGACTACGTCTACAAGCTTAAGAAAGCAATTTATGGTCTAAAACAAGCTCCAAGAGCGTGGTATGACGAACTATCATCTTTCTTGCTCAAAAACAATTTCACAAAAGGAACGGTTGATGACACATTGTTTATCAAAAAATTCAAAGATGATATTTTGATCGTTCAAATTTACGTGGACGACATTATTTTTGGATCAACCAATCCTAACCATTCAAAACATTTTGAAAATCTCACGAAAAGCAAATTTGAAATGTCCATGATGGGGGAACTCAAATTCTTTCTTGGTTTACAAATACATCAATCCCCTCGTGGTATTTTTATCAATCAAGCTAAATATACGATAGAGATTTTGAAAAAACATGGAATGGAAAACTGTGATTCTGTTGGTACACCAATGGTCTCTTCACCAAAAATAGGTGCTGATTTGTTTGGGAAACCTATCGATCCGAAGAAATATCGGAGCATGATCGGTTCTCTCATGTACCTAACTGCTAGCCGCCCTGATATTCAATTTGCTGTATGTTTATTAGCACGGTTTCAGGCAAAGCCTACCGAACTTCACCTCAAAGAGGTTAAACGGATCTTTCGGTACCTACGAAGCACCATTAACATGGGACTTTGGTATCCGAAGGATTCAGAGTTTAATCTAACAGCATTTTCAGATGCAGACCATGCTGGTGATCAAGTAACAGCAAAGAGTACATCAGGTGGAGCACAATTTTTGGGTGAAAAGCTTGTAAGCTGGTCTTCAAAGAAACAGGATTGTACTGCGCTATCAACCGCCGAAGCCGAGTATGTGTCTCTATCTGCGTGTTGTGCCCAAGTTCTTTGGATGAGGACACAACTCACAGATTATGGCTTTACTTTTGACAGAATACCTATGTATTGTGACTCAAAAAGTGCCATAGCCATCTCGTGCAATCCTGTACATCACTCTAAGACGAAGCATATCAAAGTCCGCTACCATTTCATCAAAGAACACGTGGAAGAGGGTACTGTTGAATTATTTTTCGTTAAGACTGATTATCAACTCGCCGATCTATTTACTAAAGCCCTTCCAAAAGAAAGGTTTGACTATTTAGTTCGACGAATTGGCATGCGAAGCCTAACTCCTGAGGAGCTAGAACGTCTTCTCGAATCTTCTTGAAAAAAGTTTTCAAAATCGCTTCGCTGTAAATATTTTTTTTGAAAAACAAAATACAAAATTTGAAAAACCAACAAAAACAAAATACAAAAATATAAAATTTCAAAAATACAAAAACAATATAAAATCAAAAAATCCAAAAATATTCTTCTCACGACATGTCTCTCGTATAAATCAATATTATGTACGTTTCTAGAAATGTCATTCAACAATGATACGGATATGTACAGATGCTTGAGCGGGAGTTCTTTTTTTTTAATGTTTTTCTAAAACATGTCGTTTCTCAAAATTTTCTTCACAATGGCTTTCGTATACTTCAGTACGAAACCCGTACGTTCAACGATGACTTCTGATTATTTTCAAATCAAGGACTCGTACGTTCAATGACGAACTCTTTTTCAAAAAGTTCGAGTCTAAACAAACGAAAAAGATTTCAAGCATAAACTCGTTTTCAAACAAAATTCTTGAGCACTTCTTCAAGATTGTTCAAAAGATTTCTCAAAATCTCTCAAAATTTGTGCTCAAGAAAACTCCCTCAAAACCCTTAAAATTGATTTTAAATATGCTATCATTAAGGGGGAGTACAAAAAGATAAAATGTTCCAATTTCATGCAAAATTAAATCTGTCTTTCTCTCCAAAAGCTTTTTATTAATCAGTTGATATAAAAAATATCACGATATGCTATTTTTGAGCGGGAGAAGACATGATTAAAATGTGATCAAGATGTTTAAGATTGTGGCTGAATCTCAAAAGAGCTCGACTCAGATATTACCAATGAATTGACGAAGCTTAAAATGTCAGTAATCGAAAGGACTTGTCCTGGACGGGTAATAATTTCAAGCTAGTCTAACTAGTGATGTAAGCGTGTCTCGAATAGGACTTGTCTGAGTAGAATGTACCGTATCGAGAAACTTTCTTTGGACTTGACCAGGACGGGTAATAACTTCAAGCTAGTCTAACTAGTGATGTAAGCGTGTCTCGAATCGGTCATGTTCGCTGAAAGTGAATCAATTCAAAAAGTGCAAACTCCTCACGCATGTGCAAATTTCTAAAATATTCATGAGCACATGTGAAGGGGGAGTCCTTCAAAAGAAATGCAAAACTCTCGAAGTGTCAACAATGTGTTTTATTATCATAAACACTTTGAGAGATTTTCAAATGAATGGTTTTATGGCAATAATAGGATAGTCATGGAGTTATAAGGTGACTAAGGTTAGGAAAAACCGTCCTATGATCCGCCAGAGCCGGAGGGATCTACCCAAGGACAATTCCAATAGATTAGAATTAGAAGTCCTTAGGTATGATTGAAAAAAAGGAGAAAATGAGAAAGGAGAAAGAAGGGGTTGAAGAATTAAAAAGAAAAGTTATGACAAAGGGTGAAAAGAAATAGCCCTCCAAATATTCAACCTTAGGGCAGACACCGGGTTCAACTCATATGCTACTGGTTGTTACTATGGTGACACCGGTATTGAAGACAAAGACGTCATGGACCCAGTGACGCACTGCACTAAACCTTCTTAACCACTCAAGTTCTCTTAAAAGAACTTGTTTCATTCTCACGGGGAACCGGTGTAATCTATCGACTTGTCTCTTAGAGATGGTTGATATTGAAGCAGGAGACCTCTCCCTAATCTCCGCATAGGAAACCAAATGTGCACTTATCGAGTCTAGAGCCCCGAGATTCATCAAAAGATCTCATAGGAACACATGATATTTCTACACTGGTTGTTCATCATTAAGGACGCCAGATGTAAACTTTAGAGTCCTACGCAGATCTTAGCAATCTGCCAGAACATTTATGAGAGGATTCACTTTTGTGATTCTCAATGATTGAATGGAAATTCCTGCCAGGGTCAACATCAAGCAGCCCTGACAGCAGGTCACTTCGGTAATTCTTTATGGGTTACGCTTAGTGTTCGCGGTGGTTTCAAACGGTCTACAGTCGTGGAGTGATCCCCAGCGACTCACCCAGTCATTGAGCTACTTAGTAGGTCTTGTAAGCTCTCTCGAGAGTATCTGACATGGGAACGGCCTTGGTAAGGGTTAGAAGGAGTCTTCACACTATGCTGTTGATGATCTCTAATTCTTATCTGTAAGTACCGGATGTTTTATTGCTAACTGTTTTCATGCAGGGACACTTCATCTCCGTGGCGACAGATTCCACGTGCTCATACATACATCTGGAAGTTAAAGAAAGCTCCCTCAAAGATCTATTCAACACAAAGTTCAAAGGAAGATTCTACGCCAATAAGAAGAATCTACAAAGTATAAAGACTAAAGATCAAAGTGTAAGAAAGGGAACTACGTGCATATGAATATCAAAATCCAAAGATGTATGAGCATGTTGGAATGGCAAACAACCACCACAGACGCAGAAGTGACGTAAGGCAGATAACTCCACATCACAAAGGAACAAAGAACGATGATAAATCAGTTATCAAAGATCACAAAGCATGAAGGAACAAAGACTAAAGACTATTCTACAGCGACACACAAAGTTAAAGACAAAGAACACGGAAGACCCACTCACGTGGAGCATCATTCGAATGACCACCCCTTAGGGGGAGATTGTTAGCATTAAAAATATGTATTTAGAAGTGATGGTCATTCTCATACATGTAACTTTGTAATGTGTCGTAGATTACAATAGAATAGTCAATGGGCTTATGGTTTGGACTAATCTAATAGGTTATAAGTTATGTATTACAACTAGTCCATACTTAATGTAAAAGTCCAATCCATGACCAAGCCCATCCAAGCCCATTAGGGTGTTACATCTCTTACTATATAAACACCTCAAATGAGTCATTTGAGGTGTGTGCTTGTGTGTGTATTTGTGTGTGTTTCATAATAAAAGCTCTCATATTTCATCTCTCTTTCTACATATACACGAATTACATATAAGTCACCAAGTCACCATCTTTCTTCTTCTAATCTTCTATATTGGTGTGATAAAGTTGTAATATCTAAGGTCCTACAAGAAGGTATCATATTCATCGCAAACTGTAAAAACATATATGCACTATCAATAACATATATGCACACTTTTTTCATTGAATCTATACCACCCACAAAACACATATGCACCGTCTAGTACCGCATTAAAACAAGATGTGAAAGCAACACCTAGCAAAATTCATTTTTATGACAAAATATAACATTTTAAGTTATACAGTATCATACAACGTAAACAAGTTGAAAGCCTTTTGGAGTCATTTTTAGTGAACACAACCATATAAATAATTGTGATACACAGTATATTATTATTTCGAAATTTTGAACTATGTAACATTATTAAAATTTAAAACTTTAACTAGGGCTGCACAATGTATGATCATATACGGTGCACATGTATATACTTACAAATCCAACTCCTAGGCTCCTAGTTAATAAAATTAAGTTAAAATGAAAGACAAACTATGGTAATATAATTAGTGAATGACACAACACATGCAAATCAAAACTTCTTCACAAAAGAATCAAATATAATAACTAGCGATGAAACAACACAAGCAATCAAACCACACAACCATTTTTTGACGGAAACATCATCATCCTAACTGCCCTATTTAATTTGTCTTTAAAAAAAGTAACCAAGCATGCATGACAGCAAAAAAACAGCAGCAAAACCACCCTATTTTGACATCATAAAACCACCAAACAACCAGTTTTGACGGCACAAAACAACCAGATTACTATATTACTAACCAAAATATATAATCAACAAATCCTCACAACCTCATCCTTGTACATCAAACAACAACAATTTTCAATCACAAGACTTGTCATTTACGAATATAAGAAAACAAATACATGCCTACCAGAAAGAAGGTATGCGATAAGAGAACCGACTACTCCACATGTTGCCTCAAAACGCCACAACTATTCGGACTTCCCGATCATTTTTTTCTAATTGAATGTTCAGATGATACGCGAATCTCTTGCAAGTCTAGAAGGTAACTGCATATTTTTGAACCATTCTCAAAAGTAACTCGGACTTAGATATGAACTAAAGTGAAAAACGATTTCAAATAATTTATAGAACCATAATAAACCTGAAGACAATCAAAGAATTTTTTTAAAACAAACCTTTATGTGGAGTCATTTCTTGATAACTTTCGATCTAATATATATGGATATAAAAATGAAGTTTAGAGAGCGACGGCTGTGTTTGTGGAGTCTTTTCTTGATAAGAGTAGATGGTGGTGGTTAAGATGATAGATGGCGGCTGGAGAGTAGGCGATTAGGTTTTCTTGAGAGGGATGAGGAGTTCATAATTTGAATTCTAAATTCCGGAATGGAAGTGGAACGGTTTATATGATTTAGTAAACTGAAATTCCCTTTGTACCCCTCCGACCCTTATAGAATTATTCAAAATATTCATCATTATTACATGTATGCCACAAATCATTTCATCCATTGATCAAATATTTAATGGCTGAGATTGGTTCTCGCAGTTCTCGCAATTTATTTGGTTCTGAAAATAACCTTACACTATATATATATATATATATATATATATATATATATATATATATATATATATATATATATATATATATAAAATTTATTTACATTAAATTGAAAGTATGAACTCTTGAACTTTCATCTATTCAAATTATTCTGAATATGATTACAAATAAACTCGATTAAACGATTTATCTAGAAATCGGACAAATTAAATAACTTGCAAGGAAAAAAAAAACGCATGAGATTGCAAAAAGAAAACAAGACAAGTGACACAATTTTCACATTTAATTAACATAATCCTTTTACAAAGTGTATACAACATACAAAAAAATAAAAGTAAAATAAAAATAATAAAAAAGGAGCCTCACTACCTCAGTAATACAAAACACCCTAACATTCAAAAACTTATGCTAGGGTTGTCTGAGTAGGCCAGTCTTCTGTGTGCTACATATAACTTTTTTGTTTTTCTTTTTTCTTTTCTTTTTTTTCTTTACATCTAAGTATATTCATATAATTATACATATATTTTAGAAAGAATAATAAATATGAAAAGAGAAAATTGAAGTTAAAGTATTCTAAATTTAGAAAGTTGAAATGCATCTTCTATGTGTTGGAACTTTTTGCTTCTTTTGATTTAATTCTTTTTTCCATGCTTTTCCAATATCTTTTGATATTTTTACTGCATCTGCAGAAGCACCAGCCAAACCTCTTCTTGTGAAACCAGCTGCATATAATCCTCCTTTTCCCTTCCAACCATTTGGGAATGGCGTTTTGGGAAATCCATTTTCGGCGAAGAATTCTTTTTCCTGTGCATAAAAAATGCGAAAATTCAATTAGTCAAACTGAATTTTAAAAAATGTTAATATTAAATGAGAAAATGGATTGACTGTTAATACTTACATGTAGCCAAAATGGAACATTGCTGAAATAACCGGTTGCTAAAATGACTGAATCGATGTTTAAGACTTCGTTATTGACTAGTTCGACTGTCTTTCCCGTGAATCTTTTGATCCCTGGTACGACAGTAATTTCTCCTGACTTTATTTTGTCTAATGCTCCAATGTCAAGAACGGGGGTTTTACCATGATGGTTTTTGAGCGTTAATGGACCTAAAGATGGGCGTTTGATACCAAACGTTTCGAGGTTACCAAGTGTGAACCATGCAATGATCAATAAGATTCTGTCAACTATCCATAGAGGTAGCCATGCCATAAGCATCATGGCTAAATCAAACGTCGATTTTCCTAGCATCTCTCTAGGCAAGACATGTACCTGAACATGTAAAATAATGAATTAGGATCATTAATTATAAAGAAGAGATATGTTGGTAATTAAAGTTTAAAAAATTTGATGACTTACCGAGCTTCGCATGACCATTGATGGCTTTGCATTGTGGTTAGCAAGGTCTAAAGAGACTTCCATCCCAGAATTTCCACACCCGACGACCAAAACATTCTTTCCAGCGTATTTCACACCGGTTTTGTAGTCTTTTGCATGGATCACTTCACCAGAGAACTCTTTTAAGCCTTCAATTTCAGGGATTACCCCTTCAGCATTTTCGCCTGTGGCCACCACAAGCATTTGGCATATATACTCCGTCTCTGATCGGACTGATCCGGCTGTAGAGATGGTCTTTACTCGCCAAAGCTTGCAAGCCTCATCAAACTTAGCTGACTGAACACACTCATTGAATTGTGGCTTAATGTCGAACTTTTGTGCATATTTCTCGAGGTAAGCGACGAATTGATTCTTGGTCGGGTATTCGGGGTATTCTTCGGGGAAGGGTACTTTAGGAAGCTGGCAGAATCTTTTGGGGAGGTGGAGTTTTAGGCGATCATAGGTTCGTTTTTGCCAAAGGGAAGCAATGCAGTCGGATCTTTCGATGACTACAAAAGGAATCCCTTGGTCCTTAAGGCAAGCCGAGATGGCTAGCCCTGAAGGACCTGCGCCTACTATAACCGGACCATTAACCCACACACATCGACGACCAAAGAAGTTATTTTGTTCCGAAAAGCTAAACATTTTTGCAACTTAAGTTTAATGTAACACAAACAAATATGCCAAGTGTTAAAATTTGCTACGGGTTTGTTTTTGTCTGTGTGAAATTGGTGAAAGAATTTGTTTTTGTAGGTTTTAAGAGTGTAATGTAGATAAATGTTGTATTGAGTTTAGAATGATTTGAAATAGGGAATGGAGAGGTGTATATATAGGGTCAGGGTTGAGATGGATGGTGGGGGTAGGGGGGATATGGGGGTGAGGTGGGGTTGCATGTGATAAGGGTGGTGAAGTCAATTAATGCTTTCAAGGGTCACTCAAAATCATTAGCTAAATCATTACTTTAAGTGATTTATTTTTACAGTAATTATTTGCAATTATTTTAGTGCAATATTATATACTAAGGGGTTGGCAATGGGTGCGGGGAGGCATGGTACGGGGTTGTTCCCGTGCGGGAACGCCGCCAGCCATACGGTACCGCACGGGGGGAGTCCCTCATGGCAAACTTTCACGCACGGGAAGCTTGGAATTTTCGAACGTTGGATTCTTATTTTTGACCGTTGGAGCATATTCAAACGGGTGGAAATAAGACTTTTTGTGTGTTTGTGTGTGTGTTTGCGGCAGCCAAGGAAGAAGACAACTATAATTTTTTATTTATTTATTTATTTATTTATTTATTTATTTATTTTTTAAATGGACTTTTTGTGTTTTTTGGGCTATTGGACTTGTAAAGATTGGGCAAGTGAAAGTGGTTTTTTTTTTTTTTTTTTTTTTTTTTTTTTTTTTTTTTTTTTAACTATAGTGAAAGATTATAACTTTTATGTTTTTTAGTAATATTATGTACTACCTTCGTCTCAAAATTTAAGTCCAATTTGACTTTTTAAATTGAACTTTGACCTTAAATATTTTTTATTACATTATATAATACTTTATACAAAATATATAAATGGGTTGTGTTTTAAATGTATTTTCATTTGCTACAATTTTCATCAAGTGTTATATAATATAAATAAAAATATTTAAGGTCAAAGTTCAATTCAAAAAGTCAAACTCGACTTAAATTTTGGGACGGATGGAATTTTTTTAATTTTAATGAAATTTAGTCTTAAAAAAAAAAAAAAAAAAAAAAAAAAAAAAAAAAAAAAAAAGTGAATGGTGAGTGGTGTGATGCCAACAAAAAATGGGTGAGTGAAGGAAAAAGTGGGGGAATTATATGGCATAAGAGGATTGGTTGTAAGTGAGTGAAAAGATTTGGAGTGAATGGTGTGTTGCAAACCCTTAAATCCTTCAGCAAAAATCTTTTTCCAATATATTAAGTCTTCTACTTAGTCATTGTGTAATTATTGTTTTTATAAATTTTTAGCATAATTAAATGTTAAATGTAAGATGTGTTTGAAAGCTGAAATGAAATTATGCAACAAAAACATAAACAATTAATACATTAATTTTCTATCTTTAATTTCTTTCTTTTTTTAATTTGTCAAATGACATAATTTTTTCGTTAAACGTTTTTGTTTGGTCTTTTTAATGGCAAGAATCTTCTTATATGTACATGATTAATAATCTAATATGATGGTTATTTTTATGTAGATTTGTGACTTTTAAGCATATGCATATGTTTTCCTTTAATTTGTTACGACATACTGGAGTGTATAAGCCTACACTCACCATTTATAGAAAAAGTATAGAGGTTCCCACCTCTAAACTCAGAAAAGAGAAAATATAGCTTGCCTGGCAATGCTAACTAGGACGAGAGTATACGCCTACTGGCTCATTGCCACTTTAGCATTGTGTTTAACACTTAACACGTGTTTAGGCTGTCATAAGCCCCCCACAAAGTGAGGCCAACATGCCAAATTGGCAATTCATAATTCACACATTGACACCTCATTTGCTTGATTAAGCATGATAGGGATAAACTATTACAAAAAAATCACTCAAAATCAAGTTTTTTTAGGGCGAAGTATCCAAAATTTCAACTTTTTTTTTTTTTTTTTGTGTCTCAAATATATATATATTGGTCCCCAACGGTACTAGAATCCGACTCTATGCCAACTGGTATAGATAAACGTCTCACACTTTGGCATTGTGTCGTTAGGCTGTCTTATGATTAAAACCAAGTTTTTATAACACTAACAAACATGAATTGTATTGGTTGTGATCGTTAGACTTTAGAGCGCTCGGCGTGGGGCTATACCCTCAACATTACGATCAAAACGCCGTTGTGTCCATTGCATTTCCGATGTCCTTCTCGGTGTTATGTCCTCCAAGTTAAGCCAACGATGAGCTTGTATTTTGAAAGGTTTTAGTTTTCAGTGCACGAGTGGTAAGAAGGGTTTAGTGTTATGCTAACGTAACAATAATTTTTTTATATTATTTAATGTTGTAACGTCTTATTATAAATATATTAAAAGGGCAGTTTTACTGTTCATGAACAGTACCACGCATAATTTAGTTATACGAAACAGTTGGATGAACAGTGCACACTGTGCTGTCCCATGTTGTACAGTACTGTAGCAGTACTGTAGTTTTTTTTTTTTTTTTTTTTTTTTTTTTTTGTGAATAATTTTCCTTAAATAAAAAAATACAAAACTTGCACAAAAACATTTTATTATGCAGTCATTCATTTTTGTTTAAAAAAAAACAAATAACAAAAAAATACAAAACAAAAATACAAAGAAAAATACAACACCATAAAAAAAATAACAAATCCGCGGCAAAGCGCGGGCTACCCCGCTAGTTCTTTTAAATGGTTGAAATTAGGTTTCGATATTATAGCATTGGGTGCATACACAATCCCTGTGCCAAAGCCAATGGTGGGAGCCATTAGGACGTGATGCGTGAAAACCTAATTTTAAATTCTTAAAACTAGAACTTAAACTACTACCTAACATACAAGTAGTGTCACCTGTCATGTATAGTATAACGATGGTAAGTCAAATACCTAACACAAAAAACTAAATAATTTATATGTTATTACGCTTAGACTACTTATTTTATGTGTGGGGTGGGGGAAGGGTTTGGTTCTCACTAACAAAACTAAAATAAATAATCTTAGTGAAAAGAACGCAGTGTGGTACGATATCTATACTACTATATAATGCATTTGGGACTATTATATAATTAAAAATGCTTAAAATGCAGACTTTTACTTGCTTATTATGGAAGGATTTCAAAACTAATTTGTTAGTAAGCAAGTTTGTTAGGAAGCGGTTGTTTGTTGAAACTAAAATTATTTGGCTTAACCATCTCTAGTTATAAAGCATAAAGACAACTAAATGTGTAACCGAATAACGCAAAATATAGTCACATGTACACGCCGCCGCATTGCGCGGGTACCATTCTAGTAATATTAAAAGTGTATACTCGATTGCTATGTTCCCTAGTTGTGTAAGTAATGAGTTGCCATATGAGACAAAACAAATGGGAGTGCATTGAACCATGATGTCCGGAGCTCTTATATTAATGTTTTAAAACCGGGGTAGACCTGGCTGGTTCACCCAGTTGAACCAGTAACACTTGAGTTACTAGACACCAGTTTTGGGTAGAAAAACGGTTAAAGAGGTTAAACCGTGAATTGAGAACTTGACAAGATCGATTATAAAGTCGTTTTTCAAAAATTCCTTATATGTATCAGGAGATAAAATCTCACATGTCATTGCCACATTGGAAAAATTAATAATTCAAATACACATGGAGGTAGAGAGTTCGTTAGAGGGATAAATTTGCCCATGTTTGAAAATCAAAAATCGAAATAACATCAATTAAGACAAACATCTGTAATTTGACTCTTTTAATAATATGATGTTTGTCAATTTTCCTAAATAAAGAAACAAGCAACCATCATAGTTGAACGTTTATTTGTATCCAACTATTTTTCTTTCGTGCACATTCATTTTTGATGCTTTGCGGTAGTAACAGTTGTAAAAGATAGCTAAGCATCCATATGATGATTCAAAAAACCAATTACACAAAAATTATCCTCGGCGGACCATTGATACGTCGAGCGAGAACCCTTCCACACAGGACTTCAGAATCATTATGGCATACTTTCATCTATGCTTGAGCAGTTTGTCTCACGGTCAAGCAAGCTTTTACCATTACGCTCACTAGCTAAATCTTAGCTTGAGCCTTCCTTTACACACCTCCATTACTATCACACCTTGCCAAGGCGGAAACGCGAGGGTGTAACTTCATGGATATCATCACAACACCTGGTGTCAATATAGAGAACAACTACATGCACAAAATTAGAGCAAAGTACAAACAAAAAGTGTTGAAACAATACCCCAAAACAAAAATAACCAAAACAAAATCCGAAACAATACATAAGATCCAAACATATATGATAAACCACTTTCAATGCAACTAAAGTCTCGTCTAATCACATCCTTCTATCTTATCCTTAGAAAGCTCACCTGAAAATGATGCTTAAGACGTCAACAAAATGTTGGTGAGATTCATAGGTTTAAGACTCATACACAATAGACAACCGATTCATTGTGATTATAAAACATTGATGGATAAATAATTATAGTTATCATAGAAGCTACATGTATTTGCAAGGCAACCAACACACATAAAGGCAACCATTTGGACCAGGGGCGAAGCTTGGAAATTTCGAGTGGGGGGTCGGGATCTAAATTTTTTTTTTCCTAACACTATGGGGGGTCGAAACCGAATTAAATTGGGGGGACGAAACCGAAAATACCGAAATTTTTCTACACGAAAACTATATACCCCTACATCGCAAAAAAAATTTCGGGGGGTCGGCCGCCCCCTCCCGCCCCTTAGAAGCTGCGCCCCTGATTTGGACGGAATGTGTCCACCGATCACATTTCAACATCAATTAGGTCGCATGCGCGAGCAACAGGATAAGCATCCTCCCAATTGAATACTCATCACAACATTCGGGCTGGAACGTGACCCCCGCTCCCATCATTATCATCACATCATTCATATCATTCATATCATTCACATATAGCATTCATACAATAACAATTAAAAGTTCAAGCTTTTTATACCACACATAATCACAGTAACTCAAAACAATTAACACAAGCATCATTCCCATCCCAAGTTTAAAACATAGTAAAAAGTGGGACTATGAATTCAGCTCAAACTTTGCAGCTTCCACAAACCCAAATCACAAATCTAAAACACATAAAATAAATCCAAATTACACATGGCCAAGCTAAAAGCTATAACCCATGTAATACATATATGATGGATGTCTAAGATTCATATGACCCACCATGGATCTCCTAGACCCCATACCAATCATCACCAAATCCTAATACTCACTAAATCCCTTGCACTTTTAAAATCAGAAAACACAGAATTTTATGGTACATTCGCCCACATGAAATAATAACTTTAAAAGCTCAATAACTCACACCAAAAATTTACCATAGTCCCTTGGATATATACAAGCTACTACCAGAAGGCCATGGTATAAAAACACACACAAGTACCCTTCATAAAATCAAACTTACAAACTATCCAGATTCGGATCTAAACGCACACCAAAAAGTTTTAATTAAATTAAAATACTTTTACAAATTTTTATCGCAAATCCTTCGCATGGGAGTCCAAGTACATATGAAACTTAACTCAACCATAAGGGCTAAGCTAAATCTCACTTTTTCATCCATATCTCACTACCAAACTTATGACCTAAATCTGTCCCGGTTTTACAGCTTTGACACCTTAACAAAGAAAAATCAAAAGATTAACTTCCGGACCTCAAAATTAATCGTGGCTGGGCTCTTTGTAAAGCTCTTTTATTAAACTTCAATTTAGACTAAAATTTCGTGATCTAACTCATCACCATCAATTAAATACTTTCGCATCTTTATAGCACTAATTTTCTGTCCAAACCCTAACTCAATGACTAGCATGTTTTACGCTCAATTCTCTTCACCAATCATCATAACATAATCATTAATTGATCCCAACATGTTTTAATTAATTAATTTACAGAAACTTACAAACCCTAGATCCATCATACTTAATATTACATGAATTCGAATAATTAATCAAACAATTGAAAATGTGTTTTAAGAATTTTACCTTGAATCTTGATTATTGTTTTACAATTATAAACTCTAATTTTTCCTTCCTTGCCCCTTGCTCTTGAACGACCCAAACCAGAGAAAAAGGGATTTGGGGTGTTTTTGGTTTGTTTATATATTAATTATGGATAACCCTTGGGCCTAAGAATCATATTTGGACTCAAATTGGGTTTCCTTTTTCCCCTAAAAACCCTCTTTGCCGATTTTTATATATAGGATATATATATATATTTATATTTTTTTTATTAAATTTATTTATTACACTCAAAACCTCATACTTTTTATGTCTTATGCGAACCCACAACGAACCTAACGTCTTACGCGATAAACCTTAGTTTTTACGACGACCCGGAATAATATCATTTTCAGAATAAAGTTTTCCAAAAATAGATTTTCACACCTTTTAAAAATATAACACATAAAAACAAACTCCTCGTAACTTGCTAACGCTCAAAAACTTGAACGAAGACTCATTACGCAAAAACACAAAAACATCAAAACTACACAAGTCATTTCTACACTACAAAGGCGATTAAAATGAACTTTCCCAAATTCTTTCCAAATCACAATAACAACCATTTACGCAAAGGAATTTAGTGCTAAAACTCACCTATATCACTTGAAACACCTAAGACACACCAAACAAACGTCAACCGAGTCAAGACTATCAGTCAAATTGACTTGCTAAAACCACGGTTGTTACAATTACTCATTAGGAGGTGGGGACTTAGATCAATCGATTCAGTGGGTGAACTACTTTCCTTTAAGGTAGTGAGTTATTGAAATGACAATCTTGTTGCTAATATGAAATCTTGGAAGACAATAATTACGTTACAATCCTGTTTAGTTGGTAAATGGAAGGATTCATAACTCAGATTATGCTATATAGACTGTTTGGTTTACGAGAGAATGTAATCAAATTACAAACAATTACGTTCTTTGAAGGAATTTTGATTACATAGCAAATTTGATGTAAAGTTATGAATTACATTAGAATTTAAAATTTTACAAGTTATTTATCACTACTTATCTTTTATCGTTATTATTATTATTATTATTATTATTATTATTATTATTATTATTCAATTTAAATATTAAAACAAATTTAATAACAATAATAATTGTTATTGTTAAAATAACTATTGTATTATATATTAAATTATAATAGGTGTATTAATTTAGAATACAAATGATTATTTAGGAGAAAATTTAGTTACAACTAATTAAATTTAACTATTATTATTTGTTATTTTGATTACTTGATATTAATTTTAGCATCATTACAAAGGTTACTACAGTGATCTATAATTTCATTATTATCTTTTTCTAAATCCTATTAGACATTCTACGAAGCAACATGACAATTTTCTTTTAATTACAATTACATTGGATTTCATTTTACAGAATTTCACATATACAATTCCTTCAACATATTACAATTCTTTTAAAAATAGTTTGTGAACCAAATGAACCATATGTTGGACAAGGAGGTTCGCATGAGGTTAACAATTTGATCGATATTGTAAGATGTATTTCTTGATTAGAAGAGAATTATCGGTTTTAAAAGGTGAAAGTTAGAGACATTGATTTTATGTTAGTATTTCTTCCTTCAAATTATTGTCCATGTTACAAACGAAAAATAAACAGTCTAGAAAATGTGATTATTATATTGTGTAATAGTTAAGTTTTTATGTTCACTTTTTCTAAAAAAAATAATTAAAATTTTATAATTGAATACTTTGTACTTACTCTCACACATGCCAAATGAAAACATAAACAATCTACATTATAATGAGAGAAAATAGTGTTATAGTGCAAAAAGAATACGTGAGAAATAAAACCGGGCAATAGGAGAGCTCGATTTTGCTACAAGGCAAATTTGAACCTCTTGGTTAATCAACAAAAGTCAAAATTGAATGAAATTATTTCTTATAAAAAATCATACACATGACCTTAGAAACTTCTTTTTTACTTTTCAACTTAAGTGTAAAATAACGTTATATTTTCAAAATACGACCGCAAAGAAGACGGAAAATAAGCAGGCTAACCCGAAAGGTATGCATTCTAATTTGGTTGGGAATAGTGTTAAATTTTTCTTGCTTCGAAACCTATGGGTCATGTGGCTACTTCAAGTTGTACGGAAATTGTGACTTCAAATCCTTTTGATATTCTTAATATGGTTGAAAAGGATGTTGAGATTATTCCTAGTAATTCAATTAATTAGAAAGGTGACAATGGGAATATAGGTAACAGTAAAGCTGTTAACTTGAATAATGAGGATAATGATACGAAAATGAAGTGGAAGACGATGCTAATGTTACCGCGAGATATATAGCATCGACAAGTTCAAAGGCTATGAAATCTTCAAAATGCGGAGAAGGAACCGGGATGAAGAGCTTATACGAGCATTGTAAAGATGACTATGATGATAACTCATATGATGATGATGATGATGATGAGTGTTAAGATTTAACAAAAGACCAGAGTTAGCTTTCTGTGACGCTTATGATATAAGGATTTATGGTCATATTAGATGTAACTAGTTTATCCAGTAGTTTTTCGTAAAGATTGGTTAGTCTTTCTTATGATTGATAATTTGGTCTCAAGCACAAATATTGCGTTTGTATTTAGCATATGAAATAGACTGAGATGTGAGATTCACTCACATCTTAAATACTTAATTGTTTTTCGGAGTAATAACTTTACCATGTGTAACATCCTTTACCCAAAAAAATATATAATAGAATTAAAACATTTAAAATGAGACTGCATTGAAATTTAATCTTATGGTTATTATTGGTTTCATATTTTTAAATAAATCTAATAAGTGTAAGTGATACCACATGTACTTTAAACATAAAGAACCTAACACTATTATTATTATTATTATTATTATTATTATTATTATTATTATTATTATTATCATCATCATTGTAATAGTAAAAACACTAAATACGCACGGGTTATAAATATCAAGCTAAAGAATGGGTTATTGTGATACGTAAACAAATATTCACTAAATTTTGCTATGTTAAAAGCTTGTGCGTGCAAACGACTCCATACAAAACTGAATAAAATTGGATTCGATATACTACCGATGGAATGAAAATATTCCTCTCGTGGAGTAGCAATCACGTTAACAGAATTAGAAACTATCATGCAAAAGAAAACAAATACAGTCAAAATTATCAAAGACGCGTATATCAAACTAAAATTTAAACTAAATTAGACCAATGCTTAAATAAAATTCGTGCACGAAATTTATGATTAGTAATTTGAACATTTATATAGTATTTAGTAATAAACATAGAGTATTATTCTTAGTAAATTTCACCTAAAGAACCTAATTAATATGGGAATTGATTTGCACACATTAATAATTGATTGGGACATAATAATTTAAGCATCAAATATTTATACATTATTGACATTATGGTTTAGCTGAATGTACATTTAATTGTGCACATAAAACAATCGAATCTGCAAGTCATCTCCCAATTGATATATTTCAATTATCTTGGAATTCCATAAAGCTGTTATTTATTCCAATTCTCTTGGAATTCCATAAAGCTGTTATAACCTTGTTTCCCTTCCTACATAGTGTTTGGAACACCTTTAAATTTGTGCATATGCATGCTTATGTGTAGGGCTGCAATCAAGTCAAGCTTTTATCAAGCAACTCGAGCTCGAGCTCGAGCTTGGCTCGATCGAGTCAAGCTTTTATCAAGCTCAAGCCCAAGCTCAAGCCCTAAAATTAGCTCGAAATATTTAACAAGCCAAGCTCAAGCTTTGGATAGCTTGGCTCGAGCTCGTATCAAGCTTTTATCAAGCTTTAATATAGATATTTTCATATAAATTTCATATAAGTAATTAGGATCAAATTTGGTTATTAAGCTAATTATAATTTATAAGGGCTTAGTTCGTAAATATTGGATAATGTATTCTAGAAACCTTTAACCCTACCAAACGTCCAAATGATTTGTATTCTAATGATCTAATCTAAGCGTCTCCTCAATCTCCTCCACTCATTCTACTCCAAAGTTTCTCTTTTTTTTTTTCCAGAAGTATTCGTAAGTTCA
This sequence comes from Artemisia argyi, assembly GCA_030686995.1. Classification (NCBI taxonomy): domain Eukaryota; kingdom Viridiplantae; phylum Streptophyta; class Magnoliopsida; order Asterales; family Asteraceae; genus Artemisia; species Artemisia argyi. The sequence goes on along the minus strand of CM060708.1, from coordinate 57,506,724 downwards.
GTTATCAATTTATCATTATCAAGATTTTTAATTTAATAATCTTAGGTGTTGCATCATCAATCTATATTATATACATGTATCTGTGTTTTTTATCTTGTCATTGTTAAGTGTTAGCATCATCAATCTATTTACGCAAGTACTCCATATGTAAATATTTACGCAAGTATTACTTAATATTGTGTTGCTAGTGTTGCTTACTTAAAATGCATATACTTATTGTTGAGTTTAGCTATTGAATAAAATATTTTTGTATTCATTCAAGCTTTTCAAGCCAAGCTCAAGCTTTGCTCGAACCTACTCAAGCCAAGCTCAAGCCTGGATGATGAAAGCTTGACAAGCTATCAAGCCAAGCTCAAGCCTAGTGTTTTTCTTTCAAGCCAAGCTCAAGCCTTGTTGAGCTTGAGCTTGGCTCGACTCGATTGCAGCCCTACTTATGTGATTGTGTGCACACGCTTGAACCAATAAACCTACACATCAAGCTCTCAAATTCACAACCGACCACCATTAAACAAATCCTAATTCGAAACTCTAATCAAATACTTAGTTTGAAAAGCACATCGATCAAAATTAGAATATTAATTAACCTTTTATTGAACACGCGTACGAGTACGTACCGAAAGTAAGTTGAAGCCCTAATCTTTTTTATTGAATGGTGCTAACAATAGCTTTTTAACTTTAAAGTACGATAGTGATGATTAATTAAGGTTTTGGGAGTTTTACTTTGAAATAGGACTAACCATGCTTGTTATACGTCATGTATTGATACGGTTACTAGCATTATAGTGATATGGATCAATTACTCAAACTTTAACAGGTTATGCTCAAATTTCCAGGCTTAATCCATTATTAAGGTTTTTTGTGAAGGCAAATTTATGGTCTGTCATGAATGATTGAGTAGTTGTTCAAGCGGTTGCTTGAAATTAATGTGGTATTTCTCCCACATTCCATTGTACATAACTGTTTTTTTGAAGTAATATATTTTACCGGATGGAAGACTCTTTACAAAAAAAACAAATTGAAGTGACTGGATCAACTGCACTTGCACTTATTTGATACGTGATCCAAAAAATGATAGTATAATATCTGTAGTTTCTTGCTAGTTTTGTACTTACAAAATGTAGTGAGAAAAGCCATGTAACCATAGGATTTAAACGGGGTAAAGTATATGAAATTGAGGTAGACTAAGGATCAAATGAGAAGAAAACTTAAAATGAGAAGGATGAGAAATAATTATAACTACATATTTGAGATGCATCGACTTGAATTAAATGCATCCCAAGTCTTTTAGATGCACCATAATATATTTTCTAGCAAAAAATTAGATGCATATACATATATTAGCTCTATTTCATCAAGTTAGACGAATCCTTTACATTTTTCGTCCTCTGCGGGTCAAATTTGTTGTTATTACTACTTTGCATCGTTTTCACTTTAAAATCACTTTCGAAACTAATCGGGATGCATCTAAATGAATAGAGATACATCTAAATCAAGTCGATGCATCTCAAATGTGTGGTTATAATTATTTCTCATTCTTCTCATTTTAAGTTTTCTTCTCACTGGATCCTTACCCAATTGAGGTAAGCGAATAACTAGTGAATTTGAAGTGTAACTGTCAAAGATATACGATGTCGATATGTGAATGTGTGAGTTTGTGATTATACATTTTACTGTTCTTTGTTTTTTTTTTTTTTTTTTTTTTTTTTTTTTGTTAACCATAGTTTCTGACTTTTTGGCCGACTCATCTATGGGGATTGAACCCGCCACCATACACACTCAAACCGGGTAAAGTTTTTCCTTTTTAAGAGGTTGGCATAACCACTTTAAGGTTGTTTGCACCTAGCAGAAATTTAACTTGAAACCTTACACATTTTAGAGTTATAGTCATACGTCCTTTTGCCACTAGACAATTATGAGTAGTTTTTGTTTTATGAGTTGGATAAGTGATGTTGTGCAACTGTGCTGTCTGTGCATGCCCATTTGTAGACGTAGTTTTTTCATGGGAAGAAGAAGGCAAGCATGTGCTAAACCCGTATATTCCCCATGAAACGATTTCGAGCTATGGAATTTGGCTTTCCAAGGTTGGCATATATACTAAACAATTGGAAAAAATCAACACTTGGTAAATAATAGTTATATAGTTAATATGAATATGTCTGTGCTAAAAAAAATAAAGCACGTACACTGATTTATACATAGGGTTAACGCGCGTCATGTTGAGTGTAGTCCGCAACATGCAAACGAAAAAAATCCATGTTCACTTTCGTGGGGATGTTGAGCTTTTTTTCGCGGTTTTTACCAGTATTTTTGGCTGCTTGTGAATTTTTCCTTGCTCATCCTATGGTGTTTAATGAGCTGTGAACTTTATTTCGTTTTTAGATTTTGGGAACATTTTATTCACCTTGGAGATGGTTTGTGGAGTATGGTGTGTGTTGTTGCTTAATTATTAGGCTTGTTAGTTTTAACATGTTAAATATGATAATACAAATTTTAATTTAGTATTACTCAAGTATACAGTTATATTTATTAATGCAAATATGTTAAAAAGTTAAATAAATAAACAAATAAATAAATAATAAATAATAAAAAAATGACAAGAGTATAGAGCTATAAATATCCAAGTACTAGAAAGCAAAACTCAACATGCAAATCCTATTTTAAATTGTCTAAATATGTGTGTGTATATTAAGTGATCATTGTGAAATCTCCATGCAAATAATCGGTAGTGATATTTAATTCCCTCTTCAACTGGATACCCTAGCTTGCAATACTGCTTTACAACCAGAAAATTAATCAATTGCTTGGAAAGATCAAGATTCTTGATTCCAAACAAATACTACTTAACATTTTATTTTATCTAGGTTCACTTATTTTAATATACTTAAACTTTTATTTCATCCACTTTAGTGTGGTTGGTTTCAAGAAAGCGTGTTCTTGGATGAATATTTGGAAATTATAGTTGTATATAATTTTAGGTAATGGGTATATATGAACACGCGTAATAAAAAAAAGTTTGAGGATAATAAGATAAGAAAATTTGTACATAATAAATGAAATAATTATAGTTGATGTAGGACCGCAACATAATACAATGTCTAAGACATAAAATTTAGACATGTTATGTACTTTTATGAAAAACAATTTGGGTTAATCAAGCAAAAATATGTTCGTTTTCTTTTTTCATAAGGGTCTCGAGTAAATCTGATTATATCTTTTAAATTGCTAGTTTAAGCTGGAAGACAACCGAAAACCTATATCAGAAATCTAATCTAGTGTAGAAGAAGTCTTAAAAACCATCTCTCTTTTTTTTAGGATGGCAACTTTATTAGAGCAACCTACCTAGCAAGCATTAGAGGAAACAAGATATTACAATAAAAGTTTATGCAAGCGTTGCTTGGATCATGCATGAATACAATCAAACCATATCACTATATATATGTCCATATCAGGTTCATTTTCCTATTTATATGAAAAGTTCATGTGTTAAATAGGAATTTGATGTGTATATTGAGTGTGTACGTCTTTTCTAATAATATTTAACATGTCTATAAAAGTGTATTTTTAAAATGAGAAAGTAGATATAAAGATGACGATTTCGCGGAAACTCAATTGCATGGACTCACCTCAAGCAATAAAAGTTTAGGTTCTTAGAATGGAACATGAAAAACAAATAGGAAATATAATAATGCTCGAATTATTTTGGACACTTCAAAAGGAATTATTATAGTAGATATGTTACTCACTCCGTCCAAAAGCTGATAGCCAAGATACAATAATCTTTGAAACCCCATACTTCGGTGGTTAAAGCCTTTATTGATAGCGGAATGCTATTGAATACTTAAATAGATTCTGATTTAGGATCATATGAGAAGGGAAGAAAAAGCTGCAACCATACACTTTAAATGCACTTACAAAAATGAACGCACTTATAAAAATGGACGCACTTCATTTTAAAATTTTATTTCTTATTGTTTGATTAGAAATTCTTTTTATTTTAATTTTTCTTTCATCAGATTCATTTCTAACACCTTTTACAATTGTTTTGAAATGCAGATAAGTTTGACACATCAATGTGTAATCCTATTTGTAACAATTATTATATGTGGAAATAATGATCCTCTTATTAATATTGGGTATTATCATCTCAAAATAGCCCGCTAATTTATATTTCTCTTGGTCAACCAAAAGAATTCTAAACAATACATCAAATAATACAAAAAGCATTCTACAAAATACATCAAATTATTCAAGTTGTTGCACAACATAATAAGGTTAGTAGCGTTAGGTTAAGTCATCCATTATTTAAAGTGGGTCCCACTAAGATTTTATTTAGCTACTTTTTTTTGCAAATTGAAAAATTGTGTTAAATAATCTTCTTATTTTGGTACGAATGTACGATGTTAAAATCGTTTTGCATAATTTTATTTGGGTGAAAGGGTCTTTACATCCGATGAATTTTACAAATAATAATCAATATTTACCTTTAAACTACGCGAACATTTACCACATTAAAAAGATCTAACATTAACAACCATACAATAGTTAAGTAAATGACAGATACACTGTAGACCAAGCGAAAACTGGCAAAAACAAGTTATCCAAGCTCCCGAGACATGGCTAATGATCCCGCGACGTGCCTGGAATATAAAACCGAGCCAGTGACTCGCTAAAACTAGTGACGCAACATGATCATAGCAAAATCATTTTCTTGGCTCATTCAATGCCCAATGATATTTAACTAAATTTAAATATATAAATAATCTAAGTCTTATAAGTAGTTCGTGAGTTAATTCTTAGCATAAAATCTTCATAGTTCTTTGAAGAAAGAGTTTTCACTTCAGTTATGTGACGGTTCAGCAGCTGAAGTCTCCGAACAAAAAATAGATATCCTCATTAGTGAGACTTGACAATACCTCACTGACCGACCGATGTTTGTTCTCTTAACGAATCAAATATACCTAGAAAAATATCTAAGTATCCAAAAGTCAAGAGACAGGAAAAACCTTAAAACCAAAAGCAGATAAAACAAGTTTTTATTACAGCCAGCACCGTTACAAGAGTTGGTAAAAAAAAGTACAATAGTTGTCAATATTGTTGACTAAAAAATAGTATACTCGTCACTTAAAGTAAAAATCATTTAACGCATTGTTTACCTACCTACTGAATGCTCGACACACATCTAGGAAACTCTAATTCCCTGCCTATAAAGAGAGTGTTTGTAGTGTAACTAATGTTATCTCTTGCAATTAAAGTAATACACATTCAATAGCATTTACTCTTGTTTGAACTTAGGTAGCTGTAGAAATGTTCATCGAGTTCACTCTCAAACTATAACTTGGCTTTTAGTTTGAGTGAAAGAGAAACACCTAGATAGTCATTCGACTAGGATTGTTATTTCGCATAAAATCTTTGTAAATTCTTTGATTCATTCAAATAATAATTTAAATGTTTAAAAATTTTATCTTGTGTGATTTTATTTAAACTACATACACTCTCTGCTATTTCTTAATCTGTTTAAACAAATTCATTTGACATGGAATGTCTTTTTCTTACATAGATTATATCAAGAAACACTTTCAAAGGATAATATAGTGGAGGCATCTACATCTAGACAACTAAAAAAGAATGATAATGTAGTGAAAACTACAAATTCGTTTGAGCATCTGAGTGAAGTAGGCGAAGGTTAATTGGCTAATGAGGAGCCTAGTTCTAACTTGAATACATTACCAACAATTGAAAACCCAATGGATAAGGGCATTGTGCCCAATAAAGAGCCTATTGTTCCTAAAAAAGGTATTCATGTGGCTTCGAGTTCGCATGGTAAGAATGTGAATGTTCTGGACGATAATGAGAGTGATGTGGAAGATGTTGATGATGAAATCGGAAAATTCATGGCCTCAGGTAGTGGATGTGGATATGAGACCAAGAGCTTGTATGAATTGTGGAAAGAAACATTGGATGATGAATTATGATCCATATGAAGATAATGCACATGGTCTATCTAAAGATCAACAAGCTTTCTATAACGCTTAGGATATTAGAGTGATCGAAATAAGAAGTAGTTTTATGTTTGATTTGTGAGTCAAATGTAATAGAGTTTATAGCAGTTACTTTGTCAATAGAAGTAGGTTGTTTGTTATGTTAGTTTTACCGCTTACGTAACGGGCTGAGATTTGGGATTTCATCCATATCCGTTGCACTTAAATGTTTTTTGAAGTAATAAATTTACCAGAGAAACCCTTTATCCAAAAAATAAACACTTTCAAAAGGAACAACAATTTTTATCCCACGTCTCCTCCAACTTTGGTTGCGACTCCTTTGACTTAAATCATCTGATTTCGTAAAAACACACACACTCGCACACACACACCATTTTTGACAATATCTCCATATATGTTCCTTGCAGTCTTCGCTTGGGTCGGGTTTTTTAATTTTATAGTCAATCAGTTTCAGCCTTGTTGTTGCAACAATTGTCTGGAACACTTGATTCAATTCACTTGTTTAGATCATTTCTCGAAGATCCTATTGTTCCTCTCTAGCCAATTGTAATACACAGATGCTCCAAATAATAGCTTTGCAATATAGAAGTATTTTGGAAACTGGTTAAAGAATAAAATTTAAAAATAAACTTGTATTAGAGATGCTTCAATAAACTAAACTAGTAGAACAGAGAACATGGAAATTCAAAAAATTATATTCCGTCATTGTCACGAACAGATTGTGCCATCCGTAATCCAACGAAACCAATCAGGTCGTAAACTATAATTCCTATGTGTGATCCATCTTAACGAAAGCCTTGATCACCACTCCTAGCTAGGGCATTTTTCCTAAGAGGTAAAAGCACAAAACATATTTTTTTCGTAAAACACCATATGATCAAACTATTGGTGTGAACGAACGTATTTTAAATAAGAACAATTTCTTTGAATTGTTACTATTCACCAAATAGTACCATTTTTATTTTATTTTTATTTTTTGAACTTTTTATTATACATATTCGACTAGTCACAAAAGTCACTTATATCATCACATCCACGTGAGTGTCATATTTCATTTAGTGTATCATCACTATCATTATATTTTAGCTTTAAGGGTCATCATCATTAAATACACATTTTATACAAAACATACTCACCGTAAATCTTACTGAATGCTCGACACTCAAACTAAAAGCCAAGTTATAGTTTGAGAGTGAACTCGATGAACATTTCTACAGCTACCTAAGTTCAAACAAGAGTAAATGCTATTGAATGTGTATTACTTTAATTGCAAGAGATAACATTAGTTACACTACAAACACTCTCTTTATAGGCAGGGAATTAGAGTTTCCTGGATGTGTGTCGAGCATTCAGTAGGTAGGTAAACAATGCGTTAAATGATTTTAGACAATTTCATTTAGTGTATCATATTTCATTTAGTGTACCCATTATACACTCAAAAATAATAATAATAACATAATGGTGAGGGTAGTCACCGTAAATCTTAAAATTCATAAAATCTATTTTTCCCGTATAATTTTTTGCATAGAAAAGAAGTTTTTGATTCTTTTTATTTATTTATTTATTTTTTCCTTCTTTCCTTAGTGCTTATTTATTAGTATACATAGCCTTTTTATTTAATATTAACAACAAAAACTTTAATAGCTATACGCCTTTAGTTCTAACTCGTAAAAACCCCGTCGCAACGCTCAAACAAAACCTCCTCATTGAAATCTGTACAGTGTTTCATCATTATCAGATTTATATGTACACTACATAGAGTTGTTGAAACATAACCATAAGACAAGGATGTAAATTCGCAAAAGAATCATAAATGACTTGGATGGAATCGGCCACGTCTCCAAGTTCCATACCATTAGTAAGATCACATGGCAACATGGAAAAGCCTTTGAAGGCATAAAACCAGTCCATAAAATCCAAACTATTAAGATTTTATTCATTAAAACAAATTCCTTCAATAAATAAATAATACTTTTAAAATGATCAAAGAATCTAGCATATGCAAAATATTTGAAGCCTTAAAAGATTTACAAAGATTGTACATATCCGAAAACCCTTTTTTTATTTCAATATTTTTGTAAAATAGATGCATGAGAAATGCGGAATTGTTGATTGTCGTCATCCAGAGAAACATGATGTTTCCTGAATTTATAAGTGGTAACATGAGTAGATGGTAACGGATTTGAGTTTTACACAACTAGATGGTATTTACCAGTTAAAATGACTTAAAATGATTTTTGTAACTATTCGTTATTCATGAAAAATCTGACACAAAAACTTAGTGTTTGTTCCAATCATAATGAGCTCCTATCATATATGTAAGTGGCGTGAAGATAACCAATATCGTAAACATTTTCATACTTCAGTCCAAATGTGTTATAATGGAAATAAGTGTCGGAAGAAATTCAAATAAACAGTTTCCAGAGCAAAACCGCAAATCAAGAACTGCTCTAACGAGACATCGACAAAGAGCTATGATCCTTTAATGTCGAGTACAACATACACACGAGATATTTACACTACGTAGACATTTATTAAACGTAGGCAAGAAAACTAGGTACAAATAAACCACACTCCTTAATCTACAATTAAAGATGTTAAGAGATTTCCGAATACATGGATAACCTCCTTAAGTTTGAGCTAAACTACAACTAGCCTCTATACTTATATCATAACTAGCCTCTATACATGGATAACCTCCTTAAGTTTGAGCTAAACTACAACTCCTTTCTTGGACGCTTGGGCGAGAAGATTGCATTGTTCCTGTAGTTCCAGAGGTGCCACAGAGTGGTGTTTACAGCAACATCAAAAGCCTTTTTGAGTTTGGGCAGAATGAGGACTCGATCAGCTAATAGGGCCGCATCATCTACGGATGAAACAAGGACACCCGAAACCTTCCACCAAGCCATTTGAAATAAATTTTGACTTTCAAAGCCTTTCTTTTTCAACTTTAACCTTAAATATTTTTGTTTGTGTTATATATTATTTAATAAAAATTATACAAATAAAAATACATTTGAAACGCAATCCACTTATATATTTTGCATCAAGTATATATTATATAACACAAACAAAAATAAAAGTCAAAATTAAAAATGAAAGACTTAAAAAAGTCAAAGTGGATAATTAATATGGGACGGATGGAGTAACAATTTTCACCTTAATAGTGATAGTTAGCCTTCTTCAATACACAACAACTTGAACCAGTGTTGGAACCTCGGACGGGGGACCTCCTTCGTTAAGGCACATGTAGGCTATAGCAATAGCCGCTACTAACCTTAGCTCAAATCCTGACTTTGTAGAGAGTCCATTTAACCATGTATCATCCTTCAATTTTCTAGTAAGTGTCATATACTCCGCTTCAATTGTTAACAAAGTCATCATATGCTGCAATATAGCTTCCCAGCTCACCGCACATTCCTGTATCATAAATCCAACCCTGTGATTGATATGCCCATAACAATGATCGATCTACCCATGACGTAGCCAAAATCCACATAAACATGCACGTTCGTCTATAATCCACGATCAAACATATCCAACATACTCATATTTGCAAATGGTATGTGAGGTCTCATGCAGAGCACTTGATACTCATGGCTTCAAACTGCATATATACATGACCTCTTACTTTTCTTTTTTTCATCACGATTCTCAGACACACCACCCTCTTACGACAACGTATAGCGTCTCCGAACAGTATCATAACCGACGTCCTGTTGGAACATGTATTGTGACACCTTTAGAATATTCCCACTCTTATCTCTGAAAATCTTTATACCAAGTATAATTTATCTTCCTTCATCCCGCAAACCATTGGTAACCATATCTCACCTTGCTGCAAGTATAATTTGTGTATCAATACAAATTGTTGTGAATCCTATGTTTCATGAACGAACAAAACATTTTGAAATTAATAATTACTCGTATTTGTTTTAGTTTGTCTTTGCAGGTTTTATGAAACATCAAGGACTGATATTGATCTCGTGTTTAAAGCTGAATGATGCTAAGTGAAAGTTAATGGATCAGGCTATAAAGGATATTTTGAGCTTTGTTTATTCATTACTTGTATTTTCTTTTTCTCTCATCAACTATTTGTTTGGTTTGTGAGAATAGTGTGTGCTAGGGTTTATCATTCTATGCATTATTTTTGAGTCTTTCTACTTTGTTGAATTTAATACATCTCACTGAACAGTATCAATGTTGATATGCAGTTTTACAAAAAATAAATGGGGTAAGGAATTTTACAAATACGCTACACAATATATAAAAAATGACAAGTAAACAACATTTATAAACAATTAGAGCTAAACTCAAACTAAAATAGTTAGCAGACGAAAAAACTGAGCTCTTTCTAAAAATTAACACAACGCATGTAAAGTTTTACTATGACAGTCCTTTTTCTTAAACTTAAAATTGTGGTTCTTTAATAACTTCAAGTCTTCAACCATCTAAAAGTACTCTTGAAAATCTCGTGTTTGGATCTTGCCATTTATCATTATTTCCTTAAATGTGACGTCTAAATATAATAGAGGTTGCTGATAGCTTACTTTGTTCTTCATGTTTACACTCCTCCGAATTCCAAAAATTAAACAACAATAATACACTAATTAAGTAGCTCTTAAGTATAGTCACTAGTTAAATTAATAATATATGACTAAACATGAAAGCACAAAACTAACCAACGGTCGGTAAATTGGTTTCAAGGGATGACAATGTGTTAAGTTAAGTAGAAGCACTATTCTTGAAGTTGGTAAAATAATCAATATTTTTAGGGTAAGTCCATCAATAGTTATATGCTGACTTTGAAATTACGATTTATAGTTTTATAACAATTTTATTATTCACACTTTCTAACAAAAATCTTTTGAGATTTGTGACTGTTGCAAAAGGTAATAAATAAAAATACGATAGTTACGAGCTTTTCAAATGTGAACCATAAAAATGAAATGAAGATAAACCACCTTGTTGTTATGCAATTTCTTCCTTTATTAGTTACAGCAATAACATACCCAATCCCGCTGGGGCGGGGTGTGGGGAAGGTGAAATGTAGACAAATCCACCCCTACCCCATGATAAACATAAAGGTAAAGAAACTGCTTCCAGAAAAACCTTCGGCTGGTGAGTGCAGTGGGAAACCAAAGGAAAGTAGACGATAAAAATGGGGTCAAACAAAAGAAAACATAAAAGTAAAAAAGCATACAAAGTAACTAGTAATATAAACATATAAGCAATAACGAAGCAACAAGCAAAAAAGCATGTAAGCACAAAGCAAAAGACATATCAACACAGACCAAAACCAACGCTACAAAAGGAACCAGAAAAGAAAGAGAAAAAAGCGAGCATACAAACCAACAGAGCAGACAGGCCAAGGTAAAGAAGAAGCGCTAAAAAGACAGAGGGACAAGAGGAAAGCAAGCAAGAACAAAACCAACAAGACAAACGCAGGCCTATAAAGGGCGAGGGGACGCAAGACCAAAGCCAAAGAAAGCAAAGACCAAATAAAGGCAACACTGAGGGCCTAAAGCTAAGGCAAAGCAAAAGGAACGCGCAAGGGTGCCTAAAGCCTAAAGGAAAACCAAAGGCAAAACTAAAGAACAAGCAGAAGGCACAACAAAGCTCCTAGAGCCTAAAGGGAAACAAGCTAAGGGACCCTAACAACAGCAAACGTAGCCAAAAACTAACCACAAATTCTAATCCTATCTCTCCACGCTTTCCTATCTGAGGTCATGTCCTCGGACAAGTGAAGCTCCTCTATGTCGAGCTTAAGTCTATCCTCCCATCTAAGTTTAGGTCTACCCCTCCTTCTCAGATCGTCGACTATAAGCATCTCTATTCTCCTTACAGGCACTGTTTGTGGTCTTCTCCTAACATGACCGAACCACCTCAACCTTCCTTCTCTCATCTTTGAGATAATAGATTATACTTCAAGTACAAATGTAAACACCCCGTTCGGAATCATGTCAGACATGGTTTTACCACAAGTCCACCTAAGCATTCTAAGTTCCGCTACTTCCTCCCTGTTTGCTTGAGCTTTTGTGATACGCCAGCACTCTGACCCGTTCATTAAAGCAGGTCTAATTGCCACCCTTATAAATTTACCCTTTAACTTTAAGGGTACTTTCCTATCACATAGAACTACTGACGCCGCTCTCCATTTCGCCCAGCCTCTCCCAATACAGTGGGTTACGTCATCGTCTATCCTCCCTGAGTTAATCACCGAACCCAAATATCTAAAAGACTCCTTAGGTGAGAGGATCTGGTTTCCGATACAAACTTCGGAAACTAGCGGGGCGAAATGGATAAGTTATCTCTTTCCTCAAAATCATTTCATGATTGTACATAGTTTTTGTATTTGTCAAAACTGGTTGAAGTTGATTTTTGAACAATTTCTTATTTTTAATGTTAATAACAATTACCGTATCAAATATGATTTAAATCAGATTTATCATTGGATTACTTAAAGTTTACGTATATTAATTCTTTTCCAAACAGCTTATGACGACTCAATAAGGTGTCGATTCTTTAAGTCTCACTTCTCCTCTACGTATGCTTATTTCAGAAATGTCACTTGTGATGTAACATTGTGCATGCGTAAGTTTCGAAAACTTAATGGATCAAACACCTATATTATTTTGTTATTATAAGAAAGAAACATTGCACCTGGCTGAATCACAGGCTTGCATGTGGCATCTGTGAGCTATTGTTAATACATAATTAAGTTCTTAATTAATCTCTTTTACTTATAACAAAATTATTGGATGAAATTGTGATTATAAAAACTCTACAACTTGCTCCTCTCATTAAATCATTAACCATGGGGCTCATGCCATTACTTGATACAGACGTTAGCTTTCCCGGGTGCTCTCTTGGTTTTCTTTATACATTTTTTATATCTCTATTACGTAGTAGCTTTTTTTTTTTTTTTTTTTTTTTTTTTTTTTTTTTTTTTTTTTCCTTATCATTTGTATTAAGTGGTTCATAGTTTTATGATGTACTAGTCAAGGTTATCTCAAACTTATAACTTGATGGGTTTCTTCTGCTTCTACTTCTGCTAAAAATAATTACTTATATGCTGCTTAAAATAAGTATTTGTGTAGCTATTGTTTGAATTTGCTTATTTTGTTAAAAAAAATGCAAAACTATTGTAAAAATAATTATTTTTTAGAAACTTTCAATTATTTTATATATAGAACTTTTTAGGTTAAATATGAGAGTAAAAAAAATATTAAAATTTAATTACATATAAACAATACGAAGTAAGCAGTTACTAATTACCCACTTATAAAAAATTGTTTTTCTGCTTTAAAAAAAATAAAAAATAAAATGTTTAGATGGTAAAATTGTTTTCTCCTTAAAAAAAATCAGTAACAATAAGCAATTCCGAACACCCTCCAACTAGAAAAATGTTCGAAAGAAAAACTTTAACTTTGTAACTGTTTTATTTAACTATCAAACTAGAAGTTAGGAAAATTAAAGTGTTTTTTCTTATTGACGAGTTAAAAGAAAGTCATTGGAGATCATTTTATATTTTTTGCAAAATGATGATACCCGGTAATGCTGACGGTTCATGCATCCTAACAAAAACAATGTATAGGTGGAAGGAAATGTCTACTCTTGAAACAATGTGAATTGCTTTGATATGAAGAATTGCCTCGTGGATCTTAGTTCTCATGATATGACTCTTTATTATTTTTAGCAGTAAAGTTTTTGAATTTCACAACCACTTGAGTGTTCGAAACAATAATCAAGAAATTTATAAATATCATAAAACGGATTATGTATGACCTTTCCAATGTTCAAAAAACAACTTGCATATGAAAACTGTCCTCATTGGCTCATTGCTAGTTAAGCTAATGAGTGTAGTAGTAAATAACAATATGTTACAGCATTATTGGTGCTTAGAATGCACATGAGAAGCGCCACTATAGCCGGTAACAATAATTTATGTAATTTAAATGAAGTATTTATATACTTAGCTTAATTGACTTTGAACTATATTTATGGTGGCTCATGTTATATATGTTTCCGAAAACAGAATGTCAAAGCCAGTGGATGCAGAAATAATAATATTTTTATGAAACAATTTCTATTTATAGTAAATTAGTAACTACTCTTTTGGCTATCGAGCGTAGATCAAAAGTCAACTCTCAAATTTGTGTCAATCCTAATGTGGTGTTTTAAATTACACGTTGACCGTAAAAGTCAAACCTTTTTTATTGATAAAATATGATGTACTAATTCATAAATACTTTTATAACTAGCGATTATTCATTCATAACTTCATAATAACGGAATTTTTAGCGACAAATGATTATAGTAGCGATATTGTGATTAAATATTTTGTGTAACATTTATACATAAAACATAAAATGAACGAAATCTAATTTAAAAATGTTGTAATATGCTATAATTTAATTCAAAAAATAATTCTTAAAATGTATCAAATAACATATAAAAACATTTAGCGAAACTAACAATTAAAGATTATATCAATTTTGAAATAACTAACAATACATGTTATTCGTCATGTAACATTTCTTGAAACACGACATCTGAGGTGTAGACTCCTTCTTAACTAAACTATTGGGTAGCCTTCACTAATACCTTTGTAGTTCAACGTGATATCCCTTTAGTCAATGCAACATAAAGCTAATCATGCGAAAAACATAGTCCAACAAATAAACACCCACATTTGGAATTATATGGCCTTGAGCTTTTGATGGTCATCGCAAAGCTAAGATGTACAAGAAACTGTTTTCTTTTTATTTTGAAAGGGAACATGTCTTCTACATATCGAGTCAGAGCAATTCTCATAAAGAGCACTATAATTCCAATATACTAGCCAATAACGATCTCGGCATTGATGACAGTGGGCTCAAAATTTTACATATCAACATCTTGCCATTACATAATCCATATGCCGGATCAAGATTCCTTACGAGAATATTAGGGCATCCAATTTTCGAGTGCAAGTAGTGAGGGGCAATCCACTAACATTGAGTAAGTTTAAAAATCCTATAGGATAGAAGTTGTTCGTGTGGTCTTCTACTTCATCAACATGTTCATTTTTTAGTCGATAAGATATCAGTGGATGAATGTGCGTTGGTGGTCAAGGAAGAAATCTTTCATTGATTAATGCATCTTTTGAGGTAACCTTGTTGGTGTATAGAATGGTTATGTCATCAGGTATGCGTACATAGTTTCCATCGATGACCATTTCAACTGCGTCACTTACTCATAATAGAAAGTTTGAGAACCATGGATTTATATGTTCCCTCTTGTTTATGGTTAACTCAATTTTTTTATAAAATATCATCAAAACATAACAGTTATCTTTTATTTATAATTTCCATTTCTAATTAAAATAAGATGTTTTAACAAAATAAATTTTGAAGAAGAAACATAAGTATATGCTCCACTTTTATTGTTAATCACTTTCACTTTCACTTTCATCAATTCGACTGTAAATTCTTTTTCGTCCAAGTACTACAACTTGATTCTCCATGAAGTTCCTAACAATTGGCAATGTCATTTCCTCATCATCATATGAGATAACAATAACATCATCTCAATTTCAGTTTAACAAATTAGGATTGAAAAACAAATTGGGATAAATCTGTAAAATACGAAGAAAAATATTATGATTATAGATTATTAAAACAAAAATGCAATAAATAAAATATCACAATCATACTCACCTCATTTGGCTTGAAACTTGTTCAAAAATAACGTCAACATTTTTTTCTTCACTCATTTTCATTAAATGTGAACTATATCAACTTCCATTATGAAGTAATAAAATAATAAAAAGAAGTTTCTTCTGTCTTATATAGTAGAGATACGGGTGAATTTTCACAAACTATTAATGTTAAGAAAAAAAAAGAAAAAAAAAATCTTCTCTTGTTTAGAAATTACATTAACATTGTGTTCTCGAGTATCACTATAAAAAAATAAAGATAAATTTTTTAAAAATAATAATAAAAAAAATGAAAATAAAATGTATTGCCGCGTATCACTTAAGGTGAAAAGAAAAAGAAAAACGACTAAAAAAGTGGTTATCTGGTTGATTTTGACATAAAATATTTTCTTCTAAAAGTGGGATTAAAATGCTTTACTTCTTATTTACTTACTTTTTCTTACTTAAAAAAACTTGAGAAATGACGTTAAAATAAATAAATAAATAAATAAAACTTTTCAGGTTAACGTAAGTTTTAAGTTACCGAATATTAGTTCACTCTTTTTATGAGTGAACATGAAGATGACCAACTCAAAATTTATTTTAAGCATGCAAGGTATATTAGAAACATTTGTATATGAGCTAAGAAATTTATATGGAATATCAAATATTTTAAAAGTTTGCCATGTATACAGTGTGGAGGTTAAAAATGGTTTTAAGGTAATAATTTTAAATTTTGAATTTGTAAGTGGGGAATTTAGGTTTTAAAATAGTATTATGAGTATTCAACATGACCCAATTTTAAGATTTTTAAATTTTAAGTAAAAATATACTTTTAAATGTAGTAGAAATGAAAAGAAAATAGGTTTGTACACAACTCTATGTTGTATCATTTAACACATCTCATCTCATATATACATAAGTTATAAGTTGGGGTTGTTTTAGTTGTTTTAGAGATAAGACAAATTGTTATTTTAGGTATAAAAAAGATGTAAGGGTTCTCACACTTTTATCTATACTACTTATAATACATATTAAACCTTTTCTCCTATTAAATTGTTAAGATTTCCTTATATATATTTTGAGTAAATACAAGCCATAAAACACAAAACACAAGTATGTAAAGCACAAACCAAACTAATATATATATATATATATATATATATATATATATATATATATATATATATATATATATATATATATACTATGTTTTATATACAATTAATACACAATTTAAAACACCCTATCACCAATATGTACAACTACCTAAGCACGGAGTTGAAACATTGAAATAGGGAATCATAAACACTATGTAATGTGCTAAGTTACAAAGAGATATAACTAAGAATAACACATTTGTCTCGAGCGCCTAGAAGAGACACCAAATACTCTATAGCCATTCCCAGCCATTTGTACACAAATGATTGGTAATTGTACCGTTTCATCAAATAACAAAAAGAAATAGACATAGCATAAATCATCACGTATTATTACCTGGGAATCGTCATAGCTACCATAACCGTCAGTTGGAGGTAGTGTCACTACACCACCTTCCACTTGAAATACATTATCTCTTAAACGTATGGTTACTTGTACCAAAGCACCGCTCAACCCCCTCAAGGCCAAACAAACGAAAAAAAATCATCATCGATCAAATTTTTAAGCATAACTTCATTAATATCCGAAACAAATAGAAAAGGAATTATAACAATTATGTTACTTTCTTTTTCTTGATTACTGTTGGTGTCTTTGATGATTTGATGAGTTTGGTTGTTCCGATTTTTGATTAAAGATGGAAGATGAGTTCGGTTATGATAGATATATGAGATGGTGATTTGGATTAAAGATGATGATAAGATAAATGAGATCAATTTGATGACTTTGATGATTTGGGTGTGAGAGAGTTTGGTGAAATGGTGGGCGAATGATAAAATCATGTATGTGTTTTAGGGTTACACAAATGATACCAAGTGATTCGGGTATCACTTTTAATAACCGAATATGGAGTGTGAGTGGATCGGGTTGTGTCATATGGATTGGGTTATCCAAGTAATGGGCTTATATGAATTATCACACGAATAGGAAATTTTGGGCTGAATTACTATAACACACGAAAATTGGACTAAGCTTGCAATGATTTATGATCCAAAATAAATAACACAAAGGCTAAAAATTTAATATCCTATGTATTTTAAGTGTGATAGTAAGTGAAATACTTGATATAATTTCGGATTTATTCGGGTTTTGAAATACCGTTATTTTTTCTTGATTTAAATTTTTGGTTTAGTTGGATATAACTACCTTTAACAATATTATTCGATTATATATTTTTCCTACCGTGAAAATATTATTGGTTACTGTTTTTATATTTTCTTCACATCACAGGTGTAACTTTCTATTTTTATATGGTGTAATATAACATTTTTTTAAAGTTATTTCAAATTAAACATCTCGCTATCCGTAAAATTAATGTCATGAAAAACTCATTATCGATAAGTAATTGATCACTGAAATCCCGTCGCCGCAATGCGCGGGTACGATTGTAGTGTTATTTGATAAATGTATTGTTAACCAAGCGGCAATCCTTTTTTCTTTTATTTTTTTATTTTATTATTATTATTTTTTTTAAACTTTAAATACACTTCCCCAATACCAAAAGGTGGCCTAACAATCAATTAACTAACAGCTGAGCAACTCTCTACTTTGTATGTATCTATATATTATTTAGTGATTTATTAGTTACAAAATTTACTCAACTATGGTTTCCACCAAGGCTGTCAAGATCGCGATCCCGCGCAGGATCGTTTTTGTCTTTGCAAGATCGAGATCGTAGGATCGGATCGCGATCCTACGATCCTACCAATTTGTCATATTGTGTAAACAAATGATATACGAGTCAAACTATTTTACATTTTTACTCAACGTCAAAGATAAATTCATCTAATATCCTCTTAAAAATAACAAAGTTCAAATTTCAAACACTAAAGTAATAGTAAAACATAAATAAGTCAAGTTTCAATCGTTACATTAATGATTTAGTGGAATAATATCACATAACATAGGTCTTAAATGTCTCTAAGCATACGAGCCATCAACATGATTTCAAGAAAACAAACATTTCATAAGTGGCATTCCAAAACATACCCTTTGATTAGTTTAATCAACGTAAAGTAAAGTAAATTAAACTATTAAACACTTTTAGACTATAATCTATTTAGAAAATTAGAAAACTATGTATAAACTATAATCTAGTTAGAAAATGAAACAATATTTGTTTACTCATTAGACATTAGTAAAACAAACGTTCATTTTTTTGGCCTAAGCAAGTGAAAAAAAAAAAAAAAAGAAAAAAAAGTGGACTCGGATAGCGTGTCGATCTTACGTGCGATCCTACGATCTTACTTATGATCCTACCTCAGATGCGATCCTACCACGATCCTACACGATTTTGACTGGTGTGCACGTAAGATCGTACGATCTTACGTGTAAACTCGCGAGTTTGACAGCCTTGGTTTCCACAGTTATATGAAGAAACAAGCCATTTCTTAATGTTTTTTAGAAGAAAAAATTGAGTAATTAATTTAATAGACTATTAAACTTCTTACCGTTTCTCATAGTTCAAAAAAAAGTAAACAATGTCAATTTGTATTATGTGAAAAATTCCAAGGATAAAAATCATATACAGGACTCAAAATGATACTAACTCTAAAACTATAGTACGTCTTAGTTTATACTATAAATAATTATTCGAATTACAAAAGATTAATGCATGTGATAGTGAAGTTAAAAATGATTTCATTGGAGGCATTAAATCTAGTCAAAGTACATATTAATGTGGTGTTGCTAGTATAAACTATGTAGTTATTATGTTTATTATATTGCTTTATTTGTTTTAAATAATATATATGAGGTTGGTTATAATTTAGCTTTACTGAAAAAAGGAATCTTGAAGATCCATTTAATTGTGCAAAGAATTATAGCGAGTTATGCATTGAATTATCAAAATATCTATTAATAGTTAACAAATAGATATTATTCTAAAAAAGTTGAAAACAATTAATCAAGTAATCAAACAACTACCTAATCAACTATATTAACTGTCTAAAACTCTAAATAATGATAGTGCGAATTTAATATGTCAAATTGCGTATATAGAGAGAGATGCAAGAATAACAAGAACATGACATAGTTGAGATTCTTTGAGAGTTTATGCATGTAAACAATGTTTGACCACAAATACGATAGGTAAAGAAAACACATGAGACCACATGAAACTTTAGTGAGAAAAGTGGAATCGTTGAATGGTCTTTGAAGATGAATTAAACTTTTTTAAATTGAATGTGAAATACAATAAAACAAAATGAATGTAACTATATCATCTATCATTCTCACCTTTTGTAAGAATAAGCATCAAGTGATAGTAAAATCATATTATAAACATTTCAATAGACGTGCATACGAATTTCTAATCAAAGTAATTTGATTTAAGTGTTAGGATCTAAAATTACGATGTAAAGATAAAGCTTTTGTAGAGGTGTGGTGTGTAAGAAAATTCAAATAACCATGATGTTATATACAAACATATAACAAAGGGGTGATGGCTACATGTATTTAACCCTCCTAGTGTGTTTCGAAGGCAAATTGCCTTGCGTTACAATACTAATATGTACTACGTAAAGAGGTGAAACTTTCGATAATTTATTAAATTCGTAGACTCTAATGTCGACACCACAATACTTGAAAGAAATGCATCTGCGCTATGCCATAATGAATCATCGACATTAGAACTCGCAGAAATGTCCAAGTTTTATTCACCACTTAGTCAAAGATCATGTGAGGAAAATGTCGTTTCTTTTGGAGATCGAATTCGCTGAACACATGGAGGTAATTAGTTGCTCATTAACACTCATTGCCGACATTTGGCTTCGAGTCTCAGCCACATTTGACTTTGATTTTCAAAGCTTTTAAACCTGTAATACCCTGCAAATGTTGGTTGAGTATTCTATCCCAAGTCCTACATTGCATCGCCTAACTAACATGTGCACCTTAATAATTATCATAATTAAATCATTAACCTACTTATATTTCTTAATGACTTTTGCTTACTCATCATCACAATAATTAATAATCTCTGCTAACTTAGTTTTATATTTTGTATAACCATTTTATGGTTTGACCAAATACATAAAATATAGATTCTTTGGTTTGTATTATTACTACTTAACAAACAAATCAAATGAGATGTTGACCAATATTACAATATTAATACTAAAATGGGTTTCATGTTCTTATAATTAATCATTAATCGACTTTAAAAGCAATATAATATACTAGTGTATATTAGTTTGAATTAAGTTGATTCATGCATGCAACGTTAGCTTATATATGAACATCATAAGTGCTTCGGTGGCCAACGTGTTTTAAGCCACAACTACGTAAAATGAATATTTGGAAGGCCTTCATATATACGGCTAAAAATATGTTATAAGAATATTTGAAAAGCCTACGGCTAAAAATATGTTATAATCATATTAATAAAATAATGAGTTACAGTTGCATGACAAAGCTAAAAGTGAAAGTTAAAATCGCTTAAATAGTAATTAATCATAAATCCAAAGCTAGTATGAAAAAAAGAAAAAATCTTGATAGTAAAATCAACATACTAAAATATATGACTTATTATACAACATTTTTGTTCCGTTTATAAGCTACATATATTTATACTACGTAATATCTATAAAGAGAAAATATATTTGCTTATGTTGTTATATTAAAATACTTTTTTTTATAAAAAGAAATGCAATATATTAAATGTTGAAATACTTAACTACAATTTAAATAAATAACTTTCTTCACTTCTACTTACTTCATACTCAAACATATATATGAAAAAAGTTGCACACACAAATTATACTACTATACATTTATGTTATAAATTTTTAACTCTGATAATTCTTTTACCACAACATGACAATGCAATATTTTGAGTTTACCTTTCATAATGTTTGAATGTGTAAAATGGTTCATAAATGTATATATAAGAGTAATAAGCTTCACATCTCTTGCTTAAAAAAAAAAAAAAAAAAAAAAAAAAAAAAAAAAAAGCTTCACATCTCATAAAATACTACAGTAAAATATAGACAATTTTGGCATGGCATCTATTTAAACAAAGGCATAAGATAGTCTTAAAAGATATATGGGTTGTTAGTTTGTTACCACCAACTCTCATGACGAGCAAAATCATCTCGAAAACGATTGATCATTAATACCAATGTTTTTCTAATAGTATTAGTTTTCTTTCTATAATCCTACAATTTCTCTTTTTTATACATGTAATGACAAGAAATGAAGTTCATCTTGCAATCCATTTTGAATTTTTAAAGCCTTAACGTATGAACTCCTAATTTTTGCTTAGACAACAATTAATATTAATAAGTTTTTTTTTTTTTTTCCTTCAGTCTAACACTAGTGTATTCATCGAAGACAAACAACTTTATAAATTCTTATGTGTTATGCTAATTTCTCACAAGGATATAAGTAATACTACAAACAAGTACGTCTAATACTTCTAAGTCTACTGGTACAGTGCATGTTGATGTTGATGGATTAACTGCTACTGTTACGCCTCAACTTAGGAAGGCAGTTAGGGTTGTACAAATTGAATCTGTTCGTAACCCTAATGCTAAACTTGATGATATAGTGCATGCTGATGGTTATGATGTTGCTAATTCGTACCCTAATGCACCTGGTATAACTAATTCATACCCTCCTGTTACTTTGGGGAATAAATCTGATGTGGAAGAGACTCTTTGGTCTGTTAGTGGTACGAATGATCCGAATACTAGTCTTGGGGAGTTGAACTCTGATTCAACGATGAACCCTAGTAGTTCTCATGGTGGTGATGTGGTGGATAATGCATGGGTTGTTAAGGATGGTGCTGGTGTAAACTATCCTAACCCAAATGAGTTCCCAACACTTTCTGAGGCCAATGTTCCTAATCCAAATCAAGTGAAGCCGGTTTCACTTGACCAAGCTAGTGGTAGTGTTGATAAGGTTGTCTTGGATGCTTGTAAGGATTTTGATGATGTAATGCACGTTGTCCAATTAAAGAATGCCGAGAATACTTTGAAACAGCCTACAACATCGGATGTGGGTGCTACTTCTAATGAACCTAAGAAACACACGTCTAACTTTCATAGGCTATAGTGTAGCAAGAAAACTAATGGTGTGGATCTTATTGTCCCTATAAAAGTGGTTGAAGAGGTGAACACTAGGTATGAGAATACTCTCTATGGTTATTTCCTAGGTAAATGCATTGCTTTTCCTGTTGTTGATTATTATGTACGCAATGTGTGGGCTAAGTATGGTATACAGAAGGTTATGATGAATGTCAATGGGTTCTTTTTCTTTAAGTTTAATTCGAACAAATGTGTTGATGATGTCCTTGAAAACAGTTCGTGGTTGATTATCTTAAACCATCGACCTTGAACACCAACTTACTTAAAGAGGATTTGACCAACATTCCGGCGTGGGTTAAATTCCACGATGTTCCTCATGCTATGTTTTCTGATGACAATCTTAGTCTTTTTGCTAGATTGATTGGTACGCCGAGAATGTTATATGCTTATACTAGTCAAATGTGCAAGGAATCATGGGGTCGCAGTAGTTTTGCTAGGTGCTTGATTGAAGTTAAGGCGGATGAGGTACTTTAGGACAGCCTAACTATTGAAATACCCTACTTGGTGGGTCGGGTTCGACTATTGAGAAGATACAGGTTGAATACGAGTGGAAACCACCTCGATGTGATACGTGTAAGATCTTTGGTCATACTCTTATTGATTGTCCTAAATTTATTCCATCTCCTAATCAGACTACACAAAATGTTAATGATGGTTTCCAAACAGTCAATAACAAGAAGAAGGGTAAGAATGTTGGTCAGACTGTTCTGGGAAAAGGAGGCCTTACTAAGCCTGTTGTGGGTAAGAAATTTCATTATCAACCCAAAGTGCCTCCTCATGAACCCAAGAAAGCGGATGGAACTAAGAAGAAGGCTGCTGATGTGGCTAGTACGAGTGGTACGAAGATTGATAAATCAAACCGGTTTGATGCCCTTTATATGGATGATACTGATGACTTTGGTATTCCTACCAATGAAGTGACTAAGGATGTGAATTCTGGTATTATAAAGGAAGCTAGGGAGGTCGGGTCTCAATAGAATGGTAATACATCACAAGAACTGCTTGTGAGTGATTCAATGGAAGCTAACGAGGTCGGTTCTACTCCTATTGTTGGGAAAATTGGGGAGCTTGAAAAGCTTCTTATTGATGGGAGAGCTACGCTTATGGATGATGATGGTCATCCGATTAAAAAGGTTGATTATCCGGGGTCTACTTCTTCTACTAAGAGGGTTAACCCGTTCTCTAAGGTGAGAGAGACTGTTGATTCAGACAGTGAGGAAGAGGAGGTTATGAACACTTTTGATGAGTCAATGAACCTATTTGGTGGTGATCATGATCGTGAAAATGACTATGCGGATCAGGTCTACGATCTTCCAGAGAATTTGGATGCTTTTTATGACATGTATGGTAGCAAGCTCCAAGGTCTTGGTAGGAAGTAATTTTGTTTTAATAAGTGTCTAATGTTATCTTTGAGTAGTGGTTTATTTTCTTGTCTAGAGAATATGAAGTATCTTATTATGTAAACTTATATGTCTATGTAGCGGGCTGAGGTATGAGATTCACTTATATTCTTTGTACTTAAACGTTTTTAGGAATAATATATTTACCGGGTCTTTTGACCATTTACCCAAATAATATTACAAAGAATTGTCATCTAGTGACACATAAAAAAAATATCACCAAAGTATAAAAGAAGTGTCACTAAATATTTTATGTCCTTCTCCTGCAGTTAAAAAAATGTAGGATAAAATCCAACAAGTAAAATCTATTTATAGTGATACAAAAAAAAATTGTGAATACATATTTTTTTTTGCCTTTTGTGACACTTTATTAAAAGTGTCATTAACTCTCAAAAGTTTAGGCTTTTGCCCACACTTTTCAGAAAGTATCGCTAAATGTTAAATTCAGTGACACTTTCTTCTTTAATTATAATTTCTCTTACTAAATGTCTATTAATTTGCGTGAGAGAAATTATAATGGATTACTGACATTTGAACAACAAAATATCAAAACCAGAGATTTTCAACGATTGTCAGTGTACCTCTTTTCATGCAAAGCCAAAGAAATCTCAAATTTCTAACACAAAAGCGTCGATATGAAATTTCTAGTGCCTGCATCAACAACTAGAACTTCAATACTTGAAAACCCAACCAATTATACATTTTGGCCAATCGATATGAAATTGAAAATTTGATTCTATAACCCTAGCTAGGGAGAATGGACACGTACATGACGGAAATTTCTCATGTTGTGGCCCTATAGTTTAGAACCTATTTAGAGTTATTGTCACACTCTCATTAAGTTTAGCAATTAAAAAAAATGCTCATATATATGTCTAGTGATCACGTGACAAGCCTTATTGATGTGAAAATTGTAGGTTATAAAATTGTGTTATGAGTGCATATTGTATCATTGTTTCTTTAACAGAAAAGTTAGACTATATTATTTTCTTTTAAAAAGCAAAGCTGCCGAGACTCTAAAAATTATAAAGCACAAAAGGAAACCGGAATTTAAAAAAAGAAAAAAAAAATTAATCGACCACAAAAAACCTAGAACGAGAAAAATTAGAATATTACTTGGAGAATATGGAAAACTATAAGGGGTAGTAAATGCAAGACAATGTATGGATAAATAGTGATTGAAATTCATTACAAACAAAGAATAACAACACCTAAAAAATATTAGCTAGATTAGTTATTAGCTCATTCTTATTATACATGGGCTTAGCCAATTATGCTTTGTATGATACATTATATATCCTTGGTTAATGTTAATTACTGATTATGAGGAATCATACGCATTCTATGGGTTAGTTGAAAGGTAGCGAATGGCTTGTTTAAATAGGCAAAGAAAATCCTTCACAATTTTATACAGATTCTTGAAGGATTCGTGGGTCTGAAGGATCCGTAGGCCTGCAGATTTCAAAAACATATTCGCTTTTAAATGTCTTTCAAACTTTGTTTCCATTCTAGATTGGTGGTTACGGAATAGTTAGAGAAAGGGTTAAAGCTATTAAATACCAACGTACTTTCTCAAATTTTCACATCTTACCAATATGGTATATAAAAGCTCATTGTTACCATCAAAACTTTCAAATTATGAACAATATAACCATTATCACCTCATAAACTTGCATTGTTAGTCCTTTTTACTAACGGTTGTTAGTAAATAACTGAAAATTTGGTTTTCTTATGGTGTTGTCCGTTATTATACGTTTTAGACGTTTTCGTCTGTTTTTTCACGTTTTTGTCCGTTTTTACTCGTTTTCATCTGTTTTTACTCGTTTTTTCACGTTTTCTATCTTCTTTACACGCTTTCGTCCATTTTTACACGTCCTCGCCCATTTTTACACATTTTTATCCGTTCTTACATGCTTTCATCCGTTTTTACACGTTTTTGTTCATTTTTGCACATTTCCATCCGTTTTTCCATATTTTCATCCGTTCATACACGTTTTCATCCATTTTTAGATATTTTCGTCTATTTTTTTCATGTTTTCGTTCGTTTTTACACGTTTTCATCCGTTTTACATGTTTTCGTCTATTTTTACACGTTTTCATCTGTTTCTACACGTTTTCATCTGTTTTTGCATGTTTTCGTCCATTTTTACACTTTTTCGTCTGTTTTGTAAGTTTTTGTTTATTTTTACGTGTAGAAATGGATGAAAACATGTAAAACGGATGAAAACTTGTAAAAGCGAACGAAAATATGTTAAAACGGATGAGAACTTGTAAAAATCGATGAAAGCATGTGAAAATGAATGAAAACGGGCGAAAACCTTCAAAAATGGACAAAAAATGTGTACAAATGATGAAAACGTGAAAAACGGACGAAAACTTGAAAAGACGAACAAAAGCGTGTAAAAACGGACGAAAACTTGTAAAAAAGAACGAAAACGTGTAAAAATGGGAGAAAATGTGTAAAAAGGGACGAAAATGTGTAAAAATGGACGAATACATGTAAAACTGAAGAAAACGTGTGAAAACGGACGAAAGCACGTAAGACTGGGTGAAAACTTGCAAAAACAAACGACGTGAAAAAAGGGGCAAAAACGTGTAAAAACAGACAAAAAGATGTAAAGATGAATGAAAACGTGTAAAAACGGTCGAAAACGTGCAAAAACGGACAATATATGTAAAAACGGATGAAAATGTGTAAAAACAGACGAAATTGTGAAAAAAAAACAGATGAAAACGTCTAAAAACAGATGAAAACGTGTAAGAATGGATGAAACGTGTAAAAATGGATGAAAACGTGCAAAACGGACGAAAACGTGTAAAGCGGACGAAAGCATGTAAGAACGGACAAAAACGTTTGAAATTGGGCGAAAACGTGTAAAAACGGACGAAAGCGTGTAAGAACGAATGAAAACATAAGAAAACCAAATTTTCAGTTATTTACTAACGATCGTTAGTAAAAAGGACTAACGATGCAAGTTTATGAGGGTGATTGTAACACCCCGCCTTACGCAGACCACAATATTGTCCGCTTTGCCCGCAGGCTCACGGCTTTGTTTTTTGTGGCCTGAAGACTTCCCAGCAGGTCACCCAAGCAGTACTACTCTCACATGAGCACGCTTAACTTCCAGTTCCTAAGAACCCCACTCGCTGTAGACCACAAAACGCGTTGTGTCATTGTAAGCGAATGTTATCTTATGAGCCCAGCATCTCTCCAGGCCACAGCCGATATGGGATTTGCCTAGGGTGTTACAATCACCCCCCCCCCCCTTAGGGACTCATCGTCCTCGATGAGGTTTGCCCCACCATCCCGAACGGCTCAGGAGTGGCTCTGACACCACTTGTAACACTCCGCCTTACGCAGACAACAATATTGTCCGCTTTGCCCTCAGGCTCACGGCTTTGTTTTTTGTGGCCTCATTTGAAGACTTCCCGGCAGGTCACTCAAGCCAGTACTACTCTCACATGAGCACGCTTAACTGCCAGTTCCTAAGAACCCAACTCGCAGTAGACCACAAAACGCGTTGTGTCATTGTAAGGCGAATGTTATCTTATGAGCCCAGCATCTCTCCAGGCCACAGCCGATGTGGGATTTGCCTAGGGTGTTACAGTGATAATGGTGATATTGTTCATAATTTGAAAGTTTGGATATTAACAATGAGCTTTTATATACCATATTAGTAAGATGTGAAAATTTGAGAAAGTATGATGGTATTTAATAGCTTTAACCCTTAGAGAAAAGCATGTTTGATGCTTTCCTAAAATGATGAACACTTAAAAGTTAAATATGGTTAATGAGTGATTTTATTCAAAAACACATATTATGCTTTCTTCTTTTGTTTTAGATTATCAGAAGAGTGGTAAATGCTTATTTCAATGAAGGATGGTGTTTAAATTGTTGAATGATGAATCCCTGTAGGCTAAATTTTATTAATCATCCAATATTTATAGATTACATATCATAAACCCCTAAGGGACCCAAAGCTCACGACCGGGCTTGGACTATTTATCGTCTAATACTCTCCCGCAATTCGAGCAGTGAAATCACAAAAGCTTGAATTGGAGAATAAATATAAAAATAAAACTTAATATAAAAACAAAGCTAAAGATAGTTATCTTGCTAAAGAATGATGACTTTGATAGGTACCCAATCGTGTAATCCCAAAATTCATGATTGATGTGTGGGAATTGCACCAAGCTTTACCTCTCGAGGGATCTCGAGAAGCTTACAACCCCCACCAGGCAGTGTACCTGATCGTTGTAGTATAGTATAGTGACAAGTACCGGGGGATTGATCGTTCAGCTAGGAATAGTGTCGCTAGGATTAGAAAGCCTAAATACTAGTTCTAAAGGTGAGGGATGATTATTTTTGTATTTTTATATTTTTTAGAAAGCAGTTAAAAATCTCAGGTTTGAAGGATTTGGGCGGAATTAGTTGCTAATCAACTAACCCAATACTAAAGATGCAATCAAAATAAAATACTAGAAATGAAAATAAACTAAATTATACTAAAGTTGTGAGCAATAAGTGGAGAAAATGTGTTTACTTAGATTTCATTACTCCCTAGACATCTTTTACACGTTAATTACTTGTTATAATTGCATGGATGACGGATCGTATTCCTTAATACCATTCATGGGGTGGCACACTTAACTCCCCAATTCTATGAGCTCTTATCTCCTCCTATACCATGCCCAGCACAACTATAGGGATTGTAAACAGTGGCTCATGCATTAAATACAACCAATAAAGACCTAGTGCGCATCGGTTCATGTTTCTTAAGACGTTCAAGCATGTTACCAAGTGGAGATCTGCCAGTTTTCTTAAGCCTAACATACAAATCATTCATCCAAGACAAGTATAAACAAGTAATCAACACATAATTAACATCTAGGTTTCATTAGATCTAAGCAAACACAAGATAGATCTAGCCTAGCATGATGGAATTAAGACAAGAACAAGATATAGACAACCAACACATAGACATATTGATTGAATTAAAAGAACACTTATCTCAATTACAATGAAAGGTATCAAGGGTTTGGAACCCTTGAAAAACCTGTAAAAGTTGCACCAAAATCGTACTTAGGGTTTTTCCAAAACTTCTCTCCTTTTAATGTGAAAATTAGAATACTATATATAGAAAAATGGGTCTGACGGCGTCAAGACCAACCTTGTGACGCCGTCACCTCGCCGCCAAAACTATTCTCGGACTGCCTTGATCTACATTTGACGCCGTCAAGACTTAATCATTTCCAGACCGTCATGACTTTTACTCTTGACGCCCTACCTTCATGACGCCGTCAAATCTGTACTGGGTCGTCATGGAATTCTGCTCTTGACGCCGTCAGGGAATTACTCTTGACGCCGTCACCTACTGTTCCCAGCATGAAAAATTAAGACTTTGTCGTTTTCTTCACTTTTATGCTCCAAAAACGTCCGAATTGCTTCCTTTTCCAGATTTCTCTCCCAAAATACCTAAAATCACAAAAGGAACGATTTAGGAAAATATTTGATCAAATAAATTCGAATACGGGCTTAAATGACCCCCTAAAAACGGATCATTTTTCGCCTCATCATATACCCTTACACTTGAGATTTGCTTGTCCTCAAGCAAATGCGCTTTTATTCTAGTCAAAATACAAGTTAGGGGTCATTTAGCACTAATATAAAAGTAATTACAACAAATAATCGTTCCACTAAAGACCAATAGACAAGCACGGAGGTCATATACTAGCACCTCACGAATAGTGTTTAGATACTCACATCTCTCGGGTGTAATAAAGTGTAAATTACAATATGGAAACGGAAGATATCTCTCACCATATAGCGTAAGCACCTAGGATAAACTATCAAATAGGTCTTTTAAAAGGTTGTAACGTTAGGTGTAGGGATATGAAATACCCAGTTTTGTTGGATAAAGAAAGTTTTACTGGTGGCGAGTTAACAATCTTGGTTAATTACATGTACAATATGGCGTTGCTAAGCCAAGACTAGACTCGACTTAAGCTAATAAATGAAAAATAACAAAAAACATAAAATGAACATAGAATAAAAAGGGATGGTAGTCCGTATGTTTTTTCTCTTTTTCCTTTTTCTATTTTTTTTTTTCTTTTTCTTTTTCTCTTGATTTTTTCGATTTTTTTTTATTTTTTTATTATTATTTATTTTTTTTGCATACACTGTTACCCTACCATCCAAAATAATACATCATAGGGGATAAGCATTCCCCTTACACTTGAATCTTTACATACTTTACAATTAAATAAACTAATGACTCGAATTAAGAAAATCAAAACACTTGAAGCACTTTTAAGATTAACGTACATATGGGGGTAATAAGTGATGTTCTTCCCCATTACTCCATAAAATAAGTACTTACCCATGAGTCCCAATCGTCCCAAAACAATATGTACAAAGATATGACTCGACTTAGCAACCATGTAATCAATTAGAAAGTTACCTTAGGGTTTAACAAATAACAATAATGCACTAAAAATGAGCGCATACACGGAAGGCTAAGGCGATTTGGTTGTACATTTAAGTGGGGTGTAACAAATTCTTCCTTTAAGTAAAATGCTTAAAGTTAGAAATGAAAAGATAGGCTCGGAGGGGTGTACTAGGGGTTTCGTGTACTAAAAATGAGTACAACGCTAAGGGTGTGGGAAAAATTAGTTGACTTAACTAGCCAAGTAATATGACTTAAGTGGTCAAGTAATTATAATACGGGTTTAACACAAGGGTGATCCTAATGCCTCTTATCATGTAGTAAATCCTACCACACGAATGTAGTCTCACTAGCGGTCTCGGGATGCATCACTAACGCAAGTTCTAGAATCTAAATGCTACCGGTACACTCATAAGCACTAATAGTAAATGCTTTTCCTATCAAATCTAAAGGCGAACTGTGGAAAACTAGAAGGGGGGGTTGAATAGTTTTACGTCTTTTTAATTTTATTATGAAAACTTGGTTTAGTTTTAAAACCTTGTTTGCTTTTAAAACTTTGATTCAATCTTATGTGAACTCAAATCTTGAACAATATGAACAAGTATATCTAAGTATGAACAATAATAATAATGTAAGCTAAGTATGTGAAATCAACACATGCATAATATAAACAATTCTAGCTATATACAAGAGATAAGTACGTAATCGTTTATCTTATAATCCTTAGTTATATTTTGTATGAAAACTATACTTGATCGAAATGATCAATTATATGTATGTAACCTTTTTAGTTTGATTTTAAAAACTTTGTTTTGTGAATGAAACTTTCGTTTGATCTTTAAGTAAAATCAATACTAGTACTATATGAGCAACTATATATATACGTCTACGTCTACAAATGTAATAACGATATAAGCAAGATAATAAGTAAGATATGGAAAGATCTAACCGCGAGACAAAGGATTTATAGTGGTTCGGCTACAAGGACACCTTCCTTGCCCTACTCCACTCCTCGAGTCACCTACTCGAGAGTTTTCTTCACTATGTCAACAAGCTCCTTATGGCGGAGAAACCTTACACACCAATATACACACCACTTACACACCAAAGCTTCGTCACAACGAAATCACACCTTCTTCACAACTACTTCACACCAACTAACTACACACCTATCTTCAACACACCAATAGTCTTCACTACAATCTAGTTCACGCCTATCTTCTACACACCAATAATCTTCACTACAATCTACTAGCCAATCACACTATCTATATTCCTAATCACAACTATCTACAATCAAATATTCACAACACACTACACAAAGATATATGTAGATATTCTTGATGATGCACCAACAACTTGGATGTGGAGGTCACAACAAGTTGTAATACTTCTTGTCTTGGAGGATAGAAGTATTCTTCTCTTGCACTTGAGAGGATGATGTAAGAATCACTTTGAAACAAAGGATTATGTATTTATGATCAAAGGATTTGGAGAATAGAAATGAGATCTAGAACAGAAAGTTTTGGGGTGCAAAAGGTGAGAAAAAAATCCAGGTTTAAGGTGGTATTTATAGGCAAAAGAATCTGACAGAGGAGCGTGGCCGGTCCCCTTAATTCATGGCCGGCCCCCTTAAAATTAAGGGGACCGCCCTTTATAATTAAGGGGGCCGCCCAGCTGAAACGGCCAGATTCTTTGTCTTTTAGTGGGGAAAGTTTATTTGGTGAAAAACTAACTGTTTTTGGTTAAAAATTTGAATTCATATATTTAGTATGAATAAAACATTTTTCTTTATTACCAAAAGTGTTTTTCAAAAATATATAATATGGTTATATAATTAAATAAACTTTGCATTAGTTAATTAAATACCCCTTTGATCATAAATTGCACTAAACACTTTGTTTATTCATACCTTAAGTGATTTGGATGTAAAGAGAAATATTAATCACTAAATACTTGTTTATGTCACAAGTTTTAGTTCTATGAGTTTATATTTTGTGATAATCAAAACATAGAGATATTGATAACATGTTAATAATGTTTTTAGGCATTAATTTATGTCAACAATCTCCCCCTTTTTGATTATTACAAAACCTTAAACTCAATATATCTAAAACTTGTTTTTAGACAAGTATTATAGAGTTTACATTTCTCTTCTCCCCCTTTTTGTAAAATCAAAAAGGTTAAGCCGAGTAAGCTTCGCGAGGGAAGTTTAAACGGGTAGAATGCTCCCCCTTGATGTATGCTCCCCCTCATTTGAGAGCACCAAGGGAACGAGCTATGGAGATCTTTGCTACAAAAATATTTTAAGAGAGCAAGATACACATATATGCAAGGCAACAATTATGCAACTAAACAAAGATTCATTCAAGCATTATAGAAATGAAAAGCATTACAACATTCAATATGCTTGAAAAAATAACACAAAAGAAAAGACATAGTCCTATATTGCCTAAGAGAGCACTTGGACTTGCTTGCAACCAAAGGTTGGTTGATTCGTATTTGAAAGTGAAAATCATAAGCATATGGTATGCTTAGATGGTTGATGATGGAGTGTTTGGAATGAGGATGGTTGAGTTAGGGTAAGGTTGTTGGATTAATGGAGGTTGTTGGATTAATGGAGGTATATGTTCGGGTCATGAATGTTGGATAATTTGGTGGTGGAAAGTTTGTAGCGGAAGAGGTTGATTGAGGTTTTGGATGTTGTTCAAGTGAGGGTATTGGATGTGATCTAGTGAGAAGATATTCAATCCAAGTGAAGTGTTCATTGAATGCAATCATTTTTAGGAGAAAGATGCAACAAGGTTAATTGTTGACATGCTTCTCAAGTTGATTTATGTTGTGTGGTGATGAGGGTGATCTAGATGAAGGTGGATCCAAATTGCGTTGAGCAAGATGTAAGGCTAAAAGAGCACTAAGCTCATGGGCTTCTTTTAGCGCCTCAACGAACTTCAAGTGTTCGGAGGAAGGTGATGGTGGTGGAGCATGATAGTTGTCTTGGGTGAGGGTTTGAACATGCAACATAGGAATGGCATGTGAAGTTGTAGGATGTGGTGGTGATACTCTTGGTGGTGGAGACATGTTTGAGCTTGGGTAATCATGAAAACATGATATGGGTGGAAAAGATGCTTCATGAGTGGATGGTGTTTTTGTTGAATGAGCAACATGTAAAGTGTTGGTAATGAGGTTGGGATTATGGTTTTGGGATTGTGCATGCTCATCATAAGAAGGATCATTAGTCGAAGCACGAATGGATGATTTGTTGTTAAATGGATCATTTGTGTGAGAGTGAGGTTTAGGTGTTGGTTAAATATGAACAACATCGCTTGAGTTGTGAAAAGATTATGAGGTTTGAGTGTAATGTAGAAGGATATGGGTAGTAAAGGTTTTTGATATGTAATGTTGGTGAGAAGGAGAGTGAGGTGTTAGGTAAGTAATGTTTGGAAACATAGGAGGAATTTGGTGTTGGATGTTTGACAACCTCATTTGGTTTGACGGAATTTTAAAGGAAGTTAGGCTTTCTTCTCCAAACAAGTTTCTTGGTGGTTTTGGTTTAATGGGAGAGGAAATGATGAGATGAGTGGAGATTGAGAGGAATGAGAGTGTTTTATAATGTAGGATTGGTGGGATCAAGGATGGATAAACTTTTATGGAAGGTTGAGGATAGAATAAGTTTGTGAATTTTGGGAAGTGTAGGATGAAGTGGGCTAAAAAGTAGAAAAGGGAAACAGCACATTTGATCATCAGATGGCCGGTCCCCTTAATTGGAGGCCGGTCCCCTTAATAATTAAGGGGGCCGCCCATCTGGTGATTCCCAGATTGCCAGAAAAGGGTTTTTGGTAGTGAATTGCAGAAAGGTTGTGTTTTTGGTTTCAAACAAGTCCAACTCTTTGAGGCAATTAAACATAGACAAATTATGTAGGCAATTATGTAGCTAAAGCATGTTAACCAAGGAGATTAAGTAATCAAGCAATTTCATCTATCATGCAAACATACTCATCTAGCAAGCAAAATATAAGAGCTAGGAAACAATAAGCAACATCAAGTATTTCATAACTACATAACTAGGAGGATTAATCCTAATGTGTATTATGATAACATGGGTTTCTAGACTTGTTACAAACAAAGTCTTAATAGACAAACCATGGTCCTCTTGATTTGATTTAGTTCACTTATAAGTGTCATTTATATAAATATATATGACAAATATGAGATCACCATGCATGATTTAAAGAGACGTTTTTAGCATTATTCAACAATGTTTGAAAGTAGGTTTTCATGTAGATATGAGAGTTAATTGAATAAAATAGATTCAGTTTTACTTCAAAAAGTGTTAATGAAGGATAAAGAAAATTTTCTCAATCTTTGGTTTTGATCAAAACAAAATTGTGGATATATATAGTGAAAACATCTTATTTAAAAGTGGGATAGTTATTTGAAAAACTATTTTCTAAAATATGAGGTTTTTGCATATTTTTAACGATATTAGATTTTGACAACAAATATCATTAATCATATATTTTAAAAGATGTTTATTAAAGATCTCATGCTCAAGAGGATTGGTCAAGCCTACTATTATCTCATGCTATCGTTTCTACAAATCCTATGATCCTAAAGGAAGTGATGACTAAAATATATATGTTAGATGCGAGAGGGTTGAACGGGGTATAACCTAACATCTATAGTTCCTTTGTTTTTGCACGCTTATCTATCTTAATGCCATATTCTACGAGAGCTTGTTTCATCCATAGTTTTCTTACGCGAGGGATCTAATCCTACTTCTATATTAACGATTGATCCACTTAACTCATTTCACTTCATCACCATGAGTTTCCTAATAGTGGATATAGAAGATTTCCATTTTCTATTTTGTTCGGCAATGAACAATTTTATCTTATTCCTAGGAAAGTCAACCAATGATGTTTCTAGGTTATAAGAATATAAGCAATTATGTACTAAGCATTAATCTAACTAATCATTTATCTAAGCATGCAAATTATAGTGATGAACTTAAAAGAAACGCGTACCTTTTAGTCTTCAATGGAATATCTTCAAGCACTTCAAGTGACCATGTTGACTTATAGAAGACATTTGTAGATGATATTCCAACTTCTTCCAAGATTGACAATTTAGCCACTTGGTCCCCATTGTCTCATTGGTCCAAAGTTGTTTGGTCCAAACATATTTAACATTTGGCAAGGATGCATGTATTGTAGTAATATTTCCCAAGGATTGTAACTTGGTTGATAATTCCACATTTGATTTCTAGTGTTATTGTAATATTGTCTATTTTGATTTCTTCTAGGTTGAGATTTTTTAGATCTTGGATGATGATTGTTAGGTTTTCTTGGTGGTGGAGTTTTAGATCTTAATTTAGGTTTAGAGGATCCTACTTCGGTCTTTAAGGATGGTTTATAAAAAGTTTTTACTTTTTCATCATTCGCAATGGGTATTTTTCTATCTTTTGTAAGTATATACTTAGGATTTGATTCTAATGATTTTTGTTTACTAGATTCACATTCAAACTTTATACTTTTATTTTCACTAGTTGAAACATTAGTTGAAGTTAATCCTAGACCGGTTTTATCTCCCGAAGTTTCTTGAGCACTTATTATTTTCTTAAGTGGGTTACTACTATTTTTAAACTTGTCAAGTTTGAAAATTTCATCTTTAAGTTTTTCATTTTCATTATTAACCTCTATGCATGTTTTACATTCTATAAAAACTTCTTTTCCTTTTTCCATATGTTGTAGTCTAATTTTTAATTCGAGTACTTCATTTTCTAATAGATTATTAATATGTTTTAGTGACTTATTTTTAGCTATAACCTTTTGACCTAATTTGCATAACCTATTATATTCACTATCTAGGTCTTTTTTGTCTAATGATAAATTTTCGTCACTAAAGTATTTGGTTTCGGAACGTACCTCGCTTGATGTCTTAGCCATAAGACATTTCTCCTCATTTGTGATTTCTTTCTCATCGTCATCGCTATCACTCCAAGCTCCTCCAACAAACGCCTTTTGATTTCTTGACATCATTGGACATTTTCCGATGAGATGATTTGGATCACCACATTTGAAGCACTTCCTATCACTTTTGCCATTTTTGTCATCTTTATTTCTTTGGTTTGCTTTCCTTTCATCATGCGGTTGTCTAACGAATTTTCCTCGCCTTTTGAAGAATTTCTTGAAGTCTCTTACAGCCATCGCATATTCTTCGTCATCACTTTCGGAGGTTGAGCTATCCTCGTTACTAGATTCCTTCCTAGCTTTCAACGCAATTGACTTGCTTTGCTCTCTTTTTCCATTGACCATCAACTCATCAAGTTGAAGAGTTGACAAGTTCTTCGATTCTTCAATCGCCGTAACTTTAGCTCGCCATTTTGGATGAAGAGCCCTAAGAAATTTCCTAACAAAATTCTTACTAGAAAGATTCTCATCAAGTGCTTTTAAACTTGTGATGATGGTGTTAAACCTAGCAAAAGCATTATCTATTGATTCCTCCTCCGGAATTGTAAATTGTTCATATTGTTGAACAAGAAGATCTATTTTGTTCTCTTTAACTTGACTATTACCTTGGTGAGTGATTAGTAAAGAATCCCAAATTTTTTTTGCGGTTTTACACATAAAAATTCTTTCATATTCTTTGCGTGGTAAGGCATTATAAATAACCATTTTAGCCTCATTATTTTTTGCTAGTTTCTTTTTCAAATCATCATTTTGTTTTTCAAAAGATACAATTTCGTCCATTTTAGTTTCAAAATTATATTGAATAGGGGGAAAATCACCAAAGGTAATGACATGCCAAAGATCAAGATCTTTTGATTTTACATAAGTTTCGAATCTATTTTTCCAATATAAAAATCCATCACTTTCAAATAGTGGTGGTCTTTGCATAGATTGCCCTTCTAAATATTTTTCAGATTCCATAGATCGTTACAAGTTTTAAAATACAATATATTTTAAAAATCTTGCTAGACGTGGCTCTGGTACCAATTGTGGAAAACTAGAAGGGGGGGTTGAATAGTTTTACGTCTTTTTAATTTTATTATGAAAACTTGGTTTAGTTTTAAAACCTTGTTTGCTTTTAAAACTTTGATTCAATCTTATGTGAACTCAAATCTTGAACAATATGAACAAGTATATCTAAGTATGAACAATAATAATAATGTAAGCTAAGTATGTGAAATCAACACATGCATAATATAAACAATTCTACCTATATACAAGAGATAAGTACGTAATCGTTTATCTTATAATCCTTAGTTATATTTTGTATGAAAACTATACTTGATCGAAATGATCAATTATATGTATGTAACCTTTTTAGTTTGATTTTAAAAACTTTGTTTTGTGAATGAAACTTTCGTTTGATCTTTAAGTAAAATCAATACTAGTACTATATGAGCAACTATATATATACGTCTACGTCTACAAATGTAATAACGATATAAGCAAGATAATAAGTAAGATATGGAAAGATCTAACCGCGAGACAAAGGATTTATAGTGGTTCGGCTACAAGGACACCTTCCTTGCCCTACTCCACTCCTCGAGTCACCTACTCGAGAGTTTTCTTCACTATGTCAACAAGCTCCTTATGGCGGAGAAACCTTACACACCAATATACACACCACTTACACACCAAAGCTTCGTCACAACGAAATCACACCTTCTTCACAACTACTTCACACCAACTAACTACACACCTATCTTCAACACACCAATAGTCTTCACTACAATCTAGTTCACGCCTATCTTCTACACACCAATAATCTTCACTACAATCTACTAGCCAATCACACTATCTATATTCCTAATCATAACTATCTACAATCAAATATTCACAACACACTACACAAAGATATATGTAGATATTCTTGATGATGCACCAACAACTTGGATGTGGAGGTCACAACAAGTTGTAATACTTCTTGTCTTGGAGGATAGAAGTATTCTTCTCTTGCACTTGAGAGGATGATGTAAGAATCACTTTGAAACAAAGGATTATGTATTTATGATCAAAGGATTTGGAGAATAGAAATGAGATC
This sequence comes from Artemisia argyi, assembly GCA_030686995.1. Classification (NCBI taxonomy): domain Eukaryota; kingdom Viridiplantae; phylum Streptophyta; class Magnoliopsida; order Asterales; family Asteraceae; genus Artemisia; species Artemisia argyi. The sequence goes on along the minus strand of CM060708.1, from coordinate 57,467,907 downwards.
TAGAACAGAAAGTTTTGGGGTGCAAAAGGTGAGAAAAAAATCCAGGTTTAAGGTGGTATTTATAGGCAAAAGAATCTGACAGAGGAGCGTGGCCGGTCCCCTTAATTCATGGCCGGCCCCCTTAAAATTAAGGGGACCGCCCTTTATAATTAAGGGGGCCGCCCAGCTGAAACGGCCAGATTCTTTGTCTTTTAGTGGGGAAAGTTTATTTGGTGAAAAACTAACTGTTTTTGGTTAAAAATTTGAATTCATATATTTAGTATGAATAAAACATTTTTCTTTATTACCAAAAGTGTTTTTCAAAAATATATAATATGGTTATATAATTAAATAAACTTTGCATTAGTTAATTAAATACCCCTTTGATCATAAATTGCACTAAACACTTTGTTTATTCATACCTTAAGTGATTTGGATGTAAAGAGAAATATTAATCACTAAATACTTGTTTATGTCACAAGTTTTAGTTCTATGAGTTTATATTTTGTGATAATCAAAACACAGAGATATTGATAACATGTTAATAATGTTTTTAGGCATTAATTTATGTCAACACAAACCTCACATATTTGGGTGGAAAATTTTTCTGAATATACGGTTATGTGCTAGTCATACAATCTCCTATCCATGAGACGCTTGCTATAGCCAAAGTTTCACTCCTAAATGTTGTAAAAAAATTTAAATTTGGCGCTAAAATTGCACTAACAAGTATTTCTCATAGTTTTATTACTCATCTACTATTAAACAAAACAAACTCAAGTGAAAGTGCATATGTAAGGTATCATCTTTTTACCCTCCCCTTACACTTAAGATGAACATTGTCCCCAATGTTCAAGTAAAAAAAATGTAAAAGTGAAATAAGTAAAAAAAAATGAAATCAAATACTCCCCTGATTCGCTCGGTATGGATAATATGGTGGCCAGGTTAAATCTTCCTCCAAGAAAATGAACAATCAAAGCTTCCCTTCCAGAATATAAATCATCTTCTTGTCATACATAACCTGTAAAACCTGATAAAATAGACAAGACAACCTCGCGTAAAATCGGCGGCATCCTATATAAGTTACTAAATCCTAGAAAACAAGATAAGATATAATGCTTGTGGAATGAAGTTTGCAGATCTCCTGGAGATTATAAAACTTAATAGTTCACAAAAACCATAAAACTCCATTAGAAAAACAAAACCGGTAAAATTTCCAGATTTTTACACTTGACGCCGTCAGAAGTGACCTGCAGAAATTCTTATGTTAAGTTTCCAGAAAATTTCTGGAAAAACTTGGTCCTACTTCCTGGAAAATCCTGCAAAACTTCATTATGACTCAATACAAGCATTTGACTCTAACAAATACGAATACACATGTTCATTTAATATTGTGGAGAATCATGATCGGTTTGTTTCTTGAAAACATATTTGGGGTTTCCCCTTACACTTATCTTTTGCAAAAATACCTTTAAGTGGAGTTAAGACTAAGCCAAAACAACAAAGTAAAGTATTTCCACTATTTAGTTTAGAAACATGATCTACCAACGATAAAAATTAAGCATGCATACGGAAGCAAATAACAAACAAACAAATAAAATCACACAAAACATGGGTTGCCTCCCAAGAAGCACTTTTCTTTATTTACGAGTCTTATAGCTAGACTCAAGGTCATGGGTTACTACGTGACCTCATCATTGGTTCCACTCTCTAGGTCGTCTTCTAAACCAGTTTTGTATTCCGGACCTAGTTGCAAGCACTCTTTGTAGAAACCAAGCATCCTATTCTTTCCATAGTCTACTCCTCTACGTCTATCCTTCTCATTCCTATAATAAGCTGCTTGCTTGTGTTCTTTTTCGAAATTAGAGAGAAGGCGGTATTGCTCAATCTTGTAGGGCATTTGATAAGCAACCTCATCATTCTCTTCCTTGAATCTAACTATCCCTAAAGTCGGATCATAACTCATCCTAGTGGCCTCAACAAATGGTTTTCCGAATATTATTTGGCTTAGGCAAGCATCTATCACCGGACGAGTGTCCTCAACCATCATAAAATCGATCTCATAGGTGAGATTCCCTATAATCACATGTAATCCCTTCACTCTTCCTGCAAAATTACTTATCAGATTCTTATTAGGCATCATCCTAAAATCAAGTTGCTTCTTCATCACCCAATTGTAATAAGTCCTAGTCATGATGTTCACGGGGGATCTAGGGTCGATGTAAGCTTTCCATATATGCATGTGCCTGATATTGCATGGGATGTTAATGTTAGAGGGGTCTCCCATTTTGATAAGGGGGTTGCCAAGGATATATGGTCTCTCGGGACTATCGAATAAATCCTTATGGTATTCCCGTTCTTCCTTGGTTGGCAACTTATCAAAGTATTCTTCTATAGGCTCTACCTCAACTTCCCTACTCTTATCCTTAGTCTCGGCTCCTATTCTAACTTCATCCTTTTCACCCTCTTCAATCTCCTTATCCATTGGCTTAATGGTGACAACATTGACAAAATGGACGTGTTTGGAAGATGAGGGGTCCTTAATTTGGCTTCCGTTATTGGTGTCCCTAGTGTCCTTCTTAGGTGTGACTAATGCTTGGTTGTTGAGGGCTTTCAACAAGTTTTCAATCTTGTTGGTCATCTCCGTTTGTTGTTGGTTAAATTCGGTTTCAAACCTAGCTATTCGAGCCTCTTGAGATGCCATAAACTTTGACATCAATCCTTCAAGATTGTTGGTACTACCATAGTTGTTAGAAGGATTGTTGTTGAAAGTACGGTTGGATGGTGGACCGTTTGGTTGGTAACGATTAGGCGGATTGGAAGAATTGGGTTGATTTTGTTTCCACCTAAGGTTTGGGTGATTTTTCCAAGAGGGGTTGTATGTCTCACCGTAAGTGTTTGGCTCGGGCTTGAAAGTGTACCACTTATCTCCCGCTTCTTCGGTACGCGTGGATGCGTAGTCCGCAAAAGCTGTTCCGAGGAGTTCCACACAATCACGAGTGTCGTGAGGACCACTACATAATTCGCATGAAGAAGTGATTTTGTTCACTTGACTTGAAGGCTTAGGAGCTTCGTAAGATTTCATGAGAAACTTGACTTGGTCCTCAAGTTCCATGATCCTACGGTCGGGAGTGCAAGAATTGTTCGAAGGCAAAGATATTGCCTTGACCGTTTTGTTCAAGTCACGGGGATCATTCCAACTTTCGTTGTCATAGAGAGCAAGATCTTCTATGAGTTCCCATGATTGTTCCGCACTTAGATCACGTAGCTTACCACCAGCCGATTGGTCAATGGCTCGCCTCGTGGAGATGTCGATATGGTCATAAAAGATTTGGACTTGGAGCCAAAGATCTATGCCATGATGAGGGACTTTTTGGAGTAAGTCCTTGAAACGAGTCCATGCTTCATAAAGAGATTCATTTTGACGTTGTTGGAACATCAAGATGTCATTTCTAAGCTTAGTAGTTCTCCCCAGTGGGAAAAATTGAGCAAGGAAACGAGTGGTGAGATCATCCCATGTGGTGATGGATCCCGCGGGTAAACGCTCAAGCCATTGACTAGCTTGATCCCGTAGAGAGAATTGGAATAGGCGTAATCGGGTTGTCTCTCTAGTTGCAACATCTAGATCTATGGAATCTACGATTTTGAGGAAGTCCTTAAGATGTTGGTTTGGATCTTCGGAATGAAGTCCATGGAATGCACATCCGCTTTGCACCAACCGGATGGTGTCGGATCGCTAGGGGGTCTCATTGGCTCCGGTGAGCTCAATGGTGTTTCGGTAGCCTTGGTGGCTAGGTCGGGAATACTCTCCTAAGGTTCGGGGCCTAAGGGGTTCTAATGGTGGGTTTTGTTGTGGTAGGATGACGGGTTCAAAGATGTTCCCGTTGTCCATGGTGTCGGGTGGTTACGAACAAAGGCACAAAGAAATAGATAGACTAAAGAAACCTAAAAATAAAAATAAAATCTTACTAGAAAGGAATCTAGCAAGTAGACCTAATAAAAAGAAATTCTAACCTTGACAATAACTATTCCCCGGCAGCGGCGCCAAAAACTTGATGCGTGGGAATTGCACCAGGCTTTACCTCTTGAGGGATCTCGAGAAGCTTACAACCCCCACCAGGCAGTGTACATGATCGTAGTAGTATAGTATAGTGACAAGTACCGGGGGATTGATCGTTCAGCTAGGAATAGTGTCGCTAGGATTAGAAAGCCTAAATACTAGTTCTAAAGGTGAGGGATGATTATTTTTGTATTTTTATATTTTTTAGAAAGCAATTAAAAATCTCGGGTTTGAAGGATTTGGGCGGAATTAGTTGCTAATCAACTAACCTAATACTAAAGATGCAATCAAAATAAAATACTAGAAATGAAAATAAACTAAATTATACTAAAGTTGTGAGCAATAAGTGGAGAAAATGTGTTTACTTAGATTTCACTACTCCCTAAACATCTTTTACACGTTAATTACTTGTTATAATTGCATGGATGACAGATCGTATTCCTTAATACCATTCATGGGGTGGCACACTTAACTCCCCAATTCTATGAGCTCTTATCTCCTCCTATACCATGCCCAACACAACTATAGGGATTGTAAACAGTGGCTCATGCATTAAATACAACCAATAAAGACCTAGTGCGCATCGGTTCATGTTTCTTAAGACGTTCAAGCATGTTACCAAGTGGAGATCTGCCAGTTTTCTTAAGCCTCACATATAAATCATTCATCCAAGACAAGTATAAACAAGTAATCAACACATAATTAACATCTAGGTTTCATTAGATCTAAGCAAACACAAGATAGATCTAGCCTAGCATGATGGAATTAAGACAAGAACAAGATATAGACAACCAACACATAGACATATTGATTGAATTAAAAGAACACTTATCTCAATTACAATGAAAGGTATCAAGGGTTTGGAACCCTTGAAAAACCTGTAAAAGTTGCACCAAAATCGTACTTAGGGTTTTTCCAAAACTTCTCTCCTTTTAATGTGAAAATTAGAATACTATATATAGAAAAATGGGTCTGACGGCGTCAAGACCAACCTTGTGACGCCGTCACCTCGCCGCCAAAACTATTCTCGGATTGCCTTGATCTACATTTGACGCCGTCAAGACTTAATCATTTTCAGGCCGTCATGACTTTTACTCTTGACGCCCTACCTTCATGACGCCGTCAAATCTGTACTGGGTCGTCATGGAATTCTGCTCTTGACGCCGTCAGGGAATTACTCTTGACGCCGTCACCTACTGTTCCCAGCATGGAAAATTAAGACTTTGGCGTTTTCTTCACTTTTATGCTCCAAAAACGTCCGAATTGCTTCCTTTTCCAGATTTCTCTCCCAAAGTACCTAAAATCACAAAAGGAACGATTTAGGGAAATATTTGATCAAATAAATTCGAATACGGGCTTAAATGACCCCCTAAAAACGGATCATTTTTCGCCTCATCAATGATTTTGTTTTCTTTTCAATGATTGTCTTGACTTATAATGGCACGTGATGGAGCGTCCGATCAGTAGAGGCAGAGTTTCCGGTATGATTTTCCTCGGAATTTAATTACGAATCCATGGCCATTAACGACGTTAGCTAACTATAAGCAGTTTGAGAGTTATAAGAAAAAGTGAGTGATTGTTGTTTTCTGAATGCAGCTGCTTGTTCCGGCACGTGATGGCTTGTCCTTATGGCTATGGTTGCGATTTCGACGCGAAGCCGCGGCCGCTGACCTCGTAAGTTAACACCTTTCCGTTTGGGTGTTATGGCCGAAACAGTGGGCTGAAATTTTTGTTTTTGTTTTTTTAAGACGGGTAAACGACGGTGGCTAGTATTTGATAGGGTGGCATTGAGCCGAGGACTCAAGGTGGCCAACCAAGTCCCAGGATCAGACATATGATACCATGTTGAATGGTGAATTCCTCGTAGGCTAAACTTTATTGATCACCCAATATTTATAGATTACATATCATAAAACTCTAACGGACCTAAAGCCGACAATCAGGCTTAAGTTATCGTCTAATATGAATTCTTCCCTAATTAGAAAATTCTAGCTAGCTGTAAAATACAATTTTTTAAAGTTTTATTTAAATTGGAAATAAATAAAATCGATATAAATGTTTATAAAATGATGTAAGAATTTATAAAATAATGCAAGTGATTTGGGGTAAGTTAATGTGAGAACTTTCTTAAAGTTGTTAAAATGAAAACTATTCTAAACAACCACTAAAAACATTAATGAATAACTATTTTAGCATTAATACATAAAAATAAATAAAACAAAAAATAAAAAAATGTTAACACAAATTAACATTTTAACAATTAATAACCAATTGATACATGAGTTTGGATTACTGGTACACAATTATAAATATTATACTGATACGTCAAAATTTCAAAAAGCTGATATCTTTTACTGATACACCAAATACATATCAATCACTAAATAAACTAATAGTCTAATACACATACCAAAATATGATACACATTACACGTCAAATCAAAGTGTATCACCTAGATTTCGTCAGTTTTAAAAAGAAAACTATTGGAACCTTAATAATTTTAGTTGTAATTGATTAAAAAATATATATTTTTGTTTTAAGAAGAGTGTCAATTGTCAAATTTCAGTTGGTTCTCATTTTTATAATTTTAAGTTTGATCTTATTTGATCTAGATTCAATGTTTTGATGCAGTATGTATGATAAAAACATCTTTGATAAGTAAGCTAGTTTAAAAATTCATATTCATACCTTAAATGATTTGCGGCAATAATTGTCTAAAACATGCTTACGTAAACTTTTACATAATATTTTTCATATTAGTTATTAACAAAATATAGAAACATCGTTAACTAAAAGCAATGTTTTTATGTGATTATTTGCATTAAGAGAGAATATGTTTAACTTATAATGTTATAAGTTAGCAACATGATGTGCTACAACTTAGCATGTTATCATTTTTCTTTTTTCTCATACTTTTTTGTTTTTGAGATAGGTCATATTGCATTAACATTAACTCGTTTTGCACTTTCCGATCGCACATTATACACCTTTAGCTGAATATCGTAAACAGATAAAGGCATAACTCTAGGGACTACGAGCCGATAGTATAAATTCCTAATCCATTCCCATCGGAATTATCTTAGGTTCAGCAAAATCATAACCGAACCAGTCAATGGAAAATAACTCTTGTAAGAGAAGTTAAAAAAGTGCAAGTCATCACTTCATTATAAACATTACACCTTTCATTTTGTTTATTTTGATTCTACAAAGGTTGGGGGTTGTCTTATACATTTTCTAATATAGTGGATTGAACATGTACAAGTAACTCATTTTCTTCGTTAAAAAGACATCAATTCTACCATGTTTTCAATGCTTTAACTTCATTTTTTTTTGCATTTTTCGAGTAACAGAATATACTCTAGGCAAACAAACTAAATCATATATACACCACACTATATCACACATGTCCTAAACGAGAACATTCAGCAGTTGAAGTAAATGTAAGACTGTACATTCTCACACACATAAAAATATAGAGTAAATTACACGTTTAGTCCCTAAGGTTTTTGCAGTTTTCATGTATAGTCCAAATTTCGACAAAATTACTGCAATCCTCCCTAACGTTGAAATGTTACTCCGCTAGTCCAATTTCGTAAGAGGTTAAATTTCTCTCGTTATCTAATGTCACATGCCAGGCACATGAGGGTAGTTTAGTCATTTCGTGTTTTTTTTTTCATCTTCACTATCTATCCTTATTTCTTTTCTTCGTATTTTGCCTTTGTTACATTCATCTTCTACATCTATTTTTGTTCTTGAATTTTGATTTTTTTTTCTTTTTTTAATAAGTTCAATGTTTTTTTTTTATCAAACACAACCCCAACACAAATTTCTAGAAAATTTTTTCATGTAATTTGCAACACAAATTTCTATTCAATATTCTTTTCAAGTTCAATTGTGATACTAAACACAATTTTCTGTTGTAAATCTCGGGGCAACTTTTCTTTTACTACTCACTAATTCCATCTCCACATTTTTCAACAACAACCAACTCCTGAAAAAAATCAAACCAACAAAATATCAAGAAATTAAAATGCAAGATCTCACTAAATTTGTATTCTTAAAACCTGTGTGTGTTACAATTATCCAAATCTCTTCACAACTTCTCTTTTTAACCAGTAAAAAATGGATCTACTGTTGACCGCATCAAACACAATTCTTCCACACACTCAACCACCACTAAACCAACCACCACCCGTAACCCACCACCACCCTATCGACTACCAACACCACCACCACTCTAACCCATAACCTACCACAGCTACTGGCCGGCTGACTCGTAACTTGTAACCCATACTTACCGGCCACCACCACTCGTCCACTCATAACTCATTTTACCCCATTTACAAACTTATAAACATAAATTTCCATTATAAAAAAAAAACATTATTTGCTTTTAAAAATCCCAATATGCATACACATACTCGATTTTAAAAAATAATAATAAATAAATAAATAAAAATCGAACTTATTAAAAAAGTTCAAAATTCAAAAAATAATAATAATAAATAAATAAATAAATAAATAAAAATCGAACTTATTAAAAAAGTTCAAAATTCAAGAACGAAATTAATGTAGAAGATGAATGAAAAAAGACTAACAAAAAAGAGATGAAGGATTGAAGATGAAGATGAAAAGGACAAAAAATGAAAAAATTACTAAACTACCCTCATGTGCCTAGTACAAGACATGAGATAACGAGAGAAATTTAACGTCGTTACAAAATTGGACTATCGGCGAGCAACATTTCAAACGTTGGGGAGGACTTCAGTAATTTTGTCGAATTTTCAACAATTACATGAAATCTGCAAAAACCTTGGGGACTAAACGTGTAATTTACTCAAAAATATATATAAGAACTTCTACTTAGCAGATAACATGTATTTGCTTAATACTCCAATATGCAAGAATATGAAAATTTGAATTACAATACTTTCATATAACTTGTGTAACTATATCATATATGTTTCATTACAAGAATTCAAGATGGGTGGAACATAAAACAACCCAAAACAATTGACAAGAGCAAAATAATAATCCTAACTCCTATAAAGAATGCTGCTCACAGTAGCAGATAATTTCAAAGGAATAAAGAACCCAAAAATATGGCACTTCACTATCAGTGTGCTCCTATCAAGACTTCTAAGGTAACACTTTTACAGTTCGGAAAGGGGAATAACCGAGAGTAAAAATAAAGAAAATAAAATAATGAATGGAGCTTTATACAACAATCAAACCTTATGCTATATTTGCAAACATAAGAATATGTTCAAGTAGTTCCAAGGCCTTTACTCGTGTAAAAATTGGAAGGCTGGATTCTCGACAAGTTCTACTGCAGCTTTCACGTCTGTGAAATCTTTTACTTGCAGGGAACTGGACAGATCGTCAACAGAGAAAGGTATGCTGCATATAGAAACATGGATGGTTAATGTGTGAGTATGTGTGAGAGACAATCTAACTTCATTAACATGAGCCCAACTTACCTGGAGTTGTCATCCAGTAAGAAGGAATTGCTGGCAGCATTGTTCGAGTCCTCTGTCATTAATATCCTCATGCTTGAAATAACCTGGTTAAACAGGTTATTTAATTTAGAAAAGGATGATCCATCATAACTCTCTTAAAAATATATTTGACACTAAAAACTTACATCAGGAGATACACTTCGGGTGTTATAGTTGTCATCCCAATAAAGCGTGCATATTCTGTACAATTGCTGAACGCTTAGAATCTGCGAATAAACATGGCACAAGTCAGTCCAGAAAGAAAACATGCACGCATTCTGCAAGTCTCCTGGCGTATGTGTGTGTGAGAGAGAGAGAGAGGGACATACGGGGCATAGATCATTGATGATTTCATCGTATGATATTCTATACTTTTGATGTATAACCTGAGGGTAACAAACACATAGAACAAATCATTATCTTGAAATAAAGAAAGAGTATATATATAATAAAAATTATATGAATTGTTATAAGAAAGTTACCAAGAACCCAACAGCTTGTCTAATGTGCTTAAGTTCATCCCAAGCTGAACCCGCGTACTGCAATTAATATGAGCACCTCTTATCACTTTCATTATATACATGAGAAAACACATGAAAGCTATGGTAACAAATTTATGGGTGGGGGTTTTCTACTTGCTATGAGAAATTCTTGGTTGGTTTGTGAATTGTGATTAAAGCAAAATTTTGCATCAAGTTTTTCTGTAAAAATTACTTGTACCAGGTGTCTTGTTCCGAGGGATCAAGTTGATCATGATTATTGTAACAATTTAAAGTGTCATTTACTCCTGTAGCTTCATCAGCTAAAGAATATTTGTTACTGTTGGTAATTAGTTCAATTTAGGATCAACACAACCCTGAAAGACCCAATGCATCACTTTCTATGTTTTTATTTTCTTTCACAGAATAGTTTAACTGGAGGCAATTCCATATATACCCAACTTAAACATCATAATTCCATATTTCCCAAATATATGCTTTAAAAGCATTGTACATGTGCACTAAAAACTTGTGTTTTGGGTAAATATGGAATTTTGATATTTAAATTGGGTAAATATGGAATTATCCCTTAATTTAACTGCTATACACACACAATAGCATTTGGAATGTTAGTAAGGCATTACCTCTTCTTTTGCTTGAGCACACCATAGCTCCAACTCTGCTAACCCAGCCTTAACGTATTCCCCATTGCTAAAAGTACAACACTCACGGCGCAAAAGAAGACTGTATAGTGAAAATACGCCGTTAATGAAATTAAGCAGTATCTTCAAGAAATACAACAGCGAATGAAAAAATAAAGTGGATAAACTCACCTGTTAAATAGTTGTACATTAATATATGAGAAAATCTGAGTAAATATCTTCTGGACAATTATAGGAGGCACCTGAAAAGCAACTGCCATAAGTATTCTAACAGCTATATAACAATTAAGTGGCAACGAATAAGATACATACAAAATTTTGTTTCAATGTACTGAGGAGTGTGTTCAGGCAATCAATAATGCCTTGCCAGTGATTGGATTGTGTATCTTTTCCGAAGGACCGTCCGGATCGTAACACTCCTTTCGATGCTCGAGGTGCCTGCAGTTTTGACAATTGCAACATATATTTATGTTAAGATTTGAAGACTTGTGAGACTAGGATTTTAAATGTATGGTTATAAGTAGAGGAGTCATGTTGAACCCATCTACAAAGAAATAGGTTGTAAAAGGTCATGTTATATCTCCAATGAATCAAACGTGTAATTGAAATAAAAATAACTAAAAACGGAACGTGTAGAACAAGTCAAAGAAGTTGCATATGTCATAAAAGAAGTGGAAAGGGGACATGTCAAACGGGGTTGAAAATGTCTTAAACCTTCTTCTCCAATTATTAATTTTAATGCATAAACCCTAGGTTTCTACTTTCAATCTTACAGGTATTCTTTCACAGAACGGAACATCAAGCCCAACCTAAAATGCAGGATATTTAGCCATTAAACTTTACAGGAAAAGTAAAAGAGTATAGTGTATACTTTTATATCCTTGTTTTAATGTAAAATAGTGACTTTGGTGTGTAGGTAACATACTAACATTGATAATCTTTAAAGGTTGCGATTTTCCCTAAATTAGTTATGAATATATTTGTTATATGTTATATTTAACTGCTGATGGTAAAATCAGTAAAATGAAAAAGTGGATAACCGGCCGATCTGAATTTAAACTCATTTGAATTTCCGCCCCTAGTCAAATGGAAGGATAAATTAAAGCTTGCCTACCTGAATGCATAAGGTGATAAATGACCCCAACTCTTTCTTCAAGTTGTCGCGGATAATACCATACATTTTCTCCACATATGCTGTTAATTGCTGCTTGAAAAGCAAAGCTGGATATTTGGCTTCAACCTGTCGTACTACATCAAGTGCAGCTGCAGCTGCAGCAATGTTGACAGTGGATGGGGAAGAACGAAAACCCTGTACATAGTAGCAAACAAAATCATTGAGTGAATAAGCATTAAGCAGCATCCAATTATAAGAGGCAATCTTGACCCCTTCATAGGTTTCCGGGTCTGTTTGGGCATGTTTTATCTCTGACGGGTCAGACAGGTAAAATATATAAGATTGCCTTATAAGGAAACAGGTCAAACCGGTAAAAGGTCACCCATAGTGTATATACATCATATGCATAAAACCTCCTAAATTATTTATTCAAAAACTTTATTATCACCAAAATATATAGAATTATTCTAATCATATTTGACACACTAAATGTTTAAAAACTACGGAGTAAAAAAGTAATTTTGGACAAAAAGTGCTTCCGATCAATCCCTCACTACTGTGGTACAATAATTTACTGATTTGACTTGTTATCCACAGTGGCGGATCCAAGATTTTTAAACATGTGTAGCACAAATTTTTTTCACCCCAAATGACCATATACATTTACATGAGTAGAATTTTACATCTATGTACTCACCATGAGTGTATTATAACTATGTAAAACAATACAAAGAATCATTTAACTGTTAGAAATCAAAAACATTAACTAATTATAATCTATAATCTTTAGTCACTTATATTATTTGCAAGAGAAAACTTAAAATATCAAAAATGTATATTAATTGATACGAACTTTGAATTAAAGAAGCGTATGTTAAATGTTAAACTAAAATAAAATGCAACACTTAATCTAGCCTTAGTAAAAAGAGTAGAATTTAGTTTGTGGCAGGAATAAAAAATTATAATAAATAAAAATTCAACTAAATAATATAAAAATATAACTTCCTAAAAGATAAAGGGAAAAAACCAAGTGAGTAAGAAAATAAATCACAAAAGTCATAAAAGTTCATCTCCTTCCTCCTTTCATTAGTGTCTCTGTGCTCCTTTTTTCTTCTCATTCAACCTGAACTACAGATGACTTAATATTTTATCATGTACATTATATTTCTACACAGAACTTCATAAAATATCTCTACATCACATGAGCAACCCATATGTGGCACGTGCCACAGGTGGCCAAGCTTTGGCTCCGCCCCTGGTTATCCAACCATACCTGAGCCACCCATTTGCCACCAACCCATAAAATGCAAAATAAGGTATAAGTATCAATACCATTGTCATTCTCCCAAACAATGAAGTTGGAGTTGGAGCTTTCCGAACAGAACCTTGACCATCAGATTTAATACTCCTTTGAAGTAAGAACAACAAAGTAGACGCATTTGATAACCAATATGCCATGTGTTCATTATTATCTTGATCCTGCAATAAGTCGACCCTTCATTATACTTCACATATTCCAGTATACTGAGTAATTATCAATTCATAGTTTTGGACATTCAACTACTGGAACTTAACGAAAAGAAGAGATGTAGGGATATTCATCTATATTTCTGAAGCTGTTTCAGAAAGAGTTTATCACTGTTACAGATGCAGTGTACATAACTCTTGGTTGTTATTACTTATCACTTTATTAGTAATTTAAACTAGTTCTAAAAGAGTACCTCAATCGCTGAACCAATCATTTGAATAAGTCGATCAAAAACACTTGTTCGTTCAGCTTCAAAAGATTTCCAATGGAGAAGGCATTTGTAAATAGTAAAAGCCGCAACAGGTTTCCCTTGACTGAATCCAATGTCTTTCATAACACATTCAATAAGAGCATCAACATTCTCCTGCAACAACATTCAAATAAATAAAATACCACAATGACACTACAGACCAAATTCTAGAGCAAAAATGAAAGAATAGATATCATGAATCATGATAAAAGTTTTTCATACATGCTGACGATCAATTGGTGGTCTTTTAGCTTTGCTGTCAAATTCACTCGCCAAGTTCCGAGCAGGTGTTTGTGGCTCCTGTAAAAACATGTCCTCGCACATGGTAAGTAAATATCCAAGCTCCGCTTAATTTAACATGAATATAATACATCACATCAATTATAACATTGATTTACATACCTCATTCCCGAAGTGACCATTTGCCATGATCTGCCAAAAAATTAGCGAACAGTTTAGTATTTAAGTAAAAAAAAGGAGAATGAGAAAGGTAAACAGCTCACCTTAGTGTCAGGAGTTTGTGGATATTCAGTCATACGTGCAGCAGTTGTAGACAATGCTTTTTGTCTAAGAAGTTGATTCTCGGATGCCATGTCAGAAACTTTTTCTTGGAGACTGGATGTGGAAACAGATTTAGTACAATGTCATTTGTCAAACTTACAACTAATTACAGCATTACACTAGTAACTACTCAAATGAAATTGGGCACAAACCTCTGCATAGCAGTTTTTAGCTGAATAATTTTTGTCTCTGCATCCAATGCTTGTTTCAACCTCTCCTCACTAAGTTTATTTGTTTCTTCATACTTTTTCTCTGTATCATCGATTTTCTTCTCTAGAGAGCTAACTAGAGCCTGATATTATATATTAACGAAGAAAATGTTTCAAGTACCGCAATTAGCCACATAGTACATAATAAAGAACCATGAAAGTTGAGCAGCCTTACCTTGAGTTTTTCATTTTCAGAAGAAAGCTTATTTGTTAACTCATGGTCAACAACCGCGACTTCCTGGATGACTGGGACACTTTCAACTACCTGCTTGACCGTTTCACGTTCCTTCATGAGCAAATCCTTAGTCTCTTTGAACTGAAGTTGCATATCTTGCAACGCAGTTTGTAGTTTTGTATTTTCTTGTGTTTTGGCTTCTTCCAAGTCAGCCTATAAGAAAAAAGTGTCATTAGACATTCATTCATAGAGACCCAACTTCAAGAAATGAAAGCTTAGTATGTACACTTACCCTCATACGCTTCTCAAGCTGCAATCTCCATGTCAATTCTTCAACTTGCTTCTCTAGTTTATTTTTAGCGGCTTGCAAAGCTCCAGTTTCCCTAGCAGCCTATAATTCGTAGACCATCAGTAAGTAACAAAAACTACTACATTTCCTGGACGAGGAAAAAAAATAATGACTCCAGCAACAACTGAAATAATTTACCATCTTAAGCTTTTTAAGTTCTTTACGAGCAACTTTTCCCCTCCATGCACATTGTATAGTAATTGCACCCTTCTTTGCCTTCTTATAGTGCAACCGGGCCAAAAACTTGCGACAATGGCTCTGCAGTTAACAAATAAATCGAGTCAAATGAACATACTTTACCAACATTTCAGTATCAGTTAAACTAAATATCTGATTGAACAAAAACCTGAATAAGAATTGCTGCTTTTGTCTGCCTTCTGAATCGAAGCTCATTACGTGCAGACATTCCTCGTAAACCTGTCTGGATAGAAATAGCGGAAAAGTGAAGCTCGTTGTAAGCTTTCCTGGCAATATGCATTCGCAAATTCCTCTGAATCTTTATACTAGAAGCTTCTCTCCTCATGCTTTCGTAAACTTGGCGAGTAAGTTGACCTGGTCAAAATGAAAATATAAGTGATCAAAGTTAGATGCTTTAAAAACTGTCTAAATTAATGAAATTAACACATTTTAAAATAGAAAATGTACCTCGGCAAATAGATTGAATTTGCAGGACAGACCGACGCAACAATATATAACTTTTCCGAGCAATGAATGAACGGACTTTTCTTTGAATGATGCTAGCTGATCTACCTAACACCTCAGTTCGGCGAGCATCGAGCTCAGCCATTTGACCAGCCCTTAAGAACACCTTTGTTTTACCGATCTGCATTGTCCACACCAAATCATTATTAAAGGTTTACGAAATTGTCAAATAGGCATGAGTAGAACACTGAGAACTATCTCTCGTTGAGACCTTAAATGTAATCTAAAACATGATATATTAGCTCATTATCAAATATTACATGTGAAAACTAAAAAATAAAAAGACGCTTTATTCTGAACTTCATAATGCACTACGTGAACTTTTGGAAGGCAATATTATAATTTACCAAAATACAGGTTATAATATTATTATTTTTAAAGGTAAATTTTGTTGTGCATTATAACTTTTTGTTGCAATAACATTTTTTATTGTACCAAGTATCCACTAATTTACTACATCTAGAGGAATGTGCTATTTTTCCTCTACTGAAGATAAGAGAGATAGATATGGTTGAAGAAGCCCTTAAATCATGTAAATGGATTATTCCCGCTTCCATAAAAGGTAATGATAAATAAAATATTGCAAGTAGAAAAAATTATCTAACCTGATATCCTTCAAGTCCAGCCTTTTCCAGCAGCCTCTTGCAAGCATGAATTTCATCGCTACTATCATAGATTGGTCACAAAACAGTCGGGTCAGTTATATTATCTCACCATACACGCATGTGTTCAGAAACCAGCAAGCAATATCCACTAGTGATAATATGAACAGGTCGGGCTGTCTAGATAGTGAGACTTTCTATCAAAGATGAGTTATTATAGTTATTGGTGTGTCATTTATGATTACAAATGTTATATTGTTTCTATTTAGGAGGGTTTATGCACTAAAAATATACTCTGGGTAGCATTTGACCTGTTTGACCTTTATTTTCCTTTAAAGCTAATTTTTGTTTTACCTATAAGAGTACCAATAACCCCAATCGATCCATTCATAGACAAATAGGTATTACTTTTCCACATCGAACAAGATCAATCAACTTACTTGCCATCCAAAACTTCAGG
Source organism: Artemisia argyi (assembly GCA_030686995.1). Classification (NCBI taxonomy): domain Eukaryota; kingdom Viridiplantae; phylum Streptophyta; class Magnoliopsida; order Asterales; family Asteraceae; genus Artemisia; species Artemisia argyi. The sequence goes on along the minus strand of CM060708.1, from coordinate 57,451,279 downwards.
AGCGAGGATGCCGAACCGATCCACAAACTCATCGAATGGTTTTCTGGTTGGATACCCGGCACAACTAATCCTGATTGCCTCCAAGACCCCCTGAATTATATTACATAAGAACATGTCTCAAAAATATGTTTAGAAACTATATTCAGAAAAAAGAGCTGAAAGAAAATTCCCATGTATCTCCTTACCCCACATCGCAGTTGTTGCAGGACGTTATGATTTTCAAATATAGCAGGCTTAAGAAGATTATTAGGCTTTACACAACGTATATAATGAGGCTCAGTTGAACTCAGAGTTTCAAGCAGTTGCGTCAGTTGTTGCTGGAAAAAAAAAAGAAGAAAATTTGTTACTTATGCATGTTTATGTTGTTGAAACCGAGGGAGATGGATTTTTAGAGAGCATACCTTAAATCGTGTACCAATTGAAGAGAATTTTGATGATTTGGTCGAATCATCGGATGACATTGGAAACAAACTTGCAACAAAGGCACACTTAGACGCACTCAATAGTGCTTGATGTTCTGCAATGACATAATCTTTGTTTTTGTCCAGAAACAAATTAGTTTGATATGTGACCTACAGATACACATTAACCAGTTCAGGAGTTGTTCTTATTTTGAGATATTTAGTAGCTTACAAAATTTCAAGAAGAAAGAAATACGTATTATGCGGAACTTACATCGCCGGCATAATGACAAATCGTGAAGTCTGTCCGAGACAATTTTGGCTTGACAAAACGTTTGTGATTCTTAAAAGTTTGGTAGAGCTTGTCTGCAAAGGTTTCATGTGTTGACCTAGGAAACATACTGCACAACACAAGCAATCTGTTACAAAATGGTAGAATTTCGTGTGCGTATACAGAAAACTAATAGGATTACTCTTTATATATGTTGATAAATATAAAGCCAAGAGAATAAAAGTTTCCCGATTTTAACTTACCAAGCTTCGTCTAGAAGAGCTATGATGCCACCCGGTTTCTGTGCAATAATAAAACAATGTATCAGAACTGAAATGATAAAACCATTGCTTTAAACAGCTTTTATTATAGCATTGTAATTTGAATCTTGATAGCAACAAATAATTTATCATCAAGATACATATACATTGATGTTACTTTTGCTCGGCGGTGCGTTTGTCATCGGATTATGATATTATGAAAATACATAAAAAAAATAAAAAATAAAAAATAAAAAAAAATAAAAAATAAAAATAAAAAATCATCTAACAAGACAAATGCAAAAGTGTTGTTTTTGATAATAACACTAATATTGTAGTGTTTTCTATAAGAAAATTTTAGTTAAGTTCTGGATCATCTCATCACAGGAGTATGCAATGATTCAAAAATCTCAAACAAGAGCGAATACGAGATTAATTGTCCTAAGCAACTAAAAATATAGTCTGTTGGAGGTAGCACCACATAGAGTAGAAAATAAGCACATAAACATCAAACCTTTTCAATGAGATCAAGAATATCTTGATTGTCAATAAATTCAATGTAGCTCCAATTGATTTCTTCTTTTGTATATTCTTCTTGTTCCATCTTGAAGACATGCTGAAAAACAGAAAGCGCTCATTGAATAAGCATGTGTATATTGTATTTCATAATTACAATTGAGACTACAAAATATTTAAGTACTGCTAAGGAACCTGATTGAAATGTTGTTGGAGTTTCTCGTTTGTCAGATTGATGCAAAATTGCTCAAAACTGCAAATAAGAGTAAACAAAAATTGCATAAGCTATCATGCAACATACAAGCAAAATCTGAATTCCCTGTAACAATCATTGTACATGGCGTTGGTATTGGATAACTTGGTCCAACCAATAAGCATGACTCGTTTAATTGGGTAATTAATGTTTCTTACAGATCATGCACCTGTTTGTCTTGAAACTCTCGAATCCGTATATGTCCAGCACCCCAATAATGTATTTTGAGTCTGGGTCTTGACCAATTGAACTATTGATCCTATCAACAAGCCTGTAATGCATAATGGTTAATATACAACTGCTTTTTGCTTCTGAAAATTTTGCTTCGGCAGTATAAAGCTTACCAGTCGAATAGCCTTGAGTAAACAACTTTTGCTAATGCATCTCTACTGGTAGCAGCAGCAAAAGGATCTAGCCATTTTGTGATGGTCTCGTCACGTGTTACAATTACACGTTTGCAAAGAGAATCTTCTAAAAGTTTCTCATCACACCTGAAAAAACCTTTAGCTTATTAGAACAAATACCTGTGCTTCTTACTTTGAAATAACTAGCAAAGTATATAATTTAAATTACTCACATGAACAGTTCTGCAGCAGTTTTTAAGTGGAACCATGATTTTTCATCTCGGGGCGTAGATGAGTCCATTTCCTTTCCCTTTGCAAATTCTATGTTCCCCAGATGAAGAATTGCAGCCACAACTCTAAAAATTGCATCCTGTAAACAAAATAACAATACAGCAGAAAACCTAAGATGCAGCAGTTCACGCTTTTCGTTTTTAGTTTTTTTCTAGATAGATTGCTTCTTTAAATGTACCTGCTCTGCAGAGGTGATCCCAACAACATCCATTGCATTCCTTGTAGCAATGTACTCTTTCCTTTCATCCATCCCTTCTATTTGATAGCAGTCTGATTGATTAAGATAATGGAATGTCTTCGGATCTCCCACTTTGTATTTTTTTAGATCCTGGAAACATAAAACAACGATTGTTCAGGAAAAGACATTAAAGATGGAGATTCAAGAATGCAATCTAAACAAAAAAAAATAAGAAAAAATAGCACCCAAATTAACTTTCATGTTTAGATAACCATGTGAATTTTTCAACTTTATTGGTGACCAGAAAAGAGCACGTATGATAAACAATGGTATCAACTTAAGCGGTAGCACTAGCAATAAGCAACCAAGTTACATTGAATGAAAAGCAAAAGTCTCACCATCACCAACTTTATTTTAACTTTGGTTTTAGAACAAATATATAAAGCACAGGTCGAATTTGTCTGTTTAAGGAGCATTAACGGGAAAAAACTAAAAGTAAAAAGATTCTTTGAAGGTACATAAGCATCTTTTTTTTTTTTTTTTTTTTTTTTGTTCATTTCTGTTCAAAAAACAAATAGGTTGAAGACATGCTACCTCTGGTGGTGCAGCACAAAGCATGTAGAAGCAATGATAATTCCTCTCAGGTTTTGATAATTGACAGACACGAGATCTTTCAAGCAAATATGTTCTGATGGCAGCCCCTGAGATTCGTCCCTTTTGATCAAACTGAATCTCGACAAACTTTCCAAAACGACTGAAGCAACAGCAACATGCACATATCAATAATTAATCTACAAAATATGCAAAAATTTCCAGGTAATAGTAAAGCAAATGTATCCCCACCTTGAGTTGTTGTTTCTGACAGTTTTTGCATTACCAAAAGCTTCCAAAACAGGATTGGACTAAAACATCGAAGCAAGCATAAGAATAGTTAGATCATTAAACGACATTTAGTAAAGAAACTGTGTCTTGGAACTTTATTTGAAAAATAAAAACCTCTAGAACTTTCTGTTCAACACTTCTTCCATCCATAGAAGCTCTACCTCCCATGTAAGCAAGATAGCGCATGAGCTGTTTTGTGCTTTCAGTTTTACCAGCTCCACTCTCCCCACTAACCAAAATTGACTGACTTATCCCTTCATTGATCATCACTCTGCAACAGAATAACGAAATTTTCCGGTTCAAACCACGTACTGTAGTTCCTTGGTTAACATACTAATATATGACTGCGACGAGGGTGGAAAAAAGGGTTGTTCATGTAGGTGGGATACCATGTGATATTAGTTTTGGGTCAAAAGAGAAAAAAAAAAAAATGAACAGTGCGGGTTCGTGAAACCCTATTATGAGATTAAACATAACTTGCTAGCTCTAGAGACAGTACCTGTATGCTGCATCGGCAACTGCGAAAGGGTGGGGGCTCAACTCCCCAAATTGTGCCCCTTTGTATTGCTCCATCATATGGCTATCGTATAAATGTGGCAATCTTGTAAAAGGATTTACGGCAATTAATATGCTCCCTGTATAAGTCTGGTAGAACCATTTAAACTCATTAGCTTCATTTACATATGCGAGATGCTTGTTCACAAAGAAAAGGGAATAGCGGGACTCACGTATATCTCGTTAATATCGTATCTAGATCTTAAGTTATTTAAAACCCCTGGTTCATGCAAATAAGCAAGCTTTGTCATGTCATCCACTCCGCATGGCGGTGCTTCGGCATCTTTGGGATATACATTTGATGACTTGGCAACAATCTGGCGATAGAATTAAGACGAAACATATAAGAAATCCTACCCTCTTAAATAAACGGCATCTAAACTATGTAACATCAGAACCCAGACGATAAGAAGCAATACTCACCGTCTTTCCTGAAGTAGTAGCAACTCTGATGTTATCGCCAGTAACTTCTATAACTTCCCCATCTAGCCAAGCCTCGTCTGGATCTTCCACCCAGACTAGCGACCCGACCCCTAGACTGACTGCCGCCTACAAACACACACCCAAAATATTTTAAAAAACTTATCTTTAACAAGTACCAGCGACCAGCATCCACTAAGAGAAGTTTTACAAAAATATTTAGATCGCTAATATCGAACACAAATCATCCAAGAAACATAATGACTAGAAATGTACGTGAACGTATTACTAACTGAATGTATCTCCATACAACCAAGACGTTCCAATGCTATACCATCCCATCATATGTATACACAGAACTAATATATCAAAATAGGCTAGGTACTTAGGTCCCATATTTTATTAAACCACTATCGAATTGATGAAAAAACAGCACTTAGGGGGTGTTGTTTAAGCTTATATGTGGGCTTATGAGCTTATTTGATTTCGGCTTATATTCCATAAGCCTCAATTTTTCGGCTTATTTTAAGAATTTTGGGCTTGTATAAGTTTATCATACAATAATAAACTTATATAAGTCACAAAATAAGCCGGAAAATTGGGGCTTATGAAATATAAGACGAACACAAATAAGCTCATAAGCCACATATAAGCTTAAACAAACACCCCCTAGGTCCCATATGTTATTAAAACCGCTTCCCACAACCGCTATCGAATTGATGAAAAACAGTAGAAAAGTAACATGAAGTTGCAACTCATAAAACAAAGAGCTTCACAAAATGCACCAAAAAGGAAGTTAATTTCATGTGTCATTAAAAAGCTTTCTAAATTCAATTGATATCCATATACGAACACGCGAGCTGTTTATAAAAAATCTGTTACAAAGCCTCATTTCCATTTCAAGTCTTATCAAACCATCATCTTATCACAACTATAAATATTTATAAAATATTAACATGTCATCTTTACAATTTACCGACACAAATATATATATTAAACAGGTGAAATATACAAATTAAGCACAGATCATAGTGAACATTCAAGTAAAGTAGTTAAAATTAATCAGCACATACCATTACGGATCAGATCCGAAAACAAATGACTTGAATTGAAAATTTACACCTTCAATTTCGATTTCATCAACTAAAAAGAGCTTAATTAGTGATTAAAAGAGCTTATTGAGGGAATTAATAAGGTGTTAGAGCAGAGATCGAGTTAAATGTTGGTGAGATTGAAGGTGAGAAAATTAGGGGGAATGAAATCCCTAAAAATGAGGGGTTTATTTTTGAGCTGATTATGAACGACTGTTTCTTTTGGGTTTCGTTTTGGGTTCTTTACTTGTTCCTCCCACGTTGTTCGGTGTTAATTGTGTACTTCTTTGGTCTTAATAAATTCTCTTTTTTCATTACTTTAATGCAATAGAATTACATTTTTTAAGTTTTAGACCAATGAGATTGTTAATACTAGACCCGTGCATAGCAACAGATTTTCACATATTTTATTCCGGCAGATAGTTTTAGTAATAGAAAAAAGTTTATGAGTTATAAGCGAAGAAAAATAGTAAAGGTTTGAGGATTTCGGAATTAAACATAGTGTTTTGAAAACCTAGTTCGACCCGGGTGGTTCAACCAATTGAACCATTCCGGTCAAAAACCGAGTCAACCCGACGAGTTGCATAAAAAGAACAGCTCAAATTAAACCAGCTCAACTCGCATGGTTTGAATCATATGTGTATTAATAGTTGAAATTAATCATAATTAATTGTTTCAACATTTTCTTTTTAATTTTTTTCACATTTCACTTTCTTGACTTCTCAGTTTATAAAATCAGCTCAATATTGATATATTTTTTTACGTACGTACGATTTTATAAAAAAATTAAAAATAGGGTCCGTCTAATTTCACAGCCCAACATGCAGCCAAAGGTTTCGATCATTTTATTCAAGGCCTTGTGAAAGGCTGTCGTTTCATGAGGGCTTTAGTATATAATAATAATAATAATAATAATAATAATAATAATAATAATAATAATAATGCCCGTCCTTTACAAGGTGTTAAATTACTGGGTGGGCCTGTTAGTGTGGACCTTGATTTTAGTAGTAATCTTGTCATGAAAAGGGTTGCCAAAACCATTGAGCTTATGGATGCTATTGCTAAAATTAATGATCCTCAGTGCGAGTTGTTGCTGCTTCGTGCTTGTGCCGGTATTTCCAAGTTATATTTTGCTATGCGCACTTGTTCTCCCCGGGTCTTTGATAGTGCTCAGATTTCATTTGATGTGGCTCTTCGTTCTTCTTTGGAACGTATTGTCACTGCTTCTGGATCTGGTTTTGGTGATTGGCAGTGGAGACTTGCCACCTTACCCTTTACTTTTGGGGGACTTGGTGTATATTCTGCAGGTGATGTCTTGAACTATGTTTTCCTTGCTTCTAGACTTCCATCTGCTAGCTTACAAACTAAGCTCCTCCGACATACCGGTATTGTGACTTCTGGCCCTTCTTTTGATGATGCTTTATGTACTTTTAATGTGAAAATGGATATGGACCTTTTGAGTAAACCGAGTGAGATCGCTGCCCCCAAACTCATGAAGAAATTGGCAGATATACATTTCGCACGGGTTACCCAAACGGTTGAATCCACCTTTCACCTATCTTCTCGACAGTTGGCGTTATGGAATTCGCAAAAGGAGGACTACACTTCGGATTGGCTCAGAGTGGTTCCAATATCTGGTTTAGGACAGACTATGAACGCCAGGACCGATGTGTGTTGTGCTATCGGCTTGGTGTTCCCCTTTTTTCTGTTCAGTTACCGTGCTCAGCTTGTTCCAAGGTCTTTGCTGGGGATATTTATGGGGACCATGTTGTATCATGCGCGGAGATTGTTGGTATTAAACATCGGCATAATGTTGTGCGTGATGTTCTTGTTGACATATGTTCTCGGTCCGAGATTTCGGCACGTAAGGAGGTTGATATTGGGTTTATTGAGGATAGGGACAAACCTCTATGTCCAGCTGATATGTTACTTTATTCATGGGATGGCGGGCTTGATGTATGTGTTGATTTGACAGGGTCTTCGCCCTTGACGCAAACTAACATGGTTGATTTTGTGCCGGGTCGTGCGGTGATTGAAGCAGCACAACGTAAACGCGTCAAGTACGAGGCCAAATGCTCGGATATGGGATATGGGTTTCTCCCCTTTTCATTCTCTTCTTTTGGAGAACTTGAGAAGGATGTGGCAGCCTTACTAAAACGTATTCGAAGATTCTCGGTGACTCAAGACATTGGAGCACGTGTTGCTGTTCATATTTTTAGTAGGGTTAGCTTCGCTATAGCTAGAGGAGTGGGGGCTCAGATTGTTTCTCGGCTCCCACTAATTTCTTGTAAGCCATATGAGCTTCTAATAAAGTGATGTTTATAATAAAAAATATATAATAATAATAATAATAATAATAATAATAATAATAATAATAATAATAATAATAATAATAATAATAATTAGTAGTATTAGCTTCGTTATAGCTAGAGGAGTGGGGGCGCAGTTAGTATCTCGGCTCCCCTCTAATTTCTTGTAAATCTTATGATTTTCTAATAAAGTGATGTTTATTATAATAATAATAATAATAATAATAATAATAATAATAATAATAATAATAATAATAAAACTCGTATGGTTGATTTTGTGTTGGGTCGTGTAGTGATTAAGGCTGCACAACGTAAACGCGTCAAGTATCAGGATAAGTGCGCAAATATTGGACATGGGTTCCTCCCCTTCTCTTTCTCTTCTTTTGGGGAACTTGAGAAAAATGAAGTGACGTTACTGAGCGAATCTGAAAGTTCTTGATGGCCCAAAACATTAGAGCATGTGTTGCTGCTCATATCTTTAGTAGGATTAGCTTTTCAAATCTCGACTTCCCACTAACTTCTTGTAGATCATATGAGTTTCTAATAAAATGATGTGTGGAAAACTAGAAGGGGGTTGAATAGTTTACCGGTTTTAAACTTGATTTTCTTTTAAAACTTTTAAGTGTAATCGACAACTAAAGCTTACCAAACATTAAATAATATGCAAGTATAAAAATAAGAAACAATCAAACCATAACAAGGATGTTTATCATGGTTCGGCTACAAGAACTCTTTTTCCTTACCCTACTCCACGCCCCGAGTATCCAACTCGAGAGTTTCTTGCACTAGTCAACAAGCTCCTTTAACCAGCGGAGAAAACCTTACACGTCGCTTACACACTATTTCCGACACTAAGCTAGATGTCGAGTTCTTTCACAAGGGTTCAACTACTCCCGATAGTTCTTTTACAAGGGTACAACAACTCCCGATACACTAGGTATTTTGAGGACTAAAATACTAACCGATCACTACAAATAGATATAATAAAATGGTGTATAAACTTTACAAGTTTACACTATGCTAAGCCTAACAAGTCTTGCAACGTTGTGTTGAAGCTTGTGAAGTCGTGATCTTCTTGCTACAAAGAAAGCTCACAAAATATGAAATGAAACTGAGTTAGAAGAGATAAATGAAAGTATATGTAATATGTTATGATTGTAAGTGATGAGAATAACACAAATAGTGGGTTGCTATTTATAGGCAAAACATCAGATCAACCCACGGATACGGCGGAACCAATACTTTGGTTCTGTCCGTTATACCTTTCGGTTCCGCCAGCATGTCTGACAGAATCCTGCACAAATATCTCACAATCTAACTCAATATTCTCAAGATCTCACGAAGTCAACTTTGAGATCTTTGAGTATGAATCTAAACAAAATAAACATGTCTCTTACACATATGTTTCCTTAAAAAGACATGTGTGATGCAAGTGATGATGTAAACAAGTGTACTATTCCATATTTAGAAATATTTAAACAAGAGAGTAAACTTTGTAGAATGTATATGTTAGTAGCTTACAAAAGTTAATATGAAATGTTTAGTAAGTAAATGTTTTACTAAAAAGTGTTTGATTGCTAATTACTTAATAAGACATACTAATTACAAAAACTTACTAATTATACTTAAGTGACATTTTTAACATATGACGTACTACTTAACATGTATATACTCTAAAGGTATACTTGACCATTTTACAATTTGAAATCACTTTATGAAAACATGTAAACGTAGTTTGAGTGATGTTAAGTAAAAGACTTTTAAACTATATTTATGTTTTGCTAAAAATAAACTTTACCTTTTGTCGTTAACAAAACTAAGTAAAGATCGTAGAATATAAATAACATTTTTAGACGATATTTGTAATAACAATCTCCCCTTTTTTGTTGATGACAAAACATACATTTTATTTTTAGACAAATGGGTAATTATAAATTTTGAGTCTTTTAAAAAACTATATTTAACATGATTATTTCAACTTTTAAGTATATATTCTAATGATATGCAAATGATGCAACAAAGTTGAATTGGTTAAATATATTATCTCCCCTTTTTGTCAAAACAAAAAGAAGAGTGGCGAAGCGAAAATGATTCATGCCATATACTCCCCCTTGGACAATATTCCCCCTAAATGGAGTGCCAAGTAAGGATACATGAATTTTGATCCTACAAAAAAAAGAGTTATTTTGTTGTAGATACAAGTATGATTGATGGTAAAATGTACCAATAAGCGTTTATAATGTAACAAGTAAATAAATAAGTAACCATCTCACAATAACATTCATCAAGTAAATAAACAACCAACACAAATGAGAATAACCAACCAAACATAAAAGTAGAACTATTATATATCAAGTAAAATTTTAGTTTGACTTAAAAAGTCAAACTTAAAGACTTGAAAAAAGTCAACTAGTCATACAAAAGGAAAATAACTAAAAATGATGAAAACTACAACTATAAAAAGAAATGATTCCTAGGTGAGTTTCTACCATTATTTGGATTTCCTAATGATGCTCTAAGCTTTGAGGTGGATGAGAGATGGCGTTTAGATGCTCCAAAATGTGGTTGAGGATAAACCTCATTTCATATTGAAGCTCATGTACCAAGATGTTGCGTCTCTCACTAAGATGAGCGGTTCTTTCGCACATGGAGCAACCATGGCGAGGAGGTGGTAGTGGTGGAACTTAGATTGTTGTTGGTGGATCATTGGTGGTTGATGGAGCATTGGTTGTAGCGGGAGCAAAGGTGGATGGTTGAGAGGTATTTTGATTTCCTACAATAGATGAGTACATTGCCGTTTGGAAATCCATGGCTTGGTTGAGATGAGAATCAACCGTATGCTTGAAAGCATAAAGGTTGTCCAAACGGGTGTTTAGTTCTTCATGAGTGTTTGGAGACTTGGCCCATAAGGATGCTTCTATTTCCTCATAAGAAGGACATAGGGAATCAAAGTGTTGTGAATATTTTTGAGGTGGTTCTTGTTGTTGATCATGATGGTGGAAGCTTGGTTCTCCATAAAGAGGACCGTGGATGTCTTTGTAAATGGGGTGGAATAACAATGGTTGTGGTTGTGGATGAACTTGATCTTGTGGAAAAATTGAGGGTCTAGCATGTTTGTAAGCCAAACGCTCTATCAATGATGGTTGATGAGGTTTATCATCTAATGGCTCACTTGGTTGAAACCTTGGTTATTGTTGGGTTTCCATTTGAGCAATGGTGTCAAAAAGTGGCAATGGTGGTGGATTTGATGCTCTAGGTGGTAGGTCTTCTAAAGATTCCAAAAACGGATGTGGTGATGTTGGTGGTGTTTTAAAAAGTTCCATAGGTGTCAATTTTGGTGATTGAGGTGATGGAGTTTTTGATGGTTGAGTTGGTGCCAAAGGTGGTGTTAGATCTTTTGGTTTTTTAGTTGGTGGAGGAGTGGTGATTATATTGGCATTGCAAGGTTTTAGAGATGGTGTTGGAGTAGCAAGTTGAGGAAGTTTGTATCATTGATGGGTGAGGAAATGTTGAGTGATGAATCACTTGATGATGATGAGCTTAGTTGGATGGTTTTGTTGAAGCAACATGGTTTTACACTAAACCTAGCGGTTTTCCTAATAGGTCTAGATGATTCGGATGAGGTGTTGGATTTAGTCATTTCAAGACTTTGGTTAGAATTGGGAGTATGAATGTTGGTCAATTTATAAAAAGAACATGTTATGGAAAGGAGTGTTTGGATTTGATGTTGTTCCATACACATTTGGAGGTTCCTAATCATTTGAAAGAGTTCAAAGAATTTGTCAAATCATTGGAAGTCAATCCAATGGAGTTTGATGGAGTGAAAGACTAACTTATGCAGTAAATGCTATGTGATCATGGAAGATATAGTTTGTCAGAATGTTCCACGGATTTGGAGGAACCAAATGAAAGGTTCCTTCCTTGTAACAAAAAGGTTCCTTGGGTTAGTTTAGCCAAATTTAAAATTTTGGCGGGAATGATGATCCTATTGTTGAAAGTGTGCTAAGAGAGCTCTAGAATTAGTGATAAATACTAACAATCATGTAGGAAGCAAGTTTGGAACCTAAGGATTACTAGAAAAATTTTAAAAATTCAAAGATTAAAAGTTTGCTGAACGTCTGGAGGAACCAAACGATAACAAGGCCGGAACCAAATTTTTGGTTCCGCCTTTTGTAAAACCCACATTTTCATGACACGTTTAAATTACGAAAATGCCCTCCAATTTGAAATTTTGAAGAAATGTGTATGTTACCAAACAAGTCCTAAATCAAAAAACGATTATTGTACGATCACAAATGTGAACATGTAACTTTAAGTAAATAATAATTGAGCTACTACAACATTATTAAAACTCAATAATATAAAATTTGGACTAAGAAACAAATATTGCACGATACGTGACCTAACGGGTCCAAAAAAACGTTAAAACTTGTACACAACCTTAGAAATAAATATATATTACTATCTAAGTTATTTTGTTTAATAAAATTGAAAACTTTGACCTTCCCCCCGCCCTTTGGCCGTGAATTGGAAGATAGGGATCAAATCCCATAAATTTTGCCCATTTACCAAATTTAAATGCAGCAATTTCCATTAATTTCAATTAACCTAAAAATAAAACCATTCCCTTCTCCCTGGAAAAATTTGTACGCCTCCTCCATCACCCCTACACACCTTGCACACCAAAAAATTTGTTTCTTGATCCTTGATAATAAATCGTACGTGTTCGTAAGAAGAATTGGTGCACATTGGAGATTGTTTTGAAGCTTTTGGAGACTTGGTTTTGGCTCTTCTTCCCCATTCGACCCATAAATCACCCATAGAAGGGTTTGTTATTTTCTATTTTGATTATTGTTTATCTCCTTAAATTCCTTCATTACGAATATCATTATACACAAGAATAAAAAAAAGATACGAATTGATATACATGAACATATGATAATCGACCCATAATAATTTTTAGGGTAAAATGCAAAAATAGTCCCTAAACTATCACGAAATCGCAAAAATGGGACCGAGACAAAAAGTCACACAAAAAAGCCACTAACGTTACGTAAATTTGCAAAAAAGCCACCGAGAGCCATTTTCCGTTAGTTTCCTCGTTAACTGCCTAGTCATCAAGGGTAGTTTCATCTTTTTATCCATTTCCCGCCAATAACTTCAATTGCCAGTGTTTTGTTTTACAAATTTAGTCCTTTAGAACCATACTTTATATACGTGGCTCAATTTCTTCCAAGAAGAACATTAATTTCACAAGTAAAGATCTTGAGAATGGTTAAGCTTTGGCAAAATCGTGCACGCAGTATCCCGATACCTGATTTAGGAATCCTTTATAGTAAGAATACTCTGTTCCATTTTAATGTTTTCCATTTAAACTTGTTATTGTTGTCGGAAGTAATTGATGTTTTATGTGTTCCACTGATTTGAATGAAAATGTGTTTTCTTTGCAAATCTATCACAATGGTGAATTTACCTTAAAACCAGGAAGAAGGTATCTCTTTGGAGATACAGATTGGTTTGACGAAATTCACTCTGACGTTTTCTCCATGGAATTATTGGGCGAAATGTTAGAGGATTTAGGTTACTCGGATAGTACCCTTATGTTTACTCACTTTAGGATACCTGGGGAGTCACTGGATGATGGTTTGCTACCACTAAAGTCTGACGAAGATGTGAAGACACTTGTGGAGTATGTTCCTATATTTACACAATTGGAGTTGTATATTGAAACTGGTATTCCAATTATTGAGTGTGAGATGATGGATCAAATGATGACTAAGGGCAAGGGTGTGGTGATAGAAGAAATAGTGGATGATGATATGAATGAGGTTGCTGGAAAGGGTGTTGATGGTGAGACTGGAAACAGTGGGAAATTACTATTGTTATAGCGGCATAAGACAAGACAACCTGAGAAGGCTGGACCTGTTTTTTATACGGATTCTGACAGTGACTTCCCACCAACATTTTGTGCCGAAAAATTGATTGCAGATCATACAAAAAGGATGAGTGATGAGTTTCAATTCAGAAGGTTATTAGAAGAGATTGACCAAGACTTTATTGTGAAGGATTCAAGTGAGGAGTCTACAGGTTTGCTCAATTTTTATGATCTCAATTTTGATGATGCGTATTATGATGACACAAGTGATGAAGAGGTTGCTCAAGAATAGCATAGTGATCCATACCATTTAGTTGATGTACCTGAACCTGAAGAGATGCATGCGATTGAAGAGCCTGAAGAGATTAGTGACATGTTTGCTGAAATAGATCAAGCATTGGATGAACTTGATGACATTGTTGCAGCTGGAGAAGGAACAGAGGTGTATGCTCTTTATACTAAACTAATTAGTTTCAGTTTGCTTCCACTTGTGGATGTTGATGGTGAACAAAGAGTTCGTGATGAGGATGTGATTCTAGATGAGTAGTGTGATGAAGTAGTTGGAGATGGTGAACAAAGAGTTTGTGATGTGGCTGTGATACCAGATGATCAGTGTGCTTTAGTAGTTGGAAATGAGGTATGTATATCAGTTGTTGAAGGAGATGTGATTAAGGACAAAGTGGTTGCTAAACAAGGAGATGAGCCACTTCAAGTGCTTGAAAAAAATGGAGTTGGGCAAGATGGAGTGCTTGCAGAGGACAAGTTTGAAGACCAAGGAAGATCAATCAAGAGGCGAAGACTGATGGCTAACAAGAAACCCAAGGATGATGCTGACAAGGAACCCAAGGATGATGGTAAATAATGGTTATGCTTTTATGTTTAGCTCAATAATTTGTAGAAGATTATAAAAATATTTACTTTCTTAAAGTTTATCTATCGGTTATGTAATCTTAACTAGGGTCAATGGTTGCATAACATTTTATCGAATCTAATGGAAGCCAAAAAACTAGGCAATTTTGGGATGTGTATGTTGGTAACTCAAACGTTTAGCATTTATTACCCAAACACGCCTAAAACACATTTTCACATGTAATTACCACGCTTATTTATATGCTATAACCTAAGTAACTTCCTCATTCATCCACTAAACAAACACAGTAAAACATAAACAAAGGAACAAAAGAATGTCTCAATTTGTGCTTCTTCAGGAACTTGCAGCGGCTGCTAACTCAAGTGAGTTACCATACCAAATGACGGTGTATTTTGATAGGGAGACACAGCGTGATTTCAAGTATGCGAAAGATCTGTTTAAGGCATATCAAGAGTTGCTTGATATTGTTATTCAAAGGAACAAGTACATGGCTGAAATGGAACTTGTGCGTCCCTCGGTGCAGATGTTCAAGTGCTTGGAGTACTTTAAAAAGCTTCAAAAGTCCGACGTTATCTAGCTTTTGGAATTGAAGAAGAAGATTGCCGAAGCGAAGCTCAAGCTTTTCAACAAGCACGCATTTGTCAAGGGACTTTAGAGTTTCTTTCAATGTTTTTTTTCAACCATGTTACGTTCCTTTGAATTTTAATGTTACCCGTTATGTTTTATCAATGTTATGTTTTGAATTTTAATGGCATGTTACGTTTTTTTATCAGTTTTAATGTTATATTATCAATTATGTTATCTGTTTGTTGATTTATTATGTTATTTTGCTTTGTTATTTATGTTATGATTTATGAAGCTATGTTACAAGGTCAAAACAAAGATGGTCAACGTTGATTGTCATTTACAAAAGTCAAACTTGATTGTCAATTTGGGTAATTTTGGGTATTTTGTGCCTGCACATTCATTTGAATAAGGGTACACGGATAGTCAATGGTTACACGGATTTGTAATGAGGATGCTATTCAACATGGGTCAAAATAGTCAAGTCAACCTAATAACTGCAGAAACAAACACTCCTTTGTACAGACCTTCCAAACTGGTTCAAGCATATAGAAATTGATTGCCACTTTGTGAGAGACAAGATTAGAGGTGATCAAATTCTACCCACTTTCATACCAACCAAGTCACAATTGGTTGATATTCTCACAAAGGGCCTAAGCAAACCTCTGCACTACAATTGTTTATCCAAATTGGCTATGTGTAACCCTTTACACACCGCCAATTTGCGCGGGGGATAAAGGGACGCTACTCAACATGGGTCAAAACAGTCAAGTCAAACTAATAACTGCAGAAAAAACACTCCATTGTAGCTAAGTAGTTCTAGAAAGCTCAGTTAGTTATTAGTTAGTTAGTTTTAGTTTCCCGCCAATATTGTACAAACCAGACTTTACCATTCACCAAAAGATCAGATTGGTTACATCAACAACTACCAACAAAAGATAAACATTAAACAAAGAAACTACATTAAGTGCCACAAAATGGCCAGACACCATCCTCAAACCCAACACCCTCAAACAGCGATGGCACAAACACATTGGGTTCAAATGGAACCATCACATTTCCAGCGGCATCCACAGGTGGAGGCGTCAGATGGCACTGGTACGCCTAGTACTCCTGGTTCTCCGGCGGAGCAAAGGTGGTATCACAATAACCCAAAGTGGTGGTGGGGTTCATGGGTTTTTTCCTTTTTGTTAATACAAATATCGCCTAAAAACGTTATTTATATTTTACGATATTTGCTAAGTTTTATTAATGACAAAGTGTAAACTCTAGTTTTTAGTAAAACATAATTTTAGTTTAAAGACTTGCATAATTAGACATTAGCTACATTTACATTTCATATAAAACACAATATTTTTATATTTCTTAAAATAGAAATGTCACATCCCATTTATGGTAACTTTATGTCAAACACATCAATATGCATTTAAGGAAAGATTGTGTGTTTGACTCACCACAAGTTTTCTTACACAAGTAAGTGTTTGACAAGAAATAAGTTGATGTGACTTTGGTTGGTTTGGAATGACTTATTGCAAAACCTTCTGTCAGACCTGGCGGAACCTTGGAGATACACGAGCGGAACCCATCTGAGGGTTCTGTCGTATCCGCCAGAGCTGCTGAAGGTCTTGCTATAAATACCAAGCCATTTGTTAGAATTTGTTTTTTTTCATCACTTCTCATTACATTTGTACATACACATTCATATCATTCATCTAACCCTTTAACATTTCATTTTTGTGTGGTTCACAAGTACATATAAAGTTACAAGTATTCAACACAACGTTGCAAGACTTGTTAGCTTAGCATCGTGTAGACTTTGTGTAGTTTACACTTCATTTGATTGTGTGTTTTCAGTTGTAATCAGTTAGTATTTTAGGCCTTAAAATACATAGTGTGACGGGAGTTGTTGTACCCTTGTAAAAGAACTAACGGGAGTGGTTGTACCCTTGTAAAAGAACTCGACATCTAGCTTAGTGTCGGTAATCGTGTAAGCGACGTGTAAGGTTTTCTCCGCCGGTGAAAGGAGCTTGTTGACTAGTGAAAGAAACTCTCGAGTTGGATACTCGGGGCGTGGACGTAGGGTAAGGAAAAAGAGTCCTTGTAGCCGAACCATGATAAATACTCGTGTTGTGGTTTGATCGTTTCTTTCTCTATACTTGCATATTATATATTGTCTTTGAGATTATATCTTTGATTAAACGGAAAGTTTCAAAAGATAATTAAACGAAAAACTGGTAAAACTATTCAACCCCCCTTCAAGTTTTCCACAATTGGCATCAAGAGCTACGTTACTCAAGCTTTTAAAATATATTGTGTTTTAAAACTTGAAACGATCCATGGATTTTGAAAATTACAAAGAAGGGCAATCTATGCAAAGACCACCACTTTTTGAAGCAAATGGTTTTATATATTGGAAAAACCGAGTTGAAACTTACGTAAAATCTAAAGATATAGATTTATGGTATATAATCATTGATGGTGATAATATAGCTACGAATAGTAAAGATGAAGATCAAAAGGAATTGATTGCTAAAAATAATGAAGCTAAAATGATGCTTTACAATGCTTTGACTAAGAAAGAATATGAAAGAGTCTTTATGTGTAAAACCGCCAAAGAAATTTGGCAATTTTTAATAGTCACTCATCAAGGAAACTCACAAGTTAAGTATAACAAAATTGATCTTCTTGTTCAACAATATGAACAATTTGTTATTCCCGAAGATGAGATTATTGATAGTGCATTTGCTAGGTTTAACACTATTATTACTTCACTTAAAGCACTTGATGAATCTTTTTGTAGCAAGAATTTTGTCAGGAAATTCCTTAGAGCACTCCATCCGAAGTGGGGAGCAAAAGTGACGGCAATTGAAGAATCCAAGGATCTTTCAAGCATGTCACTTGACGAGCTAATTGGAAACCTCAAAGTTCATGAAATGGTAATGGAAAAAGATTCGGAAATAGTTAAAGGCAAGAAAGAAAAGGTTAAGTCCATTGCTTTGAAAGCTAGAGTCCAATCAAGTGATGATGAAGAATCTAGTTCGGATAGTGATGATAAAGAATATGCCATGGCCGTTAGAGACTTCAAGAAGTTCTTTCGTAGACGAGGGAAGTTTGTAAGGCAACCTAAAGATGACAAGAAAAACTTCCGAAAAGATCGTGATGATAAGAAAGGAAAGGTTGAAAGGAAATGCTTTAGGTGTGGAGACACAAGTCATCTCATAGGAGAATGTCTAAAACCACCCAAAAGAAAGTCTCAACAAGCTTTTGTTAGTGGTGCTTGGAGTAACTATGAAGAAGATGACGATGAGTCAAAGAATGATGAAATTGCTCTCATGGCTCACGACTCAAATGAGGTGTGCCTCAAAGTATGTTTGGAACCGGATGAATGGATTAAAGATAACGGTTGTTCAAGGTACATGACGGGTAACAAAAGCCTCTTCTCAACTTATCACAAATGTGATGGAGGTAATGTCACTTTTGGTAGTAAAGCTAAGAGCAAAATCATCGGAAAAGGTACAATCTCTCATGACTCTCTTTTTATAGATGATGTAGCTCATGTTGATAACTTAGGTTTTATTCTCCTTAGTATTAGTCAACTTTGCCGTAATAAGTATAACGTCATTTTTAGTGAAAATGGAAGTAAAATACTTAAAGATGGCATAACCATAGCCAAAGGTGTTCTTAAGAACAATGTGTATGTCATGAAGATGGATCAAACATCTAGAGACAAACTTTGTCTTACTTCATTAGATGAATCTTCAACTTTATGGCATAGACGTTTAGGACACGCTAACATGAGACTTATACAAAACCTCTCCTCCAAAGACCTAGTTCGAAATCTACCTAAGTTGAAATATGACCAACACTTTTATGACGCATGCAAAGTCGGTAAACAAGTCCATAGTAGCCATAAGGCTAAAAACTTGGTTTCTACACCTAGGTGTCTAGAACTTTTGCATATGGATTTGTTCGGTCCATCCGCTATACAAAGTTATGGAGGTAACTTCTATACTTTGGTAATAGTAGATGATTATTCAAGATATACTTGGACAATTTTTGAAAAGTAAAAATGAAGCTTTTGATAAATTTGAGATTCTAAGCAAGAAAATTCAAAATCAAGTAGGGTCTAGTATTGTGTCTATTAGTACGGATCACGGTCGTGAATTTGATAATGAATTTCAATTTGGAAACTTTTGTGATAAAAATGGTATTACTCATAACTTTTCGGCTCCACGTAATCCTCAATCTAATGGCGTAGTAGAACGTAAAACCCGGACTTTGCAAGAGATGAGTAGAACAATGCTTAATGAACAAAGCATTCCACAAAAGTTTTGGTGTAACGCCGTTGACACATCAACGTACATTTTAAATCAAGTCTTAATTAGACCATTTTTGAATAAAACTCCTTATGAACTATATAAAGGTAAAAAGCCTACATTAGGATACTTTATAGTGTTTGGGAGTAAATGCTTTATTCTTAACACCAAGGATTATCTCACCAAATTTGACCCAAAGTCTTATGAAGGTGTATTTCTTGGATATTCACAAAATAGTAAAGCTTACATTGTTTTAAACAAATAAACCTTAAGAGTCGAGGAATCATTGAACGTAACATTCGACGAGAGTCCACCTCCCTCTAAGACATCACATTTGGTAGATGATGACTTAGTTGAAAGTCAAACTATTGAAAATCAAGTGATTTTAGAAAATGACAAGGAAGATGAACCATTAAACAAAGAAATTGTTAATGTTAAACAATCCAAAAGTCATCCATTAGATAATGTCATAGGAAAAATAAATGAGAGAACACTAAGATCTAAAGCCCAAAATGAAAGTAACGACTTTTGTTTCGTGTCAACCATTGAACCGAAAAACATTAACGAAGCCATTAATGATGAGTCTTGGGTAATAGCCATGCAAGAAGAGTTAAACCAATTTGTTAGGAATGATGTGTGGACATTAGTTCCTCAACCAAAGAGTCAAACAATAATTGGAACAAAATGGGTCTTTCGTAATAAAATGGATGAAAATGGAATTGTGTCTAGAAACAAAGGTAGGCTAGTAGCACAAGGATATAATCAACAAGAAGGCATTGACTATGATGAAACTTTTGCTCCGGTTGCTAGGCTCGAGTCAATTAGAATATTACTTGCATATGCATGTGCACACAATTTTAAACTCTTTCAAATGGACGTCAAAAGTGCATTCTTAAATGGGTTTATAAATGAAGAAGTGTATGTTGCTCAACCACCGGGCTTCATCGATTTTGAAAAACCTAATCATGTTTACAAACTTAAAAAGGCTCTATATGAACTTAAGCAAGCTCCAAAAGCATGGTATGATCGACTTAAAACCTTCTTAGTTGACCATAGGTATACCATGGGTTTAGTTGATGATACTCTCTTCACTAAGAAGAAAGGTTCACATATTATCATAGTCCAAATCTATGTTGATAACATTATATTTGGATCAACTTGTCAAGAATTATGCGATGATCTCTCAAAAATCATGCATGACGAGTTTGAAATGAGTATGATGGGAGAACTAAACTTTTTCCTAGGACTCCAAATTAAACAACTAGAAGATGGTATCTTCTTTAACCAATCTAAATATATTAAGGACATGCTTAAGAAATTTGGATTAGAAGATTCTAAACCAATCAAAACGCCTATGTTCACGGAAACAAAACTCACCAAGGATGAGGAAAGTGAATCCGTAGATAGCACTAAATATAGATGTATGATTGGAAGTCTACTTTACCTAAAGGCTAGTAGACCCGACATTATGTTCAGTGTTTGTCTATGTGCTCGTTTTCATGAAGATCCTAAGACAACTCATCTTGAAGCCGTTAAAAGGATTTTAAGATATATTAAGGGCACTACACATTTAGGTTTATGGTATATCAAAGGAACGGGAATAGACACCATAGTGTATGCCGACTCGGATCATGCCGGTGACTATGTTGATAGAAAAAGCACAAGTGGTACTTGTACTTTTGTTGGACATTGCCTCACCTGTTGGTTCTCTAAGAAGCAAACGGCTCTCGCTATCTCAACAACGGAAGCCGAATACGTTTCGGCCGGAAAGGCATGTCAACAAGCTCTTTGGATGAAGCAAGCTCTTGTCGACTACGAAATTCAACTTAACGACATCACCATCTTTGTAACAACAAAGGAGCCATTGATCTTAGCAAAAATCCAGTTCAACATGCTCGTACCAAACATATTGAAATCCGTCATCATTTCCTTCGTGATAACGTTCAAAAAGGAAACATCTCAATTGAGAAAGTTTCTTCCGAAGACAACATAGCCGACATCCTCAGAAAACCTCTTAAACGAGAACCATTTAACCTCCTTAGGCTAGGCTTAGGGCTTATGCTTATCTTGTAGTTCTAGATATTAGACAAAAATCACAAAAATCAAAACAAACCAATAAGTCTTTTTCTCAGCAGTGGCGGCGGAACCCTCAGCCATAACGGGCGGAACCCTCTTTTTGGTTCCGCCGTATCCGCTGACCTGCAGAACTTTTCTTAGTTTATATTAAACCAAACACCCATTATCTCATACCACCACTTCCAAACTGCTACTATTCACTTCACCATTCATCCACAACTACAAATTTTTTGGTCCTTCCTTCATTCACACTGCTCATCAATCATCATTGTAAGTATTCTAAACATGATTACACTCTTGATCTTAGTATAGGAATTCTATTTTTGCACAAAAGCAAAAACTTGGGGTTGTGCTTTAACTTAAGAAACTCATGCATGAAATTAGGTGCTTAACAAAACTAATCATGTTTCCCATAGTTAGGAATTGCATTATTATAAGCTATTAACATGTTTACTAAAACACCCCATGTCAAATTCTTGCAAAAATTTCTCACAAATAGGACAAATATTTTTTCGTCTCACATTGTGAATACAAAATCAAAACGTTATGTTCAAAAACATCACTTGCATAATGTCTCTTAAATGCTAAAGGGAATACATAACTAATATGTATTTTCGGGTACATTCAAACGAAGCTACATTGAACTAGGAGCGCTTGGGTTATCTTTTGTTGTATAACAAAACTTGCATTCTAAAACGTTTTTAAGCATCAAAATGAGTCAAGATAACCACACCTCCACATTGTTTTCATATAGGCACACACTAGAATATCCACATTACAATAGTCGTTTACTTAGACTAAAATGTGAATTTTTTTTCTTTCTAGGAATCATCATGCCTCCTCTAACCCATTACGAACACAAGGACACCATTAAGTACCTACCCAAATACCACAAAACCAAAGTTCTTACGGAAGCTCAAATCAACATTTTCAAAGCCTTAGATAAACGCTATGTCCATGAAGGTAGAACCATTGACCCATCCTTCCTAGAAGGTACAAACCTCCACACGGAACTTGCCACCATCAACTTTGAGTGTCTTTTAGAGATAGATGAGCCTATTTGTCCTAGGTTTATTTAGAATTCTATGCATCCGTCACTCTCTCCACGGATGAGTATGGTCGCATGTCTATTAATTTCATGGCTAGTGGTCATCAATACTCCTTCACTCTCGATGAATTTGCTCAAATCCTAGGAGTCCCAAACCGTGGTACTTGCATCTACTCCGACAAGCATTCCCTCTCAACTCTTGACACACTCATTGACCGCATCCATCCCTATGATACCCCTCCTGTGTCCAAGGATGAACTTCGTGACCACCTCTTCATTAGGAACACCAACACTAGGAGAACCCGTACCGGAAATGAGGTCAACAAGGACCCATATGGTATGGAACTCAATGAACTCAAGCCCCAATTCAAGAAATGGTAAGAACTCCTTAGAGCCAATGTCATTAGCACCATAGGAAACCGGGATCATATCAATGTTTGCCTTTGCTACATGCTCTACTCCTTGTCCGTTAGGCAACCCTTCAACCTTGCCTACTACATGGCCAAGAGAATGGCCGAAATTCCCGTGCAAGGCACAACGGCTATGCCGTATGGAATGATCTTGACCCGTCTCTTTAGGTTCATTTCCCCCATTCCAGCAACCCCTAGAGGTCTTCGCCTAGACTACTCTCTCATTCCACACACTTTTGTCCCACTAAGTGATAAGAGAGTCTACAAAGCCCAAGGAAAACGTCCTCATCCTCCTACCTCCTCATCATCATCCTCAATGAGTGAAGATGAGACTTTGCCCAACTCTAGGCTCCCACCTCTAGAATACCTTTCCCAACTTTCGGATATTCCAAATGAGTCGGCGGAGTTCAAGCAAACAAAGGGGATGTTCAAAAATCTCAGGAGATTCCTTGGAAAGCTCAAGAAGAAGATAGACCGTCAATGAGAGCGGGTGTGTAGGAGTGTTTGGCACTAAGTGCTATTTGAACAATTTGGTCGTTTAAACAATATGTGTTATGTATTTGTGTGTTGGTAGGATATTTGGTACTATTTGGAACTTGTATGAACTAATAATGATGCAGGACGACGACATTTGACATGTTGTCAAATTTTCAAGAATATGAAAAATTTCACTAAGTATAGAGAAATTCGCTAGCCCCCGGTCAAAGTCCAATGGTATGTGTGTTTACATGTCCAATTTTTTCATTTCCTAACCAGATATGAATTATATTTTTGTTTTTAGGAGTTTTCGAAAAATTTAAAAATCGTCTCGCGGGTCAAAACGTGGGACTGCCTAATTTTTTAGGTCTGGCGGAACTGGCGGTACCCTCAAACGGGTTCCGCCAGTGTAAATTTCTGAAATTTCAGAAATGGCCCAATGGATCAGCCGGAACCCTCAGGAGGGTTCCGCCTGTGTTATCTCAGGGTTCCGCCAGACAACCTGCAAATTTTCTTGTATTTTTTAAACTCTCGATTACCACAATACTTCAAAACAATCTTTTAGATGAGAAACCCATCCCTTGTTAGTTTATGACATCATTAGATTGATTCTCAGCCTCTAGAACTCATTGAAAAACCATTTCCCGCCAAATTTCAAACTTAGCCATAACCACCTCAAGGAACCTTCACCCATAAGGGAAGGAACCCTTCCAAAGGTTCCTTGCAATCCGTGGAACATATACCTCAAACAAATTTAACATCACCACTAAGCATTTAGTGCAAATCTTTGTCTTCTTCCTCCACTTTTTTCATTGGATTGACTTCCAATGATTTGACAACCTTCATTAATCTTCCAAATTATTGGCAACCTCCATTTTTGTATGGTTAAACATCAAATCCACACTCCTTCCCATACCTCTTCACCTCTATAAATTTAACCATCTTAGATCACCCTCAAATCACACCATCACCATCACAATCTCTGATCCTAAACCTCTAATCAACCATTTTAACAATGACAAAGTCAACAATCACCTCTCAACCATCTCGACCCATTTGGAGAACCGCCCGCATAAGTGTCAAACCACTTTGGTCAAAACATACAATCAACTTAAGTTCTTCATCCTCGGATGAATTCTCCTCACCCATCAAAAATGAACATTTTCTAAACCTTGCATCTCTATCTCCATCACCCAAAGGACCAAATGATCTCACCACTCCACCACCAACAAAATCACCCATTGACCCAACTCCACCAAGTGCTCCAACCCAACCATCCAAAACTCCATCACCACCACTACCACCTAAACTAGAACCAATGGAGTTATTTGGGTCTCCTCCAACATCACCACATCCTTTTGTACAAGATCTCAATGATCTTCTACCAAGATCAACAAATCCACCACCTTTGACAAATGAAAAACCAAGGCCATTGCTTGACCAAAATGAGCCTTTTGACCACAATCAACCATCACAACAAGAGTCACAACAACCAAAACCATTGTTGTTTCATCCAATCTTCAATGACATTCATGGTCCTCTATATGGAGAACCTAACTTTGAAAACCATGATCACCCAACTCCACCACATTCCCAATCCCAATTCTTTGAGTCTTTCTTTCCTTCTTATGTGGAAATTCAAAGAATGGTCGAAAATCACCTCTATCAAGCAATGGAGCTACAAACGACCTTGCTTGAATCCATTTCAAACCCATCCTCCAATCAAGAACCCAAAACCAACCCACCACTACCACCACCATCAAACGAGCCGTTTCCACCCACTCATCACCATGATTGCTCACAATGTGAGCAAATGGTCAAAATAGGTGAAAGCATCAAGATGTTGCTTCACAAATTTCAAGATGAAACCCGCTTTGCTATACAACACATCATCGAGCGTTTGGACGCTCTTTCCCACCCAAATCAATCCTAGACCAAGTTTGGAGACCTTTTGCCCCATTTAGAAATGTGTTGAATGACTTCTACTTATAGAAGTAGGATTTTATTTTTCTTTTATTTCTTGGTTATTTTTTATCTTTTATTTTTATTTTTAGAAGTAGGAGGATATTTTTCATTTCTTGTCTTTGACTTTTATAAAGTCAAATTTTACTTGGAATGACATCTTTTACTACTATCTTATTTGCATTGTTGGTTGATCATATATGAGTTGTGATTGTGGTTGCTTAAATTCTCATATAGTGGATTATGTGTCTTTATCACCAACTAACCATTTTTTTTGTAGGTTCAAAATCCGTGTTTCCCATCTTGGCACTCCTTTTAGGGGGAGTATCGACCAAGGGGGAGTACATGCATAGTTCCGCTTCGCCACTCTTCTTTTTGTTTTGACAAAAAGGGGGAGAAAGATATATAAACTTATAAACTTAAAATGATTTTCATCACTTAAGTAAAACAAGATTAACATAAAATTTTTTAAGTCTTAACACTAAAATTTGTGAGTTACTTAAAAACAAGGTTTATGTTTTGTCATCAACAAAAAGGGGGAGATTGTTAATACAAATATCGCCTAAAAACGTTATATATATTTTACGATCTTTGCTAAGTTTTGTTAACGACAAAGTGTAAACTTTAGTTTTTAGTAAAACATAATTTTAGTTTAAAGACTTGCATAATTAGACATTAGCTACATTTACATTTCATATAAAACACAACATTTTTATATTTCTTAAAATAAAAATGTCACATCCCATTTATGATAACTTTATGTCAAACAAATCAATATGCATTTAAGGAAAGATTGTGTGTTTGACTCACCATAAGTTTGCTTACACAAGTAAGTGTTTGACTAGAAATAAGTTGATGTGACTTTGGTTGGTTTGGAATGATTTATTGCAAAACCTTCTGTCAGACATGGCAGAACCTTGGAGGTACACGGGCGGAACCCATCTGAGGGTTCCGTCGTATCCGCCAGAGCTGCTGAAGGTCTTGCTATAAATACCAAGCCATTTGTTAGAATTTGTTTTTTTCATCACTTCTCATTACATTTGCACATACACACTCATATCATTCATCTAACCATTTAACATTTCATTTTTATGTGAAGTTTCTTTTGTAGCAAAGAAGTTCACAAGTACATATAAAGTTACAAGTATTCAACACAACGTTGCAAGACTTGTTAGCTTAGCATCGTGTAGACTTTGTGTAGTTTACACTTCATTTGATTGTGTGTTTTCAGTTGTGATCGATTAGTATTTTAGGCCTTAAAATACATAGTGTGACGGGAGTTGTTGTACCCTTGTAAAAGAACTAACGGGAGTGGTTGTACCCTTGTAAAAGAACTCGACATCTAGCTTAGTGTCGGTAATCGTGTAAGCGACGTGTAAGGTATTCTCCGCCGGTGAAAGGAGCTTGTTGACTAGTGAAAGAAACTCTCGAGTTGGATACTCGAGGCGTGGACGTAGGGCAAGGAAAAAGAGTCCTTGTAGCCGAACCACGATAAATACTCGTGTTGTGGTTTGATCGTTTCTTTCTCTATACTTGCATATTATATATTGTCTTTGAGATTATATCTTTGATTAAACGGAAAGTTTCAAAAGACAATTAAACGAAAAACAGGTAAAACTATTCAACCCCCCTTCTAGTTTTCCACACTTTTGTTGTTTTTTCGAGTACCACCTTCAACGGGTATGTCCCGGAAAACGCCACCATGAGTCCAGTGTCTGCGGCAGCTACGGCAAAAGCGACGAGGCTGTGAAGTGTTGTAGTTGTTGTAGTAGCAGAACTTAGTGTCTTCTGAGAAACAACGTGGACATGGCCTTTGATGTGGGGATTGTGTCAGAGTTGTTGTGGTCACCAACATTGAAGTTTCTTGGTGTGTGTTGGTGGTGGTGGTTGTGGTTATGGTGGTGGTGATTATTGCGGTGTTTGGTGATGCTTCCATTTTCTGCAAATCGTGATTTTTTTTACCTCGAGTCGTGATTTGCAAGTGTGGGTTGTGGGGGGGGGGGGGGGGGGTTATGGGGTTAAAACCTTTTAGTTACTTTGCAAATTTAGCCATTGAAGTCATGTCAAATCGATGCCCAGGCACAGAGCTGATTGTGGCGGCAAATTTAATAAGTATGTAGAGTAAAAAGACGAAACTACCCTTGATGACTAGGCAGTTAACGAGGAAACTAACTGAAAATGGCTCTCGGTGGCTTTTTTGCAAATTTATGTAACGTTAGTGGCTTTTTTGCGTGATTTTTTGTCTCGGTCCCATTTTTGCGATTTCGTGATAGTTTAGGGACTACTTTTGTATTTTACCCTAATTTTTATGAGGAAATTGATAAACTTTGGTCAATTTGATGATATGATGATTAAAGCATGTTTGTGGTAATATTTGTAACACCTTGATGTGATTTGTTGGAGTCAAAACGGATTTGGTTTGTCTTGTGATTTTGGCCGCCACCCTTCGTACACCATGGATGAATTTTTGTGTTAATTGATGAATGTTATATGTTATGGATGCTTGGTTTCATGTGTGGATTGGTTTGGTATGTCATGTAACTAGTTTGGTTAATTAATTTGATATGAAATTGAATATGGATGTATGTATGTCGAATTGTATATGATGATATGAATTTTTATTTGTTTTTGATGTTTGATGATGATGATATGATGATGATGATTAGTATGATGATTAGGTCTTGTTTTGGGTTGTTTGATTTGGGACAGAATTGATAGTCGAACTTGTAACTGTTATGGGTCGAGTTTGGTAAAGGTTAAATTCATGATTTTTGTTCGTAAACTTAGCTTTTATGTCATAGTAAAGTTTTCCAATTGGTTTGGAGTGATTTCAAGTTCATTTGGTCGTATTTTTGATTTTTGTGGGATTAAGTGCTGAAGCTGAATTTGGGAGTCTGAAAATCAGTCCACTTTACCGATTTTTCATTTTCAAACTATAAAGAGTTGGGGCATGAAACTCTCCAGTATTTAAATTCTATATGTTGGGTAATACCATGACTGTTTGTGAATTTTTCCTGAATGGGATGATAGGTCCGGGAGGTGGATACGTTTTGGGTACTGCTGTTGGTTGGTTTTCTGAGTAGTTTTGGATTAGGTATTTTTCGTGTGGGATTAAACTAACTGATAAATTCTAGAAAAATTAGTGTGGGTTCTAAAGACATTTAAGTACATGTGCGAATTTTTGTGAATTTTATTTTGGAGTTCTGATATGGAATACAAATTCGTATATTGGTGACCTGATTGTACTATATCCTAAAGGTTCTAATATATATCCTAAAGGTTCTAATATATCCTAAGGTATCTATTCTAACTTATATCTAAGTCCTAAGCACTTTGCATGTAAGTTCAGATAGGCGGTTAGGGTTTTAAAACTAATTGTAAACACGTAGGTGCATTTAGGGTTTTCTAGCAAGTATAGGGTAGTATAGTACTAGTTTTTTTTAGAGAAAATATGTTTATTACCTTGACTTGACATACTATGATGTTTACATCAAGTAAACATAGTAGTGGTTGGCATAGGTGGATACATGAGCTTGTCTGAGGGTTAGTTAGGTTATAATGATATATTTAAAGCAAAAATTTAACTCGGGAAAATCCTATAGGCATTTCTAATCCTAGTGTGCTCTAATAAGGGCCTAAGTTAAGTTAGTAAGGCATTTCTAATCCTAGGGTGCTAGTGAGGGCCTAATCTAAGTTAGTAAGGTATTCTAATCTAAGGGGAAGTTAGTGGTTTGTGACACTATTTATAGGCAAAACATCAGATCAACCCACAGATACGGCAGAACCAATACTTTGGTTCCGTCCGTTATACCTTTTGGTTCCGCCAGCATGTCTGACAGAATCCTGCACAAATATCTCACAATCTAACTCAATATTCTCAAGATCTCACAAAGTCAACTTTGAGATCTTTGAGTATGAATCTAAACAAAATAAACATGTCTCTTACACATATGTTTCCTTAAAAAGACATGTGTGATGCAAGTGATGATGTAAACAAGTGTACTATTCCATATTTAAAAATATTTAAACAAGAGAGTAAACTTTGTAGACTGTATATGTTAGTAGCTTACAGAAGTTAATATGAAATGTTTAGTAAGTAAAGGTTTTACTAAACAATGTTCGATTGCTAATTACTTAATAAGACACACTAATTACAAAAACTTACTAATTATACTTAAGTGACATTTTTAACATATGAAGTACTACTTAACATGTATATATTCTAAAGGTATACTTGACCATTTTACAATTTGAAATCACTTTATGAAAACATATAAATGTAGTTTAAGTGATGTTAAGTAAAAGACTTTTAAACTATATTTATGTTTTGCTAAAAATAAACTTTACCTTTTGTCGTTAACAAAACTATGTAAATATCGTAGAATATATATAACATTTTTAGACGATATTTGTATTAACAATCTCCCCCTTTTTGTTGACGACAAAACATAAATTTTATTTTTAGGCAAATGGATAATTATAGATTTTGAGTCTTTTAAAAATTTATATTTAACATGATTATTTCAACTTTTAAGTTTATATTCTAATGATATGCAAATGATGCAACAAAGTTGAATTGGTTAAATTTATTATCTCCCCCTTTTTGTCGAAACAAAAAGAAGAGTGGCGAAGCTGAAATGATTCATGCCATATACTCCCCCTTGGGATTTGCCTTGGGTGTTACAATTCACCCCCTTAGGGACTTATCGTCCTCGATGAGGTTTGCCCCACCATCCCGAACGACTCTGGAGTGGCTCTGATACCAACTTGTAACATCCC
This sequence comes from Artemisia argyi, assembly GCA_030686995.1. Taxonomy (NCBI): domain Eukaryota; kingdom Viridiplantae; phylum Streptophyta; class Magnoliopsida; order Asterales; family Asteraceae; genus Artemisia; species Artemisia argyi. Next base: position 57,421,130 of record CM060708.1, on the reverse strand, counting down.
GCCTTACTCAGCCCACAATATTGTCCACTTTACCCAAAGGCTCACGGCTAGCTTTTGTGGCCTTTCCTGTAACTTCCCGGCATGTCACCCATGTGAGTTGTGCTCTCACACGAGTACGCTTAACAGTATGTAACCCATACCATTAAACCACAAAACGCGTTGTGTCTAGTAAGGCGTGTGTTATTCTTATATACCAAGCATCACTCCAAGCTATAGCTGATGTGGGATTTGCCTAGGGTGTTACAAATAATAATAATAATAATAATAATAATAATAATAATAATAATAGTAGTAGTAGTAGTAGTAGTAGTAGTAGTAGTAATAATAATAATAATAATAATAAAATGATAATAAAAAAAATCTTGATTGATTGTTTAGCTGTAAAATGTAAATTACAACGTAATTGAAAACTTTCATTCATACTGCTATGTAATCTGAATTACAACATCGGATGTAATTAGGGGAATTCAATTCCATATTCAAAGCTAACCAAACACTCTACGTTATATAATCTGAATTACAATTTCAACATTTCTGTCAACCAAACATGATTTGGATGTAATTCAGATTACAATTACATCATATTACATTCAATTATGGCGAACCAAACACCCCCTAAGAGGTATTTCGGTAAGCTTATATGATGGATTTATGAGCTTATTAGCTTACATGTGTCAAATAAACTCAAACTAAGTGTTTGGCTAAGCTTATATGTGTGGGTTCCGAGATATTCGAGATATACAATGTACATCTAAATTAAAGTGACGTCTTCTCAAATAACATGAGCATAAGAAACATTATCCATGTAGTAAAAAGATTGTGATAGTTATGTTATTGATGTTCCTAAAATTTTGGTAAATCCTGAATATGTTTAAGAAGATAAAAACAAGTTTTACATTAGACCAATCAAATAACACTATTCAATAATACTATTAGTTCTTTCTAATATAGGTAATTATTATTTTAAATGTATCAAATAATTACAAAAGATAGTTGCATAACACTATCTCAATTGAATGACAACTGAAATTCTCTCAATCCTAAACTAAAACCGAAGTTGAAGTTTGTGGGTGAACAACATAAGCTTGCTAGCTTAGCTAATGGTGTTTAGGAAGAGGGGGTATTTTCACAACAATACATTTGTATTATTTTTGTGTAAAGAACCTCTAACTCTTAGCTTTAGAAACTTTTTTTATATATGCGATGATAAAGTGAAGTCACATGTTTCAGTATGTTAGGTGTCAAACATATTTAGTGCTTCTACATGTGGCTTCAAATTTTAATGTACTTTAGTGATTAGTTTGCTCAACTATTCATTTTTTATCAATCACTCTTGTACTTGTTTGACTTCCTTATATTTGTCCTCTTTTTGTTTTTAGGAAGTTCTCATCCATATTTTATGTTTGATTCACAAAGAGACTCTTCCAAGTCAGTGAGACTTTGTCGGAACTCACTGACTCACTGACTCACTTGTTGTTTATAGCTCAAGTACTTTAGTCATTGAGGTAAATTATGTCTTCAGATAGTCTTCGATGTCCCTAAAGCTTGTTGTTAATCGAGCTTAATACAACACTATATATATATATATATATATATATATATATATATATATATATATATATATATATATATATATATATATATTTTTTTTTTTTTTTTTTTTTTTTTTTTTTTTTTTTTATCATGGAGTAAACTTGCTCACTGATTCTCATTAGGGAGTACATGTTGTTTTTGTAGAGTATTGGTAGTCATCCGCATGGTCTATAAAACATTCACAGCTGAAAACAAATAGGTAAAAACTATGCAGACCAAAACCCTAATATCAAGATATCATAATCAGATATGTAACCTAAACTTAAACACATAAGAATGATGTTTATAAATTTACTTACTTGTTCATGTTATCCTTAAACTGCAAGTAATCTTCTAGTTGCAAAGAATCACCTTCTTGATATTCTTTATGCCTTCATACAATCAATTAAGGTTTACGAGGAGAATCTTTTGTGTTGGTTGCGTCATATTTCCACCAGTACTCACATGTAGAGCTAGGATTAGATCTTATGCAACGTTGGATCTAGGGTTAAATTTAATCGGGATAATTATACAAAATATTTATCGATATTAATACATAATTTAAAAAATATGTAAAAGCCAGCGTATGCACGGGTATTGTAAAAAAGTATGAGATAAATTACATAATTTTATAGACTAATATTATTTAATAAACACGTGTATGCACAGGTTAAAAACTAGTTATACTATTATATAAGGGTGAGCAAAACCGATCAAAATTGAATGAATCGACCGAAACCGAGTGAACCAAAACCGAACCAACCATACTCGATTCGGTATTCGGTGTAGGTTTTTCCCGAATTCGATTTCGGGATTTCTTGGTTCGGGCCGAAAACCGAGAAAACACAACCAAAACCGACCGAAACCGACTCGTCCCAAACCGAACCGAGTGAACCCGAGTACTTTCGGTTCGGGATTTAGTTTAGGTTTTCCTCCAATTTCGGTTTCGAAATTTCTCGGTTCGGGTTAGTATTTGCCAATGCTTACCCCTACTACTATAGCAGTCACATTTTAAAGTACATTCTCAAAATTAACTACATCATACATAATTGTTTATTACGCTATAAAGACATCTACTATGATAAACCTTTGTAAAAGTTTATAATAGTGCCAAGTCATCCTGTATCATCAATTCATAAACATTTTTCTTGTTATAAACCTTTCTCTAATATGCATAAACTACTAAAAACTTAATAAAAATCTCTTTAAACACCGATACATTTAATTTAGAAGAGGTTCAAAATGTTATACATTTTCATGCTCAAAATGTTAGACATTTTCATGCTACATAAGCATGAAACACATTATTATGATGATTAACAAAATGGTAGACTTCTTCATATTTTCTTAGAACTTAATATATAGTAGATGCTCTAATGATTATACTAGCTTTTAATTTATCAATATTTAAATTTAATAAAACAACTAACGAGATTAAAAACTCTTTTATTTATTTTGTAACTTCAAAAGAAAAACTAATGAGTGAACTTGACCTAATTTGGACAAAGGACTAAAGGAGTAGATACAACAAACATTTCTACAACACTTATTTCTTATTTTAGGCCTTTTGTGAATAACTTGCATTTATTACGATGAGCAGTTTTAAATATCACAACGAAACCACTCACAAGTTAATTGACGTCTTAGTTAGGTGGATATTTTAATTAATGATGTACGTAGTGCAACTTAGCAGTATCCACAACTCCACAAGATATTGAAATGCTGAAAGTCAATTTCAACTAATTTTTAAAATAATTTCAACTTTAATGTTCTGAATAAAGTTAAAAACACACATTGTTTCTTTCATTTCAAATACGTAACATTATTATTATCTGTGTCTATTAGTCTTCACAAGATTTATCCAATTTCATATTTGTCCAACATTTCCATATTGGTAGAACTCGAAAAGGGTTTGTAAACTGTAATCATTTTACTTTACTTTAGTAGACCATGCTCGATGATTGTCAATTTTGCTAGCCCAAATTTAAATCTTAATTCAACCCCGCTTATAAACCGAACGGACCCTTTAATACTTTGGTGGCTGTTATCCCAATGCAAAATGGCGTCTTTTATATGTATATAGCTGACAAAATCATTCTTTCACCTAATTTAATTACGACTTATGGAGGGAGTAACTTTCAAATAAAAAAAGGGGGTTGTAAATGCAATCCTTTTAGTAATCTTTTACAACTTCAAATGCATTCAACAATAATTTGACTCAATGAATATATAATAACTTTAGTTGCTTATATTGATGTTTAAAGCTAATAATTTTGTCCGTAATCAAAGGACTTGTGGTCTAGTGGGTGGGGCTTAACTAGTTAAGCGAGCCACAAGTGGGAGTAGTACCGGGTGGGTGACCACCCGGGAAGTCCTCACTTGTGGTCCACTTGCCAGACCATTTGTTCCGGAGATATATTGCAATGATGGATTCGAAGCCCTTAGACCAAGCCGCTGGGGTTAGAATCCTGAGCATGGCCCGGTTTTTATCTGGCTGTTTCTCCAGCAAGGTAACTTGTGTGGAGGCAGTACGGTTTCCGGGGGAAACCCGTTACCACCTGAGATCAGCGTGGACCCGGTTCAGACAACATAGTCTGGCGGGGTGGCGATGGGGCCTTCGCTGTCCGCGAAGGTGGTCGATTCTAAGTTGAAATTCACCTTTCAAAAAAAAAAGTTATGTACTCCGTAAATTTTAAGATAGCATAAAGTACGTCATTCACGTGAATAATTTAATTTGTACCTATTTACAACATTATTTTAGTATTATGTTGTCTAATACTCTAATATACATTTTTTTTTTTTTTTTTTTAAATTTTTTGAAAGGCAACATTTATTTAAGGAACAGAACCAAAATAAAATAAAAAAAATGGCAACCCATCTTCTTAACAAGACAATTAAAAAGGATGAGTCCCAAGACAAAAGGATACACAAGAGAAGAATGAGCATAGCCAAAAGGCCTTACAATAGAAAAATATATATTGTTTTCATTCAATCATAGCAAGCAAATGACTAGCAGTTTCTTGCGAAGTTACAAGTAGCAAAAAAGTGTAAACTTCGTCTAATAGTCAGTTTGTGATCTAGCTTTTGTTTGTTCAGCTAAATGCAAGTGATATTTAGACTATCTATGTTATACAAATTCAAAAGCGGATTAGAGACATTTACAATGTTGTAAGGGTAATTAACACACCCTGACCTAGCTAACCATTTTTTACTGAAAGAAAACACATTCAGACGACCTTGTGTCACATACAAATTTAAACCGTTAACGCACCTAGCTTGTCTCATTAGAATTTACAGTGACCAAGCTTTGACGATTCATACGTAACAGAAGTATATAATGACAAGTCAAGACCAATGCACTTAATTTCTTTTCCCTTGTTTGTGTTTCCTATATCTTGAGGGGCCTAGAGGAGACTCTATTCTATATTGTCAACTGAAGATATGGTCATGGATGCTACATGCATGGTAGGCGATGATTATAGGGTACCTGTATTGGGCTTAGCTTCGCGGTAGAGCCGTGTATTTGCATAGTTTGTGTTGACAATGTCAAGATAATTTCCTCAAAATGGTACGGCCGGGACTGTCTTTGATTTTATAATACAGGCCAAACACTTTTCTCATTGTCTCGTTCGACATACACTTGTTAAGGCTTGGGCTCGATTGCTCGTATTGCTTCGATCCTATAAATATCGCGCTATACTAGAATCTAGATGTCTAATTTCATCGATATTTCATATAACGCTGTAGTATTTTACTATCAATATTAGTATGTCTCGTTTCAGTAAGTTTCATAGAAGAATGCATGCAAATAATGTCATAGTCTTGGAGTAATGAATGACCATGTTAAAATGGTGATATAGAGTACCCATAAAAAAAAAATAATAATAAAAAATAAATAAATCGAGTAAAGCTTAAAATTCATGCAATGCACACACAACTACGTGCATGTTTAATGTTTCTTTGTTATAAACAAATGAGTAGTGTAAATTTTTACTGTACTATTTTGTAAAAGAAAACTAAAGAGCCTTGATAAAGTGACAAAAGCGTCACAGAATATATTTGACACCCAGTACGTTCATACAAACCGCGTAAAAGCAAACAAATCTGACGCGTTTCAAGAGATCGTAGTGACACACTGACTGTCATGCTCATCTATGAACCGAATATTGATATATGGGCAAATAATTAAGGAAAAATTCTTTTAAAACGTACCATACTTGTCTAAAAAATCACTTTTGAGTTTTTAATTTTCGTTATTGTGGTGCTAAACTTTCATTTTTGGCCTCTTTTACGCACTTTGGGATGTTTTTGCCCCTCAAATTTTTTGAAATCCAGAGGCAAAAATGTCATTAAAACGTCCCAGAGTGCGTAAAAGAGGACATAAATGAAAGTTTAACACCACAATAACGAAAATTAAAAGTACGTTACACAAAAGTGATTTTTTTGACAAGTATAATACGTTTTGAAAGAATTTTCCCAATAATTAACACAATATATTCAATTGAACTTTGTGAAACAGCTTCAAAATTGAAGGATTTGGATGGTTCGATCGCAACCCAATAACATTTGTTCTCTATTTGATTGGTAACTTCGCAGGTGTCTTGCGAACTCGCAAATCTTTTCATGTGAATTGTGAAATTCCTGGCTAGCTTTTAATCACTTTTTAAGGGTTAATTGCTCAACTATGTTTGAATAAATGATTATTTATAATTTAAATTAGAAAAATGATTTGTATATTTAAAACATAAACTTAAATTTAGACTTAAAAATTTGATCGGTGCATCTGAATAACTAGTGTTAGTGAAAAATAATGAGAGATAAATAATGTATTATACTTTTCATAAAATGAATGAAATAGGTAGAAAACTTTAGATCTAATTTGTAAGCATATATATATATATATATATATATATATATATATATATATATATATATATATATATATATATATCAACACTCTTTAAATTAAGAAAAATGCTAGACTCATTCATAAAATTCATGCAAAAAATTCATTTGCTGACGTGTCAGCAGATGATTTATTTAATAAGAGAGATGAGAGAGAATTTGCAAAAAAATGCATTAATCACTTGCTAATATGTCAACGAATAAATTTTTTATATGAATTTTGTAAGTGAATCTAGCTCTTAAATTAATAACCTTTGATATATGCAAAGAGTAGTGTAATTGAGTTTAAGACATCCCGAATGGATGAGGTGGAAAGTGCATCGCCACCAATTGCGGCAAATAGAGTAAACAAAGAACATGTCATCAAATCTGTTTTTAGTAGCAAGTGTTTTCAGATTAAAATCTATATTGTTATTGTTCAAACAGAAATATTAAATACATATTTTTTTCTTTTCTTTTTAGCTTATTTTTTTTTTTGGGTAAAAAGGACGACACCCCGGTAAATTATATTACACCAAAAAATCAATGAAGTACATTGGAATGTGACTGAATGAGGCTCTTAAATTTAACCAACAAAGAAGGTTTTTAGAAATCAAAATGAAATTTTGTTGATAAACAATATGAGGCTCTTAACTTTGTTAACTAGGGTGCAATTAAAAAAAAAAAAAATACTTCTAAAATTTAACCAACAAAGAAGGTTTTTAGAAATCAAAATGAAAATTTGTTGATAAACAATGTGATGCTCTTAACTTTATTAACCAGGGTGCAATTAAAAAAAATACTTCTAAAATTTAACCAAAAATTTAACCAACAAAGAAGGTTTTTAGAAATCAAGATGAAATTTTGTTGATAAACAACGTGATGCTCTTAACTTTATTAACCAGGGTGCAATTAAAAAAAAAAAAAAAAAATCCTTCTTAGCCAGGGTGCAATTTAAAGGTTAAATACATAATTTAAAACGAAAATAGCATACACATATCTTTTTTAGTTACATATATATACTAGTTCAGCGACCTACGTGGTGTAATAAGGTGACATGCATCTTTATTATCATTTATTTTTTTTTTTCAATTTTTTAACAATAAAATGAATTTTTTTTATTAATAATAAAAAAATATTACATAATAATTCAAATAAAATTAAAACCGCAAAATAAAAATTAAAACTTAAACTAATAATCTAAATTATATTTCTTTTGAATTTGTTCCTTCATCTCCAATAGCTTTTGACAGTTTAGGCAAAGTTGGATCGATTCGTGAATTATAGAAGATGATGTCTTTGTCCCCTTTCTTTCCTCGCTGAAATTCAAGCAATTCATGTTGGATTACAAGTTCTTCTCTTTTCAATTCCGCTGCCTCCAGACGTGCCGCTTCTTCGATTTCCAATTTCTAGGCCTTCAACGCTATATACTCATACGGTGTTAAGTTTGGAACGTTTTATTGGCGTAGTAATTTTTTGATAGTTTTTTTTAAGACATATCGTATAGAGATGAAAAGGTTACAGTAAAATGGTTTGGAGTTGTGTATAAAATGGTGAAGTGAATGTGGTATTTATAGTGTTAAAAGTAACTGTTTTTTAATTTATTTATTTATTTATTTCACGCAATCAACGATTAGATTTTATATTTTGTTTGAAATGAATAGGTCGGTCAAACGACACACTCCCCCTTTTCATGGCGACCGGCTGACTTCTCCCGACCCCATGCATTACCGACCGACCGACCCTATCTCCCTTATTACAACCGGTTTTAGTATCTTTGGGTGAGTTCAATAAAGATTAACACCATTGTGACGATAATTTTTTTATCTTTAAATAAACGGGCAGTTCAAAATACTTTTGACAAGCTTTTATGGGTTTTGAGTATTGCACAATACGAAATCTCATTTGTGATGTGAGTTTTAAAGTATAAATCACAAATCACACGTGATTTTTTAAATTTCAAATCACATTTGATTTTTTAATTGTTCATGTCGTTCATTTAATAAATAAACGACGAATTTTTTACTGAACGGTTTATATACAAGATTTATTAAGTTGAATGTAAATGACTATATAAATACATAAAGACAAGGGAAGATTTTCATCTTTACTTGCAATATAGTCTAATTTTTCCTCTTTAGCATTAATAATCATTTATCATCAAAGGAAGGTTTTTGATCGAGTGGTATGTGATATCTCGTCAATAAAAAAAATGATGTGTTCAAATATAAATAGCAACATAAAAACATATGTGAGCCAAGCATTTATGAGACAAGTGTTGTAAGGTGTATAAACTTGTCGTAAGAATAAACGTCGTTTATCGATAAGTCATTAGGTCTCTCAATTTTACCAATCTCACCAAAATTATATTCTACTTACAAAATCAAATCAAATAACTTCAAATCTAATTCCAAATTACTTACTTTGAGCTCGAAAATTATATAGAAGCAACATAAACATAAAGGCTATGTTTGGCGCGAAGTTTTTTGGAGCTTTTTGGGGTAATGAGCGGTGAGAATGAGCTTTTTTATTTATGATGTTTGTTTGGCATGAGAGCTGTGGGCTTTGCTATTTTTTAGGAAAGCTCATTTTCCCAATGCTTCTTTATGAAGCTGTGAGCTTTTTTGGCTACTGCTCACAGCTACTGCTCAATGCTACTGCTCACAACTACTTTTGCCAAACATAGCCAAAGTTGAATAAATTATACTATTATAGCATTTATTTTGTTGGATTTGGTTTTGTTAAGCCATAGTTGTTGTTTTAGATTGAGCTTCAGTTTTAAATTGGGCTTAATTTCACTAACCATTTAAATACAAGCCTACAGGCTAGATCCAGTTGTATCATAAACAGCCCACTAACCATTTGAGTCAGTGTGTGTGCTTTGTTTGATTGTCTGCTACTCGTATATGAGAAGATTTTTGGATAAGTTTTTATTATGAATTATTTATAGTTATTTTAAATAAGAATGTAAAAATATCACACTTATTTCAAAATGGGCAGCCCCGTACTAACCAAGGTTTAGAGATTGAAATAAGCACCCAAAATTAGTGAGTTTTTACATGCTTATCTTTAGCAGATAAACAGTTTTAAATAATAATCCCACACACCCCTTTAATAGACAAATTGTTAACAAGGGTACAACTTGATCAATTGTGCAGAGGTTTTGCAGTTTGTAATATGGAATGCGAGCCCTATGTCCACGGGTGACGGGTGGATCTAGAGGGGTTCTGGGGTTCACAAGAACCCGAGGGATGATTCTCGCCTAATATAAATATTTGTCAAAAATGAAAATTTCTACAAAATGAACATGGTCCTAAATTTGTAGTGTCATCATACATTTAATGAACATGGTCCCGAAATTCTTTGAAGATTTAATTCATTTAATGCAAATCACATTTGATAGCATCACCAATGCATAACTTTTCTAAAAGCTTTTTACCATTTCAAAAAGTCTTTCAAAGACTTTTTTGCATTGTAATGCTAGACTTTTCCAAAAGCTTTTTGCAATGACTTGGTATACTTCAAGCGGTTGAAGCTTTTGTAAACATTGACCAGTTGAAGACATTAATTACAATCACTTTTTGCATTGTGGATGCTCTAAGACTTTTATAAAAGTCTTAAGGTTGCTTTTGTAAAAAGCTTTTCAAAAAGTTTTTGTTGCAATGCAAAAATCTCGTTAAAAAGCTTTTTGAAATAGTGAAAAGTCTTTCACAACTTTACTCATTGCGGATGTTTTTAGTAAAGATTTTGTGCGAGTAGATTAATGAATTTGATGGTTTAGTATTTGTAAAGCCCTAAAAAAATAATATAAAAATAACAAAATTTAAAAATAACATTCACTAAATTATTCGTATGTTAAAACAACAGCCTTGTAACTTTGACGACTTATGTTAAAGCTTTAGTATGTCCACGTGAGGTTTAAAACTATGTTTGGTCAAACCGTATATATGGTACTTCCATAGTTCTGTACAGTATCACTGTTTGATTATTATTATTATTATTATTATTTTTTTCTCCACCACCATTGTACCTCGTGAGGATGTATATAGGACTTGTCTACGTGTTCACATAGAAGTTTCTTTACTATGGACCACTCTTTTTGACCCGGAAAGAAATTTACTACGTAGTTGATTGAATAATATTTTCAAGCTATATATGTATCCCTTATATAATAACTTGGATAGCCATATATGATCATACATCTTTGAATCCAAAAATCACTTGGTAACACAACCAAAAAACTATGGAAAACTGAGCGAGGAATTCCTAGACATTGCATGTTGATACAAAAGTTGGGCGTACCTTGTTATTGGGCTTTGCTCTTATATCAATTCGTTTCTTAGCACTTCGTTACCTGCGCACTAAGAAAATAAACAACACCGTTAGGCTTATCGAGGGATTGTCTCCCCCGATTAGACTCCGGCGTGAGAGTAAGTAATCGATTTGAGGTTCTCTTAAAGAGTTAGGGTTGTATATCGTACCTTTGAATGAGAGATGTCATTCCTTTTATAGGGGCTGAAACCGCGTAGGTTTCTTGCTCCTTACTCTTCGCACTCGTGGTGCTTATCGGGGTAAGGATATCTATTCCATGAATAGAAGATCCTTATCGCATGCCCGATTAGTTTGGTTGGGCTTTGGGCTTCGTGAGCCCAAGCCGTTATTATTATGGCCCGTCATTCGCTATGATAATTCACTCGTGGTGGGCTTGGGCCGAGTAATGTTTATCATTTGGGCTCATGGCCCAAATATAGACTATACGTCATCATGTCCCCCCAGTCTAGTGTGCGTGGCTCGTAGCCGCGGATACTAGACTAATATTAACAGCGGTAAGCGTGGCGGGAGAACAAGTGAATATTACCGCCCGTTTTTAAGTGCAATGCACCTAGTCTTAGGTATTTCAAACGGATACCTCGAAAAATGGGGGTAGTATCCACGTGGCCTTCGTGAATCGGGAAAAAGTGCATGTACCGGTTCAGTTTCAGCCATACATTTACAGTGAGTGGGTTCCACGTGGATGGAAATTAGGGTTTTTACCACCCTATATAAAAGTGCCGCCCCCATTTTTACAATCACACAGTAAAAACACACACAACTACTATTCATCTTTCTTCTTCTTTTTGAGAGCGTTTTTTGCAAGAAAATCTTTTAACTCTCGTAGGTAATCTTTGTGTGCGTCCCACTTAGTTTTAAGATGAAAATGGTTGCTCAATTAGAGGATTTTCGCTCCGCGATGTCGATTGAGGACGTGATGCACTTTTCTTCCGACTATTTTGTGCCTTTGGATGTACATCCAGAGGCACCAGATGTCGATGCGTGTATAGCTGACTTCCCCGAAGGGAAGATAGGTCTATACACGAAATTTTTTGAGTACGCGAATTACTGCGTACCTATAACTGTGTTTCTGAGCAATGTGCTCAATCACTATCGCCTTCACATCTCTCAGCTGCACTGTATAGGTGCGGCGAAGGTGTCGAATTTTGAGGTGAACTGCCGTTTGCTTGCGATAGAACCAACCGTGGACTTGTTCCGCTCTTTTTACCACTCAACGTGGTCAAACGGTTGGGTTTCCTTTGCGAAGCGCCAGGGGGCGCTTCAATGTTATACGGAAAAGGTTGACGCCCTTAAGAATTGGAGGGAGTATTTCTTTTGGGTAGACGACGTAGTCTTTCCCTCCCCTTTTGAGTTTTATACTCAGGCGTCCTTACCAAGGGATGGGCGCCCCGCACCCGGTTCCTACAGGCTTGCAGACGCGCAGACTTTAGATGCCAATCGACTGGCCATTAACCCCTATCCGGAGGAGTTTTTGGTACATGTGGGATTGAGTCGCGCTTATTTTGGCGCTGCAGATGAGGTTCCTACTTTCCTGAGTGAGGATGGCCGGGGTGGGTGTTCATCCCTTGTACTTGTTTGTAAGTTTCTTATTTTTTGTCTTCGCGCATTTACTAACTAATCCTTCTTTGTCTTTCCTTGCTTTACTTGGTGTGTGCAGAGATGGACCTGTTCGCAGTGGTGAAGCTAGATAAGCCAAAGCAGGTGACCATAGGGGTGCGTCCTCTGAAGGAAGGGGAGCAGCCCCTGCTTGATGCGACCGCTGGGCATTTGACTGTTCTGCCCGCGACGGTCCGCGAGGATACGCCATCACTGGTGGTGACGCCCGTCCAGAGTGTAGCGCCGGAGGTAGTGGTGGCGCCCACTGTGGAGGCGGTGCCTGAAGTGGAGGTGGCGCGCGAGGGGGCGCGTTCAGGGTCCTCTGACAGCATCCGGATCCTGAAGCCTGAGGAAGTGCTGAAGGAAGAGGTTGCGCAGAGTTCAAAGCGTAAGGCCGAGGCTGGTGGCAGTGGTAATAGGAAGAGGCGTCGACACGTCATCAGAGACGTAGAGTCGAATGCGGAAGATACTTCTACCTCTGGCGCTCGGTTGAAGGTGGATGATGCTTCGCCGTTCCTGTAAGTGTTATCTCTTTTTTTTTTTTTTTTTTTTTTTTTTTTTTTTTTTTTTTTTTTCAATTACTTGTTGTAACTTTTGTTCACTGCCTTTGTTGCGTAGGGATGACGGCGCGAAGGATGATGAGGTTTCCTCTCCACAGAACGAAAACAAGGAGGGGAATGCCAAGGCTGTTGATGGTGGTGAGGCGCAGCAGCTGATGGATGAGCTGGCTGCGACTACCGCCCGCCAAGCTGAGCTTGTGGCTCAGCTGAAGGGGATGTATGCTGGGGAGAGCCGTGCTCTTGCCCAGAAAGAGGAGGAGTTGGCGACCCTCCGTGCGCAGTTGGCTGATGCGCAAGTGGAGCTGGGGGCCTCGAGGGCCTATGCTGAGAAGATTGCTCAAGATAAAATGAGCATATTGGCTGACCTGAAGTACGCGAGGTCGAAGCTTGAGCAAATAAAGGCTAAGACTACCTGGTCGGTGTCCTATCTCGAAGAAAAGAGGGCGGAGCATTATGCTAGCCTCCAGAAGTTTAAAGAGGACATCGAGAAGGCAGTCTCGATACATGAGGAAAAGCTGCGCGCTCTCAGCATAGAGTATGACGAGGAGCTGTACCCCCATCTAATGTCTACTATAGCCGAGCGCAGGTATCCTTGCTTCTTTATCTTTGAAATTACTTCATCGCTTTTTTGGTTATCTTACACAATTGTTTCTTTTTAAATGCAGATGGTTGATTAGCCATGGGCTGCGCCTGGCAGCCCTGAGCACACTAGAGTCTGCGGAGGTGGTGGAAGCCTTTGGGAAGGTTGTGCACTGTGCAATGGCCCGTGGCCGTTCGCAGGCCATGGAGGAGCTTCGTGAGGCCAAGTTGCTGGAGAAGGACTTGGCGGAGATCCCTGGTTACAGCTCTACGGCTTACGACGAGCTAGTGCAGGCCATGGCGGGGCTGAAAGTTCTTGAGTTGCCCCACATAGGGAAGTTGGAGCGCGATCAAGATGATCCCATAGCTGTGCTGATGGCGGGTCTAACTTTGCAGCGCCATCTTGAGGAGAACGCGGAAGAGGAATTAGATTATTATCTAAAACCTGATGTATCGCAGCTTCAAGTCCCTGTGTTCGCACGGCCTCGTGATATCCTGAAGCCTTTTGCTCTTGAGAAGGAAATTCCTTTGAAAGAGGTGCTGGAGCGACATGCCCAGAGGGTTGCTGTGAAGAAGGGTATCAAGGGCAAGGCCGTGATGTGCGGTATGGGCGCTGCACACCTTTCTAGATCAGATGGCGTGGCCGTGAGCGTTCAGACCATATCTATGCAAGATGCCATAACCTTGAGTAAGCTTAAGGAAACGGGGAGGTCCGTTGCTTTAGAGGAGAATACTGAGCATCGCCATAGTATATAGGCGTTTTGTATATTTATGTATCTTTCCTTGTAATTTATCGATAAATGTGGAATAAGATACATATTTTGTTTTAAGTTCGTGACTTAAGTATACTTGCATTTTTATTTTTATTTTTTTTACTAAGTCTTTTAAGTGCGTGACTTAAGTATACTTGCATTGTTTGCTAAGTTTTATTTTTGACCAAGTGTCTTGGCTCGTTATATTGCTAAGCTCGTACGGTGTACTTGGTATATGCGCATCCGTCGTGGGGTGCGCATGCGGAACTTACTTCGACGTCTCGAGAGTAAGGCGCTTAGCAAGGATGCGTGATCCAACGTTGATGGGTTTGCAACCCTCTTACTCAACAAGTAAATTAGTAGGTTAACTTATCCTTTATGCCTTCGTGGGTCTTTAAGTGGTGCATGCACGCCATGTAGGCAGAAATATAGAATAAACAGTATTGACATATATGCAATAAAGTAAAATGCGCTATGGAGTTAGCTAGAAACCATAACATTTTATTAATACTTGCAAGTTACTTGAAAAGATAGAGAGTACAATTCCTAGAAAAGAAAAGAAAAATAAACACTTATTGGGCACCACGTAGGATGCAAATGTGTTTGTGTGAGGGCCGTAGCCTAAAAGTAACATCTTTTGAGATTGCAAATGTTCCAAGTGCGCGCGAGGTCGTGACCTTCCGTGTCGCGCAGTCTGTATGCGCCATTACCGAGCGCGTCTGTGACCTCGTAAGGTCCTTCCCATTTAGGGCCGAGCTTGCCTGTGTCTTCTGCGTGGCTCGCATCGTTGGCGCGGTAGACAAAGTCCCCCGGTCTGAATGAAGTGTGTTTGACCTTTGCATCATAATACTTCTTCATTTTTGCCTTAGCCTTTGCCTCGCGTATGGCTGCGCGTTCGCGTCTTTCTTCCAGTATGTCTAAATCTATGCGCCGTTCCTCGTCATTTGTCGTGACGTTGACCTCTGCTGTGCGTATAGTTGGCATTCCTATTTCGGCGGGTATGACGGCTTCTGTTCCATAGACTAGAGAAAATGGCGTGTCGCCAGTACTGGTTTTGATCGTCGTGCGATGCGCCCACAAGACGTGCGAGAGTTCATCTACCCACTTTCCTTTGTGTCTGTCAAGGCGCGCTTTTATACCTTCGCCTAGACTGCGATTTGCGCGCTCAACTAGGCCATTGGTTTGTGGGTGTTTGACTGAAGCAAAGTGTTGTGTGATGTTCAATTGTGCGCACCAATCTTTGAATGGGTTGTCACAGAATTGTTTTCCGTTGTCTGATATGATTTCGCCCGGTAGGCCGAAGCGACAGACGATGTTGTCCCAAACAAAGTGCTTGACTTGGTTTCCCGTGATGTTCACCACCGCCTTTGCTTCGATCCACTTTGTGAAGTAGTCTATGGCTACGATGAGGAATTTTACTCCTCCAGCTGCGACAGGGAAGGGTCCTGCTATGTCAATACCCCATTTGTAGAATGGCCATGGTGAGGTAATTGGTGTTAGCTCTTGTTGTGGTCGGCGCGGAATTGGTCTATGTACTTGACAATTGCTGCATTTTCTTATCAGGTCGCGTGCGTCGCGATGCATTGTTGGCCAATAGTATCCTGACCTCAGAGCGCTTGCTACCACGGATCGTGGCCCTGAGTGCATACTACACGATCCTGCATGAATTTCGCGGAGGACGTAGTTTGCTTGGAGGGGTCCAACACATCTGAGCCATGGCTGTAAGAAAGATCGTCGATAGAGTACGTTATCACGTAACTCGAATCGTTGCGCTGTGCGCCGTATTCTTCGAGCATCCTTATGATCTTGGGGTAGGATTCCCTTGCTAATAAATTCGATGATAGGTGTCATCCATGTAGGATCTTGTTCCTCTATCACCGTTGATATCTCCATATCCAAGATTGACTTGTTTTTAAGGGTTTCCACTAATACCTGTTTTGAGAGGTGTGCGAAGCTTGTGGATGCGATCTTGCTGAGTGCGTCCGCCTTCCTGTTGTCGCCTCTAGGTACTTGTTTGATTTTGAACCTGTCAAAGTTCTTGATCAAGGATTTTGTCTTTTCCAGATATTGGGCCATGTGTTCATCCTTGGCTTCGTATTCACCTAACACGTGGTTAGCGACTAGGCGCGAATCTACGTTTGCTTCTAGGTTGCGTACACCCATTTGGATTGCAATGCGTAGTCCGGCTAGTAGGGCTTCATATTCTGCCTCATTGTTTGTGGTTGTGAATTCAAATCGTAGTGCATAGGTGAATTCCATACCTTCTGGATTTGTGAGGATAAGGCCTGCGCCTGATCCATCTACACATGAAGACTCGTCTGTGAACAGGATCCAGGGTTCTTGTAAATCTGCTTTGGATGCAGATGTCGGGCTGTCGCTATCTGGCTTCTCCACGATAAAATCGGCTAAGACTTGTCCTTTGATTGCAGTGCGCGGCCTGTATGAGATATTATACTCACTTAGTAGTACACTCCATTTTTGTAAGCGTCCTGATGCGTCAAGCTTAGAGATAACTTGTTTGATTGGCTGATCAGTGATTACAACTATCGGATGCGCCTGGAAGTATCTGCGCAACCTTTTGGCTGCGAACACTAGAGCCAAGACCAGCTTTTCCATAGCGCTGTAGTTAGTCTCTGTTTTCTTAAGGGCTTTGCTTACGAAGTATATGGGTGTCTGAACGGAGTTTCTGTCTGTCAATAACACGGCGCTGACTGTTCCATGGGTAGCCGATAAGTACATGATTAGTTCTTCCCCTGGTCGCGGTGCAACGAGTTTGGGAAGAGATGCCAGATTGTTTTTAAGTTGTTGGAAAGCTTCTTCCGCTTCGATTGTCCATCAAAAGTCTCCCTTTTTTGTACACTTCGTGAGTGTTTTAAAGAGGGGGAGAGATTTGTCTGCTGACTTAGATAAGAAACGGTTTAGTCCTGCTAACTTTCCATTCAATGATTGGACTTCTTTGAGTGTGCGCGGTGAGGGGAGATCAATAACAGCTTTTGTTTTTTCTGGGCAAGGCTTGATTCCATCTGGTTCTATCAAGTATCCAAGGAACATCCCTTCGGTCGCGCCGAAGGTACACTTTTTTGGATTTAACTTCATGTTTATCCGCCCCAACGTCCGGAATGTTTCCTCAATGTCGCGCACCAACTCGTCCTCTGTATGGCTCTTGATCACAAGGTCATCAACATAGACTTCCAAGTTGCGGCCTACTTGTTTTTCGAAGGCTGTGTCCACCAGTCGTTGGTATGTCGCGCCTGCATTCTTCAGGCCAAAAGGCATTTTTGTGTAGCAGTATACTCCCTGACTGGTGTGGAAAGCTGTTTTTTCTTCATCTTCCACTGCCATCTGGATCTGATGATACCCCTTATATGCATCTAGGAAGCATTTGAAAGGGTATCCGCACAAGGATTCGACCTTCCAGTCTATCTCTGGCAGTGGATAGCAGTCCTGTGGACATGCTTTGTTGAGGTCCGTGAAGTCCACGCACATCCTCCAACTCCCATCGCTCTTCTTTACCATAACTGGGTTAGAAAGCCAGTCGTGATAGTATACTTCGCGCATGATGCCTGCGTTTACGAGCTTATGTACTTCTTCCAGAATAGCTTTTGCACGATCTGGGGCCTGGCCACGTTTCTTTTGCCGTATTGGAGGGTATCCTTGTCGGATTTGTAGTTTATGCTCTGTAATAGAGCGCGGTACTCCTGTCATATGCTTGGGCTCCCATGCAAAGATGTTTAGGTTCTTTTGCAAGAGTGCGCATACAGCTGCTTTACCTTTGTCGGATAAAGATCCTCCAATCGAGACTTGTTGTTCCGGATAATCTGGATGAATGGCGACTTTTAAATTTGGCATCTTTTCCGTGCGCTGTTCTGGAATGGTCTCTGCTTCAGTTGTGGCTGCGATGTATTCTCTTGGTGGTACTGTGGTGTTATAGAGGGTAACAATTCCCCCTTCCACAGGGAATTTAAGCATTCCGTGCGCTGTGGATGGTACTGCGCGCATGGATGATATTCCTGGTCTTCCTATGATACCATTGTATGGTGAGGGAGATTTTATTACCATAAAGTTTATCCATGCTGCGGTTGAGTGTTGTTCATCTCCTACGACCACCAACAAGCGTAGCTGCCCCATGGGCCAGATTTTTTCTCCTGTAAATCCTGTCAATGATGTCGTAGCTGGTATCAATTGACTTTGAAGTTCAGGTCGCAGTCTTTTGAAACAGTGATCATACAGGATATCCGCGGATGCTCCTCCATCAATATACATGCGGTGGATATCGTGTCCCCCTGTATGTATTTCAATGGTTAGGGGCTCCACAACTGCGTTGTCCGCAGCTATGGTAGGGAAGGATATTTCTTTTTCTGGAGAGAATTTTTGGCTGACTTTTTGCTTTATCCTGCGTTGCCATGATTGTATCATGTATATAGTATCAGCTTTTTCCTTTGGGGGTTCTTTCTTGCTCCCGTTTCTCTGTTTATCCTTTCCCTCCTTGATGTTCTTTACGAGGTGGTCCATCCTACCTTCTCTGACTAACTTTTCAATTAGTTGTTTTAGTTGGACGCACTCGTTAGTGGTATGGCCTTTTTGGCCGTGGTATTCGCAGTATCCACTACCTAGGCGCTTTTCTTCTGCAGTGCGCATTGGTGGTGGTCTTGGGAAGTTCGCACCTTCTGTTACAAATATTTCTCTCGGAGTCTTAGTGAGAGGAGTATATTTGTCGTTGTCTCTTCCACTGCGGTAATTCCTGCTGCGGTTGTTATTCTGATCATTGGATTGTCTCCGCGGCTGTTCTTGTTGCCTATAGTTTGAATAACCTTTCTTGCTATCCGCAGCAGCTGCTTCTCCTTGTATAAAGGATCTGGTGCGCTTTGTTAGCTCATCAAAAGATTGTGGAACTTTGTCATTAAGCTTCCGGATGAGTTCTGGGTTATTGATTCCATTCATGAACCCTGAAATTTTTAGGATTTCAGGACATGCTTTGACTTGTATGCACTCATCTTTAAAACGTTCCATAAAAGCGCTGGTTGATTCCCCCTGGCGCTGTCTCACTCTTGCTAGTTCCACAGGGTTTTTAGCGCACTTCTTTCGCTGGGTGAAGTTGTGGCGGAATGCTTTCCGTAGCTCCTCAAATCCACCAATGCTCCTACGTGGGAGTTTGCTGAACCATGTGCGCGCGTTTCCTACTAACGTGGAATTGAACATGTGGCACCACACAGGCTGTGGCCAATTTTCGATAGTTGCGGCTGATTCGAAAATCTTTAGGTGATCGTCAGGATCACCTGTTCCATCATATGTTTTCACGTTAGCGGGCATGCGTCTGCGTTTACGGTCTGAGTAATCACTGATGCGCCGTGTAAACGCATCGATTTTCTGGCGTCGCCATGGGAGAGATATATCTTCCTCCTCTTCTTCGCAACGTCTTCCTCTTGACTTCCAGTGTCCTGTTTCTTTATCCTCGTTGTCCGAGGAATCGCTGGAAGAAGAATAGTCTCTCTTTCGGCGCTTGCGCCTGCTCCTTTCGGAAGAGGAGCCTGAGGGATCTCTGCTTGGGGATCTCCTTCTCCCCAATCTGTCTTGGATCCGTCTACTTCCAGATTTGGAAGATCCTTGGCTTGGCGAATGTTGAGGCCCTAATCGATCGTGTATTCCCCGACTGCCAAGTCTGGAATGGACATTGGTGCGCCTACCACTGTCTCCAGAATTTTGTGAGTCAGATACCGCACCTAACCTATCATGGATAGTGGTACGTTCTGCACGTCTTCCTCGCGGGTGACGTGGTGGTGATGGTTCGTGTTCTGGAGCAAAATTAAGTCGGGTTTGTAGGTCCGCACCTGCTCTTCTTGCATGAGGGCGGTTAGGGTTTCATAATTTTGGGATACAAAGTTTCCCAAAGTTAGATTAGGCGCGTCCTCAGTTGTTGCAAGAGCTTCTACCTCAGTGTTTGGTATCCTGTTTCGGTCAGGCGCACCTGGAGGCACAGTGTTGTTCACTGCGGGTATAGCTTGATGAGGAGTAGTGAAGAGGGTGCGTTGGAGTTCCTCAACGTTGGGGACCTCTAAAGTGATCCGGGGTAGTTCTACCGCTGGGGGAGGTTGGGTTGTCCCTGCCTCGTGGTGACCAGGTGTGCTGGTTGTCCCAGCGACTTGTCTGGAGGTTGGATCTTGTTGATTCTTCCTCTGATGGTCACGTTTTTCTGACTGCGGAGTCCGCTGGCTCGAATTCTTGTTTTTCGTCATTCTAGTTCTTAGTAGGGTCCCACGGATGGCGCCACTTGTTGATACAAAAGTTGGGCGTACCTTGTTATTGGGCTTTGCTCTTATATCAATTCGTTTCTTAGCACTTCGTTACCTGCGCACTAAGAAAATAAACAACACCGTTAGGCTTATCGAGGGATTGTCTCCCCCGATTAGACTCCGGCGTGAGAGTAAGTAATCGATTTGAGGTTCTCTTAAAGAGTTAGGGTTGTATATCGTACCTTTGAATGAGAGATGTCATTCCTTTTATAGGGGCTGAAACCGCATAGGTTTCTTGCTCCTTACTCTTCGCACTCGTGGTGCTTATCGGGGTAAGGATATCTATTCCATGAATAGAAGATCCTTATCGCATGCCCGATTAGTTTGGTTGGGCTTTGGGCTTCGTGAGCCCAAGCCGTTATTATTATGGCCCGTCATTCGCTATGATAATTCACTCGTGGTGGGCTTGGGCCGAGTAATGTTTATCATTTGGGCTCATGGCCCAAATATAGACTATACGTCATCATTGCATGTTCAGAATTTGCATAGGCACATATTTCTTAAATATGTAACTCTGCTATGATACGATGAACCAATATCGTAGTTTTCTTTGACAAAATGCATCAGCTTGATCACATATCTCTATTTTTTTCTTTTTACTGATGACTAGTGCATTTATGTTTATAGATGGCAAAGGTCTGCACATTTCTTAATTTATGTTTATAGAAGGCAAAGGTCTGCACGTTTCTTAATCTGTCTACATCTCGCAATTAATCTCTTCAATGTACATCTTGCAAAGGTCTGCACGTTTTTTTACGGACCCATCGCATGAAAGATCTACATAGAGACCGGTTGACATTTTGGTTTTTGGATGGGTTGGAGGGGTTTTCTCCTCTCGTTGGGTTCAGTAGTCGGGGTTTTACAGCTGGACATGCCGCTTTGAAAGCTGCCTCGTGCAAAGTGGCAAAACACGAGAAATCATGCATTAAAAATCAACACGTGTTTATTCCTTTCGTGTTTGATACATTTGGTTTCCTTGCACCTGAGACGGTGAAACTAACCAATAGAGTACAACGAGTTATGAACAGTAATGTTATGACACATAGATCCACGAATATAGTTTTCAAAGAGTTAGCTTTGCAATTCAAAAAGGGCTAGTGGCACAGCTTGTTGCTCGTTTGCCTTCAACCACTAAGTAAATTCTATTTTGATTAAATAAAAATCATGTACAAGAACCAGAATTTCTTTTCAATTGAAGTGATACCATACCAACCTTTTTTGGAAACGGTTGACACATTAATTGCATAAATAGCCCTAAGAGTACGTTTCTTTAGATTTTCGTGAACAAATACCATATGTAGCCTAAGAAGCTGCCACTGCAAAACGTATTTTGTTCGAGATGCATGTATGTCATATTCACTTATATACGGTACAAGACAATATATTAATGGATATGGATATGACTGAACTGAAGCTCAGATACGATTTTTTCAAAATAGTTTATGTTAATCAAATAATGATTTTATCTGTATATTGATCAATTCATGAATTAATCTGTGTGTTAATCAATTCATAAGTTTACAATCTTGATAACACTCTTTAATTTTTTTGATAAGACGACTATATATATATATATGATTTCCGATGGGTGAACCATGACTCAATTAATGGTTTCTGTTAAATGTATCATTCGTGTATAAGGATAAGAACCGAGTATAGGGATAAAAGTCCAAATGAGTTGGCATTAGTTGTTGATTAGCTAGAGTTAAAGATTGATTATAATTTACCTTAAATAGATAAGACATTACATATAACATGCACATACGTATGAAATCATTCAATCAATAAACATCGTTATCTGTACAAGTTGACTAAAGTTGACCGTTGGTACCATTCTCAAAAGTTGACCGTTGGTACGGTTGTGTTACTAGTCGACTTAGCCGACCGTTGGTACCGGTCAACTAAAGTCGACCGTTGGTACGGTTTTGTTACGAGTCGACTAAAGTTATGTTTTTATTATGTTAATGCCTTTTTTTCCCTTCTTTCTAGTTTACTAACTCCAATCCGAGCTTTCGCGATTTCGCCGCTCGAACTACGGGTAAGTGTTAACTGTATCATTCGTGTATAAGGATAAGAACCGAGTATAGGGATAAAAGTCCAAATGAGTTGGCATTTAGCTAGAGTTAAAGAGTGATTGTAATTTACCAGACTAGAGATAAGACATTATATATAGTATACATTGTAAAGTGGCTTAACCACCACATCTCCACCCTCACATCCTCTTATACACACACACGAACACCTCATCTCACCACCACATCACTTTCCTCATCATCCTCCACCGAGTCACAACCGAGCCAACCCACTCCAACACACCCACTCTCCAACTAACCTATGAACGCCGATCCAAAATAACCTATGAACACCGATCCAAAATCCAATTCAACATGATCTACAACTGTGAGAGAAACGATTAACGATTATGTATCATGATTCATCCTTGTTTTATTCTGTCCTTGCTGCTATTAATTGTGAGGAATTTAGGCTTGTGATTTTTATTGCTCCCTAAATCTTCTGTGATCAATTGATTTACCGGAGGATGGCATTTTATTTGGATTGATGTCTGTTTACATTTTTTTTAATTGTTTCGACCAGTTTTAGTGATTGTTTTTTTTGGATTCTCGCCCAGATCCCCTTTTTTATTTTCATTCCTAAATTTTTATTTTTTTTCCATTTTTTTGTGATCTCCCTTCAATCCAAATTCATGGGTGAAGACTGGCAAGAGGTTTCGAGTAGGAACCATAGGCGATCCAATGCTGACGATGTTTCCAAGGTTGCTAAATCGGTTTTTGTGACTAATTTCCCCGAATACGTTTCAGCCCGGGATTTATGGAAGTCATGCAGTGTGTATGGGACAGTTGTGGATGTTTTTATTCCCTCTAAAAAATCACAAGCAGGTAAAAGATTCGCCTTTGTGCGTTTTATTAAGGTTTTTAATTTAGATCGTCTTGTGGAGAACCTGTGTACTATATGGATTGGTCGTTATCATCTTTACGCGAATTCGGTTCGATTTGAACGGCCGCATAAGTCTTTTTCGGCTCCTACTGCTAATGTTAAGGTTCCCAAAACATCATTTGCTACTCAGTACTCCAATGCCCGGCCTGGTTCTTATGCGAATGTGGTTAATGGTGCGTCACCAGGTTCTTATGGATCTTTGCTCTCTACCTCACCTGCAATGGTTCTTGAGGACACCTGTTTAGTTGTGCGTGACCTATCTAAACAAGTTATGGGTAAGGTTAAAGACTTTACAGCTATTCCAAGATTATACATGATTCTCAAAGATGAAGGTTTCTTAGATGTCAAACTGAACTATCTTGGAGGTACTTGGGTTCTGTTTGAATTTTGCAATATTGATACTAAAGTGAATTTTATGAATCACACTGGTATTAATTCTTGGTTCCAAGTGATTCAAGATGCGAGTCCGGACTTTGTTAGTGAGGAGCGAATTGTCTGGATGGATATTGAGGGGATTCCACCTAGGGCCTGGTCTCGCGAAACGTTTAAGAAAATTGGGAAGAAATGGGGAGAGACGCTGGATTTGGAAGATAACATGGATACTTCTTTTGGGCGTAAACGGTTGTGTGTTAAGACTGCACATCCCGTGTCGATTTTGGAGACTTTTAAGATTATTGTGAAAGGAAGAATGTTCATGGTTCGAGCAAAAGAATTGTTCACGTGGAATCTTTCCTTTATTGACAATAAGGAGACGGATTATGTGTCTGAAGAAGAGTCGGATTTTGCTCCTAATAATAATGAATCCAATCATCATATCAATGAAGAGGTATTTGGAGACGTGTATGGTAGTGACGATGATGGTGTGCCTGAAACTGTGTTTGGATCCAACACCTCTTCTCCCAACCAGGTTAACGGAGGTAAGGAAAACTCTAAATCAGAGGACCCTTTTGGTATTTATGATATGTTGGCAAATAAGAAGGTTAGTGTCACTAGTGAGTCGAGCCCTTCTTTGTCACATCCTCCTGGATTTACTCCAGAGGATGTGGTGCATCATGAAAAGATGGGTACTGCTAATGGGGAGGATGATAACAATGGTGGCAAAGATAATTCGAAAACCTTCAGTGCTAAAGTAATGAATAACTCGCAAGACATTCCAGAGGAGATGCATACTGACTCAGTGGGTTCTAAAACTGTTCATAATGGAGAATCTGTGTTGGGAGTTATGGAAGATTTTATTCGAATCGGTCAAGCAATGGGATATGCTATGGAGGGTAGTGTGCAAGATTTAACTACTATCATAGGTCAACAAGGAGATGGTAATGTTATTAGATGAATGCGCTATCTATTAACGTTCAAGGTCTTGGTCACAAGACGAAAAAGGAGTGGATAAAGGCGTTAGCTAACTCACACAAACTCAATTTCCTAGCGATTCAAGAAACTAAGATGCTAACTGTTTCACATATGGATGTGAAATTTATGTGGGGTAATTCTAACTATGATTTTGTTTGTAGTGACTCTTTAGGGAATTCAGGCGGTATTCTATGTATATGGGAAGCGTCGCTTTTCAAGAAACATTATGTTACTATATCGGATAATTTCATAGCAATATATGGAACGTGGTTACCTAGTAACTCTAAAATTCTTTTTATTGTTGTGTATGCTCCACAACAAGCTACATATAAGAGGTGTCTATGGGATTATCTTTCGACCATCATTGGTCGTTGGAACGGAGAGGCGATTGTTATGGGGGATTTTAACGAAGTTCGAACTAGTGAAGAGCGTCGTGGATCTTCTTTTAATCCTTATGGAGCAAAATACTTTGATCGATTCATTGTCAATTCGGGTCTTATAGATGTTACTTTGGAAGGTTTTTCTTTTACATGGTCTCATTCTTCGGCTTTAAAAATGAGCAAACTTGACTGCTTCCTTGTCTCCGAGGGTATTTTTTCGATGTTTCCTTCTATTGCGGCTCTATGTCTTGACCGACACTTATCGGATCATCGTCCTATTCTTCTTAGAGAGGTGCATTTGGATTTTGGCCCAATACCGTTTCGTTTTTATCACTCATGGTTTGATTTTGTTGGTTTTGACGACATGATTAAACTATCATGGGCATCTTTAGATTATTCGAATATAGATGGGATGACTCGTTTCAAAAAGAAATTACAAGATCTCAAGGTAATCATTCGTCGTTGGGTTAAAACTAAGAGATTGGAGATGGTCGGCTCTAAATTAGATACTATTGCTGAAATAGAAAAGATCGATAAGGCTATGGACATTGGGGTGGTGGACGATAGTACTGTTCTTCGTCGTCTTGAATTGAAGAATAATCTCCTTAATCTCACGGAAATGGAAGCTAAAGATAGGATTCAGAAATCTAAAGTCAAATGGGCGGTCGAGGGGGATGAGAATTCAAAGTTTTTTCACGGTATTATAAACAAGAGGAGATCTCAATTAGCCATCCGTGGAGTTTTTGTAGATGGTATCTGGAGATGATCCGGTAAGGATTAAAAATGCTTTTTTTGATCATTTTGAAGCACGTTTCAAGAAACCTGCTGATCAAAGATTTAAACTTAATTTCCAATTCCATAAGATATTGTTGAAAGACCAAGCTGATGATCTTGAAAAGGGAGTGTCCCGTGATGAAATCAGGAGAGCTGTTTGGAATTGTGGAGATAACAAATCTCCAGGCCCCGACGGATTTACTTTTGAATTTTTTAAAAAATATTGGGACGTAGTTGGATCGGATTTTTGTGAAGCGATTGAGCATTTTTTCACATCTGGTGGTTTCTCCAAAGGTTGCAACTCATCTTTCGTGACTCTCATTCCGAAGATTATCGACGCCAAATTCGTTAATGACTTTAGACCCATTAGCTTAATTGGATGTGTTTATAAAGTTGTCACTAAGGTTCTTGCAAACAGATTGGTCTCGGTCATCGGAGACCTCGTTTCAGACACCCAATCTGCTTTTGTTGCTGGAAGACAAATTCTTGATGGGCCTTTCATCCTTGATGAAATTTTAAAATGGTGCAAAAGGATGAAAAAGCAAGCCATGTTTTTTAAAGTAGATTTTGCGAAGGCCTACGACTCGGTCAGATGGGATTATTTAATTGATGTTCTTGAGGCGTTCGGTTTTGGGTCTGTGTGGTGCAATTGGATTCAGGGTATTCTATATTCTAGTAAAGCTTCGATATTGGTTAACGGAAGCCCCACTAAAGAATTCTCTTGTTACCGTGGTCTCAAACAAGGTGATCCGCTTGCTCCGTATCTTTTTATTCTAGTCATGGAATCGTTGCACTTGTCATTTAGTCGTGTGGTTGAAGAGGATCTTTTTAAAGGTATTCAACTGCCGAGATCGATCTCTATATCTCACCTTTTTTATGCGGATGACGCTATGTTTATTGGCGAATGGTCTGACAACAATCTAAAAGGTATTACTAATATATTGAGGTGTTTCTTTCTTGCATCGGGGCTTCAAATAAATGTTCATAAATGTCAATTGTTGGGAGTGGGTGTTCCGAACAACGTGGTTCAGCAGGCGGCAGATTATATTGGATGCTCTATTTTGAACAATCAGTTTCGGTATCTAGGCGTGATGGTGGGAGATAATATGTCCCGTCTTAAAGCTTGGGATGACATTATCCTGCATATTAAATCTCGTCTCTCAAAATGGAAAGTAAAAACTCTCTCGATAGGTGGACGTCTAACTCTTTTGAAGTCGGTTCTCGGTGCTTCTCCAATTTATACTATGTCCATTTTTACAGTTCCTTGTGGTGTTCTGAAAGCTTTGGAGTCTATTCGTAATCGCTTCTTCAATGGTGCGGATCAATCGGATAATAAAATCACATGGGTCGCCTGGGATAAGGTTCTTGCTTCCAAGAAAAAAGGAGGATTAGAAGTCTCGAGTTTTTTTGCTCTCAATCGAGCTCTTCTTCTGAAATGGGTGTGGCGATTTGTGTCTCAAGACGGTTCCCTTTGGTGTCAGGTTATTAATGCTTTATACGGTTCGAAGGTAGATTCTCATCAGACCCATTATTCTTCGAATTGGTGTTCGATATTACGAGAAGTTCATAAGCTTAAAGATAAAGGTTTTGACTTTTGGTACCATATCAAAAAGCGAATTGGGAATGGAGCTGATACAAGTTTCTGGTATGACTGTTGGTTTGGAGACATTCCTTTTTGTGTTAAATATCCCCGCTTGTTTGCTTTAGAGTTGGACAAACAAATTGTAACAGCCCGCATTTTCAGGATATTTCTCCTATTCACTATTCATCAGTTACTATTCACCGGTCACTATTCATCATTTTACTATTCATCATTTTCGGAGTCAGTTTGTGATTCCGAGAAGTGTTTCAAAATTTTACTATTCATATGACACTATTCATTTCCGGAAGGAAATCACTATTCACGATTGCCGTTCATTTCATCGTAAACTGAGTTTACGAGTCTTCAAATTCGCGTAACCAATGTGGTTTCACTGTGAATTAATGCATCATTCATTAATGACACGTCATATAGACTGGAGTAGTCTACATATCCTCGGTTACATCATTATCACATTTTAGGCCCTACACGGATATGCATTATTTCTATATACATATGCTTAATTTGTAATTAACGTTACCACTCAGTTTTTACTACGAACGTATACCTAATACTCCCGACTACGATCCTAACATATTTTCATACTTATTATAATGATATAAAAATTATATTATTAATTTACCCGGTGTTTTGAAATCAATTACTATATTTCACGGTCGGAGCCTATAACTCTGTCGGTTTGCGAAATTTCAACACGATAATTATTCTAACACCCGATTCTTTCAAGGAATATATTTTTATAAGTTTTGTAACTCCGATAAACTTTAATTGGTTCCGTTAAAATTTATTTCTAGTTAACTCGGTACCCGGTGTTAACCAAATCAACAAAATATCACCCAAAATCTTACACAATCCCACCTAAACTAGACAATAGTACACTTCATTTATGAGCACCCATAACCCCCCCATGTGCATTCAAGACTTTCTTGCCATGGTGAAATTACCATTATACCCTCCATGGTTAGATATTTTGGAAGCAAACTTCAATTTTACTACACTTAACTCATTTTTACAAGATCAAAAAGGTGTAAACTCCTCTTTTTCCTCCTTGGCCGGCCATAGCAAGAAAAACATGAAGAACATCATAAATTTTCAAGATCAAGTCATTTACAAGTCATTTACATGATCCTTGTTAAGGTTTTGTGATAAAAACCTAGGTTTCTTAATCAATTTCTCATCAAATCACCTCAAATCTTCAAGTAAGCTTCAAGTAAACTTTTTCATCATCTCATACTTTCATTTAACTAGTAACATGATGTATTTTCAAGTCATAGTAGTAGATCATGCAAATATATATGTTATATATACCACTTTATACAATAATACTCTTTGATCTTAGATCTATAACTTTTATTAGCAATCTCATTAGATCCACCACTTTTGGTGATGTTTAGGACCCCATGACACCCTAAGAAGGTGTATGGTAGGATTGGGTACTTGTGGAGTTGATTTGAGATAGTTTGGCTAAGTTTTGAACAAGCCTTGAGCTAGAAAAGTTGATTTTTACAACTATATAAAAGCTACTGTCCATTTTTGTAAAACGTGGGAAACTCAGGGTCTAGGGTGTAACTTTGGACCAAAGATTTAGAAAATAAATTCCGAGACGAAACTATGGCCGAAAACGGGGATAAAAACAAGTTAATAACGAAGGAGATATGATTTTCCGAATATTAACAACGAAAAATACTTTCAAATATAGGTTCTGTCCCAAATCGCCAATTTCAGAAAACTCAGTGGTTTCTGGGTAACAATGGGTTAGATATTTAGAAAATACTTTCAAAAACGAAACTGTGGCCGCTTGAATCACTAAAATCCGAGTTACGACGAAAAAGATATGCTATTTTCAAGATTAATGACGAAAACTATATTTTCTGAAAATATTGAATCTGTTCCGATTTTTCTAGCTAGGAAAACTTAGATTTAATGATATCTAGACTAGCCGAGACCTTGAGAAACCTAAAGTATACTTGATTACCTTCGCAGGGATATAAAGAACATAGAAAACGGGCTTATAACGAAAAAGATACAAGTGTTTGAAATCTGACGATATATATATATTTCCATCAGCTTTTCTATTACAATTTTTGCCGCAAAACTGTCTTTGCGAAACACCATTTTCTCGGCTGTTTTTCTTTATGATCGGATCAGTTTGAGTCCGAGCCGTAGTTAAGTAAAATCAAGATCTTCCAGCAAGCTTTTCAAATCAATTAGCCGTTCGTCGAATAGACTTATAACGAATAAACTACGACCTCATTTATATACCCGATAAACTACATATATTTTGACAGCTTTTACTATAATAAAATTTTCTAAGTATTGAACATAATACTTTCAAGTAACAACAATAAGAGTCGATTTTGTCATCGATCGAGACCTGTGTCGCCAAAAGTTAAATGACGCGACTTCTAGATATTGTTACAAGGTTTTCAAAAACGCCGAGTTTCATCACTAACCCTTAACGTACAACATTTCGCGACTTGTTTTGCGAGGCCATTTTGGGCATATTTTCAAGTAATGAAAATGTTATTTTTGCGACAAAAACCTTATATTTGCCGATAGAACACCAAACAAGGATCGTGGAGTACCATTTCAACCTATTTCCATGAAAAGTGGTTATTAACCTAACGAGACGTCAAAAACGTATTTGTCGACGATAAACGTTATTTTCAAAACTAATGAGTGGTATCGATAATATACGTATTTGCATGTGTAGCGTCATTTCATTTCTTACATTAGATCATATCATTCATAATAGGTTGCGGTTAGAGATCGTGCCTCATTTCTGTGTATTCATTGTTGTCATCGTAGCTATTGCACCAGGTGAGTTCATAACCCCTACTTTTACTTGTTTTACAACTGTTTTGGGGTAAGATACATGCTCCTTACTATATAAATTCAATGCTTGTTGTACTTGAACACGATTCCTTTTCTCAAACATTACTGGATGGTTGAAATACTTGATTGATTATTTGAATACATTATGAATTACTTATTCCATCATTGATTTCTTTCTTATGAACACAAGTTCTTGCTTTTGCGGACATAAATACAAAACTGTTACTTTGCCTGAGTTACCTATTACTGCTACTGAAGTCCCCTTTATCATGAACCGTTAATTACATGCGTGTGAGCGCGAATGCTGTGGATTGATCTATTTGGGTTGACACCCCATCCGAGTTGGTCGCGCCAACCTGTTAAACGGACGCATATCATTCGGATTACTTCCGAGTGTCTGGCAAACACTTAATTGGGGCATTTTATGCTTGATTGCATACGATTACGTCGAGCTTCGGGGTCATGAGCTTAGGCACTGTATACCTTATTTTTAGCTGTGACATTGTATTTGTTATATTGTCTTGCTACTGAAAATCTCGTGTTCCGCAAATGACTTGTTTACTTAAACATATTACTTTTGGCAGTGGGTTGTAAACACACAGGTTACAAGTCTCTTATGGCGGGACTTGTAACTGAGTGGATTTACGATGCCTTTGCTGGGAAATACTTGATTTCTGGAAACACTTGTTTACGGGAAATACTTGTTTACTTAAAACTATGAACTCACCAGCTTTATGCTGACGTTTTAGTATGTATTTTCAGGTTTTAAGCAATGGCACACTACAGGAGGTTTTGGCAGGGCATGGCATGGTCATAGAAGACTCTGATATTCTTATGGGGACCGTTTTAAACTATTTTAAGGGCCTACTTCCGCACTAATTTTAAACAATGTAAATTCAATACTTTTAGTTAAACAATTTTATTCTAAATGATTGAAGTGAAAACCAATTTTGTACTTGTGCTGTAATACCAATTGAGTTACACCCCAGCTACATGTATGCTTCTGCTAGACCCGATTCTGGGGGTGTGACAGATTGGTATCAGAGCTTTGGCTATAGCGAACTAAGTGTTTTTAAAACCTAGACTATAGCTACTTTTACAAAAACTTAACCCTATGACCGTCACGTGCCTGCCTGCCAAGCTGAAGCCTCATTTATGGTTAGTTGCTGACATAGGTGATGAGATTGTTATCTCATTATCTGGTATATTATATTCATTTGTTATAGTTGATTACTATAATTGTCTTTCATATAAGCATGTTCAGGTATCATATATGTCACCGTGTTATGTTTTTCCTTGCATAGTTTCATCATTTGACCTCGAGTTTGGTCACCTGCTTTTGTCTTTCAGAACGTCTTGGTATTGTGAAGGACATGGTATTAGTATAACTGGACTGAGTATTTCAAAATTCATGGAACCTCGGTGGAATATAGACTGGTCATTTATATTCGACCCTGGA
This sequence comes from Artemisia argyi, assembly GCA_030686995.1. NCBI lineage: Eukaryota > Viridiplantae > Streptophyta > Magnoliopsida > Asterales > Asteraceae > Artemisia > Artemisia argyi. Next base: position 57,389,212 of record CM060708.1, on the reverse strand, counting down.
TAGTGAGATATAGGCTGACCACCTATGTCTGAATCAGAAGTGAATTTTGCAACACTGAGAATGGTTATAATAAGATTATGTCTGGATTGAATCCCCTACTCAATTTCCAAATGTTTCATTCATGTGTGTGTATACTCTCGTTGTTGGAACCTTCATACTTTTCATCATTTCATAAACCACCGATTGGAAGCATGTCAGCTAGTCATTTTATTTTATGAACTTTCATATTTATGCACGATACACTCATATCACAGTATTTTCTTTTGTCACAATCTCATTTTATTGCAGTTGTCACAGTCTCTTCCCTTCTCACCATTACTATCATTTCCTTTCCCCACCCCCATATATATATAAGGAATTAGCTAACACTCTCTAGATTCCGATGTCACGCATCCCTCACTACTCCCTATATTGATAAGTGGATATTATCAATGACCTCCCTAGGAAAGACTTTCCATACCTTCTATGAGGATGATCCCTCGATACATTAAGACCTTTCAAAACTCAACAGAAATCTCAGGATATCACGAAACCATTCGGACCACTATCACTGGCCTGATCACCAAAAATTCCAGCATCTATAAAGTATTGGCTTGACTGAATTACAGGATTTGTTTCGATGCGAATGCTCACTAAGCAACACCATAGAGATAAATCCAACCTCTTAACCGAGACTATAGATTGAACATGTCCTCACCAATAGACTTTATTCGAACATGTTAGACACCTATGTATTTGTGCAGACATACATACTTGGCTATTTTATCCTCTTAATACTTTCATTTTTAAATGGATTTTCTCCAAACTACCGTTATACAAAACATATATCTTGTAAGAAATACTTTTCTGATGCACTTATTTTGACAAGCAAATTCCTTTTGGCTAATCTTTTACAAAACTATTGAATGTTACAAAATTTTAAACATCGATCTTTGGTAAACCATATTATCCACCTTATGTTGAAAATTTTCCTATATTGCATAACTACTAAATTTTGAAACATCAAGAAGGATGTTACCTAAAAAGCCGTTTGCTTAAACTTGTAGATTCATTTATTCGGGGAAGGTTTATGAACAAAACACAATCTCAAAACAAACTTTGAAAATCAATCACTATATTACCTCACTTATACCTTTAGGAACTTGTGATTTGACGACATAGAGCTTGGGAAAACCTTAGTAATGGAGACTAAGCATCGTAGGTGGAGAAAGACTCAATTCACGACATCCTGCGGAGGATCCCAACCTTATCCTAATCTATTATTTTCAACAACCCCCTTTGAGGGACTTAACCTTGTAAGTCTTTCAAAACAAGATTCATGATATCCATTTCAATTATTTCTAATAGAGGAATTTAATTCACCACAAACTTCTAGCGATTATATTAAAGATTTATTTGGAACCACACCAACTATCATCTGTAGACCAATGGGCAGAATTTGAGATTGATTCAAGCATAGGGAGATATGCCCAAATCGGGTGTGATTGACACTAGAAATGGTTGGACAAACCACTTGCCATAAATCAGATTCTTTTACAACCATAGTTACCACACGAGCTTAGAGACTACACCATTTGATGCACTCTATGGTCGAGGTGCCAACATCCATTGACGGATCAAAACTTGGAAAAGCCCAACTCACTAGTCCCGTAAGCATTCATGAAATAACCAGGAATTTCCTACAAATCAAGAATCAATTACAAGTTCGATAAGCGGTAAACCACTAGAGTTTCAAGTTCGTGGCATGATTATGTTGAAAGTCCTGCCTAGGAAAGGCATAATACCATTCAGAAAACTTCATAAAGTTAAACCTGATATACACTGAACCATTTACGATTTCTGACAGAGTAGGCCTAGTGGCCGTCAGACTTGAACCTTGTTAGAGCTCAGTAGCTTACACGATAATATCATCATCTTTTAACCAATACCACTCTAGAGACCAACACAAACTGAACTTCGGGACGTAGTTCCTTTTAAGAGGGTGAGACTGTAACAGCCCGCATTTTCAGGACATTTCTCCTATTCACTATTCATCAGTTACTATTCATCATTTACTATTCACCGGTCACTATTTATCATTTTACTATTCATCATTTTCGGAGTCAGTTTGTGATTCCGAGAAGTGTTTCAAAATTTTACTATTCATATGACACTATTTATTTCCGGAAGGAAATCACTATTCACGATTGCCGTTCATTTCATCGTAAACTGAGTTTACGAGTCTTCAAATTCGCGTAACCAATGTGGTTTCGCTGTGAATTCATGCATCATTCATTAATGACACGTCATATAGACTGGAGTAGTCTACATATCCTCGGTTACATCATCATCACATTTTAGGCCTTACACGGATATGCATTATTTCTATATACGTATGCTTAATTTGTAATTAACGTTACCACTCAGTTTTTACTACGAACGTATACCCAATACTCCCGACTACGATCCTAACATATTTTCATACTTATTATAATGATATAAAAATTATATTATTAATTTACCTGGTGTTTTGAAATCAATTACTATATTTCACAGTCGGAGCCTATAACTCCGTCGGTTTGCGAAATTTCAACACGATAATTATTCTAACACCCGATTCTTTCAAGGAATATATGTTTATAATTTTTGTAACTCCGATAAACTTTAATTGGTTCCGTTAAAATTTATTTCTAGTTAACTCGGTACCCGGTGTTAACCAAATCAACAAAATATCACCCAAAATCTTACACAATCCCACCTAAACTAGACAATAGTACACTTCATTTATGAGCACCCATAACCCCCCCATGTGCATTCAAGACTTTCTTGCCATGGTGAAATTACCATTATACCCTCCATGGTTAGATATTTTGGAAGCAAACTTCAATTTTACTACACTTAACTCATTTTTACAAGATCAAAAAGGTGTAAACTCCTCTTTTTCCTCCTTGGCCGGCCATAGCAAGAAAAACATGAAGAACATCATAAATTTTCAAGATCAAGTCATTTACAAGTCATTTACATGATCCTTGTTAAGGTTTTGTGATAAAAACCTAGGTTTCTTAATCAATTTCTCATCAAATCACCTCAAATCTTCAAGTAAGCTTCAAGTAAACTTTTTCATCATCTCATACTTTCATTTAACTAGTAACATGATGTATTTTCAAGTCATAGTAGTAGATCATGCAAATATATATGTTATATATACCACTTTATACAATAATACTCTTTGATCTTAGATCTATAACTTTTATTAGCAATCTCATTAGATCCACCACTTTTGGTGATGTTTAGGACCCCATGACACCCTAAGAAGGTGTATGGTAGGATTGGGTACTTGTGGAGTTGATTTGAGATAGTTTGGTTAAGTTTTGAACAAGCCTTGAGCTAGAAAAGTTGATTTTTACAACTATATAAAAGCTACTGTCCATTTTTGTAAAACGTGGGAAACTCAGGGTCTAGGGTGTAACTTTGGACCAAAGATTTAGAAAATACATTCCGAGACGAAACTATGGCCGAAAACGGGGATAAAAACAAGTTAATAACGAAGGAGATATGATTTTCCGAATATTAACAACGAAAAATACTTTCAAATATAGGTTCTGTCCCAAATCGCCAATTTCAGAAAACTCAGGGGTTTCCGGGTAACAATGGGTTAGATATTTAGAAAATACTTTCAAAAACGAAACTGTGGCCGCTTGAATCACTAAAATCCGAGTTACGACGAAAAAGATATGCTATTTTCAAGATTAATGACGAAAACTATATTTTCTGAAAATATTGAATCTGTTCCGATTTTTCTAGCTAGGAAAACTTAGATTTAATGATATCTAGACTAGCCGAGACCTTGAGAAACCTAAAGTATACTTGATTACCTTCGCGGGGATATAAAGAACATAGAAAACGGGCTTATAACGAAAAAGATACAAGTGTTTGAAATCTGACGATATATATATATATTTCCATCAGCTTTTCTATTACAATTTTTGCCGCAAAACTGTCTTTGCGAAACACCATTTTCTCGGCTGTTTTTCTTTATGATCGGATCAGTTTGAGTCCGAGCCGTAGTTAAGTAAAATCAAGATCTTCCAGCAAGCTTTTCAAATCAATTAGCCGTTCGTCGAATAGACTTATAACGAATAAACTACGACCTCATTTATATACCCGATAAACTACATATATTTTGACAGCTTTTACTATAATAAAATTTTCTAAGTATTGAACATAATACTTTCAAGTAACAACAATAAGAGTCGATTTTGTCATCGATCGAGACCTGTATCGCCAAAAGTTAAATGACGCGACTTCTAGATATTGTTACAAGGTTTTCAAAAACGCCGAGTTTCATCACTAACCCTTAACGTACAACATTTCGCGACTTGTTTTGCGAGGCCATTTTGGGCATATTTTCAAGTAATGAAAATGTTATTTTTGCGACAAAAACCTTATATTTGCCGATAGAACACCAAACAAGGATCGTGGAGTACCGTTTCAACCTATTTCCATGAAAAGTGGTTATTAACCTAACGAGACGTCAAAAACGTATTTGTCGACGATAAACGTTATTTTCAAAACTAATGAGTGGTATCGATAACATACGTATTTGCATGTGTAGCGTCATTTCATTTCTTACATTAGATCATATCATTCATAATAGGTTGCGGTTAGAGATCGTGCCTCATTTCTGTGTATTCATTGTTGTCATCGTAGCTATTGCACCAGGTGAGTTCATAACCCCTACTTTTACTTGTTTTACAACTGTTTTGGGGTAAGATACATGCTCCTTACTATATAAATTCAATGCTTGTTGTACTTGAACACGATTCCTTTTCTCAAACATTACTGGATGGTTGAAATACTTGATTGATTATTTGAATACATTATGAATTACTTATTCCATCATTGATTTCTTTCTTATGAACACAAGTTCTTGCTTTTGCGGACATAAATACAAAACTGTTACTTTGCCTGAGTTACCTATTACTGCTACTGAAGTCCCCTTTATCATGAACCGTTAATTACATGCGTGTGAGCGCGAATGCTGTGGATAGATCTATTTGGGTTGACACCCCGTCCGAGTTGGTCGCGCCAACCTGTTAAACGGACGCATATCATTCGGATTACTTCCGAGTGTCTGGCAAACAATTAATTGGGGCATTTTATGCTTGATTGCATACGATTACGTCGAGCTTCGGGGTCATGAGCTTAGGCACTGTATACCTTATTTTTAGCTGTGACATTGTATTTGTTATATTGTCTTGCTACTGAAAATCTCGTGTTCCGCAAATGACTTGTTTACTTAAACATATTACTTTTGGCAGTGGGTTGTAAACACACAGGTTACAAGTCTCTTATGGCGGGACTTGTAACTGAGTGGATTTACGATGCCTTTGCTGGGAAATACTTGATTTCTGGAAACACTTGTTTACGGGAAATACTTGTTTACTTAAAACTATGAACTCACCAGCTTTATGCTGACGTTTTAGTATGTATTTTCAGGTTTTAAGCAATGGCACACTACAGGAGGTTTTGGCAGGGCATGGCATGGTCATAGAAGACTCTGATATTCTTATGGGGACCGTTTTAAACTATTTTAAGGGCCTACTTTCGCACTAATTTTAAACAATGTAAATTCAATACTTTTAGTTAACCGATTTTATTCTAAATGATTGAAGTGAAAACCAATTTTGTACTTGTGCTGTAATACCAATTGAGTTACACCCCAGCTACATGTATGCTTCTGCTAGACCCGATTCTGGTGAATGAAAAAGCTGTATACCCTTGAAAAAGCTGTAAAATACGTATATGGTTCGGCCTTAGGGTTTCTCCAAACTTGTTCCTCTCTTAATGAATGAAAATTAGAAAACTATATATAGATATTAGAGGCTGACGGCGTCAAGAACAAATGGGTGACGCCGTCATCTCGCCGCCAAAATAATCCTCGGACTGCCTTGATCTACATCTGACGCCGTCATGTTGTCCACTTTTGCAGGCCGTCACGCATTTAACTCTTGACTCTCTACTTGTGACGCCTTCATGTTTGTACTGGGTCGTCATGGTATTTACTCTTGACGCCGTCATAAATGTCTTCTTGACGCCGTCACACACTGTTCCCAGCATGGAAAATTAAGTCTTTGGCGTTTTCTTCACTATTATGCTCCAAAAACGTCCAAATTGCTTCCTTTTCCAGATTTCACTCCCAAAGTACCTAAAATCACAAAAGGAACGATTTAGGGCAATATTTGATCAAATAAATTCAATTCCGGGCTTAAATGACCCCCTAAAAACGGATTATTTTTCGCCTCATCATATACCCTAACACTTGAGATTTGCTTGTCCTCAAGCAAATGCGCTTTTATTCTAATCAAAATACAAGTTAGGGGTCATTTAACACTAATATAAAAGTAATTACAACAAATAATCGTTCCACTAAAGACCAAAGACAAGCACGGAGGTCATATACTAGCACCTCACAAATAGTGTTTAGATACTCACATCTCTCGGGTGTAATAAAGTATAAATTACAATATGGAAATGAAAGATATCTCTCACTACCTGTCATAGTAAAATAGATTACCATAGGCTTGAGAAAGGATCAAACCTCCACCACATGGTGTAAGCACCTAGGATAAACTATCAAAGAGGTCTTTTAAAGGGTTGTAACGTTAGGTGTAGGGATATGGAATACACGGTTTTGTTGGATATAGGCAGTCTTTACTGGTGGCGAGTTAACAATCTTGGTTAATTACATGTACAATGTGGCGTTGCTAAGCCAAGACTAGACTCGACTTAAGCTAATAAATGAAAAATAACAAAAACATAAAATAAACATAGAATGAAACGGGATGGTAGTCCGTATGTTTTTTTTTTTTTTTTTTTTTTTTTTTTTTTTTTTTTTTTTTTTTTTTTTTTGCATACACTCTTACCCTACCATCCAAAATAATACATCATAGGGAATGAACATTCCCCTTACACTTGAATTTTTACATACTTTACAATAAACTAATCTAGTGACTCGAATTAAGATAATCAAAACACTTGGAGTACTTTTAAGATTAACGCACATATGGGGGTAATAAATGATGTTCTTCCCCATTACTCCATAAAATAAGTACTTTACCCAATCGTCCCAAAACAATATGTACAAGGATATGACTCGACTTAGTAACCATGTAATCAATTAGATAATTAACTTAGGGTTTAACAAATAACAATAATGCACTAAAGATGAGTACATACACGGGAGGCTAAGGCGATTTGGGTGTACATTTAAGTGGGGTGTAACAAATTCTTCCTTTAAGTAAAATGCTTAAAGTTAGAAACGAAAAGATAGGCTCGGAGAGGTGTACTAGGGGTTTCGTGTACTAAAAATGAGTACAACACTAAGGGTGTGGGAAAAATTAATTGACTTAACTAGCCAAGTAATATGACTTAAATGGTCAAGTAATTGTGATACAGGTTTAACACAAGGGTGATCCTAATGCCTCTTATCATGTAGTAAATCCTACTACACGAATGTAGTCTCACTAGCGGTTTCGGGATGCATCACTAACGCAAGTTCTAGAATCTAAATGCTACCGGTACACTCATAAGCACTAATAGTACATGCTTTTCCTATCAAATCTAAAGGCGAACCTCACATATTTGGGTGGAAAATTTTTCTGAATGATACGGTTATGTGCTAGTCATACAATCTCCTATCCATGAGACGCTTGCTATGGCTAAAGTTTCACTCCTAAATGTTGTAAAAAATTTTAAATTTGGCGCTAAAATTGCACTAACAAGTATTTCTCATAGTTTTATTACATATCTACTATCAAACAAACAAACTCAAGCGAAAGTGTATTTGTAAGGTATCATCATTTTACCCTCCCCTTACACTTAGGATGAACATTGTCCCCGATGTTCAAGTAAAGAATGTAAAAGTGAAAAAGTAAAAAAATGAAATCAAATACTCCCCTGATTCGCTCGGTATGGATAATAAGGTGGTCAGGTTAAATCTTCCTCCAAGAAAATGAACAATCAAAGCTTCCCTTCCAGAAAAATAATCATCTTCTTGTCATACATAACCTGTAAAACCTGAGAAAACAGACAAGGCAACCTCGCATAAAATCGGCGGCAATCTACATAAGTTACTAAATCCTAGAAAACAAAATAAGATATAATGCTTGTGGAATGAAGTTTGCAGATTTCCTGGAGATTATAAAACTTAATAATTCAACAAAAACTTTAAAACTCCGTTAGAAAAACAAAACTGGTAAAATTTCCAGATTTTTACACGTGACGCCGTCAAGAGCAAGCTCATGACGCCTTCATAAGTGACCTGCAGAAATTCTTATGTTAAGTTTCCGGAAAATTTCTGGAAAAACTTGGTCCTACTTCCTGGAAAATCCTGCAAAACTTCATTATGACTCGATACAAGCATTTGACTTTAACAAATACGAATATACATGTTCACTTAATATTGTGGAGAATCATGATCGGTTTGTTTCTTAAAAACATATTTGGGGTTTCCCCTTACACTTATCTTTTGCAAAAATACTTTTAGGTGAAGTTAAGACTAGGCTAAACAACAAAGTAAAGTATTTCCACTATTTAGTTTAGAAACATGATCTACCAACAATAAAAATAAAGCATGCATACGGAAGCAAATAACAAACAAACAAACAAATAAAAACACACAAAACATGGGTTGCCTCCCAAGAAGCGCTTTTCTTTATTTACGAGTCTTGTAGCTAGACTCAAGGTCATGGGTTACTACGTGACTTCATAGTTGGTTTCACTCTCTAGGTCGTCTTCTAAACCAGTTTCGCTTTCATAGTGTAAGTACTTCGGGTCTTCGAACTCGAAGACATCTTCTCGATACTTAGAACCAAGTTTACTAACATCTTTAAAGAACCCACATGATAGATCGGAAGTGTTCTTACATCCTCTCCGCTCATCATCATCACACAAAATAAGTTGGGAACTTAGCCTATCAAGCCCGTCACAATCGATTTCCTTGAGGTCTTTTCTCTTGTACGGCGTTTGGTACGAAACCCTTCTAATTCCAACAGCGAAGGTCATGATTCCGTTCCGGTCATCAACTATCAAATTAGTGATTTCACAAAAGGGTGCTCCAAAAACGACTTGTGATAACCTAGGGTCGACATAGTCTTCGATGTTGTCCACAATCGTAAATTCCATAGTGAATGCCATATTTCCTACGAACACCTGGATTTCATGATCTTTACCAACCACTTTCTCTCCCTTGTAAATCATTCCCCATCTGCAGATATTGTTATAATGGAATAGGGACATAAAATTCTTAGGCATGAATACGTTAATGTAGACGTTATCGAAGTACTTATGACCGATCATGCAGGGAATTTTGAGATTATTCGGATCACGCCTCCTTATCTTCCCCAATTCTCCATCCCTTGATCTATATAGATTCCCCTCAAGGGAAGGACGATACTCGTATACCTCCTCATTACCCCTACGAAAAATTACTTTCTTAACACCATTGGTGAATAATGCACTTCCATCCTTCTCACCAAGGATTACTCCCGATTCATTGATAAATGGTCTCCCAAGAACAAGGTTGGTTAATGTTCGCTTGGTTAGAGGGTCCACGTTATCGACCACTGTGAGGTCAATATTGTAAACAAGTTCTCCAATTATAATTGATAAATTTTTTATTAACCTTGCATTATTGACTCTCTTGCACACAATGTGCTCTGGGAAGGCTTCGTGGTATAGGGAAAGGGGTATTATGTTGATTGGGAAGCTAGGATCTATATGACTATCGGTTAAGAGCTTTTCCTTAATGGTGCAGGAGATCTTGAAAACTTTAGGGTTGCTTTCATCAGTCCTATCGCTACTCCCACTAGTAACATCCTCCATTTTTCTCTCGGGTTCCTCTATAATAGATTTACCCAAAATGGCTGGATTTCTCGCATGCTCTTCCGATCCTTCATCCGATTTACTAGACTCTTGCGCGGCGCACTGCTCGGATTGGTTGGTAGGGCTTCTGGCCAAATCGTGGTCCACCCTTGAGGCCCCATCTTTAGTTGTATGACCAATATTTTCAGTTTGTTGTTGGTTCAGGTTAGGTGTAGAAGCAGATATCGTGGTGATGGTATTTACGAAATGGATTGGCCCCAGGGGGTTGACAGGTTCTTTTTCTTTTGGTGATAGATGTTTGAATAGCTTACTAGGACTTTTTATTTTCACAGGAGAGGTTGGCAGATTCATGGTGGTAACAGATTTGACCTCATCAACGTGAATAGGTTTATTAACAGCGTGCTCTTTGATAGCAGTTAACAGATTACAAATCTTGTTATTCATATCGGCCTGCTGTTGTCTAAATTTAGCCTCGAGGGTAGAGAGCTGTAATTCTTGAGATAGAATGAATTTTCGCAAAGTATCTTCACAGCTTTGCCTAGGAATGCTTTGTGATGGAAAATGCTCGGACCAAGTGAGTGGTGAGGAGTCATTGAAGGATACGCTCCGCGTTTGGTACCCTCTGAAATTAGGTTTATCCTTCCATGCCTCATAGGCCTCGTCAGAAGTTCGAGGGCCTCGACCAACGTGTGACGATGTAAATTTGTTATAAGCACTTTTTGGAAGCTCCATGCAGTTATGAGTCTCGTGAGGGCCATTACACAATTTACATGTAGAAGCGATTATGCTTACTTGGCTTGAAGGCTTTTAAGCTTCGTAAGATTTCATGAGAGACTTGACTCGACCTTCAAGTTCCATGATCCTACGGTCAGGAGTGCTAGAGTTATTCAAAGTCAAAGATATTGCCTTGATCGTTTTGTTCAAATCACGGGGATCATTCCAACTTTCGTTGTCATAGAGAGCAAGATCTTCTATGAGTTCCCATGGTTGTTCCACACTTAGATCACGTAGCTTACCACCGGCCGATTGGTCAATGGCTCGCCTCGTGGAGAGATCGATATGGTCATAAAAGATTTGGACTTGGAGCCAAAGATCTATGCCATGATGAGGGACTTTTTGGAGTAAGTCCTTGAAACGAGTCCATGCTTCATAAAGAGATTCATTTTGACGTTGTTGGAACATCAAGATGTCATTTCTAAGCTTAGTAGTTCTCCCCGGTGGGGAAAATTGAGCAAGGAAACGAGTGGTGAGATCATCCCATGTGGTGATGGATCCCGCGGGTAAACGCTCAAGCCATTGACTAGCTTGATCCCGTAGAGAGAATTGGAATAGGCGTAATCGGGTTGTCTCTCTAGTTTCAACATCTAGGTCTATGGAATCTACGATTTTAAGGAAGTCCTTGAGATGTTGATTTGGATCTTCGGAACGAAGTCCATGGAACGCACATCCGCTTTGCACCAACCGGATAGTGTCGGATCGCAAGGGGGTCACATTGGCTCCGGTGAGCTCAATGGTGTTTCGATAGCCTTGGTGGCTAGGTCGGGAATACTCTCCTAAGGTTCGGGGCCTAAGAGGTTCTAATGGTGGGTTTTGTTGTGGTGGGATGACGGGTTCAAAGATGTTCCCATCGTCCATGATGTCGGGTGGGGAAAAGTTACGAACAAAAACACAAAGAAATAAGATAGACTAGAGAGAACCTAAAAAATAAAAATAAAATCTTACTAGAAAGGAATCTAGCAAGTAGACCTAATAAAAAGAGATTCTAACCTAGACAATAACTATTCCCCGGGCTGCGGCGCCAAAAACTTGATGCATAGGGATTGCACCAGGCTTTACCTCTCGAGGGATCTCGAGAAGCTTACAACCCCCACCAGGCAGTGTACCTGATCGATGTAGTATAGTATAATGACAAGTACCGGGGGATTGATCGTTCAGCTAGGAATAGTGTCGCTAGGATTAGAAAACCTAAATACTAGTTCTAGAGATGAGGGATGATTCTTTTTTGTATTTTTATATTTTTTTAGAAAGCAAATTAAAATCTCGGGTTTGAAGGATTTTGGGCGGAATTAGTTGCTAGTCAACTAACCCAATACTAAGATGCAATCAAAATAAAATACTAAAAATGAAAATAAACTAATTGAAACTAAGGTTGTGAGCAATAAGTGGGAGAAATGTGTTTACTTAGATTTCACTACTCCCTAGATATCTTTTACACGTTAATTACTTGTTATAGTTGCGTGGATGATGGATTGTATTCCTTAATACCATTCATGGGGTGGCGTACTTACTTCCCCAATCCTATGAGTGCCTACTTCACTCCTATGTCGAGCCTGCAAGAAGCTCCTAACATGGGATCATTAGAATTTACTCATGCATTAAATACAACCAATAAAACCTAGTACACATCGGTTCATGTTTCCTAAGACGTTCAAGCATGTTACCAATTGGAGATCTGCCAGTTTTCTTAAGCCTAACATTGAAATCATTCATCCAATACAACCATAAACAAGTAATCAACACATAATCAACATCTAGGTTTCATTAGATCTAAGCAAACACAAGATAAATCTAGCCTAGCATGGTGGAATCAAGACAAGCACAAGATATAGACAACCAACACATAGACATATTGATTGAATTAAAAGAATACTTATCTCAATAGCACATGTAAGGGTTCAAGGGCTGAAAACCCTTGAAAATGTTGTAAAATACGTATATGGTTCGGCCTTAGGGTTTCTCCAAACTTGTTCCTCTCTTAATGAATGAAAATTAGAAAACTATATATAGATATTAGAGGCTGACGGCGTCAAGAACAAATGGGTGACGCCGTCATCTCGCCGCCAAAATAATCCTCGGACTGCCTTGATCTACATCTGACGCCGTCATGTTGTCCACTTTTGCAGGCCGTCACGCATTTAACTCTTGACTCTCTACTTGTGACGCCTTCATGTTTGTAATGGGTCGTCATGGTATTTACTCTTGACGCCGTCAGAAATGTCTTCTTGACGCCGTTACACACTGTTCCCAGCATGGAAAATTAAGTCTTTGGCGTTTTCTTCACTATTATGCTCCAAAAACGTCCGAATTGCTTCCTTTTCCAGATTTCACTCCCAAAGTACTTAAAATCACAAAAGGAACAATTTAGGGCAATATTTGATCAAATAAATTCAATTCCGGGCTTAAATGACCCCCTAAAAACCGATCATTTTTCGCCTCATCAAATACTTTGTCTTTATCTTGATTTTTTTGTCTTGAATGTTCTTGATATGAGCTTTGTTGAGGATTATAAGCGTAAGTATGAGTATGTGGAAGTAAATATATCGGGGGTACTTGGTTGGGGGGGGGGGGGGGTTAAGGGTGTGGGGAATGGTAAAGGTAATGATTAAAGATGCTTGGTTGGAGCTAAGTAATATAATGATTACTTGCTAATGGGTAATGGACTATTATAGAGTAAATTAAGGGGGGGTGGTGGTGGTAAGGGATTGATAACCCACCATCACCCATTCCTTTGCATTTCCTTTCTCTTTCCCCACTACTAACCAGGCACACCCTCAATGTTGATGGTTGTGCATCTCGACTGGTTAACATCTTTTATACCTGCAATAATAAAGAAGATAATAATAATGTTAGGCCAATTGATTATTGTGAATCTCTTCTAAGAGAATTGATCCACTACAATTGTTCTACTGACGATTGTCCTTATCCCATTCACATTGATCGGGCGAATCAGCCGTCCTAATTTCGTTAGAGACAGTTATCAATACATTGGATAAATATAAAGACCTACGTCTTCAGAAATCGATTCATAATATGAATCTCCTTAACAGGATTTCTAGCGCTTACAAGTTTGGATATCGAGAGTATTTGCAGCATAGTGTGTAAATACTTTTCGAATCTTTACAAGGGTTATTCCAGAATTAGATGCCAAAAGAGTGCCTACAACAATTTCGGTGAGTCGCTGAAGTATACCGAGGTATCAGTCCATGACTGTAGACCGTTTGATGCATAAGTGACCACCGTATCACTAAGCTTAATTCATAGAGAATTAACGAAGTGACCAGCTGTCAGTGCTGTTTGATGTTGACACTGGCATGAATTTCCATTCAATCACGGAGTATCACAAGTGTGAATCCTCTATGAATGTTTTGGCAAGATTACTAAGATCTGCGAAGGACTCTAAGATTACAATTTGTGTTCTTGTTGATAAAAAACAAATGTAGATTGGCATGTGTCCGAAGAGATTTTATTTGTGAATCTCATTTGGCTCTAGAATCAATTTGTGCATTGTGGTTAATGAGCGTAGGATGGAGCAGAGTGCCACCTTTTCAATATCAACAAATTTTGGAGTGAGAGGCAGATAGATTACGTTTTTAATCTCTGTGGGAAATAAAACAAGAATCTGTTGAAAGAAACTTGAGTGGCTGGGAATGGGTTGTGCATTGCATCATTAGGTCCATGATGTATGTCTTTAATATCTTAATCATCTTTGTGATTAGCGATACCATATGTATTGACCTGGTTTCTGTCCTAAGTTTATGGATGGTTCATTTATTTTCACCCTTTCATTAACTTTTCTTTTTGATTCTTCAACCCCTTTTTTCCCATTTATTCAATAACTCATTTTTTTCCATATCTAAGAACTTCTACTCTATCTAGTGGAATTCCCTTGGTAGGTCCTTTTGGCTCTGGCTAGACCATGGGATAAAACCTAAACTTGACCGCCTTATTTCTTGATGCAGGTTTTATTGACCAAGTCTTAAATTTATATTAGCTAGATTACCTAAGGTCTACCTATATGCACTAACGGACAGAGAATCCGGTCACGTGTAGACTAGTAAATGGTAAAACCGAGGTCGTCCCAAGAGCTATGTGGTGTAGATCCTATTTAAGTCTATGTCACTATTTTAAAATGGTTTTGAAGATTTATTTGAGTAATTAAAGTTAATCAAATAGAAATGAAATAAAGAAGAAAATAAAATTGAGTTGTGAGCAATGGGAGAAAAGTGTACGAGCCTAGCTAATCATCCTATATCTCTTATGACTATGTTTTCTATAAAACTATTCTCATGCTTCAAGTGGGGCAGACATATCTCACTAGGTTCATATGGTCAAATTCCCTAGCCTATCTCCCACCGAATCTTGCCGGGAACCAAAGGCACTACCCTCTGTTAGTAAGCCGACGTACGGTAGATGGGTTCGAGTCATTAAGTACCACTGCATGCTAAACTTATCCTATATGCACTAGTACAAAAATGGCCTTTCGTCACACATGGTCGATTTCAAACAGTCACACTGTAACATATTTACGTGACTAAATGTATGAAAATAAAATAAACAGCCACACTCGATCCGACTTGTGTGACCATTTCGGAAGATATATGTCACACATTTGTGTAGTTATGTGACTAGAGGGTAGCTGGTAAATATTTTTCGATCATTTAGTCACGTTTAATTTGGGACGTGTAACCGACACGAATCAACTTTAAGCATTAGTCACACTAAAGATATACATATGTGACAAATACATGTCACACAATTGAAGAGTGTGACCAAAATAGATATATGGTCACATGAAGTAATTGTGTATGTGGCTAAATTATATAGTCAAGTTTGTCACACATTATTTAAACGTGACTGCTATTTTTTGTTGAATAGTTAGCCACATATGAATTTGAAATGTGTGACAACTAAAAATTCAGTTTGAAGCGTTAGTCACGATATGCATTTAAGAGTGACAAATATATGTCACACACTTGAAGAGTGTGACCAAATGTCATATATGGTCACACTAAACCATAGAAACATGATTAAGTGTAAGTAAAATTCGATACATATGGTCACGTAAGTTAATATGTGTGTCTAAAGTTTAGTGTGTGTTTGTTTGTCAAATCCTAATGTGTATAGCCACACTTAATTGAAGCACGATCATGTGACTATAGGCTTTACAATAGTCACACCATATCACACATGTGTATCTTAATAATGTTTATGGCCACATCATAAGGGTATTATATGTGACCAATACATTCAAAATAGTCACATTGTGAAATATTCATGTGATTATTATTTATAGAAAAATGTGAAGTTAGTTATCATTAACCTTGATATTAGTCACATTGAGTTTTTGTGTAACTAAATTAAAGATGCTATATATATGGTCACATGAAGTATTTATTTAGGTGTCTAAATCATAGTGTCATATTTTGTCACACATTATTTAAATGTAGTCACAATTCGATACATATGGTCACACATTTCTGATAACTTATGTGTACTCTATCTAGTTTGAGTCTAATTTGATATTCACTGCATGAATTGAGTTCAGACTATTAGTCATGACTCTTCATTTACACCATTACAATGCTCCTAGTTATACTTAGAACTGTTAAGTATAATTAGATGTTGGGATCATTGTGCATATGTTATGGCTTGTATTTTCTTTGTTTCTAGACTAACATTTTGCAGGAAAAGCAAAGAAAAAGTTGTTTGGATTGGAATTTGGGTGAATGCTAGTAACTCCGAACTTAATGCTGCTAATGCTAGTAACTCGAAACTTAATGCTGCTAGGCAGAACTTAATGCTGCTAGCCCGTTAGTGAGCCCTCACGTGCGTTGCACGTCAGGGTATTTTTGTCATTTCACTGTTCACGACTATAACACACTTCAGCTACCTCCCTTTCACAAAAATCGACGAGGACATTTTTTGCAAATAACAAATCTAAGTCGTGTTTAACACAACAAAATCACACACACATAAACGCTCTATCTTCTTTCAACCTAATATCTCAAACAATACAGTCGGTGCTTAGCAGCCGTGATTCTTCAAAAAACATACGTACCAGGTAACCACATTTACTGATTTTTACTTCATTCAAATGGTATTTTGCATTTTTATAACCTTAATCGTTAATGCAGTAACCATGTTTGGTAATCAATTTATTTGCACTGTGGACAATCCTGATGTTTTGGATGAGTTTGTAAGTTAACACCATTATTGACAAGCTGTTATTACTCTAAGAAACAAGTTTAATTACTCATTCCCATAATTATAGTCCACTGTTGACTTTTGAAGTCTTTAGTTTTCAACTTTGACCTTAAATATTTTTATTTGTGTTATATATTACTTGATGCAAAATATATGAATGGATTAAGTTTTGAAATGTATTTTCCATTGGTATAATTTTTATCAACTATTATATAACACAAATAAAAATATATAAGGTCAAATTTGCCAAATGAAGACTTAAAAAGTCACACATTAAGTGTCCACTATGACTTTTTCAAGTCTTTTTTCTTCAACTTTGACTTCAAATTTTTTTGTCCGTGTTATATAGTACTTTATGCAAGATATATGAATGGATTAAGTTTTTAGTTGTGCTTTCATTTGTATAATTTATTTTCATATACAGGAACTGCATAATGATTATGTTCTAACTGGCAATGGTTTTATTTTCTTAGTTAACTGTGGGGGGGGGGGGGGGGTTAGATGGAAAGTTCGTGTAAGGAGAGTCTCACAATTTAAGTGTGTTGTTGAGGGAGCAAGGTGGAATGATTTTGTCATTCACAACATCTCTTGTTCTGCTGTTGAGTACATACATTTTGTTGAAGAGGGTGATGATGTGTTTTATGTAACTTGCTATGGTGAGGATGGGTTGGAGTTTCACAATTATGAACCCGAGAGTGCCCCATTTTGGAGATGTTTAATGCCTGTGACAGACACATTTCTGGTTATGCAGTCGTTGGAGGAAGACTTTCTGAGATATCTGGATGGTGCAACCCCTACTAATTCGGTCGTGGTTTCCGCTAACACGACTGACTACAATGTTAGGGTGGCTAGTGATCATCTCTATGGTCGATACGTGATGAGGCGAAAAATGAACCATTTTTAGGGGGTCATTTTAGCCCGAATTCGAATTTATTTGATCAAATATTGCCCTAAATCGTTCCTTTTGTCATTTTAGGTACTTTTGGAGTGAAATCTGTAAAAGGAAGCATTTTGGACGTTTTTGGAGCATAAAAGTGAAGAAAACGGAAAAGTCTTAATTTTCCTTGCTGGAAACAGTACCTGACGGCGTCACAAGTTCCGTAATGACGCCGTCATTCAGTAACAAAAGAGGTGGATGTGGACAATACACGTGACGGTCCAGAGAGTTTTGTGCATTAGAGATGACGGCGTCACCCAAGGCCATCACATGTAAAATTAAAGAGTGATGGCCCAGAAGACTTCCTGAAGGCTTCACGTAGGCCGTCACGTGTTAACTTGTCACAACTTGCGCGCGGAGTAGCTGATATTGTTTTGGTCATAACTTTTGCATACGAACTCGGATTTAGGTGATTTAAAAGCCCACGCGAAGAGGAAGAAGAGATCTAAAATTTGGTGAAGAAAAGTTGGTCGTGACATTGTCAAGGTTGGTCTGACGCCGTCATTATCGGGCCGACGGAAAATCAGCCTATAAATATAACATCATAACTTCACTTTTTGTAAGCCCTAAACCCTAAGGTCGATTCTTGGGTTTAGGTGGGTGGTTTTCCAGCAACTTAGAGGGTTTCAATCACTTCATAAACATCTTGTAATGGTTTTATGATTCTATCTTAATTCATGTCTTCAATTATCATTATTGTTGCTTGTTCTTTATTAATTATGCTTGGCTAATTCACCTTGTGTCTACTTATGATTGTGTGAAACTTGTATATAATTGATTAGATCTTATTGATTCCTTGTTGATGTTTGTGTCTATCTTCATCAATTAGGGTGTGACACTTCAATAGGTCTAATTGGTTTAGTTTACAATTCTTAATTCCTATTGTCTCTTGTTTGGTTGATTGTATTCGATGTTAGGCTTAAGAAAACTGGCAGACTTCCATTGGTAACTTGCTTGAACGTCTTAAGAAACATGATCGGAGGTGTACTACGATTTTTGGTTGTATTTAATGCGTAGGAGAATTCTAATGATCCCATGTTAGGAGCTTCTAACGACTCGACATAGGAGTGAAGTAGGATCCTATAGATTTAGGGAATATTGTACACGGCCCTACGACTAGTATTAAGGAATACAACCCGTCAATTAAAACAAGGTGTGACAATTCAATAGGTAGAATTGGATAGCTTGCAAGGAGTAACATATCATGGGTAGACATGCTTCACATCCCTTGTAGAACCTTAGTTTAGTTTTCTTGCACATTAGTTTAATTAGTAGCTTTTGGGTTAGTTGATTAGCAGCTAATTCCGCCCCTCCTTCCAATACCCGAGATTTTTACCTGCTTTTCATAAAATATAAAAACATAAAAAGAATCATCCTTCACCTTTAGACCTAGTTAGATTAATTTCAATCCTAACGACACTATTCCTGAGTTGAACGATCAATCCCCCGGTACTTGTCACTATACTATACTACAACGATCAGGTACACTGCCTGGTGGGGGTTGTAAGCTTCTCGAGATCCCTCGAGAGGTAAAGCCTGGTGCGATTCCCACGTATCAAGTGGTGTCTTTTCATCCATCACTGATACTTCTTCCATCTTTGATACTTGGATGTTTTAGCCTACATATTCGCACACACATCCGCCATTTTTTCCTTATTCTCTCAATACAAATGCAACATAATTATGTTCATAATTGAAAGTGGTGTCGATTCACCCATCCTTGACAAAGAACAAAGATGAATCAATAATGGATGAACAACACAAGAACAATTTTATGTTCATTCTTGAAAGTGGTGTCGGTTCACCCATCCTTGATACTTCTTCCATATTTGATACTTGGATGTTTTAGCCTAAATATTCACACTAAAACTAAAAAACAACCATAAACCCTAACAATAAAAAACACAAATATACAGATCATACATAAACCCTAACACTAAATAACACTAATTAAATAAACATAAACAATGAAATAATCAGATTAAAAAAAACTAAATAATCAGATAAACCAAATCATCTGTCAAACTTAGGGTCAATATAGAAGTGATCTAAGCATGTTACCATATGCTTCCGGTCTAAGTATATTAGGGTGTAGTAGTGAGAGAGAGAAAGAAAGAACAAGACATATATGCAGCTGTGTGTGAGTGTGAGATAGAGTATTAAGTATATGTTGGAGTGTGTGAAGTGTGTTTGATAAGCTTTATAAATATTATATATTATAACTGATGTGTGTTTGATAAGCTTTGCATATGTTATATATTACTAGCGGGGCACACGCGCGTTGTGGCGGGAGGTACCCTGTAATTAAAGTTTTGGTGAACGCTCTATTACTAGTAGTATTTATTTACAATGAAAATTACTTTACAGATAGCGAAAATATTTTTAGATGCATGATAAACTGTTGAAGTTATGAGAAAATGATATATTATATGAGTGACCAAGTCCACTTATAAAAAAAATTATGCATAAAATGTCTTACAAATTTTATGAAGAGAGTGTTTAGCAGCTTGATTTGTTTGTACATTGTGGTTTATAAATGATACTTTTAATTGAAAATGTGTTTTAAATGTTATATATATCAATTATAAGTGTTGACCAGTCAATGTGTGTAGGTGCTAATGCTTAAATTGATTGTACATCTAGCTTAATTTGTTGTATTTACTTAAAATGTATAAATGGAAATCTTAAAAAATTAGAAGAGAGAGAGTCAAAGATGCATTATAAGATGTATAGATAAGTTTAAAAATGATTAAAAGTATAAAAACTAAAAGTATTAAAAATTTAAAAACTAAAAGTATTAAAGGTTCGTACATTTGTATTTTAGTGTATTTTGTATTTAAAAAATCGCCCAAAGAGTACATATGGTAAAATGCAAGATTTTCAAGATCGGGATCGGATCCTACCCAGGATCTTTTTCGTCTTTGCAAGATCGTGATCATATGATCGGATCGGGATCGTAAGATCCTACTAGCTATAATGTCATTTTCTTAATAGTTTTTGTAATATATTATACAAATTAACAAATTATTATATATCATAGACACAAAATTATATGAATGTTTCATCGAAATGTTGTCCTAAATTATGGTTATGAAATATTATTGTTTAGGTTGAATTTTATTTTAGTTTAGGTCTACTTATTAGATTCATATCTAGTGAGATTTTTTATTTTCTTTTTATAGGTTTTCTTTAGTCTAGCTATCTTTCTTCTTGTTTCTGATTGTTAGCACTCTCGATGAATAACCGTAACATTGATCGTTTGGTTCCTCAGCTCGATGCATGAGAATGGCCCTTTTTATTAATTAATCGGATTCCGTCGAGGACTTAGGTGATGGTGATGTTATTGATGAGGTTAAGGAGAGAAGAGGAAGTTGATCCTCTTAAGTATGTTGACTGTAGGACAAGAATTGAAAAGGACAGTCTCGCTCTTTAACATGCAGTTTCCTTGTAAAATCGGATACATGAACTTGCATGCCTACCTTAACTCATTAGTACTTGTTTGAGTCAAATGCTTGTATCGAGTCACAATGAATGTTTTGTAGGATTTTTAGGATGAAAACATATTTTATATTACTTACAAGCTCGAGAACTCAACAATAACTCGAGTAGAACTTATATAAGGTTGAGCTCAACTCATTAAACATTTCGGCGAGTTCATTTGATGGGTTTTCAATCTCCAAAATTTTAATATCGCGCTCAAGATCCCGTCCCTTAGTTTTCCCCAAAATTTCAATCTCCCGCTCAAGATACCGACCCTTTTTTCCCCAAAATCAAAACCCAGAAACTAGTCAGATCTATCTTCTCTCTATTCATCTCTTCTCCTTCTCTCTCGAACCCGACACGCACCACCGCCACAACGTATCCAGGGCCCTCCCGATCATGTTATCGGGGATCGAGAAAGTTTGAACTCGGCTTGAGCTTGACTTGAAAAGCTCGATTTATCTGTAAAGATGTATTTTCTGACACAAATTATAATTGAAATGTAATATAACCTAAGAATTGAATTCGGTTCGACTTTAGCTCGAAAAGCTTGATACATTCATCTATAAGTATTTTGCACTTAGTACACTTACATTTTAAAAAAAAAGAAAAAAAAAACATATTTTATCACTTACAAGCTCGAGAACTCAAAAATAACTCGAGTCCAACTTATATAAGGTTGAGCTAACTCATTAAACATTTCGAGCTCATTTGATAGGCTTTCAATCTCCAAAATCTTCAAAATTTTAATATAGTGGTCAATATCCCGCCCTTAATTTTTCCCAAAATTTCAATCTCCCGCTCACTCCCACCCCCTTTTCACCCAAAATCAAAACAATAATTAACACTAGTCAGCAGATATATCTTTTCTCTATTATTCATCTCTTCTCCTTCTCTCTAGAACCGACACACACACCACCGCCACACTTCACCGCTTTATCTCGCCGTCGTTCCACCAACCATCGCTCCTCCACGCCATCACCGTCATCAAGACAAGGGAACTGTATGGGAGATTTTGTTTGCTTAGGTTGTTTGGTTCGAGATAACCAACACATCCACCACCATCACAGTCAAGCCTCCATCACCCTCTCGATCATGTTATCCGGGATCGAGAAAGTTTGAACTCGGCTTGAGCTTGACTTGAAAAGCTCGATTTATCTGTAAAGATGTGTTTTCTGACACAAATTAAAATTGAAATATAATATAACCTAAGAATTGAATTCGGTACGACTTCAGCTCGAAAAGCTTGATACATTTATAAATAAATATTTACACTTAGTACACTTAAAAAAAACATATTTTATATTACTTACAAGCTCGAGAACTCAACAATAACTGGAGTCGAACTTATATAAGATTGAGCTCAACTCATTAAACATTTCGAGCTCATTTGATAGGCTTTCAATCTTCAAAATTTTAAGATCTCAACATCCGCCCCTAATTTTTCCCCAAAAATTTCAATCTCCCGCTCAAGATCCCGCCCCTTTTTCCCCAAAATCAAAACACTAACACTTACACTAGTCAGATCTATCTTATATCTATTCATCTATTCTCCTTCTCTCTAGAACCGACTCACACCACCGCCAAACTTCACCGCCTTATCTCGTCGTGGTTCCACCAACCATCACTCCTCCGCGCCATCACTGTCATCAAGACAAGGTAACTGTATTGGAGAGTTTGTTTGCTTCGGTTGTTTGGTTCGAGATAACCACCACATCCACCACCATCACAATCGAGCCACCATCAACCTCATCTCACCTATCCTACTCTGTTCACGGGTATGCTCAAACACATATTTAATTTATATATTCTTAAATGTGTAATCGAATATAAAATGATTTACATTGATTTTCGTGGATTAAGCTAGCATAAAACATATTTTTGATTATAAATTCGTGTGGTGGTAATCGTTGCAGGTAGACTTATTAAGACGACATAGTTTTCCTGTTTATTGGAATGGAGACAATCGACGTGCTCTAAGAGGCCACTGTTTTCCTTGTAAAGGGAGTCTTGATTGGTTTTCACTCCGGGAGGATGTTGCTGAACAGTTGGAGTTTGCCTATCGCAGTTGCGTAAGTTATCTATTAAAAGATTAACATAACATCTGTTATATAGGAAATTAACTCAAATATGGTTGCTTTTTGTCAAACTGTTTCATTTGTACCAAATGTTAGTGATTTTCTTGCAGGGGCTACATGCTATTCATAAATAAATATTTACACTCAAATATGGTTGCTTTTTGTCTTTTATGTTAGCATTAATCACGTTACTTGTTTCTTGCAGGGGCTACATGCTATTTTCACGGGTGAGGATGATACATGAGATGCCTGGCTAAAAATTCCCTCAGCTGGATTTTCTGGTACACTTCATTTTCGAGGCGTGGGTATGCTCCATCTCAGTCACCAAAGCCAACCCATGTATATTTTTACTGTTTCATGGTTGGCAGATCTTATATTATGCAGCGTTATTAGTGCCTAGGTTTCTTACATTTCCCATATTTTGTTTGCAGAAAGAAACTGCCATTAGACTCAGATGTAAGCCATTTTTTATGTTGTTAACAATTCTATTTTCTAATGATAACACCATTGTATTTCTTAATTTATATTGCAGGTGACCACTCCAATGGCCATTGAAACTTTGGAAAACGTACTAGTAATGGAAACAGTGGTAACTAATAAAACATCCACCTTTGATTTTTTTAGTTTTACATACATGACTAATGTTCCGTGTTTTATATATACATATTGGAACTTGTTAAAACTATCGGACATACGAAAACGCTTAAGCCACGACAAACTGGTTCTACAGGTTACACCGCCAACTATGATACCAAATATTAGTGAACAAAATACTGGACTAAAATTAGTACCAACGAAGCGAAAACATTTGGTCTCTAGTGAAACCTTGCAAAAGCAAGCTAAGGCGGCGAAGAGTCAATAGGTTTTAACTTATGATAGTTGAGAATTTGATTATATACGACATTACAATTTTATATATATTTGCTTCATTTATATACATTCGATTTTTATTGAATCTGAAATAAAATTATATATATATATATATATATATATATATATATATATATATATATATATATATATATATATATATATATATATATATATATATTGCTTCATTTATATACATTCTGTTTTATATATATATATATATATATATATATATATATATATATATATATATATATATATATATATATATATATATATATATATATATATACTAGCAGTAGTAACTCTGCTCCAGCAGTACTAACGTGGTACTAGTATTAACTCTCCTATCATGTTTGTGTAGATAGTTGAACTAGTGGCTCATCTAGTTCTGTTATGTTGTGAGCTTTGACATGTTCTAGTTCTGCTCTCATCCTGATGTGTTGATATGCAGCAGCCTACGTTTTCAAGGCTTTTATATCCAGATGATGAGATTAGATCAATGGGAGAAAAACTTGTAAGTTTAACTGCAAATTTTATTAGTATGTTCATTGTTTTGGATTAAAAGTCTTCATGATGTTGTTTGAATTACTGCTGATCATGTTTGTGTTAATATTGCTTAGATGGATTTAGTGCAGCTCATGAACTTCAAAGAAAATGTGCCAAGTATTCACTACTGCTAGTACAAAAGTTACTACTTCTAGTTAAAGTTGGTACTGCTCAGAGATTAAGACCGCTCGAAGTTGCTACTTGCTTATGGAAAAGATTATAGATACTTAAGAAACTATTGTAAGCCGACTAGGACTCCTTAGTGTATAAAAGGATGTCCAATTTTATATTTTGTTCAGTTATATACATTCCAATTTTATTGTATTTGAATTTGTTTTGGATATATATTTGAATTGTTTTGATATATATTGATTTTTTAAATGTGACTAAAAGATGCATATAGTCACACTTATTAACACTTTTGGTCACTGTTTGCTTTATTCGTTGTGTGACTAAATATTACAGAAGGCCACACAAACATAAAATTCACGTGGCCATTGGATGATCTATAGTCACACAAAATACACATTTCTTCACTTTAAACAGCATACGACCACACTTATTAACACTTTTGGCCACTGTTTCCTAAATGGTATGTGACTAGATACCCAAAACAAACATGCCTTGTGTGACTAAATATTACGAAAGGCCACACAAACATAAAATTCACATGGCCATTGGATGATCAATAGTCACACAAAATAATCATTTCTTCACTTTAAACAGCATATGATCACACTTATTAACACTTTTGGCCACTGTTTGCTTAATGGTATGTGACTAAATACCCAAAACAAATATGCTTTGTGTGACTAAATATTACAAAATAGTCACACAAAATATACATTTCTTCACTTCAAACAGCATATGGTCACACTTATTAACACTTTTGGCCACTGTTTGCTTAATGGTATGTGACTAAATACCCAAAACAAACATGCTTTGTGTGACTAAATATTACAAAAGGCCACACAAACATAAAATTCATGTGGCCATTGGATGATCAATAGTCACACAAAATACACATTTCTTCACTTTAAATAGCATATGGTCACACTTATTTACACTTTTGGCCACTGTTTGCTTAATAGTATGTGACTAAATACCCAAAACAAATATGCTTTATGTGACTAAATACTACAAAAGGCCACACAAACATAAATTCACGTGGCCATTGGATGATCAATAGTCACACAAAATACACATTTCTTCTCTTTAAACAGCATATGGTCACACTTATTAACATTTTTGACCACTTTGTGTTAAATTGTATGTGATTAACTCCAAAAAAACAACACCCATTGTGTGACTAAATCATCATAAACGTCACATTTATTGTATATTCATGTGGCCACAGGATGGGAAATAGTCACACAAAATACACATTTACTTGAATATATCATCTCAAATGTCACATATATTATATATTTATGTGGCCAATGGTTGAAAAATAGTTACTCTCAAAAAACATTCGTGTGACTATAAAGTGTTTACGGTCACTGATAATAACTAATCCAACAAAACTTGTGCCTAATTTGTCACACATATTCGGGGTTTTGGTCACTCTTTTTCGATGGAAAAGGCTACGAACTCAACAATGTGACCATATGCCACCTACGGTGGCGGGATCTATGGTGACACACAACGAAAAAAATGTGTGTGACTATATGCATATCGTCACACATTTTTGGCGTGACCAATACAACTTTTTGTACCAATGATGGTCCATTGTCACGATCATAGACCATACTCTGACTACCTAAGTTTATCCAACCCGGAAAGTGGTCATATGGTCAATTTGCACACAAGAGATTCGGTAGTATAGTGGTATATATCCCCTGCCTCTCACGCGGGAATTCTTACCCATTCATACAATTCTTGCA
Source organism: Artemisia argyi (assembly GCA_030686995.1). Taxonomy (NCBI): domain Eukaryota; kingdom Viridiplantae; phylum Streptophyta; class Magnoliopsida; order Asterales; family Asteraceae; genus Artemisia; species Artemisia argyi. The sequence continues at coordinate 57,362,567 of CM060708.1, read as the reverse complement.
ACCCAACTACGCAAGGGTCCTATGGTCAATTCTCCTCGCAAACTAGGTATAACCGGTTCTTTTAAACTACCGAAACTAAAGGATCTATGATAAACTAAGCATGCACACACTAGAAACATTATGAATAGTATGAAAGCATAATCGAAACAATAAAGGAATCATAACTAGGCTAACACCAAATGTGCTTAGCCAAACATAATGTAAATTAAACAAACAATAATGAATAAAACATTGATTGAAAACATATTACTTGATGATTAACTAATAAGTATGATGATTGTAGGTGGATTCTTCCTTGAAAGATGGCTTTGAACTGCTCGAGATTTCCCTAGAGTGGTGCCCTAATCGACCCCTAGGAGAGGGGTGAAGAGAGATACCAAAAAGTGATGAATTAGGGCTGTATTTATAGGCCCCGACAAGGTTATGGCGTAACAATAAGTGTGAGCTACGACGTAGCACCTGTTAGGGCGTAGCACATTTTTGAGCTATGGTGTAGCACCTGTTATGGCGTAGCACATTTTTGAGCTATGTCGTAGCACCTGTTATGGCATAGCACATTTTTGAGCTATGGCATAACTCCATCAGCTTTTCATTCCATTCATATTATCAACTTAGGACCCTATGTTCCTTCATTCCTTTGATGGAAGTCAACGCATAAATGTGTTATTGAGTATAATTTGAGCTCCATACTTCAAATGTAGTAATGTTATGGCGTAATCTTCATGCTGGTTACGTCGTAATCTCTTCAATTACTTCAATCCACATTCTGTTTCATAACTACGCCATAACCATATGCCTTGGTTACGGCGTAACCTTCATAATCCATTGGGAAATTGGCCTTTATAAGGTGTTACGGCATAGTCCATAGTACAACCTACGCCGTAACTTGTCTTCAAAATATTTTTTTGCACTTTCTTGGCCTTTTCTCGTATCTTTTCCGCTCCAACGCCTCATTTATCCTGAAATGTACATATGAACAAAAATGAACGAATATGAACTGTTGGGATATGAAGATCTAAGTACTGCTGGAAAGATAAAAGTACTGCTATGTCAAAGTACTGCTCAAAGTCAACATGTTGTTCAAGGTCAAAGTATTGCTTGTGATTGAGGATTATGCAAAGTACTTCTAATAATAAGGACTTACGTGTAATATTGTTTAAAGGATTACTATGTAATATAATATGAATATTATAGAATTAGTTAGGGATAATTACTTGTCGTTCAAGTAAATATTGTAAACCGACTTAAGGTTATCCTTATGCCTATAAAAGGAGCCTTATGATGGTATTAGACGCACAAAGTTTTCCTAAGAGTCATAGAGTTTCACATTACGATTTTAGTAAAGTTAGGGATTGTTAGTGAATCTGTATTTAGAGAAGCAGGTTCAAGAGTTGTTTTAATATAAACAAAGTTCTTCTTAGCTTTGTGTTAGTAGATTCCGCATACTTTACAAAGTAATATCAGTGTTTCAATATTAACTGTTTTGAGTTATTCAAGATTGTTAAAACCTTACAAGCTACAAAGTAGTTTGGTCAGAGTATATCGATCCAACATGAACAAATTAAGTATCATATAAATACAAATGAGGCAATAAACATGGGAATTTAATATGTAAAATATCAGATTATTTGATGTTATCATTTCTTCACGAGCATAAGTGTTGGTTTGGTGTAATATCTCAGCCTTTAATTAAACCATTTGAAAATCATCAACGTGTTTTTATAAAAACTTGTTTTGATAACACATTGAAAGTTTTTGTTTTGAAGAACTGCTCCCCCTACACATGTGATTATAAAGATTTCTGAAAACAAACACTTTACGATACATCTACAGCTCTTGAAACCGCATAATCGAGTAAAACAAGTTTATATATATATATATATATATATATATATATATATATATATATATATATATTTGGTAATGTAGAGCTCTCTGGTAAAATATATTACTCCAAAAAAGCATTTAAGTACAATAGATGGCAGTGAAATCTCTCATCTTGGCCCGTTACATAGGCAAAATCAAGCACCTAAAGTGCTACAAACTTATATATCACATAAGAAAGAAATGCCTATCATATGAAAAACCAAAGAAAGTACGTCTACTTCCTAACACAATTCTTAAGCCAGATATCAAACTGATCACAAAACGCATCCAGTTGCCCAGGTAAGTCATATACCTGAGCCTCCTGTCCATAAGAAAAATCAAAATCATTAGCTTCAAGCTGCTGAACTCCTCCAGATGATGACATATATCTAGACATATCATTGTTAGGTTCAAATACTTCTTCCTCGTCAGACGCACCCATCTCACCAAACTCAGAACCCCCAAGAGACAAATCAGCTTTGCTACACCAAATACTAGTCGTCCTGGGTAGCTTTTTGGAAGGACCCCATTGCCCAGATTTGCTAGTAGACGCCACATTGGCTTCCATAACATTAGGCTCATTAAGAACATTGATATCATCCTCATTTTCCAACTCATTCAACATATTAAACAAATTAAACAAAGGAGTAGAATTCAAATTAGAATTGACATGAGGGGGAGGAATTCCCTTGATCTTTAGTCTTCATAGGAGGCCCCTTAGCATTATTAATAGCATTATCAGGTTTGTTACTAGGCTTCATGATAAGGCGAAAAGTGTACCGCTTTTGGGGGGTCATTTAATCCCGAATTCGTAATTATTTGATCAATTATTGCCGTAAATAATTCCTTTTGTCATTTTAGGTACTTTTGAGAGGAAATTTACAAAAGGAAGCGTTTTGGACGTTTTTGGAGCGAAAAAGTGAAGAAAACGACAAAATCTCAAAATCCTTGCTGGGAACAGTACCTGACGGTGTCAAGGAAATGCAAGTGACGGCGTCAAGAGTGGCAAAAGAGGTGGATGTGGAAAATACACATGACGACCCAGAACATTTTCAAGGCTATTTGGACTGACGGCGTCACCAAGGCCGTCAGGGTCAAAATACATGTGACGGCCCAGAGTAAATTTACACATGCCGCCGTCAGAAGTGGATCTAGGCAATACGACTTTTATCTTGGCAGCGAGTTGATTGCGTCACAAGCTAAAACGTGACGCCGTCAAGGTGTAAAATCTATATATTGTTTTCTAATTTTCATTCATTAAGTGTGGAACTTTTGGAGAGCTTTTTTGTGAAAACCCTAGACAAATTTTCTGTGATAATAAGGGTTTCAACCGTTGTTCCATCCATGTTCAATTGAAGATAAGTTTTCCAATAATCATACGTTATGTCTATGTGTTGTGTGATTCTATCTTATGCTTTTCTTTTCTTTTTAACATGCTAGGCTAGGTTTTTGTTGTGTTTGCTTAGATGTAATGAAACCTAGATGTTGATTATTGGTTGATGGTTTGTTTATAATTGTTGTGGATGATTGTATTCGATGTTAGGCTTAAGAAAACTGGCAGACTTCCAATTGGTAACTTGCTTGAACTTCTTAAGAAACATGATAGGAGGTGTACTACGATTTATGGTTCTATTTAATGCATGAGTGAATTCTAGTGATCCCATGTTAGGAGCTTTTAGTCGGCTCGACATAGGAGTGAAGTATGAGCTTATGGAGTTAGGGAATTTCGTACACGGCCCTACGACTGGTATTAATGAATATAACCCTTCATCCATGCAATTGTAACAAGCTAATCAACCGGTAAAAGATATCTAGGGAGTTATGAAATCTAAGTAAACACATTTTCTCTTATTATTATTTACACCACAATTTAGTTTTAGTTTATTTCATTTTATTTTGATTGCATCTTTAGTTAATTGGGTTATTTGACTAGCAACTAATTCCGCCCACTCCTTCAAAACCCGAGATTTTACTTGCTTTCATAAAAATATAAAAATAAAAAAAGAATCATCCCTCATCTTTAGACCTAGTTTAGTAGACTTTTTAATCCTAGCGAACACTATTCCTGAGTTGAACGATCAATCCCCCGGTACTTGTCACTATACTATACTACAACGAACAATTACACTGCCTGGTGGGGATTGCAAGCTTCTTGTGGAAAACTAGAAGGGGGGGGGGGGGGGGTTGAATAGTTTTACGTCTTTTTAATTTGTTATAAAAGATTGTTTGAAAGTTTTCTTTGTTTTCAAAAATTTAGATTCGATGCTATATGAAATCAAGTCATGCACAATATGAACAACACTAAATATGTACGATAAAGCAATAATAATGTAAGTAAAGAAATAGATGAGAGTTGGAAAGATCGAACCGTGAGACAAGATATTTAAAATGGTTCGGCTACAAGGTCACCTTCCTTGCCCTACTCCACTCCCCGAGCACCTAACTCGAGAGTTTTCTTCACTATATCAACAAGCTCCCTTATGGCGGAAAAAACCTTACACACCAATTTACACACCACAACTTCGTCACAACTTATTCACACCTTTTACACAACTACTTCACACGTATTCACTACTTAATCACAACACTACTTCACACCTATCTCCTTCACACCAATTTTCTTCACACCTATCTTCTACACACCAATCTTCTTCACATCAATTTACTTCCTAGCTCTTCTTCTTCACAACTAACTACTAACCAACAACACTATATATATACCTAGCTAAACTATCTTCTAACAAATATTCACAACTAATTACACAATGAGATAGATACAATGGATGATGCTCTAACAACTTAGATGTGGAGATCACAACAAGTTGTAATACTTCTTGTCTTGAGGGATAGAAGTATTCTTCTCTTGCACTTGATAGGATGATATTTGGATCACTTTGAAACAAAGATTTATGAATGTATGATCAAAGGATTAAGAGAATGGAAATGGAGATCTAGAACAGAAAGTTTAGGAGTGCAAAAGGTGAGAAAAATTCCAGATTTAAGGTGGTATTTATAGGCAACAAAATCTGACAACAGGAGCGTGCCGGCCCCCTTAAAGTTAAGGGGACCTCCCCTTATAATTAAGGGGGCCACCCAGCTGTAACGGCCAGATTTTTTGTTTTTTAGTGGGGAAAGTTTATTTGGTGAAAAACTAACTGATTTTGGTTAAAAATTTGAATTCATATATTTAGTATGAATAAAACATTTTTCTTTATTACCAAAAGTGTTTTTAAAAAATATATAGTATGTTTATATAATTAAATAAACTTTGTAATACTTAATTAAATTTCTCTTTGGTCATAAATTGCACTAAACACTTTTTTTATTCATACCTTAAGTGATTTGGATGTAAAGAGAATGTTAATCACTAAATACTTGTTTATGCCACAAGTTTTAGTTCTATGAGTTTATATTTTGTAATAATCAAAACATAGAGATATTGATAATATGTTAATAATGTTTTTAGGCATTATTTATGTCAACAATCTCCCCCTTATTGATTATTACAAAACCTTAAACTCAATAGGTCTAAAATTTGTTTTTAGACAAGTATTTTAGAGTTTACATTTCTCTTCTCCCCCTTTTTGTAAAATAAAAAAGGTTAAGCCGAGTAAGCTTCATGGAAGAAGTTTAAACGGGTAGAATGCTCCCCCTTGATGTATGCTCCCTCTCATTTGAGAGCACCAAGGGAACGAGCTATGGAAATCTTGGCTACAAAAAATATGTGAAGAGTGCAAGACACATATACATGCAAAGCAACAATTATGCAAATAAAAATAGATTCATTCAAGCATCATAGAAATGATTAGCATTACAACATTCAATATGCTTGAAGCATATTGATTACAATAAAACAAAAGAAGATACATAGTCCTATATTGCCTAAGAGAGCACTTGGACTTGCTTGCAACCCATGGTTGATTGTTTTATTTGCTTGAAGGGGAACATAAGCATAAAGCTTAGCTGTTAGATGGAGAGGGATATGGAGTGGGGTATGGAGCGGAAGGGGTGGATCTTACGATATTGTATCGAGTTAAGGGTGGTATGGGATGAGGACGAGTGAGGAGATATTCAATCCAAGAATTATCTTCACTCAAGTATAGAATTTGTTTTCGAAGGAAGATGCAACAAGGGCAATAGTGAGTGTGGTTTTTAACTTGATCCAAGTTGAGAGAGTGGGGTAGGCAATTGTTATAGGGTGATGATGGAGGTTGCCCTTTGTTGCGTTGTGCAAGGTGCATAGCATTGAGATCACTAAGATCATGGATTTGGGTTATTTCATCATGAAACTTTTGCTTTTCCGTGACAATGTGGAGAAAGTCATTGTGTTGATATGAATGAATTGGGTTTGTGTAGTTGGAATTGTAGTTTGATGGTTGATCAAACTTGTATGGATCATTATAAGTGGTTGGAGGATGAGATGAGTGGTTTGGCGTGAAGGAAGATGTTTGGCCAATGTTGTATGGTTTGTAAAGAGGATTAAATGAATGTCCTTGTGAATTTGGTGTAAAGTTTAGGAAGTAAGCGGTTGGAGGTGTTGAGTGATTTCCAACTTCATTGGTTATGATGGATTTGTTTCGAGGGCTTTTTCTTCGCCAAACGGGTTTTTCCGTCATCCTTGCTAGCTTAGAGGCATTTGGTTTTGGTTTATTTGGAGAAGTCACGAAGGGCTGAATGGAGAGTGTTGAAGATTGAGGATATTTATAGTGTAAGATTTGTGTGTTAATGGATGGATAAAGTTTGTTTGGGAGATTAGGACAAAATATGTTGGTGAAAATTGGGAAATGTAGGTTGAAATGGGCTAAAAAGCATAAAAGATTCTGTGAATCCGTCCAGCAGATGGCCGGTCCCCTTAATTAGGGGGTGGTCCCCTTAAAATTAAGGGGGCCGCCTAACATAATTAAGGGGGCCGCCCATCTGATGATTCCCAGATTTCCAGAATTGGGTTTTTGGCAGAAAATTTGCAGAAATGTTGTGTTTTTGGATTTGGATTCTAGCAAGTTCAATTCCTTTAGGCAATATAGCATCTAATCAAATCAAGATATAGCATGCATGCAAAAACGCTTAAGCAAAAGAGCAAATAAGCAACAAATAATAAGCTAAAGGAGACAAATAAAGGCAAGAGCACTTAAACTTCCTAAGGCAACTATCTTAGATCAAAGGCAAAGGCAACTAGTGAGTCAAAAATCTAGTGATGAAACAAGATGACAATGTTATGAGTGATTTTGTCCTAGTGTGTGCCTATATGCAACAAATGTGGGGTTGTGATTGTTTCGACTTCTAAATGCAAAAAAAAAAAAAAAAAAAAAAAAAAAAAATTCTTAAGAAACAATCCAAAATCTCCTTGATTCGATTTTTGCTCGTGTTGATATAAATAATTGACAAAAAGCATTATTCATATCTTTTGATATCTCTAAGTTTTGATAATCACAAAACGAAAACTCATCAAACCAAAGGTTATGACGTAAACAAGTATTTAGTAGTAAATACTCACTTTCACCATTTAATCACTTAAGGTATGAATAAACAAAGTGATTAATGTATTATAAGATCAAAGGAAATCTTGTCTTAAGACATAACATTTTATAGAATGATTTTAACATTTTATATATATTTGTAAATCATTTTTGGAATAGCTTTATTAAACCACAAAAATATGATTTCAAATTTCCAACCAAAAAGGGCAAATTTTATCCAGAAAAACTTTTCAAACGTTCAGGAGGGCGGCCCCCTTAATTTTACTAGGCGGCCCCCTTAATCATTAAGGGGACCGGCACGCTCCCGAACAGTATTTTCTGGCCCTATAAATATTGGATCATTCCACATATTTTTCTCACCTTTTTGCACTAGAAACCTTCTGATCTAAACATCCATTTCCTTTCTCTAAAAATCCTTTGATCTTATATACTTTGATCTTTGTTTCAAAGTGATTCAAGCCTCAACATTCAAAGTGCAAAGAGAAGAATACTTCTATTAGAAGTATTACAACTTAGTATCATCTTGCTATCTAAGTTGTTTGTTTATATTTTCTTGTAAATCTTTCATTCTTTGATGAATAAGGTGTATGTATTAGTTAGCTAGATTTAGTTGAAGAATCTAGAATTGTTGTAAGTGTAAAATGGAACTTGAAGTGAAGAAGAAGGGTTAGATAGTATTGGTGATAGGAAATTGTAGCAATAGGGACTTGTTGTGAAGATATTGAGGGTTCCAAGTGAAGAAGACTAGAAGACATTAGTAGATTGAAGTTGTAAAGACTTTAGTGGCTTGAAGGTGTGAAGACATTAGTGGCTTGAAGGTGTCAAGACATTAGTGGCTTAAAGGTGTGAAGACATTAGTGACTTGAAGGTGTCAAGACATTAGTGGCTTAAAGGTGTGAAGACATTAGTGACTTGAAGGTGTCAAGACATTAGTGCCTTAAAGTTGTGAAGAATTTTGTGAAGGCGTGAAGATACTAGTGGTGTGAAGACTTATTGAAGAAGTCAAAGGTGTGAAGAAATTGTGGTGTGTTATTTGGTGTGAGATTGGTTCTAGCTACGATTAGAACTCGACATCTTGCTTTGTGTCGTTAATTGGTGTAAGCTATTGGTGTGTACGGTTTTCTCCGCCATAAGGGAGGTTATTGACTTAGTGAAGAAAACTCTCGAGTTCGGTGCTCGGGGAGTGGAGTAGGGCAAGGAAGGTGTCCTTGTAGCCGAACCACTATAAATCCTTTGTCTCTCGGTTTGATCTTTCCATCTCTCACTCTTTGCTTGCTTACTTACAAGCTTTTCATATATTGTTAATATTGTGTGTTGTGCATATATTGATTTCACATAAAGATCAAACTAGGTTCCATTTAAAACATTAATTATACTTTAGTAAAATATAAGTATAAACAATTACTAAGACACATATATCTATATTAGTACAAACTTGTAATTAAGTGAGATATATGAAATTATAATTTCTATTCAAAACTTTAAATAAGTAGTGTATATATGATATATGTGAATTAGTTTGTATCTATACTTTAGCTTCAAAGGTTTTTACAATTACCATCAATTCTTTGAAAAGCAAATTCTTATTAAACGAAAAGGACGCAAAACTATTCAACCCCCCCCCCCCCTTCTAGTTTTCCACAGCTCGATCATGAATGTCAAAGATATATATTAGATTATATACCTTGACAATTTATGTGAGAGTTTATGCATGATTTTGAAAAAAAGTTTTTAGCATTAGTCAACAATGCAAGGAAAATGATGTTCATGAAATTTCCTAGATGTGAGAATAATTTAAAAAAAATTGATTGGGTTTTACAAAAGAGTACAAGCAAAGAAAATAATATTTCCCAATCTTTAATTTTGTGCGAAATAGATTCCTAGACTCAGAAATGGAGAAGTGGAAGTAAAGTAAATCTTATGCAAAAAAAAAAATGTCTAAATGCAATAGAATTTAGTCAACTTGTTCCATCATTCCTAATCCTAAACGCAAGTGATTGAATAATTCATGCTTAAGGGGTTTAGTTAATATATCCGCAATGTTATCTTCCGATGCAACTTTTTCTATAGATATGTTCCCTTTTTGTACATTATCCCTAAGAAAGTGGTGACGTATTTCTATATGTTTAGTCCTAGAGTGTTGCACCGGATTTTTACTTAAATCTATCGCACCTTTGTTATCGCGCATAATGGGAATGTTTTCTAACCTAATGCCATAGTCTATAAGAGCTTGTTTCATCCATAGTGCTTGTTGACATGCCTTTCCAGCGCTTACATATTCGGCTTCGGTGGTAGAAATAGCAAGAGCGGTTTGCTTCTTTGAAAACCAAGATGTTAGACAACATCCCATAAACGTGCAAATACCGCTAGTGCTTTTTCTATCTACGTAGTCTCCCGCATGATCCGAATCCGCATAGATGATGGTTTCTATGCCGGATCCCTTAGGATACCATAATCCTAAGTGTATAGTGCCTTTAATGTATCGGAAGATACACTTAACCGCTTCTAGGTGAGAGGTTTTGGGATCCTCTTGAAAACGGGCACAAAGGCAGACACTAAACATGATATCGGGTCTACTTGCCGTCAATTATAGTAAACTACCTATCATTCCTCTATACTTGGTGTTATCTACGGACTCACCTTCATCATCCTTTGTGAGTTTCACTTCCGTAGACATGGGAGTTTTCATGGGTTTCGAGTCTTCTAGGCCAAATTTCTTAAGCATTTCCTTAATGTACTTAGATTGGTTAAAGAATATTCCATCTTCTAATTGTTTTATTTGTAATCCTAGGAAGAAGTTAAGTTCACCCATCATACTCATCTCAAACTCATCATGCATGATTTTGGCAAATTCATCACACATGTCTTGACAAGTCGATCCAAATATAATGTCATCAACATATATTTGAACAATGATGAGATTTGGGTCTTTCCTTTTAGTGAAAAGAGTGTTATCTACCATTCCCATGGAATAATCATGTTTAATAAGGAAAGCTTTTAATCGATCATACCAAGCTTTGGGAGCTTTTTTGAGTCCATACAAAGCTTTCTTTAACTTATAAACATAATCAGGTTTTGCGAAGTCAATGAATCCTGGAGGTTGTGCCACATATACCTCCTCATTGATAAAACCGTTAAGGAATGCACTTTTCACGTCCATTTGGAATAACTTAAAATCTAGGGCGCATGCATAGGCAAGTAATATCCTAATAGATTCTAGTCTAGCTACGGGGGCATAAGTTTCGTCATAATCAATTCCTTCTTGTTGATTATAACCTTGGGCAACTAATCTAGCTTTATTCCTAGTAACTATTCCATTTTCATCTAACTTATTCCTATATACCCATTTAGTTCCTATGATAGTCATATTCATTGGATTTGGGACTAATTCCCAAACATCATTTGCCTTAAATTGATTTAATTCTTCTTGCATAGCTATAACCCAACTTTCATCTTTTAAAGCCTCGTTAATATTCTTAGGTTCTATTGCTGAGAGGAAACAAAAGAAATTATTTTTATCTTGGGCTTGTGACCTAAGGGTTCTTTGGTTAAGATGTCCTATTATATTGTCTAATGGATGTGATCTAGATTCTTTAACATTTATAATTTCATTATTTCCTAAGTTAATGTCTTCATTATCATTTCCTATGGGTTTTGTTTTACTAACCTCAATAGCTTGATCTTCGACTAAGTCATCATCTTCTAAAGGCAAAGTTTTAGGAGGTGGTGGTGTTTCATCAAATGTTACATTTAGTGATTCTTCTACTTTCATGGAGTGTTTGTTACGTATTATATATGCTTTACTATTTTGTGAGTATCCTAAAAATATTCCTTCATATGATTTTGGATCAAACTTAGTGAGGTAATCCTTAGTGTTTAGAATGTAACATTTACTTCCAAATACCCTAAAGTAGCTTAAGTTTGGTTTTCTACCTCTTAGTAACTCATAAGGAGTTTTTCCTAGAATCCTCCTAATTGATACCCTATTAATAATATATGTTGATGTATCTACATCGTGACACCAAAATTTTTGTGGGATGGATTGTTCATTTAACATTGTTCTACTCATATCTTATAGTGTCCTATTTTTTCTTTCTACTATGCCATTTGATTGAGGAGTACGAGGAGCGGAGAAATTGTGAGATATTCCATTTAAATCACAATATTTTCCGAATTGTACTTCGTTGTCAAATTCCCTACCATGGTTCGTCCTAATGGCTACTATTGTGCATCCTAATTTATTTTGAATCATTTTACTAAATATTTCGAATTTTTCAAAGGCTTGGGTCTTGTCACTTAAAAACCTAGTCCACGTGTATCGTGAGTAGTCATCTACTATTACTAAGGTATATTTGTTTCCTCCATAGCTCCGCACAGCGGATGGACCAAAAAGATCCATATGTAATAGTTCTAGGCACCTAGTAGTGGATACTCTATTCTTAGCTTTGTGACTAGCATGAACTTGTTTTCCAATTTTACATGCATCACAAAAATGCTTGTCATATTTTAGATTAGGCAAATTTCTAACTAGTTCTTTAGAGGCCAAAGATTGTATTTGTTGCATGTTAGCGTGTCCTAATCTCCTATGCCACAATGTGGAGTTTTCGTCTAGGGTCGTTAAGCATATCCTATCCTCAGGTTTGTTTCCTAGTTTCATAACATATATGCCTCCTTTCCTAATTTCTCTACCTATAATTTTTCCATTCTTAACTATTTCGCTATCCTCTTCGGTAAAGGTGACTCTACATTTATTATCACATATTTGTCCTATACTAAGCAAGTTATATGTTAAATTATCTACATGCTCTACATTTTCAATAGTAAGTGAGTCTTGAGAAATCGTACCTTTGCCAATGATTTTTCCACGTAAGTCACTACCGAAAATAACGTTACTTCCATTGTATGCCTTGTATGTAGAGAATGGCTTGCGGTTCCCCGTCATGTGCCTCGAATATCCGCTATCCTTGATCCATTCGTCAGGCTCCAAGTCAATTCCTAAACATATTTCGTCGATTCCTTTTGCCATAAAACACTTTTCGTCTTTTGGTTTTTCCACTTCTTCTTTGTCACTATCACTCCATGTTCCACTAACAAATGCGCCTTGATTTTCATACCCTGGCAGCTTCAGACATTCGCCAATGAGATGATTTGGACTTCCACATCTAAAGCACTTTCTTTTCCTGTAGTTATCACTTCTATTTCTTTGGAACGGTTTTCTTTCGTCTCGTGGTGATCTAGTGAATCTTCCTCGTCTCTTGAAGAATTTCTTGAATTCTCTTACGCCCATTGCATATTCTTCGTCTTCACTCTCGTCACTTGAATCATCATCGTCACTAGGTTCCTTTTTGGCTTTTAGAGCAATGGATTTGGTTTGTTCTTTCTTGACTTTGACCGTTTCCGAATCTCTTCTTATAATTTCTTCATGGACCTTCAAGTTGCCAATTAGTTCATCTAGTGACAACGTAATCAAATTCTTTGATTCTTCAATAGCCGTGACCTTAGCTCGCCATTTCGGATGCAATGCCCTAAGAAATTTCCTAACACAATTTTTGCTAGAAAATGTCTCATCAAGTGCTTTTAAACTTGTGATAATAGTGTTAAATTTAGCAAAAGCATTATCAATTGATTCCTCTTCCGGAATCGTAAATTGTTCATATTGTTGTACAAGAAGATCTATTTTGTTATCTTTAACTTGACTATTACCTTGGTGAGTAATTAGTAAAGAATCCCAAATTTCTTTTGCGGTTTTACACTTAAAAATTCTTTCATATTCTTTGCGTGGTAACGCATTATAAATAACCATTTTAGCCTCATTATTTTTTGCTAGTTTCTTTTTCAAATCATAATTTTGTTTTTCAAAAGATACAATTTCATCCATTTTAGTTTCAACATTATATTGAATAGGGGGAAAATCACCAAAGGTAATGACATGCCAAAGATCAAGATCTTTTGATTTCACATAAGTTTCGAATCTATTTTTCCAAAATAAAAATCCATCACTTTCAAATAGTGGTGGTCTTTGCATAGATTGCCCTTCTAAATATTTTAAAGATTCCGTAGATCGTTACAAGTTTTAAAATACAATATATTTTAAAAAATCTTGCTAGACGTGGCTCTTGATACCAATTGTGAAAAACTAGAAGGGGGGGGGGGGTTGAATAGTTTTACGTCTTTTTAATTTGTTATAAAAGATTGTTTGAAAGTTTTCTTTGTTTTCAAAAATTTAGATTCGATGCTATATGAAATCAAGTCATGCACAATATGAACAACACTAAATATGTACGATAAAGCAATAATAAGTAAGTAAAGAAATAGACGAGAGTTGGAAAGATCGAACCGCGAGACAAGAGATTTATGGTGGTTCGGCTACAAGGTCACCTTCCTTGCCCTACTCCACTCCCCGAGCACCTAACTCGAGAGTTTTCTTCACTATGTCAACAAGCACCCTTATGGCGGAGAAAACCTTACACACCAATTTACACACCATAACTTCGTCACAACTTATTCACACCTTCTACACAACTACTTCACACGTATTCACTACTTAATCACAACACTACTTCACACCTATCTCCTTCACACCAATTTTCTTCACACCTATCTTCTGCACACCAATCTTCTTCACATCAATTTACTTCCTAGCTCTTCTTCTTCACAACTAACTACTAACCAATCACACTATATATATACCTAGCTAAACTATCTTCTAACAAATATTCACAACTAATTACACAATGAGATAGATACAATGGATGATGCTCTAACAACTTAGATGTGGAGATCACAACAAGTTGTAATACTTCTTGTCTTGAGGGATAGAAGTATTCTTCTCTTGCACTTGATAGGATGATGTTTGGATCACTTTGAAACAAAGATTTATGAATGTATGATCAAAGGATTAAGAGAATAGAAATGGAGATCTAGAACAGAAAGTTTAGGAGTGCAAAAGGTGAGAAAAATTTGAGATTTAAGGTGGTATTTATAGGCAACAAAATCTGACAACAGGAGCGTGCCGGTCCCCTTAAATAATGGCCGGCCCCCTTAAAATTAAGGGGACCGCCCCTTATAATTAAGGGGGCCGCCCAGCTGTAACGGCCAGATTTTTTGTTTTTTAGTGGGGAAAGTTTATTTGGTGAAAAACTAACTGATTTTGGTTAAAAATTTGAATTCATATATTTAGTATGAATAGAACATTTTTCTTTATTACCAAAAGTATTTTTCAAAAATATATAATATGTTTATATAATTAAATAGACTTTGTAACACTTAATTAAATTTCCCTTTGATCATAAATTGCACTAAACACTTTGTTTATTCATACCTTAAGTGATTTGGATGTAAAGAGAATGTTAATCACTAAATACTTGTTTATGTCACAAGTTTTAGTTCTATGAGTTTATATTTTGTAATAATAAAAACATAGAGATATTGATAATATGTTAATAATGTTTTTAGGCATTATTTATGTCAACACTTCTCAAGATCCCTTGAGAGGTAAAACCTTTTGCGAGGGTGCAATTCCACGCATCAAGTGTTTGGCGCCGCGGCCCGGGGAATAGTTATTGTCTAGGTTTGTATTTCTTTTTATTAGGTCTACTTGCTAGATTCCTTTCTAGTAAGATTTTTATTTTATTTTTATAGTTTTCGTTAGTCTATCTTTTCTTTGTGTGTTTGTTCGTTTAATTCTCATTAATTATTCCGTTGGCCACTATGGAAAACGCGAATCCGCCCCTTTCACCTATCGAGGTTGCTTTGTTGCGTGAACAGATTGAGAATGAGA
The DNA here is from genome assembly GCA_030686995.1 of Artemisia argyi. Classification (NCBI taxonomy): domain Eukaryota; kingdom Viridiplantae; phylum Streptophyta; class Magnoliopsida; order Asterales; family Asteraceae; genus Artemisia; species Artemisia argyi. Next base: position 57,347,444 of record CM060708.1, on the reverse strand, counting down.
TTAGGGAACTTAGAGAACTCAATAGATTGGTTGATATTGAGCTTGAGTATGCCCTTAATGACTTAGTAATAGCTATGGACTTAGACAAGGAACTTGAACCCAGTAACTTGGCAATTGTAGAAGATGTTAAGGAAGTAGAAGAGGAGGGTTTAGATGATGATTATTTCAACTTATATCCCACTAAGGAGGAAATTGCTTATTATAACAGTCTCATTGATAACCCTAGGCCTCCTTTTGTCAAGATTGATCCTAAGATTATAGAGGTGACCCTAAGAATGTGAAGATACCGTGTATGATTGGGTATAAATGCATTGATCAAGCCTACATTGATTTTGAATCCCCACTGAACATTATGTCTTCAAGTATCTATAATGAGTTAGTAATGACAACACTCGGGCCTAGAAAAGATCCTAAATACCCCAGTGGAGTTTGTAACTTTGTCGGGAGAGTTAAAGGTCTACGTGTATTTGTTGGGAACTTTACTTACCTCGTGGACTTTTTGGTTGTGGAAGACTTGGCTAGTGTTATAGATTGTCGCTTATCTCATGTTGTATTAGGTAAGCCATTTGTTGAAGAGTCCAAGCTAAAATACGATCGGATTGAGGGAACGGTCCAATTTTCTAGTGAAATTGATAGGATTACATATAGGATGCCTAATAGAATGAAGGAATTTCATTATATGTCTCGACTTGATATAGATAACATCAGTGCTTTTGAGGACATTAATGAAGAGGATAAGAAAAAGGTCATGGATTATGTGTGGGACAAGAGGAGCCTTTACTATAATAATTGCTTAACCCTTGGGCCAAAATATAAAATTAATAGAGAGATGCCCAAAAGGATTATAGGAGCAATGAGAAAAAGGTGGTCGATCTTTATAAAGGATATTTACAATCGAAGCCGGAATACAAAACTAAGATTGAGGATGACCTAGGAACAGGAAACGATGATGAGGTAACGTAATATCCCATGACTTTGAGTCTAGCTACAAGACTCGTAAATAAAGAAAAGCGCTTCTTGGGAGGCAACCCATGTTTTATTTGTTTTGTTTGTTTGATTTTATTTGTTTCCGTATGCATGTTTTTTTTTTTTTTTTTATTGTCTGTGGATCATTGTTCAAAGTAAATTGTGAAAATGGTTTATTTTGTTTTTAACTTCATCTTAATTACATATAAAGGTATTTTTCAAAAGCTAAGTGTAAGGGAAACCCAAATTTGTTTATAAGAACGAAATTGAGCATGAATCACAACAATATTAAATGAACATGTGTATTAGTAGTTGTTGAGTCAAATGCTTGTATCGAGTCATAATGATGTTTTGCAGGATTTTCCAAGAAGTAAGGCATAAGTTTTTCCAGAAATTTTCCAGAAACTTAACATGAGATTTTTGCAGGAACATTCTGACGGCGTCAGGAGTTAAAACCTGACGGCGTCAGGTACTAAAATTCTAAAAATATTTTGCGAGTTTTGTTTATCTCGGAGTCTTAAAGTTTTTGTTGATTCTTTAGTTTTATAAACTCCAGGAAATCTGCAAACATTCATTCCACAAGCATTATATCTTAATTTGTTTTATAGATTTTTTAGTATATATAGATTGCCGCCGATTTTACGTGAGGTTTGCCTTGATTGTTTTCTCAGGTTTAACAGGTTACATTGGACAAGAGGATGATTTATATTTCTGGAGGGAAGCTTTCAAAGTTCATTTTCTTGGAAGAACATCTAACCTTGTTGACACACTATCTACACCGAACGAATCAGGGAAGTATTTGTTTTCATTCTTTTGCCTTATTTTCTTTTACATCTTTTTATTGAACATTGGGGACAATGTTCAACTTAAGTGTAAGGGGAGGGTAAATGATGATACTTTAGAGAATACAATTATGCTTGAGTTTGTTTGTTCGATAGTAGGTGTGTAATAAAACTAAGAGAAATACTTGTTAGGGCAATTTTAGCGCCAAATTTAATTTTTTTTAAAAACATTTAGGAGTGAAGCTTTAGCCTTAATGAGCGTCTCATGGATAGGAGTTGTATGACTAGCACAAAAACCGTACCACTCAGAAAAATTTTCCACCCAAATATGTGAGGTTCGCCTTTAGATTTGTTAGGAAAAGCATTCATTATTAGTGCTTATGAGTGTACCGGTAGTATTTAGATTCTAGAACTTGCGTTAGTGATGTATCCCGAGACCGCTAGTGAGACTACATTCGTGTGGTAGAATTTACTACATGATAAGAGGCATTAGGATCACCCTTGTGTTAAACCCGTATCACAATTACTTGACCATTTAAGTCAATTACCTTGACTAGTAGAGTCAATTAATTTTCCCACACCTTTGCGTTGTACTCATTTTTAGTACACGATACCCCTAGTACACCCCTCCGAGCCTATCTTTTTGTTTCTAATTTTAAGCATTTTACTTAAAGGAAGAATTTGTTAACAATCCACCCAAGTGTGCAACCAAAATCGCCTTAGCCTTCTGTGTATGCACTCATCTTTAGTGCATTATTGTTATTTGTTTAAACCCTTAGTTAATTATCTAATTGGTTACATGGTTGCTAAGTCGAGTCATATCTTGTACATATTGTTTTGGAACGATTGGGACTCATGGGTAAAGTACTTGTGTTATGGAGTAATGGGGAAGAACATCATATATTACCCTCATATGTGCTTTAATCTTAAAAAGTACTCCAAGTGTTTTGATTATCTTGATTCGAGTCATTAGAATAGTTAATTGTAAAGTATGTAAAAGTTCAAGTGTAAGGGGAATGCAAATTACCTATGATGTATTATTTTGGATAGTAGGGTAAGAGTGTATGAAAAAAAAAAATCGAAAAAATAGAGAAAAAGAAAAATAATAGAAAAAAAGAAAAAGATAAAAATAAACGGACTATCATCCCGTTTCATTCTATGTTTGTTTTATGTTTTTGTTATTTTTGATTTATTAGCTTAAGTCGAGTCGAGTCTTGGCTTAGCAACGCCATATTATACATGTAATTGACCAAGATGATTAACTCGCCACCATTAAATATTGCCTTTATCCAACAAAACCGTGCTTACCATATTATACATGTAATTGACCAAGATGATTAACTCGCCACCATTAAATATTGCCTTTATCCAACAAAACCGTGCTTACCATATCCCTACACCTCATGTTATAACCCTTTAAAAGACCTCTTTGATAGTTTATCCTAGGTGCTTACGCCAAATGGTGGAGGTTTGATCCTTTCCCAAGCCTATGGTAATCTATTTGCTATGACAGGTAGTGAGAGATGTTTTCCATTTCCATATTGTGATATATACTTTATTATACCGGAGAGATGTAAGTATCTAAACACTATTTGTGAGGTGCTAGTGTATAACCTCCGTGCTTGTTTTTGGTTTTAAGTGGAATGATTATTTGTTGTAATTACTTTTATATTAGTGTTAAATGACCCCTAACTTTTATTTTGATTAGAATAAAAGCGCATTTGCTTGAGGACAAGCAAATCTCAAGTGTAAGGGTATTTGATAAGGCGAAAAGTGTACCGCTTTTGGGGGGTCATTTAAGCCCGAATTCGTAATTATTTGATCAATTATTGCCCTAAATCGTTCCTTTTGTCATTTTAGGTACTTTTGAGAGGAAATTTACAAAAGGAAGCATTTTGGACGTTTTTGGAGCGAAAAAGTGAAGAAAACGACAAAATCTCAAAATCCTTGCTGGGAACAGTACCTGACGGCGTCAAGGAATTGCAAGTGACGGCGTCAAGAGTGGCAAAAGAGGTGGATGTGGAAAATACACATGACGGCCCAGAACATATTCAAGGCTATTTGGCCTGACGGCATTACAAAGGCCGTCAGAGTCAAAATACATGTGACGGCCCAGAGTAAATTTACACATGACGGCGTCAGAAGTGGATCTAGGCAATACGACTTTTATCTTGGCGGCGAGTTGACGGCATCACAAGCTAAAACGTGACGCCGTCAAAGTGTAAAATCTATATATAGTTTTCTAATTTTCATTCATCAAGTGTGGAACTTTTGGAGAGCTTCTTTGTGAAAACCCTAGAAGATAAGTTTTCCAATAATCATACGATATGTCTATGTGTTGTGTTATTCTATCTTAGGCTTTTCTTCTTTTTAACATGCTAGGCTAGGTTTTTGTTGTGTTTGCTTAGATGTAATGAAACCTAGATGTTGATTATTGGTTGATGGTTTGTTTATAATTGTTGTGGATGATTGTATTCGATGTTAGGCTTAAGAAAACTGGCAGACTTCCAATTGGTAACTTTCTTGAACGTCTTAAGAAACATGATCGGAGGTGTACTTCAATTTATGGTTGTATTTAATGCATGAGCGAATTCTAGTGATCCCATGTTAGGAGCTTTTAGTCGGCTCGACATAGGAGTGAAGTAGGAGCTTATAGAGTTAGGGAATTTCGTGCATGGCCCTACGACTGGTATTAAGGAATATAACCCATCATCCATGCAATTGTAACAAACTAATCAACTGGTAAAAGATATCTAGGGAGTAATGAAATCTAAGTAAACACATTTTCTTTTATTATTGTTTACACCATGATTTAGTTTTAGTTTATTTTATTTTATTTTGATTGCATCTTTAGTTAATTGGGTTAGTTGACTAGCAACTAATTTCGCCCACTCCTTCAAAACCCGAGATTTTACTTGCTTTCATAAAAATATAAAAATACAAAAAGAATCATGCCTCACCTTTAGACCTAGTTTAGTAGACTTTTTAATCCTAGCGAACACTATTCCTGAGTTGAACGATCAATCCCCCGGTACTTGTCACTATACTATACTACAACGAACATGTACACTGCCTAGTGGGGATTGCAAGCTTCTCAAGATCTCTTGAGAGGTAAAACCTTTTGAAAGGGTTCAATTCCACGCATCACTTCACTTGTTTAACCCAAAAAAAAGCTAGGTTTAGGTTTATTAAGACGAACTCCATTAATAGGACGCGATTTATCAACCCTTTTCCCTTTGTTTTTTAGGTTCTTGACATCAATAAAACCCTCTTCGTGGTCCTCCATAGTGTTTTTTAGGTTCTTGTCACTATACAATACTACAACGAACAGGTACACTGCCTGGTGGGGATTGCAAGCTTCTCAAGATCTCTTGAGAGGTAACACCTTTTGCGAGGGTGCAATTCCATGCATCACTTCACTTGTTTAACACGAAAAAAGCTAGGTTTAGGTTTATTAAGACGAACTCCATCAATAGGACGCGATTTATCAACCCTTTTCCCTTTGTTTTTTAGGTTCTTGACATCAATAAAACCCTCTTCGTGATCCTCCATAGTGTTTGATTTAGTAGCAGCCATATGAGGATCCTTAGAAGCAGACTCTTGAACCCGTTTAGGACATCGATGAAGAGCATGTCCAAAACTTTTACAATCAATACGATGCGGTGGCTTCCACTCGTATTCCACTCTTATAACTTCCCTTATATACACATCCCACTCCTCCTTTGGAATTGCCATAACCACTTCATTTTTTAAAACAGAATCCGAGCTTACTTCAACAAGGGAACGGGCAAAACTAATCCTACCCCATGACTCAACACACATTGAACTAGTAAACGCATCCAATAATAAATACTTACCAATTTGTGTAGCTATTAACCTCAAACAATGCTCCGAATAAGCAAGAATCGGCACACCATGAAACTTAGCCCATACCCAGGAACATTTTTAACTTCTCCTTTTTTCAATGATAAGTCGGGAGATCATTTAGTAAGGATAATAGGGGATTTACAAATCATCCACGGACCCTTTTCTAACACTTGTTACATGCCTGTTTTAGACTCAAATTTGAATAAGAAAACATTCTCTTCATTCCTCATCATTTTTTTAAAACTAAATTTGACCCATGTGTTTTAAACATAATTTTGGACAACCAGGAACGCTAGGCCCTTACCAATAAAGTACCCAACAAGAGAATTCTCGTACCTGCTTTTAACACCATCACTTGCATATTTAGGAAGCAAAAAGTCATAGTTTTCCAGTTTTTCCTCGTTAACAAGTGGGCGAAAGTTTACCTTTTTAATCACACTTCCATAAGTAATAACACTAGGAAAAGAGATCAGTTTCCGTATCCCTTTACCATGAGTTTTAGGGCTACTAAGATTAGTATCGACCCCAGAAACCTCATCATGAAGAGTCCTACCATTACTACATCCATTGACAACCTCATTATTCGCTCCACTATTACTACCTCAGTTGACAGCAGATGGTACACTAGCAACCTGTGCTATATCGTTAGCCGAGACTTCAGATTCAAGATATTGTTTAAGGAACCCTTTTACATCTCTCAAAACCCACTAACAATACCAAAAACCAGCAGCAACCCACGATCAGTAATAAAAAAATAAATAAGAAATGAAATCCTAATACACTTAGGGTTTCATCACATGAAGCACCCCATTACTAACTAGCATCCATAATTACAGAATCAAAAACCCTAGAATTGAAACGAAACCCAATCAAGCTTATGAAACAGCCACCAATAAAACTATTGAAACTTCGTAATCAAAGATCAACCAGCAGAAAGAGTCATTATAGGATCACAAAATCAAGGGAAGAAAGAATATCGAATCAAAATAAGGGATATAGAATTTCGGCTAAAAACCCTAAAATATATGAAAAATAATCTAAATCCTAATTGGCCGATACCCTATAAAGACCTTAGACATAATCAAAATAGGGGGAACGATCAAAGAAGGATGGATTAGAAGTGAACAGAATTGTTTTTAGGGTGGCCGGAAATTGCCATATTAGAGAGAGCTTTTTAGGTTTTTTTTAGCGGCAGGCAGGTAAATTTTAGGAAAAGATTACGAAATTTCTGGAAAACAAGGTCTCAGTCATCAATTAAGTCAATCCTTGTAATAATGAATTCAAAGATACTCCAAACTTTTTCATCCCAACTCTCAATTGGAAACTCTAATTCCATATTCGTTATAGTCCTACGTGTTAATCATCTTTATCCTCATTTCCTCAACCATAGGAAGAGTTCTTTTGGGTTCAAACTGTGCCTTCAAAAAGGATCAAAACTTCGTTTTCTAAGCTTCCTTTTACTTCTCTCGTAAGTCAGTTTGAAATGATTTTGTCATCCAAAATTGTGAAGGATTGAGTCTTGGTAATCAAAACGTTCTTTTTATATGGAAAGCATTTTAGATTTAAAGGTTTTCTTTTTTTGATTTGCATAAGGGTGTTGATCCTTCCTTCGTTCCTTGCATTTTGAATTTTCCAAAGCGTAACGGCGTTAACCCATTAGGCTTGATGACATCACACCTTGCTGAGAGGATTCTTGGTTATTTTGTTATCATTTTTCTTTTCAGTTTATTTGTTTCTTTCTTGTTGTTAGATATGAGCAAGAGAGGTAGAAACTCTAGGGGACAATCTTTATGTTGGTACTGTTTTGGATCAGACATTTTTGGTTGCTCACAAGCCTGAGTGAGGGTTTCTTGAATGCATGTATACGGATCCTTTAATGGGCCCTTAATGGTAACATTTTCTCAATATTCGTGAGCCTGTTTACCGTGAGTTGGTTAATGAGTTATCTGCAACATATAAGATGAGTTTGCGTAATGCTAGGCTTAATGTGAATGATACAAGAGCTATTTAGTTTAGGTTGGGATGTATGGATCGTAGGTATTTTGTGGAGAAGTTTGGTAGGAGGATTAAGTTGTATACTGACGCTGAAGCGAATGATGCTCAGTTTTGTTATAGGTTGCATAAGAGGGTGCATGTTAAGGTTGATATGACGATAATGAAATTTTGGGTGACTATTGGAACTGGTGAGTGGGTGAGTGGAAAGATGACTTCTACATCTATTCTGGACCCGAGGGTTAGGTTGGTGCATCAATGCATTGCTATTTCCATTTTGGGGTGGAAGGACTCCACTAAATATTACAATTATGGATTTGTTCTTCCTCTATACCATCTTCTCCTCAGATGTTATTGCAAAATCCCTTTTTGGTTGGCTTCCTATTTGAAGAGAGAAGATGGTAGTAGTGAGACAAATTTGGTTTGTGAAGGTATGTATGTTACGAGGTTGGCTCTGTCGTATGGTATTCTAACTCATGTGTTGCCTTGACCACTTAGATGCTGCCATGACCCTGGGAAGAAGTCTTTGGTTGTACGCCCATTATTGGCGAGGCTGTACTAGGGTGTTTGAGTGGTTCCCGATTGAGCAGGCGCCCATTGCTTAGGATGACGGGGATGAGGCGCTAGAGCAGTAACAACAACACGAGGATAAGGCCAAGAGTTCATATGAGGGGTTCAAGAACATGATCAATGGAGATTGGCAGGCTCATCAAGGTGTGCGTTGGGCCAGATAGATTCTTGGATGACACAACAGACCCTCAGGTCGGATTGGATGTATGATCACACTATTCGCTACATGCAGCATCTATTTATATGGGTTTTAAAGTTTTTTTCTTATAAAATCGACACATGTGTTTTTATATGTATTTATTTTGCTGAATGAAATTTTTATGAGTTTAACCTGATTGAAGGAAATTTGATTTATATTAGTCAATATGAATGCTCGATTTTAAAATTAAGCTCTTTTATTAATCAATAAAAAAAATTATATTTTTCTTATTTTGTATCTTCTCTTATTATATAAGAGATAACAATCCTTAAATCTAATATTCTAACAAAAATGCTAAACCCTCCTACTAAATCATCCTACAAAACTGTCTACTCACAGGATTCTGTCAAGTGGTAGAATTAACGGTTTGGGTGTAGAGAGAGAATGAGTGGAGAAAAACTATCTAATATTTTTGTGTACGTAAGAAGATTAGTAGAAGGATATTCTAGGAGGATTTAGCAATCCTCATATTCTAAAGTTGCCAATTTAGTCCTTCAAATTATCAAGTTTTTTTTCCCCTCTCTTTTGAACTTCACCTATACTTATATCTTATGTGTTTTTCTTAATGTGTATATCTTTGTGTAAGATAATGATCATACAAATATACAATTATTATTCCATGCTTTTTTCCACATTTCTCATTCATTTACTACTTTTATTAGTTTTGAGTTTGTGACAACCGGCAATTTAGGGAGCCATTTTGAAAACCCGCATTACGTTAAAGTTCGTTTATAAATTTTATTTGAAATTTTATTCGTAACGAACTTGTAAGACCTATTTTATGGTTAATGATGTTTAATATCGTTATGGGATTTGAGATTTATTTAATGATTCGTTATGGAATTATACTTGGTGATGTATTTTTAAATTCTCACTTGGTACTACATTAACTCCGGCACTAGGAAACTGAAAAGTTTAAAAACTTATGATTTTTAATACATTGGACTGTTAGTAACGTATTTATTATGAATTTCGGTGGAATAATATATTTAGTCCGCCAAATGGTGAATATAACGAGTTTCGGGGACGTTTAATATTTTTCTTAGTAAGTTTTACTTACGTAAGGGGACGTTTTTATAAATTAAAGTTGGTGGTAAAAAGGTTTTGTGTGCAAAATATAAAGGAGAATAAGTAGAGGGACTAAAGTGGAAAATATTCTTATTAACCTTAACCCTAACCCTCCCCATATCATTTCATCCTCAAAACTTCACCCACACTTTCTCCTCTCCTCTCCTAGCCGCCGGTCACCTTAATCCGGCCACCACCGCCGCACACCACCGTACACCACCACTCCCAAAACACTCCCCACACCTTCCTTGTTCTATTATTGTGATTCACACACCCAAAAATAACTCCCCCACCTCGTACTAGCATCACCGACGCCGTACACCTCACCACCATCATTTTTCTTGGTCGATTTTTGTAGATCCACGGGTAAGTATGCACGGGGTGCATCGGGTTTGTTGAAAAATGAACCAAACCCACGAATTTATTTATGATTTGGGTCGGATTTGGAAGAAAATGATGAAAATAATAATGGGTTTTATTAAAACTTGGTTAAATCTTGGTTTGCTATCCGGGTTGTGATGTTTGGTTGTGATTCTTTGCGTGGTCGACCGATAGCCGAGGGCCTCACCCTCGACTCTTGTTGGTTCCGAGTCATGGTTATCATTTTGACCCGATTTCTTGGTTGGTGACCACATTTGGTCCTAGTGATTGTTTGGTTTGATTGGATTTCTTGATTGTTGTTTTTGTTGGTCGACTTGTGTTGGAGCCGACGACCCCATAGGGTCGGTTTGATTATTTTTGTTGGGTCGAGCTCTTGTGAGCTAGCCGTGACCTTGTGGTCTCGGGTGGGACCCACGTGACACTTGGTATATGATTTTGACTCGGGTTGACTTGGTAATTTGACCCGAATACGGTTATTTTTGAAAACCGTTTGTGATGTCGAAATATATATATTTCGGCTAAATTCATTTTTATGGTTATTAATTATTGTTGGTTATCATTATTTTGTGGCTTATTGGATTTTGAAGCGGTTGTCGAGTATTATGGACTCGTGGTATTATTTGAAGTTGTGTTGACGATAAAGTGGTATTGGGGACCGATTGTGAGACGGTCACTTAGATTGACGGAGATAGGTTAGTCGGGTGCCGTAGTCGGACCCTATTGTTGTAGCACGTGGATTGGGATTGATTGGACGGAGATGTATTGATTATTATGACTTTTACATATTATTTTGGACTTGGACAATGAGCTGAGAGTCATGACTCGGACATGTGACCATTTCGTATGACTCGATAACTATTTACAATTTAAAACACAAATAATAAAACGCGTAATAATATTATTGGTAATATAAACGTTTATATAAATATATAGACGTGAATAACGTATATATAATTGTATAAATGCGTATATTAATAATAATACAAATCACGAGTCGTATTATAAATAATACGACTAAATATATTAGGCTACGAGAGTAGCGTAATATTATTGGAAGTATTATTATAAATAAATATTATAAAATGAGAAATTCTTGACGTTAACTAAATATCAAATGAAATGTTATTTTATATATATAACAAGTAAAACTATCGAGTTATGCGGAGTCGTGGTCACTTGAGTCCAGGTAAGTTATTGTTTGTGACTTTTGTGTTGTCACGGATATATGACGATTAATATAAACATTTTCTATAACTAAATAACTTACTTAATAGACAGGTTAAACCGAGTTATTTGGTTATACGAAATGAGTATATTAATGGGCATCGTATCCTACGACGCCCATAGGTTGTGGTATATGTAAAGGGTAATAAATTGCTAAATATATATATCGGGAAATCTGGCCAATTTGACGATGTATATAAGGAGTTTATTAAACTACGATATATACCATATAGTATTTATGTGCTATGTGCTTTAGGATTGGATGTAATCTTGGAACGGTATGTTACATAAATAAATATGGGGATTATCAAATCGACGGATTTGATAAACCTTGACGATTTATTTAAATAATATATTGGGCTAATATTAGATCTATAGTTTATTTATTATTCTTTTGTGTGACCTTTTCAGTTTATTCTTTGTGTCGACCTACCACCCGTATGGATACCAAACGTAAATACTACAAACTATTACGAAATGGATTTTCGGAAAATAAAACGGAATACGTCCGGGTTTGGGAATATTTGAATTTGAGGAAATGATTTATGAACAAGTTGATATTGTTAGGTCGTGCCGAGTCCGTAGTTGCCGTCTTGTGAGTTATTATACATCTTACTTCTACCGATTTCTTCTTGCTGATTTCTGGACTTGAGGTGAGTCATAGCCCTACTTTTTAATCTTGAACTATGTTTTCAATACTTGGGGTGAGAAACGTGCAAATTATTTTTATGTGGACTATTTATCGCTTCTATATTCTTTCTAAAACTTGCTATGCGTATGGACTAGGATATATTGTCAGCTTTTGTCACATATATTTTGTGTGTACTATTCAAGGTTGGCTTATTTGGAATTGTCAGCTTTAGTCACACGGTTCGTGTGTACTATTCAAGGTTGGCTTATTTAGATACTGTAGCGTGCACCTATAGGTTATTAATACTTCGGAGGTTATCCGAGTATTTATGATATTGCGGGAGTTACCCGAATATCTATGTTAGAACGGAGGGTATCCGTGTGTTATGTTGGAGCGGAGGGTATCCATAGGCTTTTAGTGAATCCTTAGTCTAGCTAGCAAGCGTTTTGCGTATATGTCCACTATATTGTTAGATGAATTCAAACCTATGATCTCACCTGCGAAAGCTGACTTTTAGCACGTTTTCTCAGGTAATTAAGTGATGATATGGATGCATGGATTGGAAGGCTCGGCTAAGGCTCCTGGTTTATGGATCTATTTTTCTAAACTCTGATATTGAATTGTGGACCTACTTTTATTTCTTTTGGGCCTGACTCTGAATGATGTTGGGATAAATGTAAACTTTAAAACCCCGTTTTGGTTGCGTTTTTATTATGTTTACTTTATCTCGTTCTATTATGTCTTGTGTTGGATACCAATCCCCGTAGCATCCCGAAAGCTTGTTGAGTCTTCCGCTGTATCAAATTTTGGGGGTGTTACAGATTGGTATCAGAGCCAAGGTTATAGAGAACTAGGTAAATAAACACCTAAACTATAACCGGATTTTTATAGAAAATGATCCTTGACCATTGCCCGCCAGCCCGCCAAGCCGAAGCATCTTCTATTATTTTGAGGTATTATGAGATATTTGAGATGACTTGAGATTATGGGATATATTGATTTAGTGATAATATGGCGTTTCGAGGAATTATATGGTCTAATTGTTTTATAAATGTTTTAGTAATGCGGTATTTGAAATTCTTTATTAAGATTATATGATTGAATTATTTGATGAGGATTTTTGGTATGGCATTTTGAGTTGCGATTTAGTTGTTTTGAAACACTTACATCTGCCCTACGCCGTTGTCACAGACTATGGCCCCCCATATGCCCGATGTTGTCGAGGATATTCTTACTGCACCGGTATTACCAGCACAGTTCACCATGGCATCTGATGATCCTTACCAGATTGCCACGCTTTCAGCTAATGTGTCGCTAGGGCTGGCAATTTTGACACGAAACCTGTTAACACGACACGACACGACCTGTTCTTAACAGGTTTCGTGTTTGACCTTAACAGGTTTCGTGTCTTAACAGGTCAGACCTGTTAAGACCTGTTAATTTTCGTGTCTTAACAGGTCAGACCTGTTAAGACCTGTTAGTGACTGTTATGATGTTGTATATATAAGTTCCAAAATCCTAACCCTAAATATTTTGTCCGCCCCCATCTTTACATCTTTACCTACCTCTCTCAATCTCTCATTCTCTTATTTTTTTTTATCAGCTTATATCTCATCTCTCCCACAAGAATATCATAACCATCATCAAGTCAACCAACATCATAACCATCATCATAAATTCGTGACTGGAAATAGTATGTTTCACACCTTTAATACACCTTCTAGTTTATATTCTTTATATTCTTTTGTTAGTATGTTTCACTGCCACTGCTAGCACCTTTTTTTTTTTTTTTTTTTTATTTAATACACCTTATTTAATTTTTGGTTTTGATATAACAAGGGGCTGCAGCATCGATGGGAGTTACATCTACAAATTCAGGAGGCACTTGAACTAAGGGAGCTTGTGGAGGATAGTGACGATGAATATTCGATGTTATTCGATTTGTTGTTGTTCTTGTAATCTTGTTGACTGGATTTTTTTTCTTGTTATTCTTGTAATTTTGTTCTTGTAATTAAAGGATTTGATTCGATTTGTTGTTGTTCTTGACTTTTGTTCTTGTAATTTTGTTCTTGTAATTTTTTTCTTGTTGTTCTTGTAATTTTGTTCTTGTTATTATAGGATTTGATTCGATTTGTTGTTGTAATTTTGTTCTTGTAATTTTTTTTTGTTGTTCTTGTAATTATAGGATTTGATTCGATTTGACTGGATTTGGCTTAGAATAATGTTTAAGTGTTAACAGGTTCTTAACAGGTCTTAACAGGTTAACCTGTTTATTTTCGTGTCGTGTTTGTGTCTGAGAAAAATGACACGATAAGCTAACAGGTCGTGTTCGTGTTTGACCTTAACAGGTTCGTGTCTTAACAGGTTCGTGTCTTAACAGGTTCGTGTGACCTGTTATGCCAGCCCTATGTGTCGCAGACAGCTTCTACTTCAGCACCGCCTGCTGCATCTACGCAGGGACCCTCATCTTCTCTAGGGCTCCCTGGTACATCGAGGCAGCTTACTCTTCATCAGGCTTTGGTTCGTGTGGCTCCACGCTTTGCCCACCGAGCTACGGCACGCATGTCGGTACGCCCTACTCCATCACCTTTACAGATTGATGCCCACTCTCTTCTGTCAGAGGCGCCACCCACATCATTGCGTCGTCGTCGTAGATCACCTACCACATCTCCACATGGTTCACCTGTTAGGAGACGACGATTGATGATGTACTCTTCCGATGAGGAGGAGGAGGAGTACGAGGGTGAGGATGAGGCTGATGATCCTGAGGAGGAGGATGACCCTCAGGAGGCTGAGCAGAGTGATGATGATGACCCTGAGGAGGAGGATGACCCTCAGGAGGAGGAGATGCCTGATGATGATGATGTGTTAGTGCCACCAGCTCAGGCTGAGGAGCCTGATTCACCTATACACCCGATTGAGCCTGTTTCACCTGACCATCCGTTTCTGTTTGATTCACCACCTGGTAGTCCAGTGGCGTCGGATGCGTCATCTGAGGTTTTTGCTGAGCAGGCAGAGTTAGGTGAAAGTGGCAGGTTGTGGGCTCAGATTACTGCCCAAGGCGAGAAGATCTCGCGATTATCTGATCGACTTGAGAGAGTTATTGGAGAGTTTATAGCGGATTTGAGAGTTGACATGACTGTTGTTGAGGGCAGGTCGACTGAGATGAGGAGAGTTTTGATGGAGGTTCATGAGCAGATCGCGAGTTTACAGCGAGGTTTTGTCACATCTCGAGAGGCCGACCGCAAGTTATGGCAGCGGAACACCGAGCTAGAGAAGGAGGTGGCAGACCTCAAGAGAGACAGCGACACCCATAGTGTGGAGCTAGGATCATTATGGAGAGATCTTGATGGCTTGAGGCAGGAGTTGAGGAGCCTCCGCCAGCAGCGTGGCTAGATGCTTGGGTTATGTTGTCTTGTTGCTTTCTACACCGAGGAGTGTTCGGTTAGAAAAGCTAGTTATCATGTTTGATGTATTTTTGTTCAGTATTCGTCTCTTTTGGAATGATTAGCATGTTTTGTGTTTTCCAGTAGTTGGAACGATGTTGGATCTCTATTGTATGGTTGATGGTTATTACTATATGGAATTATGTGGTTTTTGGGTATTATGGAAATTGAGTCCCTATTCGCTTTATTGATGTTTTGCGGTGTATTGTTGATATTCTTTCCATGACTTGGCTTCGTTGAATTACTTTTGTTGAGCATATTGATAAGTTCTATTGGAGACTCATGAACTTGTATGATGTTTCAGATCAATGGCCCCATGACGAAACCCTGTTAGAGCTACCAGAACTGGTCCTGCAGTGACTACCCCTGGTCGCCGAGAACGCCGTCCTACTCGAAATGTTGAAACCCCTACTCCTGACAACCTGGACACTACTAACCGCAACAACAGGAATCAAAATGTTGATGTTCAGGGAGACAATGATCATGTTCCACTTAATGCACCTACTGTGGATCAAGCAATGATCAATTAACTTGTCGAGCAAAGAGTTGCTGAACTACTGGCTGAGTCAAATCATTCCAACAATTCTGCTGGAACTTTTCCACCTGTTCGTGCTAATGGATGTCACTACAAGGAGTTCAAGATTTGTGGACCCATTGAGTTTGGTGGAACTAAAGGAGTGGTTTACTTGGTCAGGTGGATTGAGAAGACTGAGTCAGTGTTCAATGTCAGTGGTTGTGCGGAGAATGCGAAGGTAAAGTTTGCTTCTTTTACTTTCAAGGATGAAGCTTTAACTTGGTGGAACAATTACCGAAATTCAGTTGGGAGTGATGTAGCTTATGCTATGACTTGGGAGCAATTTAAGTCTCTGCTGATCCAGACTTATTGCCCAAGGAATAAGGTTAAGAAGCTAGAGATTGAGTTTTGGAATCACAAAGTGAAGGGTACTGATATGGCGACTTACAATCGTCGTTACCAAGAGTTGGCCTTGCTTTGCCCCGATATGGTAAAAACTGAGACTCAAAAGATCGAGAGGTATACTGATGGGTTACCTGTAGCTACAAGGAATGATGTGATTTCTGCTAGGCCTGCAAACATCCATGAGGCAATCACAATTGCTCAACAACTAATGGATTCATTGGAATTGGAAGGAGCTGATAAGGATAAGAATGGAAAGAGAAAGAGAGACCATCACTCTAAGGGTAATGATCACCGAAACAAGAGACAAGCTAAGGCTTATGCTATTGGGAATGGAGATAAGAAGAACCAAAACGGTGATGCACCCAAGTGTGGTCGTTGCCACCAGCATCATACTGGAGGGTGTAGTGTGAGATGCCAGAACTGCTCAAAGAAAGGATACACAGCTAAGGATTGTAGAGCTCGACCTCTTGCTATGGTTCAAGCTGCTCCTGAAATGAGAAATAAGGCAGACGTTACTTGTTATGGGTGTGGAAAGAAGGGACATTATAGGAACGAGTGTAGAGAATTGTGGAACCGAGGAAATCAAGGATTGGGTGGTAATGGATACAATCATGGAAACTGTGGAGCTGGAGGAAACCGTGGACGAAAAGATAACGGGGACCAACGTGTGGAAGCTGGAGCTGCTCAGGGAAGAGTGTATGCACTCGGGAACGAGAGAGGAGAAGATCCGAACGTCGTTACTGGTACGTTCCTTCTCAATAATCGTTATGCTTCCATACTATTTGATACTGGTGCCGATAGAAGTTTTGTGTCCACTACGTTTGCACCCTTACTAGAGAAACCCCCGATGGCCTTAGGAATTGGGTATGATATAGAGTTAGCAAATGGGAACATAGAAAGGATTAATACCATCATTCGCAGTTGCACGTTAAATTTCTTGAACCACCCTTTCAACATAGATCTTCTACCGTCACATTAGGAAGTTTCGATGTCATCATCGGTATGGATTGGTTGTCGAAGTATCGTGCTCACATACTTTGCGACGAGAAGATCGTGCGTGTACCTTACGGAAAGGAAATCCTAAATATATTAGGAGATCGAAAGGATTCGAGGAGCCCATCCCGGTTAGCAGTTATTTCTTGCACTAAGTTAGCAAAGATAATGGAGAAAGGATGTTACCTTTTCTTAGCTCAAATTTCTGAGAAAGGAGGGACGGAGAAAAAGGAAAGGTGCATTGGAGATGGACCTATAGTTCGTGATTTTCCTGATGTATTTCCCGATGATCTGCCGGGAATCCCGCCTACTAGACAAGTGGAGTTTCAGATTGAGTTGATACCTGGTGCTGCACCTGTAGCACGAGCGCCTTATCGTCTTGCACCCACCGAACTAGAAGAGTTTTCAAAACAATTGGCGGAGTTAGCCGAAAAAGGATTCATAAGACCAAGTTCTTCACCTTGGGGAGCCCCAGTCTTATTCGTGAAGAAGAAAGATGGATCGTTTCGTATGTGCATTGATTATCGAGAGCTGAACAAGTTAACGGTGAAGAATAGATACCCGTTACCGAGGATCGACGACTTGTTCGATCAACTTCAAGGAACGAGTGTGTATTCAAAGATCGACTTGAGATCGGGATATCATCAACTTCGAGTTCGCGAGGAAGATATTCCGAAAACGGCTTTCAGAACCCGTTACGGGCATTACGAGTTTCAGGTGATGCCGTTTGGGTTGACTAACGCACCGGCGATATTCATGGATCTCATGAATCGGGTGTGTAAGCCTTATTTAGATAAGTTTGTGATAGTATTCATCGACGATATTCTAATTTACTCAAAGAATGAGAAGGAGCATGAGGAGCATCTAAGACTTATTTTAGAATTGCTCAGGAAGGAGCAACTGTATGCCAAGTTCTCCAAATGTGAATTTTGGATTCCGACGGTACAATTTTTGGGTCATGTGATTGATAGACAAGGAGTCCATGTGGATCCTGCTAAGATTGAAGCAATAAAAGATTGGGCTGCACCTACGACCCCAACAGAAGTTCGTCAATTTTTAGGTTTAGCCGGTTATTACCGAAGATTCATCGAGGGATTTTCGAAGATAGCTAAACCGTTAACCAAATTGACTCAAAAGAGTGTTAAGTATGAATGGGGAGATAAAGAAGAGGAAGCATTTCAATTACTTAAGAAGATGTTGTGTAGTACTCCTATCTTAGCGTTACCTGAAGGTAACGAGGACTTTGTCGTCTATTGTGACGCTTCACATAAAGGTTTAGGAGCCGTGTTAATGCAACGAGAGAAAGTGATAGTTTATGCTTCCCGACAGCTCAAAAAGCATGAGAAAAACTACACCACCCATGATTTAGAGTTAGGTGTTGTGGTTTTCGCCTTGAGGATATGGAGACTTTACTTGTATGGAACAAAGTACGTTGTGTTAACTGACCACAAAAGTCTACAACATATCTTGAACCAAAAAGAGCTCAATATGAGACAACGACGTTAGATTGAGTTGCTAAGCGATTATGATTGCGAAATTCGCTACCATCCTGGTAAAGCAAACGTTGTTGCTGATGCTCTTAGTCGAAAGGAAAGAATACCACCGTTACGAGTTAGGTCACTGGGAATGACTATCGTATCGCCGTTACCGTCTCAAATACTTGAAGCTCAAACGGAAGCGTTGAAAGCAGAAAACCGACCTGCTGAGAACATATTTGGGATGACTGAGAATGGGAAAGGATTTGTTAAGCGTTCCGATGGATTACTATGTTTTGGAGATCGGATTTGGGTACCTTTACATGGAGGAATTCGAGAGTTGATTATGCATGAGTCACATAAGTCAAGGTACTCTATTCATCCTGGATCTGACAAGATGTATCAGGATTTGAAAAAGTTATATTGGTGGCCAAACATGAAGGCAGATATAGCATCGTATGTTAGTAAGTGCTTGACATGTTCTAAGGTTAAAGCCGAACATCAAAGACCGTCAGGATTATTGACGCAGCCAGAACTTCCAGTTTGGAAATGGGAGCGGATTACGATGGACTTCATTACCAAATTACCGAGGACAGTTAGCGGTTGTGACGCTATCTGGGTAATTGTGGATCGTCTGACTAAGTCTGCTCATTTCCTAGCAATTAGTGAAGATGATAGTGTAGATAAACTTGCGAGGTTGTATGTGAAGGAAATTATTTCTCGTCATGGAGTCCCGATATCGATTATTTTTGATCGCGATAGCCGCTTTACGTCAGCTTTGTGGCGATCACTTCAAACGGCTTTGAGGACGAGACTTGATATGAGTACTGCATATCATCCCCAAACCGATGGTCAAAGTGAGAGGACCATTCAGACTTTAGAGGATATGCTTCGTGCATGTATCATAGACTTTGGTAAAGGCTTGGAGAAGTATTTACCCCTTGCGGAATTCTCCTATAATAATAGCTACCACACAAGTCTTAAAGCTGCACCATTTGAAGCTTTGTATGGCCGAAAATGTCGTTCGCCTATTGGTTGGGCGGAAGTTGGAGATAGCCAACTCACAGGTCCTGAACTTATCTTGGAGACTACTGAAAAAGTAACTCAAATTCGTGATCGGTTGCAAGCAGCCAGAGATAGGCAGAAAAGTTACGCCGATCAGAGACGTAAACCCTTAGAGTTCCAGGTTGGAGACAAAGTGATGCTGAAAGTCTCGCCTTGGAAGGGTGTGATACGTTTCGGGAAACGTGGAAAACTCAACCCACGCTACATTAGACCATTTCTTATTTTAGAAAGAATTGGGCCCGTGGCTTATAGGTTGGAATTACCACATGAACTGAGTAAAGTTCACGATGTGTTTCATGTTAGTAATTTGAAGAAATGTCTTTCTGATGAGATGCCTGTTATTCCGATGAAGGATATTCGTATTGATGAGAAATTGAATTTTGTGGAAGAGCCAATTGAGATTCTAGATCGTGAGGTTAAACGACTCAAGCGAAGTCGCATTCCGCTCGTCAAGGTTCGTTGGAATTCCCGACACGGACCAGAATTTACTTAGGAACGTGAGGACGAGTTCTGGAAGAGATATCCGAAGCTTTTCAATTCATAGATGAATTGTTCTGAGGGAAACCCGGGACGGGTTTTTCTGAGACTGGGAGGATGTGACAACCGGCAATTTAGGGAGCCATTTTGAAAAGCCGCGTTACGTTAAAGTTCGTTTATAAATTTTATTTGAAATTTTATTCGTAACGAACTTGTAAGACCTATTTTATGGTTAATGATGTTTAATATCGTTATGGGATTTGAGATTTATTTAATGATTCGTTATGGAATTATACTTGGTGATGTACTTTTAAATTCTCACTTGGTACTACGTTGACTCCGGCACTAGGAAACTGAAAAGTTTAAAAACTTAAGAGTTTTAATACGTTAGACTGTTAGTAACGTATTTATTATGAATTTCGGTGAAATAATATATTTAGTCCGCCAAATGGTGAATATAACGAGTTTCGGGGACGTTTAATATTTTTCTTAGTAAGTTTTACTTACGTAAGGGGACGTTTTTATAAATTAAAGTTGGTGGTAAAAAGGTTTTGTGTGCAAAATATAAAGGAGACTAAGTAGAGGGACAAAAGTGGAAAATATTCTTATTAACCTTAACCCTAACCCTCCCCATATCATTTCATCCTCAAAACTTCACCCACACTTTCTCCTCTCCTCTCCTAGCCGCTGGCCATCTTAATCCGGCCACCACCGCCGCACACCACCGTACACCACCACTCCCAAAACACTCCCCACACCTTCCTTGTTCTAGTATTGTGATTCACGCGCCCAAAAATAACTCCCCCACCTCGTACTAGCATCACCGACGCCGTACACCTCACCACCATCATTTTTCTTGGTCGATTTTTGTAGATCCACGGGTAAGTATGCACGGGGTGCATCGGGTTTGTTGAAAAACGAACCAAACCCACGAATTTATTTATGATTTGGGTCGGATTTGGAAGAAAATGATGAAAATAATAATGGGTTTTATTAAAACTTGGTTTGGTATCCGGGTTGTGATGTTTGGTTGTGATACTTTGCGTGGTGACCCATAGCCGAGGGCCTCACCCTCGACTCTTGTTGGTTCCAAGTCGTGGTTATCATTTTGACCCGATTTCTTGGTTGGTGACCACATTTGGTCCTAGTGATTGTTTGGTTTGATTGGATTTCTTGATTGTTGTTTTTGTTGGTCGACTTGTGTTGGAGCCGACGACCCCATAGGGTCGGTTTGATTATTTTTGTTGGGTCGAGCTCTTGTGAGCTAGCCGTGACCTTGTGGTCTTGGGTGGGACCCACGTGACACTTGGTATATGATTTTGACTCGGGTTGACTTGGTAATTTGACCCGAATACAGTTATTTTTGAGAACCGTTTGTGATGTCGAAATATATATATTTCGGCTAAATTCATTTTTATGGTTATTAATTATTGTTGGTTATCATTATTTTGTGGCTTATTGGATTTTGAAGCGGTTGTCGAGTATTATGGACTCGTGGTATTATTTGAAGTTGTGTTGACGATAAAGTGGTATTGGGGACCGATTGTGAGACGGTCACTTAGATTGACGGAGATAGGTTAGTCGGGTGCCGTAGTCGGACCCTATTGTTGTAGCACGTGGATTGGGATTGATTGGACGGAGATGTATTGATTATTATGACTTTTACATATTATTTTGGACTTGGACAATGAGCCGAGAGTCATGACTCGGACATGTGACCATTTCGTATGACTCGATAACTATTTACAATTTAAAACACAAATAATAAAACGCGTAATAATATTATTGGTAATATAAACGTTTATATAAATATATAGACGTGAATAACGTATATATAATTGTATAAATGCGTATATTAATAATAATAAAAATCACGAGTCGTATTATAAATAATACGACTAAATATATTAGGCTACGAGAGTAGCGTAATATTATTGGAAGTATTATTATAAATAAATATTATAAAACGAGAAATTCTCGACGTTAACTAAATATCAAATGAAATGTTATTTTATATATATAACAAGTAAAACTATCGAGTTATGCGGAGTCGTGGTCACTTGAGTCCAGGTAAGTTATTGTTTGTGACTTTTGTGTTGTCACGGATATATGACGATTAATATAAACATTTTCTATAACTAAATAACTTACTTAACTGACAGGTTAAACCGAGTTATTTGGCTATACGAAATGAGTATATTAATGGGCATCGGATCCTACGACGCCCATAGGTTGTGGTGTATGTAAAGGGTAATAAATTGCTAAATATATATATCGGAAAATCTGGCCAATTTGACGATGTATATAAGGAGTTTATTAAAATACGATATATACCATATAGTATTTGTGTGCTATGTAAGGATTGGATGTAATTTTGGAACGGTATGTTACGTAAATAAATATGGTGATTATCAAATCGACGGATTTGATAAACCTTGACGATTTATTTAAATAATATATTGGGCTAATATTAGATCTATAATTTATTTATTATTCTTTTGTGTGACCTTTTCGGTTTATTCTTTGTGTCGACCCACCACCCGTATGGATACCAAACGTAAATACTCCAAACTATTACGAAATGGATTTTCGGAAAATAAAACGGAATACGTCCGGGTTTGGGAATATTTGAATTTGAGGAAATGATTTATGAACGAGTTGATATTGTTAGGTCGTGCCGAGTCCGTAGTTGCCGTCTTGTGAGTTATTATACATCTTTTTCTACCGATTTCTTCTTGCTGATTTCTGGACTTGAGGTGAGTCATAGCCCTACTTTTTAATCTTGAACTATGTTTTCAATACTTGGGGTGAGAAACGTGCAAATTATTTTTATGTGGACTATTTATCGCTTCTATATTCTTTCTAAAACTTGCTATGCGTATGGATTAGGATATATTGTCAGCTTTAGTCACATATATTTTGTGTGTACTATTCAAGGTTGGCTTATTTGGAATTGTTAGCTTTAGTCACACGGTTCGTGTGTACTATTCAAGGTTGGCTTATTTAGATACTGTAGCGTGCACCTATAGGTTATTAATACTTCGGAGGTTATCCGAGTATTTATGATATTGCGGGGGTTACCCGAATATCTATGTTAGAACGGAGGGTATCCGTGTGTTATGTTGGAGCGGAGGGTATCCGCAGGGTTTTAGTGAATCCTTAGTCTAGCTAGCAAGCGTTTTGCGTATATGTCCACTATATTGTTAGATGAATTCAAACCTATGATCTCACCAGCGAAAGCTGACTTTTAGCACGTTTTCGCAGGTAATTAAGTGATGATATGGATGCATGGATTGGAAGGATCGGCTAAGGCTCCTGGTTTATGGATCTATTTTTCTAAACTCTGATATTGAATTGTGGACCTACTTTTATTTCTTTTGGGCCTGACTCTGAATGATGTTGGGATAAATGTAAACTTTAAAACCCCGTTTTGGTTGCGTTTTTATTATGTTTACTTTATCTCGTTCTATTATGTCTTGTGTTGGATACCAATCCCCGTAGCACCCCGAAAGCTTGTTGAGTCTTCCGCTATATCAAATTTTGAGGGTGTTACAGAGTTTATGCAAATCAGCGAGTTGATAAGGATGATGCTCAATCATTACAAATATGTGGACGAAAATAATCATATTTATTATATGTTGTAGAAATTTGTTTTCAAAATATCTAAAAATATTTGACTTTTATGTGTTATGATTCTGCATCATTTTTATTTATTTATTTATTTATTTATTTCAAGAGCACTTGAAATTATTGTACGTACACGAAATGCGTAGTAATTTATTGGATGTCCCCGAAGGGACAAGCTGCGTAATTATTCAACTTTTTATTCGCAACATCTGATGTTACTCACCGGCTGATAGAGCATTTAGAATAAAAGGTCAAACAGATGGTTTTAAATTTATGAAAAGCTATAATGTCCGCGCACGTGCAAGTTTTTTTTTTTTTATTTTTTTTTAATTATATATTTTTATTTATTAAAAAACAAATAATTTAATCTTTGTTTTGTTTGATTTATGATGTTTAATTATAGTTTATTATTATTAAAGATAATTATTTAAAAATTTTAATCCTATTATTAATTACATATTATCTATATTTTTTGTATTTATCTTCTACTTATGTTATAGATAAATATAAAATGTTACCTAAGAAAATAATATTTTTTTTTAAATAAAATTATTACTAAATAAGGTATGATTTGATTTTTTGAAATGAAAAAGTCCCCACTTGAGGTTTTATTTTATTATATAAAATATTTCATCTAGTGGAGTTTTATTTTATTCTTTTGTGGCACGTATAATTTCAAGTTCTTAAATCTCTTTATCACTAAATGCATTAGAGTTATTTGAGTGTATCTAAAACTTTATAAAAGTTTATGCATAGTGATGACAGGTTTAAGGTAGTGGCAATGGTCTTCGGTATGCTTCGGCATGAGGTGATGCCGAGCGGCAACACCGTTGCCTCCCATTCGGCATGAAATCGGCGTGGGATATTTGGCAAAGATTGCCGCAGAGGCATGGGAAGGAATATAGACGTTGGGCATTTAATTTTGGAACGTTGGGAGGCTTTTTGAACGTCGGGGCGTGGGAACATGGTTGCAACTAAAAAAGTATGGTGAGACATGAGAGAGGCATGAATGAGGTGGAATGATATTATTGGTGGGTGGTGAGGCATGGGTGAGACATGAGATCATGACTGCCACTCCTTTAAAAACTAAGGGCCCGTTTGGTTTCCTACTTTGGCTTAGTTTTTGTTTTGATGTGCCATTAATTAGGTGTTTGTTTGAGATACAAAGGTTTAGGATTTGGGCATGAGGCCCAAATACATGGGGTTTATCAAAAGTGGTCTCAATTGAGAGGTTTATAAAATTTGTGGGCCCATTTCTTTTTATGTCTCTATTTCTCTCTCCTTTAGATATTATAAATTATATATAAAATTACAAAAGTGATTATTTATTTAACTAAATATATATGTTATATTTTTTAAATTTTCTTTCTCTCTCCTACATTAAATCAAATCCTAACCTAAATTCAAATCTTAAACCGAATCCAAATCTTAATCCTAAACCTACCTACAAACCAAACGAGCCCTAAAATGTTTATGTTTTGGCGATTTGGCATGGAGTAATATATTTATAAACTTTAGAAAGGTTACCAGTGTGGATGTCTTCTCGTTTCTTATTTGTCATTTAACAATATACTAGAAAACAAAATTTTATCGTCCAAAATAAATAAACAACGTAATATTACCAGTTATTTTAATAAAAAGACCGTTATTTTTTAACAAACTTTTGTTTAAAATAAAGGGTAGTAGTCTAAAAAGCAAATTTCTCAACAAAATTCCAATAAGATACATAAGATATCACCTTTTTCTTTATGGGTTTTGCTAACATGTTACTACTAAGCACATATCCATGTCTAAAAGAAAGAAAAGTTTTGGTTCATTAAAGTGTAAATAATGTTCAAATATAGTTGTTTAATAGATTTATTAATGCGTATCAATTGCATTTTTTTTTATTAAATTAGAATGTATATGTTTATTAGTTAGACATTAAGATGTGTAAGTGGGCACATGTTAGCAATCCCTTTCTTTATACTATCACTTGGAGTAGCAAGTGAAGATGAAGAGAGAAATACTCAAATATCGGCATGATACTCTTCATCACAGTTATCGCTACATAAGCATGATAAAAACTCAATTCATTCGCCAAGTTACCAAGTATCAAATTGCAGGCTTTCCAAATGCCACTGCTTAATGGAAAGTAAATGTTTTACCGTTTACATACAAAACCTATCTCACGTACAGTTTAAACTTTTATATAAGAACGATATAAAACTTTCATAAGAACTCTTCTCTAATATACATTATAGATTTCAATCTCGACTCTAGATTTGAGGATCTAAAGGTTATAAATATAATTCTTAAAATGCTCATATATATGTCACAGAAAGTTTGCTATTTATGTTTTCTTTATCTTTTTCAGAACAAATATCACAGCTTCATGATGCCGCCACTGCAAAACGTGTTTTGTTCTATGTGTATGAATATGCATCAAGTAATCACAATTGTATCATATTTACATATCTACGGAGACAAGAAAATAGGACATTTAACATGTGTGTTATACGCACATGATGACATACCTTGATGGAGATGGACATGAATACGAATGATTAGTACATATGTCGCGATTAGCTGTGAACCAAAATGGTTAACTTATATATTTGGTCATAAAAAATTATACGGAGATAACTTAAAATAAAATGTATAAGTGGTTTCTCTTGATCCTCCTATGGGCTGCTTCCTCATCTTTCATTCATTCCCAAACAATTGTCAAAACGTTACCTGGTTATCCAGGTCCTCTCCCTTTCAAGCTAGAATCCGGGTACGCTTCTATTTCTTTGTCTCTCATGTACACACATTTAGGTAAGTTGTCCTACTTTTTTTCGGCGGAAAATACTTGCACGCACACATGTGTCCTTGATATAGGACTTGATCCTATTTCCGTTTGGTGGGATGATAATGGCAACTTTCGTACCACTTGGCCAAAGGCATGTTATATTTGTAAGTTATGCTTAGGTATGTGAATCGCGAATACCAGGTATATTGGAGTTGGAGAAGATGAAGCTGTGCAGTTATTTTACTTCTTTGTGGAGTCTGAAGGGAACCCGGAGGTTGATCCTCTCATCATTTGGCTTGCTGGAGGACCTGGTTGTAGCAATCTCCATGCCTTCTTTTTTGAAATCGGTATGTAATTTTTATATTGAAAACTAATAAATAGTGTAAAAGAACTAGGGGCTTCTTCATTTCGATCATTTGGATGCGTAGTTTTAAATGTTATGGATCACTTTTTAGCCTTCATGCGTGGTCTCTTCAAAATCCTTACATTTACTTTTTTACAGGTCCACTTAAAATTCTGAATGGAAATTTTATAGATGATGTCCCAGCATTACAAGTGGACCCGAATTCTTGGACAAAGGTTTGTGTAATTTAGTTTTTTCTAAACTCTGTTGTGAAGTTGATAATCTGTGCTAATCATTAATATATTATTGTGTTCCAAAGCTGGCTAATATTATATACTTGGATGGCCCGACGTTAACCGGATACTCGTATACAACAACTTCAGAAGCTGCTCGCTCCAGTGATACATTATCGGCAACACAAACTACTGAATTTATTAGGAAGGTTATTAGAAGGTTATATAAATTTATACTTATTTATGGATGGATTCTTACCGAAGATTACTTGGTATGCAGTTTGTTAGGGATCATCCAAGGTTTCTGAAAAATCCTATGTATGTTACTGGAATTTCTTATTCGGGGATTGTTATTCCAATGATTGCTGAGTGGATATATAAAGGTCTAATATTTCTATAGTTAAGTGCATATAATAGCAAAATACTTTTTAAAAATGTACAAATATTATAGGTGAACTTAAAAAAAAAATACAAATATCATACGCATACTTTCAAAATTCTTCTCGATATCATGTCTTAATTAATAGACGTGGCATGACTAGTTACCTGTTAAATTAATTACATGATATTGTTATTGATTTTTATTGGTGATTTGGAGATCACTTTAAATGTTTATTATATCTTACATTTTTTGTATGTATATATGGTTACAAATACTTTATATACAAAAATATGAATCC
Source organism: Artemisia argyi (assembly GCA_030686995.1). NCBI lineage: Eukaryota > Viridiplantae > Streptophyta > Magnoliopsida > Asterales > Asteraceae > Artemisia > Artemisia argyi. The sequence goes on along the minus strand of CM060708.1, from coordinate 57,319,733 downwards.
AAATAGTCATAAATCGATGCGATCAAAAAATTAAAGAAGAAAATAGTTGATATTTTTGTTTAATGATTTATCTACTTGTTTATCATTCGTTTGAATAAGTTTAACCACATTTTTTTCTCTCATATTATTCACTTGTTCAGTAATTATTACTTTATAGTAAAATCAAGTTCTACTATATTATAAAAAACACACTTCCAATACAAAAAATAAAAAAAATAAAATAAAATAAGATGCACTTCCGGTAGCCTAAGTAGATGGGGAAGCGAATTAAAGAATGTAACTAAATATACACTAAACAAAATTCAACATGACAAGTTTTTGATGATAATTGAACGGCTTTTAAAAGTAGGTGTGCGATATTGATATTTTCTAAAGTTCACGTATGACTTTATCTTGCTACCTCACCATTCTCTTTTATTCGAATAATGCAATTACTGAGAGAAGACTCAAACAGTCCACTCTTTTCTACATTTACTCATTTTGCAGGTAACGAGCAAGGTTTAGAGCCTACAATAAATATTAAGGTAAGTTCACTATGCATAACATACATAATTTTTCTGAACAAGTGCTTTGTACATGAAGTTGATTTTTTTAGGGATACATGGCGGGGAACCCATTGACCAACAAAAGTGGTGATATCAACTCTCGGTTTGAATTTGCTAATCAAATGGCACTTATATCTAAAGAATTATTTGAGGTATTATAGAATTTCAATTACATATATAATGTGTCTACACACGACTTTTCTTCTTTAATTGAAAGAATATTAAATAGTAAACAAAATTAATATAGTCAACAAAAGAAGAGTGCAATGGAGAGTATGCAGAAGCTGATGATAAGAATATGCTATGCATATCACGTATCAATGAAGTAAACAAAGTAAGCCGGATTCAATTCATGACTTTATGTTTATTATCATTTTTTTGATGTTATTGCCTAACTGGCTGTTGGTTTGCCATATGTTTATTGTCAGCGTGTAAGAGACATTAACATCTCACACATCCTAGATCCTATTTGTGATAATTCAACAACCAAATTGCTTCCAACTGTAAATCTGATAAGAATGAGAAAACAAAGTTCAGTTCGGGAAAATCCAGTAAGGATTGTTTATGCAGAACCTTCAGTCAAGGACAACTTTTGTCAAGTAATAGTCTCTCCCGTTCTGTCCCGTTCTGTCCCTCATTATCATCCCGTCTCTTTCTATGTATTTAATCTTAAACACAATCTTTCCTCTGTAGGTCGACTATTTTTACGCAACGCTTTGGGCCAATAATAAAAATGTTATGAAAGCACTTAATGTACGCAAGGTATGTTAATAAGATTTACAGTTACAACTTGGAGAAAACTTACATTTTCAATCATTTCCGTATTGCAAGCAATACAAATAATTTTATGGTTATATTCATTATCGATCCAATCAATTAGGGAAGGGTAACTGAAGAAACTCTATGTAATATGGATATGAAGTACGACTATGGATACACTTCATTGCCATTATACGATTTCAATGTCCAAAGTAGTGTTGTGCATCACCAAGAATTAAGTAAGCGTAACTGTCGAGCCTTGATATTCAGGTAATGCAAGTTCTTTACCCAATTTTATTTATGCTTTTCAGAATGTACCGTGTTTACTTTAACTAATATATATATGTTACTCTTTATGAAACAGTGGTGATCACGACCTGACGATTCCACATGTAGGTACACATATTTGGATAAAATCCCTTAATTGGACGATCACAGAGAATAACTGGGATGCATGGTATTCGGATGGTCAAGTAGCAGGATTCAAAACCACATATGCCCATGATAACTATTCTCTAGTATTTGCCACTGTAAAGGTAAAGCTAGCTATCCTAACAAAAAAACATAAGATCTGTTGCGTACATATACGTAGTTTGTGTGTTCAGTGTAATTATTAATTACGTTTGCAGGGAGGAGGTCACACAGTTCCTCAGTACAAGCCCAAACAATGCTTTGACATGGTTAAGAGGTGGTTTGCGTATGAATCTATATAAATCAGTGGATCAATTATGCCTCAAATCATTTAAAGAAAACCTTGAAGAGCTAGCAATTAATCATATATACAAAGAAAATGGATCATCTAGCTCTTTTATGTCCATACATGTATTGCTTTCTTTTGATTTAGGATAAATTATCTTTGTATTATCTCCTCGTATTGTAAGTTACAAATTGCACACTGGAAAATAAATTCAACATTCATAATGTAACAAATTATCCTAATTCTTGGAATCGTACTGATAAGGGTATAAACTAGAAGGGACAGCTCATAAGCTATTTGATATCGACTCTTAAACTACTTGATTTAAACAAGTTGAGCTCGAGCTACTCGAGTATACTTTCGAGTCTAGTTCAAGCTCCAAAATAATGGGTTCATAAGGCTGGGGAGCCTTATCAAGCATTGATTAAATTGTAATTTTACCATATCAGATATTTTTCATTACTGAATGAGTCGTTGCTTTTATATCAACCTGTCAAAATCCTCTTTCTAATAGGTCTCTTCTTTTCACCTTTCCTGGCCAAATGTAGTCACGACCATTTATTTTTTTCTCGGAAAAAAAATCCCCATCTATGGTTGTGTTTTATATTTGGTTCACCTATCAATATTACCAAAGCATCACGATAACATGCAGCCTTCGGTTGCATTTTCTCTTTTCCTTTCTTGTCCTATTTGTATTGTTTTAAAAGGAGAAAAAAAAGTTATTGATCAAAATAAAATACTTTTCAATTCTTGTCTTTCTTTTATTCGATTTTGTTTCTACTTCTATTATTTAGTTTCAAACGTAATTTTCTTTTCATATTTACATTTATATTATAATTATAATAAGCAAAGTTAAACAAAATTGGAAGAAGAAGAAGAAGAAGTTTCTACTTCTATTATTTAGTTTCAAACATAATTTTCTTTTCATATTTACACTAGTTATAATTCCCGCGCACGCGCGGGTTTTTTTAAATTTTTTTTTTAATTATATATTTTTATTTATTAAAAAACAAATAATTTAATCTTTGTTTTGTTTGATTTACAATGTTTAATTATAGTTTTTTATTATTAAAGATAATTATTTAAAATTTTTAATTTAATCCTATTATTAATTGCATCTTATAAATATTTTTTGTATTTATCTTCTACTTGTTATGGATAAATATAGAATGTTACCTAAGAAAATATTTTTTTTTAAATAATATTATTACAAAATAATGTATGGTTTAGTTTTTTTTTTAAATAGAAAAGTCTCCACTTGGGGTTTTGTTTTATTATATTAATAAAGATTTATATTATAAGCAAAGTTAAACAAAATTGGGAGAAGAAGAAGAAGAAGAAGAAGAAGAAGAAGCAGCTATAAGCTCACAGATATTTGGATTCATTATCAACAACTGTCACTATGAAGAATTGAAGACTCCAAATTGTTCCAATAATCTATCTTTTGTTTTAGTATCGGATGTGTTTTTTTTACTCCAGTCTCGAGCTTTTGCAATTTCGTTGGTCAGACTGTGGAGGAGTATTAAATGATATACTTAGAGCTACACTATGTTTAGTGTTAGAGGGCTCGGTCCATGCGTAGATAGGCCAAGACCCAATAAGGTTTCTTAGGTTTTGTATTCTATAAATAGTTGTGGTATAATTCATTGCAACCCACGAGGTTTACATTATTTAACATGGTATCGGAGCAGGCAGTGGCGAAGCTAGAAGTTTTTCAGTGGGGGTTCGGGATCTAAATTTTTTTTCCTAAAGCTATTTTTCGGGTACTACTGAAATTTTGGGGGTCGAAACCGAATATACCGAAATTTTTCTACACAAAAACTATATACCCCCTACATCACAAAAAAAATTTCGGCCGGTAATAGCTGCGCCCCTGGGAGCAGGCCTATCCCGAAACCTAATCGGCCGCAAATGAGTCGCTGCTTCTGTATCTCCCCGTCAAATACATATCTCTAATAGCTCTCTTCTTTTCACTTTTCCTGGCAAAAAGTAGTCATGGCCATTTAATTGTTTTTTCACGTAAAAAAAATTCCCCATCTATGGTTGTATCTGTTTTATATATGGTTCACTTATCAATATTACCAAAGCATCATGATTACATGCAACCTTCGGTTGCAATTTCTCTTTTCCTTTCTTGTTCTATTTTTATTGTTTTAAAAGAAGAAAAATAAAGAGTCGTTAGTCAAAGTACAATACTTTTCAAATCTTATCTTTCTTTTATTTGATCTTGTTTCCACATCTATTATTTTGTTTCAAATGACATTTTCTTTTCATATTTACATTTACAATACAAGCAAAGTAAAAAAAAAAAAAAAAAGCGACAAAGCTCTCAGCTCACAGACGCTATCAATAACTATCACTATGAAAATTTTCAAAGCATCACGATAACATGTAGCCTTCGGTTGCAATTTCTCTAATTCAATTTTGTTTCTTCTTCTATTATTTCGTTTCAAATGTCATTAGTCAAAATTACAATACTTTTCAAATATTGTCTTTCTTTAATTCAATTTTGTTTCTACTAATATTATTTCGTTTCAAATGTAATTTTATTTTCATATTTACATTTATATTACTAGACGAATACCCGTGCATAGCAACGGAATTTATAGCGGCAGATAGTTTTAGTGATAAAAAAAAGTTTATGGGTTATAAACGAAAAATAATAAAAGTTTGAGGATTTGGTGATTAAAGATAATGTTTTGAGACCCGGGTAGTTCAAACGGTTGAACCGTTCCGGTCAAGAAACGGGTCAATTTAAACCGGGTTAATTCGACGGGTTGCGTCAAAAACGGGTCAAATTAAACTGGGTCAACCCGTTTCGATGTGTATTAATAGTTTCATTTTGAAACATATGTTTTCAATTTTTTTTTAAGTTTTAACTTTTCATTTGCTCATAATTAATTGTATCAACATTTGTTTTTTTATGATTTTTCAACATTTCACTTTCTTAACTTTTCGCTTTTCACTTTAACCATTTTTGTTTTATAAATAGTATAGATTAGTTAAACCCCCTTTATATGTAGTAAAGTAAAGATTAATTTATGTGAACTTAGAAGATGTCAACATATAAACTAATTGCTTTTTGTTGGGATAATGCAAAGTCAGCTTAGGAGTAGTATAATTCTTACTTTATGCTCGTAGATGTAAACCACTGTGCTCCTTTATGCATTGTACTTCTTGCTAGAGCGTTATCAATGTCATGTCACTAAGATAGTTTAATATTTTTTATTCAGCGAGCATGGTTACCTAAAAAGAAACGATGTTTGTTAAGCTCAAAGTATAAATTATCGATAACCCAAAGTTTGAATGTCTTATGTTGGACCAAGCTGGCAAGCCAGTTCTAAACCAACACCAAAACCACAATTATACATTCAAATCTTACCCGGTTTTGGATTATGTTATACTTTTTTTTTTTGTCATTTTTAGGATTAGATTGAAAAATTATAATAATTTGCTTAATTAGTTTATAAAATAAATTATTTACAGCCTTTCAAAATAATTAGTTTCCTTTCATCAATGTTAAGAGAATATCCTTTCTCAATTTCGAATTTTCAAAGTGTATTTCAAAGTTTGACCAATTCCAAGATTTTACTTTCCTAAATGGCATTTTTTCTAGTTTCTGACTTTCGAATTATGTATTCTTATCCTTTCATCAATTTCGAATTTGTATTTCAAGGTTTGACCAATTTTAGTTTCAAGTTTAACCATTTAGCTATTATATGTAGTTATTATTAAGAATATATGTAGTATAGATATAATTTTTCATCTGATATACTTCAAACATAACTTCAAAAAATCTAAATAAAAAATTTACTCACACTTTTAACAAAATAAAGACACAATATAAATGTTTACCAACCAATAAATTATTATAATATCAAATATATATATATATATATATATATATATATATATATATATATATATATATATATATATATATATATATATATATATATATATATATATATATATATATATATATATATATAACAACTATAACAACATTACAACAAATTTAGATAATGAAATTTACAAAAAACTTACAAACAAATTTATAGATCAAAATATTAAAACAAATCTACAGCATTTAGTTTACAAAAATATTTATACAACAAACTTAATAACAATTTTTTTGAAGAACCAATACATCTGGGGAAGCATACTTGTAGAAACAAACAAACAAAAAATTACACATACTTGTATAAACAAAAAATCTACCTCAAATTCACCTAATAAATTATAACATAATACCAACAAATATTTTAAACATGAACTTCATAACCAACAAATATTAAAAGGAAACCATAATACTTCTGTTGGAGGTCTCGTGGTAGTGAAGATTCTGACGACGGTGAAAGATGTCGGCGACAGCAGCAGCTGTTCAACAAAACCACACGTGAAGAATGTTATAACTCAGATCTTTATATGAAAATTACAGATTTGTAAAAAAAATAGAACAAAAAAATCTTTACAAAAACTTGAAAAACCTTTAGAAATGTAGGGTCTCAGTCATGTGGTTTCCGGCGAGACACCCACGTTAATTCCGGCGGCAGCAGCTACTTCCGGCGTCCACAACAGTGGTGGCATAAATTATTTCCGGTGACCACATCGACGGCTGTAAAAAAAATACTAAATATTGTTAAAAACATAGATCTACAAATAAAATCAACAGATCTATAAATGAAAACTTTCAAAACTTGATTAAGATACATAGATCTATTGAAATACTCAACAAAATACCTATAAACTTGAAAAGCCCTTATGCTGGTCACGGGTCTTGGTAGTTTTTCTCGGTAGTCATGGTCCGGTAGTGGTGGTTTCCCTTATGGTGGTCGCGGGTACGGTGTTGGTGACGTCCGGTGGTGGAGGAGTCCGGTAGTGGGAGTTTTGGCGGAGAGTGTTTTGTATGTGTTTTTCTTGTGAGAATGGGATTCGATTTACATTTATTGTTTGACAGACATTGTTTGCCGCCCCATTAAGTGACAGCAGGAAACACCATTGTTTCCATGAATATGAGCAGTTTCAATGTTAACATGATTGTTTCCATTTCGCAGGGGCTTGTTTCCATGAATATGAAAGTTCAGTTTCAATGTTATTTCGTAGGGGCAATTTCAGGATTGACCGAAAGTTCAGTTTTTCACATTCCCCTTTGACCATTTTTGCTTTATAGGTAGTAAAGATAAGCAAAAAGTAAAAAAAAAAAAATCATAAGAAGAAGAAGAAGAAGAAGAAAAGCGACAAAGCTATGAGCTCACCGATCTTTGGATTCGCTATCAACAACTGTTACAACAAAGACTTGAAGACTCCAAATTGTTTTAATAGTCTATCTTTTGTTTCAGTATGAGATGTCTTTTTTACTCCTGTCTCGAGATTTCACGATTTCGCCACTCGAACTACGAGAGAGTATTAGATGATATATTTAGAGTTATACTATGTTTAGTCTTAGAGGACTCGGTCTATGTGTAGATGGGCCAAGGCCCATTAGAGTTTCTTATGTTTTGTACTCTATAAATAGTTGTGGAATATTACGTTGCAGCCCACGGGTTTATGTTATTTAACATGATATTTGAGCGGGTGTGATTTCGAGACCTAGTCGGCCGCTGCTTCTATATCACCCCGTCAAATTCCCCTCTCTAATAGCTCTCTTCTTTTCACTTTTCCTAGCCAAAAGTAGTCATGCCTATTTATATATTTTTGCTCGTAAAAATAAATCCCCATCTATGGTTGGTTGTGTTTTATATTTAGTTCACCTATCAATATTACCAAAGCACCATGATAACATGCAGCCTTAGGTTGCAATTTCACTTTTCCTTTATTGTTCTATTTTTATTGTTTTAAAAGAAGAAAAAGAAATAAAAGTCATTGGTCAAAATACAATACTTTTCAAATCTTGCCTTTCTTTTATTGATTTGGCTTCTACTTCTATTATTTCATTTCAAACGTAATTTTCTTTTCATATTTACGTTAATATTATAGAGTTATGATAAAATAAAATGAAAAATTAAAATGAGATGAGTGATAAGAAACAAGCACACATTTTAGATGCACTTAAAAAAGTAAATTTATCTCCTTTTAAAATTATCTCTCTTATTTATAATATGTGGCTATAAATTTTTCTTATTTTTTTCATTTTACTTTTTATCTCACCGGATCACGAGCAAAGTTAAACAATAAAAATCAGAAAAAGAAGAAGAAGAAGAAAAGCGACAAAGCTATGAGATCAGATCTTTGGATTCACTATCAACAACTATTACTATGAATATTCCAAATTGTTTCAATAAATATCTTTTGTTTTAGTATCAGATTTTTTTTACTCAAGCTTTCGCGATTTCGCCGCTCGGACTACAGGAGATCAAATATTATATGATATATTTAGGGCTATAATATGTTTAGTGTTAGAGGGCTCGATTCATATGTAGATGGGCCAAGACCAATTCGGGTTTCTTATGTTTTGTAATATATAAATAGTTGTGGAATAATACATTGCAACCCATGGGGTTTACATCAATTAACAGTGTGATTAGTAACTTAGTACGTACGTCGTTATTGGCTCTGAATAAAAATGGTGAACTTATATATTTGGTCATAAGAAATCATTAGCAGATAACTTAAACGTACACAAATGTATAAGTGGTTTCTCTTGATCCTCCTATGGGCTACTTCCTCATCTCTCTTTCCTTCCCAAACGATTGTCAAAACGTTACCTGGTTATCCAGGTCCTCTCCCTTTCAAGCTTGAAACCGGGTATGCTTCTATTATCTGTCATTCGTGCACACACATATAGGTAAACTTTTTTTGGGAAAAATATTTACACGCCCACCCACATGTGTCCTTGATACTTGAACCTATTTCCGTTTGATGGATAATGGTAACTTTCGTACCACTTGGCCAAAGGCATAGTATTGTTTTTTGTAAGTTATGCTTAATTAGGTATATATGTGAATCACGAATACCAGGTATATTGGAGTTGGAGAAGATGAAGACGTACAGTTATTTTACTTCTTTGTGGAGTCTGAAGGGAACCCGGAGGTTGATCCTCTCATAATTTGGCTTGCTGGAGGACCTGGTTGTAGCAATCTCCATGCCTTCTTTTTTGAAATCGGTATGTAATTCTTATATTGAAAACTAATAAATAGTGTAAAAGAACTAGACCATGTGTTGTTGGCTTCTTCCTTGCAATTGGACGAGTAACTTTAAATGTTATGGATCATTATTATTCACCTTTTAGCCTTCATGCGTGGCCTCATCTAAATCCTTACATTTACATTTTTACAGGTCCACTTAAAATTCTGAATGGAAATTTTATAGATGATGTCCCAGCATTACAAGTGGACCCGAATTCTTGGACAAAGGTTTGTGTAATTTTGTTTTTTCTAAACCCTGTTGTGAAGTTGATAATCTATGCTAATCATTAATATATTATTGTGTTCCAAAGCTTGCTAATATTATATACTTGGATGGCCCGACGTTAACTGGATACTCCTATACAACAACATCAGAAGCTGCTCGCTCCAGTGATACATTATCGGCATCACAAACTACTGAATTTATTAGGAAGGTTATTAGAAGTTTCTATAAAGTTATACTTATTTATGGATGGATTCTTACTGAAGATTACTTGGTATGCAGTTTGTTAGGGATCATCCAAGGTTTCTGAAAAATCCTATGTATGTTACTGGAATTTCTTATTCGGGGATTGTTATTCCAATGATTGCCGAGGGGATATATAAAGGTCTAATATTTCTATATATGGGTTAAGTCTATATAATAGTAAGATACTTTTCAAAATGTACAAATATGAACTTTAAAAATACTAATATCGTACACATACTTTCAAAATTTGTCTCGATATCATCTCTTAATTGACGTGGCATGACTAGTTACCTGCTAAATTAATTACATGATATTGTTATTGATTTTTATTAGTGATGTGAGATTGCTCTAAATGTTTATTATATCTTACTTATATTTTTTGTATGTATATATGGTTACAAATACATTATATACAAAAATATGAACATAAATCGACGCGATCAAAAAATTAAAGAAGAAAATAGTTGATATTTTTGCTTAATGATTTATCCACTTGTTTATCATTCGTTTGAATAAGTTTAATAATTTTTTTTCTCTTGTTATTCACTTGTTCAATAATTATTAGTACTTTGTAGTAAAACGAAGTTCTACTACATTATAAAAAACACACTTCCGATACACAATAAATAAGGAAAATAAGATGCACTTCCGGTAGCCTAAGTTGATGGGGAAGCGAATTAAAGAATGTACCCAAATATACACTAAACAAAATTCAACATGACAAGTTTGTGATGATAATTGAACGGCTTTTAAAAGTAGGTGTGCGATATTGATATTTTTTAAAGTTCATGTATGATTTCTATCTTGCTACCTCACCATAATCTTATATTCGCTTAATGCAATTACTGAAAGAAGACTCAAACAGTCCCCTCTTTTCTTCATTTACTTATTTTACAGGTAACGAGCAAGGTTTAGAGCCTACAATAAATATTAAGGCAAGTTCACTATGCATAACATACATAATTTTTCTAAACAAGTGCTTTGTACACGAAGTTGATTTTTTTTCCTTCTTCTTTAGGGATACATGGCTGGGAACCCATTGACCAACAAAAGTGGCGATATCAACTCTCGGTTTGAATTTGCTAATCAAATGGCACTTATATCTAAAGACTTATTTGAGGTATCATAGAATTTCAATTACAAAAAGGCTGTCCTTTTCTACCTTAAGTAGAACTAGAATCAGCCTCTCTACCTTAGGTAAATGTAATGCTGTCTGCATCTCAGCCTCCCCATATATCATGAAAAACGGTATTAGGACCCATAACCCGTGGAAGACGCTATTGGAAGTTATATATATATATATATATATATATATATATATATATATATATATATATATATATATATATATATATATATATATATATATATATATATATATATAGTGTATCTTTATTTTCAGAACCCTGTTAAATGCGGGAACTGCGAGAACTCCAATTTTGCATTAGAAAATATGCATGTTCATATAAAACATGTATGTTTTTTACATACACCTTAATACACATACCTGCGTAACATATATGTTCATATAAAATCCTGTTAAGTGCCACATATCAATGCAAAATGATTTTATATGAACATGTATGTTACACACGTATTTGTATTAAGGTGTGTGTAAGAAAACATACATGTTTTATATGAACATGCATGTTTTCTAATGCAAAATTAGAGTTCTCGCAGTTTCCGCACTTAACAGGGTTCTGAAAATAAAGCCCCCTATATATATATATATATATATATATATATATATATATATATATAATTTCAAATACGTATACAACGTGTCCATGCACATGACTTTTCTTTTTAATTGAATGAATGTTAAAAATTAATCCACTTTTGAAATTAATATAGTCAACGAAAGAAGATTGCAATGGAGAGTATGCAGAAGCTGATGATAAGAATATGCTATGCATATCAAGTATCAATGAAGTAAACAAAGTAAGCCTGATCCAATTCATAACTTTTTTTTCTTTTTTGATGTTATTGCCTAACTGGCTATTGGCTTATCATATGTTTATTGTCAGCGTGTAAGTGACATTAACATGTCACAAATTCTAGAGCCTATTTGTGGTAATTCAACAACGAAATTGCTTCCAACTGTAAATCTAATAAGAATGAGAAAACAAAGATCACTTCGGGAAAATCCAATAATGATTGTTCATGCACAACCTTCAGTCAAGTACACCTTTTGTCAAGTAATAGTCTCTCCTGTTCTGTCCCTCATTATCATCCCTTCTCTTTTTAAGTATTTAATCTTAAACACAATCTTCCCTTTGTAGGCTGACTATTTTTATGCAATGCTTTGGGCCAATAATAAAAATGTTATGAAAGCACTTAATGTACGCAAGGTATGTTAATAAGGTTTATAGTTACAACAGGGAGAAAAGTTCCATTTTCAATCATATCCGTATTATAAACAATACAAATAATTTTATGGTTATATTCATGATCGATCCTATCAATTAGGGAAGGGTAACTGAAGAAAATCTATGTAATATGGACATGAAGTACGACTATGGATACACTTCATTGCCATTATATGAGTTCAATGTCCAAAGTAGTGTTGTGCATCACGAAGAGTTAAGTAAGCGTAACTGCCGAGCCTTGATATTTAGGTAATGCAAGTTCTTTGCCCGATTTTATTTATGTTTCTCATAATGTACCATGTTTACATAAACTAATATGTTACTCTTTATGACACAGTGGTGATCATGACATGACGATTCCACATGTAGGTACACATAATTGGATAAAATCCCTTAATTTGACGATCACAGAGAGTAACTGGGACGCGTGGTATTCTAATGGTCAAGTAGCAGGATTCAAAACCACATATGCCCGTGATAACTACTCTCTAGTATTTGCCACTGTAAAGGTAAAGCTAGTTATTATGACACAAACACATAAGATCTGTTATGTACATATACAAAGTTTATGTGTTATGTGTAAATTAACTACATTTGCAGGGAGGAGGTCACACAGTTCCTCAGTACAAGCCCAAACAATGCTTTGACATGGTTAAGAGGTGGTTTACGCATGAATCTATATAAATCAGTGGATCAATTATGCCTCAAATCATTTAAAGAAAACGTTGAAGAGCTAGAAATTAATCATATATACAGAGAAAATGGATCATCTAGCTCTTTTATGTCCATACATGTATTGCTTTCTTTTGATATAGGATAAATTATCTTTGTATTATCTCGTATTGTAAGTTACAAATTGCACACCGGAAAATAAATTCAACATTCATAATGTAACAAATTATCATAATTCTTGGAATCGTACTAATTAGGGTGTAAACAAGAAGGGACAACTCGTAAGCTATTCGAGACCGACTTGTAACCTACTTGACTTATTCAAGTCAACCTCTATTATCGAGTTGAGTTCGAGCTCTAAAATACTAGCTTCATGAGGTTGGGGAGCCTTATCAAGCTTTGATTAAATTGCAATTTTACCCTTTTAGATATTTTTCATTACTTAAATATAATAAAATTCCGAGTCAAGTCGTGCTTGATATAACGATTCTTCATCGACTTCGAGCTTGAAATTCGAAAATAGTCGAACTCAATTTTAAACGAAAAGTTGAGCTCAAGTTTGAAATACAAAACTCGCAATGCTCGAGTTTTAATAGTCGAATCGAGCTCGGCTGTACCCCACTCGTGTAGTCCCTAATGATTATTTAAACATGCTTTATATTTTAGAAATGCATGTAGGTATTACTCTATTATGCGTTAGGCTTGGACACAAAGGTGTTTTGTGTTGAAAAAAAGAAAAGATGTCGTTTGTTCTATTGCATGTTGATTGATCCTAAACGGTCAACATAAATCGACCAAGTAAATGGTCAACCAAGTCAAACAACCTAGAGTCAATCTCCGTGGAAGTATAGAGGTTTCCCCGGGTCGTTATGTCCCGACGAGGTGTGATGGTAATTAAACGGGTTTGTGATCGGGTGAATTTGGACAGAAAGGGGTTTGAGATTGATTACACTACTGAGATATACAATGAAATAGCTTAAATAAGCTATATTAACAAGGTTGTAGAAGTAGAAAAACCAGAAACGTTTTAAACCTAAAAACGTGTACGTTCAGTTTAAATTTACGTGAACGTACAAAATAAAAAGTGAAATCTGAAATCTGAAAACCCTCAGGAGGGGGGGGGGGGGGAATGACTTTTTTACAAACCTAAGGATAAAAGAAAATTTTTAGAAAAAGAAAATAAATTTTTACACTATTTAATTATTTAATGTTAAGTAAATACTATTTAATACTAATTATTAATATTTAAATAACTTAAATACAATATAATATTAATTTAATACTAGAAAAATAAAAATTTAATTTCTAAAATTATAAAATAACTAAAAATAAATTCTAAAATTAAAAAAATATATCTTTTTGTCTTTTTGTGGATTTATATTAATTAATTACTAATTTAATTTTAATTATCTAATTAAACTAATTAAAATTATTAAAAATACTAAAAAGACTTAGAAAATTAAGAAAAATTTTATAAATCTAATTAACCATCATAGGAATCCTAAAAAATTATAAAAAGTTTGTTTTATATATTTTTAAACTAATTTACTAATTATTAAACTAAATATTAATTAATTACTAATTAAACTAATTAAATTATAAAAAATAGAAAATGAACAGTAGAAATTCTAGAAAAATTCCAAAAATTATTTTATAATATATACAAGCTAGGAAAAATATAAAAACTATGTATTACTTTATAAAAACTAATTATGCTATTTACTACTTAATTATTAATTAATTATTAATAAAACTATTATTAAATCTAATTAATACTACATTACATTATAAAAATCTGGAAAAAAAATTTGAAAATACTTTAAGTTAAAAGGAAATTAAGAAAAATATAAAATTGCAAGTTACTTAATAAAAATCTAAAATGAAAAATTAAGAAGATAAATAAAATTAAATAGAAACTATCACTTATAATTAAATTGGTTTTTTTGGATTTTTCTTTTACAAAACTTTTTAAATACTTAAAACATGAAATTTTAATAAATGGAATTTGGCCAGAAGCTTATAAATAAGCAAATGAGATCCCAATGCTTAACAGCTTGAGCTTATTAGCTTATTAGGATTTGAATAAACCTGAAAAAGCTTGTGATAAGCTACCAACTGAGATACATGCGAGTTTTTATTTACGGGATTATTTGGTTCCTTGATAGTTTTTATTTGTTTAACTATGATAAAAATTTGAGTCATATTTGGCGGCGCAACAAGCAAGCATTTTACAATGCAATTTAGCTTTTTTTGCCACTGTCATGTTTGAGCCAAAATATAAAATGAGGCAAATTATTTATTTTTTTTACAAAACATTTGACCAAGAATGAAAACTTTGAAATGTGTTACAAGTTTTTGTAGTTGTGCAATCCAAAAATTCAAAGCAACGTCTAAAATATTTGAATGCGAATTTTTGTGTTTATGAAAAAAAAGTCACAGATTCATTTTGGTTACAAAACATTTGACCAAGAATGAAAACTTTGAAATATGGTACAAGTTTTTGTAGTTGTGCAATCCAAACATTCAAAGCAACGTCTAATATTTGCAGGCGAATTTTTGTGTTTATGAAAAAAAAAGTCACAGATTTATTGTGTTTCTTGATATTTGCATCTGAAGATTATACTCCGGTTGATCCTATGAAATTGCAAATGTGGTAGATCTTGTGAAAATTCAAAAATTTACAATTTGAGCTAAAGTTGGATGCTATAGTACAGCCTATTACAGGAACCATTGTACTTTGTATTGATAATTGAGCTAAAGTTGTAAACCAGTATTTGAATTTCAAAAAGTTATAATTTGAGCTAAAGTTGAAAACCAATATTTGAATTTCAAAAAGTTTAAAACTTTAAAACAATTTAGGAGCTCAAAGTAGATGTTCATTAATCAAATTGGGACTCGAAAAAGTTGGACGTTGGTTTTGATTAAAAAAAGGAAAATGATAAATAGGCCTAACTAAATGGATCTAAAAGTGGAACTAATGCATAAATCACTTGTGCAGTAATGTTACTGTACAAGTGATTTATGCATTAGTTCCACTTTTAGATCCATTTATTTAAATCCATATATAAATGCTCTTAAAAAAATTAGCTTACATTGAACTTTTACAATAAAATCGTGCAAAGAAAAGATTTTCTAGAAAGATTACAAACTTTGAAATTTTACAATCTCACATGCTAAAAAAAGTCAACACCAGATGTAGCCTGGTATTTCAATTTTTTAAGACAAAAGAGTAGCTTTTGTGAAATGTCTGATAACCTTCGCAAGGCTTCGGTTAATATTAATGATTGAGACATTTTAAATTAGAGTGTATTGTCACATAGGATAAAAATAAATAAAAGTAATGTGATGGTATAAATGGCAATACACTTTAATTTAAAGTGTCATAATTATTTATGGGAGTGCGCAAATCATGTCCTTTCGGTTAAGGTAAAAATAGCACTAGATTCCCTCATGTCGTTGGCAAAAAGTGCTGCAACGTCATCGAAAATTCTTATGGCACGAGATATTCAATGGCACAAAAAAACCCTCCTTCATACAAATGTGGTGTCATAGCAAAAGTGGTGCCGTTGAGTCCATACGTACGCCACTAAATAATAATAATAATAATAATAATAATAATAATAATAATAATAATAATAATCAATGGTGCTGGCTGTTGGCTACCAGCACCAATGGCACCACATTTGGTACTGTGAGCCGTTGGAACATATGGGTTATTGGTTTGGCGCAAGTAAACAATGCAAGGTACCCCTTGCTCTAAGAAAGCAAGATTTTATTATTATTATTATTATTATTATTATTATTATTATTATTATTATTATTATTATTATTTTCCTTAAAGCTATAAAACATAATTATATACATGGTTTCCGAACAACAAAATTGAACCAATGTTAAACGACACATGTAACAGAAACAAACGTGTGTGCACACACACGTCAACTACTTTCTCGGGTTTCTTATTTCCAACAACCTTGCAACTCTAGAAGCTATTCATTGGTAATATTTGTTGCTGCCGCTATATGCAAATACCATACTATACATGATGCGTGGGAATTGCACAAGACTTTACCTCTGATGTGCTATTTGTTAGTGCAAGTTTTAAATTTATAAGGATGAGTTACCAAATCTAGAAACAACACATACGAGCAAGTGTACTCGTCCGTTATAGCAAGATATGATGGTAAGTCAGGATCGTTCGCAGGGATTTGTGAGTGAATCGAAATATAAGTCTAAAAGTAAATCTCTAATGTACGCAAATATGATAATAAGGAAATTCAATAAATTAAAAACTACACTTGTTTAGACTAGTTTTCTACTTAATGACACACATAATTGTGATAACTTTCAATAACATGTTGGTTGAGATAATTAGATGGTGATCTAATCTATTGTTTCTACATGTTAAACCTTCGTCAAGATTTTAGTTCATAAAAACAAGCTTTAGGTTTAAACCAATCAATTCAAGATCTATCCAAGGTTCATAAGGTATGGTGGATAACTTAAACACAAGACAAACTTTTATTACCAATCAAATACTCTTAGGAAATGGTCAATACAAAAGGTAACCTCTTCATAGACAAAAAGGTCACAATCGTTTATAAACGTTTAAACTTTCGTCCTACTAAAGGTTTACAACCAATCCGATTTGATGTTATAAAAGCATTCTCATTACAATCATACTTCTTGTTTCTTTGTTTAGTCAAGAATAATTATGGTGAAAAACAATCATTCATAGACAAATGATTATAACTAGTTGAGTAATAACAAATCTTTCGACCTTTGAAACTATTATCAATTAGTTAACCTTGACTCAACAAATGTCACTATGAAACTTAAGGTATAATTGGTTCTTAGGATTGACTTGAAATTGAATTAAAACAGGTTATCACAATCATCACTATCACTAAGTATAAAACATCATCAAAACAAGTGTAAAAAGATTACTAGCCACTCATGGCAAACATGCAAATAAACTCAGAATATTTAACATAAGAATCCATGGTTATAAGTCTTACAATGCTTTGAAATTGATAACAAATGACAAGGTATTGATAACCTAAGAGTTGGTGATGATTTCTTGAGATTTTTGGACTCCAAATGTTGCTTCCTTGGTCCTCCAAAGTTCCTGGTTCTTTCTGCACGAATTTTCCTCCTTAGAGAGCTAGAAGATGATAATAATTATGTGTAGTAATGAGAGTAAATGGTATCTTCAATTGTGTGTTGAATGGTGTTGAGTTATGCACTTTTGAGGTCCTTTATAGGCTTGTCCAACACTCTTGGTCATAAATAAGAACTTAAATGCTTGAACTTGGACAATAAGACACTAAAAAGGGCCTAGAACCCTGGGACAAAAGACCAAGATTCGTGCACAAAAGTTGGCAAAAACATGCAGAATTGACCATCCGATCGGTTGCGGGTTGGCACCGATCGGTTGGTGAAAGATAATTATGGCCATCCGATCGGTTTCACACCAACCGATTGGATGGTAATTTCTGGCAACTTTGGACTTTGACTTTGACTTGTGTAGCTCTTTATGTACTATCCAAACTTGATTAACTTTTGAACTTGGAACTTTGAGATGACAAAACTTAGGTTCTCATATGAATTACTTCATCGATTGGACTTTTGAGCTTGGGAATCTTCGTGTAATCGCGTATACTTCATTTCCTTCACTTTTTCTCCATTTTTCCTGCATTTGGCTACATATGCTACAAAAACATACTTTGATACGATTTAGTGGCAAAAGCATATAAAAACAACCAAATATCATACACAAAAACACTAATAACGCTTATAAAAACATGTTAACTTTGAGCGTTATCAAATCCCCCACACTTAAACTTTGCTTGTCCTCAAGCAAATCTAGAAGAAAACTAAATATCCACTTGGTAACCAAAAATGATTAGAAAAATGTGATGCAAATCCACCAAGTACAAGTACAAGATACGATTCATCGTTTTAAGCTTTAGTAGTGAAAAATCGAGATGTTTGACAATACCCAATGATTTTCTTGCTTGATTAACATTTCTAAACACCTCACGAAAAAGAAACAAAGTAGAAATCACTCAATCACTCATTTATTTAGGTAGTGGAGTAAATGAGAGAAATCACACTCATTGCTCAGTCATGATCTAATTATTACCATAAGCTTGTACAAGAAACAAAACTACACCGCAATGGCGTAAGCACCAAGTCTACATATCAAAGAGGTCTTTTATTCAGGTTATAATGTAAGGCTTAGGGTTGTACCAGGCTTATGTTTAAACATCTCATACAAAAACATAATAGATTACTGGCGCGAGTTCTTGATTACTCAAAAACCGGATGGTCACTACAATATTCTTGCACTTGATATTCTCACAAAACCATTACAATATCCGGATAGATAGAGTAATTTGGTAAGGGTAGGGATAAGGCAAGGGAAATATTTATGAAATTGGTTTTAAAGAAAAATAAAATAAAGTCTAAGTCCCATTGTTGCTAGTCACCAAACTAACCTCGAACCCGTAAATGATTATAGTTACAATCTTCCTCTTCTTCAAAGAATGATACATCGATTTGCCGTAACAATATTCTTCATACATAGCACAATGGCTAACAACACATCACCTAACTTTCTTTCTTCATCTATATAGCACATTTGCGATAATTGTCACCTTATATTTGCGATGACTTATTTATATATATATATTTTTTAACTCATAAACTCCCCCACACTTCGCAAAAGTACAAGATGAATATTCAATCTTGTAAAGCTGGTGAGGGTACTTGTGGTGTAACTAAGGATGATTTGAGCTTTTAAAAGTGCATCAAGATCTGTTAATGAGCTTGTGTTTGCAATGGTTGTGAAGATAATGATGTGATATGTTGATGAACAAAAGTGTGTAGTGTATGCTTAACATTAATACTCTTAGGTATAGATGTTGAGTTTGCTTTAAAAATCTTAAGAGATTTTAAAATTTTATGATGGAATGGTATCCTTAGGACCTAAACAGGATAGTACTTCTACAGGATGAAGAGAATAATTGATAACTATCCCAAGATAGTAGTTCGGATTATCTCATAAATGAAAATTTTCAAGAATGAATTTAGATCATACAAATAAGGTGTTAAGATCTTGCTGAGTGGTAAGGCACTATCGTGTCTCTAGATTGTTTTAATGTATTCTGGTGGTTTATCGAGTTCAAGTAGGAAATCAACCTAAACATAACCCTAGTACAACTACTCTCAGTATTTGAAAATTTTAAGTCGAATATAGTTAGTCAGACTATATTCCACTGTCCCTAGGTTAAATATAGGTGACTAGTCTATATTTAGCCAAGGTTCGATAAAATTTTCAAATACCTAAATTAGGTATACTTGTGATATGTCCGTTGCTTTTGGGAAACTGTCCACTAAACAAAGGCGATGTCAAACCCTCAAGTTGCAAGTCCCGTCCATACAAGACTTGTAACGTATGTTTTCATATTCCATTACATAGAAGTTAGTAAGGGTAGGTACGTATGGAAAGGAAGTTTTAAGTAGTTCTAAAATAGAACATACTTGGCCAGGATCACGAACTTTTAATAATGAAGGTTTCATAAGAAAACTTTGATGAATGTAGAGCTGAACTTCAGCTTTTGTAGGTAATGGATTTGTTTGTCCTTTAGAAATCTCATATTTCTTGTTTGGAAATCGATAAATTGTGATGGGTTTTTGATATCATATGAAATGATATTGATGAGGTGGTGGAATAATTCTAGAGACCATTGCACAAAACACAATGTCTCGGAAGTAGGTTAGACCATTGTGCAATTCACAATGTCTGAGAAGTAGGTTAGACCATTGTGTGACTCAAAACATTTGAGAAATGATTAAGACCATTGTATAATACAATGTCTTGGAAAATAGGAAAGACCATTGCAATCAGTTACAATGTCTTGGACATAAAATGTTGGAGTAGGAACATGATTGGGAAAATCTGGTTATGTCGTAATGCCCTAGAATAGGCATACGCAGATATGTTTAGTCCATTGTTTAGATAAATGATTGAAAATAAACCGAGTTTATATATCAATATACTAATGCTTACGGGGAAATGCTCAAAATGGGTATATATGAATATACTAATATGTTTGTGAAGCATAACATGCTTACTAAGTCCATAATCGTCTGGAGGATGGAAGACACGGAGAGTGGAAGGCTATAAAAATGTTTTTGCTTGTATGTGTAGTTATATTTTAGGTCTCAATTAGAGCCGTTTCTCTATAACCATGGCTCTGGTACCAATCTTTAACACCCCCAATTCATGGTTGCAGCGGAATTCGAACTGGGTGTTACTCGACGGCACAATAGTCACAATAATAGAAAACGAACTCCAATTGAGTCGTTTTAAAAGATTTATCATTCAAATTGTATAAATATCAGAGATTACAAAATGAGGTCCCAAATGGTTCCATGTTTACAATTTACATTAAATGAGTTTTGAATGATAATAAAATTTATAGCCCTCTTGAGTATCCGTGTCCTTCCGTGCCATCCTTGATCGTCATGAACCTGAAATACATGCTTGAGAGGTCAACACAAAGGTTGAGTGATATTCATAGAGTTTGTTTAATATTTGAACACAATGTGTTGGTAGTTAAATCGTTGAACACAATAATCGTAGTGTTTGTAGTTAAATCGTTTGAACACAATAATCGTAGTGTTTGTAGTTAAATCGTTTGAACACAATAATCGTAGTGTGAGCTATAGACTCACACTCATAGTTAGAAAACAAAGATGGGCTACGTTGTTATATGCCCGGAAAGGTTATTAATTCACTAAGCTTATGACACCAAAACGTTAACGTGTACCAATATCGATCGGCAGATTTATCCCGGTAGGTACTTTGCCGTCATACCTAATGTCTCAAATATTAATGCATTTGTTTGAACTTAGTCAAAACAAATGGGATTCGTCAATCCCAATAGGCCTATTCACAATATTCGCGCTCACTCGCAAGTAACCCTCGCAAGTGATTAAATGGTTCATAATAAGGGATCTTGGTTTGGCAAGGATGTTACTTAGTGATAATAAAACATAGTCGAATAGCATACAGTAGAAAGCATTGTGTTCGAGTAGAAAAATAATAGCATGTATTCCCCCCAAGGGTTTGTAAAATAGTTAAACAATAGAAAGTGGGGCTATGAACTCACCTTGAGTTGGATGATGTATAATGAGAATGATGGATATGCCGTAAGAACTTCTACGAGCAACCTAGAATAATCGTTGCAACTTAGGTTTGGAATGATGTCTAAGGAAACATAAGCGTGCCAATATATGTCTTGCACTTAGTCCATGATGTGGTATGATGTATAGTGTAAGTCTTTGAAAGAAATGATTCATGAAACATGTATGTTTATATATCGTTTACTACCGTTCGGGCCGACATAATTCAGAAGTCATGTAGTAAACGTTCGAGGAGCCAGGACACTTTAATTCGTAAATCCACAACTCATCTCGACGGCTTACATAATGAACTCCTCACATGAGGCTCCCTACTATTGTAGTAGTTGATAAAATATATAGATATAAGTTTTAATCCGAAAAGTTACATATCCGATATTTGTATAAACTTAGGAAAGTTTAGTATTACATGAAGATTGTTATTAGGGTAAGTTTCATAAGTCTTGTATGACCATTTTTCTTTGTAATATCTCATGGTTCTTTTTTTTAAGTGAAGTAGATTCAAATTGCTTGTTCAAGTTCTCGCCAATTCCTTGTTTCATGTTTTCGCCTAAGTAAGCTTGTATGGTCATTTCGTCATGGCCTAGCCATGACCTTTGGTCCTTGTTCCATGGTCAAGAGACTCAACCTTGGCTCTAGCCATGGTGGTGGTCTTGATTATAGGTCATAAGACCTCTTGTTCCTTTTAAAGTATAACCATAATATAGTAACTTATATATATGTAAATAGCTGTTAAGAATTTGAAGAAATTATCACTCAAAAAGCGTTTTCAGGTCTCGAGCTTCTTCAAACCTGAACGAAAACGTCGTTCCGGACAACTTTCGTGTTTTAACTTTTTGATGAATCGGAGCAGAAATGCCTGTTTTTGCGTGTTTAAAGTTTCTGTAACAGAAACATTTTTGGCAGTTTTGCCGGAAAGTTTTGGTAACTTCAAATCGCCATAACTTTTGACTCGTATACTCTTTTTAGGTGGTTCAAGTTGCTACGGTTTCCTTGTTAGGTCCTCTACTAAAATATGTAATAATCCAATATCATATTTTTACCATTTTGATCAGGTCTTACCAAGAAAATCACTAGTTTACTTGTTTTAATAACTTGTTTTAACAATTAATAACAATAACTTGTTTTGCTCACTTTTATACATCATGGACATGATAACAAGACAATATATAGCATGAATGATATGTAAATAGCATGAATATGATATTAAAGCAAGGAAGTGTAGTAGAGTTTGCTTACAACTTGTGAAGAAACTAACTAGAACCAAGATCAAAACCAAGAATTACTACTTAATCTTTCAAATATTTTCCAACCATAGCCAAGCTTCCATATCAAAAACCCTATCTTATAATCCCTTGATAAACACTAATCTATCACAAAAACAAGCCTTAGTAAAAATCTTCACTAAGAACACTTGGAAATTTGATGAGTTTTTGTGGTGTTTTATAGTGATTTTATGGTTGAAAGGTGTTAAGGATCAACTAGGAACTATGACTTGAACTTGTGATGGATTGAATGAGCAAGATCAATGATCAAAATGGTGTATTTTTATGATGTTGGGTCGTTGGTATTGAGAGAGAAAGGAAGAAAATGAGTCTTGATCTTATAAGGAAATGAGGAGGTTAGTTATGTTGACTTGTCAACACTTGGTCACCAAGTATAACACATGTATGCACCTTAAGGCCTCCTAGCATGAGATTAAGCCACACGGTTGATGAATCCCTCCCCCCTAAGTCGGTTTGCCAAGCCTTGGGGAGGAAGTGTTGGACTTTGTTGATATTATCCAAGTTATGGAGCTAGTTTCGACTCCGTAAAATGCTAACCGTAAGTTGTTACGTCACAAAACATAAAACCGGGTATCGTAAAAATACGAAACTTGGAAGAATGATTAAACATGTCATAATACTCCATAATAAAAATAAAATGAGTGGTAGGTTCCATTGGGGTGGTAAAACCCTGCTAAAACTGGAAACACGGGTCTAAAATGCGTAATACGTAAAATGTACGAATATTGCGTAAAATTGAGAAAAGTAAAATGTTACTTTTCTAATATGATATAAATGATTTAAAATGACTTATAATGTCTAGACTGGGCTCAGTCTAGTCTCGGTTGATATTAAATGTCTTTTAGACATCAAACCGTAAGCCTAAAAATCAAGGAATGACTTATAAAATCAAGGAATGATTTTTGGTCAAAGGAGGAGGGAAAAATATGTTGACCTTTTCTAATAAGTTGAAAAATCAAATCTTTTTAGAAACGCGGTGCAGGTATAGGCTAAGGTTACGGCTGAGTAAAAACGCTTAAAACTGAAAATTCCAGTTTTTCACGGCCGAGGTTTATTTTGGTCATGTTTTTCTCAGTCATGATTTATTCTCAAATAAATCATGAGTGTGTCAAACATTTTTCTGATACGGGGAAAATTAACGCGACCGAATTTCGTTGTGCGTAGAATTTCTGAATGACGTTTTACCCTAAAACGTGTAATTCCGTGTAATTCCTTAATAACTTTCACGAAAATGAGCTTATGAATGTCAAACTTTTAATTTGCCATGGAAATGATTTATCACTTGAGCCCAAGTAATAAAAATCAAATTTCGGGAAAATTTTCGGGAAAAATGAATAGTAAAAGTGAATAGTGAAATTTTCCGGGAAAAGTAATTAACCTGAAAATGCGAATTGTTACAGTCTCTACCCCTTACGGGGAACTTCGTCCCGAAGTTCTATGTGTGTTATATGTTGGAGTGGTGTCGATGAACAGGTGTGGTTACTTATGAGGACTAAAGTCTGGGATTACCGGTGATGCGGTTTGATTTGTCATTTCAGTGTATGGTGTAGGATGAGGCTTACTTTTATGTAGGAAAGGTATGGTAATAGTCGAATATCAAAGGAAATTGATATAGCAGTCGAATATTAATAGGAATTGAGATAGTAATTGCACTCATAGCCTAGTAGGTAATCGGTTGTTGTACCTAGTGTTTATTGACTTCATACTTATGTTATTTCAGATACAAATAAGCCCACTTGTTTATAATTCTTTATTTACATAGAGAGGCATCCCAAACAATGTAAATACGGAAATATAAACTTATGGTTCGGTGATTTACAATTTCTTTATTTAAATGAAAAGGCATCCCAATCCATTCAAATAATTACCAATCATCCTACTTAAGAATTCCCAACACAACATTCACAATTAGCCGGTGAGTTACAAGGTAGTGTATTATGAGATGATACTGGTGTTCCAAAAGTACAAGATGAATATTCAATCTTGTAAAGCTGGTGAGGGTACTTGTGGTGTAACTAAGGATGATTTGAGCTTTTAAAAGTGCATCAAGATCTGTTAATGAGCTTGTGTTTGCAATGGTTGTGAAGATAATGATGTGATATGTTGATGAACAAAAGTGTGTAGTGTATGCTTAACATTAATACTCTTAGGTATAGATGTTGAGTTTGCTTTAAAAATCTTAAGAGATTTTAAAATTTTATGATGGAATGGTATCCTTAGGACCTAAACAGGATAGTACTTCTACAGGATGAAGAGAATAATTGATAACTATCCCAAGATAGTAGTTCGGATTATCTCATAAATGAAAATTTTCAAGAATGAATTTAGATCATACAAATAAGGTGTTAAGATCTTGCTGAGTGGTAAGGCACTATCGTGTCTCTAGATTGTTTTAATGTATTCTGGTGGTTTATCGAGTTCAAGTAGGAAATCAACCTAAACATAACCCTAGTACAACTACTCTCAGTATTTGAAAATTTTAAGTCGAATATAGTTAGTCAGACTATATTCCACTGTCCCTAGGTTAAATATAGGTGACTAGTCTATATTTAGCCAAGGTTCGATAAAATTTTCAAATACCTAAATTAGGTATACTTGTGATATGTCCGTTGCTTTTGGGAAACTGTCCACTAAACAAAGGCGATGTCAAACCCTCAAGTTGCAAGTCCCGTCCATACAAGACTTGTAACGTATGTTTTCATATTCCATTACATAGAAGTTAGTAAGGGTAGGTACGTATGGAAAGGAAGTTTTAAGTAGTTCTAAAATAGAACATACTTGGCCAGGATCACGAACTTTTAATAATGAAGGTTTCATAAGAAAACTTTGATGAATGTAGAGCTGAACTTCAGCTTTTGTAGGTAATGGATTTGTTTGTCCTTTAGAAATCTCATATTTCTTGTTTGGAAATCGATAAATTGTGATGGGTTTTTGATATCATATGAAATGATATTGATGAGGTGGTGGAATAATTCTAGAGACCATTGCACAAAACACAATGTCTCGGAAGTAGGTTAGACCATTGTGCAATTCACAATGTCTGAGAAGTAGGTTAGACCATTGTGTGACTCAAAACATTTGAGAAATGATTAAGACCATTGTATAATACAATGTCTTGGAAAATAGGAAAGACCATTGCAATCAGTTACAATGTCTTGGACATAAAATGTTGGAGTAGGAACATGATTGGGAAAATCTGGTTATGTCGTAATGCCCTAGAATAGGCATACGCAGATATGTTTAGTCCATTGTTTAGATAAATGATTGAAAATAAACCGAGTTTATATATCAATATACTAATGCTTACGGGGAAATGCTCAAAATGGGTATATATGAATATACTAATATGTTTGTGAAGCATAACATGCTTACTAAGTCCATAATCGTCTGGAGGATGGAAGACACGGAGAGTGGAAGGCTATAAAAATGTTTTTGCTTGTATGTGTAGTTATATTTTAGGTCTCAATTAGAGCCGTTTCTCTATAACCATGGCTCTGGTACCAATCTTTAACACCCCCAATTCATGGTTGCAGCGGAATTCGAACTGGGTGTTACTCGACGGCACAATAGTCACAATAATAGAAAACGAACTCCAATTGAGTCGTTTTAAAAGATTTATCATTCAAATTGTATAAATATCAGAGATTACAAAATGAGGTCCCAAATGGTTCCATGTTTACAATTTACATTAAATGAGTTTTGAATGATAATAAAATTTATAGCCCTCTTGAGTATCCGTGTCCTTCCGTGCCATCCTTGATCGTCATGAACCTGAAATACATGCTTGAGAGGTCAACACAAAGGTTGAGTGATATTCATAGAGTTTGTTTAATATTTGAACACAATGTGTTGGTAGTTAAATCGTTGAACACAATAATCGTAGTGTTTGTAGTTAAATCGTTTGAACACAATAATCGTAGTGTTTGTAGTTAAATCGTTTGAACACAATAATCGTAGTGTGAGCTATAGACTCACACTCATAGTTAGAAAACAAAGATGGGCTACGTTGTTATATGCCCGGAAAGGTTATTAATTCACTAAGCTTATGACACCAAAACGTTAACGTGTACCAATATCGATCGGCAGATTTATCCCGGTAGGTACTTTGCCGTCATACCTAATGTCTCAAATATTAATGCATTTGTTTGAACTTAGTCAAAACAAATGGGATTCGTCAATCCCAATAGGCCTATTCACAATATTCGCGCTCACTCGCAAGTAACCCTCGCAAGTGATTAAATGGTTCATAATAAGGGATCTTGGTTTGGCAAGGATGTTACTTAGTGATAATAAAACATAGTCGAATAGCATACAGTAGAAAGCATTGTGTTCGAGTAGAAAAATAATAGCATGTATTCCCCCCAAGGGTTTGTAAAATAGTTAAACAATAGAAAGTGGGGCTATGAACTCACCTTGAGTTGGATGATGTATAATGAGAATGATGGATATGCCGTAAGAACTTCTACGAGCAACCTAGAATAATCGTTGCAACTTAGGTTTGGAATGATGTCTAAGGAAACATAAGCGTGCCAATATATGTCTTGCACTTAGTCCATGATGTGGTATGATGTATAGTGTAAGTCTTTGAAAGAAATGATTCATGAAACATGTATGTTTATATATCGTTTACTACCGTTCGGGCCAACATAATTCAGAAGTCATGTAGTAAACGTTCGAGGAGTCAGGACACTTTAATTCATAAATCCACAACTCATCTCGACGGCTTACATAATGAACTCCTCACATGAGGCTCCCTAATATTGTAGTAGTTGATAAAATATATAGATATAAGTTTTAATCCGAAAAGTTACATATCCGATATTTGTATAAACTTAGGAAAGTTTAGTATTACATGAAGATTGTTATTAGGGTAAGTTTCATAAGTCTTGTATGACCATTTTTCTTTGTAATATCTCATGGTTCTTTTTTTTAAGTGAAGTAGATTCAAATTGCTTGTTCAAGTTCTCGCCAATTCCTTGTTTCATGTTTTCGCCTAAGTAAGCTTGTATGGTCATTTCGTCATGGCCTAGCCATGACCTTTGGTCCTTGTTCCATGGTCATGAGACTCAACCTTGGCTCTAGCCATGGTGGTGGTCTTGATTATAGGTCATAAGACCTCTTGTTCCTTTTAAAGTATAACCATAATATAGTAACTTATATATATGTAAATAGCTGTTAAGAATTTGAAGAAATTATCACTCAAAAAGCGTTTTCAGGTCTCGAGCTTCTTTAAACCTGAACGAAAACGTCATTCCGGACAACTTTCGTGTTTTAACTTTTTGATGAATCGGACCAGAAATGCCTCTTTTTGCGTGTTTAAAGTTTCTGTAACAGAAACATTTTTGGCAGTTTTGCCGGAAAGTTTTGGTAACTTCAAATCGCCATAACTTTTGACTCGTATACTCTTTTTAGGTGGTTCAAGTTGCTACAGTTTCCTTGTTAGGTCCTCTACTAAAATATGTAATAATCCAATATCATATTTTTACCATTTTGATCAGGTCTTACCAAGAAAATCACTAGTTTACTTGTTTTAATAACTTGTTTTAACAATCAATAACAATAACTTGTTTTGCTCACTTTTATACATCATGGACATGATAACAAGACAATATATAGCATGAATGATATGTAAATAGCATGAATATGATATTAAAGCAAGGAAGTGTAGTAGAGTTTGCTTACAACTTGTGAAGAAACTAACTAGAACCAAGATCAAAACCAAGAATTACTACTTAATCTTTCAAATATTTTCCAACCATAGCCAAGCTTCCATATCAAAAACCCTATCTTATAATCCCTTGATAAACACTAATCTATCACAAAAACAAGCCTTAGTAAAAATCTTCACTAAGAACACTTGGAAATTTGATGAGTTTTTGTGGTGTTTTATAGTGATTTTATGGTTGAAAGGTGTTAAGGATCGACTAGGAACTATGACTTGAACTTGTGATGGATTGAATGAGCAAGATCAATGATCAAAATGGTGTATTTTTATGATGTTGGGTCGTTGGTATTGAGAGAGAAAGGAAGAAAATGAGTCTTGATCTTATAAGGAAATGAGGAGGTTAGTTATGTTGACTTGTCAACACTTGGTCACCAAGTATAACACATGTATGCACCTTAAGGCCTCCTAGCATGAGATTAAGCCACACGGTTGATGAATCCCTCCCCCCTAAGTCGGTTTGCCAAGCCTTGGGGAGGAAGTGTTGGACTTTGTTGATATTATCCAAGTTATGGAGCTAGTTTCGACTCCGTAAAATGCTAACCGTAAGTTGTTACGTCACAAAACGTAAAACCGGGTATCGTAAAAATACGAAACTTGGAAGAATGATTAAACATGTCATAATACTCCATAATAAAAATAAAATGAGTGGTAGGTTCCATTGGGGTGGTAAAACCCTGCTAAAACTGGAAACACAGGTCTAAAACGCGTAATACGTAAAATGTACGAATATTGCGTAAAATTGAGAAAAGTAAAATGTTACTTTTCTAATATGATATAAATGATTTAAAATGACTTATAATGTCTAGACTGGGCTCAGTCTAGTCTCGGTTGATATTAAATGTCTTTTAGACATCAAACCGTAAGCCTAAAAATCAAGGAATGACTTATAAAATCAAGGAATGATTTTTGGTCAAAGGAGGAGGGAAAAATATGTTGACCTTTTCTAATAAGTTGAAAACTCAAATCTTTTTAGAAACGCGGTGCAGGTATAGGCTAAGGTTACGGCTGAGTAAAAACGCTTAAAACTGAAAATTCCAGTTTTTCACGGCCGAGGTTTATTTTGGTCATGTTTTTCTCAGTCATGATTTATTCTCAAATAAATCATGAGTGTGTCAAACATTTTTCTGATACGGGGAAAATTAACGCGACCGAATTTCGTTGTGCGTAGAATTTCTGAATGACGTTTTACCCTAAAACGTGTAATTCCGTGTAATTCCTTAATAACTTTCACGAAAATGAGCTTATGAATGTCAAACTTTTAATTTGCCATGGAAATGATTTATCACTTGAGCCCAAGAAATAAAAATCAAATTTCGGGAAAATTTTCGGGAAAAATGAATAGTAAAAGTGAATAGTGAAATTTTTCGGGAAAAGTAATTAACCTGAAAATGCGAATTGTTACAAACTAGACTACAAGGACAAATAAAATCTAAAAATTAAATCGATATTAGACTTAATTTCTTATTTTACCTACTCACCCCCCCCCCCCCCCCCCCACACTTAAGTTAAACATTGTCCTCAATGTGATAAACGAAAAAAAATGAAAGTAGGGAAAATGAGAAAATAAACCGTGATATCCGGTGTTATCCAATCTTTTGTTTCTTGTAGTCAACACCTGTATTATTAGAAACAAAAACAAACAAACAAAAAGCATTGTAGTTTTATTCAAATTAGTGGCACACCCCCACACTTAAATTAGACCAAGTAGTAAAACTTTGGGGTATAAACACTGAAAATCAAAAACAAAATAAAAATAAAACACACGGGTTGCCTCCCGAGAAGCACTTGTTTTATTAACGAGTCCTCAGCCGGACTCAAACTTCGAAATAGATTATGAAGTTTTAGTGTTATGTTT
This sequence comes from Artemisia argyi, assembly GCA_030686995.1. NCBI lineage: Eukaryota > Viridiplantae > Streptophyta > Magnoliopsida > Asterales > Asteraceae > Artemisia > Artemisia argyi. The sequence goes on along the minus strand of CM060708.1, from coordinate 57,289,019 downwards.
CCTTTTAGGGATATACAACACATTTCCTATCACAATTCCCTCTCCAGTTTCATCTATGTTTTCCAATTTAACATTTTCCCATGCTCTAGGAAGATCATCATAGATAAAACCATTACTGTGTGCCCAAGGAACCATTTCCTTGTGTGGAGCCATGAATGTGATAGCTTCATATTCAAAGTCGGATGAAATTTATTCATTAGAAATCGCGTTTAATTGCTCCTTATCATAATAGAGTTTAATTCGGTGCCCATTTACAATGAAACTTCCACCATGTTTGTCATAAAGTTAAACATAACCTGATGGAAATCCATGTTTCACTATATATGGTCCAAACCATTTTGGTTTGAGTTTCGGAGCTTTAAACTTGTATTTCATATTGAAAAGCAGAACTTTATCTCCAGCTTTGAATTGTTTTCGAATTCTCAGCTTTCTATCATGATAAGCTTTGGTTCTTGCTTTGTATAGCTTGGAGTTTTCATAAGCTTGAAGTCTTAACTCATCAAGTTCATGTAATTGCAAAAATCTCTTTTCTCCAGCTATTTTTAAATCAGGATTACAGCTTCTTAACGCCCAATAAGCACGATGTTCAAGTTCGAACGGTAGATGACATGTTTTCCCATACAAGAGTCTGTACGGTGTCGTACCAATTGGTGTCTTATATGCCGTACGAAATGCCCATAGAGCGTCATCTAATTTCCTTGACCAAACGGAAGGATTGTCTTTAACCATTTTTTCAAGTATTCTTTTTATAGCTCTATTGGTATTTTTGACTTGACCACTAGTTTGTGGATGATAAGCTGTAGCAAAACGATGATGAACTCCATATCGTTTCATTACTTTCTCCATTTGTTTATTACAGAAATGGGATCCTCTGTAACTTATTAAAGCTTTAGGAATTTCCATAGCGAGCAAAAAGCTTTTTGAGAAAGTTGACAACAACTCGTGCATCGTTAGTAGGAAGAGCTTCAGCTTCAACCCATTTAGAAACATAATCGATTGCAACGAGGATATATTCGTATTTATGTGATTTAGGGAAGGGTCCCATAAAATCAATTCCCCAAATATCGAATATTTCATAGACTTGAATGCTCTTTTGCGGCATTTCGTCTCTTCGAGAAAGGTTACCGGATTTTTGGCACGCATCACAGTTTTGAACAAGAGTATACGCTTCTTTGAAAATTGTAGGCCAATAGAATCCAGCATCAAAAACTTTTCTAGCTGTAGTGGAAGGACCATAATGTCCCCCAGTTGGGCCATGATGACATTCATCAACAATTTTTCTTGTTTCGGCACCCGAAACACATCTTCGTATCATTCCATCCTTGCACATCTTAAAAAGATAAGGTTTCTCCCAATAATAGTGTTTTAGTTCTGGAAAGAACTTACTACGTTGGTAGTGGCTCATCCCTTTTTTAAGAACGTCTCCTGCAAGATAATTTGCGTAATTTTCAAACCATGGTATTTCCTCATCACCGTCTTTATCTATCGTCATGAGAGTTTCTTCTGGAAAATAATCATTAATTTCATTTTCTTTTAATTCTTCCAAATTTGGATTCTCGAGACGTGATAAATGATCAGCTGCAAGATTTTCTGCTCCTTTCTTATCTTTTATTTCGATATCAAATTCTTGCATTAATAAAATCCATCTGATAAGACGTGGTTTTGCATCTTGTTTGTTAAACAAATATTTTAGTGCGGAATGATCGGTAAAAACTATCATTTTTGAAAGCACAAGATAAGATCTGAATTTGTCGAATGCAAAAACTACGGCTAATAATTCTTTCTCCGTAACCGTATAGTTTTGTTGAGCATTGTTGAGTGTTTTACTAGCAAAGTAAATAGGACGAAAATGTTTTCCTTTACGTTGTCCTAAAACAGCTCCAACAGCGAAATCGCTTGCATCACACATGATTTCAAATGGTAGTGACCAATTAGGTGCAACCATAATTGGGGCACTAGTCAATTGACTTTTCAATGTTTCGAAAGCTTTAATGCAGTCAGCATTGAAATCAAATACATAATCCTTTTCTAGAAGTTTAGTCATAGGACGTGATATTTTTGAAAAATCTTTGATAAATCGGCTGTAAAAACCGGCATGTCCTAGAAAACTTCTAACGGCTTTAACGTTAGTTGGTGGTGGTAATTTAGTGATAACATCTATTTTAGCTTTGTCAACTTCCATCCCTGAACTTGATATCTTGTGTCCTAACACAATTCCTTCAGTTACCATGAAATGACATTTTTCCCAATTAAGAACTAGATGTGCAGCTTCACATCTTTCAAGCATTTTATCGAGATTGGAAAGACAAGTTTCAAAAGAATCACCAAAAACTGAAAAGTCATCCATGAAAACTTCCATAGATGTTTCAAGCATGTCTTGAAATATTGCGATCATACACCTTTGAAAAGTTGCAGGTGCATTACATAGACCAAAAGGCATACGCCGGTAAGTGTAGGTTCCAAAAGGACATGTAAATGTGGTTTTCTCTTGATCGGCTGGATCGATAGGAATTTGGAAGTATCCCGAAAAACCATCAAGGAAGCAAAAGTATTTGTTTCCTGCTAATCTTTCAAGCATCTGATCCATGAACGGTAAAGGAAAATGATCTTTCCTGGTGGCTTTATTAAGTTTTTTGTAATCAATACATACTCGCCATCCAGTGACAGTTCTAGTAGGAACTAACTCATTCCTTTTGTTTGTCACTACAGTCATTCCTCTTTTATTTGGAACACAATGAACTGGACTCACCCATGGGCTATCCTCGATAGGATAAATAATTCCTGCGTCAAGAAGTTTAATGATTTCCTTCTTAACAACCTCTTTCATATTTGGGTTGAGTCGACGTTGTCTTTCTACAACGGGTTTAGAACCTTCTTCACAATTGATTTTGTGTTTGCAAAAATCTGGACTAATTCCTGGAATATCAGAAGTTTTCCACGCAAAAGCTCGTTTATGCTTCCTAAGAACATAAACGAGTCTTTCTTTTTGATTTGTTTCTAGCAACGACGATATGACTACTGGAAGAAGTGAATTTTCTTCTAAGTAAGCATATTCGAGATTATTGGGAAGGGTTTTGAGTTCCAAATCAGTGGGTGGTTCTTCTAGAGATGATTTGATTTTCAATTGATCTTTCTCAATGATATCTTCAAATTTCTCTTCTTCCTCTTCTTCTAATTTTATTTCCATGAATTCCTTAAATTCTTTATCAGAATCTGTTTCACTAATCTTTTCTGAAGTAGTATTGAATGGTTTCGAATCGTCAAGTAATGCATCCAATTCTTCTTCAGTGACTTCATTAATTACATCGATGTTATAGCATGTGTCATCACTGGAATTTGGATATTTCATTGCTTTATCGATTAAGAACGTGATTCGATCTTCTCCTACTCCAAGATTTAGTTCTTTACCTTTAACTTTAATCATTGCTTCAGCAGTATTTAAGAAAGGTCTTCCTAAGATTAAGGGTACTCGACTATCTTCTTCCATTTCTAAGATGACAAAATCCTCAGGAAAAACAAATTTACCAACTTGAACAAGCATATTTTCAGCAACCCCAACAGGATATTGGTATGTATGGTTGGCTAATCGTATACTCATCTTATTAGGTTTCAATGTATTGATGGAAAGTTTCGAATACAACGAATAGGGCATCAAATTGATACTTGCACCTAAATCGGCTAAAGTTTTGGTGGAATTTTGTTTTGAATTATAGCAGAGCATTCTTCATTAAGAACGGTAGCGGAAATTTGTTCTAACTTGTTTCGATTATTAAGAAGTTCTTTCAAAAATTTCCCATAATTGGGCATTCCAGCTAGAACATCAACGAGGGGTACGTTAATTCTAACTTCTTTGATCATCTCTAAAAACTTCTTATTTCGCTCCTCTCTTTTCTCTTTTCTTAGGGCTTGTGGATATGGTATTTTTGGTGTATAAGGCTTTATTAGTGGAACGGTTGGTTTTTGGGTTGGTTCTTTTTCAATTGCTTCTTCCTCTTCAGCTTCTTCCTCCTCTTCTTGAATAAGATTATTATCGGTAGGAATGGGTGGTGGATCATATGATAGACCACTTCGGGTGAATACAACATTGATATGCTCATTTCTGTTGTATGGTGGACGATAATTCTTATCGTTTGATCCAGATGGTTTTGGATTGGATTGGGTGTTACTTGGTAATGTACCAGGAATTCGAGAAGAAAATTGATCAGAGAGTCTACCAAATTTTTGTTCAAGATCCTGAATAGAAGCTTGATGATTTTTCTGACCTTGCTCAACTTTGGTTTTGAGATTGAAGAATTGAGTTTTTACGAACTCATTTGTGGTTCTTTGAGCATTTACGAATTCTCGCATCATTTTTTCGAAATCAGATTCTTCCTTTTTATCTAAATTTGTTGGGTTTGGATTTTCTGTTCAAAGTTGAAAATCACGGTTGTTATCCCTTTGTTGGCAATCTTGCCAATTTCCAGAACTTCTTCCGTAATAATTACCACGAAAACCTCCTCCACGATATCCTTCTTGGACATAATTGGCTTTCCCTTCGTTGGGTCTATTCATAGGTTGGTCATCACACTCGGATGATGTGTGATTTCCTCCACAATTATTACAGCCATCTCGCATTTCTTTCATTTCTCCTTTTATATCTTTGTATTGCGAGTCCATTTTAGAAGACAAGGCTTCTATTTTGTCCATGAGTTTTGAATTATCTGAACTTTCGGCAAAAGCAATGGTTTTCCGTAAGGGTTTGGTTTTGGAATCTTTTGACCAATCGAGTTTAAGAAGTACTCGATCTTCAAGAAGTTGATATGCCTCATTTTGTGTTTTGTAAAGGAAAATTCCTCCGGCATCAAGGATTGCTTGGGATGCTTCATCAAGACCAGGATAAAAGATTTGGATTATTGTTCCTCGTCCTAAATTATGACCATGACAACTTCGAAGCAAATCTTTCATGCGAAGCCAAGCTTCAACAAGAGATTCATTAGGATTTTGTGAAAAAGCACGGATTTCTCCCATTAACCTATCATACATGTCAGGTGGAAAGAATCGGCTTACAAAAGCTTGCCTCATCTCCTCCCAAGTATTAATAGTTCCTGGGGTTAATTCGTTATACCATACTTTGGCATTTCCGGCGAGTGATGATGGAAAAAGTTTGAGCTTGATAGCATCGACATTAGTGTCTCCATAACGAAACATGCCACAAATTTCAATGAATTCGGCAATGTGTTTATGCGGATCGGCCGCGAATGGCCATCGAATTGACGGTCTTTGATCATAGAAAGATGGTGACCTTTAACGGTAAAGTTTTCACCAAGGTCGGCGACAACAATAGCAGCTCCAGGAGTGGGTGCTACGGTTCTATTGGCGGCCCACATGGGTAAATTGTCAGCCATGGGTAATGGTTCAAAAAGATTAGAAATTGGATGTTCTTCGGAAAGATTATCAAACCAATTAAGAATAGTTGAAGATCTCTTCTTACGAAACAAACTTTCGGGATTGGATAAAGCGTACTAAGCTTTTTAGTAGTAGAACGAGTGTTCATACAACTATCAAGAGAATCGAATCAATTACCTAAACAAAAGAACAAGAAAAATAAAAAATAAAAACAGAAAAATTCAAACCGAATCGGTTGAGATTCAAACCGATCGGTTGGACGCTACGGTAAAATTAAAATGTGAGAAACCGAATCGGTTGGAAGAGAAACCGATCGGTTGGTTGCTACGGATTTATATATATATATATATATATATATATATATATATATATATATATATATATATATATATAGAAAACGAACACGAAAAGAAACGGACTTTTAAAACTTAAAGAAGCACGATCAAAATCCCCGGCAGCAGCGCCAAAAACTTGATGTGCTATTTGTTAGTGCAAGTTTTAAATTTATAAGGATGAGTTACAAAATCTAGAAACAACACATACGAGCAAGTGTACTCGTCCATTATAGCAAGATATGATGGTAAGTCGGGATCGTTCGCAGGGATTTGTGAGTGAATCGAAATATAAGTCTAAAAGTAAATCTCTAATGTACGCAAATATAATAATAAGCAAATTCAGTAAATTAAAAACTACACTTGTTTAGACTAGTTTTCTACTTAATGACACACATGATTGTGATAACTTTCAATAACATGTTGGTTGAGATAATTAGATGGTGATCTAATCTATTGTTTCTAGAAGTTAAACCTTCGTCAAGATTTTAGTTCATAAAAACAAGCTTTAGGTTTAAACCAATCAATTCAAGATCTATCCAAGGTTCATAAGGTATGGTGGATAACTTAAACACAAGACAAACTTTTATTACCAATCAAATACTCTTAGGAAATGGTCAATACAAAAGGTAACCTCTTCATAGACAAAAAGGTCACAATCGTTTATAAACGTTTAAACTTTCGTCCTACTAAAGGTTTACAACCAATCCGATTTGATGTTATAAAAGCATTCTCATTACAATCATACTTCTTGTTTCTTTGTTTAGTCAAGAATAATTATGGTGAAAAACAATCATTCATAGACAAATGATTATAACTAGTTGAGTAATAACAAATCTTTCGACCTTTGAAACTATTATCAATTAGTTAACCTTGACTCAACAAATGTCACTATGAAACTTAAGGTATAATTGGTTCTTAGGATTGACTTGAAATTGAATTAAAACAGGTTATCACAATCATCACTATCACTAAGTATAAAACATCATCAAAACAAGTGTAAAAAGATTACTAGCCACTCATGGCAAACATGCAAATAAACTCAGAATATTTAACATAAGAATCCATGGTTATAAGTCTTACAATGCTTTGAAATTGATAACAAATGACAAGGTATTGATAACCTAAGAGTTGGTGATGATTTCTTGAGATTTTTGGACTCTAAATGTTGCTTCCTTGGTCCTCCAAAGTTCCTGGTTCTTTCTGCACGAATTTTCCTCCTTAGAGAGCTAGAAGATGAAAATAATTGTGTGTAGTAATGAGAGTAAATGGTATCTTCAATTGTGGGTTGAATGGTGTTGAGTTATGCACTTTTGAGGTCCCTTATAGGCTTGTCCAACACTCTTGGTCATAAATAAGAACTTAAATGCTTGAACTTGGACAATAAGACACTAAAAAGGGCCTAGAACCATGGGACAAAAGACCAAGATTCGTGCACAAAAGTTGGCAAAAACATGCAGAATTGACCATCCGATCGGTTGCGGGTTGGCACCGATCGGTTGGTGAAAGGTAATTATGGCCATCCGATCGGTTTCACACCAACCGATCAGATGGTAATTTCTGGCAACTTTGGACTTTGACTTTGACTTGTGTAGCTCTTTATGTACTATCCAAACTTGATTAACTTTTGAACTTGGAACTTTGAGATGACAAAACTTAGGTTCTCATATGAATTACTTCATCGATTGGACTTTTGAGCTTGGGAATCTTCGTGTAATCGCGTATACTTCATTTCCTTCACTTTTTCTCCATTTTTCCTGCATTTGGCTACATATGCTACAAAAACATACTTTGATACGATTTAGTGGCAAAAGCATATAAAAACAACCAAATATCATACACAAAAACACTAATAACGCTTATAAAAACATGTTAACTTTGAGCATTATCAACCTCTCAAGGGATCTCGAGAAGCTTACAACCCCCACCAGGCAGTGTACCTGATCGTTGTAGTATAGTATAGTGACAAGTACCGGGGATTGATCGTTCAACTCAGGAATAGTGTCGCTAGGATTAGAAAGCCTAAAAACTAGGTCTAGAGGTGAGGGATGATTCTTTTTGTATTTTTATATTTTTATAAAAGAAATTAAAATCTCGGGTTTTGGAAGAGTGGGCGGAATTAGTTGCTGATCAACTAACCCAATAACTAAAGATGCAATCAAAATAAAATAACAAAAATGTAAATAAAGCTAATTAAACTAGTGGTGTGAACAATAAATGGGAAAATTGTGTTTACTTAGATATCATTACTCCCTAGATATCTTTTACAGGTTGATAGTTTGTTACAATTGCGTGGATGACGGGTTATATTCCTTAATACCATTCGTGGGGTAGCGTACGTACTTCCCCAACTCTATAAGCTCCTACTTCATTCCTATGTCGAGCCTGCAAGAAGCTCCTAACATGGGATCATTAGAATTCGCTCATGCATTAAATACAACCATAAAAACCTAGTATGCATTGGTTCATGTTTCTTAAGATGTTCAAGCATGTTACCCTATGGAAGTCTGCCAGTTTTCTTAAGCCTAACATCGAAATCATTCATCCGTAACAACTATAAACAATCAATCAACCCATAATTAACATCTAGGTTTCACTACATTTAAGCAAACACACAAGAGATCTAGCCTAGCATGTTAAAATCAAGACAAGTGTAAGATATATTCAAACAACACATAGACATATTGAATGAATTGAAAGGATACTTATCTTAATTGAACATGAAAGGTTTCAAAGGGTAAAAACCCTTGAAAGTACAGTAAAAATCGTGCTAGGGTTTCTCCAAGTTATCCCTCCTATTGTCCTCCTCTTAATGAATGAAAATTACAAAACTATATATAGATTTTCCATCGTGACGGCGTCAAGAAGAAAAATTTGACGCCGTCAACTCGCCGCCCATAGTGATATCGGATTTCCTAGATCCAGATCTGACGCCGTCAAGTGCAAATTTTCTCTAGGCCGTCACGTGTAATGGGACCATGACGGCCTATGGTGACGTCGCCATGCCCCTAGTGTAAAAACTCTCTGGATCGTCATGGACTCTATCCACTTCACCTCTTGTTTTACTCTTGACGCCGTCATGTAGAGTCTTGTGACGCCGTCAGGTACTGTTCCCAGCAAGGAAAATTAAGACTTTGCCGTTTTTATCACTTTTATGCTCCAAAAACGTCCAAAATGCTTCCTTTTCCAGAATTCACTCCAAAAGTACCTAAAATCACAAAAGGAACGATTAGGGCAATATTTGATCAAATAAATTCAATTTCGGGCTTAAATGACCCCCTAAAAACGGATCATTTTTCGCCTCATCATATACCCTTACACTTGAGATTTGCTTGTCCTCAAGCAAATGCGCTTTTATTCTAATCAAAATACAAGTTAGGGGTCATTTAACACTAATATAAAAGTAATTACAACAAATAATCGTTCCACTAAAGACCAAAGACAAGCACGGAGGTCATACACTAGCACCTCACAAATAGTGTTCAGATACTCACATCTCTCGGGTGTAATAAAGTATATATCACATTATGGAAATGGAAAACATCTCTCACTACCTGTCATAGCAAATAGATTACCATGGGCTTGGGAAAGGATCAAACCTCCACCACATGGCTTAAGCACCTAGGATAAACTATCAAAGAGGTCTTTTTAAAAGGTTATAACGTTAGGTGTAGGGATATGGAATACATGGTTTTGTTGGATAAAGGCAATCTTTACTGGTGGCGAGTTAATCATCTTGGTTAATTACATGTATAATATGGCGTTGCTAAGCCAAGACTAGACTTGACTTAAGCTAATAAATCAAAAATAACAAAAACATAAAATAAACATAGAATGAAATGGGATGGTAGTCCGTATGTTTTTTCTCTTTTTTTTTTTTTTTTTTTTTTTTTTTTTTTTTTTTTTTTTTTTTGCATACACTCTTACCCTACCATCCAAAATAATACATCTTAGGGAATGAACATTCCCCTTACACTTGAATTTTTACATACTTTACAATAAACTAATCTAATAACTCGAATTAAGATAATCAAAACACTTGGAGTACTTTTAAGCTTAACGCACATATGGGGGTAATAAATGATGTTTTTCCCCATTAATCCATAACATTAGTACTTTACCCATGAGTCCCAATCATCCCAAAACAATATGTACAAGGATATGACTCGACTTAGCAACCATGTAATCAATTAGATAATTAACTAAGGGTTTGAACAAATAACAATAATGCACTATAGACGAGTGCATACACGGAAGGCTAAGACGATTTGGGTGTACATTTAAGTGGGTTGTAACAAATTCTTCCTTTAAGTAAGATGCTTAATGTTAGAAACGAAAAGATATTCTCGGAGGGGTGTACTAGGGGTTTCGTGTACTAAAAATGAGTACAACGCTAATGGCGTGGGAAAAATTAATTGACTTTACTAGCCAAGTAATATGACTTAAATGGTAAAGTAATTATGATACGGGTTTAACACAAGGGTGATCCTAATGCCTCTTATCATGTAGTAAATCCTACTACACGAATGTAGTCTCACTAGCGGTCTCGGGATGCATCACTAACGCAAGTTCTAGAATCTAAATGCTACCGGTACACTCATAAGCACTAATAGTAAATGCTTTTCCTATCAAATCTAAAGGCGAACCTCACATATTTGGGTGGAAAATTTTTATGTTGTTAACAATTTCATTTTCTAATGATAACACCATTGTATTTCTTAATTTATATTGCAGGTGACCACTCCAATGGCCATTGAAACTTTGGAAAACGTACCAGTAATGGAAACAGTGGTAAGTAATAAAACATCCACCTTTGATTTTTTAGTTTTACATACATGAATAATGTACCGTGTTTTATATATACATATAGGAACCTGTTAAAACTATCGGACATACGAAAACACTTAAGCCACGACAAACCGGTTCTACAGGTTACACCACCAACTATGATACCAAATATTAGTGAACAAAATACTGGACTAAAATTAGTACCAACGAAGCAAAAACATTTGGTCTGTAGTGAAACCTTGCAAAAGCAATCTAAGGCGGCGAAGAGTCAACAGTTTTTAACTTATGATAGTTGAGAATTTGATTATATACGACATTACAATTTTATATATATTTGCTTCATTTATATACAATCGATTTTTATTGAATTTGAAATACAATTGTATATATATGCTTCATTAATATACATTCTGTTTTATATATATATACTAGCAGTAGTAACTCTGCTCCAGCAGTACTAACGTGGTACTAGTATTAACTCTCCTATCATGTTTGTGCAGATAGTTGAACCAGTGGCTCATCTAGTTCTGTTATGTTGTGAACTTTGACATGTTCTAGTTCTGCTCTCATCCTGATGTGTTGATATGCAGCAGCCTACATTTTCAAGGCTTTTATATCCAGATGATGAGATTAGATCAATGGGAGAAAAACTTGTAAGTTTAACTGCAAATGTTATTATTATGTTCATTGTTTTGGATTAAAAGTCTTCATGATGTTGTTTGAATTACTGCTGATCATGTTTGTGTTAATATTGCTTAGATGGATTTAGTGCAGCTCATGAACTTAAAAGAAAATGTGCCAAGTATTTACTATTGCTAGTACAAAAGTTACTACTGCTAGTTAAAGTTGGTACTGCTCAGAGATTAAGACCGCTTGAAGTTGCTACTTGCTTATGGAAAAGATTATAGATACTTAAGAAACTATTGTAAGCCGACTAGGACTCCTTGGTGTATAAAAGGATGTCCAATTTTATATTTTATTCAGTTATATACATTCCAATTTTATTGCATTTGAATTTGTTTTGATATATATTTGAATTGTTTTGATATATATTGATTTTTTAAATGTGACTAAAAGATGCATATAGTGACACTTATTAACAGTTTTGGTCACTGTTTGCTTTATTCGTTGTGTGACTAAATATTACAGAAGGCCACACATACATAAAATTCACGTGGCCATTGGATGATCTATAGTTACACAAAATACACATTTCTTCACTTTAAACAGCATTCGGCCACACTTATTAACACTTTTGGCCACTGTTTCCTAAATGGTATGTGACTAAATACCCAAAACAAACATGCTTTGTGTGACTAATTATTACAAAAGGCCACACAAACATAAAATTCACGTGGCCATTGGATGATCGATAGTCACACAAAATACACATTTGTCTTTAAACAGCATATGGTCACACTTATTAACACTTTTGGCCACTGTTTGCTTAATGGTATGTGACTAAATACCCAAAACAAACATGCTTTGTGTAACTAAATATTACAAAAGGCCACACAAACATAAAATTCATGTGGCCATTGGATGATCAATAGTCACACAAAATACACATTTCTTGACTTTAAACAGCATATGGTCACACTTATTAACACTTTTGGCCACTGTTTGCTTAATGGTATGTGACTAAATACCTAAAATAAACATGCTTTGTGTGACTAAATATTACAAAAGGCCACACAAACATAAAATTCATGTGGCAATTGGATGATCAATAGTCACACAAAATACACATTTCTTCACTTTAAACAGCATATGGTCACATCTATTAACACTTTTGGCCACTGTTTGCTTAATGGTATTTGACTAAATACCCAAAATAACCATGCTTTGTGTGACTAGATATTACAGAAGGCCACACAAACATAAAATTCACGTGACCATTGGATGATCAATAGTCACACAAAATACACATTTCTTCACTTTAAACAGCATATGATCACACTTATTAACACTTTTGGCCACTTTGTGTTAAATTGTATGTGACTAACTCCAAAAAAAACAACACCCATTGTGTGACTAAATCATCACAAACGTCACATTTATTGTATATTCATGTGGCCACAGGACGGGAAATAGTCACACAAACTACACATTTACTTGAATATATCATCTCAAATGTCACATATATTATATATTTATGTGGCCAAAGGTTGAAAAATAGTTACTCTCAAAAAACATTCGCGTGACTATAAAATGTTTACGGTCACTGATAATGACTAATCCAACAAAACTTGTGCCTAATTTGTCACACATATTCGGGGTTTTGGTCACTCTTTTTCGATGGAAAAGGCCACGAACTCAACAATGTGACCATATGCCACCTACGATGGCTGGACCTATGGTGACACACAACGAAAAAAACTTGTGTGACTATAGGCATATCGTTACACATTTTTGGCGTGACCAATACAACTTTTTGTACCATTGTTCATCATGTCTTGCATCACTTACAACACATGTTATGAAATGTGTTATTAAGGATAACTAGAGGCCAAGGTAAGTTTTCTTACAACCTTGACTATCATGCTTGCTATTTGAGTATTTGCAATGTGATTGTGTGATTGTGTGATTAGTTGTACTCTCTTGCATGCTAGATTTTTGTATGCCAATACGTGCTAGATGCTATGTGTTATTTAGACGTTTTGTCTAAACGCTTATCATTCTTTGGATTCAATCAAATTATTTGGAAAAATAATGGTTTTACCATAACCATTATTTATAACAAATTTTGCGTCAATCAATCACTATAGACGATGCACACTTGCTTAACTCTTTATTTGCTCTCTAGTTCTCGTCTATGATGTTTCTTGGAATTTACATGATTGACTTCTAGGTTTCCTCGATGCAAGTCTCATCCCTGAACCTCATTTAACTTTTTACTCTTTCTTTTCTCCTGTTTCGACTCAAAATCCATTCATTATTCAAGCGTATCGAGTCTTTCCCTTTTCTTCTTTCCCGATTCTACTCCATACATATTCCTTAGCCTAGCCGTGCGTATTGAGTTCATTTTTGTGTCTTAGAATACAATGAGCTATGTTTTAAAACCAAAGATTTTTCATACAGACCAATACGCCAAAAACTGCCTAAACCAACTCCTGAACCTCATTCTGCCGACGGTCCCCAACCTCTAGGCGGTCCCTATTCGATAAGGGACCGTCTGGGCTTTTCATCTTATACACGGTCCTCTCTTTTGTTCACAGCCAAACAAAATTCATTTCAACTCTTATCTCTAAAAAGGCAACGAAGAACATTTCCAAAATTACCATAAAAGTTCAAGGTTTCAAATCCAAGTTTAATAATCACTCCTAAACACTAATTGTAAGTTACCCTTATCTAATCTTTTCTTATTTCATAATTAGGGATCATTCCATTAGATTTGAGGGGATTATCAATTTTTTTTACTTGTCACTTTCTAATCTCAACACTACATTACTAATAATTGACTTATTGATGCTAACATTAACAAATAACATATGGATTCAAACAAGACTTTAAAAACATGATAATCCACGTATAGGAAAATGGATTTGAAACAACCTCTTAGTTTCACATTGTTAATATACACTAATGAAGTCAAATATGAACTCTAAATTATTAATGTTTGTTTTCAAAAATATCAAAACCTAATCAATATTAGATTTTAGCTAATTATATAGTTATTGTTGATAGGTGAAACATGTCGCCACCTTCTTCAAGCTTATCTATGTAACCTCGTGGACAAAGTTTCTTTCACATCCCTTAGCTGGTTTTTCCTAAAGAAGATTTATATATTTTGACGGTACCCATGATTTTCTTTGCCAATCTAAGATGTAAGTACCTATTTTTGTGTTTGTTTTTGGAGCGGCCCTCAAAATTGAACCAATTTTTTAAAAATGTTGAGTTAATTAATAACTCTTTAATTCTTAGCTTAATTTCATGATAGTTCTTGTTTGATGAGTTGTGGGGTTGAGTTGGAGTTGAGTTGTTACCTAGCTTAAGGTTTTTGATAAATTTGCTCAATGATGGGAAATGCTTAGATCATCAATTCTAATCACTTGATAGTTGCAATTAAATCTCAAATTCCATTAGTGGTATTTACATTTGGTGTATAAGTTTTGTCACAACAACATTGGTGTACTTATTCAATTTATAGTCCTTTCATTATAACTTTGACATTCATTTGGGCCTCATTAAAGCATTTACTCAATTGCATTAAGAGCAACTGGTATAGTTCATGTTGGGAATAGACTTTATTATTTCAAGTGTTGGTCATTGAATTTTGTAATAGGTTGCGTTATTAAGTTAATACGTTAGTGATTTTATATGTTTTATAAAGTTTATGCTAAGTTTATAGGTTTAGTAAAAGTCTAAGGGCCTAGTTTGTAATATTTGCATAGTTTGGTGAAGCCCTATACTACACCTATAAATAGCCTTGTAACCCCTCATTAGAGGGTGTTGGTTCACTTAGTAATATCATTTGTCTTTCATTTCATATTAAGGGTTCCTTCCACTTTCTCTCTCTACTTACTTTCTCTCTCTAGAAATCTTAGTGGTTATGTTGTAAAATGGTGACCTAACAAGTGGTATCATTCGCCAAGGGATAATAAAGGTTGATTTAGGTTTGATTTGGTAGAAAAACTAGGTTTAAAAGTGAATTTCTTTAATCTTGGTTACTATTCATCGTGTTTCTTGCGAGTTAGGCCTTCATCTTAGTGAGTTAGAAATTTCAGTTTAGCGAGTTAAGCTTAAGTTTGGCGAGTTAGACCTAAGTTTCTGCGAGTTAGACCTAAGTTTTTGCAAGTTAGCTTCCATTTATATCGAGTTAAGCTTAAGTTTGGCGAGTTAGCCATACCTTATCGTATATCGAGTAAGGTTCTTTATGGCTTATAACTAGGGGAACCTCTGCCCAAGTTAATTCTCTTTACCAAGTTAGACAATATCAAGTCTTACCGAGTTAGGAAGATTCAACTTACCGAGTTAAGAAGTCACTTTGTTACCGAGTTTGGAATGTGACTTTACCGAGTTATAAATTGTGCAACTCTTACCGAGTTAAGACTTAGTCTCATCGAGTTGGAGATTCTAGTTAACTTACCGAGTTAGCCAATATTCAGAACTTTGCCAAGTTAAGTTGAAAATTTGTTACCGAGTTAAGTACTCAAAAAATTTTAGCGAGTTACCAATTATTTTTGCGAGTTACAAATTTTTTCTGCGAGTTACAACCTTTGTTAGTGAGTTAGAAATTTTGTGACAGGTTCCTGTGAGTTAGAAATTCTCAAGTTACGCTTCAACTTTCGCTACAACATCTGAACTTATACAACAACCTTATTTATCCTTAAAGATCCATATTAACATAATCACTAATCATCTCATCTTATCAAAGTTTTTCCTTCTTATCTTTCTCTTCTAATTTCCAAAAAAAAATAATAATAAAAAAATAATAAAAAAAAAGTTTTTTGGCGGGAAAATTTGAGTAAAATTTAATTTTTACAGGAGACTAAACGTTCAATTTTTGCGTGAAATTCAAATTTTGGTTTAACAGTAAAACTTTTGGCCCAAAATTCAAATTTTTAGGTCAAAATTCAAATTTTTTCGGTGAAATTTGGCGGCAAAATTTTTGAAACTCAAATTTTTCTTGCAACCTTAAAATTGCATTTCAGAGTGATTTTCAAAGTTTGGGAGTGAAAATTTTTCAAATTATTTTTTGGAGGGAAAATTCAAAATCACTATATCGACCTTGAGTGTGACATTTTGTTTGATTATTTCAATTACGTCGCAACAATCAAGGGGGAGAACAATGTCATCTACAATGTCTCAATCACCTTCTTCCAACTATGTGTAAGTACATCAGTATACTTAGGAAGATTTAGAATGAGATTTTTGATTCATCAGTATACTTGTTTGTGCCTGATGCATTTTCTCTATGTGTAAGTACATGTCATCCTATTGAAAGTCAAATTTTCAACATTCGACAAAAATGTTTCTTATGGAACATATTTTGAGGTCAAAAGGCAAAATGTGTTTAAAGGCTAAACTGGTAAAAGGATTCAAAATGGTGAGAAACAAGTTTTTTTCAAACTCTACACTCTCGTTTTACACTGGTAAAGCAAGTGTGAAAACCAAAGCAAAGTCATTCAAAACCTTTCAAATTTTCAAAATCTGGAATGCTTTGGCTTCAATAAAAGAATGTCTCTGATCTTAACATCCCAAATACCGGAAGTTTTCCATTCATCACAAAAACAAATCTTCAAAAAGAACCCATGAGGTTCAACTTTAGATGGAAATCTTTTTCAGATTTTAAAACTCAAAAGAGAGACTCCGGATCTCAAACAACTTTCAACAGTAAAAGAGTTTTAAATTTCAAGCATTCTTTGTTGTATAATACTTGATTGTGTTTTCTAAAACCTTGAGCAGAATCATCTCATGAGTTTTCTAAAAGTATTTCTTAAATACGATTCAAAATTCTGCTCAAGAAGACTATCTCTCGAATAAATTTCATTATTTGAGGGGGAGTATTTTGTTAAAAGAAAACAAATTTTATGTTAAAACAACGACTTGTGCACACATTTCAGTGTACAACGCGGGTTTCAGAGAAAGGAGAGTGCCTTGCTAAACCATTCTTTAAAACCAAACGTGCACTTTTCCTTGAAAACTAGAAGAAGTTCTCACGCAAAGTTTATCTAAAACTTCATAATCTTGAGCAAAATTTATTCAAAATTTTCAAAAGATGTTTCAAAACTTTTCAAAATTTTGCTTAAGATTTTTTTTTCCAGATCTTTACTCCCCAATTTGCTCTAAAGTTTAAAAATGTCAAAACATATGATAGTTTTGAGGGGGAGTATTTCCAAATCAAAATGTTCCGTCAAAATCATGCTTATTGGCTTGTGCACACATAACAGTGTACAACCCGTGATTTTAATGAAAGGACCCTGAGGTACATATCAGTTCCTCAATCCTAAGATAAGGAGCGAAGGCTTGTTACTTTTTAGTAGAATTAATCAAACATTTTCTGATTTTCATAATTCTGCTCAAAAGACAAGTATTTCACCTCAATGAGTATTCACTTGTTGAGGGGGAGCACTTGAAAAACTCATCGTTTGAAAAACAAAAGTTCTTGTTGATATCTCCCCATAAGACTCAAAAAGCATATTTTAATCAAAAGTTTATCAAAAACAACATCTCATATGCTATTTTTGAGGGGGAGAAAAGTGAATGATATTAAAATATGAAAGTTCAAAGTTGCTAAAGTTGTATCTTGTGCGAGCTAGGCTCAGATTCACCCAAGAATTGACGAAACATAAAAGTTTGTAATCGAAATGACTTATCCTCGACGGGTAATAACATCAAGTTAGTTACTAGAGCTAGTTGTCACCTAAAAGATGACAATGGAACTCTTTAACTGGCCACGTAAGCGTGTCTCGAAAAGGATATGTCTTAGTAGAAATGTACCGTTTCGAGAAACTTTCTGTGGACTTGACCAGGCCAGGTAATAATTTCAAACTAGTATAACTAGTGATGTAAGTGTGTCTCGAATCGGTCTTGTTCACTGGAAGTGGATCAATTCAAAAAGTGCTTGCTCCTCCCGCATGTGCAAATTTTTTAAATACTTATGAGCACATGTTAAGGGGGAGCCCTTCTAAAGTAAACACAAAACTCTCAAAGTGTTAAACAAAATGTTTGATAATCACAAACACTTTGAGAGATTTTCAATCAAAGGTTTCATGGCATTGGTGGGATAATCACGGAGTTATAAGGTGATTAAGATAGGAATAACCGTCCTATGATCCGCCAAAGCCGGAGGGATCTACCCAAGGACATCACCAATAGTTAGAATTAGAAGTCCTTAGGTATGATACGAAAAAAAAATGAGAAAAGAATGAAAGGGGAAAGAATGGGTTGAAGAATTAAAAAGAAAAGTAAACAAAAGGGTGAAAAGAAATAGCCCTCCATATGTTCAATCTTAGGGCAGACACCGGGTTCAATTCGTATGCTACTGGTTGTTGCCATGACAACACCGGTATTGAAGATAAAGTCGTCATGGATCCAGTGACGCAATGCACTAAACCTTCTTAACCACTCAAGTTCTCTTAAAAGAGCTTGTTTCATTCTCACGGGGAACCAGTGTAATCTATCAACTTATCTCTTAGAGATGGTTGATATTGAAGCAGGAGACCCCTCGTAGTCTCCGCATAGGAAACCTAAGTGTGCACTTATCGAGTCTAGAGCCGTGAGATACATCAAAGATCTCTTAGGAACACTTAGTATTTCTACAACTGGTGTTCTACATCAATGGACACCAGCTGTAAATTATCGAATCCTTCGCAGATCTTAGCAATCTGCCAAGAACGTTTATGAGAGAATTACACATGTATTTCTCAATAATTGAACGGAAATTCCTGCCAGGGTCAACATCAAACAGCCCTGATAGCAGGTCACTTCGGTAACCCAACACGGGTTACGCTTAGTGTGCGCGGTGGTTCTTTAGCGGTTTACAGTCGTGGAGTGATCCCCAGCTACTCACTCTGTCATTGAGCTACTTAGTAGGTCTCGTAAGCTCTTTCGGGGGTATCTGACATGGGAACGGCCTTGATAAGGATTATAAGGAGTCTTCACACTATGCTGTTGACGAGATCCAATTCCTTATCTGTAAATACCGGTTGATTATTGCTAACTGTTTACCTGCAGGTACATCACCTCCATGATGGTAGATTCCAGCCTGCTCATGCATACATCTTAAAGCAAATGAAAGCTCCCCCAAAGATCTAAGCACCACAAAGTTCAAAGAAAGATTCTATGCCAAAAAGAAGAATCTGCAAAGTATAAAGACTAAAGATCTAAGTGTATGTAAAGGAACTTCGTGCTTTCAAAAGTCAACGTCCAAAGATGTATGAGCATGTTGGAATGGCGGACAACCACCACAGACACAGAAGTCACGATCGGCAGACAACTTCATAACATGATCACCATCACATCAACAAAGAATGAAGTACAAAGAATGATGAAAGATTTTGCTAACTATTTTTGAGGACGTCAACTACAAAGTCAAAGTATAGAAGATGACGACGTCAAGCAACCTTTGATGACCAACACTTAGGGGGAGATTGTTGGGAATAGACTTTATTATTTCAAGTGTCGGTCATTGAATTTTGTAATAGGTTGCGTTATTAAGTTAATACGTTAGTGATTTTATATGTTTTATAAAGTTTATGCTAAGTTTATAGGTTTAGTAAAAGTCTAAGGGCCTAGTTTGTAATATTTGCATAGTTTGGTGAAGCCCTAGACTACACCTATAAATAGCCTTGTAACCCCTCATTAGAGGGTGTTGGTTCACTTAGTAATATCATTTGTCTTTCATTTCATATTAAGGGTTCCTTCCACTTTCTCTCTCTACTTACTTTCTCTCTTTAGAAATCTTAGTGGTTATGTTGTAAAATGGTGACCTAACAGTTCACTCAATTATAATTAACTAGGTCGTTGGATCTGGGTTAGCAGTTTCATTAGCAAACTTGTCACCCTAACCCACTTACAAGAACATCCTTTCTTTGTTAGAAGTTGTTGAAGCTCGAGTAATTGGCATGGTTATACTTGAGAACGCACTTATTATGTGACAAAATTCTTAGTAGTAGAATCGAGTGAATTTCGGGACAAAATTCTGTTAAAGGGGGGATACTGTGACAACTGCCACCTTTTGACACTGTTAACAAAAGAACCTTAAGCTTCTCCTCAGTAAACTTAATAACACTATCTTTAAACAACACTGTTACTAACTTTACAATCTGGGTGATAACAATCTTGTTAACCATTTTGACACTGTCAACAACAAACTTGCTGACTGAATTAAGAACTGCAACTAGCTTATTATCATCAATCCCAACCGGTGTGGTAGGTGGTGTGACGTCACCGGAAGTTTTCATGGCGTCACAATTCTTTGCAAATGTGACAAAACGAGAAACCCTTTTTTAGTTGAATTTTTGGGGTGAAATCAGGACGGTGGCTTTTGGTAAGCAAGTGATAGATTTTTGGGGGTTTGGTAAGATTGTCTTAATCTCAGGCGCTTTTGCTGCGGCGACGACGCCGTTGAAAGAGATGGTGACAGTTGTCATTTTTGGAGAGATGAAAATGATTAAAATATTTGGAGAGGATTGGACAAAATATTCATGGGGAAACGAGACATATTTATAGTTTAGTGAGTAGGGTTTGTCTGATTTCCGCTTTGTCCAACATTGGGTAAGATAGTTACACGTGGCAAATAGACGGCTGGATTTGTTTTGAGTGTGTTTTATTTATTACATGCGTCGTCAATGCATATAAATTATTTAGAACGTTATACATTAAGGGCCCGTTTGGTTTCTTGAAGTTTAGGATTCGGATTCGGATTTGGATTTAAAAACAAAATACCCAAACAAAATACCCAAACTTATTAGGATTCGGATTCGGATTCGGCACAAATTCTTTTAACTGAGGGATACTGTGACAACCGCCACCAATTGACACTGCCAACAAAAGAACCTTAAGCTTCTCCTCAGTAACTTAGTAACACCATTTTTAAACAACGTTGTTTTGACTAATTTCACAATCTAGACGATAACAATCTTGTTAACCATTTTGACACTCTCAACAACAAATTTTTCGACTGACTTAATAACTGCCACTAGCTTATTATCACCAACCCCAACCGGTGTGGTTGGTTGTGTGACGTCATCGAAAGTTTTCATTGCATCACCATTCTTTGCAAATGTGACAAAACAAGAAACCCTTTTTGAGTTTAATTTTTGGGGTGGATTCAGGATGGTGGTTTTTGGTAAACAAGTGATCAATTTTTAAGCTTTGTAAGATTGTCTTAATCTCAGGTGTTTTTGCTTCGGCGGCGGCGCCATTGAAAGAGATGGTGACAGTTGTCATTTTTAGAGAGATGAAAATGATTAAAATATTTGGATATAATTGGATAAAGTATTCATGGGGAAACGAGACATAATTATAGGCTAGTGGGTACGATTTGTTTGATTTCCGCTTTCTCTAACATTGGGTAAGATCGTTACACGTGGCAAATGGACAGCTGGATTTTTTTTTTTGTATGTGTTTTATTTATTACATGCCAAGCCAATGCATGTACATTATTTGAAATGTCATACATTAAGGGCCTGTTTGGTTCCTTGCAGATTTAGAATTTAGATTCGGATTTGGATGTGGAACCAGATACACACACTTATCATGTGATAAAATTGTTAGTAGTAGAAACGACTAAATTTTGGGACGAAATTTTTTTAACGGTGGGATACTAACAACCGCCACCTTTTTGACACTGTAAACAAAACAACCTTAACCTTCTTCTCAGTAAACTTAGTAACACCATCTTTAAATAACGCTATTGTGACTAACTTTACAATGTGGTTGATCACAATCTTCTTAACAATTTTGACACTATCAACAACAAACTTGCCAACTGACTTTAAAACTGTCACTAGCTTGTTATCATCAACCCCAACCGGTGTGGTTGGTGGTGTGACGTCACCGGAAATTTTTCATGGCATCACCATTCTTTGCAAATCTTTTATATAATAAAGAAATTACATTATTTTGGAGCATTTTTGCAAAGCCTTTCTCATTGGAAAAAAAAAAGTTAGACTAATAGGAGAGCTCGATTTTGATACGTAGGCGAAATCGAGCAATATGATTGTCCAATAAAAAGTCAAAATTGAATTGATTTTGTCAAACTTTAATAAATTTGATAGAAAATTTGATTGAAGAAAAAAAAAACACATAAAAATATAGGTGTCAAATTTATGAAAATAAAAACTTAAAAAAACAGAGGTAATTAATAAAAAATTAGTAGTTAAATTTTAAATATATTATATGAAGTTAAGCGTAACATTATAAATCTCCATATTTTTTGATAACTTTAGATAATAAACAAATAACCCCTTACACTTTATACTCCCTATACTTTATAGTATGAACTTTTTTGACAATTACATGAGTTTTAGTATTAGCTTGAGACTTTCATCCATTAAACTTACAAAATTTTATAAATATACGAATTAGTTTTAATACACGTTAAATATAAATAAATATTAGTTATAAACTTTCATCTATTAAAATATTCTTTTTATTATGTACGTTAAATAATGACTCATGTTATTTTATTTAAAAGTTTAATCTATACATACACGGATTTGAATATTAAATACGGCTAAATTATTATTAACGGTAATATAAATATCAAATTTTAGTCACGAATTACTGTGATATGAAAATAAATATATGCGATTGTACTTATAGCAACGACTCGTGTAATTATTATTTAAAGTTTATATACGGATATCCTAAAAACATTTTTGAAAAACTTTACGGAGTATATTTTAACTTCATCAGCTCATTATGTGCTACTAAAAACTCGCACATTTCGTACAACATGATACCAATTGTTAAAAGTTAAATAACAACATCAACCTCAACATCTATGTTATCTAAATAGAAGTTTATATACGGATATATTTTAACTCATAACAACGACAGTGCTCGTGCTACTAAACTCGCACATTTTGTACAACATGATATCAAATATACACGATTGTACTTATAACAACGACTCGTGTAATTATTATTTAAAGTTTATATACGGATATCCAGAAAAACATTTTTAAAAAACTTTACGGAGTATATTTTAACTTCATCGACGCTCATTAGGTGCTATTAAACTCGCACATTTTGTACAACATGATATCAATGGTTAAAGTTAAACAACAATAACAACCTTAACTTCAACCTCAGCATCTATGTTAGCTAAACAAAGTTAAATATTTCACCCAATAAAATTTTGTACAAAATATTAATAGATATTAATACATAATGACAAACTCATGCATATTTATTAGTTGGACTTATATCACAACTTTCACAGGTAAATTCTTATATACTCATATAGTAAACCAAAATTTTAAAATAAATTAATTGTAAACCTCGTGCGTGAACAAAATGAGAAACCCTTTTTGAGTTGAATTTTTGTGGTGGAATTAGGACGATAGTTTTTGGTAAACAAGTGGTAAATTATTATGCTGCGGTGGCGCCGTTGAAAAAGATGGTGACAGTTGTAATTTTTGGAGAGATGAAAATGATTAAAATATTTGGATATGATTAGATAAAATATTCATGGGGAAGCGAGACATATTTATAGGCTTGTGGGTAGGGATTGTCTGATTTCTGCCTTGTCAAACATTGTGTAAGATCGTTGCACGTGGCAAATGGACAGCTGGATTTGTTTTGGGTGTGTTTTATTTTTTACATGTGCCACCAATGCATATACATTATTTGGAATGTCCTACATTAAGGACCCATTTGGTTTCTTGGAGGTTTATGATTCAGATTTGGATATGAAAACCAGATACCCACACTTATTATGTTACAAAATTCTTAGTAGTACAATCGACTGAATTTGGGGACGAAATTTTTTTAACGGGGGGATACTGTTACAACCGCCACCTTTTGACACTATAAACAAATAGGTTCGTTTGGATCTAATGTCCGTTTGGCGTGGGTCGTTCAGACATATACGCCAACAACCACAACCATTAACAACCGTAACAAAACACGAATGGGACCACACATTAACAAAAACCAAACTTCCTACCCTCAACAAGAACCTACTTTTTCCCCAAAAAACCAAACACATACCACACACCAACCATTACAATAACCTTAAGCTTGTCCTTGGAAAACTTGGTAACATCTTCCTTAAACAAAGCAGTTGTCACAATAGTAACAATCTGAGTGATTACGATCTTAAAAACCGCCTTAACACTGTTAAAAACAAACTCTCCCACTGTCTTAAGAGCTTTGACAACCTCATTATCACCAACCAGTTTGGTTGGTGGTGTGACGTCACCTGAAGCGTTCAAGGCTCCATCACCATTTGCAACTGCGACAACAAGAGAAACCCTTTTAGGGTTGGTTTTTTGGGGAGGAAAGGAGATGAACTTTGTTGGTTTGGGTGAGATCTTCTTGATGTTAAAAGCTTTTGGAGTGGCGGAGGCATTGAATGTTTTGATGACAGTTGTCATGTTTGAGATGAAGGCAAATGATATAAAATAAGGCAATATTTGGATAGTAAAATATTCCATGGGAATACGTGATACTTATAGGCCATCGGATTAGGGTTTTCTTGATATCAGAAATGGCTATGATGATGACACGTGGACAAGGGTTTGCTTGATATGGTAAGATGTAGACATGTGCACAGTGGATTTGTTTTGTTTATTACATTGCAACATTCATTTTTGGAATCTCACATAAGAGTGAGATATTGTAAAGGGTAGTGATTTGTTTACGGAGAAAAATGATCCATGAATATCAATTTACACTAACATTTATTAACCCTTATGTTTATATATTTGACCATTAACAAATCTTGTTTTTGTTGCTAGTAAGATCTTCTCATTTACGTGAAACGTAAAATTAACAAGTTACAAAAAATAAATAGAGTGAAATACGATAAATGGCATGGTGATGAAAAATCACATTTTCAAGGTTCAATAATTTTGTAAACTGTGTACATGTTCGTAATTGCAATTGTTGCAGCCTCGTCATTCGTAATTTACATTTTTCTTCATAAGTTTAGGTTCGATAAACACATTTTATGCTTATTAATTAACCATAATTAAATTTTAACTAAGTCTAACGTTTTCGAACGGAACTAAGGGGTTGTTTACCAAATTAAATGGTTATATATGAACCACTTAGGGTGTGTTTTTTTCCCCTTAGCTAAAGGATTGGGTCCACAAACCTATTTAATATTGGAGTATTTCTTTTTTAAGTGGGGCCCACAATTTCCCTTAGTTGATCTATATCCATAAGGCATAAATTTTAATGCATTCTCCGATAAGTAGCTTATATAAACGTAGAACACACATGGTCCCTTAACTAAAAAAAAAAGAAGACCCCCTTAATTAGCCTCTCAAAAGGGAAGACAAAGCTTTGGTGGGTCTCTCCATTAAGTGGGATTAAAGGATTAACTTATAGGTGCAAGAATTATATATGTTCAAATCTTATTCATTTGGTTTTTGATGAATAGGTGCAAGGATAATGATAAATCAAATTTCTTTCTCGTTTTCTAAACAAATAATAATATGTCTAGTTCACTACTATCATTTAGAAATGTAAAACATATTTTTAAAATCATCAAAGGTATAAAAAAAAATAGATGTTGCTACAAAATCTTCATGCCCATCTAACTTTTTTTTTTCTTCTAAAAGCCAAATAATGCTATTTAATAATTAACAAACCAAACACCGTTATCTCTAACGTGGCATAAGTGATCAGTGAAGGTGTTGGAGGCAAAGTTAGCAACGGTGGAACTAAGTAACTAACTTATAACTCAGTAAAAGAATAATGAATGAATATATTAAAGGATGCGTTAATTAAATTTTTAAAGATCAATTAAATAAGAGCATCTAATGTGAGGGGTGGATAAGTAATTTCCGTTTTACTTGCTGTGGATGAATCAAATTCTTTCGTGAATGAATCACTACCCTATTGTAAAAGGTATTGTGCACACATACATATATGACAAAAAGCGTATTTCTTTATTACACAATCAGAATTTAGTGTGCATTAGAATTTGATAACACATTGACTATCCGTTGACCACAACTTTTATTTAATGAGGCCACTATAGCCCGCTAATTTAAGCGTCATTTTGGCTATGGACTTAAAATAATTACAACAATTCGTGGCTTACGCCTTACACTTTACTTTTCTAACTACGGTTTTTGAATTGTTTTCAGACTAATTCAAAGGGTCTTAAAAGAACCACTATACATGTTAATATATTTTTTTCAAAAAGTTTTGGCATATCATTTGAGAGTTAAGACTTCTCACATTTTAATGACGATAATTACAAGCCTATCGTAACTAGACTATCAGCAACGATTAATATATAGTCTGTTTCATGAAATGGAGAAATGATAAATTTATATTTCCACCAATTCAATGCTTATTAATTTGTCATATTTTAACTATATCGTCACTTTGTTATTTTGGAATTCCATCAAATTATTTTAACACTTACCAATATCTTCATGATACAAAATTAAGAGTGTGAATGGAGAGGACAAGTTAAAAGACGAACTAAGAGATGATTACATAAGAGAATGTTTTATTATTACCCGCTATATATTTCTATATATGCTCTCATGTTTTTAACAAAAAGTCAATTAACTTACGAATACAAATTAAATTAGCCCCTGATTCAAGATTCATATATGAATTTTTTCTTTCGAACGGCTAATTATTTTGCATCTCTAGTAGTTAAAAACACACTAGCAAGGAGCTAGGCGGAGGGGAACATAATTACAAAGGAATAGAAATAGCGATCTAAGGCTTGCTAAACCACTCGAGCCAATTACAAAAACCTTTTCTTCGCCTACTAGAGATCCATGTGAAAGAGTATAGATTAATGCATGTCATTTAGAATAAGCTCGGCATTTTTGAACCAAACGAAGATTCATTTTTTTTTTTTTCCAATACGATTCAGATTATATTTACCCTTCGAAATATGACATTACAATACAATGGCAGGTAGCCGGGCAACAAGTTGCGCCGCTACCCCCTTTTGAATAGCGAACCCTATTCTACTAAAAACAAAGTTTGAAACCTTAAGGGACGAAGAAATGCTATTAACGACTTTCTGAACCCGATTCAGAAGTCGCACAGCTTCAGGAGCGAGAACACCAAAGGTATCAAAAGCAAACGGGACAAACACGTGTTGATTCTCCAGGCATGCTTTCTCGTGTTTTGCCACTTTATTTGACTCTGCTTTGAGCGCCGCCTGCCCTGCAACAAAGCCAGTGTCCTTGAGCCCGACAAGGGGGGAGACCCCAGTTAGATATACACAAGCGTGTTTTCCCCCCTTCCCACCCAAACACAAGAATGTCCGCCGGGCGTAAGGTGGATCTCCCCTCTAAGGGATCAGTCAGGAAGTTCACTGGGGCCTCCTTTTTAACAGATATCCCGGCCCGCTTAAGGACATCACAGAGTACATCTCTCACCAAATCATGCCAATATTTAAAACCCGGTAGCTCTTCACAGTGGATCGCGTGCTCACCGAAAGAATCCAAACACGCTTTACGGCATACTAGACATGGCTCATCAACAGGGAACAAAGGAATCATCAGCCGGTACTTAAGGATAGCGCGGTATTCCACAGCCGACATGTGTTGCCCCAAGCCATCAATAGGTACAACAGCCAGGAAATCCTGAGCATGAGGGGTACGCAGACACTCAACCACAGCTCTTTGCCAAGGGGATAAAACAAACTTCTCTTCAAACCTCTTGACAGTTTCGCTATATAAGGCATTCGCCAGAATTTTTTGGGATTTAAGGGGGGCGGTGTCTTTAATGTAGAAACCGCCAAGGTCAAGATCGGGAAGAGAACAATGCAAAAGGTCCAACGCACTCCTGTAATCTGAGTCTAATACATCCCCACAACATTCTCGGAGTATATGGTCTTGCAAACTCCAAGATTGGGCCCTTGAAGCCACGAAAGCATACGAAGAGGCATCCTCGGCCGTACAAATCCCTAAGCCTCCGAACCGGGTCGGAAGTGAAGCCAACCTCCACTGTTAATCCCCAAAAAAGGCGCCCCCACACACAACAATATCCTCTAATGCTCCCCGTAGCCCCTTGTCAAAAACAGAGACAGCTTCCCCGACCAAAGAGGGTTGACACGTTCGGAGACCAAACAGTAATTTAGCAACACCCATACAGGAACGAAGCAAGAGGAGCTCGCTCTGAGGGTCCCGCAAGCGTTTAAGGCAACTCATCAACTTGACTGCACAGGTTGCTCTTTTAAGAGCCATACTACTAATAAACTTCGCATCTTGACTAACAGCACCCCCGAGGAGTTTCACACCCAGCACCAACCTCCCAATCCCCCGAGGGAATAGGCCCTCCCGTACCATCACACCATTGCAGGTTGGCCAGAAAACTTCAGTTTTTTTTATGTTAAGTTGAAGGCCTAAGGAAGGACCCTCAGCTCCAATGATATCTAAAGCATTGGCCACTTGGGTGGCATCTCCAATAATCGTCCCGTCATCTAGGCACCAGGCGTGGAATAAAAGTTTGCAACGATCTCTAATTCGGTGAACCAGGGGGTGTAGAACAAGGGCAAAAAGGAGGGGCCCCAAGGGGTCCCCCTGCTAAACGCCAGTGGAAGACCAAATATAATCATCACCCACATATAATCTAGCCGGTTGACCATATAAAAAATCGACCCACGTAGAAATGGATGGACACCATTTCCTCACCTCATACAGGAGAGCAGTCCTATCAACCAAGTTAAAGGCGTTCGAAAAATCGACAGTAAGCATAGCCAAAGACCCATCTTGGTGGTACTCACTAAGGAACCTGTTCGCACTATGAAGAACAGCCTCAGCCCCATTCAGAATCCCAACCCCAAACTGAAAATCGCCAAGATATTTAGCCATCTCCTTCCCAACACCCTTCATAGCCAACTTGGAGATCACCCTCCTCTAAATCGACCCAACAATGATAGGCCTAATCCCATTATCAAGTTTGAGAAGAGGCGTAAGAGGAGCAGAAGCAACAAACTCTGCCAAACTCCTCGGGCACCTCCCCCCCAAGTACAAATTAACCATAGCTGAAGTAGCCCTAAGCAGGCTATCAGCAATCACAGACCCCTCCCCACAGAAGGCATCTAAAAGGTGTTGGGCCCTCAAACCGTCTCTCCCGCAAGAGGTCCCTTTGGGGAACGATTTAATACACCCGAGCACACAATCTAACTCCACCACAAGAGGAGGCTCAGAAGGAAAGGAGGCAGGCATGGAAGGAGGGGGTTACAGGGGTGCTTAGCCACTAAAGCCTCCAAAGTATTCTTATTGAGGGGTGCAACCCCCGAAGAGCACAAAACCTTAACCGCTGCAGTGAAATGACCATCCGCAACCTTACGTAAACATTGTTTTACATTAGCCACCACACACTCGTCATCGTTCCCAGTGCCCTTTTTGCTACCATCCGGGGCCACCCTCACGGGTTGATCAAACAACGACTGGACAAGAGTGGCAAAACCCTCCCGATCACCCCACTGAGCCAAAGACCGCTGGATACTAAGGCATTGGCCCGACTTCCTATTGCCCGACCTCTTGTCCTGGCGACCGACAGGCTTGAACACCCGCAAGGTGCAACGTGGTAATATCAAAAGTCGAACCCATGCCTCAACAGAAGCAGGCATATCAACCACCTTGTCTAAAGCTGCAGTTAAGGCTTGGGCAAACGCCATACGGCAGCTAAGGGGGATACTCTTAACAGTCTTGATAGGGAGAGAGAAAACACGGTCAAGTAAAGCAACATCTACACCCACCTCTCCCGTCGGGGTATCAACGTTTTCACCATCGGGTCTGGTGATGCCCAGAATAAAACCCTCTCCATCTCCCTCACCCGGCACAAAACGAATAACCTTATCCTCATGATGGCACGACCGACTGAAGGCATGAAGGCAATTACACTCACCACACAACCATTGTTCAGCCACCCTCAAATCTTCACAAACAGAGGTAAAAAGATTAGGATCGTCAGCAATTGCACATCTCAAAGTATCCCTCCTCTCGTCTGTGCCCAAATGATGCCTCTTGATATGTGCCACTAACCTTGGGAATCCCTTAGCCCCCACCAAACCATCGGGGCAACAATGAAACCGTTGGAAAGGACAAGGCCAGAAACCGCTACCATTAGAAACAGCCATAGCAAACCGGAACGTCGATAAAAAAAAAAAAAAAGGCAACTCCAAAACTTATGAAACAGGTTGAATTTCAAAACCCAGAAATCTTTGTTTGAAAATTGAGTTGGGGGAAATGATGGATTTGAGATTTTGAATGTGGGTTTTGAAGGAATTGAAGTTTAGTAACTGGAAGGGGTTTAATTTTGGGTGTTAATTGAAGGTTTTTGAGGGTGTTATTTTGAAAAATTGAATTAGGGGAAGTGATGAATTGGTGATTTTGGAAGAAGGTTTTGAAGGAATTGAAATTTAGGGAGTTGGAAGTGGTTAAATTTAGATGATTTGTGGGTTTAAGGGTTTGAAATTATTCCAGTTATTTTTAGGAAAAGGGTTTGAAGGAACTGAAAATCATACCTGAAGTTTATGTAGATTTTGTGGGTGTAAACCCAAGATCTGAATTATGCAAAAACAGCGAGGATCTGTTTTGGTTGATCAGATCATTTCCGATTGGTTACCTAGCCCAAGAAGCAATAAATCAACGATGCAATGAGAAAAAACGTATACCTGCTTCAAAAAAGATTCATTTAGAATAAGCTCTTTCAATCCAATATAGACTTCATTCAATCTGATGTCGATTCATTACAATTGTTACATCACTAACTTAATAACCTTCATAATGTGAAAGATCCCCTTTGTAAACTCCAAAGCCATCCTTCCTTTTTGCACATTCTACTTGTAATGTCCAACGAATCACTCATCTTTCCTTTTGTGTTATCTCGAGAAATGCATCATATGTTTTTGTAAGCATGAGTCTCCATTCAAAACAACACATACATCATATGTGTTTCTCTAAGCATTAGTCTCCTATCAAGCTCTATATCTCGTCTTTATTATCCATTAATCTTCTAGTGAAAGAAGTTATATACTATTAAACTCGATGTGTGGGGAGGTAGAATGTAGATAGATTCTACCCCTACCACAGGATAAAGTTGAAAGCAAAGAAACTGCTTTTCGGGAGACCTCCGGCAAGTGCAAATGTGCGAGCGAGAGAGAATAGAAAAAGTGCAATGTATAATAATGGTTAAAGTTATATGGTCTTGTGTTCAAAAAATAAATAAATAAATAAATAAATAATAAAATATTTATATGGTCTTGATCAAGGACACATGTTCTGAAGAACGTAATTAAGAAACCAAAAAATTAAAAACTGATTGGTTTGCTAGAAAAATAAGTTTTTTTTTTTTTTTTTTTTTTTTTTTTTTTTTTTTTTTTTTTAATAATTCCTTTTTGTTTTGAAAAGGGATATGCAAAATGACAGATTTGTCGCTTATCTTTTAAAAAGTTATTTTTTGTCAACCAACAATAAAAATGATATCGTGTCTTTGTTTTTCAACATTGTCAAACTTTATTTCCATACTTTATTATGAAATTTATATACATATAGTTTCAAGGGTAAATTGCAAAAATGGTCCTTAACGTTCCACAAAATTGCAAAAACGGGACCGAGACAAAAAAAGTAGCGCAAAAAAGCCACCCACGTTCCACATTTTCGCAAAATCGCCACTGAGAGCCCTTTTTCGTTAATTTTCCCGTTAAGTGCCACGTATTTGAGGGTAGTATCGTCATTTTACTGTTCATCGGGTACTAAGCTAGTGACACTGTAGCTTGAGGGACTAAATTTGCAAGCGATTGTTTGCTTTTTTTACAAACGGTACAATATCCACTCCCAGTTAAATATGAACGTTGCAGCACATCAAAGTTTCACACTTTCCGAAATCCGGCAAAAAATATGATCGTGATCTGTGACTGTGGGAAACAAGCAACAATCAAAACAAGCTGGACAAACAGGAACCCAGGACGACGATTCTACTGTTGTCCTTCATGTGGGTTTATTGGATGGACGGATCCTCCAATGTGTTGCCGAGCAGTTGCTGTGATTCCTGGCCTGTTGAGGGCGGGGAACGAGCTTGAAGAAGAGTTGGAGGAGCAGGTGAGGTTGATGAGGGAGAAGGATCAGCGGATTAAGAAGCTCAACAAGTTTCTTATTTTTAGTTGGCTCTTTTTTTTCATTGCCATTAAGTTGCTTTAGGTGTGTTGACATCTTTCTGGGTTGTATCATCACAGGGTATAAGGTCATCCCTGGTTTGTATTGACCTTCATGTTAATAAAAAGTGTTTGATTTTAGCAGTATAGTGGGATCATCGTTGTTTTGGTTGTCCTTGTTTTTATAAGAAGACAAATGGAGTCAATATTACAGAATCAATATGCAGTAAACTTGGTTTCTGGTTCCTTATCAACTTTGACTTACAAAAAGTCAAAACAAGTTTGGGTCATTCGGTATACTTATGTAGTGGGCATGTTGGTTCATTCAATATACGTAAGTATATGATGATGGCAAACTTCAAATTGTGCACAACATAATACAACAAATAGTATATGCTGATGGCAAACCACAAATTGTGCACAGCATTATGCAGCAAATAATGATGGTAAACCAAAATGAAAACAAATACCATTCCTGATTAATCAAGTCTAAAAAACAAATCACGTAAAAATTATTGTCTAGAAGACAGAAACTCAGTTACACAATCCATACACTCATTGTGTTAAAACACATAAACAAATAACCAACCAAAGGTTATTGCACCATCACAATTGTGTTGACTCACTTGGCGATTTTGGCTTTTCTCTTAATCCTACTCTTCCTTTGACCTCCACCATTCCCAGTAGATTGTGATACATGACTTGCTTGTGTTCCAACTTGATGACTTGGCCCTCCTGCTACCTCACTTGCTTGTGTTCCAACTGGCTGACTTGGCCCTACTCCCACCTCTGTTGCAGAAGATCCCACTGGCTGACTTGATCTTTCTAGTACCTCATCTGGTACTCCTTCCCTTCTTTTTGTCCCTTGGTTGCCTCTTCGTCCCGTACAAGCTCTCTTATTATGACCCTGCCCACCACATGCACCACATTTGACAGTCTTGCCCCTTTTTGACAGCTTCCCATTCTTGACCATTGATTTTTTCATAACCTGTTCAGCAATCTCATCCCTTGACACTCTTCTCTTCTTCCGTGGTCTCCCAATTGGAACATGGTAGTGAGGTGGCTTTAGTTCACTAGGGATAGGGCAATTGGGCCAAAAGTGTCGACCAGCAATTCCTTCAATCTTGTGTTGATACATCGCCCTCCATATGGTTAACCAATAGCATTGGTGCACATAATCCTCTGGGATCACAACCATGTTGTCAGTTGATTCCTTGCTGTGTTTAACCATGTCGTTCCGCAACAACATGCTTACGTGGAATACCAGTGAGTTCCCATCTCCTACATGTGCATTCCATTTTCGGCATATTCACAACACATTGGTCACCCCAACCTCCCGCACACTGGTATGTATCCCCCCCCCCCCCACTCCATAAAACCTTATACTCATTTGCTTCCTCCTTGATGGTTTCTAAAATTTTAGTTGATGTTGGGGTTAAGAGACCTTCACATCTGTCTATTACATGCTGCACACTAACACTTCTCTTCACAAGATACTGCCTGATGTACTCCAAACAACCAATGATTGGTTGATCTATGCCGCCCACTAACTTGTATTGAACGATTCACATAAGTTGTTAAGAAGGATGTCACATTTAGCTCTCCCTGTAACCAATATATTAATATCAACATCACTTTTAATCTTATTAATATTACAGATGACAGTCATAATATCAACATCACTTTTAATCTTATTAACATTACAGATGACAGTCATAATATCAAAATCATTTTCAATATTATTAATAGTACAGATGAAAGTCATAATATGTTTATAGTGTACCTGAAAAATGTGACCTTGACCATGATGATGCTGGTATCTTCCTTAACCAGTCATAAGCTTTAGAGTCGATTGATTTTAGCTCTTCCATTTCTCTATTAAACTCAGGGATTGTTGATGCTCTAGCACACCTCCAAACAAGCTCCTTGATGCTCTCCCCCTTAAATAACTGCTTCATGTTGTCATATATGTGTCGCACACAGAAGCGATGTTCAGCAGCAGGAAACAGTTCTGCAATGGCTGGTAATATTCCCTGTAGATTGGTACAAAACTTACTATGGTAATGAGGATTGAATTGGATTGGAAATCAAGTAACTGAATTTACACAATGTTTATACCTTTTGTCTGTCGGATATAAAGGTGAAGTTTGAATTTGGTTGCAAATCAAGGTCATCTCCAAGATTGCTAAGGAACCATAACCATGAACTCTTGGACTCAGTTTCAACCACTGCATAAGCAACTGGATAGAGGCCATTATTGCTATCGACACCAACAGCAGTTAAGACTTGACCAGTGTGATGTCCTTTGATAAACGCCCCATCCAGCCCTAGTATGTCCCTTCTGCCTGCTTTGTAACCTTTTTTCAATGCACCAATACAAACATAGATCCGTCTGAAAACCCTTGAAGAAACACTTGAATCAGGGTTTGCTTCAACTTGAATCTTCACAGTTGTATCTGGGTTTCTATTCTTCAATTCCAAAGCGTAATCCCTAAGACTGGCATATTGTTCTTCATGGTCGCCGTCAATTTGTTTCTGAGCAAATTCCCTTGCTCTTGATATCTTTGTGGTCGGGACATCAAGCTGCAATTTTTTATTTATTTCCATTGCTATTGCAGCTGTCGGCGCTGTGCGGTCCCTAACAAGAATTTTAGCAACCTCGGATGAAAGGAATCGTGCAGTCAACAATTTAATTTTTCCTGTTTGTAGGCATTTATGTTCATCATTTAATGTTTTGACACTCCAACTCCTTTCATCACCCACTTTTGACACATGTAGGGACCATTCGCACATGGCCTTGCTCTTTTTTTTGTAGGTTTTGGTACTTGCAAATTTGCCCTTTGACTGCGAAGAAGAAGCTGATGGTTGACAACTTCCTGTATCATTTCTGCCATAACCCACAACAGTCCCTCTACACATCGCTCGAATCCTTTCTTGGTCACACTTTTCAATCCTAATATCTCTTCGGGACTCCAACGCATAGATTCTGAGCTTATATTTGATTTCCTTGGGGTGTTTAAATGTTTCTGTTACAAAAAACTCTCCCTTCTTGACATTCGCCCTACCCTCATACTCCTTCCTTATTTCTTTTAACCTTATCTTGCGTAGGTTGACAAATTTGTTATTATTGCCTTCTTCATCACTATGAAAATCATCATCAAAGTTATAGCCACTATCATGATCCGTATAATCCGCCATACACTCATCAGCTAACTTTGCTACATTCTCAAAGTGGGGATCAAAATCAAACTTAAAGTCCGTCATTTCCACTTGTGGCTCAATAGGGGCTGTCACATCATCCTCTTCATCTTCAAACTCAGACACATGTACAACATGTTCTTTCTCGTTTACCTGCTGTGTTGAGGTGCCCACATCATCCCTTTCAACATCATCGATTTCAACATCATCCCTTTCCACATCATCCCTTTCCACTACTTCTTCTAAATCAACATAGTTTTTGTTGAGCTCTAAAACCACATCCTCACTCTGGTCAAGTTCTGCAACCATGTCTGTAATCAAGTCGTCTCCCACACCAACATTATCTCCAGGACTGGCAAACTGGTACAAGTCCTCATCTGTATGTTGAGATTGTTGCTCAACTTGTTATGGGCCATCAACGCCGCTTACAGGTTGTTGCGCAGCATGAGTGTCTGTGTCACCAACAACTCGGCTTACATGTGGTTGCGCAGAAGGAGTGTCTGTAATCAAATCGTCTCCCACACCAACATTATCTTTAGCTTGTTGTTCTTGACCAGCAATCATAGGCACAGGTGATTGACCATTGGTACCATCAATTGAAGTCTCAGCTTGTTCTGGATCGATGGTAGGATCATTTGAAGGCTCCACCCGTACTTCATCCGTTATTTTACATTTTCGTCCTCTTTTGGGTCTTCTGCGTTTCATCTCAACATACACCTCAATCTCTCTATGCGTTGGAATCAAATCCAACATATCCATCACATCCTCATCCCTCTCCAACGGGTACAACCCAACATCCAACGTCTCGCCTGGTATCCTATAATAATAGCCTGCAACCCCACCTTTCACACCTATGTCAGCTACCAACTCTTCAAAGGCGTAAAAGCTAAACAAGTCATAATCCACACAATCATACCACGAAATAACTGGATCAACATACATCCTTCCTGGTAGTGGCGTAAATTTTCCACCGTGGGTTACTTTCAGAGTGAAGTAGGTCGGCTTTGATGCTGTATGCAAACAATAAACATCAACACACACACTAACAACATGAAAAATCAACTTAATGTATAATCCACATCCTATTCGTACTGTTCATTACAATCACATATCACTGTAGATAAAAAAATCGATACAATTAACAATGCCCAAAACATACCGTAAAGTTGCTGAAGATTAGGGATCGGAGACGATCGTTCACGGTTTTTTCCCAAATAAACTAACCATCTTCTTCAATTTTTCCCGGTACGAAAATCGTAATTGGAAACTTTAGGGCAAAAAATGCGATTGACTTTGGGCAAGGGAGTGTTTGGATCAGGGGATTAATGTGCTTGTTCGGTGGGTCTAATATTGTTTTAGGCGGGAACCGTGAAATGACGATACTACCCTCAACTACGTGGCACTTAACGGGAAAATTAACGGAAAATGGCTCTCAGTGGCGATTTTGCGAAAATGTGGAACGTGGGTGGCTTTTTTGCGCTACTTTTTGTCTCGGTCCCGTTTTTGCAATTTTGTGGAACGTTAAGGACCATTTTTGCAATTTACCCTAGTTTCAAACACCTGTAATTATATTATGAAAGAAAAGTATACAAAACAATCAGTGTCATTTTTGTTACATAAAAGTGAGAGGAGCCTAAATTTTACGCCGGTTACTTTCTAGCGTTATGCATTACAAAAAGATGCACTCATAAGTTAAGGACAGTCTTAGTCGATAAACTAGACAACCCCCATCCTTAGCTGAGAGTGTATCGGTCTTATACGGTGATGAAAGATGAGATAAGCGTCTAAGAACAACATTGCCAACTGCGAGAGTTGTCAAAAGAAGTCCAATGATAACCAACTGGCTTAGCTCAGTTGGCCACCTGAGCTCCTTCTAGAGCTTGAGGGAGGTTTTACCCAGGTTCCAAGTTTCGCAAGAGACAAACAATCCATGTTTTCTTCCTAGTTCGAAGCCGTGAGTTCTAGTGGTTTCCCTTCGCGGGTCTCTCCTAGTGGTTCGGGTCCCGAGGCCTGCCCGTTTGGATGGGGTCAGATTTCAAGTGCGGTGCCGTTCTAAAATAAATAAAAATAAATAAATAAATAAATCCAATGAAGGAAACAACTACGAAAGACCGTATACAAAATGCCAACACACTAATTTTCCAGACAGAAACACCATCGTGATAGTTATAAACTTATAATTAGAGGTCCTCTAGATAATTTGATTTTAGACCTTTTAGGCTTTTAACAACACTTTCTTTTCATATTTCATAAGTTATAAAATTTGTCTCTAAGATAAGTAACATAGCAGATGAAATCATAAAGGAACAAGGAGTAAAAGATCGGTCCAAAAAAATCCCATGAAGTAAACAAGAAAGAAAAGCCAAATCCGAAAGCCAGGCCCCACTTTTCTTACCCGACTAGCAACACCATTGTTGGAGTCGTAAGGGGCCTCTAACCTAAAAAAGGCATCAACCGAGGATCAGAGATATGTGGAAGACCTGTCCGAGCTCCCAAATCTCGACAACTGATAGCTGCCTGTGATATAGATAAACAATGAATTTAGGCCCCAGTTTCCGAAATGAAAAGCTTCAATAAAATTCTTCCGTCCATTATAGAAAACATTTCATTTCCGCATCTAGTATAGGATGTGTTCAAATGTGTCAGGCGTTCAGCAAAACTGATTTGATTTTGATTTTGATTTTTAGGACCAGAATATTTAAAGTAATCAGTGAATAGCTGTTGCAAGGAA
Source organism: Artemisia argyi (assembly GCA_030686995.1). Classification (NCBI taxonomy): domain Eukaryota; kingdom Viridiplantae; phylum Streptophyta; class Magnoliopsida; order Asterales; family Asteraceae; genus Artemisia; species Artemisia argyi. The sequence continues at coordinate 57,250,822 of CM060708.1, read as the reverse complement.
ATCGATTATTGTTTCTTTATCACGGTGCGTCAATTTAGAACCGCACATCCAAATAAATCCTGGTGGGATTGTTTTAACAACTGAATCTATGGACACAAATATTATAATGATGACAAAACAAATATGTAAGTTCAGATGTAATTTGCTCATTTCAAGATGAAAGTTATTGCGATTCTGTTAGATAGAAGAATTTGTATACTAACCACTTGAGCTGCAAAGGGTAACATCTGTTCAGGTGGCTTGTTCGTGCAGATAGCTACAAACAAAACAGATCAAAAGTTGTTAATTTGGCCGGTTAATTACTTCAATAACCAAAATGCATAACGAAATATCGATGAGTCAATCCGAGATCTAGATGTGGCAATTTTGACTGGTTTGCTTATGGGGTTACTTTTGGTTGTGTTTATCTTAAATATGTCAAAAAATATAGCCAAGTCGCCCAGAGTCTTATCTTATTTCATATGATCCCTAAATCATACTATTCAAAAACTTGGATTACTATTTTAATTGCTAATTACATTGTTATAGTCCGAACTAATGCATTAATTATTATTATTAAGCAATAAATGAACAATAAGGTGTATCGAGCCAGCCCAATATAACCTGTTCTAACCCATATTCGAAAATGATCTATTATAGCCTGACCACGTTATGACCCATTACCCAACCCACCCATCCTGCCAAATCTAATTATCCTGTTAATGCCTTCCATATCTCATGTCACTGAATGATCAATTGTTGTTTAGGGCATGAGCACCGTGCATGTACTGAAAAAACATGGTTCCATTCGCGGAAGAGAAACAGATATTTGATTCATACGTACCATACAAGATAGCCCCTATAAATGCATCTCCAGCACCTGTTGTATCCACTAGTTCTGAACCTGGTATCTTCTCAGCTGTTCCAAAAAATAGCCTACCACAGACGGTCCCGACTCCCTTGGCTTGCAATCTTGTAATGTCCTGAATAATGGAAATGAGTATGTAGCAACATTGTCACAATAGCAATCCTCATGTTATAACTTCTCACAATTAATTTTAAAGGATACAATAAGGTTTCATTCGTATTTAAAGCTCATAATGAAGAACGAGCCTTGAAACTACTGGCACAGTTTTGGATTATTCAAGTAGTGTTACAAACATATAAATCAAAGCCACACATCAATGTGCAAGAAGGGGCTTACTGATGAAACGCATGTAGGAGCTGTTTTATGACTGTCAATTTTCTGCTTCAATAGCTCAAGTAAATTGTCTACATCCATTTCTTCAACTTGACCATTGTCTGCGGGAAGTGAAGTTTAATATCAGAATCTGTTATCATTATCAACAGAATGCTACCCAATAAATAGAAAGAAAGGAAAAAGAGAAAATGATAAAAGGGGAAAATGGAAAAATGGAAAGATGTGATATCTTGACTATACAAACCACCAATATTTCTCTCAAGCATTATGCAGCCATCCGCACCCAAAGTCACAATGACAAACTTGACCTTTGGTAACTTTAACAGCATGGAAACAAGAGCGCTTGGTATAGTTGGAGCTCCGGTCCATGCCTGTAGGATATACAATTGTAAGTTCCTATTGTATGGAATGCAAATTATGCAGCAAAGCAGACATATTTATATAGGTCAATGCTTAGTGACAATCCTTCTCATAGAATTACAAGTATATACAGTTGCTAAATCGTGTTTGGAACCACCAGTAGACTTCTCCAGTTCTCTGAAAACTTATGAAAGAAGAATAAAATTGTCATCAAACAGATTGTCTAGTGATTTTCATATGCACCGGAAAAAAATCAAAATCCTCCGAATATTGGACATTCCTCGTTTTGGATACTGAAAACTTAAATTGATAAATAGTTTGTCTGAAGGCAACTACAAACAGATAATTTAGAAGAAACATCGGCTTGCCTGTGGAAGATTCGAAGAGCACACAACGTAGTCTGATAAATTCAGAAAATCATCCAATCCTTCCCTTATCCTTTCAGCATCAATTAAAATCGGTATACTCCTCCGATTTGCCTGCACTGGTAGCAGACAACAAGGAAATTTATATCCAGTTTGGTATATATTATTCAGTGCACTATATGGTGCTAGTTAATGTAAACTTAACAAGAGAGGAAGGAGGTCCTATTCTGACACACAGATAACACCGTATAAATGGGTCATACATACATCGCTCATTTTTTATTTTATTTTATTTTTTAAATAAATACTTGATGTATTCATTCTGGTTACAAAATAATATCATTACAATATTAATTTAACCTTTTGAATTAAATGAGTTAAAGATTTTATTGCCTTAAGAATCAAGAAGATAAGAAATCACAACACTTACCTCATTTGCAACAACTAAAGCAGTTTCATGCAATCGTACATCAAAATAACAAAGGTTCACCCCTTCCAATGCAGATAACAAAGTTGAGCTCTTGAGGTCAGTGGGAATCATAGGAGGCGACCCTGGAGTATGAATGCAAGTTCGAGTTTTCCTGGAAGAGCAGCAGTAATTAATATGACCAAAATACGAACTGTCATGGCACAAATATTCTTACAAATGCTGAAACTGGTCATTAAGTCACACAAACAGCAAAAGTTTCAAATGGAAAAAGTATATACACTGCGCTAGACGATTGAATGCATAACAAGGTATTAGAGAGGCACAACCCATATAAGGAAAAATTAATACATCAGTTCTTTCAGCTAACATAGTCAAAAAAAGTTTAAAGTTCAACAGAAAAATAAAGAAAGATTATTTTCTATTTTTCTATCACTCAGAAACTTGAAAACAAAGTGAGCTTTGCAGTAAATAGTTGGTCACTAGGTCGGTATCTTCATGGATGTAGCAAGAGGATAATAACAAAAAAAGAATGATGTCATAAGTTAGGTACCCTTACGTTTGATTATCCACAATAACATAGGTAAATGGTGAATTTCCGTCTTCAGAAACCTGCAAAATGACAGATAAGCTGATAAATTTGTAATGAAGATTATCCAAACAATTCTTGCATTGTACTACTATAATTAACGAGTTTGTACAATCCATTGAAATAAACATACTAAGCTCTATCAGTATATACAAATGTTAGGGAGAACCTAGCAGGAAAGATGAAGATACAAGCTCGGACTAGCTTGATCACTTACCTTTATAATACAACGTCCCAAATTTCATTAAATGTTGTATATTTCTTAATAGAAAGTACATTTGAAAGGGGATATTCTGGAAAAAAGCCAGTGATATAGTTACATCAACAATGTCCTCAATGGAGGACTTGTGAAAAGGGACACACATCAACAAATATACATGTAGAAAACAGCAACCGTTGTACTACTCCAGTAATCAAGTGCTTTTATGCATAGACTAAAGACTCAAATACTAAGAAATTGTTCAGAAACTAAAATTGGCTTGTATTCAGGACCTTTGGCCCAAAGCGATAAAAACTATATTATGAATGCCTTCATGACAGGGACAGCAAACCATCAAAGTTTTTATAACTAATGAGGTGGCAACTAGCAAGTCTTAGACTCTTAGCATGTCACATGGGACAACATTTACTAAAAAAAATTATATTCTCTATATCAGACATGTTTATTACCACAAAAAAGGAGACATCTACACCATCAGCTTGTAATTCTTCCAATACTCCTCTCCCTTGAGCGTCATTGGCAATCTGACAAGCAATATCAGCATGAAGTAAACACTTCAGTATATGTAAGATATGTTGAAACGGTTAGAAAATAACTAATATACTAGCTCATGTGAAAGAAATTGTTCCTCAGATAAATGCACAAAATGAGCATACACAAACGCAACAGAGGTACTTCTCTGGCAACTCTGGAAATAAAACCACAACTTGGAACACATAACTAGTTCTTGTGTAAGGTCTTTGTCATAACTAGTGTGCATATTGCATACCTTGGACATCAGCCTTGCATTTAATCCTAAACGAGCTGCACAAGTTAGGGCATTTCCTGCATTGCCTCCTCCTTGAACCTACAAACAAATTTTAGTGAATGATTAGGGATTTATGGTTAACTTTTACACCAAGAGCAACTTTTAAATTCAATAGTTTCAGTAAACTTCTATAACCAAGATGCATAGAGTTGGAATGGAGTGCAAATATGATGGACAAAAGTTCCTTAAACTTATCTGACAACCTGGGAAGTTAGCCATTCTTTTAATTAGAGACTAAACTTTAAAGCTTGATTAACTGATTAAAAAAGCATCAACCATAACCAAATTTGAAATGAATTACTAGTAGTAAGCAAAAAGATGCAAACTAGAAAACCACCCTTCACCAAAACATGGAACATAAAATGAAATATCCTAACCATTTCTTCAAAGGTAAGAAACAAAAGTTTTTTTTTTTTTTTTTTTTTTTTTTTTTTTTTTGATAAGTTGATATATTGCCTAATGAAAACTCAAACCGTGTTTATGAAAGAAAAGAAGAAAACAACATGATTGCATAGAGCTTAAGTGATCATGAATAACTTTTTAAGTGTATATTTCTTGCATTTGATGTTGAGTTCTTAAAAGATATTCATTGTATGACTTTAAAAAAATAATTCACTTTATTTTAACTTGTTTATAGCAATATCCAACTTTATACTGTAATATAAATGAGGGTTAAGTCTCATTGTTTTTTGTAATCACTCAATCATCAATACAAATATACAAATAATAGTATCACCGTATTCTCGAATTTTGTCACCTATATGCTCAGGCATGCTACTCATTAACAGTTACAGCAAAAAGACTAGCTTCGATACAGTACAATTTAGTATCTATCCAGCTCAGTTCCGTTTTAATTTAACACCTTTCACCAATGGCGGAACTTGAACATTTTTTTTAAGGGGGCCGAAATTATTTTGGGAGAGCCGAATTGGAGATTTATTTGTAACCTCAACTAAATTACCCCTAAAACCTATAATATTTGCACTAGGTACCGCAAATTTGGGGGGGGGGGGGGGGGGGGGGGGGGACCCTCCCCTGCCCCTACATAGTTCCGCCCATGCCTTTCACGCTTAAATCACTAGATCATAGCTTAACTCCGGTTTACATTACATTTAGTAAATCATCAGCTCATGTTCTCAAATTTACGGCACTTATATACTCAGGCACGCTACTATAATAACACTTGCAGCGAAAAAATGTAAGTCTCGTGCAATTTAGTATCTACCCAGTACGTTCGGTTTTTATATTAAGCCTATTACACTTAAATCACCAGCTCAAAGTTTAAGTCCAGTTCACAATTCACTCACTAAACCGCCCAATTTGTCGGTACATATATTCTCAAAATTCGGCGGCTAATACTCAGGCACACTACTCAGTAACAGTTACAGGAAAAAAATAATAATAATAATAATAAATAAAATAAAAAACTGGCTTGAATACAGTACAATGTAGTATCTATCCAGTTCAGTCCAGTTTTTCATCTTATGCTATTATATGTAAACAACTAGCTCAAAGTCTAAATCCAGATCATAATATATTTACTAAACCGTCACCTCGAATATCGGTACCTATACACCCAGGCGCACTACTCATTATCGGAATAAAACCAGTTCCAGACCAGTACAATTCAGTACATGTCTAGTTCAATCCAGCTTAGATCTTAATAAACTATTATGCTTAAATCACTAGCTTAAAGTTAACACCAGTTCACGTCAGTTACTAAACGATCAGATCATGTTCTCAAATTTTCAGCACGTATATACTCAGGCACACTACTAATCACACTTGCAGCAAAGAAAAAAAGCACTTCCAGTCTAGTACAATTTAGCATCTATCCGGTTTCAGTTCGGTTATTACTTTTACGCCTATTACTCTTAAACCAGTAGCTCAAAGTTAAACTCCACTTCACATCACATTTACTAAACTGTCCAATTTTCGGTACTAATATTCTCGAATTTTGGCACCTACATACTCAGGCATGCTAAACAACAGTAACAATCAGTATCCATCCTGTTCGGTCCTGTTTTTAAGTTTACGCCTATATCTAATCACAAGCTTAAAGTCAACTCCAGCTCAAAATACACTTCCTAAACCGTCTGATTCTTCGGTACTCATATCTCAAACTTGTGCACATACACATTACACTCAGTAAAATCATATCGTCGATTTTTCGACGCAGAGAATGTATATAACAAATATACCTTCATACTAGTACTTCTAATCTTATCATCAGGATTCGGAAACGAAGCAACCGTCGCCAATAAATCAACCGATACACCGCCAAATCCAAGCTGCATCAATCAAACACCATAATTAACATCAAATTGTTTATAAATAAACCGTGAAATTGTGAAAATAAGTATAAATACGTACTACGGTAGGATTATCAGGTTGATTTGACGCTGATGACGTCATGTTTGACCTAAACAGTTGAAAATTGTTAGTGTTATGAGTAATTATTATATAATGTGAATGTGAATGTGATGTTACCTGATGGAGCGTGAAGAAGAAGAAGATGAGATGAAGTTTGAGAGCATGGTGGTGGTTGAGTATATAGCTGTCATTGTTTGATTGTTGAATTTGTGTGGTGTGGTGGCGCGTGTGTCTCACGCGCTGTAACTGTTTTTGTCTGTTATGGTTAGCGCGGATAGAGGAAATGACATGTGTGATCCGACGCTGGTTTTTGCTATGTGGCAATTTGAGGGGTTTTTTATTTTATTTTTTTATTTTTAGTTATTTATTTACTCCGTATTTATTTATTTTATTGAAACGTCAATTTTAATTATCTCGCACAACATTTATACTATAAAGTATAAATCTATCGCACATATTTTTTTTATTTTTTTTTTGGTAACATGAGTTTTCGACTCGACATTGCGAGCCGACTAATCCCACGGCGACTACCCTTTTGGATAAACCGGAGTCGGCGCAGGTGAACCTCCGTTGCCACAAGGGGATTAATTTTCTCCCCGTTGGATTCGAACCCTTGACCTCCTCAAGTAGGACTTGACACCATAATTATTTAGGGCTGAGCAAATGGACCGTTCAGACTGGACCGACCGAGACCGACCGGATCGAAGGACTAGCAATCGGGTACCGGTCTCAAGTTTTTCCTTATTTCGGTCTCAGTCCAGTCTAAAAACTGACTATTTTACCTTCTTGGACCGGACCGAACACATTCGGTCTCGGTTTTGGTTTTTGGGCAATTTTGGTCTCGGTCTTGGTCGGTCTGGTCCGGTCTTTAACCAATGATCAGCCCTATAATTATTTGGTTGAGGAACTTCTCACACAACATGAGATACCATTGACACAAGCCCTTTCTGTCAAAAATTCACTTTGTTAAAAGTTGGTTAAGCGTGTTGTAGATTTAAATTGATAAACGGATTATGTTTTTGTGTTTAGTTTATTCATAGACGGCAAATTTTTGACTTCGTTGTATGCACTCTAATATGGATATATATGGTTATCTTATCACCCCCGATGTGTATCACGTGGGTTTTGAACTTATACCTTTTGTCGGGAGGTTAGGTGCATTGCTACTAGATCAATTGTTGATTTATAACTTTTTTATTTTAGTGTTAAATGAATGGATTGTCTGTAAATAGATTAGGAGACAATCCCAAAATGACTCATTTATGGTCAGACTAATCTACTTAGAAAACGTGACTAATCTACTTAGAAAATGTGTTAAGTGGACCTTCATTTATGGTTAGACTAATCTACTTAGTAAACGTGTTAAGTGGACCTGTTATCTAGCTCTAACATGCTGCTTCTCTAAAGATTGAACATAGAGTCCCAAACTCCCCCGAATACTAGAAAAATGCCTTTTCTCCTTGTTGCATGAGTTACAAATGACCAACATTCATATTTATGGTTAAATAAAATGTAACTTTATCTCATTTACATATTTGCCAAGAAGACGAGCGCTTATAATCTTGGACAACTTCTGAGTATTAAGGCATAAAGCCATTCACAATGCTCCACATAAGCAAGTTTAATAGAAATGAAATAAATAGGTGGCAACATTTAATTGGTTCAGAGACTTGTGATACTTGTAAGTGTTTAATGATCGTGTCTCTCTGAACAAACCGTATTTTAACCATTGAGTCAGTCACTTTTCTTTTATTTTATTGTTTTAAATGGAATAGTGGGTGGTACATTTGTGACTCTTTTAATATATAGAAAGTTAAATCTATATATATATATATATATATATATATATATATATATATATATATATATATATATATATATATATAATAAACGAATATTTTTTTGAAACCTTGCCATGTCATTTAAGCCACCTAGACGCATTGCCACATCACAATGCCATGTGTAAAAGCCAGTTGTCCCCAACGTGACATTCAAAATCTTATAAATACATAAGGTGTATAAATTCATGTAATTTTAGCCCATCATCCATTTTATTGAAGGAAACTCAGTCAGTCGATTAATATTCCAACTATTACATACCATTTGTCTTTTAATTCATCATCATCAAGGGTATTCATCTGCGTCTCATGTGTATTGTAACACCCTCAAATTAGAATTCAGCAGAAGTGATACTAGGGTGCTACTTATTGGAAATCACAACACAAGTAATAGAGAACGAATTTTCTAACCCGTTTTAAAAGTTATATTAATTTAAATAAAAGTTTACATCATTATGAATGCGGAATGCAAGGCCCATAAAAGTTTAGTTGTCCCATATTACAAAAACAGTGGTCATGAGTGTTATGTGTACACTCCAAAAGTGCCTATGCCCCTGCCAAGCGCTGCCTTGCATTATCATACATCAATAAATTAAACACCAAAGAAAATATGCTAATAATTCAGCAAAAAGCTGGTGAATAATAAGTTTACAAGTTAACATTATTATGTGCATAAAGTTATACGAAAGTCTAATACGCTGCGCTAAGTTTGTCACACCTCGCCATGGCGTAAACGCGAGAGTGTAACTTCATGGATATCATCACAACACCTGGTGTCTATATAGAGAGCAACTACATGCACATAAATAGAGCAAAGTACGAACACAAAGTGTTGTAACAATACCCCAAAAATATCACAACCAAAACAAAATCCAAAAGGTATCTTAAATAGATATGAAGGTACAAAATGAAAAACATAAAAGTATCAAAATCCAATTCAACCATAATAAATCCAAACATAAAGTCAAGTCTCCTCAAATGCAACTAAGTCTCGCCTAATTGCCGCTCTCAACTTTGGCCTTAGAATGCTCACCTGAAAATGATGCTTAAAACGTCAACATAATGTTGGTGATATTCATAGGTTTAAGACTCATACACAATAGGCAACCGATTCACTGTGATTATAAAACATTGTTGGACAAATAATTATAGTTATCATACAAGCTACATGTATTTGCAAGGCAATCAACACACATAAAGGCAACCATTTGGACGGAACGTGTCCACCGATCCCATTTCATCATCAATTAGGTCGCATGCGCGAGCAACAGGATAAGCATCCTCCCAATTGAATCCACATCACAACATTCGGGCCGGAACGTGGCCCCCCGCTCCAAACATTATCATCACATCATTATCATCACAGCATTCACATATAGCATTCATACGATAACATTATAAGTCCAAGCTTTTAAACCACACATAATCACAGTAACTCAAAACAATTAACGCAAGCATCATTCCCATCCCAAGTTTAAAACATAATAAAAAGTGGGACTATGAACTCACCTCAAACTTTGCAGCTTCTACAAAACAAAATCACAATTTATAACACACAAAATAAATCTACATTACACATGGCCAAGCTAAAAGCTATAACCCATGTAATACACATATGATGGATGTCTAAGATTCATATGACCAACCATAGATCTCCTAGATCCCATACTAATCACCACCAAATCCTAATACTCACTAAATCCCTTGCACTTTTAAAATCAGAAAACGTAGAATTTTAGGATACATTCGCCCACATGAAATAATAACTTTAAAGACTCAATAACTCACACCAAAAATTTACCATAGTCCCTTGGATGTATACAAGCTACTACCAGAAGGCCATGGTCCAAAAACATACAAAAGTATCCTTCATAAAATCAAACTTACAAACTATCCAGATTCGGATCTGAACGCACACCAAAAAGTTTTAATTAAATTAAAATACTTCTACAACTTTTTATCGCAAATCCTTCGCGTGGGAGTCCAAGTACATATGAAACATAACTCAACCAAAAGGGATAAGCTAGATCTAACTTTTTCATCCACATCTCACTACCAAACTTATGACCTAAATCTGTCCCAGTTTTAGCTTTGACACCTTAACAAAGAAATATCAAAAGATTAACTTCCGAACCTCAAAATCAATCGTGGCCGGACTTTTTGGAAAGATCTTTCATTAAACTTCAATTTAGAATAAAATTCCGTGATCTAACTCATCACCATCTGTTAAATACCTTTGAATCTTTACAGCACTAATTTTCTGTCAAAACCCTAACTTGTAAACTAACGCGTTTTACGTTCAATTCTCTTCACCAATCATCATAATATAATCATTAGTTGATCCCAACATGTTTTAATTAATTAATTTATAGAAACTTACAAAACCTAGATCCATCATACTTAATATTACATGAATTTGAATAATTAACAAACAATTGAACATGTGTTTTAAGAATTTTACCTTGATTCTTGATTATTGCTTCACAATTATAAACCGTAATTTTTTTCTTCTTCCTTTACCTCTCTTGAACGACCAAAAACTCACAAAAAACGTTTTAGGGTTGTTTGGGTTTGTATAAATATTAATTATGGATAATCCTTGAGCCTAAGAGTCATATTTGGACTCAAATTAGGTTTCCTTTATCCCTTAAAACACACACACATATATATATATATATATATATATATATATATATATATATATATATATATATATATATATATATATATTAAATTTATTTATTACACTCAAAACCTCATACTTTTTATATTTTATGCGGACCTACAATGAAACCTAACGTCTTACGCGATAAACCTTAGTTTTTACGACGACTCGGAAAAATATCATTTACAAAATAAAGTTTCCAAAAATAGATCTTCATACGCTATCTCAAGGCTCTATAAAACATTTACCACAATTGCAAAGTAAGTATTTCATCTTGATATAAGCTGATTGACGCGACACCTCACGTCTCTCTACCAACTCATCAAATGTAACGTCTCGCTAACTCCTCCTTACCACAATCTTCATGTATCTCTGACTGTTGCATCTCTCTTATAATCATTGACATTAACATTTACATTCAAGCGTATCAAACACTTGCTAAGGTATCTGTGTTCTCCTTCATACTTGCTCCCCAACACAACTCTCGTTAAGGTAATAATACGTCTTATCCATCCTAGGATGTATCAAATACCTTGCATGATTGATGTCCTTATTCTTCCTTCCAATGAAACCAATAATTGGTCCGCGAAGTACAATCCTCCATCATCATTCATTTCCATTAGCTGATCTAAACCACGTAATCTTTCTTCTTACATGTTCTCTTCCTTGAACACCTCTCTCTGGGCTGTCAGTATCATCCTTTTAACTCCAGACTGGAATATCACAATCATTGCTCATAGACATCTAAGTTTCACTTGCTCTCTCCTGCTCAGTGCTCTTACCACGATGTCCTCTCTTCCTTGACGTAGCGAATCAGACAATCGTAGTCACTGAGAAATTCCACAACCACATTCTTTTCCACATATATTAACCTCTTGTCAGATATGTGCTAAAGATTCTTATGATCTGTGTAGACAACACTCTCTGCTTGTTGGGATTTATACTTGAGTTGATATTGATAAAATATGAAAGATGAAGGACTTATGAAGACAAAGTGAAGAATGCAAAAGACAAGGGACTTGCTTTACAAAGAAGTTATTTCAATATAGTCCTTCGTAGTATTTTGTAACCCTAGTTCTCTATTATATAAAGAGAATACAGGGAATAGGTTTTATTATGTGTGTCACAATGTAGAACCTAGTAAAGGTGTGTGTGTGCAAACCTAGGGCGTGAGTATGCTTATGTAAATGCCTAGGTTAGTTGATTAGTGTTAAGCCTCAATGATCTTATATCGCTGTTAGAGTGTACCGTGCTACACTTGATCACGTAGCATTGGGGCTTTGGTGTATGTTAGAGTAGAGATGATGACGAAGAAACCTTGTTTATAATATTGTTCTTATTCCGCTATGCATTATCATATGAACATTATTATTCCTAAATTAAGACCTAATCAGTCTTGAGCCAAAACGGTCCTAGAAACTATTTTATTGTGGCGTTCATAGTTTCTAACATGTGGTATCAGAGCGGGGGCTCTTGATATCTAGGATTTACAAGGTTTGGTTTGTAGAAGAACGAAGAAAACAAGAAAAATTCGAATTTGGTTCTATTTTCGTAACTCACTACAGGTCAGTTTTCAAGGCGCGATATCTCTTTCGTTAACCGTTGGATCGGGCTAAAATTTTTTGTGAAGATTCTTGGTATATCTAGCTACAATCTCACTGGAGGGATCTACAATCTGAGGTTCCAGTAAAAAGATATACAGTGTCGAAGTCTGCTGCAAAAACAGGTGATGTAAGTCGAATTTTTTAGGTTTTTAGGGTTTGTTCTTGGTTGGTCAAGGTATTATGCTTAAAAGGTTTTAATTATTCTAATTCTATATACCCTAAAACAATTTTATTGGATGCTAAGTGTACCCTAAACCCTAGATTGTTTCATGACTATTAGGTTTTGCAAAACCCTAAACCTAGAATATGTTCATACAACGAGGAAGATGTGATTGTTTTGTGCGTTGGTTTGGAGTGCTTCTACTTGTCTATGGTTACTGGTACTGATAGTTATGTGCATTAGAGAGTTTATGGTTTGCATAGTTCCTGGTGTTTATGGAAGTAAGGCTACATATAGAACATTGAATGAAGTTACTGATGTGGGAGTAAGGTTACTGATGTTCGAAGCTTAAGTTCTCACTGCTCATAAAAGTTTCCACTGCTCCGATACTTGTTTCCACTGCTAGTTATTCGTTTCCACTGATAATGTTAAAAGTTTCCACTGCTGCGTTTTCAACTTCCCACTGCTATCTAATTGTGATTGGCTGATTGGATGGTAAACCTCGTACATGATTGTATGTGATTTAAATTGGTCAGTGGTGCTTTATCAGTTTATGGGTTGTTGTTTTCGATCAAGGTATGTGACGATAATACTTTTGTCATTGGTTGGTCATTTTCTGGCATTACTACTCAATAAGTTTTGTCGTGTACTGGTTTGGGCTTGATTATTATATTGCACTCATGGGTCAGACATATGCAAAGTGGAGCAGATAAGGTGAATTGATAACTTGCTTTGTCGATTATTGCATCTAATTGATAGATTCGGTTGAAGATTCAAAGTTTTTACCTCGTACTAATTTTGTGTTGGTGGAATAATTAAAGGGTCTTGAATGATAAAGATCATGGGTTTGTCGATTAGTGCATGGGTGATTTATTTATTTATGATCGTGGGTAAGTTGTAAATGGTTAAAGAATTGTTGTCTACATGGTACTAATTCATTGAATGAAGCTGTATTATTTATTTATCATGGGACGGTGGAACAATTGGCATATCAAATTCTTAATTATTTTTATCATGGGTATGCAAAAGATTGTGGTTATTGGTTGCGTGGATCAGTCAGTGATGCTTATTACTTTTGCTCGTTCTATGATACTGCTGATGCGTATATTTGGAGATGTTTTACACACACATGGGATTTTGGTTCACACACAAGGAGTTTGGTTTTTGTTCTTAAAGGTTTTAAAAGGCTCGGTATTTCGTTTTTATTGATTTAATTGATTATGAAGAAAGGTTTTTATCACCTATTTGACGATGAAGTGGAGTTTCACAGGTTTGTGTTTTATCATACCTTTTCAGTATGGGGTAACTTGTTCGTGCGTTCAGGTGACTACGAATTGACAAACACTTGAAGGAGTTACGTTATTGTGCTCAGTGTTTATTGTCAAGAGATTGCGATCTCCCTATACGTTAAGTATATGTTCGAAGTCAATTTTAGTACAAGATATAAGGCACAAGTTTGGGTGGTTCTACTTCAGCATCAAGTTGGTTATACTTAGTTTTCTTCATCAGTAATCATTACATGGAGCCTACATTCAACACATGGTTAACATATGGGTTTCAGGGGAAGCTTAAGTGTTTAAATGTTTAACCATTTATGTGCTACATTGAGGTGAAGGTTTTTGCTACTGCTAGTTGTTATTACTACTTATAGTTTTGATTTCTATTGTTTCAAGTTCATTTAAAGATGCGGAGAACTTAATTGTGGGCGACTTTGAAACATTGGAAAGATGAATTGGACGTGTACTATTGATTTGTGGTTGTGAAGATCAAGGTTGCTTACATTTGTCCCCTATTTGATGATGACAAAAAGGGGAAGAAGAATATTTTGAAGATATATAGCATGGTTTAAGGGGAAGTTCATTTATCTTTCATATATTAGCTTCAGGGGAAGTTCGTGATTACTTGGTTTTGTCATATCAACTAGGGGAAGATTGTTGGGATTTATACTTGAGTTGATATTGACAAAATATGAAAGATGAAGGACTTATGAAGAAAAAGTGAAGAATGCAAAAGACAAGGGACTTGCTTTACAAAGAAGCTATTTCAATATAGTCCTTCTTAGTATTTTGTAACCCTAGTTCTCTATTATATAAAGAGAATACAGGGAATAGGTTTTATTATGTGTGTCACAATGTAGAACCTAGTAAAGGGGTGTGTGTGCAAACCTAGGGCGTGAGTATGCTTATGTAAACGCCTAGGTTAGTTGATTAGTGTTAAGCCTCAACGATCTTATATCGCTGTTAGAGTGTAACCGTGCTACACTTGATCACGTAGCATTGGGGCTTTGGTGTATGTTAGAGTAGAAATGATGACGAAGAAACTTTGTTTAAATTATTGTTCTTATTCCGCTATGCTTTATCATATGAACATTATTATTCCTAGATTAAGACCTAATCAGTCTTGAGCCAAAACGGTCCTAGAAACTACTTTATTGTGGCGTTCATAGTTTCTAACACTGCTCCATACAAATATCGTCTCCAAGTTCTACTCCCCAACTCTAAGTCATGCATCACATAGTTCCTCTTATGGATCCTCTATCTCCGCGATGCCTACGCAATTTATAAAAAGTTCGAAATGAATCTTCAATAGTACCCGCCAATCCTAAGGACAATCGTCTCTCAGATGGTGTCTTAGGTACTTTCCACTCTTTACTACTTTTATCTTACTAGTGTCCACGAAAACTCGCTATCACATACCTGAAGAACGTACATCTTGAAGTTGAACCTCTCACTTGGAAAACTTGGCAACCACTCTCTTCTTCTTCAACAAACATAATGATAACCAAATCGACAATCTATCCTAAGGAAACGACGCGAACCGTGACCGGTCGAACTAAAACGTATATCAACGAACTCAAAAGGGTTACGAATTACCGACTAGCGTAGTAATTGAATATCAAAATCAAAACTAGAAATCAAAATGAGGAATTTCACCAATAAAAGTAGACACGGATCAATTCTTCATGAAAAACCCATACAAGAAAAGATAGAATACACATACCCATATAAAATCCACAAGCGTACCCCAACAAAAGAAACACTCGATGAACCAAATACATATCAAGTTTGGTAAATGAGAACAATATATAGTTCTTATTCCCTTACTCGACCTTACCCCACAAAGATAAATTTTGTTTTTCACAGGATATACCTTAAACTCATACATTTTTTTTATAAGACATATACAAATCATTTTATACAAGAAAATCAACGCTGGCTTAAATTCCACATTAGGCATAATTTTTATAACACCAAGGTTAATTATATTAATATAGTATCTCACATTACTTGTTTAAGATACTTAAATCGTGCTTATTAACACAATAAAATAAGTAGACTTTCATAGCAGAATCGTTATAAATAGCTTTGAAAATTGACTAATAACCATTTTTTTCCACACCTCATTTCCCATAAAAATATTAGTTTCCAACAAACGACCTTGAAACACCCAAAACGAATTGTAAAATGCCATAAAGACTCTAACACAACCTCTTAATCGAATGCGAAAGACATGGAAAAATCACGTAATCGAAATAATCACCAAACGAACTCATACCAGTGAACACTCACGCAAATACATTGCAAACCAAGCAAAGAACGTAAAGACTCATTCATACAATGAGCAAATTAAGACCATAGAAAAAAATCGACACTAACAGGTCGCAAAAGCATGTCACGAAATCCAATCGGTGTGCAAATGAGGGATTAAATATCCGCACCAAGTCGTCACGAACCAACAATACTCGAAGAACAATATAATATTCATTCGTGAAATGAATGCAAGGAATAACCAAAGAAACTAACCAGTATCCAGCAAAAACGTATTCGATTACCCAAAACCTATCACGACATTGAATAGAAAGAATATGGCATCTGTACCATCATGGTACGAATAGGGATGCCAACCAAAAGAATTAGGTATACAAACGGAGAGTCTAGCAAACAAATTAATTTAAATATCACCACATAAGTACTAACAGAGAAATCGAGGTATCAACATATGATAGGTAGGATGGAATCTTACCACCTACAAACCCCAACATATAACGACTGCCCAAACGGTTAAGAGAATACTTCTCTAACCATATAACCATCATCAACATAATATTACATACCATCTACCACAACATATAACAACAAACATCAATCAATGCAATAAGGGTCACAAGTCCACGTGTGTGATACCCTTATAATTATGTTCGCGGCCATAGTTATAAACCTATTCCACATGCATACTTACTTCCAAAACCACACATCTCAATGATAACGCACATATACCACATAGCACCTAATACACCATGCAATCCATGCTATCATACTTGCAAGTCCACTTGTGTTGTGACGCATGTTTAATTATGTTGGCCACCATAATTATCTATGCCCCTTTTCACAAGTGTGCTCCCTCCTATGACAACACATCATGCAAACAATCATGCAAACAAAAACAAAAGACGTCGCAAATAATCATCTCACATGGAACAATTCCAACGATCACGTAAACCCATAATCAAAATTACTTGGATAAGATCGATCCAATACTCAAGAGTAATCATGCTCCAACATGGCTCCAGACGGCAAAAAGGCAATATAAGAATTTAAAAACATGACACAAACAAAAGATGTCGCATAATGGCTCAAATTCCACTCTCGCACTTGCCTCCCCACTCAGATCGATTCAACTTACTACTCGCTGCGGACTCTAGATCCGAATCCACACCGTTCAATCCTAACTCCCTTTAATCTTTACTCAACCACCCATTCCTGTTTCCTACATGTTGAGGTAGTCGACAACATGCAAAACCATCTCTATTTCTTTCTTCCAATTCTGTATGATTCATAAGAGTATACAAATCATGAGGTTTAGACTAAACCACATCTCCTTCTTATGAGAAGTGAGGACACTACCAAGGGTATTTGGTAATGGCTCCATCTCCAGAAGTCACCGTGGTTACAAACCTCTCCACTTCTTCTCCACCAACGTTTTCCATAAACATCCTCTCCTTGTCCGAACATGGA
This sequence comes from Artemisia argyi, assembly GCA_030686995.1. Classification (NCBI taxonomy): domain Eukaryota; kingdom Viridiplantae; phylum Streptophyta; class Magnoliopsida; order Asterales; family Asteraceae; genus Artemisia; species Artemisia argyi. The sequence continues at coordinate 57,233,218 of CM060708.1, read as the reverse complement.
TACATGCTATCGGGAACTCGGATCCTACGGTTAGTCCGCTTCATCCTACCACTTCTCTTTGTAGCAAAATAATAGTCCAACGAAACTTCTTACGTGAGGGAAAATGACGTACTAAAATTGACATATATAATACTACGTATAGGGGTTCAATAGGCGTCCAAAACTCGATAAAAACACCTCATAAACTTAGAAAAAATATACGTATAAAATACCATACTTATACATAAGCCCTAAATGCAACTATATGAGAGACTCCTAGGTTATAGTCTAGGTTCAACCACCTAATTCTCTATAACCAAGGCTCTGATACCAATCTGTCAGACCTCGCCATGGCGGAAACGTGGGAGTGTAACTTCATGGATATCATCACAACACTTGGTGTCTATATAGAGAACAACTACATGCACATAAATAGAGCAAACTACAAACACAAAGTGTTGTAACAATACCCCAAAAATATCACAACCAAAACAAAATGCAAAAGGTATCTTCAATAGATATGAAAGTACCAAATGAAAAACATAAAAGTATCAAAATCCAATTCAACCATAATAAATCGAAACATAAAGTCAAGTCTCCTCAAATGCAACTAATTCTCACCTAATTGTCGCTCTCAACTTTGGCCTTAGAATGCTCACCTGAAAATGATGCTTAAAACGTCAACATAATGTTGGTGATATTCATAGGTTTAAGACTCATACACCATAGGCAACTAATTCAATGTGATTATAAAACATTGCTGGACAAATAATTATAGTTATCATATAAGCTACATGTATTTGCAAGGCAACCAACACATATAAAGGCAACCATTTGGACGGAACGTGTCCACCGATCCCATTTCATCATCAATTAGGTCGCATGCGCGAGAAACAGGATAAGCATCCTCCCAATTGAATCCACATCACAACATTCGGGCCAGAATGTGACCCCCCGCTCCCAACATTATCATCACATCATTCACGTATAGCATTCATACGATAACATTATAAGTCCAAGATTTTAAACCACACATAATCACAGTTACTCAAAACAATTAACACAAGCATCATTCCCATCCTAAGTTTAAAACATAGTAAAAGGTGGGACTATGAACTCAACTCAAACTTTGCAGCTTCCACAAAACCAAATCACAATCTATAACACACAAAATAAATCCACATTACACATGGCCAAGCTAAAAGTTATAACCCATGTAATACACATATGATGGATGTCTAAGATTCATATGACCCACCATGGATCTCCTAGACCCCATACTAATCACCACAAAATCCTAATACTCACTAAATCTCTTGCACTTTTAAAATCAGAAAATGCAGAATTTTAGGGTACATTCGCCCACATGAAATAATAACTTTAAAGACTCAATAACTCACACCAAAAATTTACTATAGTCCCTTGGATGTATACAAGATACTACCAGAAGTCCATGGTCCAAAAACATACACAAGTACCCTTCATAAAATCAAATTTAGAAACTATCCAGATTCGGATCTAAACACACACCAAAAGGTTTTAATTAAATAAAGAGTAAATTGCAAAAATGTCCCTAAAGTTTGACCAATTTGCATGTTTCGTCCCACATATTTCGAAACTGCAAGGATCGTCCTTAAAGTTAACCTTTGGGGCATATATCGTCCTTTTTGGGGCATATATCGTCCCAAATTGGTCAAACTTTAGGGACGATACATGCACACGGGGCCAAAACTTTAGGGACGATACATGCACACGGGCCAAAATTTAGGGACGATCCTTGCAGTTTCGAAATATGTGGGACGAAACATGCAAATTGGTCAAACTTTAGGGACGATTTTTGCAATTTACTCTTAAATAAAAATACTTATACAACTTTTTATCGCAAATCCTTCGCGTGGGAGTCCAAGTACATATGAGACATAACTCAACCAAAAGGGCTAAGCTAGATCTCACTTTTTCATTCACATCTCACTACCAAACTTATGACCTAAATCTGTCCCGGTTTTACAGCTTTGACACTTTAACAAAGAAAAATCAAAAGATTAACTTCCGGACCTCGAAATCAATCGTGGCCGGACTTTTTGGAAAGCTCTTTCATTAAACTTCAATTTAGACTAAAATTCGTGATCTAACTCATCACCATCTATTAAATACCTTTGAATCTTTACAGCACTAATTTTCTGTCCAAACCCTAACTTGTAAACTAACGCATTTTACGCTCAATTCTCTTCACCAATCATCATAATATAATCATTAATTGATCCTAACATTTTTAATTAATTAATTTTCACAAACTTACAAACCCTAGATCCATCATACTTAATATTACATGAATTTGAATAATTAATCAAATAATTGAACATGTGTTTTAAAAATTTTACCTTGATTCTTGATTATTGCTTCACAATTATAAACCCTAATTTTTTCTTCTTCCTTTGCCTCTCTTGAATGACCAAAACTTACAAAAAAATGTTTTAGGGTTGTTTGGGTTTGTATAAATATTAATTATGGATAATCCTTGGGCCTAAGAGTCATATTTAGACTCAAATTGGGTTTCTTTTTTCCCTTAAAACACCCTATAGCCGAATTATATATATATATATATATATATATATATATATATATATATATATATATATATATATATATATATATATTTTATTAAATTTATTTATTACACTCAAAACCTCATACTTTTTATATTTTATGCGAACCCACAACGAAACCTAATGTCTTACGCGATAAACCTTAGTTTTTACGACAACTCGGAAAAATATCATTTTCAAAATAAAGTTTCCAAAAATAGATTTTCACACCTTTTAAAAATATAACACATAAAAACAAACTCCTCGTAACCCGCTAACGCTCAAACACTTGAACGAAGACTCGTTACGCAAGAACACAAAAACACCAAAACTACACAAGTCATTTCTACACCACAAAGGCAATCAAAATGAACTTATCCAAATATCAACATTACTCACTCACAAAAACAACACCGCGCAAAGGGATTTAGTGCTAAAACTCACCTATATCACACATATAACACTTCAATCACCTAAGACACACTAAACAAACGTCAACTGAGTCAAGACTTTCAGTTAAACTGGCCATCTAAAATCATGGTTGTTACAAAGTTCCATGATACCGAAGCTATGAGAGTGTGCATATTATGAGTACATGTAATAATAATACGGCCCGGCAAGAGTTCTATCCCATGACACTTGTAATTCGACATGGTATACATCTGTTTGCCTTATCCGGGCAGTTGGTGTTCCTAACACGGACGGAGGTGTCACCCTCAATAGATCTATTTATATCATTTGTGCTTCCCAACGGGAATTAACGGTACATGAGTATGGGCATGGATTTGGGATACAGTATTTAGGCTAACACGTAGTAGTTTTTTCAAACATAAGCATTATTTAGTATGGTCCATTAAAAGCAAGCATTTTTCTCACCCCAAGTTTGCAAAGAAAATGCGAGTTAAAAGTGGGGCTACGAACTCAACTCAGAATAAGTTATCTGAAATGATAAGTCAAGTAGCAATAGTGTGCGGCACCGATAGGTGACCTAAATTAGTATGGTAAGTCTTGTGTAACACCTCCAAAATCGGTATAACAGAAGCATACAAGTCATGGGTTCTACCAAATTGGTATCACAACACAAAGTATAAAAAACGGATTTACCTTATCCGTTTTGGGAGAAATTTCATAACCAAAAGTATTAAGTTTACATCATCCAAAAATAGTACGAAAATATAGGCCCATTAAATTTAGACGGTCCCAAATGAATATCAGAGTATCTTAATCCCATAACCATGCCATTTGCCAAGCGCCTCCAACAGTAAACTTTCGCCTTAAGAACCTGAGAATACATGCTAAAAGTATGAGCTAAATGCTGGTGATTTCATAGGTTTAATCATACAATTACAAACATTGGACCACAATATCAACTATATAAAGTTCATTTGTTACGCTGACTAAGTTATAAAGCTGACACCTTATCCGTGCTCAAGGAGCACCATATATAAACAACCGCGCACAGGTGCACCATTTAATAATAACTACGCACAAGAGCACCATTTAATAATATCCACGCGCATGAGAACCATATAACAATAACCACGCACAAAAACACCATATAATAATAACATTAGTCAATTCACATGACAATTTCATAAATCACAAACACAGTTTCAGGTCCAATCAATAAAAAGTTTTGCATGTTTTCTCACCCCAAGATTTCAATAAAATAGTAATGAGAGTAAAAGTGGGGCTATGAAACTTACCTTAGCCACATCAATGCAATATCAAAACAATATCAGGGATAGAACAGCACAATAAGCCAAATAGTAGCACAACACAATGGTAACGACAATATCACAGCGCAACGTATCAACAAAATCACCACACAACGTGTCAACAAAATCACCACACAACGTACTAGGCATGACCAAGTAAGTCGTGGTATCTCGGTTTATTGTTTTTACACAAGGATGTTTAAAATACGTTTTCGTGAGTATTTTTATAAAAGTATTATAAAAACATTATTATGGACTCGAACATGAGTTTATTTGACTTTTGTCATAATTAACTGAGTGTCGGTACACGTGTGGGGTCATTTTTCAAGAAAAGCGAGATAACCTCTTGTTTTAAATTTTATTCATAAATAAATGTCAGAAAATATATAATGTGCATTTTCTGATAAAAATAAATATATTTACTACTAAGAATAATAGTACGAAAAATTACCATTTGTCACATGTATCATCATTCCCTTTTTCTGTCTAAACGGTAACGGCAAATTTTTGTGCTTCGCTTCTTTGTTATAGCTTATAAGTATCCTTCAATTTGATAAGTTGATTTGGATGTGTTTCAAGAAAGTTTTGATTAAAGATTAAAATTCAATATGTCAACTTTGTGCTATCTCAGGTTTGGTTTCATTTATTCGACTAATTTCACGTGAAACTGTTTCCACATTGTTTTAAAGGTCTAGATTCATTTATTATGATGAAATAAACTTGATGTCTTACAATTTGAATTCTTCTATGGGATGTATATTAAGTCAAGTGTTTAAGATGTGTAGAGGTGTTCGATGAAACGTCTTTAAAGAATTTTATTATAAGTAATCAAGATATTTGGATTTTTAATTACAAAGGAGTTTGACTAAAATTCCAACGGTAGTATGTGATTCAACATCTTTTTTTAGATGTACTTAGCAAAATATATAACTAATTTTTGTCTATTGTTTAAGTTACCAAAAATATATACCGAGTAATTAACTAGAAATATCAATTGTTTATGTGTGTTCTTCAATTAATCGGAATAAATTTTACGGGTTTGTGCTCTTTGGTGTAAAGCCAATATTCTTCAGTTATGTTTGAGGGGAAGAAACATTATATTAATCCAAATAAGATCTCTATTGACACTCAAATTTTGCATCCAAATACCAGCTAACAATGGTTGAGGGATGGATTCCCTTTATATGAGTTGATCTTGAAAGGTGCAATACAATGTAGTTGTGCAAAGTAATAGTTTGTTGGGTGTGGTTGATGATATTATTCTGGACTTAAATTTTGATATCTCAATGCTGTTTTTTGGTGGAAATGTTAGATTAATAAGTACAAAAGTGTTTTTTTTTTCCCTATAATGATGGTATAAGTGTTGTTGTTTAGATTATGAATTGGCTATTTCATGATTATAGAGAGTATAAGTATTCAAGTAGTGGTATTGGAATAATATGTTCATGTAAGCTAAACTATACATAATGGATTGCCTATGGTGGTAATGGTTTGTTACATCGAAAGGGCTATACCAAGCTTAATGGATTATTTAGCTGAGCATTCAAGTGATTCTCATCATAAATGTTTGACAAAAATGCCTGAATATGAATTTAAGTCTGATACTTTTTTTTGTACATGTCTTGTGGAATTTCAAAATATGATGATTAATTACTTACAGTTATGTTATTTAAGTTTGGTTATGACTTCTTATTAATTTGTTTTATTATAGGTTATAATTTTTGAAATCACAAATGAATGATATTTGGATCTTAATGATCAAATTTGAATGGGATGTTTGTGCAGGAAAGATTCATTTCATATGTTCAAAAGTTGTTGTATGATGTATAAAGTGGTTGTTTATTGCTTTTAAAAGGGCAGTTCTGAGATTCCCTTTCAACAAGGATATCACTATAGAGTTTTATTCATGTGTTGTGTAGAGAAAAAGGTTCATGGTATCATAGACTAATGTACTTACACTCTGGTGCTAAAATTTGACAAATATAACACTATGTTTTTGGTGCTCATGTTGTTACACTCCTAAGGGTGTTAGCCCATAATCTCAGTAACAAAGAAAATAAAACTAATCATGATGTAAATTGTATGAAACATAGTGTTAATACCAATATCGCTTAAAAACGTTATTTATATTTTACGATCTTTGCTAAATTTTGTTAATGACAATTAAAAATTTTATTTTAGCAAAACGTAAATATGGTTAAGTCTGTTACTAATAAAGTCACAAGTCGTTTATAAACACAATCTAAACATCACTTAGGTTATATATACATTTTACAAAAATACATTTTCATATACTAGTTTAATTCTAAAATTGGAAATGTATGATTATATCATGGCATGCGTCACTTTGAGATCTCTTGTAGATTTTGAAGACTATTGAAAGATATCATATATATTTTGTTAAGATCATTACTCAAAGAATCCTTGGAAATATATGGAAATATTTTGGTTAGATTTGATCAAGATTCTTGAAGATTTTTGACAGGTTCTGGCAGAATAAAATGACAACAAGGACGGAACCAAAGAATTGGTTTCGCCCCATCCATTGCTCAGTTTTGCCTATAAATAGCATGCCACACATTTATGTTTTCTCATCACTTACAAGCATAAACAACATCATATATTCTCTCATTCATATTTCATTTTAGTGAACTTCTTTGTAGCAAGAAGATCAAAGCATTACAAGCTTCAACAAAATGTTGCAAGGCTTGTTCATTTGTTGTTGTGTGAATTGTTGTTATTCATACATCATTGTTTGAACCAAACAATCATAAACCTTCTCTAGTGATCGCTTAGTATTTTATTCCTCAAAATACAAAAAGTGGCGGGAGTAGTTGTACCCTTATAAAAGAACTCAACATTTAGCTTTGTGTCGGTAATCTTGTGTAAGAGACGTATAAGGTTTTCACAGCGGGATAAAGGAGCTTATTGATTAGTGAAGGATACTCTCGAGTTGGATACCCATGGAGTGAACTAGGGCAAGGAAAAAGAGTCCTTGTAGGCCGAACCACTATAAACATCCGTGTTGTGGTTTGATCATTTATTTCTTTACTTGCACTTTACTTATCTTTTTATTATTTGCATTAGTAGATCTCACGTATAGTTTTCAAAGGAAATTAAATTTTAAAATAGTAAAACTATTCAGGCCCCCCCCCTCTCTAGTTTTCCACAATTTGTATCAAGAGCTACGTTACTCAAGCTTTTTAAAATACATTGTATTTTAAAACTTGGAACGATCCATGGATTTTGAAAACTTCAAAGAAGGGCAATCTATGCAAAGACCACCAATATTTGAACCAAATGGTTTCATCTATTGGAAAAGCTGCTTTGAAACTTATGTGAAATAAAAAGACATAGATCTTTGGTATATGATTATATAAGGTGATCACAAGGCTATAATTAAAGATATTGCAAGTGGTCGAGATGAGGATATTTCACTTATTAAACATAGTGAAGAACAAAAGAAATTGATTGCGAAAATTAATGAAGCAAAAAAAGATGTTTTACAATGCTTTACCTAGAAAAGAAAATGAAAGAGTCTTTATGTGTAAAACCGCTAAAGAAATTTGGCAATCCTTGATAATCACTCATCAAGGGAATTCACAAGTCAAGGATAACAAAATTGATATTCTTGTTCAACAATATGAACAATTTGTTATCCCCGAAGATGAAACAATTGATAGTGCATTTGCTAGATTTAACACCATCATTACTTCTCTTAAAGCACTTGATAAATCTTTTTGTAGTAAGAACTTAGTCGGAAAATTCCTTAGAGCACTCCATCCGAAGTAGAGAGCAAAAGCAACGACTATTGAAGAATCTAAAGACCTTTCTAGTATGTCACTTGACGAGCTAATTGGAAACCTCAAAGTTCATGAAATGATGATGGAAAATGATTTAGGGATAGTAAAGGGCAAAAGAGAAAAAGTCAAATCCATTGCCTTAAAAGCTAGAGTAGAATCAAGTGATGATGAGGAATCTAGTTCGGGTAGTGATGATGAAGAATATGCCATAGCTGTAAGAGATTTCAAAAATTCTTTCGAAGACGATGTAAATTTGTAAGACAAGAAACCTTTCCTGAAAGACCGTGATGATAAGAAAGGAAAAGGTGAAAGAAAATATTTTAGATGTGGAGACACAAGCCATCTCATAGGAGAATGTCCAAAGCCACCTAAAAGAAAAACTCAAAGAGCTTTTGTAAGTGGTGCGTGGAGTGAAAGTGAAGATGATGACAAGGAGCCAAAGAATGACGAAATTGCTCTTATAGCTCAAGACTCCAATGAGGTACACTCTGACTCATCTTGCTCTTCTATAGATGATGACATATTGCAAAAGGAATATAACAAATTGTGTGAACTAAGCTTAAAAATCATAAACAAAAACAAATTTTTAAAAACTAGAAAGGAATTTTTGGAAAATGAAGTTTATGAATTAAAAGAAAAGTCAAAAAGTTTAGAAAAGAGTAAAGCTATTGACACGGTATGTACATCATGTCAAGAGCTTAAACTTGAAATTGAAAAGCTTAAAATCACACAGGATGATCTTATCAAACAAAACTCAAGATTTAAAAGGTTTGATAAAAGTATTTCTTGTGCGAATGAAATAATGAAAATTCAAAAGTTGCCATATGATAAAACTGGAGTACTGGACTAGGATTTATGAAATCGGAAAGCTTAAGTAGTCTAACGAAATAAGCCGAAAAAGTACAAGAAACTGTCCCAGCTGTCTCAGGGACTGATGAACTCAAATAAGTACATTTCATTGTCATCATTTATCCTATTTATTTGACTTGTTTTATTATATTATTTATGAGAATCAATACTTAATTATTTAATTTAGTAATTCTCAGGTAAAAACAAGCAATTGGTGCAACTTAACGATTTTGGACAAAATATGGAGCAAAACTAGCAAGATGTCAAAAGTCTACTGAAACCCAGAAGATGCGCCGTATCTTTCTCAACAGATACGCCGTAATATTATACTTAGATGAATTCAAAGACCATTGTCTGACTTTGAAGAATGCGCCGCATGTAATTTTAGTATGCGCCGCATATGAAACTTTGGTCAACGAAGAAGATCAAGCTTGTTCTATTCCAGATACGCCGCAACATATTTCTGACATACGGCGTATCACTATCAAGACTTCACCAGATATAATCCAAGACGCTAAAGGACATGCACCGCATACAAGAATCAAGTTACGCCGCATCTAAAGGCGGTGTACGAATATTCCAGAATATATTAATCTTGGACCACACGCAAAGTTAAGTTAATGCGCTGCATCTCATTACTCAATGCGTTGCATCGAACCCTCAGACAGAAAGTATAAATACCCCAAGACTGTTACGAATTTTTTGTGCAACATAACCCTAAGGAGACGAATTCAGTCGAACAACCTTCACAAGACACACTCCAAACATAGATATTAGAGCTGTAAGAAGGTCCTGCATGTATTTAATTCATTGAGTAGTTTTGTTTTATTGTAATAGTACGCTTTAATTCATCAGGATTGATGGGCTTGTGATATGTGACTACGGAACATCGTACACTCCCCTTAATATTGCTTTCCCATTAATTAAAGTTTATATGTTGATGTCTTTGGTGACTTATATTAGTGTTTTGATAACTGATGCGTGTATTGTGTCATATACAGTATAGGGGTAATTGCCTATTTCAAGTTTTACATTTATATTTAGCCAACTTATCCTATAACACACACACTAACGGACAGTGTATCCGATCAATATGTATATAGTGGTAAGTAGAGTGTCGATCACTAAGAGTGGAACGTAAACCTTAATTTGTCTATCAATATTTTAATATACTAAGTTAGTTTTACAATCTAATCTAACGCAAGGGGGTTTAGTCTGAGAGACTAGCACATATTTGGTTTTATTAAATAGTAAATTAAAACTAGTGAGAACAAATCAACAAATAGCAACACGTACATAGATAGATAATAGAAACTATAAGAAGACATGTCCTGATAATTAAGTAGCTTGTCACTTGTTTTATTGCTAGTTTTATATGAAGTGTATAGTAATCTGGTCTTTCTCGTTGGATCGTAGTATATCAGCGAGTAAACCCTTAATAATCACTTATGTCTATCCTACTTATCTAAAGACGTTAGCTTAAATAGGCGAGGGGCAGATATGGCAGTCCACGGGCTCAGCTAGACACAGAGGTTATTGATGAACTCAAATAAGTACATTTCGTTGTCATCATTTATCCTATTTATTTGACTTTTTTTATAATATTATTTGATTGTTTGACTGAAATGATTGGTTTGGTTATTTTGTGGTTTTGTTAAAGTTGCTATGTTTGCTAGTTAAGGTTTAGCACCTCGATAATTGCCCCCTATTAAGTCATTAGTTCCTGCGGGAAGTGCAAATGTTATAGATAGATCTATTATGGTTGACTCCCCCGTCTGGACTTTGGTGCCCAACTTGACAGGATTTGTATTCGAACTTTGGTACTCCAACTTGCCAAGGACTTTGCCCGGATTTGTGAATGCACCAACTTGCCATGACGTATAACCTGTAGGGAATTATTATTACTGGAATGTATGGCATATATCTACCCTATTCCCACATAGCAAGTAACTCTATCAGGTCCACTACTAAATCTTTGATTAAACTCTATGAACTCACCAGCATAAGCTGACCTTTAGCATGTATTCTCAGGTATAAGGTGATAGCTCATTGTTGGAAGGCGCTTGGCAAGGGTATGGTCATAGGCGACTCTGATAAACATTTGGGACCACATCAATTATTTTATGGGCCTATTTTCCGCACTACTTTTCATAAAATGTAAACATAATGTTTTGATAAGGAATTTTATTCTGAATGATGGAAATAAAAACCATTCTTTGTTTTTTTGTGTTGTGATACCAATTTCGTAGCACCCGAATGCATGTATGCTTCCGCTAGACCCTATTTTGGGGGTGTTACATACATAATCATTAGGGGTCTACACGAGTGGGGCATTGCCGAGCTTGATTCGACTATCAAAATCGAGCATTACGAGTTTTGTATTTCAAGCACGAGCTCAACTTGTCATTTTAAAACTAAGTTTGACTATTTTCGAATTTCAAGCTCGAATTCGACGAATCTTAATGTTTCAAGCTTGACTTGACTCGAATTTTATTAAATTTAACTAATGAAATATATCAAAAAGGGTAAAATTGCAATTTAATCAAAGCTTGATAAGGCACTCCTGCCTTATGAACTGAGTATTTTGGAGCTCGAACTCGACTCAAAAATATACTCGAGTAGCTCGAGCTTGACTCGTTTAAGTCGAGTAGTTTATGAGTCAATCTCGAATAGTTACTAGCTGTCTCATCTTGTTTACACCCCTAATCAGAACCATTCCTAGAATTAGGGTAATTTGCTACATTATGATTTTTTTTCCAGTGTGCAATTTGTACCTTACAATATGAGGAGATGATGCAAATACAATTTATCCGATATTAAAAGAAAGCAATATACGTATGGACATAAAAGAGATGATCCATTTTCCATGTATGATTAATTGCTAGCTCGTAAAGAATGCGCACTGCTCAAATTTTCAATAGCTTTTTTGACTTTAATGCCATTAATTTATTAGTTTTTTAATTTTCATCAAGTTGTTGTCTTATAACACTTCAATGGTAAAGCTTTTTATAAAAGCTTTTAGGAAAGAGAATATAAGACTATAGAAAGCATCAATTGATTGAAATATTCTTCCAAGTACAAAGCTTCAAACGGAGTTTTACAAGTCTTTGTAAAAAGTTATTGTAAAAGCTTTCTTATGCAATGCAAGAAAGTAATCCAAAGACTTTTTGTAATAGTAAAATGATTTTGAAAAAGCTTTGCATTACGGATGCTCTTAATGGTTTTCTTTAAATGATTTGAGGCATAATTGATCCACTAGTTTATATAGGTTCATGCGCAAACCACCTCTTAACCATGTCAAAACATTGTTTGGGCTTGTATTGTGGAACTGTGTGACCTCCTCCCTACAAGCATAATCACACAAAATGCATAACTTTGTATATGTACGTAGATCTTATGTGTTTGTGTCATAATAATTAGCTTTACCTTTACAGTGGCAAATACTAGAGAGTAGTTATCACGGGCATATGTGGTTTTGAATCCTGCTACTTGATCATTAGAATACCACGGGTCCCAGTTATCCTCTGTGATCATCAAATTAAGGGATTTTATCCAATTATGTGTACCTACATGTGGAACCTTCATGTCGTGATCACCACTGTTTCATAAAGAGTAACATATTAGTTCAAGTAAACACGTGTAAATTCTGATAAGAGCAAATAAAATTGGGAAAGAACTTGTAATATTACCTAAATATCAAGGCTCGGCAGTTACGCTTACTTAACTCTTCGTGATACACAACACTACTTTGGACATTGAACTCATATAATGGCAATGAAGTGTATCCATATTCATAATTCATGTCCATATTACATAGCAATTCTTCAGTTACCCTTCCCTAATTGATAGAATCGATCATGAATTTAACCATAAAATTATTTGTATTAACAAAAATGATTGAAAATGGAAATTTTCTCCCTGTTGTAAAAGTAAATCTTCTTAGCATACCTTGCGTACATTAAGTGCTTTCATAACACTTTTATCATTAGCCCAAAGCATTGCATAATAATAGTCGGCCTACAGAAGGAAGATTGTGTGTTTAAGATTAAATATTCAAAAAGGGAAGGGAAAATAATGAGGGACAAAACTAGGAAGACAAATACTCGACAAAAGGTATCCTTGAGTGAAGGTTGTGCATGAACAATCCTTATTGGATTTTCCCGAACTGATCTCTGTTTTCCCGTTCTTATCAGATTTACAGTTTGAAGCAAACTGGTAGTTGAATTATCACAAATAGGCTCTAGAATTTGTGACATGTTAATGGCTCTTACACGCTGACAATGAACATATGGCAAACCAATAGCCAGTTAGGCAATAACATCAAAAAAAAAAAAATACGGATGACAAACATAAAGTTATGAATTGAATTAGGCTTACTTTGTTTACTTCATTGATGCGTGATATGCATAGCATATTTTTATCATCAGCTTCTGCATACTCTCCATTGCAATCTTCTTTTGTTGACTATATATAAATTTCAAAGGTGGATTACTTTTTGTTGTAATTTAATAATCATAACAAGTATATATTAAACATGTAACCATAAAGAGCATGCAACGGAAGACTTAAACATAATATGCATAATTAGTTATCCACAACATAAAGTAAGCTTACCGTTTAGTAATCCAAGCAATCAACGATAAAGAAACTCAAACCCTAATAATCTAGGGTTTATGAAATCGATTTACACCATAATCGATTTGGGCAAGAACAAAAATCCAAAATAGGATTTATCTATGGTCTTGTACACGCGTATTGATAGCGATTCAATGTGAATGCTAGGTTCTTGATCATAATAGATTAACCAAACACTTTAGTTACCCTCAAGGTCACTCGCAAATCCCTTCGTGGGGCTTCACTCGTCGACCAAAAAGTAAGAGGGGAGAAGAGAAGAAGTTTGACCTTCTATCTAGATCAAATGTACCAAAGAATGAATACATGGGAATGTATTTATACCCTTATGGTAGAGATCAAGTTTACAAACAGTTCCTATGTGGGATTCCTCTTATTAGCGGATTTTACAAAACCAAGAGAAGTTCTAGAACATTCTCTTGGCTTGTTTCCATTTCTTCGTATCCCTTTGTTATTTAACGACCGTTAGCCACTTTCGTTAAGTACTTAATGTCTGTTAGTCGTTATTATGAATTAATTAAAACATAACATTTCATATTTAATTATTAAACATTGAATATCATACATGATGCGTGCAATCCCATAGTCTTGTGTTCGAATCCGGTCATACGTATATTAAATATATCCATAAACTAACAGCTCCCACTTGGAGATATCTTGATTTAGATAATGAGATTGGTTAGCGTCTAGCAAACACGCCAATGCCCCCAGAATGACCCTGAGTGTGCTTTCCTGGAAAATGTTTTAATGATTCATCATTATACTTATCCTTTTGTTACTAATGCCACGCTAAATATGGATATGGATCTTAATCATTCTATTATTTAATTATTCTGTTTCTCGTTATATCTGGTTAAACAAGATTACCAAATTATCTGAACGTATTCCAAATAGATCTTGGGTACGGTCATACAAACATCTTGTCAACCCTACGAGGGCCCCAGTAGTATTATACTTCAAAACAAATTTGAATGAACAAATTCTCTCTTGACTATGAGCAAAACCCATGAATTTCACAACACTTCTGAAAACAGCCCTTATTACTACCAGTTACGGATAGTGTTAGACTATTTCACAGAAATGGGCTACACCCATGACAATTTCCTGGTATCTCAAGTCTGAGGATAACTATTCATGATTTACTTGATGAATAGGATCCATAAAGTACAATCATGTGGTTGAGATCAGTCCTATATTCAATTCGTTGAATATCATATGAATTTGGCATGACCACGCATCAATATACATAAGTATATTCTAACCAAAACTCATACTTGTCTTAATTTAATCATATTCCCATATGATTGATCGACAATGGACTATTTATAATAAAACAAGTTATTCATGGATTTAAACATGCAAATATAGAATACAATCTATTATTAATGAAAACAACCGTACCAAGTACTTTAATTCATTATAAATAATAATTGCTTAAGATCCCTTATCCAAATACTAAATAGATCAATGCACGATAATTCTAGTTTATTTGCCTCAAGTCATGAAAATTGTGCCTCAAATCATAATAATCATACTTGTTGACAAGGCATAATTCCAATTAACTTTGATCTATCGAAATTTTGGGAATACTTATTTCAATCATTCAATTAGTGAAGTTCTTGTATGTGTGTACACATATCTCATATTGATTATTGACACAATACACCATAAGCATGACAATCATCTTTCAAACTTCTAAAGTTTAAAGTATTCTTTATTCTTTAATATATAATACAACTATGCTCTTAGTTGAGCAGAACTAGTCAATAGGGTCATTAACCAGGATGAAATCCAACCATGACTAGTATTGAGTGTCATCTCAATTTCACTAGCATCATTGTATACAAACAACAATATGCTTTTTAGAAATCCGTAAACTTTAATATCTATTGTTTAATGTATGACGCCTTCCAAAACTTTCAAGTTTTTATTGTCGGCTATAAAAATTGCACAACAATTGCCATATTGTTCATTCATAGTATCTGGGAGCAACTCCACTGAGGAACGCAATTCTAAATCCAAACATATTCTATTTTATTACACTAGTTATCTCATAACTATCAATTAGATATCAATGTTGACAAATCATCTTGCAATTAAGCATGATCCAACAATAACATGATGTGCATGAAGAATCCTTGATTCAGACTTAGATTTCATTCATGTTCTACATATCCATTTAGACTTTCTAAATGATATGTAATGTTCTATTAGATTCATTTACCGCACATGTTTATAATAATGAACATATATTCCAAGGCTATATATTTTACTTCTTAAATCTTTCAAGTGAAGTTTCATTCCAAACTAAAACTTAACATTTTATTTATATGGGATGTTACTGCCCATATATTATAAAACATATACGATTTAAGAAAATAAACATAACACTCCCACTAGCTCTTAGGAATAATTAGGGGGAAAATTCCAATTTTATGCCTAAAATCGAATTTAGCATCACTATTGAGTCAATTTTTATACAACTTCCAATTTTGGTCATGTGCGACTTGTGCTACTATGCGACCTAGTCAATTTTGTGACACGTGTCCAGTTTGATTTCATATTTTGTCTTATATTAAAAGTATTAAAAGTCTAAAATACCCATATAAAACACCTCCTCTCTCTCTCAAACTTTCATTACCATCTTCTCAAACTTTCATTACCATCTCCTCCTCTCTCTCTCCCCGCCGGCTGCCACCGCCATAACGCCACGACCGCCATTCTCACAACCACACCGCCACCAGCACAACACTCCTTAACACCTCCTCTTTCTTTTGACACTATTCACGCGCCATCAATCACTCTCTGTCATCAACACACATCACCATCACCTCTTTTATTAAAACTTGTAGATCTATAAAGACAAGGTAAAAAAAGGTTAGTGAACTTTATACACTCTCAAAATTCTGGCCACCGCCCGCCATTAAATAGATCCGGATGGTGATGGTGTTATAAACGTAGGTGGCGGGGGTGGGTGGCGCGTGGCGGTGTTGTGGAGGGAGCCAAGAGCTCAAATGCTCCAGAAATGATGGGGATACACCGGTCTATAGATTGGAAAAGAAAAAGGTCTCGCCAGAAATTATTCCGGCGATGGTGACGGAATCTGCTACTGCTTGGCCGGAGTTAATGAATTTTCCGGTGAGGGTGTTTAGAGAGAAAGGATAGGTGTACTTATTGTTGTTTGTTTATAGATTAGGATTTTGAAATTTGCTACTGCTTGTTTGTTTATAGGTGTAAAAGAAATCTGCTACTGCTGCTTGTTTGTTTATATGATAAGGATTTTGAAAATCTTGTGATGTAGTTGACTCAATAATGAATTTTGGCATTTTGTATGATATATTTTCTTAAACGCACATGGGCCATAAATGATATTTACACATAATGTCAGCAAGGCTAGTCTTCATCTTTGTATAGTACAAGCATGCTAGTGAATTATTTTTGGCATTTGAAAAAAAAAAAAGTTAGCCGGAAAATATTGACGGAAACTGGAAAAAAGAGGTTAGCCGGAAACTGGAAAAAAAAAGTTAATGGTAGCACAGTTGCACATTTAATAGTAGCACAGTCGCACATTTAATGGACACGTGTCACAAAATTGACTGGGTCGCACAGTAGCACAAGTCGCACATGACCAAAATTGGAAGTTGTATATAAATTGACTCAATAGTGATGCTAAATTCTATTTTAGGCATAAAATTGGAATTTTCTCATACTTAGGAGTTATCTTATTTTAATTATAAATCAAAACATGGATTTAATAATTAAACATAAGTTTTATCTCCTATATGTATGCATTAATTCATTCATGAATTATTTCACATTGCACACGTCCAAAGATTATTTGAATTCAAAAACACCTTTCGATTACTTACCATCCTCGCTCAAGTAATCACTCAAGAAAGAGTTTTGATATCCATTGTCATTTCTCATATTAATGAAAATATGTATGACAATTATTATCTTTATATATTTAATGTGCCTAGGAAAGAATATTAAGTCATAATTAATTACTTAAGTGTGATTAATAATCTTGTTATAAGACATGAATTAAATATGAATACAATATTGTCCTTATGATTTCTACAAAAAGATCTAAACCACTAGGGTTTCCTTATCTTTGAAGAAGCTCATCATCATTCTCTAGTCTTAACCATTTTGATTAAGATAAACCAAGTTTCCAAAAATTGATTATTGATAACATCAAATAGTCCTGATATTTTAGTGTCAATTTTCTCTTAATATGCTCATCATTTGTATCATTTTACTTGAATATATACTCTTATTTGTTAATATTTCGTTTTTAGGTTACTAATGAGCATAGGAACAAAGAGATGTAGATTTGGAAGGTTATTAAAGCAAATATACAAGAGTATGTTGGCCAGACAAGAGTTACGGCGTAATTCCATAGTCTACTTACGTCGTAACTAGGATTAAAACTAGAAGACCAAAGTCAACGTAGTTCAGGGTTACGACGTAACTCCACAACATTATTTACGCCGTATATATTTCCTGACTTAGAAGAATTTCATGTTCAAGATACTTACACCGTAACCATTTGCAAGGTTACGGCGTAAAAGTGGTGATTTATCTAATGAGAGTTCTATGATCGTAACCTATCTTTAGGTTACGCCGTAAAGTTATTACTATGGATAAGATTGTCTGCGATACGAAGATTACGGCGTAACCAATCATATGGGTTACGCCGTAACTAAAACGAGGCCATAAATACAAGCCCTAATTCTGCATTTTTGCAATTTCTTTCAAACACACAACACCAAAGGACATAAAAGGGCTTCAAGAGGGACGATATTCAGCAGCATACAGAACATTTCCATGAGAGAACTCACGCCATTCACTAAATAAGTTTTAGCATTTCATATCATATTTTTGTATTTGATTCAATGTCTTTCATTATGATATTAAACATTTAATTTTCTACATTTATGAATATGATTGGTTAAACACCTTTTGTGTTAGCCTAGTTATGAAATTTTTATTGATATTATTTAGTTTTCTCATTTTCATATCGCTTTATGTGTATATTTTCTTTGCTTGTTTGCGGACACCCTTGTTTCGGTAGTGTTAATGTTTGATAGTATCTATGAAACTAGGAGAATTGACCATAGGACCCTAGTGAAATAGATTGCGAGTAGTAGTAAGAATTGACTATAGGACTACCACTATCTTGTGTGCGAATTGACCATAGAATCACCTACCAGTAGGAGGCACTTAAGAAGTTAGGGGGAACCTAAGTTCCAAGACGCTGGGTTTCATAAAATAAGTCTAGATTATAGCTAGTACTTAATGACTACGACATTAGTTAATCCATGAACGCTTGTAATCGTATGGTTATGGAATAGAAACCTTTGGAATACAAGCTATACAAATTTACCCGATGAGTCTAGCTACATTTACCGCCACATGGAACGATAGAAAACATTAATAGGAAAACCTAATTATGGCATAACAAGATTAGTAATTAGGCTAGCACGTTTCTCCCTACTGATTATCTCATCTGTTATAATTGCTTTCATTTTATTTTCATTTCTTTAGTTTATAATTAATCAACTCAAAACCCCCTTTTAAAATCAGTGACATTAGACTTAAATTACACTACACATGACCGAGTACACTGCCCGTTAGTACATTAGGTAGACCTTAGTTAGACGTGACAATATAAATATTAAAACCTGGCCAGAAATCCTGCATCAATTATCTTTATGGACAACATCTTAACATTCATAGTATGAGTAATTTGCCAAATTAAATATTTGTAATACATCATAATGATTAACAGGTTCTCTATAATCCTGTAACTCATATTTCTCAGCATATCAATCAAATATCTGAGATATCCCTGCGAATATATAAATGAGAATTCCATTATTTTGAGGTCTATCATTTACATGTTTAGCCTCATCATGTTATTCAGTAGTGTGTTTTAGAAGATTATATATTTTGTAATTTTTATCTCTACAAGATATAAAAACCTCCCACTTGCCTTTTGTAATTTAGTTTATCTATAAATACTTAGCAAGTAGAGAAACAATACAATGTTCTCTTTTTGGGACATTACAAAACACAATGACAATTCCTGACTCTAGTTTTTTGATGACCAGCTTCATCAAAAGTTTAAAAAATTCAAAACTTCATTTTAAGACTTAATGTGATTCATCACATTTCAAAATATAATGGTCTCTTATTAATCTTCTAGGTTGGAGTCTTATCGAGTATATAAAATCCATACTCAATTTTAACCTTGTTAACTTTTGGAAGAAAAGAATTCATAGTTATCTTGAATCAAACGATACATACCATTAAACTCGTGGTATTTCATTAGATTAATATTGTAAGACAATATAGCAATATGTAAGATAAACATATTCCTTTTGGCTTACCTATTTACCAACTAAGTCAATTTAATGGTAAAATAGAATTTCCAAGCCAATTGCATACTTTATAACATAAGTAATTTTCAACCAAGTCACTTCATGTCCACATCTCAACAAGAGACAAACAATTATAATCCCACTATACGTTATAAGTCATTTATCAATGACTTCCTCTATATGTATTAATTAAGAAAACACAAGAAGTTAACGTCTTACTTTATATTATAATAAGTCTTGTAACAATTAAAAGACTTCATGTTTATAATAAGATATAAACATGTATAACTAAAGTAATCATAAACACCACCTCTTGGTTTCAACACTAATTTCAAGTTAATTTATTACTTCATTCATTTATGTCATTCCAAGAATACATAAATATTCAAATTGAAATAGTATAAGATTACTTCATTTATTTATATTATTCCAAAAATACATAAATATTTAAACTGAAGTAGTATAAGATTACTTCATTTATTTATGTCATTCAAAGAATACAAAAATATTTAAACTGAAGTAGTCTTCATTATCATCTTGACACATGATCTAAATAAGGAAATCTTACATTTAATGTATATAAGTCCTATTAGAATATTAGTCTCTTACCTTGCAGTCAAGAGAATCCTTTAAACCATATTTATATGAATTGTACCTTGCACACAATAAAAATTTCTCCCGCTTGTGCATGGAACAACATCATGTAGCAGATAAACAACATGACACGTGTTTGTTTATGTGAACAATATGATTGTGATAGATGTAGGACTACATTGTCTAGTAAGGAAACGCAAATAACTATCCTTAAAAACATGAGTTTCTACAATTGAAAGTAATGTATTATTTCAAGACAATCTAGAAATAACCAGGGTTACTTCCAAGATAATAAAGCTTGTAGCTCCCACTGAATTAGAGAACATTACAATAATTCCTGATTCAGTAATAAAACACAATGCTTCCACTAGATTTTTGACAACATTATAAGTGTTTCATGACCAGTGAAAACAAATAGCATATTATATACTTTGTTGCCCCTTTGAAAGCCCATACGTAACAATTACTTAGGTAATAAAAGAGTGTATTCTACTTTGTAGATGAGGGACTATCCATCAATATTATTAACTTAAAAAATTAGGCATGCAATTTCTTCTTAATAGGTCTACCATCCCCACAATGATATATAGCATCTTTAAATGGTCAAAGCAAAACAACTAGATACATTATGCTAGTTTGCCTTTTACCTATTTTGCGGTAATTAGTCTAGCTTCTAATTTAATAACTCATAAAATGTCATACATATTTTCCAGTTAACAAATGTCATATTTGTTATAAAAGAATTCAATCACCAAATGAGGATGAAGAAATCTCTATGGAAAATAAAATATGCAAATCTCTTAACTATTAAAGTTTGCTATGAGTTATATATTAGAATTTGGACGCTTCTAATGTTCCTATCATACCTTTCTCAATCATGAAAATGAATAGGATTAAGTCTCACTTTTCTCTCGTGGAAAGAAGACTTTGTTTATCTTTTAAGTAAATTTTTCTGGATCAAACATTTGTTTGAAAGCAGAACTGGGTCAATTTACTAATAAAAGACTAAACTGCGTTTATGGTTTAATGTTGCATTAATACACTTAAAAGAATTACAAAATTTAATTTTAGCATTATCGATAATTAAATCTTTAAGAAAATTAAATACCCTTGGTAAATATTCATATAAACATAGAATTTTCTTAAAGCTAGAATCCTAATTGACATAATACCATTACATCAGTTGATCTACTAGTAATTATAGTATTCAATAAGGTAATTATCGAACAATAATTGACAATCATTTTTCAATTCCTAGATCATTATGGGATTTATAATTGCCAAACTAGTTGCAATGTAAGCATGTTTCATCCCATCTTATGCCTTGGGTTACTAGATCTCACTATCTAACTCAATTAAGTTGTCTAATTTAGAAAACTGTAAATTTAATCTAGCTATGGTCTTACTTAATGTGGAGATTTACATTGTTATTGCAATCTAGCTAATATCTCACATAACATAAATTTCAACTTCAAGTGTTTCTTTATTAGATGGCATAAACTTACATTTTTAAAGGTACTAAGTTTGATGTGTGTAATCAAAATATGTACGAAGAAGTATGCACACATCTTCGTATCATAGGTTTTAATAAAACTTTTTTCATTAGTTTTCTTTCACTAAGATTAAATCAACAAAGTTTTAATCGAGGCATTGGATAAACCAATCAAAGAATTACCTTAATTATCGTCCACTATAATTACCACAAAATGGTGTGTGAAATTAAGGTCAATTCACCATTAAGGATGTTTTTGTACATAAAAATAGTCATAGGTAACTCCATTTTGACGCACAAAGAAGCGGAAAAACGAGGTCAGCGCGAAGCTTATTAAAAACCTGCTTCATTAGATTGCAAATTTAGTTGTAACCACCCTTATACCTCTCTTATAGTTTGTCAAATTGGATGAGCCTTTCTAACTATTTGTACAAATAAACATCAATCGACTAAAAGTTTAAGATTTAACTCTTAAAAACAAATCAAACTTCACCTTTTTTTAGTCCGGTTTATTTTTTATTCAAAAATTACCCTTTGCTTACAACTTGTCAAATAATAAATAAACAAATAGCAAATAATAAAAAAAATAAAAATAAATAACCAACTAGAACAATAAACATGCTAAATTAAATCAACTAACATGTATATCATTAACTAAGGCTCCTACTTGTTTTCGATCGATGTACAAGTAGACCACATGCATTGATAAATCAATTACGTAAGTCCTACGTTAAGTATATACAATAACACACATAGCTGATAAAATAAACAATACATATGGGATCATCTCCAATTATATAATTAATTAAATTATTAGTAAATTAATCATGTCATACAATTTAATTACTAATCACCCTAATTAATTAATACGTATCAAACAATAAGCATGCATAACATATAAACGCTTAACAATTAACACATAATAATCCAATCATCCATGACAAAACATGCATGTTTTCATCATGGATTCCATATAAAGCACTTATTATCAAGTAATCAAGTTCCAAGATCGCTTACTTAAAATTATTCATTGATTAACCACATAAAAATTTCATGCATCCTAAGGTTTCTACAATTTTAACAAAGACTAAAAATAATTTTCTTAATTAATGGGTAATTGACCCATATAAAAAAAGTTAGGGTTTTGAAAAACTAAACCTTAGAATTCAAAAACAAGCAACAATCTATTAAAGATTCAATTTTTATGTGTGTTCGGTACTTAATTACACCATATTAACCTGGCTCTTGATGCCACTGTTGGAATTTAATAATCATAACAAGTATATATTAAACATGTAATCACAAAAAGCACACAATGGAAGACTTAAACATAATATGCATAATTAATTAACCAAAGCATAAAGTAAGTGTACCTTTTAGCAATCCAAGCAATCAAACGATCCAGAAACTCAAAACCTTATAATTTAGGGTTTATGAAATTGATTTACACCATAATCGATTTGGGCAAGAACAAAAATCCAAAATAAGATTTATCTATTGTCTTGTACACGCGTATTGATAGCGATTCAATGTGAATGCTAGGTTCTTGATCACAATAGATTAACCGAACACTTTAGTTACGCTCAAGGTCACTCGCAAATCCCTTTGTGGGGCTAGTCGACCAAAGAGTAAGAGGGGAGAAGAGAAGAAGTTAGGCCTTCTATCTAGATCAAGTGTACCAAAGAATGAAACATGTGGATGTATTTATACCCTTATGGTAGAGATCAAGTTTACAAAAAGTTCTCATGTGGGATTCCTCTTGTTGGCCGATTTTACAAGCCCAAGAGAGGTTCTAGAACCTTCTCTTGGCTTGTTTCCTTTTCTTCATATCCCTTTGTTATCTAACGACCGTTAATCATTTTCGTTAAGTACTTAACATCCGTTAGTCGTTAGTGTGAATTCTCTATAGGTATTATAGCGCACCGTGTCGGTGCCACCTGATTGGTTACCCACATAAAAAAATAATTGTTTCTTGACTCCGTGCTTAGCCCAAATTTGTGGTCCGCTTTCTGCTCGGGACCAACTTTTAGGACTTTCTTCTTTGATATACTACTACTAATAAAGTTGAAAAAGAACAGCTACTAGCTAGCAATAATAAATTTGCTTATTTTTGTCGCTTTCTTGGAGTATGATATCATTGAAGGCGAGGAAAGTCACCGTATAGTAAACCTTACGTGTCCTTATTTAGCAACAACAATAAAATGTGGTGGTATACTTTTTCTTTTATGTTTTGTTTTTCAACAAAAATCCCAGAACTACAGAAAAAATCCGAACTAAAAAACAACCTATGGCGGCAACCTGTTTGTTAATAATTACTAGTAAAACATAACGTTTTATATTTAATTATTAAACATTGAATCTAATATGCAATGCGTGCAATCCCGTAATCTTAGGTTTGAATCCGGTCATACTTATATTAAATATATCTACAAACTAACACTTTTTAATATTCATTCAGTTAAGATGAAAGTCGTGTGCGTAGACACATTGTATATGTAATTGAAATTCTATGATACCTCAAATAAGTCATCAGATATAAGTGCCATTTGATATGCAAATTCAAAACGAGAGTTGATATCGCCACTTTTGTTGGTCAATGGGTTCCCCGCCATGTATCCCTAAAAAAAATCAACTTCATTGTAAAAAGCACTTGTTCAGAAAAATTATGTATGTTATGCATAGTGAACTTGCCTTAATGTTTATTGTAGGCTCTAAACCTTGCTCATTACCTGTAAAATGAGGAAATGAAGAAAAGAGTGGACAGTTAGAGTCTTCTCTCAATAATTGCATTAAGGGAATATAAGGGAATGGCAAGGTAGCAAGATAGAAATATTAGACCTTTATATATCCCCTCAGCAATCATTGGAATAACAATACCCGAATAAGAAATTCCAGTAACATACATAGGATTTTTCAGAAACCTCGGATGATCCCTAACAAACTGCATACGAATTAATTAGTAATCTTCAGTAAGAATCCATCTATAAATCCACAAAATAAGTACAACTTCATGTAAACTTCTAATAACCTTCCTGATGAATTCAGTAGTTTGTGATGCCGATAATGAATCACTGGAGCGAGCAGCTTTTGAAGTTGTTGTATACGAGTATCCAGTTAACGTCGGGCCATCCAAGTATATAATATTAGCCAGCTTTGGAACACAAATAACATACTTATATTGGAAGATGAATAGCACAAATTATCAACTTCATAACAGAGTTTATAATTACACAAACCTTTGTCCAAGAATTCGGGTCCACTTGTAATGCTGGGACATCATCTATAAAATTTCCGTTCAGAATTTTAAGTGGACCTGTAAAAATTTAAGTGTAAAGATTTAGAAGAGGCCACGCATGAAGGGTAAAAGGTTCTCCATAACATTTAAAAATACTCATCAAATGCAAGGAAGAAGCCAACAACACACGGTCTACTTAGTTCTTTTACACTATTTATAATTAGTCTCTTTAATATAAAAATTACATACCGATTTCAAAAAAGAAGGCATGGAGATTGCTACAACCAGGTCCTCCAGCAAGCCAAATTATGAGAGGATCAACCTCCGGGTTCCCTTCAGATTCCACAAAGAAGTAAAATAACTGCACGTCTTCATCTTCTCCAACTCCAATATACCTGGTATTCATGATTCAGATATATACCTAAGCATAACTTACAAAAAATAATATCCCTTTGGCCAAGTGGTACGAAAGTGCCATTATCATCCCGCCAAACGGAAATAGGTTCAAGGCCGGCCTATCAAGGACAAATGTGTTATGTGTGGGTGCATGTATTTTCCGCAAAAAAAAAAAAAAAAAAAAAAAAAAAAAAAAAAAAAAAAAAAAAAGTAGGACAACTTACCTAAATGTGTGTACACAAGAGACTGAGAAATAGAAGCATACCCGGATTCTAGCTTGAAAGGGAGAGGACCTGGATAACCAGGTAACGTTTTGACAATTTTTTGGGAAGGAATGAGAGATGAGGAAGCAGCCCATAGGAGGATCAAGAGAACCCACTTATACATTGGATCTTTAGTTATTTACTTATGATTTTTTATGACCAAATATATAAGTTAACCAATGACATACCAGCTGTGTTTTTTTTTGTTTTTTTTTTTGTTTTTTTTTTTTTGCTATCGGTGAATCTTCTATCTTCACTTTTTTTTTCCTAAAAAAAGTTTACGTCAAGAGAGGAATATACACACGTGCAAATATTTTTATAAAAGTTATGTAGATCAAAATTATGAGTAGCCAAGTAAGGTTTCAAGCATAAAGGAAGCAGTAAAAATGAAAATCGAGAGATGAAAAATGCAATGGATATAGAGCGGGTAATTAAGTACTACATCCATTTCAAAAATATTATCTATATTTCCATTTTTGTTTGTCTTAAAAGATTGTTCATTTTTCTTTTTAAGTAAAAACTAGATAATATAATAAGGAATATTCTCTTTGGGTGGTTGAAAACTAAATTGGCCTCACTTTTATTAAACTTTGTAATTTTTGTCTCCTGACAATTATTTTGAGACGAAGAGAGTATTATTTAACTTTAACGTGTCCCCACTAATCAGTCGTATTCATGTCCATTTCCATTGTGTCACATGTGCGTATGACACACATGTTAAAGATGTGTTTTTTAGTGTAACAAACGTTTGATGGCTCCCATATCATATATTAACGAGTTAAACGCAGTTTGAGTTGTCAATTTATGCCCAAAATAAAAAAAATGAGCTAATTTTGGCTACGTTGTAAAAGGCTTTGGCACATTTAGCTTCTCTCTTTTCTTAAATGGGTATATTTAGCCCATTAAAAAATTAAATTGACACTAACGGGCATATATTTTCATTTAATTGGAGAACATTATAATCGTTTTTTTTTTTTTAAAAAAAACTTATATACATAGTATATAATATACGGGGTTTTATAACATGTGACCTTAGTTACATATTAAGAAGTGGGTCCCTGAGTATTTTTGTGTTGGTTTTTATCACTTTTTAAATAAAAAACTATTCTTTTGTGTCCTTTTTATGGGTCCATGAATATTTTTTGTGGGTCCCTGGCTCCTTATCATGTGCCTAAAGGTACAAGTTAGATAAATCAATAATATATTTAATTTGTTAAATATAAATAAAGTATAACGTTTAAAGAATTTATTTCGTTATTTTTAAGCTTCTATAAAGCGATTTGTATAATATGTGCCTGTTTGGCCCGTATCCGTTCTACCCCGTGCCCGTTCTAGCCCGTGCCCGTGCCCGCCCGGCCAGCCCGTTTTGCCACCTCTAAACGCAGCGGAATAATGTCCCAAAAAAATCTCGTTTGATGCATATAAGTTAACACATAAACATATAAAATATTAACCTCTTTGTTAATACAAATATCGCCTAAAAACGTTATTTATATTTTACGATCTTTGCTAAGTTTTGTTAACGACAAAATGTAAACTTTAGTTTCTAAGTAAATCATAATCTTAGTTTTAAAGACTTGCATAACTAGACATTTGCTACATTTTACATTTCATAAAACACAACACTTTTTATTTCTTAAATAGAAATGTCACATCACATTTATGACAAGTTTTGTCAATATACATTTATGGAAAGGAAGTGTGTTTGACTAACCATATGTTTGCTTGCAGAAGGCTTTGTTATAAATACTAAGCCACAAGTTTGATTTTTGGCTTATCACTCTACATCATATTTTCACACATTCATTCATTCTTTTATCTAACCCTTTAACCTCTCATATGTGAAGTTTCTTTTTGTAGCAAAGAAGTTCACGAGTTCATAAAAAGTTACAAGTATTCAACAAAACATTGCAAGACTTGTTAGCTTAGCATTGTGTAGACTTGTGTAGTTTACACTACATTTGATTGTGTATTTTCAGTAGTGATCGGTTAGTATTTTAGTCCTCAAAATACAAAGTGTGACGGGAGTTGTTGTACCCCTGTAAAAGAACTAACGGGAGTGGTTGTACCCTTGTAAAAGAACTCGACATCTAGCTTAGTGTCGGTAAACGTGTATAAGCGACGTGTAAGGTTTTCTCCGCCGGTGAAAGGAGTTTGTTGACTAGCGAAAGAAACTCTCGAGTTGGATACTCGGGGCGTGGACGTAGGGTAAGGAAAAAGAGTCCTTGTAGCCGAACCACGATAAATACTCGTGTTGTAGTTTGATCGTTTCTTTCTTTATACTTTAATGTTATATATTGTGTTTGTGTATATATCTTTGATCAAACGGAAAGTTTCAAAATATAACTAAACAAGTTAAAAAGATTTTAAACGGTAAACTATTCAACCCCCCTTCTAGTTTTCCACACTCTTGAGTCAAAGGGAATGATCAATACACGGTTCTTGATCTTGTTCTTGCAACTCACGAAACACCAATAACAACTAAAGCAAGTTGTCTCTATGGATTGCTTGCACTGCACGTCATGATGGCACGCACGAATGCTAGTTCTAGCTCACGTAGAACACAACGAAACTCACGGTTTATATGGTTTTGATCTTTGGCCAATTCCTTACACTGTGTTCTCGAGTTTTATATTTTGAAAAAATGAAAGGGATTTGATGGGAAACTTAAAAAATATGTTTTTTTCTTTTTTTTTTTTTTTTAATTTTATTTTTTTTAAGGAATGGAAGAAAGAGGAGGGGAGGGTAAGGTAGGGGAGCTGCAGTATTATTTGGTCCAGAATTCTTCCTCCTAAAATCGGGTAGTAAGCTAGGGAAAGCAGATTAACAACTTTTAAGTTTTTTTTTTTGGTAAATTACCCATTTATCCCTTTAACACCCAAATACTTAATAACGTATTTGGGGAGATAGCCATTAAATATTTAAATGCAATGTGTTTCTTCATATATATATATATATATATATATATATATATATATATATATATATATATATAAAATTTCCTTTCCCTTTCCTTTTAACTCAAGAACAAGAAATAAATTAAAATTTCCGTTTTTCACTTAACCTCTTCTCCACCTTCCCATCCTATCCCCTCCTTTACCTTAAAAAGTGAATGGAATGATGAGAAAGGGAATCCAGCTCTATTCTCGTGTTTGTTAGCTTTGAGAATGGAAACCTAGAATCATTTTATGATTCTCTTTCCCGGCTTTTCATTCTTTTAAAAAAAAGTAGAGAATCATTAAATAGGCGTTGGTTCATTCTCAAGCGTGAATGGAAGGCTCCAGTAAAATAATATGGGGCGTCATGTGAAGTGTACATGCTATCCTAATATATTAAACTAGCTTCATAACCCGCCCGATGGGCGGGTACGCTTCATAAAATTGTTTGACAAAAATATATTGCTCATCTATTATATGTAAACAAAATATATGTTTGAGTTTATGAGGGCTATTTGGAAGTAAACAAATTGAGAAGATATAATACACTGGTCATATATTATAAAAAACAAATAATGATAACCGTCATATTAAAATAATAACTTAAACTTTATTCATATGCGAGATAATACTTCTTTGTATACAACATTTGTGGTGTAGTTCGCGTATTCACCATCTTTGTCACAGCAAAGAATCTTTAAATCTTTTTTCGTCTTCACTTTTGAAATGGCAACATATAGTTGTCCATGTGTGAATTCCGACTTTTGTAGAAATAGGCCAACCTGAGACATTGTTTGACCTTGGCTTTTATTTATCGTCATACCAAAACAAACTTGAACAGGAAACTGTCTCCTATTCAATTTGAATGGCATTTTGCCGTCCATAGGTGTAATGATCATTCTAGGTATTGCACATACATTACCTAGTTTTCCACCTGATATTATATTGCCTTCAATGATATTCGTTCCCATACGTTGGATTTGCAACCTGGTACCATTGCATAGTCCGGCCTTTTGATCGATGTTTCGCATACACATGATAGGTGCACCAATTTTTAATGTTAACCGGTGGTGATGGAAGTCCAGACATTTCTATAGTATTTAAAAAATCCGTTTTGTATATCGGTTCATCGAAAATTGTATCCATATCAAGAACAGAAATTGAGTCTGAACTTTCGTAGACTTTCTCTTCACCTGGAATTAAAGATAGTATACGATCATTTATGATGTCAACCAATTCTTGCGTTGGGGCAGGAATTGCTCGTTCTTGAAAATAAGCCGGACAATTCAAGTTGTCAACCAAATCCAGATACGTTTGTTGAATAATGGAACCAACATGATCTTCCGAATTTGCAATCAACATATCTTCTGGGAATTCGCACTACAACAAAAGTGGCTTTTTAGGACCCTTTGTGTGGGACGGTATGATAATGGAGTCCTAAAAAACTGTTTAATAGGACATATGAGCGTTTAGGGTCCTTATTAAATATTTGCTACTTAGGCGATGTCCTAAAAAGGTATATAATAGGATGGTCGATGATTTGGGGTCCTATTATCATATAACTTAATAGGACACTTAAAATATGGATCCTAATAAATTACCTTTATAAGACGTTTATTCATTATGGTTGTATTATAATAAACCATAATAGGACACTTGAGTTTCGAGTCGTAAGACATCAGTTAGTTAAAACGCTTATTCATAAAAAGTTTTATTATACAAAATTTAATAGGACCTTTGACACGTGGGTATTATAACGTTAACCTTTATAGGACGCTTATGTACAATGGTTTTATAACATCAGTTTTTTAAAACAATTATTTGAAAAAGTTTTATTATAACAAAACTTAGTAGGACCTTTAAAGGATGCATATTAATTATGGTTTTATTACAATACACCATAATAGGACAGTTGATATATAAGTCATAAAACATTAATTATTTAAAACGCTTATTCGCAAGCGTCTTATAACGTTAACCTTTATAGAACGGTTATTCATAATAGTTTGTTTATGATACACCACAATATGGCACATATTTTTAGAGTCGTAAAACATCCGCTTTTTATAACGCTTATTCAGTTTTATAGAACGCTTAATTGCAAAAGTTTTATTTGAACAAAAATTAACAGGACCCTTGACACCTGTGTCTTTTAACATTAACATTTATAGTACGCTTATTTGTTGTGGTTTTATTATCCTACACCATAATAGAACACTTCTTTATTTGAGTCATAAAACATCAGTTTTTAAGAACGCTTTTTTACAAAAGTTTTTTTTAAACATTAGTTAGTATGACACTTTGATACTTGGTATCAAAACTTGATACACCATAATAGGACACTAGATATTTGAGTCGTAAAAGATCAGTTTTATGAAACGCTTATTCACAAAAGTTTTATTTAAACATTAGTTTCCACTACATCCTTATTATAATAATACTTCCCCCATTATTTTTCCCCAATTATAAACCCTAAATAAATACAACCATACAATGTCTTCCTCCTCAAATAGAACTAATCGGCCACCACCACCAACACATTGTGAACATGATCAACCAGTAATTAGGCAGACTTCGCGGACAATTGATTTCCCTTTAAGGCGTTTTCTTGGATGCGTTGAGTATTATAATGTAAGTTTTCTTGGATGCGTTGAGTATTATAATGCGTTTTCTTGGATGCGTTGATATTAGTGATCTTTGTTGTTTGTACCATATAGGGTTCAAAATGTAAGATATTTTACTGGCTAGATCCTGAGTTGCCTAATGACTATTACAAACAAGAGGTTTTTAATTTGATTCAAAAGGAAAAACGTTTGAAAGAAGACAAGTATGGAAAAATAAGAGATTTGGAAAGGGAGATTGAGTTTCAAAAATCAACTATGGAGAAGGAAATGTTTCTGCTGCAATTGGAGTTGAAAGAAAGCAAGTCTAGTGTTGTTTTTTTTTAAGAAAATAGTTGTTGTTTTGTGTTTGGTTATTGTAGTTATGTTGTCACAAATTGTGTAATGAAATGCTTGTTATGTAGGTTTGATGTAATGAACTTTTGTTTAATGAAATGCTTGTTATGGGATATATGTGTGGATGCATTTACAATTGTTGATGTTTGCTGAGATAGTAATGGATGCATTTACAGTTGTTATCAAAAAAGTTGAAGGTAAATGGGAATTGAAGTTGCAGAGAGTGAGTAGTTAATAGCATGTTATGATAGTCATACTCTGTTACTACTGCTTGTATTAGAATATAGACTAGAATGCCTTGTTCCTAGCATTTCAAGATCTAAATGAGTATTATTTTGTTGCAGAAGTGATAAGCATTTGAAGCTCAAAATCATCACCTATGTCAAGCTGTGAAGATGAGTTAAGCTCAAATTCATCTTGGGCTGGTTACTTTCCACCTAATTGGAAATTCAAAGGATTAACAAAGTCAGAAGCTAAAAAGTCAAAAGGCAAGAAGTCAAACAGCAAAAATGTTGAACAAGTTCCTGGTAAAAGGATACAAGTGTTAGGTCTTGCTAACAATGTTACTTGGGATGCAATAAAAAGAAGACATTTGGAGTCAAAAAACCATGAGGATAATGTGTTATCTGTCTTTGTATTATTATATTTATCAATCTTTTGGAAGTTATGTATGGGTTAGCTGTCTTTGTAGTGTTCTTATCTATCAATGATAATGGTTAATTTGGTGCATTATTGCTGTAATATACTAATCCAGAATTGCAGTCACAAAATAAACTAGGCTTGATTCAAAAACAAAAATGACTGAGTGCAGGGCATCTCAGTCATAATGTGGTGATTAGCAGACCAAATTAAAGCAACAAGATAAGATCTAAAATCCCAATTAAGCTCAGAATTCTCTAGTCAGTAGTACAAGCTACTAAAGGAAACAAAAAACAGAAGAGAAACAACAGTGAATAAGCAGAAATTAAGCTCTTAATATGGGCATTTGAGCCAAACAGTGATAAGCCATATTGACCCGTTTGACCCATTTGATCCAAACACCCCTTAAGCAGGGTTGTTTTGAGATCTCAAAGTGAAAATATAAATAACAAGAAGCTAAAAAGTTAAAATTACCTAAATTTAAATAAGAAATGTATAAGAAAGAGTAATACAAACAGTAATGAGGATTGTAATTGATTCTTAACAACTAATTTTACATAAAAACAGGGACTATTACTATTTAGCTAATTGAAATCATTAAGCTTCTTCAACTGGATCTTCTTCATCGACAATAACTAAGTCATTGTTGTCCACAACGGTTCCATCGAAACCACCTCTAACCAATTCAATATCCATTGTTTCATCATGTTGAGGACACATAAATGAGTCACCCTGCAAATGTGTTTCCACGTCATCAAGACTTGTTTGTTCATCCATGTCATAAACATGTCTGGGCGCTGTCTTGATCACAACTTGCCATCCTTTGTCAACACCATCTGCAACGTAAAATACTTGATGTGCTTGAGAAGCTAGTATAAAAGGCTCGTTATGAGCCTTCAATCCTTCAAAATTCAATAGAGTAAACCCGTTGTCATCTTCTTTTTTCCTTGAACCATTCGAAATCCAATCACAATCGAACAAAACTACTTTCTTGTCAATACCATACTCCAACTCAATTATATCATTCAAAACCCCGTAGTAAGTTACATCTCCCGTGATAGGATTGTTATCTGTAGCACTCGAGTAACTGTTTGTCATGGCCTGAAGATTAACCCCACTATTCTGTGTTTTCCTATTATGTTCTACATCTTTTGTGTGAAATCGGAAACCATTTATGATAAATCCCTTATATTTTTTCACATACTCAGATGGACCACTTGCCAAGCACCTTAGACTTTCTGTGATTCTGTGATCCCCTCTAGCGTGTAGCTCCTCAACCTGAAATAAGGCAAGATGTGTTAATTGTTTTGTTATTAGTAGGTCGAAAATGCTATGTCATTATAATTATTTTGCAAAAGTAATAAACTTGTGTATATGTCTTACATGATCTTGAAACCACGACTCAAAAGTCTCACTATGTAAACGTTGAATGTCACGCTTACGTTTTCTCCGATTTTGATGATGAACCAACGCCAGATGTTCACTGCAGTGTTAACAGATGATAATGAAGATAACAACGACAACTATTCATTGTATAATATAATTTATGAAACTCACAACTAATATAATTACTTACGTTCGAAATTCATCAACTTCACTACAATTGAACAACACATATGAATGTGCTTTAGCCAAAATGTCAAGTTCCATCATTTCTACCTTAGTAGCACCAATCGGTCGACCCGCCATAGAAAAGATAGGTAAAACATCCTCATAACCATCGTCATCATTATTTCGACTTGTCTTATTATGTACGGTCTCAACATCACTGGATAAGTACAATGAACAGAACGACACACACTCTTCAGCTAGATATCCTTCTGCAATGGAACCCTCCGGGTTATTCCTGTTTCGCACGTAAGATTTTAATGTAGCTAAATACCTGAGATATCAAAACCAATAATTTTAGATTCAATAATATTTGTTAATAAAGGTATTTACTAAAATAGTAATGTGCACCTCTCGATTGGATACATCCAACGGTAATGTACTGTCCCTCCTAATCTGGCCTCTGAAGCAAGATGAACCGAAAGATAAACCATGACATCAAAGAATGATGGCGGAAAAATCCTTTCTAAATCACAAAGTATTTTTCCAATCTCGGTTTCCATTTGAACCAAATCATGTGGATTAAGAACCTTTGCGCATAATTGTTTATAGTAACGACATAGCTTCATCACAGTATAGCGCACGTGCTTAGGCAACACATTTCGCAAGGCAATGGGAAGCAACTGCTGCATCAAAATATGGCAATCATGACTTTTAAGTCCAAACAGTTTTGGAGGTTTTAACTCTACGCATCTTGAGATATTAGCTGCATAACCATCTGGAACTTTCACCTTCTTAAGCACACGACAAAAAATATCTTTCTCTTTTTTATCCATTGAGAAACAAGCAGGTGGCAAGTAAACTTTGTTGTTATCTTGAACTATAGGATGAAGTTCAGGTCTAATGCCCATTTCTTGTAAATCTACACGTGCTTTTATATGATCCTTGGTCTTCCCATCTAGATTCATTAGCGTTCCAAGGACATTGTCACAAACATTCTTCTCAATATGCATTACATCTAGATTATGGCGTAGCAAGTTATCTTTCCAGTACGGTAACTAAAAAAAAAATACTTTTCTTCTTCCAATTAAAAGGTAAATTTGGGTTGCTCTTCACAAGTTTTCCAAATTTAACTTCAAAACCATCTAACTCATCAAGTACTTCTTGTCCTCTTAAGCCACGGGGTTGCCTGTCTAGTTCTTCTGTGCCATCAAAAGAGTCTGTATCTCTTCTAAAAGCATGTTCAGTAGGCAAATATCGACGATGTCCCATAAAACATTGTTTTTTGCCATGAGTCAGGCGTGTTGATTTTGTATGTTTATGGCAGTTAGGACATGCAAGTTTACCTTTGGTGCTCCATCCAGATAAATTTGCATAAGCAGGAAAGTCACTGATCGTCCATAACAAACAAGCACGCATCCGAAAGTTACTTTTTGTTGATGCATCATAAGTGTCTACTCCTTTACGATCCCACAACTCCTGTAGCTCAGCAACTAACGGTTGCATATAGACATCTATATTATTCCCAGGAGCAGATGGGCCAGGTATAAGTAACATTAGAAAGAAATAAGGTTTCTGCATGCACATCCAAGGAGGTAGATTATATGGCGTCAAAACAACAGGCCATGTACTATGAGAAACACTCATTGTTCCAAAAGGGTTAAACCCATCACTCGCTAAACCAAGCCTGACATTACGAGATTCTTTGGCAAACTTATCATATTTAAAATCAAATGCTTTCCATGCCGGGGAATCTGCAGGATGTCTCAAGTAACCATCTTTCGTGCGACTCTCTTCATGCCATCTCATGGAGGCGGCTGTTTTAGATGACATAAATAACATTTGCAATCGTGGTATGAGCGGAAAATGACGCAACACCTTTGCTCCAATCTTCTTACGTGTATCACTCGTGGTGGACTCATCTACACAATCATCTTCACTTGCTTTATACCTTGACGTATGGCATATATCACATTCTGTTTTATTAATGTTTTCTTTCCAGTACAGCATACAATCATTAGGACATGCATCAATTTTATCATAACTAAGTCCCAACTCTCGAATTATCTTCCTTAGTTCATACAATGAGTTTGGTATAGAAGCATCGGGGAAGGCTTCCCTCATTGTATCTAGCATCTTGCTGAAACCATTATCACTACATTTCCCAACACACTTACCATGAAATAGTCTAATGATAAAAGAAAGAACTGATAACTTACACCCAGAATATAGTGGTTTCTTTGCCTCTCCCAACACTTTATAAAATTTTTTCGCCTTTAGGTTTGGCATACTCATATTTTCAGTTTGTGTTCCCATGTCATCGGTTAGTGTGTCATCACCAAACCGATGGAAGGCATCATTCAGCAACCCTTGCATGTCATCTTCAGCATCCAACATTGGAGCATCACTTGATTTGGAACTGAAAGGTGGAATTGTATAACCTTTCATAAACCCTACACATACCAGATGTGTTGTAGCCTCCGTCCGATTTACCCATATCTGATTACCACAATCAATACATGGACATGAAATCTGTCCATTTTTAACCTCATTATAGAATATATGATCAAGAAAGTCGTCAAGACCTTTTTTATATTCAATGGTAAATCTAGGTAAAGACATCCAACTCGTATCCATCTTAAACCTAATTCAATTAACCACAGAAAACCACATATAATTTCAACAAAAAGAAAGGGATCCTAATTCAATTAACCACATATGTTGTTTCATAAAAATTTAGCAAAAACGATTAGGGTTTCAATTATGAGGTATTACCTGGTCTTGATGATGATGGTGACTCCTGTTGGCAATTTTGGATGGTGGAATGATGTGGATTTGGATATTAAAATTAGAAATACTTTTACAATTTATTTTTAAGGTATTTCTTAATGAATTGCCTAATTATTATGTCAAAGCTAGATAAACTAATTTAAATATACAAATTATAAATTAAAAGTCAAAATTGCAAAAGTAATTTTTACATAAGCTTGAAAACTTATAAAAGGTAAAAAAATTATAAAAAATTATCTGGCATAAAAATTAAACAGTAAAACAAATATATTTTTTGCTTTTTAATTTAAACTAATTTAATTAAAATTAACTCTAAAAATTACCTATTGAAGAGTAAAAATTATGGGAAAATTACTAGGAATGCTACAAGTTACAAGGAACCAAGGAAAAATATGAGGAGGGGGAAAATGGTACGGATAAGCATTTAAATAAGCTAAATTGCAAAAATAAGCTAAAAGGAACAAGGACTATATTAAGTATATAGCTTATGCAATAACAAACGGAACTGGTGCCCCAGAGCAATTGGAAGGGGGTTGTGGTATTGTGCATGTATGCTTGAGGTCCCAGGTTCGAACCCCACTTTTTGCAATTTTTCCATTTATTTTAATTTCTTTGATTTTCTTTTTACAAAACTTTTTTTTTACTAATTATAAGTAACTTTTGTTAAAACAGTTTTTTCAAACGTCAAAAATAAGCTCTCTATGAGCTTTTTAGCTTTACAGCTGCTTTTGTTAAGCCAAAATGGATTTATAAAAGGCATTAAGATACAAATAATCTACAATAAGCTAAATAAGCTGTAAGTACATGAGTTGTACCTACCTTAACCTAAAACCTACCAGATAATCTAACGGAATAAGATCTAGACCAGAATAAGCACTTGGCCATATATCACATGCCAATCATGTCAAAACCAATAACCTTGCAGCCCTTGTGGGTCCAACAAGCTGAACTTGTAAGCTCCCTATAAAGCCCAAGGTTGTGTACTGGGGTTCACAGATAAGCCAGATAACAGCTTATGAACTTTGGCTTAAAACCAATGAAAAAACTGACCACCCAGTGTACACAGTCAAATGGGACAAACTAAAAGCTACTTGCAGCCCTATTAGATAAGCTAGAAAGTGCAAAATAAGCTATGAACTACAAAGATCAGCTGATTGGCTTTCCAAAAAGCCAATAATCACACTATGGGGTCGACTATTGAACAATCTATGGTCTATTGAAAATGGTCAATTTCCTGTGCACAGGACAAGTACTTGCCCTGCAAGCTTAAAGAAGCACTTGCACAAGCTACAATAAAAATCCTAAGAATAAGCTGGACACAGAATTTTAAAGATGAGCTGGGGGACTATGATTTGTGAAAAGCTCAGGTTCCCAATCCAAATACAAAAATCTAAATAAATCTCCCTATTTTTGGATTTCTGCAACAACAATGTTTTTGACTTTTTGAAATTATTAACTTAGGTTGACTTTTGTGAGATTTGATCCGAATTTACTGATTGATTAATGTGACTTAAGCTATATTAAGACTAATTTATGCTATAACAACTACTTGTGAGATGATTTGAAGCTTATGCCACACTAATTTCCACACAGACATATTTTAGGCCAATATCTTGGTGATTTTTGACTTTAAAGGTTCTATCCACTAAAACCTTGTTTGTTTCTGACTTATTAGCTGTTAAGAAAGTTGTATGAACAGGCCTTAGTCACTGAGTTTATCTAATACTCACTACACAGACCTAACCAAACACTACTTTAAAACACAGATTCTTTAATACTCTACTGAATTAACAAGTTTAAAAGGCAAATGATCAATCTAAATCATAATACTGATACATAACCTTCAACTAGACTAAATTAAACACATATAAACAAAACCAACCAACATTTAACAATAACAACTAACAAGCACATACAGATTATAACCAAAGCACATAACAAAACAAACGGCCATTAAACATAAATATCCACATATTATTAAAATATCATAAGTACCCAGAAACCATTGCTCATAAAACATTGTTCACAAACCATCACCATCAACATAAATACATAACAACTTTTCATCAAAATAACCCAACAACATGCCACCATCAGACACAAAAACCACAAAAAAACCCAACCACTACCTTCATTCATGCTCATACTTCTCCAGAATCTCAATGGTCTCCTTCTTCAAGGAGATCAACCTCTGAAAGTCAGCAACCACACTAGCAAGGGATTCAACTAAACGCCTCTCAATTAGCTGGACTTCATGCATAGAATCATAAACATCCTCTGTTGCCATTTCTTCATCAGTATACAACCGAGACACCTCCATCATTCTTTCTGTCCTCTTATCCACTTGCATTCTCATGTCGTCTCTGACGGCCGCCACATTCCTCATGTTGACCTCATTGGTTGGTATCTCCTGAATATTCAAAAAAATAAAACACTCATGAATCTTTTCGAACCCAGAAAGTTGTTTCAGTTCATCCAAGAACGGCGTTTCAGACATTTTCAATTAGGGTTAGAAGTGAAAAAGTTATGATCGGAAAAAAATATATGGATGAACTGAAAAAATAATAATAAAACCAA
Organism: Artemisia argyi; assembly: GCA_030686995.1. Taxonomy (NCBI): domain Eukaryota; kingdom Viridiplantae; phylum Streptophyta; class Magnoliopsida; order Asterales; family Asteraceae; genus Artemisia; species Artemisia argyi. The sequence continues at coordinate 57,193,839 of CM060708.1, read as the reverse complement.
GCATATATATAAAGGGTAGATGCATGAATTGAAAAAATTAAGACTATTAATGACAGACGAAATAATCAAACCGCGTAATGATGAGAACTGAAGAGATTGCAGAAGATCAAAGGTCGATAAAAAATTATGTGTTCCCATAATATAGATGATCATTATTTTAATTGGGATGACTCAAAGTTTAACCAATTCAGTTTCAGTTTGAAGCATTTGTAAAAAGAGAGGAACTAGTAAGTCGATGTTGAGTATAAATATATTTCGGGTCGGGTTTGGGTCGACCCGTCTAACCCATTTATTAATCAGGGTAGGTTCGGGTTGTGAATAAATTAATTGGGTCGACCTGACAACACGTTTAAGCTTTTTTTCTTAATGTGGCAACTTTTGTATATAAAAAAAGGGTTTACTGTGTCAACCCTTAACCCGTTTAACCTTTTCAACCCGTGAATTTCAAAAAGATCACGCCCATCTTTATAAATGGTTATAATTTGAATATTATTTTTAAAATATTCATGATTATTATTTTCAAATTGAATGAAACCAAAATAACCGAAAACCCGATAGTACACTTAGGTCATATGAACCGGTGATATTGCCCTGTTGTCGACCTTGATTAACCTTAATGACGAATCTTCATATGATTCTTTTTACTATGAACCTTAATGACGAATCTTTGCTATGAAACTTTTATTATGAACCTTTGATAAGCTTTTCTGAACCATTTGATATGACCCATTTGTTATGAACATTTTGGATATGAACATTTTGATATGACACTCTGATTAAGATATGATATCTGACTATCAGTTTGATACACGAGCCATTTCACTAGTCCTGGGGGTTCCATGTCCGGGCCATTGATGCACCAATGGCATATATGACTCTAGTGTGTTTGAGTGACGTTCCACACCATCCCTTATATGTTACATGTTATGAGCTCAAGTATATGTTTGGCCACCATGTTATCTGCAGGGGAGTATGGATGCATTCGATTATCTTTATATGATATGATATGTTATGTTTCTGGGCTCGTGGTGGATTACTGTCCTGTATATGACTTCATGCAAAGCAATACATTCAATCATAATAGTCGGCACTTTATGATCACCTCGCTTATATTGGCCTCGCAATGTGTAGAATATAGGCTACAAACCATCCCCGGAATGTGACGTCATGGGAAGTCGGCTTACGTAAAAACTCTTGACAATATAAATGAATGACCGCATCCGTTGAGAGTTATTCATATTAGCTTATTCAAAGTTATTATTTCATAAACTTTATGTTTCATAAACTACTGTATACTAGGTAGTATTAATTAATTTAATTATACATCAAATTATACCCTATCACCGATTCATCCCGCGCAGACCGATTACAAGCTACAAGGTGGTCGACTGCCCGACTACTGATTCGCAATTTTTGCAACATTGGATATGAACATATTGGTTATGAACCTTTTGATATGACACTCTGATTATGATATGATATCTGACTCCCAGTTTCAAACCCGAGTCATTTCATTATTCATAGGGTTCCATGACCGTGTCATTGTTGCACCAATGGCATATATGACTCTAATGTGGTTTACTGTCCTACTTCTCACTTTATCTTTCGGGTCAACTGTATGCGGATACGCTTTAACAAACGTAGACCACTTATGATAAATCCCGTCTATAAGAAAATAGCAACATTTTAAATAACGCCCGAGTAAAACAAATGAACTATCTAGAGCCGCTCCATTTCGGGCAGTAAGATACAACAGATACTGATTACTTCAACACATTCATATTGTTGTTTGACCCGGGAAGTCCGAAAAACCAATGCCAAATCTACCTCATTTTTAATTTCACATACAATAAAATACTTATATAATATATATACAATAATATACATACATTTCATATACTATATATTATATATACAATAATATAATACAAATATACTATTACTTAATTAATTATAAATCTAATTACTCCATATAATCTAAAGTTCTAAACATTTGGGGAAAACTTACACACCCACGTTCACATAAACCCGCTTAAAATTTTTGGGGAAAAATTCAGATTCATAAATAACTTTTGGCGCTGCGAAAATCAAGCATATCTTTTCGGAAATCAAGTATTTGATTCGATTTTATTAATGGAAATCGTTTTTCACAGACGGTTAAACAATCAATTTTGGTTTAGGGTTGTATGTGGGCAGCAAAACAAGGATTGTGGGTTTTCACTTTTGAATGAAGATCTGACTCAACAGGTAATGGAAACCTTTCTTGTTGTTATTATTATTATTATTATTATTATTATTATTATTATTATTATTATTATTATTGTTATTGTTACTATTATTATTATTATTATTATTATTATTATTATTATTATTATTATTATTATTATTATTATTATTATTATTATTATTATTATTATTATTGTTATTGTTATTGTTATTCTTATTATTATTGGTATTATAATTGTTATACACTGTTATTGTTATACATTGTTAGTGTTTGTTTAACCTTTGTGATGATTCTTAAGTGTGTGAAATGGTGGGTTCGGGTATGTGTTTGGTTGACCTCTTGTGATGAGTCTCATATGTGATCATAAGTGCTGCTTATTTGTGATATGGTACAAGTTGTATTTTAGTTGCTCTGTTTATTTAAAATGAATGTTGGTATACCTGTGTAACCATGGTTCAAAGGATTTGGGTAGTGATAGTGATAGTGATTTGATATCAGTTTCTAGCTAATGTATTTCATTCTGTGACATGTAACTGAAGGATTTGCGTATATTTTTGTTTGTAGATAATGTATTTCATTCTGTTACATGTAACAGATGGTGATTTGATTTCAGTTTTGTTGTTCTCATATGATTATTGTTCTTTGCAATCTCATAATTATTTTATTTCTTTTGTGCAACAGTAATGGAAAATAAAAAGATGCAACGCCAAGTCACCACGAGAAATACGAATGATTATGAAATGTCCAAAAGGACAAGGATTCAAGAAAACCAACAGAGATTACAAGCTTTGGGAGTGAAAAATCTTGCTAGGTCTTTGACAAGTCTAGTAGAGAGTGACAACACAAAGAAAAAGAAAAAGAAACCAACGGATACCGGTGAGAAAGATGCAGATTATATGTCTGGTTCAGACTTTCATCTTAATGCTGAGGAAGATAACCCAGAAGAAGCGGCTACACAAACAAATAAAAAGGTGCGAATAATAAATTTGGCTACTAAATTTTCTTTATGTTTGTTTTCTAACAATTCTACTTGCATGAAACAGCATCGAAAATACATTGCTCCACAGTCCATGACTAGATATAAAAATTTAGCACAAAAACGAATGAGTGTTCCGAATGTCTCCAGTGGGCTAACATCTTCACAATCTCAATCGCAAAAGGGACAACAGATTGATACAGGGAGGGCAATACGTAGTAGGGTACAGGAGCCCGACCAAGTCCAAACAAGAAATGATCAACCAACTTCTGTGAAGAGAGGGAGATTAACTGCAACTGAGAGAAACTTAGTTGCAATTGACAACGATCATGACCACGGGGAGCGTGACTTGAGATCTGATGGTAACTATATATAAACTTCAAATACTATATATATGATATTAAATTACTATTAAGTGTATATTCAGTTAACTGTTTTCGGTGGTTACTTGTTTTTTTTTTTTTTTTTTTTTTTTAATATAGATAACAATGAAGACCTTTATGATGTTGAAAATGATGATATCGAAGACATACATATGAATGAAGATATTGAACAACAAGCTACTTCAGAAGATGATGTAGATAAATACATGGATGATTTGGAGAATGTGAACGATTTAACAAATGACGGCGATGATCTAGTCGGAGAAGAGATTCAAGCTGAGCATTCTGAAAATGAAGAAAACCATGTAGTTACACAAGCTGGAAATGAAACAGGTTAACATGGTCTACTTGATTGCATTGTTTTAAAAATCATATATCATATATTGTGTCATATAAGTAGAATATATAATAAAGTTAAATTAAAACAAGACAAAAAACAACGCTAAGATATTGCCTCCATTTCAAATTATTTAATATTTTAAATGTATACGTATGTATTGTAAATCATGTTCACTTTTTGTAGTTCGGATTGTAAGCAAAAGAAAGAGAGGACCAACACGTATGGCAAAAGTTTGGGCCCAAGAAAAAGGGGATATAATTCCTATTTTAGTTAATGAACACGGACAACCTATTAACGACAAAAGTAGTCATCTGACTCATTTCATGGGAACCCTTTCAAGGAGTGGAAAGTATTGTCCGCTTTATAAACCATGGAATAAAGTTGACGTCGAAAAAAAAAAGCTTTGCTTCAACTCTTAAAGGTACACAATGTTAAATTTGTATGTTAATGAATAAAGTATTTGTTTTCTAATGTGAGCTATTACATTTTTTTAGACAAAATTTGATATTCCGGAAGCTGGAGAAAAATGGATATTGTAATCATTTGGGCGGAAGGTGAAGAACTGGAGGGCAAGAGTTAAGGAACTCTACCATGATCCGTCTTTGTCAGTTAAGCAACAAATAAAATCTAGGCCAAAGCAAGTGCAAAAAAAACAATGGAAGAAGCTTGTGAAGTATTGGAATAAAGAAAACACTAAGGTGTGAAATTCTCTTCCACTTTAAATAACATTAATTAATTTCACATTATGATATTTTAATTTCCTGCTGCAGAGTTTAAGTGAGAAAAACAAGGCGAATCGGGCAAAAAAAAAGATGATCCAAAGAACTGGTAAAAAAAGTTATGCTCGCAAAAGGGAAGAGTTAAAGGTAAGTGTATGGATAAAGTGGGATTGTTAATGTATCCTGTCTATATCCACTTTTAATATTCATTTTCTTTTTATTCATACAGACATCTTTGGGACGAGATCCAACTCGATTGGATCTTTTTAGTGCATGCTTCGCCATAGATGGAAATACCAAAAATGATGACACTGCAAATGCGATTGTAAGTAATATGCTTTTATGTTTGCAAAAGTGTATTTATAGCAGAAGTTAAACACAATATGCTTTTTTTCGTAATACATGCTTTTCATATATGTTGTTCATGTTTATATAAAATGCAGGATGAAATGAAACGACTTAGTGATAATCTGCCCGAGGGTTCGATTGATAATCCTGGACCAGATGATATTTTTTCTACAGTTATGGGTAAAGATCGAAATGGTGATGCAGGCATGTATGGTCTAGGTGTTCGTGCTTCTGCTATTTGGGGTGTAATACCAAGTCGTTCAGCATGTCATAGAGAAAACAATGAATTGAAGTCTAGATGTGGAGAACTTACTAGTGAAAATGAAAAGTTACGAGCCCAGTTATCAGAGAAGAATGGGTCGACGGATAGTTCCATTGTTCCACCTCTTACATCACAACATTCTCCTGTTGTAACCACTGAACCTCCACGCTTACGGGTATGTTCCTTTCTACTAGTTATAGCTTATTTTATCTTTGATAGCTAATGAACCTAGGCTACAAGCTTATGTATCAATATTATGATTTACATTGCTCATTTGCCTTTTAAATTTGTTAACTCAGTTATTAAGGGGTGTTTGGTTCTGTGTTGTTTCAACTGTGGTAGTTGCCTTTTCACTTGCTTATCTGCACACTCTGACCTCTTAGGTGATATTAGAACTAGTAAAACTATAAAACCAATATTTGAACTACAGAAAGTCAAAATCAAATTACCTTCACTCTTACAGTCCACTGTTGGGACCTGTGAGGATCAAATCTCACCCACTTGGTCTAAATCTTGTTAATGTATCTTAAATTAGTGTTATCATAGCTTAAATAATCATACTTAGTGCATACGGATCAAACAAGTTTCATTAAAGTCAAAGTTTAAGTTCAAAATCAAAAAGTCAAAATGGTATGTTAGTCAGAAACTCAGATCTTGGGAGAATTTTTGTGAATTTTGTGTTGAGATTCAAGTCTTGATATTTTTACATGTTGAAATTCCCCATCTAAGCTTTTGAATCCCACAGTTAGCTTATTTTTATGATTTTTTCTCTGGCTTAGGTGATAGTTCAAAGTGGCCTGCAGGGCTAACCATTGCCCTGCACCAGGGCATCAGCTCAAAACACCAACTATCCATGTGCCTTAGCTTCTTCATTAGTGGGCCACACAGTGAGCTTATTGGTTTTTTTGAAAGCCAATAAGCTCATCTATAAAGTTCAGGGCTTATTTCAAACTTTTGAGCTTATTAGATAGGTCTGCAGATAGCTTTTTGTTTGTCCAATTCTACCCATCATACATTGACTAATCAGTGTTGACCACCCAAATTCAAGCCTCCATACCTGCAGTATTACATCTGTTTAACCTAATACATGTGTGTTGACTATAAATTGATAAATGTTTGTTGAAAACTGAAATCTAGGTCGGGGATGAAGTTGTGCTTGAAAGCATTCTAAACTCAACCGAGACTGTAGCAAAAGGAAGGGTGAGGAGCTTGAACCCAAATGATATAGTTGGTGGTACAGAGATTGGACGAGGATGGTGTGAGGTTGATGCATGGGAATCGCAACAGGCTTTACCTCTCGAGGGATCTCGAGAAGCTTACAACCCCCACCAGGCAGTGTACCTGATCGTTGTAGTATAGTATAGTGACAAGTACCGGGGGATTGATCGTTCAGCTTAGGAATAGTGTCGCTAGGATTAGAAAGCCTAATTTACTAGTTCTAAAGGTGAGGGATGATTATTTTTGTGTTTTTATATTTTTTAGAAAGCAAGTAAAATCTCGGGTTTTGGAAGAGTGGGCGGAATTAGTTGCTATTCAACTAACCAAAAACTAAGATGCAATCAAAATAAAATAATAAAAATGAAAATAAACTAATTATACTAAGGTTGTGAGCAGTGATTGGAGAAAATGTGTTTACTTAGACTTCATTACTCCCTAGATATCTTTTACACGTTAATTACTTGTTATAATTGCATGGATGACGGATCGTATTCCTTAATACCATTCATGGGGTGGCATACATAACTCCCCAATTCTATGAGCTCTTATCTCCTCCTACACCATGACCCAGCACAACTATAGGGATTGTAAACAGTGGCTCATGCATTAAATACAACCAATAGAGACCTAGTACGCCTCGGTTCATGTTTCTTAAGACGTTCAAGCATGTTACCATTTGGAGATCTGCCAGTTTTCTTAAGCCTAACATATAAAATCATTCATCCAAGAACAAGAATAAACAAGTAATCAACACATAATCAATATCTAGGTTTCATTAGATCTAAGCAAACACAAAGGAGATCTAGCCTAGCATAATGGAATTGAGACAAGAACAAGATATAGACAACCAACACATAGACATATTGATTGAATTAGAAGAACACTTATCTCAATTACAATGCAAGGTATCAAGGGTTTGGAACCCTTGAAAAACCTGTAAAAGTTGCACCAAATTCGTCATTAGGGTTTCTCCAAAACTTCTCTCCTTTTTAATGAAAAAACTAGAAAACTATATATATGAAAACTGGGCTGACGGCGTCAAGACAACCATGTGACGCCGTCACCTCGCCGCCAAATACTTCCTCGGACGGCCTTGATCTACTTATAACGGCCTGTGTGACGCCGTCACCAACCACGGTATTTTATTCTTGGCACTTTGACGCCGTCAGGATGACTTTTGACGCCGTCATCAACTACGGTATTTTATTCATGATGTTTGACGCCGTCAAGCTTTTACTCTTGACGCCGTCACCTAGTGTTTCCAGCATGGAAAATTGATACTTTGCCGTTTTCTTCACTTTTATGCTCCAAAAACGTCCAAAATGGCTTCTTTTCCAGAATTCACTCTCCAAGTACCTAAAATCACAAAAGGAGCGATTTAGGGCAATATTTGATCAAATAAAGTCGGATTCGGGCTTAAATGACCCCCTAAAAACGGATCATTTTTTGCCTCATCATATACCCTTACACTTGAGATTTGCTTGTCCTCAAGCAAATGCGCTTTTATTCTACTCAAAAGATAAGTTAGGGGTCATTTAACACTAATATAAAAGTAATTACAACAAATAATCGTTCCACTAAAGACCAATAGACAAGTACGGAGATCATACACAAGCACCTCACAAATAGTGTTTAGATACTCACATCTCTCGGGTGTAATAAAGTAATGTAACATTATGGAAATGGAAGATATCTCTCACTACCTGTCATAGCAAAATAGATTACCATAGGCTTGGGAAAGGATCAAACCTCCACCACATGGCGTAAGCACCTAGGATAAACTATCAAAGAGGTCTTTTAAAGGGTTGTAACGTTAGGTATAGGGATATGAATTACACGGTTTTGTTGGATAAAGGAAGTTTTACTGGTGGCGTGTTAACAATCTTAGTTAATTACATGTACAAGATGGCGTTGCTAAGCCAAGACTAGACTCGACTTAAGCTAATAAATGAAAAATAACAAAAACATAAAATGAACATAGAATGAAACGGGATGGTAGTCCGTATGTTTTTTCTCTTTTTCTTTTTTTTTTTCTATTTTTTTCTTTTCTTTTTTCTTGATTTTTTTCGATTTTTTTTTTTTTTTTTTTTTTTTTTTTTTTGCATACACTCTTACCCTACCATCCAAAATAATACATCATAGGGGATGAGAATTCCCCTTACACTTGAATCTTTACATACTTTACAATTAACTAATCTAATGACTCGAATTAAGAAAATCAAAACACTTGGAGCACTTTTAAGATTAACGTACATATGGGGGTAATAAGTGATGTTCTTCCCCATTACTTCATAAAATAAGTACTTACCCATGAGTCCCAATCGTCCCAAAACAATATGTACAAGGATATGACTCGACTTAGCAACCATGTAATCAATTAGAAAGTTAACTTAGACTTAAACAAATAACAATAATGCACTAAAGATGAACGCATACACGGAAGGCTAAGGCGATTTGGTTGTACATTTAAGTGGGGTGTAACAAATTCTTCCTTTAAGTAAGATGCTTAAAGTTAGAAACGAAAAGATAGGCTCGGAGGGGTGTACTAGGGGTTTCGTGTACTAAAAATGAGTACAACGCTAAGGGTGTGGGAAAAATTAGTTGACTTAACTAGCCAAGTAATATGACTTAAATGGTCAAGTAATTATGATACGGGTTTAACACAAGGGTGATCCTAATGCCTCTTATCATGTAGTAAATCCTACCACACGAATGTAGTCTCACTAGCGGTCTCGGGATGCATCACTAACGCAAGTTCTAGAATCTAAATGCTACCGGTACACTCATAAGCACTAATAATAAATGCTTTTCCTATCAAATCTAAAGGCGAACCTCACATATTTTGGTGGAAAATTTTTCTGAAAGTACGGTTATGTGCTAGTCATACAATCTCCTATCCATGAGACACTTGCTATGGCTAAAGTTTCACTCCTAAATGTTGTAAGAAATTTTAAATTTGGCGCTAAAATTACACTAACAAGTATTTCTCATAGTTTTATTACACATCTACTATCAAACAAGACAAACTCAAGCGAAAGTGCATATGTAAGGTATCATCTTTTTACCCTCCCCTTACACTTAAGATGAACATTGTCCCCAATGTTCAAGTAAAGAATGTAAAAGTGAAAAAGTAAAGAGAATGAAATCAAATACTTCCCTGATTCGCTCGGTATGGATTATAGGTGGCCAGGTTAAATCTTCTTCCAAGAAAACGAACAATCAAAGCTTCCCTTCCAGAATATAAATCATCTCCTTGTCGAACATAACCTGTGAAACCTGACAAAATAGACAAGACAATCTCGCGTAAAATTGGCGGCATCCTATATAAGTTTCTAAATCCTAGAAAACAAAGTAAGATATAATGCTTGTGGAATGAAGTTTGCAGATTTCCTGGAGATTATAAAACTTAATAATTCACAAAAACCATAAGACTCCGTTAAAAAAACAAAACTGGTAAAATTTCTAGATTTTTGACTCCTGACGCCGTCAAGAGTAAACCCCTGACGCCGTCAGAATGGACCTGCAGAAATTCTTATGTTAAGTTTCCGGAAAATTTCTGGAAAAACTTGGTCCTACTTCCTGGAAAATCCTGCAAAACTTCATTATGACTCAATACAAGCATTTGACTCTAACAAATAAGAATATACATGCTCATTTATTATTGTGGAGAATCATGATCAGTTTGTTTCTTAAAAACATATTTGGGGTTTCCCCTTACACTTATCTTTTGCAAAAATACTTTTAGGTTGGAGTTAAGACTAGGCCAAACAACATAGTAAAGTATTTCCACATTTTAATTGAGAAACATGATCAACCAACAATAAAAATAAAACATGCATACGGAAGCAAATAACAATCAAACAAATAAAATCACACAAAACATGGGTTGCCTCCCAAGAAGCGCTTGTTTTTGTTCGAGTCACGAGCCTGACTCTACCCTTATTTAATGGAAATAGGTGAGGTTATCCCTACACTTAGGATTAAGTGCGGGTGGAAGTAGCGATACACACCCTTAGGATGGGAATATGCCTCGTGAGGAAAGAGTGGTGGATGAATTATATGCTCCAAGGAGTGTGCTCCTATCATCATAACCTTACTTAATTCAATTGGGTTAATGGGTGGATTGAGATTTCCTCCTAGAAAGGGATCATTTTCTATCAACTTCGAGAGATTCCTAGTTGGGAACCCATCTTGACCTAATAAACCCAGTTTAAACCCATAATGTTGCTTGTGATCAGTCACGAATGGGTGATGTAAGTACGTAAGGTCATTCTCCACTCCTATAGTAGCTTCCTTTCTACAAGGCTTAGAGTCCACTACCTTCATCCTAAGACTACCCGGACTATATGGTTTGATGGGTGGATCGGGACCTATTTCAATTCCTAAATTCACACCTAAGGATAGAAGATTAGGTAACGGCTTTGGTTGAGGCTCCGGTTCATCAAAACTAGGAACTTCCCTAGAACTAAGAGTAAGGTTATCATTATGAGTATTCAAACCTATACCCTCTAGTGGTGTTTGGTACAAGGGTTCTACCTCTATTGGGGCTCCTATAGTCTCTTCTACTTCTTCCGGGTAAGTCACGGGTGGGGTGTATTCCTCAAATGATGGTTGAGTATTTTGTGGGCTTATGTTGTTCACCTCATCATTCCATGTGTCAGGATCTAGCCCTAACATTCTCCCAAGTATCTCACGTGCTTCTCTAGGCATCTCAACTTCTATGTCTGAATCATAAGGATCATCTTCAATATTCTGACTGCTATATATAAATTGCCCAAGAGATTCATCATCTGTTTCTTGAGATTCATCATCATCGATCATAAAACCTAGGTCTTTTTGATCAATGTGATCATGTTTGGCTACATCCTCCATCACATCAAGATCACCTATGTGTTCATCCTGTATTATGGTAGGGCCTAACCATGACGTGCAGCTAGGTGGCTCATACGAAACTATCCTAGGTGAAGGCTTATATGGTGCATAGGTTTCACAAAGTGGGGCATTTTGAGGGGTTGATGAAGCTCCTAAGGTGAATTCTTTAAAAGTCTTATGCACTTGGTCTCTTTTCTCAAGGTACTCAATAAAATCAATATAAGATCCTGTCCGCCTCATTTCATTCGTCCATCTTGGTATATCCAAACTGGTGTAATTATATTTTTTCTGGTAAAACTCTAGTGTCGGACTTGGTGGATTCGCGTTCTCCATAATGTCAAACGGAATAGTCAATGAAAATTACGAACAAACACACAAAGAAAAAGATAGACTAAAGAAAACCTAGAAATGAAAATAAAAATCTTACTAGAAAGGAATCTAGCAAGTAGACCTAATAAAAAGAAATTCTAACCTAGACAATAACTATTCCCCAGGCTGCGGCGCCAAAACTTGATGCGTGGGAATCGCAACAGGCTTTACCTCTCGAGGGATCTCGAGAAGCTTACAACCCCCACCAGGCAGTGTACCTGATCATTGTAGTATAGTATAGTGACAAGTACCGGGGGATTGATCGTTCAGCTTAGGAATAGTGTCGCTAGGATTAGAAAGCCTAATTTACTAGTTCTAAAGGTGAGGGATGATTATTTTTGTGTTTTTATATTTTTTAGAAAGCAAGTAAAATCTCGGGTTTTGGAAGAGTGGGCGGAATTAGTTGCTATTCAACTAACCCAAAATTAAGATGCAATCAAAATAAAATAATAAAAATGAAAATAAACTAATTATACTAAGGTTGTGAGCAGTGATTGGAGAAAATGTGTTTACTTAGACTTCATTACTCCCTAGATATCTTTTACACGTTAATTACTTGTTATAATTGCATGGATGACGGATCGTATTCCTTAATACCATTCATGGGGTGGCATACCTAACTCCCCAATTCTATGAGCTCTTATCTCCTCCTACACCATGACCCAACACAACTATAGGGATTGTAAACAGTGGCTCATGCATTAAATACAACCAATAAAGACCTAGTACGCCTCGGTTCATATTTCTTAAGATGTTCAAGCATGTTACCATTTGGAGATCTGCCAGTTTTCTTAAGCCTAACATATAAAATCATTCATCCAAGAACAAGAATAAACAAGTAATCAACACATAATCAATATCTAGGTTTCATTAGATCTAAGCAAACACAAAGGAGATCTAGCCTAGCATAATGGAATTGAGACAAGAACAAGATATAGACAACCAACACATAGACATATTGATTGAATTAGAAGAACACTTATCTCAATTACAATGCAAGGTATCAAGGGTTTGGAACCCTTGAAAAACCTGTAAAAGTTGCACCAAATTCGTCATTAGGGTTTCTCCAAAACTTCTCTCCTTTTTAATGAAAAAACTAGAAAACTATATATAGGAAAGCTGGGCTGACGGCGTCAAGACAACCATGTGACGCCGTCACCTCGCCGCCAAATACTTCCTCGGACGGCCTTGATCTACTTATGACGGCCTGTGTGACGCCGTCACCAACCACGGTATTTTATTCTTGGCACTTTGACGCCGTCAGGATGACTTTTGACGCCGTCATCAACTACGGTATTTTATTCATGATGTTTAACGCCGTCAAGCTTTTACTCTTGACGCCGTCACCTAGTGTTTCCAGCATGGAAAATTGATACTTTGCCGTTTTCTTCACTTTTATGCTCCAAAAACGTCCAAAATGGCTTCTTTTCCAGAATTCACTCTCCAAGTACCTAAAATCACAAAAGGAGCGATTTAGGGCAATATTTGATCAAATAAAGTCGGATTCGGGCTTAAATGACCCCCTAAAAACGGATCATTTTTCGCCTCATCAGAGGTAAACGTTCAAGTACCAACAAAAAGAGATGAAATTTTGGTGAGACCCTATGGGTTATTTTCCACAATTGAAGACTGTGTTGGTGCAACCATAGCATGGCCTTGTCCCTTTATCTCGGTATGTCTTTGTTAATCTTGTGATACCAATAATTTTACTAACATGGACCTTAATGCTTATACATGGGTGTTTATTTGTAGGTGTTCCGTGAGGATTGAGAGAAATGATGCATGATGACCACGGACTAAGCTTCTTGTTGCGTTAATGTATTGTTTAATGTTAATAGACTTTATGTTAGATTCTGTCTATCTTATTTATGTTTAGTGCTTTTGTTATGACAATTGGTAATTTGAAATACAATTTCGTTTTATTCATTTAATATTTAGTTGATGTTTTATTCATATCGTAATAATACAGTGTGGATGGTGAAAATAGCGTCCTATCATATGACTTGTCAGGACTTTGAAATTGTCCTATTAAACTTATTAACCGTCCTAACAATTAACTTAACATTGTAAAAGTGTCCTAATATGTTGTTATTACGACGTTATTTAGGTTGTTAATAGACATTTTATACGACCAAAAATTTGGTTTCATAATCTTCTTTGAGATATTAGAACCCTTTTCTTGGTCCTAAATTAGCTATAATGTTATATGATAAGCGTCCTAACAATTATCTTTTAAGTACGCTTGTATGTGTATCAAAAGATTAAAACGTTTTACAACATTGTAAAAGTGTCCTAATATGTTGTTATTAGGACGTTATTTGGTTGTTCATATACATATTATGCGACCATAAATTTGGTTTCATAATCGTATTTGGGATATTAGGACCCTTTTCTTGGTTTTAAAGTAACTATAATGGTATATGATAACCGTCCTAAGAATTAACATTAAAGGACGCTTGTATGTGTATCAAAAGATTAAAAGTAGGTTACCACATGTTAGAACATTCGAAAAGTGTCCTATTATGTTTTTATTAGGACGTTATTTGTGTTGTTTATAGACGTAAAATGCGACCATAAAATTGGTATCATAATCTTATTTGAGTTATTAGGACCCTTTTCTTGGTTACTAAAATAGCTATGATGTTACATCATAAGCGTCCTAACAATACTTTTAAGGACGTTTTTATGTGTCTCAAAAGATTAAAAGTAGGTAATCACATGTTAAAACAATGTAAAAGTGTCCTAATATGGTTTTATTAGGACACTATTTGTGTTGTTCATAGACATATAATACGACCATAAAATTGGTTTCATAAGGCTTAGGACGCTTTGGACCTATTACAACCGCCTTACATGAAACGCTTTCATCCTTGGTCCTATTAAATGAAAGGTCCTAAAAAGTACCATTTTAGGACGCTTATGGGGGTACTAAAAAGCCACTTTTCTTGTAGTGTCGACAACTGCATCACCATCATTATTACAACCAATCTTCCCATTGCCTATATCTAAAATCCAGTCAGCAAAGTCTTGGATTTCTTTTCTCTCTGATTCTGAAGAACCTAAACCCAACCTCATGTTTATGATCAATTTCAATACCGTGCAGTCAGCCCAAAGATATGAAGAGTTTAACATGGCGTGTACTACTTCTTGCCTGGTTGCACCAGGTATGACCGGTAGGATCTGACGGAAATCGCCACCAAACACAATGACTTTACCACCAAAGACCTTCTCAGAAGGTGTGCTGAAATATCCTCTCTGCATATCTCTCAAGGTTCTATCAAAGGCCTCGAAACAGTATCTACTCATCATAGGTGCCTCGTCCCATATAATCAGCTTTGCTTGCCTTATCAAATCAGCAAGGTCGCTATCATCTGGTTGTTGCACAGTGATTCCTCGACAACATTAATTGGGATAGCAAACCTAGAATGGACAGTTCTTCCGCCTTCCAACAAAAGGGCAGCAATTCCACTTGATGCCACGTTTAATATGATTTCACCTTGCGAATGTAATGCCGCAGACATTGTTTTGTATAGATATGTCTTACCAGTACCTCCGTATCCGTAGACAAAGAACATGCCGCCTTTGTTGCTTACAGCAGCATCCATCACTTGAGCATAGATTGATTTTGCTCGAATGTCAAGCTAAAGAACAATTGCTCATGTTGTTCTCGTAATTCATCTTTGTTGTATGCCACGTAGCTAAATAATATAGGGCGTCATGTGAAGTGTACATGCTATCCTAATATATTAAATTGTATTAGACCTTAGCCCTATTTGCTCTCAAGTGATTTGATATATATATATATATATATATATATATATATATATATATATATATATATATATATATATATATATATATATATATATATCAAAATTGTTGCTCTTAATCTCTATATGTGGTATGATGTTCCTCAAATAATTCTCTATTTTTTATTTCATTATTATTGTTGTTCATCATTGATTTTACTTTCTTTCTTGTTTTTTTTATTCTTCTTTGTTTTCACATTCTTATTTAGTCCGGCTCACATTCTTATAGATTTCGTAAATTGCATTTTGTAACTGATGATACAAAAATGAATTTACATGCTTTGTTACATGGTTGTTATTTTTCTCAGTTTTTAATTTTTTATTCTTTGTCCTTCATTATAATCATCAATAAAAAGGGTTAAGTTCATATAATAGCAACATTCTTTTAGAAATATACAAATATCATACGTAAACTTCAAAAAATACAAAAATCATATACGTACTTTCAAATTTCGTTCCGATATCATACCTTTGATGGCGTGGCATGACTATCCACTGATTAAATTAGCTACGTGGCATTTTTTCATTGTTGATGTGGAAGTTACACTATGTGGAAGTTACACTATGTTCTAGAGTTAAAGTTAAGGAGGAAAAGAAAGAAAATGAAAAGGAAACATAAGAAGTTGTGTTCTTGAGTAGCACTTAAGGAGAGAACGAAAGAAAATAGAATGAAAGTTAGTGTGATTTTGTTAATTATAAATGTAAAGTGTTTCCTCTCAATTTTGAGAGAAAATTGTTTACTTTACTTTATTTTTTATTTTATTTTTTTTTTATTTATTTATTTTTTTTAAATAGCAAAACTCAAGAATACAGTGTTAGTCTAAATACTTAGTATATGACACTTATATTCTTGATATTGTTACAAACACACGATCACTATATGCACAAATATGAATCATAACTGTTAAAATTTGATGCCGTCAAGGATTGAAGGAGAAAACGGTTCATGTTTTGAGCAATTAATTGTGTTGCCACATCTTTCGTAGACAATCATATCAAACTTTAGTGTTAACTAATGCAATAACTAATTTTATGCTAATGAACAATATATAATATGAATACTAATGTTGCTACTGAATTCATTTGTAGTTGATTATTAGGTTGCTTAAGTGTATCAGTAGATTTTATTTTCTTTTCTTTTCTTAATTCATTTGTTTATTAGGAATATTATTTTGAACCAAAAGCAAACTTTCAGTACAATAAAGAAAACACATTTTCAGTACATAAAAAATAAAATAAAAGAGAAAAACGCTTTTTTTTAATAGCATGAGTAATGATGGAGCAAAGTCAATAATCTAAGGTGGTGTTTGTTTTTCAAAAAGTGTCTTTTAACAGCCTTTTAAAACATTCATTAGAAATTTTCATATAACATTTTCGTATTGCATTTTTGAAAAAAAAAAATGGAACACCAACAAACAAGAAAGTGCATCAATGTATCCAAGCACATTTCCTTTCGGTTAATCATTCTTTTTATGTAGATTATTGGTTTGCACCAAACGTTGGAATCAATCCCCCTTATATTCCCTTCCAATTTTTATTCTCTAGCGCAATTTAATCATTTGCGATTCCCTCGTATCAAACATCCTCTGAGAATGGAATTCGGTCGATCACAGCTTAGGAAATGAGGAGAGAATTTTGTTTTTTGTTTAGGTTATCAAGATTAATAAATAATGAACCTAGGTTCCCTTGGCTTAACCTCCAAGCAACAATCCTAACCCTCTTGGACCCTATTCAGCTGACCATTAGCCTTCTTATGAGCTTATGGTTTGTTTTGGGCATTAACACTTATTAACTAGTCCATTACTAACTATTTTATCCGTCTCATATTAAGTGTTCACAATTGAATCTATGTCTCAAATTAAGTGTCCATATTCTATTTCAACCAATGAGATGAGACTTTAGTGGGTAAAAATGATATTTGATTGGTGAAGAGTGTAGTTAGTGAAATTTCCTAAAACTTTGTGCATGATTTAATCGGACACTTAATATGGGCCGGAGAGAGTAATTATTAAAGCCTATTAGTTATTTAGCGTCTAACGATATAAATTACTGTTAAATCATTTCGTGAAATATTAATGAATATAATTAATACATTACAATAAATATATTAATTAAAAGTGGTGTATACATGTGTGCCCCCAATGTGCTCACGTATTTTTAAACGTACTATCAGGGTACCCGCGCGTTGCAGCGGCGGATATCCTGAAATAAATTTTTTTGATGAATAATGTAGTTTAGTTTATTATTTTCTTTTTGACAATAAATTTATTGATATCAAGAATTTTGTATATCCCATTCCCGTTCGGGGTCGAACCCGTTGGCCCGTGCATGTTCGGGCTCGAGCCCGTTTGGTCCGCGCCTGTTCGGGATCGAGCTTATTTGGCCCATTCGAGCTTGAATATTTGTATAATGTGCTTTATTATTTGTAGTAGTGAAATTTAATGCAAGAATTGTGTTCAATTTGGTTGTACAATATACTTGATAATTTGTATTTCTTATGTAAGAGGTGTTTTAATAACTGTATTAATTGTATTTATTGGTCAGTTAAATAATTGACTACATTAAATAGCATTAATGTGGTGTTTTGATGTACATTATGCATCTTGTCTTGTACGTCTGAAAATTATGTGTATTAAAGTGTTGTACACTATATTTCTTTTCTTTTAAATAGTAGTCATTATAGTAATTAATAACATTGATCACTTTAATAGTATTAATGTTGTAAGTTTACATCATCCTTATTTTGTTGTACACTATGTTTATTTTGTTGTAAATCTGAAATTTTATTGCAGCTATTATACATTGTGCTTAAATAGTTGTAATTACATCATCCTTATTTTGTTGTACACTATGTTTATTTTGTTGTAAATCTGCAAATTTATTGCAGCTATTATACATTGTGCTTAAATAGTTGTAATTTTTGGTGAAGGGGTATTTTTAATAGCATTAATGTTGGTTGATCGAATTTTGGTCTTAAAATGACATCACGCTTTATTTTGTTGTACAATATGCTTACTTTGTTGTAATTTTGAAAATTGGGTGCATTAAAGTGTTGTAAATCATGCTTAATTTTTTGTAAGTTTTAAAATTTTGAAAAAAGAGTAATTCATGTTTTATATGTAGTATAGATAATTACCAATTATAACTTGAGCATTACTAATCCATGTCCATGTCCATGTTCATGTCCCTCGACCCTCAAGGTGTGTCATCATCTGTTAAATATGATACAATTGTGATTACTTGATACATATACATACACAGAGAATAAAACATGTTTTGCGGTGGTGGCATCATCAGCTGTGATTATTTTGTTCCGAAAAAGATAAAGAAAACATAAATAGGACTTTTTGTGACAATATATATGAGCATTTTAAGACGTATATTTGTAAGCTTTAGATCCTTAAATCTAGAGTCGAGATTGAAATCTATAATGTATATAAGAGGAGTTCTTATGAAAGTTTTCTATCGTTCTTATGGAAAAGTTTAAACTGTGAGATAGGTTTTGTATGTAAACGGTAAAATCACCCGCCTTTAGCTTATCAACGACATTTAGGGCGCGTTTGGTTTGTTGATGCTTTAAGATTTGGGTTAGGATTTAGATTTGAATTTGGGTTGAAAGAGAAAGTGTTGTTTGTTTTGTATGTTGGGATATAAATTATAAGTAAGGCTTATAGTTATTTTATTATTAAAATAAAATAAATAATCAATGGGGCCAATTAAAAAAATAAATAGCACACATTATAATGCGTATTTTACATATAAAAAACAAAATATAGCAAGAAAGAATATAAAAAAGGAGGAAAGAGAATCACTTGTCAAAAAAGTAGGCCTTCACCCAAGGATTTCCTGATCCCTACATTTTTAGAACTCAACCCTATTTTCAAATCTAAAATACACTAACCAAACGAAGGATTTCATCTCAATCCTAAACTTTATGGACAAAACCCGTAAAGCAAACGGCCCCTTACTTTCCATTAAGCATTGGCATTTGGAAAGCCTGTAATTCGATACTTGGTGAATTAGCAAATGAATTGAGTTTTTATCAAGCTTATGGAACGATAACACTGATGAAGAGAATCACGCCAATATTTGAGTATTTCTCTCTCCCTCGTCACTTGCTATTCTAACAAAATAAAAAAAGGGTTTGCTAACATGTGCTTACTGGACATATATTAATGTCTTTAATAAATATAAGCAATCTAATTTAATAAAAAATAAATAAATAAATAGAAAAATAAACTCTTATATTTAGACATTATTTACATTTTGATGAACCAAAACTTTTCTTTCATTTAGACATTAATATGGGTTTAGTAATAACCCATAAAGAAAAAAATGATACGGAGTATCTTGTATGAATATTATTGAGAAATTTGCTTTTTAGACTATTTCCCTTTATTTTGAACAAAACTTTTATCACCCGAAATTTTACCACCTACCACCGCCACCCTTTATTTTGAATAAAACTGATAAAAGTCAATTACTTTTAGATATTTTGAAAAGAGATGTCTAGAACATGTACGGAGTAATAAGTATGATCATTTTCGTTCACATATTTGTAATGATTTGAGCATCCTTATCAACTACAGTAGCTAGTTTGCATAAAGCCATAAATTCACGTGATTCACAACCTAATAAAAGTAATGAATGAGAAATTTAGGAAAAAGCATGGAACAATGGCAATGCTGAATAGCAATCAAGTTTCATCATTATTCTTCTAAAATCACTTATACTTTATTTCAGCTATAAAAGCCACTCAAATTTCAAAACTGTTTCACAAATTTTTTTTCAACTACAAAACCACTCAATTTTTAAAATTGTCTAACTGCATTGACTTTTAGAAAGAAATTGATAAAAAGACAAAAATACACCGTTGGTCCCTAAACTTGTCCAAAAACATCGTCATGCCCCCTAAGTTTGCAAAATCGTCGTCATGCGTCCAAAAGTCTGGTTTTGGAGACCAGAAATGGCGAGGTCAACGCTCATTTTTTGTTATATTTTCAAGGGCATAATAGTCCAATAACATTTATAACTATCATATGGTTAAATCTAACACGACATTCAACTTCAGAGACGAACTGTGCAGTAACATAATTTTTAACTATGCAAGTTGACCACATCTTCTATGTTACGCCTATTAATGTTTGCGAGGGAACCAATAAATCTATAACTAACCATTGACATTTGAGTAAGTCCCGATGATCTATATCATACACATTGTTATTTATTACCTCTACTGAAAACAACCATCAACAAGCTATCCATATTTATTCCATAAAAAAAAAAAAAAAAAAAAAAAAAATGGCAGACATGGACCTTACTAAGACACAAGTGACGGATAAGATGGTAGAGTATGTGAAAATATGGTGATAGTTGGTTAGAAATTGATTAAATGTATGAAGATTTATGCAGATTTGCCAAAGAAGCCGAAGTGATGACAGGTAAAGGAAAAGAGTTTGATGCATCAAATGTTCAACCGGTTAGCACCAGCAAAAAGAGGAAACATTGGTATGTGCCTCCCCATAAGGACCTCAAGTGTCCCCCAATCAAAAGCAAGTCTCCTATAAAAAAAGTTCACTTGTTATTTTTAGTGGTTTATGTAATGAAGATGTAAATTTTTTGGGATGATGATGGCTACTAAAAAAGTTAGAATTTACAGATTTGCTTTACATGTTTATAGTTTTTAGTTTTCAATTGCAAATGTAGTATAGTGTAGTGTTTGGCAATGTTGCAAAAATCGTGAGTCGGTAGTGAGGCGGTTGAAGGCCTTGTAGCGATTAATAACCGATTACAAGGCCGATTACCTTGTAATCGCCGATTACAAGGCCGATTACCTTGTAAAAATCAACAAGGTGAAGGTCGTTCACCTTGTAATCGCCGATTACAAGGCCGAGTTGACCGATTTTTGCAACATTGGTGTTTGGAATAACTTAAATTGACTATTAAAGTCAACATATACCAAAACCAAAATAGTAACCAAACTGCATTGTTATAACATATGAATTACAACAAATCAGTTAAATTACATGTAAACTGAAAGACAACATAGCATTTCTTGTTTGTCATTCACTTGGGTAATTGACTAGCATGTGAAACACTTGGTTTATGAGTTGTAGGTTCTTCAGTAGGAGTTTCACTTACTGATTCTTCACTTGGTTTATCAGTAGCAGGTTCTTCATTGGTTGATTGTCTTTGTTCATCATCACTTCCCACATTAGCACAAACTCTACTAGAATAATTAACACCTAAGCCAATCACATACCCACCACGATCGGTTGTAGTTGTGTTCTCCCCTGTAACATCAGCTCTTCTGGTATAAGATGGGGTTCCCATTTTTTCAAGACACGATGGACAAGTATACCACATGAAATCTGTATAAGGGGGATGCCTTGCAAAAAGCATCAATCCAGCCCTGTTTTCCCTTTCAACCCAACAGTCATGGCAGACCAATTGACAACTATTTTGTGGATCCATTGTGAAAAGCAATTGAATTGAAAAAAAGGTGATGATAACAAGGGTATTATATAATGCATGAAAAGATGATAAAGGTACAATGAGGTTGTTGAACGAGTAGCTAGGATTAAAGACATAAGTAAATGCATATAATGAAGTCAAAACTAAGACTATTTGAAATTGTTGGCTATTGCAAACTACAGACAAACATTCATTTGTTACTAGAAGCAACTCCATTTAGGACAACCATTTTTTTCAATAAATCTTGTGTAATCTACATCCAGTCCATACTCTCTTTAAAAATTTGCCTCTTCCATTGCTTCCAGTCTTGCTCTTTCATGTTCAAGTTGTGTTTACATTCTCTCTTCTTCCACAAACTGCTAGAATGCTTCTTCATCTAGCCTTAACTGCTCTTAATCTTGATCCAACCTTTTATGTTCTTCTTCTTGAAAAAAAATAGATTCAAGAAACTCTTGTTCCATAGTCTACCTTAACTCCTCTCCATCCATCCACTGAAAAAAATTAATATATGCATACATCATATCCAATGTAAACACAATAGATCGTCATTGAATCATATGATAAATGTTTGCATACTTGCTACCTTCTACCATCAAAATGCCTTTTTCTTCCCCGTATGTTACTTTCCTTTGGGGGGTCGTAAAACTTGTTCCTTGTGACACCTTCTCTTATTACGTCCAACGGTATGACAATTGGAGCATTTGATTTGTTTACGAGATCTAGACTTACCCATTGATAAGCAATTTCAACGGAAAAATACTATACTGTTTTTGAATTTGAATTTCGGGATACTAGTGGTCAAAAAACAACCGTACTTATAAATGCATCCATAACGGTTTTTGGTAACCATAACACGTGGTAAGGGACGAATACTACCAACTTTGTATGTTTACACTGTTTCACTAAGGACCAAACATATAACATAAATGTCATTAAGCTATACAAGCAACAAACACATAAACAATATCGGATTAAGGTAAAGAGATCTTCATTCATTCGATAACATAGATCAGATACATGATGATAGATGATTAAGCAAAATACATATTTCATAAGGCCCAAAAGACAACAAACATTACACACTAAATGTTTCACCATTACCGATTAACAACAACAAAATCAGTTTTTCCTTAGAAATTCAATGAAGTTGTTCATGTCCCGCACCTGAGCATGTGTTTTAGTAATCAACCTGTTAATCTCCATAGCCTTGATGACATTTTTCTTTTGAATCTTTTTAAGATCTTGTAGAAGCACATTAACCATCGGTTTATGTATGATTCAATAGGGTAAAGGATTTAATATTTGTTTAGTGTCTAGGCATGGGATTTGGAGGAGCATTAGGTAGAGTTAGGATGGCTAGCATGGTGGTTTTGTTGGTGTTCACACGCAAAGTAGAAAGAGAAAAAGAGGGTGTCGGTTGGCAGTGTTTGTGTTGTGTCGAGTGAAGCAAAAGAAAGAAAAGAAAGACTAATATATATATATATATATATATATATATATATATATATATATATATATATATATATATATATATATATATATATATATGTGTGTGTGTGTGTGTGTGTGTGTGTGTGTGTGTGTGTGTGTGTGTGTAAGAAAAGGTTATAGAGTTTGGTGTTTGTGTTTGCCCGGCCCAACGAAGACAAAGAAAGAAAATGGATTGGGCTTGGAGTGTGGTGTTGTGTTGGTTTGAGTTTCGGTGTCGAGACATAGGGAACAAAAGAGAAAGGTTCGAAATGAAATGACAAGAAATGAAATGGTGTTGGTGACTTAGTGTTTTGTCAAGTCATTTCATGTTGAGTAGCAAAGGAACAAAGAAAAGTCGAAGTGATCAAAAGAAATGAAATGGTTTTGTTTCTTGGTGTTGTGTCGAGTAGAACAAATAAAATAAAGAAAAGTTTGAAATGCAAGGGTTGATGTTTATGTTTGTGTTTCGAGTTGTGTGTTTGTGTTTCGAAGGCCCAAATAAAAGAAAAGAGATAAATGGGCTAGTGTATAGTGAATTCGTGTCGGTGTCGGCCCAATAAAATATATAAGAAATTTGATGGTGATACTCACACACACACACACACACACACACACACACACACACACACACACACACACACACACACACACACACACACATATATATATATATATATATATATATATATATATATATATATATATATATATATATATATATATATATATATATATATATATATATATATAACAGGAGGCGTTACACGTAGATAAATCAAGAAAACGCCACCTCATTGCCATGTAATTGTCATTAGCAGCCATGTCATCACATTCTGGCCATGTAAGTAACTTTTGTTGCCACCTTAGCAGCCATGTCATCACATTCTAGCAATGTCATCAGTAGTTTCCACCTTTGTCATCAAATTTCGAAATTGCTTGTCAGCAAATTTCGAAATTGTATTTCAAAAAATGAGACAAGCATGGTTCGAACTCTAAGTCTGTTTGTCTATAAAGAAACACTTCAACCAATGGATCAAGCCATAAGTTGTGATAAACAATTCAAAACCAAAATAATAACATCACATTCTTGACATCTGACTAAATAAAACCACATATACGATCCAAACGTAAGAAAACTATGCATACGGGAAAAAAAACATATCATACAAACCCTAATTGAATGATTATAATATCTTTGCCGCATCTTTTATGGTTTTTCTTCACATACAGAAAAAAAGGTAAGCATCTTTTCCCTCAAAACCCTAATGATTTGTTACTCTATGTAGTTGATGTAGTAGAAAACCAGCCACTATATCCGAATGATTACTAGCTTTAACATATTCATCGCCTACTTAAGATCAAACTTAGTGTCTATTCTTTTTTGGAACATCTAATAGTCTTACGCAGATATCCTTATTGTGTATAAATAGCAAGTATTCAAGGTATATTTAAGGGATGTGTTCCAGACACAGCTTCAAAGAAAAAATGTTGTTATCTTGGAGCTCCATGTATGGATGACACGACTGGTGCAAATGAGGTCAGTTATATATTTCGTTTTTATCTTCCCACATCATGCGAATTAGCAAATGTCTGTGTTTACATGCCTTTTGCTTTTATTATTATATTGTAAGCGTAAGATTTCTGTTGAGTTAGCTTGGATTCTTAATACTTTGGGCTTAAACAAAATTGTTGGCTAGAGTTTTCATAGACCTTGATCTTGAAAGATGACCCTCCAAGTGTAAAGTAAAACTTAACTTGATGGCCTTTTTGAAGGTTTATGGGCTTAACCCACCCTGGATGTAAATGGTGGGATGTTGCCCTTGATAGAATCATCATCGCATACATCCACCAGCCTTGCAGTGAAGTGTTTGGACTTTTCCATAATCTTTGCCTTCTTTCTTCTGGAAGAATAGTTTTTTTCAGGCCAACTAGCTCTGCAAATGAAGTAAGATTTTTATAAGTTTCTTTACAAAAAGTGTGATTAGTTTAAACTTTAAACTATCAGATAATTTCTTTTTGGCTTCCAACACAAATTTTCTCTTCAAATGGTTTCCCTTGTCCCAGTTTCCAGAATCCGTCGGACCACTTCCTTAGAGCAATAAACAAGGATTTTGATGAGGTAGTTACATAAGAAAAATGCTTTAGATTTATTATAAATTATGATAAAAAATTCAGATTAATTTCTAGGATTTTAAAGTTTTTTTTTAACCAAATTCAATTCACAGGATATCGAACAAGGTTCAACTTAAAATAAACCTACTGAGGAAAAAATCAACATCCTAATAGCATCATACATGTCATCTACTACTCACCACGAAGTAAACAGCATAGTTGCTGAAAATTCAAAGATTGTTGTGACTTCCTTTTTCCATCCAAATCTTCTATTTTTTGTGTGTTCGTTATCCTTTCTCGGCTTTGCATGATAAGCTTATTTTATTAAAAGAGATCTATTTAAAGATAATCCTAATAGGAAATTTCTTCCGTGTTCCGTTTATCAAACAGAAATGACATTGCCATCACTGTTTAAGAAGTACATGCAAGCTGGTGCTGATACGGCTCGGAAATATGGTGGGACAGGTTTAGGTTTATCCATTTGCAAACAATTGGTAACTTTTCCTCAGCGTTTACATTTTCTAACTAGAGTTTGAGGTTTAACCCAACTCATATTTAAAACTTACATGTTTAAACCTGTCAACCAAGAGTACTAATCATAAGAAATGGTTTCGTGCTAATATACTACAGGCTGAGCTAATGGGTGACGTGTAACAGTAACTAGAATATACCATAGGAGTTATGAAGCTTGAAGCTACAAAGTTTAGGCCTCGCAAGGTGATCAAGCATGTACTTCAGACTGCTGCCTCATCACTAAAAAGACGCTAATTTTGGAAGGGAATATAGCGGATGATTTCCCTAATGAGATTATTGGTGATGTTCTTCGGATTTGAAAAATCCTCACAAACTTGATCAGGTATGGACTGCGTTAAGTGATGCATGATGCATTGCCTTTTTCATCTTATGAATTACTTTCTGGTGCGAGTTTGTTGGCATGACTATTATGGTGTTTATAAATACAAGTTCTTCACATTAATCGCAATTTCTCATCTTCGTTTCTGTTTTTCAGTTTTTTTGCTTTCTGTTTTCAGTCCTTAATATGTTATGTTTCTTACAAATTATGTTAGGCAAAAGGTTGGTAAGTTTTCTCAGTCGGCATATGAATAAAACATGGTCTGAAATCAACAACACTGAAACCGATTATGTTGCAAATGAGGTAAGATATGTATTCCTATCATATGTTTGTTATAGTCTTGCTGTGGAAATGTTTATTTCAAATGGTTGATGGCCTGCTATAATTAAGTTTGGTTTTGCAGAAAAATGTCAAAATGCGCTAAAGGTAGGAAAACAATAGATGACAAACATATTTAAATATGTTCAAAGAAGTTAGAATCACATGTAAGTTTGAATGAACCGAAGCATCATCTTATGTACATATATCATTAACTGAATATAACATGTCTTTGTAGATATAGTGTAAATAAACGTGTATATAGAATAGGTTTTTACTATCTTGGATGTGGATGTGGATATGTGATGGATAAAAGTGTTTGTATAAATTCCATTCTGGTTTATTAGATGACGTGTTTGCCTCTTGTGGTCTTCTTTTGGTATAGAAACCATGTTGTTTAGGTTCAGCCAACGGAATTTGGTTACCTAGCATAAGAAGTACCATAGTCATGTCCGGTCTTTCTTCAGGATACTTTTGCACAAATAGTAAACCTATGCGAACTGCTCGGCTCACTTCTGATTCAAAGTAGGATCTTTTGATAATGGTGTCGACGAGCTCCACATGCTTCCTGTTATTGTAAAGCCTCCACGCCTGAGCAATAGATGCCAAATTAGTACATACAAGATTTGTACGATAGCAAGATGTTGTATTGGACAATTAGGATTCCAACCATAAAAAATATAATCGAAATTAACATTACAATCTTGATTTCATTTAAGCAATGTGCCCTCAAATTATGATTCTCATATGCAAAATCTCAAAGCCTGGATTTGTTGTGCATTAGGTTCCATCAGAAGGTTTTAAGGCATTACAAGGCATATCAGGCCCACAGAGATTTCAGATTCACAAAGCTTATAGATCTCCAGAAAGGCTTCCATCGCTCATACCTGATACATTTTTTCAGTCGGCATATGAACAAAACATGGTATGAAATCAGCAACACTCATATTCGTAATGGTACAAGATATTCGTAATGAAGAGCATTTTGATGGGTATTATCATAATCAGCTTTTGATAGTGAATGATTGTTTGCATAGATATAGGTTTAAGACTAAATGGATTTTTTTCTTTGATGTTGATGCGTTTACATTTGTCCTGAAAAAGAGTACGCTTAAATCGGTTAATGATTCGTTATCGGACTATACACAGTTCACTACTGAGCACAGTATAATGTCAAATAAGCTTTGTTACCTTGATTCTCATCCTGGTAAAATCTGCAGGTATGTTAATTTCTTCTAACATGTTACTATGTTTGATATGTTGTTTAATTTTAGTACATTGTAATAGAATAATGGTTGGTTTAGAATTTAGGAATTTGTTTTGACAATTGTCAAAATGGAATAATTGTTGGTCCTGAGACATGTGAAAAATAATACTGCGTACTTGATTACCCAATTTGCAGAAGTTGTGGTATGGGAATTGTAGATCAGAAGTTAGTATACTTAAATGGTTAATCAAGTTTATTTTGTGGCCAATTTTGGATGTTTGGAAAGTAAGCAGGCCTTTGGGATATCTAGCTGTAAATTTTTCTTCTCTATTTCATTTTAGCATATCACTGTACCATGTCATTTGCTATCACATTGACATTTAACGTAGGTGTTACTTTTAGTAGTGATAATAATTTAACTCATTACTTTCAAGTTTGAAAACTTTATATTATATGTTATACAAAAGGTTGCAAATATGGGAGGAAATTGTAGCATTAATGCATGCTTAACCTAAGCCGTGTATTTGTTAATGAATATGTCATTAGCATAACAAGAATGTTTTAAGAATCATGTTTGATATATTCATGTGTGGGTCAATGCATATAAGGCCATTGTGACAAAATCACCATTTCATGTGTGGTTTTTGGATGCATTGAATGTGATTGTTACTTGGTCATTTGGGGATATATTATACAATTAAATAGATCTGATATGTTAACTGGTGGTTTATCAATTCCAAAGATTATGACATTAATTTTAAGGCGAATCACACGTTGTTTGTTATCCCATCTCCAGAATCGTTATTAAAAAAAAAG
Organism: Artemisia argyi; assembly: GCA_030686995.1. NCBI lineage: Eukaryota > Viridiplantae > Streptophyta > Magnoliopsida > Asterales > Asteraceae > Artemisia > Artemisia argyi. The sequence continues at coordinate 57,165,066 of CM060708.1, read as the reverse complement.
CAAGAAGAAAAGTAACAATGATGAAGCAAAGCCGAATGTAAATAGACTGAGGTTGAAACTAAATTAAGAAAGAAGAAAAGAATGCAACATTTAACTCATATTGTTCTTAAAGGTATTATTCTTTTTCGATTTGATTTTTTACGGTTTGCTGATGCAAAACATTTAACTCATACTTTTGTATTGCATTTGGGTTGTTGTTATATCTATGCCTTATGTATTTCTTTATATGATAAAACACGATGAGAGGGTGGTGTGAATATACGTTGTGAGGATGAACTTTGTAAATATTGTAAAAAGCGAGGCATGCATGGATTACCTTCAGCGGAGGAAATACATCAGGTTTTTAATATCATGTATAAAGTCTTATTGGGCAAATAATAGGATGTAACCAAGAAAATTTGTTGACTAAATTGTATTATAATTCTTATTTGAAACTATAACTAGCAAAATTTACACAATGTAATGTTCCATAATTTATTTGGATTCCTCTTATCACGCTCACTTACATCGCCAACATAAGTGATTTGCCAACAGAAGTTCGATTAACTTCGTGTGTATTCTTTTAGGGATGAGCACTGTACCGGTCCCGTACCGAATTAGTGGTACCGATTTTTCCCTGAGCAAAATTAGTGGTACCAGTACCGTACAGAACGGAAATTGGATACCGGTATCGGTACCGAAAAATCGGGTTTTCCCCATTTTTTTCGGGAATTTTCCGATTTGGTACCGGTCCCGTACCGAATTAGTGGTCCCGATTTTTTTTTCACCTTATTTCGTAGTCCGGTACCATACCGTATATCGGGATCGACACCGTTTCGGTACGGTTCCGGTTCGGTTTCGGGATTCGGGTCTAAATGCTCATTCGTATATTCTTTGTTTTCAGGTTGATTTTGCCATTATTTAAGACAATGAGCTTCACTTATTCAACATTTTGGTACATATAGAACCATGCACAAGCCTTATGATACCCAAAGTTCGCTATTTCAATCCTTATGATTTTAGTTCCCATGTACGTAAGTTTTAACAAAAAGAACATTATAATAAAGTGGATTACTTCCGTGCCTTTTTATTTAGGATTGAATGAAGAGATGTTTTGTTGAGTCATATGTAATAGGTGATTACATCAATTAAGTATATCTATCAAGCATTCAAACATATCTAATAGGTGATTACATGAGTGGCCTAAATTTATAAACCTAGAAATTCTATGCATCGTGTTTACTTAGCTAGCGGCCAGAACCTTTTTTTTATAGAGATGCTTTGAAAGCTTTGTCGTCGGTTACCAAGAAGGAATATAACCGGTCATGGAGAAATAAATTTATATGTGTTCACAGTCAATCTAAATCTGTGGTTTTACCATGCTGCTTGCATTCTTCACCAAAATTTGTAGCCAGCATGCCTATCTAATAAGAAGCTAACGGCTAAACCATACATTTGCTAATAGCGTTGTGTTGTTTCATTACACGTTCAGAAGGATGTCAAACATGCAGCCTTCTTAACAGAAGGATCATAAACTGCCATATTTTGATGATTTCCATTAAACGGTGGAGACCAAGCTTTTTGAAGAAGGTTGAGGGAAAGTAGCACGATGTTATTCTTTTTATAACAACTTATAAATGTGGTTAACAACATAGTACCTATTCACAAGATTATTTTATTTATTTATGAAAAAAAAAAAAAACTTATCTTGTGTTCTTTTCCAACTTGAGCAATAAAAACAGGTTATAATTTGGATGAGCTTCCTAATAAAGATGACAGTACATATATCGATTGCAATGGTACACTAAAGATTACTCTCTACCACTAATAATTTGTCGCCACACTACTAAGGAAACATACTTTTACAAGTCAAAATGGTTCACTCTTTGGTGCCGATCAAGTCCATTAAGTGGAAACACATTTTTGCTAAATTATTACAACATTGAACATGATCCAAAAAGAACATTAGTACATGAATAATATGAATCATAAACCAAATCAAAACACGTTGGGCAAATTTCAACCAGTTTGACCCATGCCCATTAATTGATTAACAGTTAATTTTTTTCCTTTGATATTCATAATTTTTTTTTTATAATTGACCACATTACGTATAAAAAAGCTTTAACATATACTTTGTAATGGCAGATTATTAAGTTTTAGTTGCTCTTATCAGATTACCATTCATTGCTTTGTTCTTTATTCACTCTATAAAAATTTCACGTTGTTCTTCACTGTATAGAAATTTAACAATATCCGCAGTATAAAAATTGTAATCATTTCTTTTTCTTATTTTTCCACTTTTCATTGTATAAGTGTTTTATATTCTTCGTAATTCATTAATTTTTTTTTAGTTTATTCCTTGAATACTCACAAGGCGAGCCCGCCCAATTACGGTTAAAATAGACAAACAAACACTAGAACCACCTCCATTGTTGAAAACCTTATTGCAAAACCCATATATATATATATATATATATATATATAATAATAAACAATATGGTTAAAAAATGTTTCTATATAATAAAGAAATTTTAAAAAATTATTTAGCTAAAAATAAAAATAAAAACAATAATCACAAGTCATACCCGCCCATCGGGCGGGTTTTGCTACTAGTATATATATATATATATATATATATATATATATATATATATATATATATATATATATATATATATATATATATATATATATATATATATATATATATATATATATATATATATATATCACGGGTGTCACTTTTAGGTGTCGCTTTGCAAGTGGGAGTTATTCGAGTCAATCTTATTATTTGATATCAAAGAGTGACTAAAGGTGGTGTCGGGTGATGTATTCATGTGAAAAAAATAAATTGGCCTGCAAAAATAGCTTTGTTATCATTTGATTAGAATTTCTTGGTGATTAGCATTAATAAATGACTAGGGAAATTATGAGGTATTACAGTACCTATCCGTAAACAGAATTCCTCCCGAAATTCCAGTCTAGGGTAATTATTGGAAGTCTTGATATTGGAATGACTCAGAAATTTGGAAGTGGTAGTTATTGGAATGGAAATTTTTGTATAATAAGTTATTATGAAGTCGTCCAGTGAATAAATCTCTATGTGAGGTGTTTGGAAAGAGTGTACGCACGATTAATAGATTACCACATGGGAGCCATATTAATTCATGTATGAAATGAATTTATTGTGGTACATGTGAAAATTACTAATTTTTACGATCAACTTGGCTTGGGAAGTGATTTTGTTTTGAATGAAGATTGTTATTATGTTTGAAGACCAACATGGTTCACAATTTCTTGTAAAAAGAAAATCTGTGGGGTAACCTACCCGTTAAACAAAGGATTTTGTTAACTACAGATTTTTAACAATAAGGGTTTCGGATGAGAACTTGATAAATGTAGAGAAAGTTGCTGAACATCAGCTTTTATAGATGATGAATCAATTTGTTTGTATTAAGATTTATAATTAAGTGTTCCCAATCATAACATGATTCCTCCTGAATTAGACATAGGTGATCAGGCTATGTATAATTTAGGAATGATAATGTGATGGACGGTTTAGTTGTTACAACTCTCAGTGTTTAAATATATACAACATAGGTCTTAGGGTTCGTTAAGTGAGAGTAAGGTACAACCTTGGATTTTAGTGTTAGTGTCTACCAGCCTTTCTGTCAGCTAGTTCAATTTCCTAGGTATCGTTTAGTTTGGTTGGGGTTGTTTTATCGAATAGTGTAGATATTTGGCATGAATTTGATCTCCGCACTTTCAGGTGTATTCTGTCGGTTGCTTAAGTGAAAGCTAAAGGTCTTACAGTCGGATGCGACCTCTTATTTTTCTTCAGGGTGAAGGTGATGTCACGTCCTAAAATGATTAAGTTTTCTAAAACTCCGAAAGGGTACGTCGTCTCTTGAGTAATTGATTATCTAATTCATGCGTTCCACTAGTGTGAGAATCTTATCTTATAGGATGGGTGGGAAGGTTGTACTACAAAGGAATGGTGTCAAGGTATGGCATGTTGCTATTGTTAATCTTAGGCATGTCAGGTAGTATGTAAGTGTAGCAATTTTCCTCGAAGTTTGATCCTAATATTTGTTCTGGGGTTGTGTGTTTTCCTGATTAAAGGCATTGATATACGTTTCTAAAGGGTCAAGGACAGAGTCTAGTCTCCAATGCTTGGTAGAGTTTGGTAGCTTAACATCGGGTGAATCTTATATGTACATATATACATATATGTGTGTGTGTGTGTGTATATATATATATATATATATATATATATATATATATATATATATATATATATATATATATATATATATATATATATATGGGAATATCTTAGCTACACCAAGGGTGTAGCCAACTTAGCTACACTAGAATGTTATTTCCATGCCTAAAACCCCAATTATGATGTAATCTTAACATCATAAACTTGTTAACCTTTCTAATCCATCACCTCCAACATCTATTATTTGATATTGTTGCAAATTTTATGTGTGTGTTCTTTAATCTAGTTTTAGTCACGAAAATGGCTACTGATGCGTGGGAATTGCACCAGGCTTTACCTCTCAAGGGATCTTGAGAAGCTTACAACCCTCACCAGGCAGTGTACCTGATTGTTGTAGTATAGTATAGTGACAAGTACCGGGGGATTGATCGTTCAGCTTAGGAATAGTGCCGCTAGGATTAGAAAACCTAAATAGTAGTTCTAAAGGTGAGGGGTGATTATTTTTGTATTTTTATATTTTTTAGAAAGCAAGTTAAAATCTCGGGTTTGAAGGATTTGGCCGGAATTAGTTGCTAATCAACTAACCCAATACTAAAGATGCAATCAAAATAAAATACTAGAGATGAAAATAAACTAAATTATTCTAAAGTTGTGAGCAGTAAATGGAGAAAATGTGTTTACTTAGATTTCACTACTCCCTAGACATCTTTTACACGTTAATTACTTGTTATAATTGCATGGATGACGGATCGTATTCCTTAATACCATTCATGGGGTGACACACTTAACTCCCCAATTCTATGAGCTCTTATCTCCTCCTATACCATGCCCAGCACAACCATAGGGATTATAAATGGTGGCTCATGCATTAAATACAACCAATAAAGACCTAGTGCGCGTCGGTTCATGTTTCTTAAGACGTTCAAGCATGTTACCAATTGGAGATCTGCCAGTTTTCTTAAGCCTAACATATAAATCATTCATCCAAGACAAGAATAAACAAGTAATCAACACATAATTAACATCTAGGTTTCATTAGATCCAAGCAAACACAAGATAGATCTAGCCTAGCATGATGGAATTAAGACAAGAACAAGATATAGACAACCAACACATAGACATATTGATTGAATTAAAAGAACACTTATCTCAATTACACATGAAAGGTATCAAGGGCTTGGAACCCTTGAAAAACCTGTAAAATTCGCACCAAAATCGTACTTAGGGTTTCTCCAAAACTTCCCTTTTTTTAATGTGAAAATTAGAAAACTATATATAGGAAAAGGGGTCTGACGGCGTCAAGAATAAACTTGTGACGCCGTCACCTCGCCGCCAAAACTCTTCTCGGACTGCCTTGATCTACATTTGACGCCGTCATGTGATAATCATTTCTAGGCCGTCATGACTTTTACTCTTGACGCCCTACTTCGTGACGCCGTCAATTCTCTACTGGACCGTCATGGAATTTTGCTCTTGACGCCGTCTGGAAATTACTCTTGACGCCGTCACCTACTGTTCCCAGCATGGAAAATTAAGACTTTGGCGTTTTCTTCACTTTTATGCTCCAAAAACGTCTGAGTTGCTTCCTTTTCCAGATTTCACTCCTAAAGTACCTAAAATCACAAAAGGAACGATTTAGGGCAATATTTTAACAAATAAATTCAATTCCGGGCTTAAATGACCCCCAAAAAACGGATCATTTTTCGCCTCATCATATACCCTTACACTTGAGATTTGCTTGTCCTCAAGCAAATACGCTTTTATTCTACTCAAAAGACAAGTTAGGGGTCATTTAACACTAATATAAAAGTAATTACAACAAATAATCGTTCCACTAAAGACTAATAGACAAGCACGGAGGTCATACAGTAGCACCTCACAAATAGTGTTTAGATACTCACATCTCTCGGGTGTAATAAAGTGTAAATTACAATATGGAAACGGAAGATATCTCTCACTACCTGTCATAGCAAAATAGATTACCATATGCTTGGAAAAGGATCAAACCTCCACCACATGGCGTAAGCACCTAGGATAAACTATCAAAGAGGTCTTTTAAAAGGGTTGTAACGTTGGGTGTAGGGATATGAAATACACGGTTTTGTTGGATAAAGGGAGTTTTACTGGTGGCGAGTTAACAATCTTGGTCAATTACATGTACAATGTGGCGTTGCTAAGCCAAGACTAGACTCGACTTAAGTTAATAAATGAAAAATAACAAAAACATAAAATGAACATAAAATGAAACGGGATGGTAGTCTGTATGTTTTTTCTCTTTTTCCTTTTTCTCTTTTTTTTTCTTTTTCTTGATTTTTTCGATTTTTTTTTTTTTTTTTTTTTTTTTTTTTTTTTTTTTTTTTTTTGCATACACTCTTACCCTACTATCCAAAATAATACATCATAGGGAATGAACATTCCCCTTACACTTGAATCTTTACATACTTTTCAATAAACTAATCTAGTGACTCGAATTAAGATAATCAAAACACTTGGAGCACTTTTAAGATTAACGTACATATGGGGGTAATAAATTATGTTCTTCCCCATTACTCCATAAAATAAGTACTTTACCCATGCGTCCCAATCGTCCCAAAATAATATGTACAAGGATATGACTCGACTTAGCAACCATGTAATCAATTAGATAGTTAACTTAGGGTTTAACAAATAACAATAATGCACTAAAAATGAGAGAGCATACACGGAAGGCTAGGCGATTTGGTTGTACATTTAAGTGGGGTGTAACAAATTCTTCCTTTAAGTAAAATGCTTAAAGTTAGAAACGAAAAGATAGGCTCGGAGGGGTGTACTAGGGTATCGTGTACTAAAAATGAGTACAACGCTAAGGGTGTGGGAAAAATTAGTTGACTTAACTAGCCAAGTAAAATGACATAAATGGTCAAGTAATTATAATACGGGTTTAACACAAGGGTGATCCTAATGTCTCTTATCATGTAGTAAATCCTACCACACGAATGTAGTCTCACTAGCGGTCTCGGGATGCATCACTAACGCAAGTTCTAGAATCTAAATGCTACCGGTACACTCATAAGCACTAATAGTAAATGCTTTTCCTATCAAATCTAAAGGCGAACCTCACATATTTGGGTGGAAAATTTTTCTGAATATACGGTTATGTGCTAGTCATACAATCTCCTATCCATGAGACGCTTGCTATGGCTAAAGTTTCACTGCTAAATGTTGTAAAAAATTTTAAATTTGGCGCTAAAATTACACTAACAAGTATTTCTCATAGTTTTATTACACATCTACCATTGAACAAGACAAACTCAAGCGAAAGTGCATATGTAATGTATCATCTTTTTACCTTCCCCTTACACTTAAGATGAACATTGTCCCCAATGTTCAAGTAAAGAATGTAAAAGTGAAAAAGTAAAGAGAATGAAATCAAATACTCCCCTGATTCGCTCGGTATGGATAATAAGGTGGCCAGGTTAAATCTTCTTCCAAGAAAATGAACAATCAAAGCTTCCCTTCCAGAATATAAATCATCTTCTTGTCATACATAACCTGTAAAACCTGATAAAATAGACAAGACAACCTCGCGTAAAATCGGCGGCATCCTATATAAGTTACTAAATCCTAGAAAACAAGATAAGATATAATGCTTGTGGAATGAAGTTTGCAGATCTCTTGGAGATTATAAAACTTAATAATTCACAAAAACCATAAGACTCCGTTAGAAAAACAAAACCGGTAAAATTTCCAGATTTTTTACATTTGACGCCGTCAAGAGTAAACTCTTGACGCCGTCATAAGTGACCTGCAGAAATTCTTATGTTAAGTTTCCGGAAAATTTCTGGAAAAACTTGGTCCTACTTCCTGGAAAATCCTACAAAACTTCATTATGACTCAATACAAGCATTTGACTCTAACAAATACGAATAAACATGTTCATTTAATATTGTGGAAAATCATGATCGGTTTGTTTCTTGAAAACATATTTGGGGTTTCCCCTTACACTTATCCTTTGCAAAAATACCTTTAGGTGGAGTTAAGACTAGGCCAAAACAAAAAAGTAAAGTATTTCCACTATTTAATTGAGAAACATGATCTACCAACAATAAAAATTAAGCATGCATACGGAAGCAAATAACAAACAAACAAATAAACAAACAAAACATGGGTTGCCTCCCAAGAAGCGCTTTTATTTATTTACGAGTCTTGTAGCTAGACTCAAGGTCATGGGTTACGTTTTCCTTTCCCACTTTTGTGCTAACTCAAGACATCTAACCCAATTCTCATCACGCTTGTATTCCGGGCCTAGATTCATGCAACCCGAATAATATGTTCTCCTCCTCTCATAATAGGCTTCATTAGTGATTCCATCTTCCTTAACCTCATAAGGTCGAATTTCATCAATCTGTAGGTTCTTGATGCCCTTTAATTCTTCCTTCATGTGAGGCATCATAAAAGTGACCTTCTCTATCCCATCAGTAAACTGAGCTATCCTCTTCTCATGGTCGTAATACATCTTAGTTTTCTCAACAAAAGGTTGTCCTAAAACTACTTGTCCAAGGTGTGGATCAATAATGCCTCTAACATTTAGGATTACAAAGTCACATTGATAAGTAAAATTTCCTAAAAAGATGTGTACCCCATTAACTCTCCTGACAAAGTTACATAGCCTATTAGAATTGTAAGGGTCTTTTCTAGGGCTTAACCTTTTGTTCATTATCCAATTGTAATAGAGCCTAGACATGATATTCATGGGTGCTTATAAGTCAATGTATGTATGCTCTCTAGACATGTACCCAATCATGCAAGGAATTTTTATGTTCCTGAAGTTATGCCTCCTAATCCATGGTGTCTTTCTATATTTCGAGGGGCAAGGATGTTGTAAGAGGAACTTGTGGTAACTCAATTCATCCGGGGTTGGAGCGAAGTTTGTAAACTCAATTTTAATTTGGAGAGGCTTAATGAATTTCTTAAATGTGTTAGCTTCTCTCTTTCTTCTTTTATGCGCAGTAAGCCTCTTGCTAATTTCTAAACGGCGACTCTCTGATTCCATAAAGACCACACTAGTACGAACAAAAACACGAAGAAATAAGATAGACTAAAGAAAACCTAAAAATAAAAATAAAATCTTACTAGGACGGAATCTAGCAAGTAGACCTAATAAAAAGAAATTCTAACCTAGACAATAACTATTCCCCGGGCTGCGGCGCCAAAAACTTGATGCATGGGAATTGCACTAGGCTTTACCTCTCAAGGGATCTTGAGAAGCTTACAACCCCCACCAGGCAGTGTACCTGATCGTTATAGTATAGTATAGTGACAAGTACCGGGGGATTGATCGTTCAGCTTAGGAATAGTGTCGCTAGGATTAGAAAACCTAAATAGTAGTTCTAAAGGTGAGGGGTGATTATTTTTGTATTTTTATATTTTTTAGAAAGCAAGTTAAAATCTCGGGTTTGAAGGATTTAGGCGGAATTAGTTGCTAATCAACTAACCCAATACTAAAGATGCAATCAAAATAAAATACTAGAGATGAAAATAAACTAAATTATTCTAAAGTTGTGAGCAGTAAATGGAGAAAATGTGTTTACTTAGATTTCACTACTCCCTAGACATCTTTTACACGTTAATTACTTGTTATAATTGCATGGATGACGGATCGTATTCCTTAATACCATTCATGGGGTGGCACACTTAACTCCCCAATTCTATGAGCTCTTATATCCTCCTATACCATGCCCAACACAACCATAGGGATTATAAACAGTGGCTCATGCGTTAAATACAACCAATAAAGACCTAGTGCGCGTCGGTTCATGTTTCTTAAGACGTTCAAGCATGTTACCAATTGGAGATCTGCCAGTTTTCTTAAGCCTAACATATAAATCATTCATCCAAGACAAGAATAAACAAGTAATCAGCACATAATTAACATCTAAGTTTCATTAGATCCAAGCAAACACAAGATAGATCTAGCCTAGCATGATGGAATTAAGACAAGAACAAGATATAGACAACCAACACATAGACATATTGATTGAATTAAAAGAACACTTATCTCAATTACACATGAAAGGTATCAAGGGCTTGGAACCCTTGAAAAACCTGTAAAATTCGCACCAAAATCGTACTTAGGGTTTCTCCAAAACTTCCCTTTTTTAATGTGAAAATTAGAAAACTATATATAGGAAAAGGGGTCTGACGGTGTCAAGAATAAACTTGTGACACCGTCACCTCGCCGCCAAAACTCTTCTCGGACTGCCTTGATCTACATTTGACGCCGTCATGTGATAATCATTTCCAGGCCGTCATGACTTTTACTCTTGACGCCCTACTTCGTGACGCCGTCAATTCTCTACTGGACCGTCATGGAATTTTGCTCTTGACGCCGTCAGGAAATTACTCTTGACGTCGTCACCTACTATTCCCAGCATGAAAAATTAAGACTTTGGCGTTTTCTTCACTTTTATGCTCCAAAAACGTCCGAATTGCTTCCTTTTCCAGATTTCACTCCCAAAGTACCTAAAATCACAAAAGGAACGATTTAGGGCAATATTTGATCAAATAAATTCAATTCCGGGCTTAAATGACCCCCTAAAAACGGATCATTTTTCGCCTCATCAGCTACTAACGATCATACATTTGCAAAAATAACTAATTTAGTCTAAATGTCAATGATAGATGTTAGTTATGAGATATTTTGGAGTGGAAATAGATTTATGATGATAATCGGGCATAAAATTTGATGTTGTATACCTCAAATTGGCATATTGGTGTACCTAACCTGTCCATATATATATATATATATATATATATATATATATATATATATATATATATATATAATCACAAATAATCTTGCATACCATTTAAACTAATATAATACATAAAGTTCAAGCATACTAATTGGCATGATTCTAGCATAATAATAATCCTAATAAAAGTGAAGTAGCAAGAACTAATTTTAGCAAGTACCAAGTATCTCCTAATACATCACACTAATCAAAAAGTAAGCATCAACCTCGAACCTCCCTATGCATTTGTTGAGTAGTGTTGAGCAATGAGGTTTGTCATTCAAATAGAAGTTGGTCGGTTTGTAAGGAATGACGTGGAACTTGGTAGTCGGAGTAGTTGATATCCGGAAGATCATTGATGAAAGTGGGAGGAGAAGGAGTACTAGCACGTATGGAGCTTTCCTCCGCATCGTCATCTTCTTGACGAGATGAAGAACCATGATGTCCGTAGAACATAGGGCCACGAGATTTACCCTTGTTACTACAGGTACGACGAGTTTGTTTGAGGGCGAGAGGACGGAGGATGGGAAGAACGAATTGATAAATGTCACTCTCAAGATGAGGATAATATTCCATGACGGTAAAGACGAGTAAGAAACATACCATATGGGAGATTGGCATGTGGAGTAGATTTAGCACTTTCAATTCGGTTTACAAAGAGATAAGCCAAATTATATTGTTCTTCGGCAATAACACATTACAACATGTGGGCGATGCTAGCTGCAACATGGTCACGGTGGCCTCCGGTACCGAACGCATTCTCACGAATGAGTTCTTCCCAACACCTCATGTCGGGCTTAATTCTTTGAGAAGAATTTGATTGGCATGTGTAGCAACCGCGAAATTTACAGGTCCTTACTCAACCTTAAGTTCAAAATATTTTATGTTTAATTATGTTTACGTGTCTACTTTTATGTGTGTTGTGAGCTAGATCGCACGACACGACACAACCTAGGGTCAAATATACGTTTTATAAGTTAATTTAACATTTTAACAAAAATATACGTATTTGTAACCAAGTTTAATGGAAAAACATTTTTAAAATTTATGGAAATAGCCTCGGGTGCTCGGGAAATAAATATAACCCGTTTTTATTACCTCGTAAGCGTATCGTTAAATATATCACGAAAATGGCATTACTAGTCCCTAAGGACGCACTAGGGTTTGATGGTAGTCCAAAAATGAGCACATAAATACTCCCTATACCACTTCTAGGGTTAGAAAATAATCTCTTTCCCCTATTTCTTTTTAGCCGCCACTCTCACATCCCCTTCAAAACCAAATCCGGCCAACCATCACCACACCATCACACACCATAACACACCGCGACCACCACTTTAACCACCATCCTCTCCTCTCCATTTCTGTATACTTCACGCGCACAAAAACACCACCAATAATCTCCTTGACCACGATTCAGTCGTGAAATATCACCACAACCCTATCTATTTTCGTTGTTCTTGATTTCCCAGAGACAAAGGTAGGGAGAACCATCATCTTGGGGTTGTTTGTACCACGGGTTGACCCAAAACCCACGGGTTTTGCGGTTTTCTAAATATTAACAAAAATATAATAAGTAAAAACGAGCTTAATGATGTTTGGTATCAAGTTTGTTTCTTGTGTTGTGTTTGTTTTGGTCGTACGTGGTGATGTCATGAGTCCTAAACTCACGACCTAAGATTTGTAGTCCATTTTGTTGTTGTTCCTTGGATTTAGGCACGGGTTTAGAGTTAGGATTGGATTAGGAGTGATTTGAAGATGTTTGTGTGTTGTACGAGTGATGGGATCCGGATTGGATGAAGGATTTGGTCATGAATGGTGTTGCCGAGAGGTGGTGATGCACTAGGGATAGGATTATTGTTGTCGATGGATGTTGTTCTGGTCATTTGTTGTAGTCCCTGATGTAGTTATTGTTGCCGTTGTGTGGATTGGCCGAGACCTTGGAGGTCCATTTGGTTGTATTAGCCGAGAGCTAGGGATCCGAGACCATTAGGGTCTCGGCAAGTCGTCGGTTGTGAGTTGTGGTTATATTGGTGATGAGATAAGTAGATTGACGGAGTTTAGATTAGTCGGCGTTCCGTAGACGGCCGTCGTTTGTTGTAGTTTGAGTTGCGGAATTTGGATAATTAGACGATAATATTTCTATTGTGATGATTTGAGCCGTGTCGGGCGTCACCGAGACTTTCTGGTCTTGTGTCGCACCCGACGAGCCAAAATGGACCGGAAACGAAGAGTAACTCGTAAAAAGATAATATTGACTAAACTTAAATGACACACGTTTTATATATGTATATATGAAAGTAACTTTTAAATATTAACTAACGACTAACAATCGTTACTAAATATTTTTAAGTAAATGATGACTATTAAATGACGATAAGGACGTTATATAACGTTTTAAATTAATAAGAAATATTAGTTAACGTCAATGACGTTGTCGATATTTCTAAATTAATATGGAAATGTTAAATAATGATAAAAACGTTATTTAATACTTATTAATAACAATAAGCAAAACACCAAATAAATATGAACACGGATAGGTTGCTAATCGTTTCGAGGGCACATTTATCGATATACTAGTCTTAGAGATCATAGGACCCACTTACTCTTATAAGTCATTTAGGTTTTGGTCTTTGACTTTGCGTGCGTTCACGCGAGTCTGCGTCGTGTCTTCACCGAGCACGAATGATATCAAACATTAATAAATGGTTATAACGATAGATATTGAGGCTAAAATGAGTATTTCTTAGAAATAATTAACTCTTAAAAGTTTATACGTTTTGAATTAGATACTAAGACAAGTTTATTTTAATGGGTTGTGCCGAGTCCGTTGCGCCATGACGTTCTATTTGCTGTTGTGCTATACTACTCTTATATCGTTGTGTTGTGCGTTGCTTGACTAAGGTGAGTTCTCGTAGCCCCACTTTTATATGTTTTTCCTTGGGGGAAAATGATACTCAATGCTTTTAAATGGTTTTCATGCTATAACTAAATGCTTTCATGCTTTGTTTTGGATAATTATGGGCGTTTGATTGCAATTATATGCTATCTGGTACACTAATACTTTTGTGAGCAAACATGCTCTACTGTTTAACTCCGTATGGAGCCGAAGCATAGGATTGTACTATCCGGGGTAGCTCCCCGCTATTATTTATTTGTGTGACAATCATGGCAGGTTTAGTTAGCGCTACTAAAACTTTTCTTTTATTTCATGCTATAATTGCTTATCTCTCTCACTGTTGTCCTACCCTATATCATTCACAGCTTCGTGGTTTACTTTCAAACCTACGAGCTCACCAACTTTGTGTTGACCTTTTCGAGTATCCATTTTCAGGTGCTAAGACAGAAGTTGCTTTAGAAGGTTGAATATTGGCCTTGCCTAGCAAGACTTAATTTATTACAAGTATTTGATCTTTACTTCCGCTGCATGCTTTGATGATGTTATGTGGTTATTTATATAATTGTTATGATTCATAAATTCCAACACTTTTTAAGTGTATATTTCTTGCATTGGTTGTTGAGTTCTTAAAAGATATTCATTGCATGACTTTAGAAAATTTTTTTTTACTATATATTGAATAACCTCACTGCTTTACATAGTTTAACCAATAATCATTAAATACAACTCTAATAAAACTTACCTCAGAACTCAACTGTAACCACTCAATCGTCAATACAAATATACAAATAACAGTATCACAGTATTAGCGAATTTTGGCACCTAGATGCTCAGGCACGCTACTCAGTAAAAGTTATAGAAAAAAGACTGGCTTCAATATAGTACAATTTAGTATCTATCCAGCTCAGTTCCATTTTAATTTTACACCTTTCACGCTTAAATCACAAGATCATAGCTTAACTTTGGTTTACATTACAATTACTAAATCATCAGCTCATGTTCTTAAATTTCCGGCAGCTATATACTCAGGCACGCTATTATAATAACACTTGCAGGGAGAAAAAAAGTCTAGTGCAATTTAGTATCTACCCAGTATGTTCGGTTTTTAATTTACGCCTATTATACTTAAATCACTAGCTCAAAGTTTAAGTCCTGTTCACAATACACTCACTAAACCACCCAATTTTTCGGTACATATATTCTTGAAGTTTGGAGGCTAATACTCAAGCACGCTACTCAGTAACAGTTACAGGGAAAAAAAGGCTTGAAAACAGTACAATTTAGTATCTCTCCAGTTCAATCTAGTTTTCATCTTAGACCAATGCTAATGGGCGTTGGTTGCACCAAGGAACCCCAAAAGCAACGCGTCACTTCCCCTAGAACTCTCCAATGCAACGCGCCACTTGATGATTTTTTTCAAAACTTGGTTGGTGATGCAACCGAAACAATTGTGGGGTTGCTTTTGTGATTTTGAAGGTTGGGAAGTAAATGTGGGAGTTAATGGGGTTGCTTTTGTGGTCACCACTAGCTAATTGTGGTTTGTGTGAAGTTGTGGAGAAAGAAAGCTGAGGTGACACTGACATGGCGAGGTTGCTTTTGTGAAAATGGTGTTACCATTAGCATCAGTCTTATGATATTATATGTAAACCACTAGCTCAAAGCTTAAATCCAAATCACATTATATTTAATAAACATCACCTCGAATATCGGTACCTATACACCCAGGCACACTACTCATTATTGATTACAGATAAAAAACAGTTCCAGACCAGTACAATTCAGTACATGTCCTTTTAGGTCCAGCTTAGATCTTAACACCAGTTCACGTTACACTTACTAACGATCAGATCATGTTCTCAAATTTTCGGCACGTATATACTTAGGCACACTACTAATCACACTTGCAACAAAGAAAAAAAGTAGTTCCAGTCTAGTACAATTTAGCGTCTATCCGGTTTCAGTTCAGTTATTATTTTTACGTCTATTACGCTTAAATTAGTAGCTCAAAGTTAAACTCCACTTCACATCACATTTACTAAACCGTCAGATTTTCAGTACTAATATTCTCGAATTTTGGCACCTACATACTCAGGCACGCTACACAGTAACACTTACAGCAGAATAAGATAGAAACCAATTGCAGTCAAGACAAGATTAGTATCCATCCGGTTCGGTCCCGTTTTCAGTACTCATATCTCAAACTTGTGCACATACATACACACTACACACAGACACGCTGCTCAGTAACACCAGTTTTGGTTACTAATTCTTCTTATTAAGCTTAAATCACTAGCTCAAAGCTAAAGTCCAGTTCACATTACACTTACTAAACCATCATATACTCCATTTTTTGACGCATAGAATAGAATATAACTTCATATTAGTATAAACGAAGCAACCATCGCTAATAAATCAACCGAAACACCACCAAATCCAAGCTGCATCAATCAAACACCATTATCAACAAATACAACAATAACATATATTATTTTTTTTTTAAAAAAAGGTAGAGATACATACTACAGTCAGATTAGCAGGTTGATTTGACGCTGATGACGTCATGTTTGACCTAGAAAATAATTGAAAATTACAATTATATAATGTGAATGTGATGATATTGTTGTGTACCTGATAAAGCGTGAACAAGAAGATGATGATGAGATGAGTTTGAGACTTGAGAGCATGGTGATGGTTGAGTATATAGCTGTCATTGTTTGATTGTTAAGTTGGTGTGGTGTGGTGGCGCTTGTGTGTCAAGCGCTGTAACTGTTTTTGTCTGTTATGGTTAGTGCGGATAGAGGAAATGACGTGTGCGATCGTACGCTAGTTTTAGCTATGTGGCAGTTTGAGTTTTTTTTTTATTATTTTTCTTTATTTTATTTTATTTTATTTTATTTTATTTTATTTATTTTTTAACAGACGGTAATTTTAACTATCCTATAAATATTTATATCACAAATTTATCACCTTATGTCTTAAGCAGTACTTAAACTTACAATTACTTAGTTAACAAGTTTCTCACACAACATGAGATACCATTATGACACAAGTCCTTTAGTGGGTTAATGAATAAGTATCGTCTTAACCCGAACACGACCACTTTATCATATGAAGTTATTGTGTCCAAAAATTTCACTTTGTTAAAAATTGGTTAAGCGTGTCATAGATTTAGATTCATTAACGGATTATGTTTTCGTGTTTAGGTTATTCATAGACGGCGAATTTTTGACTTCGTTGTATACACTCTAACATGGACATATGGTTATCTTACCACCCCCAATGTGTATCTCGTGGGTTTTGAACTTGTCCCTTTTGTCGGGAGGTTAGGTGCATTACTACTAGATCAATTGATGATATTTATAACTTATTTATTTTAATGTTAAATGAGTTGACTGCTTGTAAATAAATTAGATAGACTAATCTACTTACACTACAAGAAACACGAGAACAGGCGATGACCAGTTTCCCGTCGACACAATGTCGACGGCATAAGGCAGAAAACGACAAAAAAAAAAAAAACACTTGACCAAGCCCCACTGCGTTGAATTTTTCATACACGTATTTTCCCGTCGACATGTTGACGGGACAATATCAAGATACTTTTTTAGCCTCAATAATTCACTAAAGTTGGGCGCGAAATTTACCCGCTAATATTTTCCCGTTGACATGTCGACGGGAATATATTAATCACGATTTTTCCCACAATTAACGTGTGATTAAAGGTAATAAATTTTTGTTTTGAGATTCCCGTCGACATATCGACGGGAATTTATTACTAAATTATAAATATTTTTAATAATTGGATAAAATATTGGGCGAGATTTTTCCCGCGTTCTTTTTCCCGTCGACATGTCGACGGGAATATCTCCCCAAATATTAGGCTATATATATCCTCACAAATACATTCCCGTTCTCATTTTTTACCTATATACATTCTCACAAAATTATTTCCGTCTCATTTTACACATGTCACAAATAAGTCAATCGTCAATTCTTACAAGACACACATGACTTGGCGTGGTTGCACAGTTGAAGAGGAGTACTCAAAAATCTTGTCACGCGAGCTCCTCTTTAATGAAGTTATGTTAACTTTTGGTCATGCAGTTTATGAGGAATATGGTTCTTTTAAGGACGCTGAACCGTGGATGAGAGACAAGATTATCGAATGGTGTAGGAAAAAGTCGTACTACAAAGAGTACATGGAAGAGCTAGATGCTGCTGAAGCTCAAGCTGCTGCTGAAGCTCAAGTTGTTGATGTTGGAGGTGACGACGAAGCTGAAAGGATGTTGGAAACCAAACTTGATAATATGGGAAATAGGGTCACAAATCTTGAAGCTACATTTGCACATATCAAGTAAAGCGGGAAGTAGCTGCAAAAAAAAAAAAAAAAAAAAAAAAAAAAAAAAAAAAAAAAAAAACAGGTTGTTTCGTTTGATCTGTTCTTTTGGTTATCGAGTTGTTTAGTTTGAGTTATTTCGTTTGGTTGTCGAGTTGTTTAGTTTGAGTTGTTTCCTTTGGTTGTCGAGTTGTTTAGTTTGGTTGTCGAGTTGTTTACTTTGAGTCTGTATGAAAATGCATGTGGTTGAGAACTCTTGCTTGTTTTAAATAAACAGTTTGCCTTTGTGTTTGATAATTATTGCTCCTTCAGTTCTATTATTTGTGCATACGAATTTAAAATATAAAGGACGTTCAACATCAGTTACCACAACAACAACAACATTTTATTAAACAACAACAATAACATCAACAACAACAGCAAACAACATCAACAACAACAACAATAACAACGATAACAACAACAACAACGATAATAGTACTACATATGAAATTTATTCATGTCACCTAAAAGGTCACGGAGTATTGCATCCGACTGACATGCGTGGTCGTGGTTGGGATACGTTGCCATGTCAAGTTTTGCCTCCAGCATCCTTAATTTTGTCCCTAGCACCTGTTTTTGTGCCTCCAGCACCTGTTTTTGTGCCTCCAGCATGTTTATTCTAAGATCTTTTTCATGACAGTTTGAGTACCTTGTTGGAGCAGATCCAGAACCGCTTGATGTTGAAGCTCCCAGAGAACCGATCATCATTTTGGCGAGTCGTTCGTCCTTCCATAAAAAAAATCACATCAATGGTCTGTTGTCCCAGGCTGTTAAAGAGTAAAAACTATTATTTTTAACAACTAACCAAATTATTTATATAATACACGAAAAAGTATGTAATTGTTCACTTGCGAGAAAGGACACGCATAGTATAGTTTACCACGGGAGTAAGATTTGCGCGATTCTCGTAGAATCACGTCTCCTCGTCCACAAGGACAAGGAAAAGCTTCAAATTCTGCCATCTTCTTCACCATGATAACAGTGTATGTTTGTGGTTGTGAGGTTGAGTGGTTGAATCATGACCGGGGTGGCCCGATCTACAAGTTGAGCTGATAAAAGGTGGTGGCCAGAAAAAGATTCCGGCGGCCGGAAACTGCTGGTGTCGCCAGAAAACAGAAACTGCTAGAGAGAGAGATATATAGTGAGATGAGTGTGTGTGAGAGTTTTTATTAGTTAGATGAGTGTGTGTGTGTGTGTGTTTATATTGTGAGGATAAGTTGTTAGGTAGAAAAAAAGTTGTTAGGTAGAAAACAGAAACATCTCATGTATAACCATTGCATCTCGACTCGTTCGTTTAACATCTCATGTATAATCATAGCAATCTAATGTATAACCATTGCATCTCGACTCGTTCGTTTAACATCTCATGTATAACCATTGCATCTCGACTCGTTCGTTTAACATCTCATGTATAACCATAGCATCTCGACTCGTTCGTTTAACATCTCATGTATAACCATTGCATCTCGACTCGTTCGTTTACATTTCATGTATAACCATAGCATCTCGACTCGTTCGTTTAACATCTCATGTATAACCATTGCATCTCGACTCGTTCGTTTAACATCTCATGTATAACCATAGCATCTCGACTCGTTCGTTTAACATCTCATGTATAACCATTGCATCTCGACTCGTTCGTTTAACATCTCATGTATAACCATTGGGTCAAGGATACAAGACTTGAATTTTGACCGGTTATGATCTCGAGGTTATCTAATGGTTGGGATTTAGTATTTTGTGATATTATAATTATTATTTATTTTATATTTTAATAAATTTTCTTAATTATAATAATATAAGTAATTAATTTTAAATATATATATATATATATATATATATATATATATATATATATATATTTTTAATTTTATAAAAGTATTTATAATAAATAAAATTTTTAAATTGTAGTTTATTAATTTTATAAAACTTATTTTTTAATATTTTATAAAAGTATTTACAATAAATAATTTTTTTTTAATTATATTAAAGTAATTTTTTAAAACTTATTTTTTAATATTTTATAAAAGTATTTATAATAAATAATTTTTTTTAATTATATCAATTTAGTTTATTAATTTTATAAAACTTATTTTTTAATATTTTATAAAAGTATTTATAATAAATAAATTTTTTTGATTAAATTAAAGTAATTTTATAAAACTTATTTTTTAATATTTTATAAAAGTATTTATAATAAATAATTTTTTTAATTATAAAAGTTATTATCCCGTCGACATGTCGACGGGAAAATAACCGCCAAAAATTTTGGTGAAATTTTAATACACCCGCCAAACGCAAACGACAAAATTATTAAATTGTCCCGTCGACATGTCGACGGGAAGATAAAAAAGTAAAAAAAATAACTTTATATTCCCGTCGACATGTCGACGGGAATATAAAAGTTATAAACAAAACCAGATCTGATCAACACTTAGATCAAAAAATTATAAACAAAAAAACACCACCACCTCCCTCAATTATTGAAGACGACAGCTCCTCCACCACCACCACCTCCGATACTAACACCACCACCACCACCACATCTCCTCCACCACCACCATAGTCTCCTCCACAATCACATTACCCCACCACCACCTCAGTTTTACCACCACAACTCCACCACCACAACCGCTATACACGAGCACCACTGTGCACCTCCTCCTCCTCCTATTCCCATGTTTAATTCTTTCCTCAACCCCTCATTTGGTTAATTCTTCTTCTTCTCCTTTCTTCAACGATAACAGGTAATTTTTTTTTAATTTAATTGTTATTAAAAATTGTTATTATTATTGTTAATAAAATTGTTATTAATTTTTGTTAATCAAAATTGTTATTATTATTGTTAATTTTTGTTGTTATTATTATTTATTTATACAGTAGCAGCAGGTAAAGAGGGTGAGAGCCGAGAGTCAGAGCCGAGGGTGAGAGCCGAGACAACCAAGACAGCAGGTAATGTACCTCGTTTTATTTTTTTATTAACTTTTGGTATCCTGATATATTAATTTGCTTTCTTTTATTATAGCCCGAGCCCAAGACCGTACCGCAGCCGAGAGCCCGAGACCACAGCCGGAGGTCACAGCCCGTGCCCGAGACCACAGCCGAGAGCCCGAGACAGTATGTTGTTATTTTTTCGTATCCATATTATTGTTTACATATTAGTATAGTATATTAGATATGTTGGACTTTGGTAGTAGTTGTAGTTTTCCAGTCGAGACGGACTTTGGTAGTAGTTTTAGTTTTTAGCCGTATTAGTTTAGAGTAGTTGTAGATATTGCGTTTGGTTAGTTGTTTGGTTTGTTTGGTTGTGTTTGGTTAATTAGGATCCCTTTGCACACTAAGATTCATTTTAAAAATGTGAAGTTAGTATTGGTTAAATGTTAGTTGGCGTTTGGTTAGTATATATGGTATACTAGTTTTAATATATTGGTTAATTGTAAGATTTTGAAAAATATTATGGCTTATGTTTTGCGTTAGAATTTTTGCGGATTGATTATGTTTCGGCTTATATAACGGGCTTATGGTTTGTTTGGTTTTCGGCTTATGTTTCATAAGCTTAATTTTATGGCTTATTTTGAAACTTTTTAACTTAAATAGTTTCAAAATAAGTAAAAAAAAAAAAAAAAGCTTATGAAACATAAGCCGAAAACCAAATAAGCCATAAACCCGTTATATAAGCCCGTAGATATATTGTTTGGTTTTCGGCTTATGTTTCATAATAGTTTCAAAAATAAGTCACAAAAATAAGTTTCAAAATAACAAAATAGTTTTATGAAACATAAGTCGAAAATCAAACAATTGTTTATATTCTAATTGTTTAACTTAAAATATATGCTATTGTTAGACTTTTGTGAATGTTTTAGGATTTTAGTGATTAATTTCGGAAAGTCCCCGTCCGAAGTTAATCATCCTATATAAAACCCGTCCGAAATTAATTTATTAGAAATTAATTTATTAGAAATTAATTTCGGAAAGTCCCCTGTTTGGGACTGCTTTTTGAATATTTTGTCTCATTTAGGATATGGATGCGTATAATTGATTTACTATTTGAGATGATTTCGACAGTGTTTCTCCTTTACTCCTACGAATATGTCTTTAATGCACATATTTAGGGAGTTGAGGGGAGATGCTGCCGAAATTTTCTCAGATAGTAAATCAGTTATACGCATTCATATATGAGATGAATCATTCAAAGAGTGGGTTAGGATTGCCTTCCATAGTTGTACTAGGTGAACAAAACAACTCGTAATAATTCCATGGTTATATGTGTTTATGTGTCGAATATTTTGAATGTGTAATAACTAAGAGTTGAACAAAACAATATGCAGTTATGATACTTGATAAGAGTTGGACCTGTTTAGACAGTCGTGTTTCAAAAGAGTTTTTTGATGGTCATGCCGCATTCATTGAACATTGCAAGCCTAATAATATGTCTGCTAACAGTGTTAAGTGATTTGACGTGTAACCTAGCTCTAAGAGCAATCGGTGTGTTCACCAATTTGGTGCATTAACCCATCACGTCCCTGCGTTAAAGCCTACGTTAACACAACATGTCCCTGACGTTAACCTCATTGTTTAAAAAAAATCACTTACACCCCCTCGTCAAGCCAAACTAGCCGTTGCATTTAAAAAAAATCAAAACCATTTTCTAACCACAATAAATACCCATTTAACACACATTTTTTTCACACTTCCACTACTCAATATACTCTATAACATACTTCTATTAGAAAAAAAGATGTCGAGAGGCAACAACAACGACGATACTTTCATTAACCTTCTCCGTGGGTGGAATAACCCATATGCGGGTTCATCTTCAAAACCAAATGCGGGTTCATCATCACAAAACATCCCTTTCTCTAACCCACTCGACATGTCGAGTCAAGAACTTTACCTACAACATCAACAAATGCAATATTGGGAACAAAGCCAATAAAACACACTAAACTACAATTTCCAAAATCTACAATTCACACAACAATCACAAACTTCACAAACTGAAACAAATGAAGTTCCTGAAACACCTACGTCTCCTCCAAAGCCCAAAAGTCGTGGTAAACAAAAGTCCAAAAAACCCAAAGACCCTGAACCAACCGAGGAGAATGAAGAAGTTCCCAGATTCGTGAATACACGTTGGTCTCCAAGTGAGGAAGAACTATTTGCCGAGTGTTATGTAGCCGCTTCCGAAGATCCGCGCATCGGGCGTTGCCAAACTCGCGATACGTTTTGATAACGGGTTCAACAAGAGTTCAATAGAAAAAAATTTCAAAACCGCAACAAGGATAGTCTGCAAGGCAAGTGGAAAACGTTGAACCGTGATATGTAAAGTCCAACGCTTATTTCAAACGGGCGTAACGTGAACAAAAAAATGAGAAAAATGAGATAGATGTCCTCAAACGGGCGAAACAAACGTATCATGGCGTGCACAAAGCCGCGCCGTTTAACAACGAGGAGGCTTGGATGTTTTGCATAAACATAAAAAATGGGACGCGCCAAAGGCGGTTGATTTAACCGGCGAGGTCCCAAGCCAAACAAGCGAGGCTTTGTGTTGGTCATGATGAACAACCACATCCCATGGGAAAAAGTGTACTTCGAAGAAAGCCGAATCCAAGACAACGACAAGTATCGGGGGAGCGAGTACTGGAGGAACGAACTCGTCAAGCCAATTCACGGAGGTTATGCAACACGAGTATCGTTTAAAACGGGTAGATGCATCCAAGGCGTATCGGGCGGCCGCAGAAAAAGATGAAACGATTCTCCGAATTAAAGAGATGAAGTTTTTGTTGGTTGAAATTGACGGCAAGGATCCCGACGTGGTGTCGGATCAATGAAGAAAAGGCCCGAATCAAAGCCAAATATAAGTTGCAATCTCGTAACGAGATTTAATTGTATTTCGTAATTTCCGTTATGTCGTAGTTTGCTATGTGTCGTGTTTTTTCCGTATTTTTTTTTAATTCCGTATTGTAATATGTTTTAAGAATTAATGTTATGTTTTTTAGTAAACGAAGTATTTGTTTTAGTTTAAGGTTGAATTTGAAATATTTGAGCTAAAGTTGAGTTAAGGTGAATTAATGTGAGTTATGATAAGGGGTTTTTTTATTTTATTTTTATTTTTTTTAAGATGAAAAGGTTAAAGCTGATATGGCGCTCGCGTGGCTGAAACCTTAACACCAAGTTACCGCACCTTATGCTATAACATGCTTTCTCTAAAGATTGAGGCTATGTTTGGCAAAAGTAGCTGTGAGCAGTAGCAGTTAGCAGTAGCAGTAGCAGTAGCAGTAGCAGTGAGCTGTGAGCAGTAGCCAAAAAAGCTCACAATTTCATAAAGAAGCATTAGGAAAATGAGCTTTTCTAGAAAATAGCAAAGCGCACAGCTCTCATGCCAAACGAACACTAAAAATAAAAAAAGCTCATTGTTCACCGCTCATTGCCCAAAAAAGCTCTAAAAAGCTGTGCCAAACATAGCCTGAATATAGAGTCCCAATGCCAGAAAAGTGCCTTTTCTCCTTGTTGCATGAGTTACAAATGATCAGCATTGATATTTATAGTTAAATAAAATGTAACTTTATTTTATATACGTATTTGCCAAGCAACACGAGGGCGACAACTTCTGATCAGTATTAAGGCATAATGTAGTGTAAAAAATGTAAATGAACTTTGTGATAGCTAAAGCACATTGCACGTTATGCGGCCACGCGCGGGTGCCACGAGTCTGCACTATTCGAATTGCGGGCTATTATGTTTACGCAAATGCCTACCCTCGATGTATTCTGTCAAAGCTAACCAGATTAACGCTTGAACTTTGGAGGGAATTCCTTTGACCTCTTCAAAATGATTATGGATATGGGAATGAAGAATCTCATATGTTGTTGACAGTGAAACATTGATTTAATACATTTACCTCAACAAAGAGCATCATATGTTAACGTTTAATCTGTGAGGCAACGATTAATGAGAAACGGGTATGTTCTTTGAAAAGTCCCGCTTCATACATTAATAACTACTTAATGTTAAGCCTAATAATATGAAGCGGGATCATAAAAAACTAGTGAACTTAGAAAATCAACATTCAAAAATTAAGATCATAAAAAACCAAGTCTAAACCCATAAAGTATCGATATTCTTGTCCAAAAAATAATCCACATTTCTATTTTGATCCATCTTTCCCCATAATAAGGGACCTATCTTTCATACATGAAAACCGGCCGATTAATCCACCACGAAAACCTGAGTTTTTACAAAATTTCTGGTTTTGTACAGTTAAAAAATCGACTACTATAAAGAACCATCAGCCCAAAAAGGCTTCAAAGGGAGTCTATACCCAGCATGTTCACTTATACTCCCTTTTAATCTGTAAAACTCCATTTTATCCCGACCTGTCATCAGCGGGCCCGACCTATTTCCAAGCCTCGAAACACTATTAATATTTAAACCTGAAAACTGTTGCTTTTCAAGCTCGTTGAGTGAACCCGAGCTATAATCCATTGTAATAAATGGAGAGGAAGAGTTACCATAAAGGAAATGTGACGAGTCAGGCCCACGAGTGTTCCACCAGCCACTATCGCCTTTGATGTCAGATTCTACAGCTGACGAGTCTCGTTGAGTAGTGGTTTCGTCTTTGTAGTAAATGAGTTTTAAAGCTTGTACCACTTCCCCCATGAAAGGTCTTTGATCTACCTTGGGGTGCACACACATTGAGGCTATTGCAGCTACTTTTGCCATGTCGTTGAAGTCACAGGTCTCGGCTAAGGTTGGGTCGATTAATTTGTGAAGACCTTCCTGTGTTGTGAGAAGTGGCCGGGCCCATGTGGCAAGGTTCTCTTCACCGGGTGCTCGAGACATGTCTACTGGTTTTCTTCCTGAAAGAAGCTCTAAAAGCACAACCCCATAACTGTAAACATCGCTTTTGACTAGTAGATGCCCTGTCATGGCGTATTCGGGAGCCACGTAACTGAAAAACCAGATTATGTAATTTATTTGATAGATTCAATTAAAAAATAGCAAATTTGTGTAAAGTCTGAATTCTCAGTTCAAAAGGATAAGCTTCTAGCTATGGGTAGCAATTTCTACCCATTTGTTTAGGCAGTTTAGGAATGAGTCAACGCAGGTTATGTTTATCTCCAACGGCTCAATGTAGTAAAATCAAAAAGTTAATACAGGTCTACAGGCTTGTTTTGATATATGAACCGAGTTCAATTCTTTTATGGCTTCACTCAGGGCATGAAGCCTCACCAGTTGATATATTTCATTGTATGAAGTGTTTGTTACTATTAATTCTAAAATTCTAAACGAGGTGCGTATTGTTTGTGATAGTATGTGTACTAATACTTGATCTAACAGCATTTTTTAGAGGACTATACCCGAAAGTTCCCATGACTCGTGTAGAAATATGTTGACTTCCTTCTGTAGCTTCCCTTGCCAGCCCGAAATCTGATACCTTAGGTGTAAAGTCGTCTTCTAGCAAAACGTTGCCAGCCTTAAAATCACGATGAATTATAGGAGGGTTAGAATCTTCGTGAAGATAAGCCAAACCTCTTGCTGCACCTAGAGCAATCTTTACCCGAACATCCCAATCTAGAGGTCCCTTTTGCTTATCTGCACCTGAAACACCAAAATATTAATGATGTTTGAGGCTGTTTTTAGTGTCTAAGACGACATAGATTATGGTAAAAAGTTTATTCGTGTTACTCATATTTCATAAGCAAGAGCTAATTGCACGATTCACTGTAAGATTAAACGACTTGGAGCCAATCTGGTGCAACTTTGGAAAGGTTTGCATAGTGGTGAGAATTTCGGCTCATTTACTAATGAATTGGTTGATTTATGTTTTATCTTTCACGAGCCAAACAGGTGTAATCAGAAGTAGCTAAAAGCAATATGGGTCAAATGGAGAAAAAGCCGCCCAAAGTTTATTTAATGCATAAATCTTGTTCATCATTTTATTCAACATTATTAGTGTATATTTGTATAACTGAAATGTTTTAACCATATTTATAGTTTAGAAAAAGTTTAAGAAACCACTAATTTTGACAGTGTACAAAAATTACCCTTATAACCCACTCATTTTAAAACCTCTAAGAAATAGTATACCGTGCAAATGAGATTCAACGCTGCCATTTGGAATCAGCTCATAGATTAAGCACCGTGTTTGCTTTTCCATGCATATACCAATCAGTTTAACAAGATTAAGGTGATGAAACCGGCTTAACATCACAACTTCTGCAATGAACTCATGATCTCCATTCTGGTTATTATCTCTATGAAGCAACTTCACTGCAACCTCTGATCCATTTTCCATGATCCCATGATAAACACATCCAAAACCTCCTACACCCAAAACTCTTCTTGGGCTGAATTTCTCAGTGGCTTTCTCGATCTTCGCTAGTGAAAACTTCTTAACTGAAAGAGTAGAAGGCGTGGTGGAAATAACGGATACCGATGTGGAAGTTGCTGAATCACTTGATAACAGTGCTCCAAGTCCTGTAACACAATCTATAGAGATAAAAATGTGGGTTACTAGGTTTAGTACAGTGGCACTCCTGTTGAGTAGATGCAAGAAATCTAATTATATAATATGAACCAATTTATGGACTAAAAGGTATATCTAAGTCCTACTTTAAATAGTGAAATCCAACAAAGACACAGACTTACCACACATCCTTTTAGTCGATGGTGTAAAACCAGGGCCAACAGCATTTGATGAACTACAGATCTGAGTGTACTTTATGAAAACAAATATTGCCGCACAGCAAACAATGAATAGTACTACTGAGGACACAGTAATTACAAAGATTGTTATACGGTTCATCTTCTGACGTTTGCTAACAAAATCTACAGGTACGGGGAATAATTGCTTATGATCATCACTGTTAGTCCCGCTGTCAGGGAAACTTGGTGGAGTATGAAACCCTGCTTGTAATGCATAATGTTTAGAAATCACATGGTTATAAGGTAGCATATTAAGGTGACAAACGGGTAGGAAAATGGTTTTGGGTCAAAACAGGTAACTTGGTCCAATATTACATTTTGTACGTATTTGATGTACCAAATATAACTGCAAAAACTATTTTATATGAAGTAGATTCTTTTGTAAAAAACAATTTAGAGCATTGTAAGCATTTGCATGCGCGTTAAATGATTTTTGACCCGTTTGACCCTTTTTATTTTCACTAACTTCTTACTTTTGATACATTACCAATCTAATACCACTCGAATTGACCGATTTCCATATAAATAAATAGTAACGGCCACCTCTATTACATAATAACGGTAAAAAAAGATTTCAAAAGAGATATGCAACTTACCTGGATAACTAACATATACCACATCATAATCACCAAATAAGTCTTCATCCAAAGAGATTCTTTTCCGCCAAAATCTGTCATAAGTGAGCTCAGCGGTCAAGTTATCGAATCGTTCTCCCAATGGTAATAAGTTCACATCAACAACTGTTCTTCCCTTATTCTCGCTATCAGCACTGGCACCTACTATAACCACTTGACTTTGAGTTAGATATGTGCCTGCTGCAATCTCAATCTCTAGCTCATTAACAAAAGGGAAAACAGCATACACGGATACTTGTAAAAGAATCCTGACTTTCATTGGAATAATACAATGACATGGTGAACCCCTAGGAGCCGAAGTGAGTGGTTCCACACATTTTTTGCCGCAATCTGTCAGACATTAGATATTTATTTAAAAACCAATAGAACAGACGTGAGGCGGAAAAAAAAAAAAAAACAAAAACAAAACAAACAAAAAAAAAAAAAAAAAAAAAAAAAAAAACAACAACAACAACGTATCACCTACAATGAAAGAGTTTTACTCCTTTTGCATAGTAGTTCTATGTAAGTTATTAACGAGAAAAGAGATATAAAGTTAATCATGTGGCTAATAAATGAATAAAAGATCGTATACCTGGGGATGGCGAGGGAGATATTGCATGAGTTCTTGCCCTATGATGATGATGATGATGGTAACGGTGATGATGTAGCGGTTTGCTGCTATCAGTAGGACCAGCAACAGGACCTATAGGCAGATAATTTTATGAGAAAAGGCTAAAGCACTAAAATGGTTTACGTTGATCCGTAAGGTTGAACAAACGGAGAAAACGACAAATTCATTGATAGAAAAACTCTTAAGAACAAAAAAAGGTAATGGCACTTTGTTCAGTTAAGGTATGTGCTATTGAGTTCAACGCACTCTGAACTGTAGTTACTAAAAAAACTTAATCATATATTGCTGAGTTCTTCCTACTTAGCTTAATAGCAACCACGTAACCAACGAGCTATCTTTCATATAGCAATAAATTAATCCATGATACCACGAAGCAGGAACAGAAGTAATTTACAA
Organism: Artemisia argyi; assembly: GCA_030686995.1. Lineage (NCBI taxonomy): Eukaryota > Viridiplantae > Streptophyta > Magnoliopsida > Asterales > Asteraceae > Artemisia > Artemisia argyi. The sequence goes on along the minus strand of CM060708.1, from coordinate 57,135,454 downwards.
TGGATCTTACTAATATCGCTTAAGTCTTGAGCACTAAACAAATCTTAAATCATATTCAGCTTTTATAAGTTTAAACGAAAACTTGAATTTAGGTAATGTGACCACATATCAGATTATCAGGTTTTGTCAATGCACGTTAATTGAGTGGGAAGCAATGGATGACATGCAGCTAAACGGCAATGCAATTTCAATAGGAATAAGGAAAGCATGTCAGAAATTACGCATTTGCTTAGAGTTTCTAACAGCAAAGTAAAAACACAGGTAATGTAACTGCTCTCAGTTACTTAGGACGGGAATAACTACGTGTCAAACACAGAGCATTATTCTGTCCTATTGTAACTGCTGACTGCATATAATGTTACCTAATTCGACCTATATCCTGGCGAATAATTGTGTTGATACCTTAATATAAAAATCTTTCTGTCTTTTGCTAAACTCCCAACGTACTTTAGGTAAAAATATATGACACGGCTATAAATGAGGATATTACATTTTCCATTTCCAACATGCGTAAACAGCATGATGTGGTATAGTACTAATTGATTATACGCTCGGAATTTGAAATCTCAGTAAGATGTCTAAGAAGTTATCTTGGCACTATAGAGGTTAGTGATATGAGGAATTAAAACTAAACCGGCATACAAAAATACATGCAAATTGGTTCGACGTCTGGCTATAAACGCTATTGTTTTATCAAGTATACATGCAAAAGTATAACATGTACATGCTTCACATATTGATGACTTGTTACCACAAAGTGCAGTCTATATACCAAACTTATAGTAACTTCTTCATTGTCCGAACCAAAAATAGTTATTCCAAACGTCACAGTGAACATCACTATCTACAAACATCAAACTTACAAACCTTCCTATTAACCTTTCGCTTTCATTAAGTATTACGTACACAAACATAAACACATTTACTCGAATGCATCAAATCGCTTGTTGCTCCAAATTTATCATACTGTATACCATAAATATAGCACAAAACCTCCTCTCTTTGATATTCTATAACACATAAATTACTTTCAACCTTAACGTCCCTGTAACACATCTGTTGACTAAACACCATTTCCTAACAATGTAAACAGCCTAATATAATTTCAACAAATTCATACAAGTTTCGCATTTGTAAAACCACCACGTTTCACTTTAACGTATAAACTCAAACCATACATTTTTTCCTTTTTCTCTAAACAACGTGATTAAAGGGGTGTTTGTTTAAGTTTATTTTTGGGCTTAAGAGCTTATGGTTTCGGCTTATGCTTCATAAGCCCATTTGCCCTTATTTTTGGCTTATTTTGAAACTTATTGGCTTATATAAGCTTGTTATGACATGATAAACTTATATAAGCTCATAAGTATCAAACATAAGCCAAAACCAAATAACTCGTAAGCGCAAAAATAAACTTAAACAAACACCCCCTACTAACAAATTATATAAATTACACACAACACAATCTCCACAAATATACAACACGAACACATATATCACAATAAACCCTAAAAAAATCAATCAAAAAACAATATTCATTACCATAATAATTAGCAGGTGTAGAATGAAAACTGTGAAAATGAAAACAAAAGAATAAGAGTATCATAACAGGAAGCATTTTGATAACAATTTCACAAAGATATATTTGATATCAATCCCTTGAATTAAAATGTTTGTTATTTACGTATAATTTTTAAAGGTTTATGGACATGTGAATCCAGGAACTGAGGGAGTTATCAGAAGCGGGTTTGTGAATCCAGGAACTGAGGGAATTATCAGAAGCGGGTTTGTCAGGGTTTTAAGTGTATGTGTGTTAAGAACATGAGATATACTATAGGGGAGGGGGTGGGGACAGGTTTTTTTGTTTTTTTAAGGATTCAATGTTTTGTAATAAATGAATTAAATTTTTGAAAGTATATTGATATAATAATATTATGTGCCTGTTGACTTTTTGCTCTCGGCTAAGGGTATGTTTGGTGCGGAGCGGTGTGAAGCTTTTTGAGGCGGTAAGCAGTGAGCATTTTGATTTTTAGTGGTCGTTTGGCCAAGGAGCGGTAAACATTTTGATTTTTTGTAGTCGTTTGGCAAATGAGCGATGAGTTGTGACTATTTTTTACGAAAGCTAATTCCCCATGCTTGTTTCTAAGAAAAAACAAGAGGTGAATGATTCCTAAATAAAAAAACAAGCATTAAAGGTGAATGATTCCTAAATATTTAAAGTTCAACCTCACATTTTTTGGGTGGAATTTGAGTGATAGGGTTTTTGTACTAGTTATACTAGACGAGTACCCGTGCATAGCAACGGTATTTTATAGCGGCAAATAGTTTCATTGATAAAAAAAAAGTTTATGGGTTATAAACTCAAAATAATAAAAGTTTGAGGATTTGGGGATTAAACATAATGTTTAAAAACCCGTTTTGACCCGGACGGTTCAACCGGTTGAAACGGTTCCGGTCGAAAAAACGGGTCAAATTAAACCGGTCAACCCACCCAGATTGAAGCAACCCGGGTCAACCCGGTTTTCTATGTGTATTAATAATGTATTAATAGTTTCCAGCTTTTCATATGATTTCCGAAAATAATGTAAGTATCCTTAGATAGATAACTGAATTTTTAAGTTTTTTCAAAAATAATGTAAGTTTCCTTAGATAAATGACTAAATTTTTAAGTTTGACAAAGATTAAGTTTTTCACTTTTTCACTTTGATCATTTTCTCTTTATAGATGGTATAGATAAATTCTATCCATGAGACGCTTTGTTAAAGCTAAAATATCACTTGTAAGTGCCATAAAAATTTTAATTTTGTGCTAAAATCACCTTTACAAGTCTTTCTTTCGGTTTATTACACAATTTATTTAAGAAAAAAATAAATAACAAATGCATGGCTAGTTTCTAAGGTGTCCCTTTTTACCTTCCCTGCACTTAAATTGCACATTATCCTAAATGTTCTAAAAGTATCAAAAATGGTAAAGGAAAAAAAGAGATAAAAGAAACAAATGTTCTAAAAGTACCAATCGTGATTTCCGGTATGCATTTTGAAATTCGAAATATAATGCCCTAAATAATGAAGATGATTGTGGAAAATATTAAGTAAATGAGGGGTTTCAATTATGTTGGGGAAGAGGATGAGAAATGACGGATGTGAATGAAGTATGGTCATTGAATAATTACGGAAATGGTAAAAAATTTGTTGAACATTAATTTGGGAATGCAATTTGTATCACAGTTAGTGGATTGCTCCATTGGTTGGTGCCACATAATCATTTCTACATCATCGTTTCCATGTTACCATAAAATGCCTAGTCATCATTTCCATGTCACCAAAGATGTCTAGTCACATTATTCTAGTGTCATATCTTGTCTCATATATATCTATATCTATACTACATTAGGCGAGTACCCGCGCCTAGCGACAAATAATTAACGATATGTATTATTGTGGTAAGTGTTTCGTATAACGTCCTAAATTAGAACGTGAAGTAAATATTTGTGTTTGGAGGGCATCTTTAAATAGATTGGCTACCCGTTCCGATCTTTTATACTGCGGTATTAACATCCCTTCGAGTTGTTGTCCCCTTTGTAATTACATGGAAGAAGATATTGATCGCATTTTAATTAATTACCCTTGGGTTCTTGCAATTTGGAGGAAGGTTTGGAGTTGGTGGCAATTAACTCCCCCAACTATTTTCCCATCGTTCACTATTAAGGATATAGCTTTGGGCTCTTTAAATTCTCGTGGTTGTCCTCAGCTAAGAAAGGTCATCCATGGTGTTTTTCAATGCACTGTATGGGCAATGTGAAAGTGGAGGAATAAGGTGCTCAACTCTCCTTTGGATAAGGTTCAAAGTGCTAAAGATGAAGATATCTTCCCATTCATTCAACGGATTTCGAAGACATGGATTTCTGCCCGTTGCTCTCTAAAGCCTACATCGTGGAGCTGCTGGATCATTTCTCATTATAATTTGTTCCCTTAATGATTGTAATGTAGTTTTGGTTTTTTTGTCTTGGTTTAGGTTGCCATTTGGCTTTTTTGTTCATTCGTGTTGTTCTTGTTCGACCTCCTCCTTGGAGGCGATTCGTTAATGAAATCTTAGCTTTTCAAAAAAAAATAATAAATATAATAGAACATGAAAAGATTAAAATGTAATTATAAACAGTTGTAATATGAAATAATAACTTACAAGATGTCACAAATAAGAATAGTGGCAACAAATGTGGAAAGTTTAAAAAAACATTTTTAGTGAAACTTAAAATATGTATCAAAGAACATATAAAAATATTTAGTGAAACTTAAAATAAAACATTAAATCAATTATGAAATAATAACTTACAAGATGTCACAAATAAGAATAGTGGCAACAAATGTGGAAAGTTTAAAAAAACATTTTTTAATAATATGTATAAATCATTGCCTAACTTAGATTGATATATGACAACTATAATATATTTACTACACAAGTTTTAATTAGCATATCAATTTACAAAATACATTATTATTAAATAAAGGATCTCTCAGCCGATTATCAAATTTGAAGTACATATCATCTAAAAGTCAACCATGTATCATCTAAAGAAGGGATCTCTCAAAAATACATTATCATTAAATGCTAACATTAATTAAAATTGATTGATATCGTTGTTGAATAGTGATTTCAAACATATATGGACATTATTTTAACTTAATTAGTCAAAGAGGTAACTTTATTACATTACTTTAAAGTTTAAATTATCCAAAATTTTCTTTCATACTATTTCATGTCAAACACACATTTTTAAAAGACTTGACAAACTAAAAAAATTTAAAAATATTCAAAAGTTTGCAAATCTTTTGAAGTACTAGTATTCAAAAGTTTTACTTTTCATTCAAGGATATCAAATTATTTATGAATTTATAAAAACTTACAAAAAATTGAAATTCAAAAGTTTCAAGTTTCAAAAAGTGTACCAAATTTTCAAAATATAAAAAATTTACAAAGCAAATTTATTAGCAATTTACACATTCAAACAAAGTTTTACGATTTAACAACTAATATACAAAATTAACATAATTAATATATGGACAAACAAAATTGCATACAACAAAAACAAAAGATTTGCATACAACAAAATTAAATAGTTTACCAACAAATCTAAGAACATAACTAAAAAATTAAACTATAACAACATATACCATTAAATTATTACAACATTTACACAATATTCATAAGCAAATTTACACAACAATATTCTAAAATATTACCAACAAATTTAACAAACAAACCATGCATTTCCAACATAACCAATATATTTCGGCATGCCGGCGGCGGCAGGGGTGGCAGCGACATAAGTATGGCTGTTGGGAAGATTCCGGTAGTGGCTGGGCGGATTGGGACAATGGTGGCTGATAATGATTTATTTGATACCTTTTTAAGGGGTCATTTAAGCCCAAAATCATATTAATATGATCAAATATTGCCTTAAATCGTTTCTTTTTGCATATTAGGTACTTGAGACGAGAAATCTGGAAATCGGCACTTTTTGGACGTATTTGGAAGGAAAAGTGAAGAAAACGTGTCAGACCTGGAGCTCTAACGGCGTCACAGGCTACAACGTGACGCTGTCACAGGCTACAACATGACACCGTCACTTGTTGATTATGCTGGATTTTTTGTTCAAGTTTAACAAGAGATGCCTCAGACAAATTTTGGTGATCCACAACCTACGGCGTTAGGTGTTAATTGAATAAGAGAGTCACGTGTTAATTTAACAAGAGATGGCCCAGACACTTTACAAGAGGACGACGTCAAACAGAAGGTGACGGCGTCAGGAGTTACAAAGTGACGTCGTCATAACGGCGACTTGCACAAGACGAAACCCTAATCACGGCGAGCTGACGGCGTCAGGACCCATAAGCTGATGCCGTTAGAGTTGTATTGTTATATATATATATATATATATATATATATATATATATATATATATATATATATATATATATATATATATATATATATATATATATATATATAACAGGAGGCGTTACACGTAGATAAATCAACAAAACGCCACCTCATGGCCATGTAATTGTCATAGCCGCCATGTCATCAGTTGTTGCCACCTAAGCAAGCTATTAAACTATTTCAATTTTACTTTTTATTTATTTTGTATTTTTAATCATGCTCACTTGCCATGTCATAATGGCAGAATTTCTTATTTTTTTTTAATTCGTAAAGCAATCCTTTTCTATGCATGAAATCCGTGTTTAATTTGTGTAAAAAATGAAATTGCCAAGATTCGAACCTTGGATGGGAGGCCCAAATAAACAACACCTCAACCACTAGAACAATGAAACTTTGTTATTTTCTTTCCAAGACAAAACTTATAAAGCTAACAAACCTTAACGCAGGATGATTCAGGTTACGTATCAGAATATCTAAAAAGCCTCCCAAAAAATCATACGGTATTTTATTCATTCATTAGTGATAAACCCTAATATCATTCATAGGTAACCTTTTTCTCAAAACCCTAATATTCAATTTAGTTTTTCGTGTTTCAGTTATATAATTTTTGATTCATGTTTCTTGAATGTACAAACATACTGAATCTTTTGTTGATTTTAATAATACTAATTTATGTTCGTGTTTTGATCGGTTGGGAACATGGTTACCATTCATATAGGTACGTAATATCATCTTTGATTTTTCTTTGTTATATTTGAGGTTGATAATGAATAACCATGTGTTACGCTGATGATTCATATAGCATCTTCATTTGCAGTATATCCATATCTCAGGGGCCATCTGTTGATCTTATGATTTTTGTTTTTCAGTGTATGCTGCGATTTTGTAGACCACGTAAAACAATTTTAATGTTCGTAATACGAGATAAAACGAATGCCTACTATAGTTTTAACTTGATGAGGCAGCCGCAAGGGGAGATACTAATGATTCAGTGTGTGGTTCGGCCAATTCAGATTCTAAAATATGTGTACGTTTTATGTTACTTTTCTAATATAGTTTTTGATCTGAGAATCCTATATGTTCATATTAACTGCTTTCAATGTACTGCAGGGGTATATGAGTATGTTATCGAAGGTAATATCTTTGTTTTTCCGCGCTCATGTTAGGCTATTGTTAAATGGTTTATTAACCTGCTCAATTTGTTTGTGGAATCCAGGACTCAGGGTGAACAAGTTACATCTCAATCAAGTTGAAAAAGCAGGGCATGATGCAATACATAACCAGTCTAAGCTGGTGAGATTGTATTCTCATCTATGTGCCTTAATGTTACATACGTTAATTGGTTTAATCAAGTTTTTTCACATCGGTTTTACAATGTAAAATTATGTTATTTTCATGAAGTGAGCAATTGCTTTAATGGTGACGTGCTTACTATAACTTCTGTGTGGCATGTTAGTTTTCTAAGCAATATGGTTGTCCACATGACTAATATAAATTATTGTACGTGTCAGGTTACATTTGAAGGTTTCAAGGCCTTGCAAAGTACTTTGTGTTGGTCTACAGATATTTAAGTCTACGGCGCACAAGAGAGATTGCCGTTATTTCATGTTACAGCTGCTGAGGAAACTCTCATACACAATGGAACAAGGTTTGCAACGTATATGCTTCATTCTGTAGCCATATCACAGGCTCTGTTGGTCTTTCACTCCTACCCTCTGTAGCACTTCTAATGTTCATTTGGCTCTCCGTTATTGTGCTTTCGAAGAGGATCTCAAGGATTTAGTTCAGTTAACGCACTGAAAGTGGATATTGTTGTGTTGGTATTGTTTGTTTTCATACATTATTATTATTTTATTTTTTTGTTGGTTTTATAGGATAGTTTGGATGGAAAGGCAGAGGTGTCGCTTGATCCTAATGGATTAAGTGAAGATGGAACAGTGGCATTGAGCACGTATGCTGTTAGTGAGGATGCCAAGTATTTAGCGTATTCTCTTAGTTCAAGTGGAAGTGATTGGGTCACTATTAAAGTAATGTGGAATGATGACAAGAAAGTTGAGCCTGATACATTGTCATGGGTGAGTGATCGATTTAGTTATTTCTCTTTTGAAGTTCAATGTTGCAATAAGTGGATGACAGATTTGCTGTGTGACAGGTTAAATTTTCGGGTATTAGTTGGACAAATGATAGTAAAGGTTTTTTCTACAGCCGCTACCCTGCTCCAAAGTAAGTGAAAAATGACATATGATATTGTTTTCTATTTAACATGCTCAAATTCACAGTAAATTAATGTTAGCTATAATTCCCAAATGACATATTAAGGTTAAGCATTTGCATGTCCATTAGTTTTCTCTTTACACATAATAAATATTATTAATAAGCTATTTTATATTACATGTCCAGCAACATTATAGTTCATTAGAAAAGCTTATGATCCACTTGCCTTATTCTTAACACCTCTTTTTGCCACTGAAAGCAAAGAGATGACGTACTTTCTTTGAGCAATCTTATGATCGTCTAAAAGCATGGTTTCCATGGTTCAATACCACACAAATCATGTAACTATTAATCGTTTCGGTATTAAGTGTAAAAGGATCATGACATGACGTGCACATACGAGCAGGCACACAACATATTTGTCTTTATGAAGTGGTAGAATCTTCAATATTATCATTACCATGCATACAAAAATCAGTAATTAAATTTTCAAGGAATTTGCAAGATCCCTCGGCGTGCGTTAGAGTTTTCTAATTAATAAAGTAAACACTCTTACTCCCGAGTCAGTGTAATCATTTGAGCAGAATAAACTGTGAGAAACACGAGTGCGTCACCATTCAACAATAAGAGTATCAAGAAGAGATGAAAAAAATGATAGGGTGGGTTACGGGTCAAAATGGACACATTATTACTGCAAGTAGAAATAGGACAAGACAGAGTGGATTGAGCTGAACACATTTTTCGCATCCAAAATTTCATAAATAACTGGTGTGTTCTATAATTACAAAATTTGCGGTATTACGAGAACAATCTGAATATTTGAAAGAAACAATGTAAAAGATTGTTTGCATTAATACACGTGGGGTACCTTTCGACCTGCTTGGCCTGTTCGACATGTATATGATATAAATAGAATAGAAAAGGGTGTAAGGGGACATTTCCACAATGATATTATGGTCCTGGTTTTTTATCTCCACTATGATCAATGTTGGTCCAATGGGGGTGGTCATTCATATGGCGTCGTTCAATATTTTATATACTACATTGTGTTTATCTCGGTATAGACTTCAACTTCCTTTTAAACTTTCGCTTCTGTTTTTATAGGTCTGGCTTCTTCATATAAGTTGAGAGGACGTAAAAAGCAGCCTCAAAATTCTGAACAAAAGATGTACAAACATGCTCTGCATTAGTAAAAAAGCGTGATCTAGATGGTGGCCCAGCATTGTTTGGTGTGGATGCTGCAACGAGGTCTCATGGTTAGAGATTGGACTCTTCAATGGTAAGCCTCTACCTTAAAAAAATGAAAACGCTCTATTTTCTATCAATATTGAAATCTTGAAATATGTGCAATATAATAATATTACTACATGTTTGATTTTATATAATTAACAGATAATGTGTTAGTATTGGATATAATGTGCAGAAAGAATAGCAGCATTTATAATGATTACAAAAGCATAATTTTAAATAGAGCATTTTATACTTCCTAATGGATTTTGAGTATTAGTCAAACTTATTGTGTTAGAAAACGTATATTGCATGAAAAATAGAAGCGAAAAAACCGCTGCAACACGTGGGTAGTTTCTGTTTGAGTACCGACATTTACCTTGCTAATATATAGGTCCCCACAGATTAATGAATACCCATTACATGCTGCTGGAGAAGCTTCTCATCATAGCACACATGAAGATTGGGCAGAATTGATGAGCCAGTTTAGCATTGAATTACTTAAGCAATCCCTTTCTCCAGTTCTACGAACTTGTGCATCAAACGTTGTGGGATAAAGGGTGCTTTAGTCTTTACGAGTCAGTTACCTGATCTAAATACTTTGGGCATCTCAATGGTTCGGATAACTTTACCTTTACCATTCTATTTCTTAATTTAATAATGGTATTACTTTTACTATCGTTCTAAATGGAGATGTGTACTTTGGCGATGTCAAGGGAAGGATTCCCCATGGCAGAGGTAAATACACATGGTCAGATGGTACAGTCTACGAGGGCAGTTGGGAAGAAGGAAAAATGACGGGTCTGTGGACATCTTTGAAGGCCATAAAAGCTACTATTTGATGCATAATCTGCATAGGTATCAGGTAATTGAACACTACAACAAACTGCCCCTCCGTAAATAAACGTGATTTCTTATTTCAAACTTTGTATATCGTCCAATCAAAATTCTGGCTTCGGCACCATTGTTAGATGGCTGTGATCTAAACATCCTGATTTCTTAATTTTCAGCCTAAATTTAGTCCCTAATCTCTGAAAGATCATGTGCAAAATAATTTCTTATTCCTCCAGCGAAGGTGTAGTTACAGTGCGTAATCCTAAACACCCCCATAACCATAGAATAAGCATGTTTGTGAAAATTTCAATTGGGTTGAAGGAGAAGAAGGACAACAGGACTATGGTAGGATGTACTGTGCTATATTGACAGTCAAGTAAGACAATATCTTTGATTTAACACTATTTATTTCTTCTTAAATGAGGTTTCTACAAGTGTAATTCTTTTCTTTATGGCGATGGACGTATTACGGGTGTTGATGCTACAACGTTTTTGGCTATGTCGGAATTATCTCGGCATGAACTCAAGCAAGTTTCTTTATGTCATTCTACATATATGCCATGAAGTCATGCACTTTATAATAAACATGTCAATTAGTAATACTTTTATATCATTGTTATTATTCTTGCATGTTGTTCTTGCTGCTGCAAATGGGATTTGAATATTTTTACTTAAGAGGCTGCAACAAAATGAAGTTATGGCTGTGGCTCGGTCTCGAAAGTGATTAATACTATCTGCTTGGATATCAAAGTAGTGTAGAAGTAGCAGGAAAGGGAAAAAGGGTCAAAGTAAGCAAACAATTTATGTGTGAATGTGAGTTATGTTATTGGTCAAAACTGGATATCAATTTTTTGATAATCAAGATGTGTTACTATTCCTCAAACACGACCAAAGCACCATCTCCATTCTCAGCTACTACTGTGCGTGAGCTTATTCCGCATCAAGGTACCGAACATATTTTTTTAATCAGTTTAATGTTTTTATTGTTATAATCATTGAATTATAAGGTGTTGAACAGTTGATTTTTGGGGTTGCATCATATAGTGGCTCAATGAAATTTTATTCAAAAGCTGGCTCATCTTCCCTCCGAACTTCCCCTTTTCGTGAAATCGGTGGTTATCATACCAGTTGATAATAGAGGTGCAACTGCTGGGTTTTCTTTCACTCTTGCAATAATAACTTAGTGTTAGCATGTTCTTCATTGGGTCGCCAAAAAATCCACTTCTTAGATGTGTCGACATATAGTGAGTGTCGAGGATGTGCCTGATTGATGGAACGTTTGCTACACTAATCAACCAAAAGGCACTTACACTTGTGTCGAAACAGGTTGGTGTTGAGGTTGAAACGACCCATTAATTATTTGAACAAAAAACATATACTTTGTAATGGCGGATAATTTATTAAGTTTTATTTTCTCTTATCAGATTACCATTTATTTATTTTTGTTCTTTATTCACTCTAACATATTTTACGATGTTCGTACTTCATTAACCATTGCTTATTTATTCATTTGTCACTTTTTCAGCAATTTTTAACCCGCTGGTCGGCTTTCAATATACATTAAATTATAACAAACAAAGATGGAGAAAACCAGCAATAACTCAAACTACTTCAACACTATCCAAATGCATGGCTTAATACATGAAGCTCGGCTTTTCTTAAAATCTTTTAGATATAAACTAATACCATAACAAAATTAAATATATGATGCGTGGGAATCGCACCTTGCTTTACCTCTCGAGGGATCTCGCGAGGCTTACAACCCCCACCAGGCAGTGTACCTGATCGTTGTAGTATAGTATAGTGACAAGTACCGGGGGATTGATCATTCAGCTTAGGAATAGTGTCGCTAGGATTAGAAAGCCTAATTAATAGTTCTAGAGATGGAAGATGATTATTTTTGTGTTTTTATATTTTATGAAAGCAAGTAAAATCTCGGGTTTTGAAGGAGTGGGCGGAATTAGTTGCTAATCAACTAACCCAAAAACTACTTTATAACTAATTAACTAATGAAAATGAAATTAAACTAATATTAAACTAAGGTTGTGAGCAGTGGTTGGAGAAATTGTGTTTACTTAGACTTCATTACTCCCTAGATATCTTTTACATGTTAATTACTTGTTACACTTGTATGAATGACGGGTTGTATTCCTTAATACCATTCGTGGAGTGGCATACATAACTCCCCAACTCTATGAGCTCTTATCTCCTCCTACACCATGACCCAGCACAACTATAGGGATTGTAAACAGTGGCTCATGCATTAAATACAACCAATAAAGACCTAGTACGCCTCGGTTCATGTTTCTTAAGACGTTCAAGCATGTTACCATTTGGAGATCTGCCAGTTTTCTTAAGCCTAACATATAATATCATTCATTCAAAACAAGAATAGACAAGTAATCAACACATAATCAACATCTAGGTTTCATTAGATCTAAGCAAACACAAAGGAAATTTAGCCTAGCATAGTAGAATTAAGATAAGAACAAAAGATAGACAACCAACACATAGACATATTGATTGAATTAAGAGTATACTTATCTCAATTACAATGCAAGGTCTCAAGGGTTTGGAACCCTTGAAAAACCTGTAAAAGAGGCACCAAAATCGTCTTTAGGGTTTCACCAAAACTTCTCCCTTTTAATGAAAAAACTAGAAAACTATATATAGGAAAATCGTCCTGACGGCGTCAAGAGTAAAATCTGACGCCGTCAACTCGCCGCCATATACTTCCTCGGACGCCCTAGATCCAATCGTGACGGCCTATGTGACGCCGTCACCACCCTCGGTAAATTAATCTTGGTCACTTTGACGCCGTCATCTCTTCATCTGACGCCTTCACAACCTTCGGTAAAATATTCATCCTTTCTGACGCCGTCAAGAGTAAATTCTTGACGCCGTCACCTTGTAATTCCAGCTTGGATTTGGTACTTTGTTGTTTTCTTCACTTTATGCTCCAAAAACGTCCAAAATAGCTTCTTTTCCAGAATTCACTCTCCAAACACCTAAAATCACAAAAGGAACGATTTAGGGCAATATTTGATCAAATAAATTCGGATTCGGGCTTAAATGACCCCCTAAAAACGGATCATTTTTCGCCTCATCATATACCCTTACACTTGAGATTTGCTTGTCCTCAAGCAAATGAGCTTTTATTCTACTCAAAAGACAAGTTAGGGGTCATTTAACACTAATATAAAAGTAATTACAACAAATAATCGTTCCACTAAAGACCAATAGACAAGCACGGAGGTCATACACAAGCACCTCACAAATAGTGTTTAGATACTCACATCTCTCGGGTGTAATAAAGTAATATAACATTATGGAAATGGAAGATATCTCTCACTACCTGTCATAGCAAAATAGATTACCATAGGCTTGGGAAAGGATCAAACCTCCACCACATGGCGTAAGCACCTAGGATAAACTATCAAAGAGGTCTTTTAAAGGGTTATAACGTTAGGTGTAGGGATATGAATTACACGGTTTTGTTGGATAAAGGGGATTTTACTGGTGGCGAGTTAACAATCTTAGTTAATTACATGTACAAGATGGCGTTGCTAAGCCAAGACTAGACTCGACTTAAGCTAATAAATGAAAAATAACTAAAAACATAAAATGAACATAGAATGAAAACGGGATGGTAGTCCGTATGTTTTTTCTCTCTTTCTTTTCTTTTTTTTTTTCTTTTTCTATTTTTTTTTTCTTTTTCTTGATTTTTTCGATTTTTTTTTTTTTTTTTTTTTTTTTTTTTTCATACACTCTTACCCTACCATCCAAAATAATACATCATAGGGGTTTGAGCATTCCCCTTACACTTGAATCTTTACATACTTTACATTAAACTATTCTAATGACTCGAATTAAGAAAATCAAAACACTTGGAGCACTTTTAAGATTAACGTACATATGGGGGTAATAAGTGTTGTTCTTCCCCGTTACTCCATAAAATAAGTACTTACCCATGAGTCCCAATCGTCCCAAAACAATATGTACAAGGATATGACTCGACTTAGCAACCATGTAATCAATTAGAAAGTTAACTTAGGGTTTAACAAATAACAATAATGCACTAAAAATGAGCGCATACACGGAAGGCTAAGGCGATTTGGGTGTACATTTAAGTGGGGTGTAACAAATTCTTCCTTTAAGTAAAATGCTTAAAGTTAGAAACGAAAAGATAGGCTCGGAGGGGTGTACTAGGGGTATCGTGTACTAAAAATGAGTACAACGCTAAGGGTGTGGGAAAAATTAGTTGACTTAACTAGCCAAGTAATATGACTTAAATGGTCAAGTAATCGTAATACGGGTTTAACACAAGGGTGATCCTAATGCCTCTTATCATGTAGTAAATCCTACCACACGAATGTAGTCTCACTAGCGGTCTCGGGATGCATCACTAACGCAAGTTCTAGAATCTAAATGCTACCGGTACACTCATAAGCACCAATAATAAATGCTTTTCCTATCAAAACTAAAGGCGAACCTCACATTTTTGGGTGGAAAATTTTTCTGAATATACGGTTATGTGCTAGTCATACAACCTCCTATCCATGAGACACTTGCTATGGCTAAAGTTTCACTCCTAAATGTTGTAAAAAATTTTAAATTTGGCGCTAAAATTGCACTAACAAGTATTTCTCATAGTTTTATTACTCATCTACTATCAAACAAAACAAACTCAAGCGAAAGTGCATATGTAAGGTATCATCTTTTTACCCTCCCCTTACACTTAAGATGAACATTGTCCCCAATGTTCAAGTAAAGAATGTAAAAGTTAAAAGTAAAGAGAATGAATTCAAATACTCCCCTGATTCGCTCGGTATGGATTTTAGGTTGGCCAGGTTAAATCTTCCTCCAAGAAAACGAACAATCAAAGCTTCCCTTCCAGAATATAAATCATCTTCTTGTCTCAAATAACCTGTAAATCCTGACAAAAGTAGACAAGGCAACCTCGCGTAAAATCGGCGGCATCCTATATAAGTTACTAAATCCTAGAAAACAAAATAAGATATAATGCTTGTGGAATGAAGTTCGCAGATTTCCTGGAGATTATAAAACTTAATAATTCACAAAAACTTATAAGACTCCGTTAGAAAAACAAAACTGGTAAAATTTCCAGATTTTTGACTCCTGACGCCGTCAAGAGCAATTGCCTGACGCCGTCAGAATGAACCTGCAGAAATCTTTATGTTAAGTTTCCGGAAAATTTCTGGAAAAACTTTGTCCTACTTCCTGGAAAATCCTGCAAAACTACATTATGACTCAATACAAGCATTTGACTCTAACAATACGAATACACATGTTCATTAAATATTGTGGAGAATCATGATCGGTTTGTTTCTTAAAAAACATATTTGGGGTTTCCCCTTACACTTATCTTTTGCAAAAATAACTTTAGGTTGAAGTTAAGACTAGGCTAAACAACATAATAAAGTATTTCACATTTTAATTGAGAAACATGATCAACCAACAATAAAAATAAAACATGCATACGGAAGCAAATAACAATCAAACAATTAAAATCACACAAAACATGGGTTGCCTCCCAAGAAGCGCTTTTCTTTATTTACGAGTCTTGTAGCTAGACTCAAAGTCGTGGGTTACTACGTGATTTCATCATTGGTTCCATTCTCTAGGTCATCTTCTAAACCAGTTTTGTATTCTGGACCTAGTTGTAAGCACTCTTTGTAGAAACCAAGCATCCTATTTCTAACATACTCTACTCCTCTACGTCTATCCTTCTCATTCCTATAATAAGCCGCTTGCTTACGTTCCTTTTCGAAATTAGAGAGAAGGCGGTATTGCTCAATCTTGTAGGGCATTTGATAAGCAACCTCATCATTCTCTTCCTTGAATCTAACTATCCCTAACGTCGGATCATAACTCATCCTAGTGGCCTCAACAAATGGCTTCCCGAATACTACTTGACTTAGGCAAGCATCTATCACCGGACGAATGTCTTCAACTATCATAAAATCAATCTCATAGGTGAGATTCCCTATAATGACATGCAATCCCTTCACTCTTCCCGCAAAATTACTTATCCAACTTTTACCGGGCATTATCCTAAAATTGAGTTGCTTCTTCATCACCCAATTGTAATAAGTCCTAGACATGATGTTCACGGGGGATCTAAGGTCTATGTAAGCTTTCCATACATGCATGTGCCCGATATTGCATGGGATGTTAATGTTAGAGGGGTCTCCCATTTTGATCAGGGGATCGCCAAAGATATATGTTGTTTCGGGACTATCGAATAAATACTTATGGTATTCCCGTTCTTCCTTGGTTGGCAACTTATCAAAATATTCCTTTATAGGTTCTACCTCCTCTAATTCCTCATCCTTATTAACCTCAACTTCCCTACTCTCATCCTCACTATTGGCTTCTAATCTAACTTCATCTTTGTCACTCTCCTCTATTTCCCTATCTATCGGCTTAATAGTGACAACATTGACAAAGTGGACATGTTTGGATGATGAGGGGTCCTTAGCTTGGATTCCACTATTGGTGTCCCTAGTGTCCTTCCTAGGTGTGGCTAATGTTTGGTTGTTGAGGGCTTTCAACAAGTTGTCGATTTTGTTGGTCATCTCCGTTTGTTGTTGGTTGAATTCGGTTTCAAACTTAGCTATGCGAGCTTCTTGAGATGCCATAAATTTCGACATCAATCCTTCAAGATTGTTGGTACTACCATAGTTGTTAGAAGGACTGTTGTTGAAGGTACGGTTGGATGGTGGACCGTTTGATTGGTAACGATTAGGTGGGTTGGATGAATTTGGTTGATTTTGTTTCCACCTAAGGTTTGGGTGATTTTTCCATGAGGGGTTATATGAATCACCGTATGTGTTTGGCTCGGGCTTGAAAGTGTACCACTTATCTCCCGCTTCGTCGGTACGCGTGGATGCGTAGTCCGCAAAAGCTGTTCCAGGGAGTTCCACACAATCACGAGTGTCATGGGGACCACTACATAATTCGCATGAAGAAGTGATTTTGTTCACTTGGCTTGAATGCTTCGGAGCTTCGTAAGATTTCATGAGAAACTTGACTTGGTCCTCAAGTTCCATGATCCTACGGTCGGGAGTGCTTGAATTATTCGAAGGCAAAGATATTGCCTTGACCGTTTTGTTCAAATCACGGGGATCATTCCAACTTTCGTTGTCATAGAGAGCAAGATCTTCTATGAGTTCCCATGATTGTTCCGCACTAAGATCACGTAGCTTACCACCGGCCGATTGGTCAATGGTTCGCCTCGTGGGGATATCGATATGGTCATAAAAAATTTGGACTTGGAGCCACAAATCTATGCCATGATGAGGGACTTTTTGGAGTAAGTCCTTGAAACGAGTCCATGCTTCATAAAGAGATTCATTTTGACGTTGTTGGAACATCAAGATGTCATTCCTAAGTTTAGTAGTTCTCCCCGGTGGGAAAAATTGAGCAAGGAAACGAGTGGTGAGATCATCCCATGTGGTGATGGATCCCGCGGGTAAACGCTCAAGCCATTGACTAGCTTGATCCCGTAGAGAGAATTGGAATAGGCGTAAACGGGTAGTCTCTCTAGTTTCAACACCTAGGTCTATGGAATCTACGATTTTGAGGAAGTCCTTAAGGTGTTGGTTTGGATCTTCGGAACGAAGTCCATGGAATGCACATCCGCTTTGCACCAACCGGATGGTGTCGGATCGCAAGGGGGTCACATTGGCTCCGGTGAGCTCAATGGTGTTTCGGTAGCCTTGGTGGCTAGGTCGGGAATACTCTCCTAAGGTTCGGGGCCTAAGAAGTTCTAATGGTGGGTTTTGTTGTGGTGGGATGATGGGTTCAAAGATGTTACCACCTTCCATGATGTCGGATGGTAAAGAGTTACGAACAAAAGCACGAAGAAATAAGGTAGACTAAAGAAGACCTAAAAATAAAAATAAAATCTTACTAGAAAGGAATCTAGCAAGTAGACCTAATAAAAAGAAATCCTAACCTAGACAATAACTATTCCCCGGGCTGCGGCGCCAAAAACTTGATGCATGGGAATCGCACCTTGCTTTACCTCTCGAGGGATCTCGCGAGGCTTACAACCCCCACCAGGCAGTGTACCTGATCGTTGTAGTATAGTATAGTGACAAGTACCGGGGGATTGATCGTTCAGCTTAGGAATAGTGTCGCTAGGATTAGAAAGCCTAATTAATAGTTCTAGAGATGGAAGATGATTATTTTTGTGTTTTTATATTTTATGAAAGCAAGTAAAATCTCGGGTTTTGAAGGAGTGGGCGGAATTAGTTGCTAATCAACTAACCCAAAAACTACTTTATAACTAATTAACTAATGAAAATGAAATTAAACTAATATTAAACTAAGGTTGTGAGCAGTGGTTGGAGAAATTGTGTTTACTTAGACTTCATTACTCCCTAGATATCTTTTACATGTTAATTACTTGTTACACTTGTATGAATGACGGGTTGTATTCCTTAATACCATTCGTGGAGTGGCATACATAACTCCCCAACTCTATGAGCTCTTATCTCCTCCTACACCATGACCCAGCACAACTATAGGGATTGTAAACAGTGGCTCATGCATTAAATACAACCAATAAAGACCTAGTACGCCTCGGTTCATGTTTCTTAAGACGTTCAAGCATGTTACCATTTGGAGATCTGCCAGTTTTCTTAAGCCTAACATATAATATCATTCATTCAAAACAAGAATAGACAAGTAATCAACACATAATCAACATCTAGGTTTCATTAGATCTGAGCAAACACAAAGGAAATTTAGCCTAGCATAGTAGAATTAAGATAAGAACAAAAGATAGACAACCAACACATAGACATATTGATTGAATTAAGAGTATACTTATCTCAATTACAATGCAAGGTCTCAAGGGTTTGGAACCCTTGAAAAACCTGTAAAAGAGGCACCAAAATCGTCTTTAGGGTTTCACCAAAACTTCTCCCTTTTAATGAAAAAACTAGAAAACTATATATAGGAAAATCGTCCTGACGGCGTCAAGAGTAAAATCTGACGCCGTCAACTCGCCGCCATATACTTCCTCGGACGCCCTAGATCCAATCGTGACGGCCTATGTGACGCCGTCACCACCCTCGGTAAATTAATCTTGGTCACTTTGACGCCGTCATCTCTTCATCTGACGCCTTCACAACCTTCGGTAAAATATTCATCCTTTCTGACGCCGTCAAGAGTAAATTCTTGACGCCGTCACCTTGTAATTCCAGCTTGGATTTGGTACTTTGTTGTTTTCTTCACTTTATGCTCCAAAAACGTCCAAAATAGCTTCTTTTCCAGAATTCACTCTCCAAACACCTAAAATCACAAAAGGAACGATTTAGGGCAATATTTGATCAAATAAATTCGGATTCGGGCTTAAATGACCCCCTAAAAACGGATCATTTTTCGCCTCATCAATATACTCGACGTCCTTAAAAATAATTTTCCATTAACTGACACCATAAAAATAATAAAACAAAATAATACTTAACTTCCTCTTATAACTCTTAAAAAAAAAATAATAATAAAAATAATAATAAAACACACTACTACAACTTAAAACATAATTATACGATAACTAAAATCATCCAAATTATAATTATAAGTCATTTGCTTCATTTATCAGCAGCAACTGCGGATTTTATACCCGAGTTTATGGCCATGAAATACATTAACTATGGGGCTGCAATTAGTGAGGTAATTATATTCCACAAGGTTACCTTATTATGCGTTACTTTGACATTTTGACGGTGTCACAGCCAGGTTTCCAGGAGAGTAGTGTTCCAACGCTTTTATACTCAAACGATAAAAGTAATGTTCATTAGACCATAACACAATGCAAAGATAGACAGATTATATATCTTGAACGAAAGATATACATATTATATTGGAGATAGTATATTTTCTTTCGAACAAAAAGTAACTTTTAACTTTTAATATATTAATATAACTCATCAATTGTTAGATAACAGGATTACATCTATATGAATTAAACTTTCCTGTTAATATGCCATTTTAATTACCACCTTTCTTTCGTGATAGAAAAATATGCCAACGATATTTATAAGTCATGCCTGCCCATCGGGCGGGCTTTGAAAGCTAGTATATATATATATATATATATATATATATATATATATATATATATATATATATATATATATATATATATTCCTTTGTTTTTCATTATTAGTGTGACATCTTTAGGTAACATCTTGGATTAGGGTTTAAGGACAAATTGAGTTGCTTTTGTAAGGGTTTTCTAACCCTCAAAACCTATGTTTCATTGAAGATAAGTTACTCATTTAATCATTAATATGTCTATGTGTTGTTTGATTGATTGTTTATCTTTTCTTCTCTCTAACATGCTAGCTTAAGTTTATTTGTGTTTGCTTAGATTTAGTGAAACCTAGTTGTTGATTATTAATTTGTCGTCTTTTGTTTAGTTGATTGCTTCGCGTTAGGCTAAGAAAACTGGCCGACCTTTTATATGTAACTGGCTTGAACGTCTTAGAAACGCAACCGTAGAGTGCACTATTTGTTTCTCTCGTTGAATTTGTTGCATGAATTGCGGCTTGTAGATCCTAGAAAACTTAATTGACTTTAAAGTTTTTAGGGGGGACTAAGATTCATATAGTTGGGGACTTTGGCACCTCCCCACGAACGATATTAAGGAATACAACGCTTCAACTAAAACGAGGACGTGACAATTCAACATGTCAATAGGAGATTACCTATGGAGTAATTAAATCTAAGTAAACACGCCTTTCCCTATTATATAAAGTCACCAATTGTATTTTCTTTCTTTTTAATTAGTTTAATTAAGTTGTAATTAGTTTTTGGGTTAGTTGACTAGCAACTAATTCCGCTCACTCTTTCAAAACCCAAGATTTTTACTGCTTTCATAAAATTATAAAAATAGAAAAAGAATCATCCCTCACTTCTATACCTATCTTGACATACATCTTGACCTAACGACACTATTCTCCTAGAGAACGATCAATCCCTCGGATTTACCTATACTACACTGCAGCGATCAGGTACACAGCCTGGAGGATTGTAAAACTTTGTTTCGAGGTCTTACAAATCTCGCATCAGTGGCGTACTCAAGCAGCGGCGGCGGAAGTAGATCTACAAAAATAAAAACTTTAGTCAAATAATTTTTTTAAAACATAAGAAATACATAGATCTATGACCAAGCCTTCAAATCTTCAAAAGTAAACCGGCGGCGGTTTGGAGCTTTTCCGATGAGACAGCCACTATAGCAGCAATATCCGGCAGCGATGGCAGTGACGTGGAGGCGGCATGGTGGCTGTAAAAAAATGTAACAAAAATGTTATATAATCTCAGATGTACAAATCTATTAATAAAAACCTTCGGAACTTGATTAACGTACATGGATCTATGAAAAAAAATATAATAATACCTAAAAGCTTAGTGATTCATCTAGGTGGTTATGTGGTGGTCGGGGTTCGGTGGAGGGTGACGTTCGATTGTGGTTTGTTTTCTGCAATCGTGGGGCCCGGTGGGGTGGCATCCGGTGGTGTGACGTCCGGCGGTGGGGACGTCCTATGTGGATCCATTTGATAGTGGAAGTTATGGTAGTCGGAATGGAGGTAGATGGGAGCATTTCATATGTGTGCGTGTGTTAAAAGTCTCGTTTATTTGTTACAGTCTATCTTTTAACTTTTTCAATAGTTTACTTTTGAGTTTGACTTACCAATTAGCATGGCTAAAAGGTTGGCAATTTTTCAACATTCCACATTGATATCACATTTCTTGAAAATTCAAGAATCTTAAAAACTTATACTTTATCTAATTAAGGAAACTTGTCAATATATAGGAGAATGTTTTAATGAGTTTCCACGTTTACATAAATCATTTAACTAAAATATTTCATTTTAAATTAAATAAAAGATTAATACTTTTATTCATTTTGGTCGTCCCTTTTAATATACACAATGTATAATTCTTGTTTCTTGTCGATTCATTAACGTTTTAAGTAAACTACATAGTGCGATGAGGATTGATTATGATCCATACAATGATGATGTGTGTGATGATCTAACCAAAGATCAATTGAAAGTCAACGTTTATATTACAATTACATTGTGATTTTTTTACTTTGTGTTAGTAGATACATATGTTATATGGCTTGAGGTCACATTTTAGAAAATGATAGACACAAAAACTAGTGATTATTTTAAAAAATATATTAAAGAAACTTATCCAAATCTTTTATATAATAAAGGAATTACATAATTTTGAAGTGATTTTGCAAAATCAATCTTAGTAAAAAAAAAATTTGGACCAATAGGAAAGCTCAATTTTAACACATAGGCGAAATCGAGCAATATGATTGGTAAATAAAAACTCAAAATTAAATTGATTTTGGTCAAACTTTAACAAATTTGATTGAGGAAAAAACACATAAAAATATAGATGTCAAATTTATGAAAATAAAAACTTAAAAAAATATGAGGTAATTAATAAAACATTAGTGGTTGAATTTGAAATATATTGTATGAGTTAAGTGTAAAATTATAAATCTCCATGTTTTTTGATAATTTTTTTTGGGTAAAGGGGAGTAATCCTGCACCCTGGTAAATATATTAAAACCCAAAACGTTTAAGTACAAATGAAATGTGGCTGAAGTACCACATTAACCTCAAGCTTAAACAGCTTGATAGACAAAAAACCTAGAACTTATGACATGCCAACAGCTCATAACAACTCTAGAATCAAAAAAATGAACCTAGAATAAGAACTAAGCAAAACAAGCTAACCAACTGTTGCCGTGAATGATGAACTACCATCAGTAGTAGAGTTAGGAAATAAATTAGACGATTCATCAAACACGTTTTCAACAAAATCTTCATCACCGCCTTCATCAGTAGCCAAAGCAGCATATGGATTTGACGTAGCTATATCACTTTCCTTAGAGGATAAACCTTTAGAGTTCAACATAGATGACGATTTAGGCACATTATTCCTATTAGTAGCTCCCTTGTTTGGCTTACTAGTAGTCTTCTTAGGCTCATACCTGAGATTCAGTTTGACTGAAATACCAACCTGACTTACATTACTAGACTGGGCTTTACCCTTCCTCTTCTTATGATATACCTTTTGGAAACCATCATTAAGAGGCTCTATAGGAGTAGCGACACTGGGAGTAGAAACAACAGGAGGACTGACCACGATTTTAGGACAATGATCCTGGGTATGCCCAAAAATCTTACATGAAGTACACCTTGGAGGCCTCCATTCATACTCGACTCAGATAGTTTCTTTAGTAAACCCATCCTCTATAAGAGAGGGGACACCAATAGTAATAACCTCTACGAGCTCAGCCTCAGAACAAACCTCGATTAAGCACCGAGCAAAACTACTTCTACCCCAAGAATCCTTACACATAGAGTTAGTGTACGAATCAAGCATAATAGGTTTACCAAGAAATGAAGCAATCAAGCTAATACCATCATCTTCAAAAACTTGAATAGGCACATCATGTAATTTAACCCATACCGGAAAACGGGTCAACTCTTCCTTACATAATCTAGTATCAATTGACCATTTCTTGAGAATGATCGGTGATTTGCGTATCAACCAAGGGCCATCATCCAATACTGCTTCTAAACCAGCCTAAGTATCAAATTTGAAAAAGAAAAAACCTTTTGCATTCATCATAATCTTTTTCAAACCATATTTAGCCCAATTATTTCTAACATAGTATTCAACCACTGGAAACGCCATTCTATTACCAATTAAGTAACCGTATAGAGTGTATTCAAGACGTGCACTAACCTTTTCGACCACTCAACGTGGAATAGAAACATTAACTCCTTCACAAACTGAATCAATAGCCAAAGCACTCACCGTAGTATTTGGATTGGCATCCACATTTACACCATTGGGCGTTGGAACTTTGACACTATCTCCAGAATTAGAAGTAGTAGCATTAGCCTTCCTTTCAATCTCTTAAGCCTCAAACAATCCATACATAGTGTCATGCACATGTGAACGAGTAGCACTATCTAAATTAGACCATTTTGGATATTTGCCGGCTTCAATCTCCTTAAGGAATAAATCAATATCCAAAGATGATTTCAGCGAGACCCCAAACACCAATTCAATAAAATCATGCTTACTTTTTATAGTGTTCAAAGGAGACACATGTGTTACTGTCGACCCAGCATTGTGAAGCGTCATTACTGCCCGCGTTAGAGGAAAGTTTAACACCATCGCCGTGAGGCAGGTTTGCATCAATTGAAACTGTATCAACAGTTGCAGGAGGGATACTCCCAACTTTAGATAATAAACAAATAACCCCTTACATTTTATACCCATTATACTTTATAATATGAACTTTGTTTACAACAATTACATGAGTATTAGTATTAGCTTGAGACTTCCATGCATTAAACTTACAAAATTTTATAAATATACAAATTAGTTTTAATATACGTAAAATATTTTTAAAATAAATACTTGTCACAACTCGTAAATTCTGGTCATTTCTCGAAGTTTTCAAAACCACTATTCATGTGCATTACTCATTTCATCGTAAATTTAGTTTACGAGTATTCAAAATCGCGTAACCGTATTGGTTCAGGAGCGAATTCATGCATTATCATTGGGACACTTCGTACGGACTAGAAATAGTCTTCATATTATCATTATGGCACTTGCATACTATTCCACTCGTAGGGTAATACAAGAAGCAAAAATCATCATTTTTCAAAGATCAAAGTGTAATCTTGTTCATATAGTTATCCTTGTTGGAGTTTTGAAATACAAACTCAAGGTTTACTTAGGTTTTCATCCTCAAAAGCTCCTTAATCTTTCAAGTAAGTATATCAAACTCATTTTTATAATTTTACCAAGTTTATACAAGATCCATATGATATATATACTAGATCTACATGCATAAGCTATTTATACCACTTTATTTTACAAACTTTTAACTTTTGAACCTTAGAAAGTGATTATAGTTAGATCTTTGTTAGATCTAATTTGTTTATGAAGTTTAGGAACCCATGACACCCTAAGAAGGTGTATGGTAGGATTAGACTAGTTTTGTGGTGATTGAAAGTGGTTTGGTTGAAGTTGGAACAAGTTTGAAACTAGGAAAATGATTTTGGAAAATATATATTTACCTACTGTCACCATTTTTAAAACGTGGGAAACTCAGTAGGTGATGGGTAAATTTTGACCAAATATTTAGAAAATACTTTTAAAAACGAAACTTTTGGCGAAAGAACGGACTAAAACGAGCTCATAACGAAGGAGATATGATTTTTGTAAATTTAACGACGAAAACTATTTTTCTGAAAAACTGCATGCTGTTTGACAGTTTTCGACGGTCAAATAGAGACGTTAAACGTAACCTAGAGGAGCCGAGCTATCGAAAATATATTAGTATATACTAAAACGAATCCGTGGATATAAAGAACGAGTAAAATGAGCTTAAAACGACCAAGTTATATACGTTTTAAATCATCAAAACTATATATATATTTAGTCACTACTAGAAAATAATATAACTACGTACTAAATAATATATTTTCTAGATTTCTTATTCAAGGAGTTTATTTTTAACTAACGAAGTACGTACGACTCAAGGTTTATTACACGACTACTAGACATTATTTTAAGGTTTTCAAGACGAGGAATATAACACTAACATTTTTATACGATATATTACGACAAGTTATATACTTCTATATTTGGACTTATCTTTCCTAAGTATGGAAACTATTTTACTTTGACAATAACAAGTATTTCCAAGTCACGAGTGGTATAGGTATCATGTGCATGTGCATTCATTACATCACGGCATGATCTAAATTAGATCACTATCATTCATTTTAGGTTGCAGATAGTGTTCGCTCCTTGTTGTCCTTATCATTCCATTGCATTGCACTAACACTTCGAGGTGAGTCATAGCCCCTACTCTTTTTATACTTGTTTTAACTCTTTGGGAGAGATACATGCTACTACTTGCTTACTTGTACAAATTTACATAACATTTATACTTGGAAACATTATACTTGATTACATTATACTTGATTGCATTATACTTGATGGCGTTATACTTAAACTTGTAAGTCTCTTTGGGATAACACATGCATTGGGTTTCGGAGATGAAGTAGAATCAATGCTATTACCTTCCTTCTGAGCAACATAAAGTCTCCTTGGATAACACATGCATTGGGTTTCGGAGATGAAGTGGAACCAATGCCACTACCTTCCTTGTGAGCAACATACTTATGTGAGGTCTTCGGAGATGAAGTGTAGACTCACTACTAATTGCTTAACTGTTGTTATGAACTTATACATATCTTAATCATATTATATTGTAGCAGTGGTTTGTGAACACACAGGTTGCAAGTCTCTTATGGCGGGACTTGCAACTGAGTGGATTTACGATGCCTTTGCTGTGTGATAATTCTTTATAGGTTTTTCAACTATATTAAGGCAAACTCTATGAACTCACCAACCTTTGTGTTGACACTTTTAAGCATGTTTATCTCAGGTTAGAAGGGCGACAACAGGTATGTGGAGCTGAGAGTCTTAGGGCATGCTTTTGGAGACTTTCGCTTTTATCGTTTACCATTCGATACACTAAAAAAAAAAACTTATGTATTATTCTACTTTGGGATCTTTGTTTTGTAAACTATGAATTTTATCTATTCGAATGGTAACTTTTCAAAACGTCTCATTTAGAGGTCGTTTTCTATTTCTTGTACTTTGTGCCCTGAAGTAGCATCCCAATGACACAGTCTTCCGTTGCGGTATTTTGGGGGTGTTACAGATTGGTATCAGAGCCTTGGTTATAGAGAACTAGGTTGTTTTTAGAGTCTAGACTATAACTACATACATTTAGACTCTCCTCCCTATCGCCTTGCATTTTTTTCATACACGTACGCTTGCTGATAATTTTCTTAGACCTACGCTATTAGATATTTTGTGGTACCGATGGCGAAGTCCCAAAATCTAGGCAAGTTATCAGAAATATGGAGCTCGGTAATAACTGATCATTTAACTTAATCTTGTGACAGTTCTTGTTTGATGAGACATGAGACTAAGTTAAATGAAGGTTATTACTTAGCTGTAGAGATTTGATGATTTGCCCGAGGATGGGAGTTCTTTTGAAGATACTCTTTAGAAACCGTTAGAAACTAGACTACCCATTGACTTTAGCACTTAAGGGAGAATCCTTTGTTCCTTCGTACTGAGCGTGACATTCCCTAGATTCCCATTTAAGCAACGTCTACCACTGAGATATGTGTGCCTGGTGATATGTACACCTGTGAAAGGAAACATTTATAATTGTGGTGGCCAACATAATTATAAGTGCTTCACGACACACGTGGACATATGACTATGCATATGTAGATCGGTGTTGGCACAACTTAGGAAACAACTGGTGGCGCGGTATTATATATGAGGATGTTAAGTATAGACTTTGGTTAATCAACGGTTTTCCCTCAACTCTGACGTTCACTAAATGTCCTTCCTCTCAGGAAATCATTGCACCAAGGAGAGTGACTCGTAGCTCTGGTCGAGGAGGCGCAACACCAAGGGGTGGAAGGACTGGTGGACGTGGAGGTAGAGGAGGTAGAGGAGCTGCTCATGACACTAGTAACCCAAGTAACGATGGTGGAAGAACTGGTGGACGTGGAGGTAGAGGAGGTGGTCACGGCGTTGAAAACAATGATAAGAACGACAGTGGAAATACTGATTTTGAAGCCATCATCGCTCGACAACTTCAAAACTTTCTCCCCACTATTGTCACTCAAGTTGGCGATCATATGAATAACTTGGCAAACCACGAAAGCGGAATTAACAACACCAATGGTATAGGCCAGAATGGTAATGGCAACAACAACATTAGGACTGGATGTACGTATAAGGAATTTACATCATGTAAGCCAATTGATTTCGATGGTGTAGGAGGCGCGTTAGTGTATACTCGATGGGTTGAAAAGATGGAGTCGGTGATCGACATTAGTAACTGTGCAGCATATCAAATGGTGAAGTACTCCGCATGCTTGCTGTCAGGAAAGGCATTGACATGGTGGAATACGCAGGTTTAAGCTAGGGGTAGAGAGGCAGCTGTAGGTATGACATGGGATGATTTTAAGGCATTACTGAAGGAGGACTACTGCCCGGACAATGAAATGCAGAAGCTGGAGGATGAACTTTATCATCACTCTATGATAGGGGCTGGACATGCAGCCTATACAGATCGATTCCATGAATTAGCCAGACTAGTTCCACACCTAATTACCCCTGGGTCCAAGAGGATCGAGAGGTACATATATGGTCTTGTCCCAGAAATTCGTGGGACTGTGAAAACAACTGAGCCTTCTACAATTCAGAGTGCAATATTGAGAGCAGGGACTCTGACAGATGAGATGGTTAGAAATGGAAGCTTGAGGAACAGTGATAAAAGGAAGGGAACAAGCGAGTCGAACAAGCATATGGGCGCGATAGCTGACAACAAAAGGGCAAGGACCTTTGCGGCGACTAGTTCTGGTCAGAGAGAGTATTTAGGCCAGCATCCTAAATGTACGAAATGTAATTTTCATCACCAAAAGACTGTGCCCTGCCGTATGTGTGCTAATTGCAGACAGTCTGGTCATTATGCAAACCAGTGTAGAGAACCAGTGAATGTGGGCAATATGACGAACAATCAAAAGACATGCTATGAGTGTAACAGCCCGGATCACTTTCGGAACACCTGTCCTAAGTTGAAAAGGAATCTTAACCAAGGAGGCAATCGTCCAAACTTAGCAGCAGCAATTGAAGGGCCACGAGATGAGGCCAATGAGATTCCACCCGCACTTGGCAGAGCTTACTTCTTAGGAAATCCTATCACCCAACATGTCCGCGGTAGCACAACGGGTACATTCTCTTGAACAACTATCGTATTTTTGTAGCACTTAAGTCTTAATATAGGACCTATACACAACATTGACTAATCTGAGACCTAGCAGCATTAACCTTAGTCATACTAACAGTAGTAATTTGATTAGTGTAAGCAATTATAGCAAGCTGGGAAAGCTTACATTGTCGAATCAGACCCCTAGGCACATATGTGGAACAAATGAGCTGAACTTCGGGACGAAGTTCCTTTTAGGGAGAGAGACTGTCACAACTCGTAAATTCTGGTCATTTCTCGAAGTTTTCAAAACCACTATTCATGTGCATTACTCATTTCATCGTAAATTTAGTTTACGAGTATTCAAAATCGCGTAACCGTATTGGTTCAGGAGCGAATTCATGCATTATCATTGGGACACTACGTACGGACTAGAAATAGTCTTCATATTATCATTATGGCACTTGCATACTATTCCACTCGTAGGGTAATACAAGAAGCAAAAATCATCATTTTTCAAAGATCAAAGTGTAATCTTGTTCATATAGTTATCCTTGTTGGAGTTTTGAAATACAAACTCAAGGTTTACTTAGGTTTTTATCCTCAAAAGCTCCTTAATCTTTCAAGTAAGTATATCAAACTCATTTTTATAATTTTACCAAGTTTATACAAGATTCATATGATATATATACTAGATCTACATGCATATGCTATTTATACCACTTTATTTTACAAACTTTTAACTTTTGAACCTTAGAAAGTGATTATAGTTAGATCTTTGTTAGATCTACTTTGTTTATGAAGTTTAGGAACCCATGACACCCTAAGAAGGTGTATGGTAGGATTAGACTAGTTTTGTGGTGATTGAAAGTGGTTTGGTTGAAGTTGGAACAAGTTTGAAACTAGGAAAATGATTTTGGAAAATATATATTTACCTACTGTCACCATTTTTAAAACGTGGGAAACTCAGTAGGTGATGGGTAAATTTTGACCAAAGATTTAGAAAATACTTTTAAAAATGAAACTTTTGGTGAAAGAACGGACTAAAACGAGCTCATAACGAAGGAGATATGATTTTTGTAAATTTAACGACGAAAACTATTTTTCTGAAAAACTGCATGCTGTTTGACAGTTTTCGACGGTCAAATAGAGACGTTAAACGTAACCTAGAGGAGCCGAGCTATCGAAAATATATTAGTATATACTAAAACGAATCCTTGGATATAAAGAACGAGTAAAATGAGCTTAAAACGACCAAGTTATATACGTTTTAAAATCGTCAAAACTATATATATATTTAGTCACTACTAGAAAATAATATAACTACGTACTAAATAATATATTTTCTAGATTTCTTATTCAAGGAGTTTATTTTTAACTAACGAAGTACGTACGACTCAAGGTTTATTACGCGACTACTAGACATTATTTTAAGGTTTTCAAGACGAGGAATATAACACTAACATTTTTATACGATATATTACGACAAGTTATATACTTCTATATTTGGACTTATCTTTCCTAAGTATGGAAACTATTTTACTTTGACAATAACAAGTATTTCCAAGTCACGAGTGGTATAGGTATCATGTGCATGTGCATTCATTACATCACGGCATGATCTAAATTAGATCACTATCATTCATTTTAGGTTGCGGATAGTGTTCGCTCCTTGTTGTCCTTATCATTCCATTGCATTGCACTAACACTTCGAGGTGAGTCATAGCCCCTACTCTTTTTATACTTGTTTTAACTCTTTGGGAGAGATACATGCTACTACTTGCTTACTTGTACAAATTTACATAACATTTATACTTGGAAACATTATACTTGATTACATTATACTTGATTGCATTATACTTGATGGCGTTATACTTAAACTTGTAAGTCTCTTTGGGATAACACATGCATTGGGTTTCGGATATGAAGTAGAATCAATGCTATTACCTTCCTTCTGAGCAACATAAAGTCTCCTTGGATAACACATGCATTGGGTTTCGGAGATGAAGTGGAACCAATGCCACTACCTTTCTTGTGAGCAACATACTTATGTGAGGTCTTCGGAGATGAAGTGTAGACTCACTACTAATTGCTTAACTGTTGTTATGAACTTATACATATCTTAATCATATTATATTGTAGCAGTGGGTTGTGAACACACAGGTTGCAAGTCTCTTATGGCGGGACTTGCAACTGAGTGGATTTACGATGCCTTTGCTGTGTGATCATTCTTTATAGGTTTTTCAACTATATTAAGGCAAACTCTATGAACTCACCAACCTTTGTGTTGACACTTTTAAGCATGTTTATCTCAGGTTAGAAGGGCGATAGCAGGTATGTGGAGCTGAGAGTCTTAGGGCATGCTTTTGGAGACTTTCGCTTTTATCGTTTACCATTCGATACACTAAAAAAAATAAAAAATAAAAAAAAATAAAAAAAAAAAAAAAAAAAAAAAACTTATGTATTATTCTACTTTGGGATCTTTGTTTTGTAAACTATGACTTTTATCTATTCGAATGGTAACTTTTCAAAACGTCTCATTTAGAGGTCGTTTTCTATATCTTGTACTTTGTGCCCTAAAGTAGCATCCCAATGACACAGTCTTCCGCTGCGGTATTTTGGGGGTGTTACAATACTAGTTTTAAACTTTCATCTATTCAAATATTCTTTTACTATTTACGTTAAATAAGGACTCATGTTATTCTATTTAAAAGTTTAATCTATGCGTACACGGATTTGAATATTAAACATTGTTAAATTATTATTAACGGTAATATAAATATCAAATTTTAATCACGAGTTACTATGATATGAAAATAAATATACGCGATTATACTTATAATAACGACTGATGTAATTATTATTTACTAAATATACGCAATTGTACTTATAACAATGACTCATGTAATTATTATTTAAAGTTTATATACTGATATCCTGAAAACATTTTTGAAAAACTTTACCTAGTATGGAAAACTAGAAGGGGGTTGAATAGTTTTTCGATTTTTCGTTTAATTATCTTTGAAACTTTTACGTGTAATCGACAATTGAAACTAATAGACAGTAAATAGTATGCAAGATAAAGAGAGAAACGATCAAACCACAACACGAATGTTTATAGTGGTTCGGCTACAAGGATTTTTTTCCTTGCCATACTCCACTCCCCGAGTATCCAACTCGAGAGTTTTTCTTCACTAGTCAACAAGCTCCTTTCACCGGTGGAGAAAACCTTACACACGTCGCTTACACTTTTCCGGTACAAAGCTAAATACCGGGTTCTAGTTCGAGGTAGAACCAACCTAACGTCGCCTATACAATATTTCTGACACTAAGCTTGATGTCGAGTTCTTTCACACGGGTACAAGCACTCCCTTCACTCTAAGTATTTTAAGGACTAAAATACTAACCACAACCTACTGAATGAATACAATAAAGAGATGTATAAACTATACAAGTTTACACAATGCAAATGCTAACAAGTCTTGCAACGTCGAGTTGAAACTTGTAGACTTTCGTATGAACTTGTGATCTTCTTGCTACAAAAGAATCTCACACAAATGAAATGTTACTAAGTTAGATGAATGAAATGAGAGTGTATATGCAAATTATAATTGTAAGTGGTGAAAGATTAATTGGATGTGGCTTGCTATTTATAGGGAAAAAGCTAAGCAGTGCCACGGATCAGGCGGAACCCTTTTAAGGGTTCCGTCCTTGTATTTCAAAAGTTCCTCCAATGTCTGACAGAAATCTTCCAAGAAATCTTTCCATATTAAACTCAAATCTAACGAAAATATTCTCAAGATCTTCCAAAGTCAATTACAAGACTGTGGAGTGTAAATCCACACAAAATATATGTCAAGTCATATCATACAAAGATCTTTGGAAGAATTTGAGTGATGCAATGCACGATGTAAATAAAAGTTTCCATTTTTAGATATTTACTAATATGAAAGTAAACTAGTAAAATGTTTATCTGAAATGAAAATGTAGCAAATGTGATGTTTGTTTTGAAATAAAAGTTTATATATGAAAGACTTAAACTATATTTATGTTTTGCTAAAAATAAAGTTTACACTTTGTCGTTAACAAAATTTAGCAAATGTCGTAAAATATAAATAATGTTTTTAGGCAATATTTGTATTAACAATCACCCCCTTTTTGTTGAGGACAAAACATAAATTTTATTTTTAAGCAAACCAATAATTGTAGTGTTAGAGTCTTAAAAATATATATTAAACTTGTTTTTATTCTCATTTTAATATATTTTAGAATGGTGAAAAATGAATAAAAACGAGTTGAAGTGAAATATATTTTCTCCCCTTTTTTGTCGAAACAAAAAGAAGAGTTACGTAGCAGAAATGCGGTTCAAGCCATTGCTCCCCCTTGGTCAATACTCCCCCTAAATGGAGTGCCAAGTAAGGATACATGAATTTTGATTCTACAAAAAAGAGTTAGTTGTTGGAAAAGACAAGTATATAATGTAGTAAAGTTCATCCAACCAAAAGATACATAAGCCACCATAACACAATCACAAAGAAAGAAACAACCAACAATGCACAACATATAGTAGAACAAACTCCATTTCAAGTAAAATTTTACTTTGACAAAAGTCAAAGTAAAAGACAAGAGATAAAAAAGTCAAAGTCCAACTTCTAAAAAGAAAAATACAAAAAAGAAAAATAACTAGAAAATAAAAAATCCTACATCTATAAAAGGAAAAACAAATATGGTCCTAATGAGATTTCTAAATTATTGGTGATTCATAATGGGATGGATGACTAAGAGCATTGAGACGCTCTAGGATGTGTTTGAGCATGAAGCGGTTTTCATCTTGGACTTGGTGAAGCATGATTTTTATACTTTCACTAATCTTGGCCGTTCTCTCATAATAAGAGCAATTGTGGCGAGGATTAGGAAGGATGGGATCATTGGTCGATGGTGGTTGTGGTGGAACGTTTGTTGTTGGTTGGTGTTTGGTGCTACAACGTATGAGAGCCAGGCAGATTAGAATTCCATTGCTTGATGGAGGTGTCTGTCCACCATGTTTTTGAAGGCGTACAAGTTGTCGAGGCGATCATTGGTCTCCTCATGGGTGTTAGGAGGGTTGTTCTACAACGAAGCCTCGATTTCCTCATACGAAGGAAATAAAGACTCAAAGTGTTGGGATTGGGATTGTGACAGTGGTTGAGACTCTTGTGGTGAAGGTTGATCATGGTGTTGGAAGTTTGTTTCTCCATACAAAGGACCATGGATTTCTTTGTAAATAAGTTGAAACAACAATGGTTTTGGTTGTGATGACTCTTGTTGAGGTGGTTGTTCTTGTTCAAATGG
Source organism: Artemisia argyi (assembly GCA_030686995.1). Lineage (NCBI taxonomy): Eukaryota > Viridiplantae > Streptophyta > Magnoliopsida > Asterales > Asteraceae > Artemisia > Artemisia argyi. Next base: position 57,101,016 of record CM060708.1, on the reverse strand, counting down.
CTCATTAGGCTCAAAGAAAGCCTGTGGTTTATTTGTCATTCGCTCAATGGAGCCAAACGAAGGCAAAGGTGGTGGATTGGTTGATCTAGGTGGAAGATCTTCTAAGTTTTGTAGAAAAGGATGAGGTGATTTTGGTGGATTGCTAAAAGGTTCCATGGGTTCAAGCTTTAGTGATTTTGGTGGTGATGGAGATTTTGATGGTTGAGTTGGAGCCGGTGGTGGAGTTGGATCAATGGGTGTTTTTGTTGGTGGTGGAGTGGTGATGACATTTTGAGGTTTTGGTGATGGTGTAGGAGTGGCAAGGTTGAGAAAATTTTCATCCTTGATTGGTGATGAGATGATTAGGGGTGATTCCTCCGAAGATGATGAGCTTAAGTTGATTGTGGTGTTGAAGCAACAAGGTTTGACACTTATTCGGGGCAGTTTGCCGAATGGGTTGTGATGGTGGGGAAGAGTCGTTTGACTTTGTCATTGTCAGAGATGGTGGTTTAGAAGCTAAAGATCAGAGATGGTGATGGTGATGGTGATGGTGATGGTGATGGTGTGGTTTGGAAGTGTCTAAGATGGTCTAATTTATAGAGTTGAAGAAATGTTGAAAGGAGTGTTTGGATTTGATGTTCTTCCATACAAAATTGGAGGTTTCTAATCATTTGGATGTTTTAAGAAGGTTGTCAAATCATTGGAAGTCAATCCAATGGAATTTGGTGGAGTAAAAAGACCAAGATATACACTAAATGCTATGTGGTCATATCAAATCTTTGTGGTCAGAAGTACCACGGATTCCAAGGAACCAAAATGAGGGTTCCTTGTGTTAGTTATGGTTAAATTGAAATTTTGGCAGGAAGTGGTTTCCTATTGGTTCTAGAAGCTAAAAATGGTCCTAATGTACTTAACTACTGATAAGAAATGTGTTTCTAACTAAAAGGAATAGTTTGGTGTTGTGGTAAAGTCAAAATTTAAAAATTTAGAAATCTTACTGCAGGCACTGGCGGAACCATTCGACCACACAAGCGGAACCCATGATTTGGTTCCGCCAAGTCCGTTGGGCCAAGTTTAGCGGTACTAAACTAATACACAGGTGGAACACGATATTTGGTTCCGCCATATCCGCCAGTGCAAAATCCTTAACAGTGGGCATTTTCGAAAGCATTAACGTTTTTCAAATTTTCTAAAAACTCCTAAAACAAAAACTTAGTACTATATCTGATTGGGAAATGATAAAAATGCATATAGAAACATTCTTACCGATAGAGATTGACGGGGGGCGAGCGATTTTCACTATACTTAGTGAAAATATTGAAAATTTGACAACACCTCAAATGTTGTCCACCTGCATATCTGTTAGTTCATACATGTTCTAAACATTACCAAATATCCCTAAAAATATAAAACCATAGAACACAATGTTTAACGACCAAATTGTTCAAAAGTTATGTTATTCCAAACACTCCAAATATCGCTCTCATTGGCGATCAATCTTCTTGTTGAGCTTGTCGAGGTACCTTCCAAAGCATTTCCACATCTCCTTTGATTTCTTGAACTCCTCCGACTCGTTTGGTAACCTTGGGAGTTGTTGGAGGTACTCAAGAGGTGGTAGCCTAGAATTGGGTAAACCGTCATCTTCACTCATGGATGATGATGAGGAGGAAGTAGGAGGATGAGGGCGTTTCCTTGAGCCTTAGCAACTCTCTTATCACTTAATGGAACAAATATATGTGGCACAAGAGAGTAGTCTAGGCGGAGACCTCAAGCGGTTGGAGGAATGTGAGCAAATTGTCTATAGAGACGAGTTAAAAGCATTCCATATGGAAGAGCGGTGGTGCCTTGTGATCATAGAAACATAAATATCACATTTTAGTCAAAGTTAACGACTATAATAATGTAGATGTTCTACTGTGTGCCTATATGCAAACAATGTGAAGGTGCGGTTATCTTGACTCATTTTAATACTCAAAGCGTTTTATTATGCAAATTTTGTTACAAAATTAAAGATAACCCAAACGCTCCTAATTCAATGTAGCTTCGTTTGAATGTACCCAAAAATACATATTAGTTATGTATTCCTTTAGCATTTAAGAGATATTATGCAAGTGATGCTCAAAACATAACATTTTTGTTTTGTATCAACAATGTAAAAAGGAAAAAAAATATATTTTTCCAAGTTGTGAGAAGTATTTTTGCAAATATTTAAAACGGAGTGTTTTGTAAACATGATAATGTCCAACAAGATGCAATTCCTAACTAAGGAAAAACATGATTGATTTTGTTTACATCAACTACTCTATATGATTTCTAAAGTTGATGCATAACCCCAAGTTTTTAGTTAATGTGCATAAATAGAAATCCTATACAAAGATCAGTAGTGTAATTATGTTTAGATTACTTACAATGATGATTAGAGAGCAAGGAGAATGAAGGAGAAACATAATTTTCGTGTGTGGTAAAGTTGTGGAGTGAATAGCAACTGAGTTTGTGTTATGGTAAAAGGATAAGGGGTTTTTGGTTTAATATATAAAAATAAAACAACGTGCAGGGTCGACGGACTAGACGGAACCAAAAGGAGGGTTCCCCCCGCCTTGTCGCAAGGTTCCGCCAGCCTGCAGACCAAAAGAACTAAGAAGATTTGTTTTGATTTTTATGATTTTATTCTAACGTTCAAAACTACAATGTAGGTTCCATAAGTCCTAGTCCAAGTCTAAGAAGATTAAATGGTTCTCGTTTGAGAGGTTTCGTGAGAATATCGGCAATGTTGTCTTCGGAGGATACTTTCTCGATAGAGATGCTTCCTTTTTGAACATTATCGCGAAGGAAGTGATGACGGATCTCAATATGTTTAGTACAAGCATGCTGAACAGGATTCTTGCTGAGGTAGATAGCACATTTGTTGTCGCAAAGAATAGAGATGCCATTTAGTTGAATTCCATAGTTGACTAGAGCTTGCTTCATCTAAAGAGCTTGTTGACATGCTTTTCCAGCCGATACGTATTCGGCTTCAGTTGGTGAGATAGCGAGAGTCGTTTGTTTCTTCGAGAACCATGAGGTGAGACAATGTCCAACAAAAGTACAAATACCACTTATGCTTTTTCTATCAACATAGTCACCGGCATGGTCCGAGTCGGCATACACTATGGTTTCTACTCCCGTTTCTTTGGGATACCATAATCCTAAGTGTGTAGTACCTTTGATGTATCTAAAAATTTGTTTTATTTCCCACTAGATCATTTCGTGATTTTTTATATTTTTACCCAAAAAAAATCGTTTTATGGCTTCAAGATGGTTTGTTTTAGGATCTTCTTGAAAACGAGCACATAGGCAAACACTAAACATAATGTCGGGTCTACTAGCCGTGAGATAGAGTAGACTACCAATTATTCCTCTATATTTAGTATTATCTATGAATTCACTTTCCTCATCCTTGGCGAGTTTAGTTTCCAAGGACATGGGTGTTTTGATTGGTTTTGAATCTTCAAGACCAAATTTCTTAAGCATGTCTTTTATGTATTTTGATTGGTTAAAGAATATCCCATCTTCTAATTGTTTAATTTGAAGTCCTAGGAAATAGTTGAGTTCTCCCATCATACTCATTTCAAACTCGTCATGCATGATTTTTGAGAAATTGTCACATAATTATTGACAAGTTGATCCGAATATGATGTCATCAACATAAATTTGGACTATGATAATATGTGAATCTTTCTTCTTTGTGAAGAGAGTATTATCAACTAAGTCCATTGTATACTTATGGTCAACGAGGAAGATCTTAAGTCGATCATACCACGCTTTTGGAGCTTGCTTAAGTCCGTATAAAGCTTTTTTAAGTTTATAAACATGATTAGGATTTTCAATATCGGTGAAACCCGGAGGTTGAGCGACATGAAATTCTTCATTAATAAATCCATCTAAAAATGCACTTTTGACGTCCATTTGAAAGAGTTTAAAATCATGTGCACATGCATAAGCAAGTAAAATCCTGATAGACTCGAGCCTAGCAGCCGAAGCAAAAGTTTCATCGTAGTCAATGCCTTCTTCTTGATTATACCCTTGTGCTACTAGCCTACCTTTGTTTCTACACACTATACCATTTTCATCCATTTTATTTTGAAAGACCCATTTTTAACTGATTATTGTTTGATTCTTAGGATGAGGAACTAACGTCCAAACATCATTTCTAACAAATTGGTTTAATTCCTCTTGCATAGCTATGACCCATGATTCATCTTTTATAGCTTGATTTATATTCTCTGGTTCAATGGTAGACACAAAACAAAAGAAATTACTTTGATTTTGGACTTTAGATCTTAAGGTTCTTTCATTGATTTTTTCTTTGACACTATCTAATGGATTACTTTTAGATTCCTTAACATTAACAAATTATTTGTTTAATAGCTCATCTTCCTTGTCATTATCTATGTTTTCTTCATTTTCAATGACTTGACTTTCAATTAAGTCATCATCTACCAAAGGTGATGTCTTAAACGGAGGTGGACTTTCGTCGAATATTACATTCAATGATTCCCCGACTCTTAAGGTTTCTTTGTTTAAAACAATACAAGCTTTACTATTATGTGAATATCCAAGAAACACACCTTCATAGGACTTTGGGTCAAATTTAGTGAGATAATCATTGGTGTTTAGTATAAAGCATTTACTCCCAAACACTCTAAAATATCCTAACGTAGGCTTTTTACCTCTACATAATTCATATAGAGTTTTATTCAAAAATGGTCTAATTAAGACACGATTTAGAATGTAAGTTGATGTGTCGATGGCATTACACCAAAACTTTTGTGGGACATTTTGTTTGTTAAGAATTGTTCTACTCATCTCTCGAAGTGTCCGGTTTTTATGTTCTACTACACCGTTAGATTGAGGAGTACGAGGTGCCGAAAAGTTATGTGTTATACCATTTTTATCACAAAAATTTCCAAATTGTATTTCATTGACAAATTCACGACCGTGGTCCGTTCTAATTGACACAATGCAAGTTCCTAATTGGTTTTGAATTTTCTTACTAAGAATTTCAAATTGGTCAAAAGCTTTGTTTTTACTTTTCAAAAATTTTGTCCAAGTATATCTTGAATAATCATATACTATAACCAAAGTGTAGAAGTTACCTCCATAACTTTGTATAGCGGGTGGACCGAACAAATCCATATACAAAAGTTCTAGACACCTAGATGCAGACACCATGTTTTTAGCCTCATGGCTACTATGTACTTGTTTACCAATTTTGCAAGCATCACAAAAGTGTTGGTCATATTTCAGCTTGGGTAAGTTTCTAACTAATTCCTTAGATGATAGAGATTGAATAAGTCTCATATTAGCATGAGCTAAACTTTGATGCCAAAGGGTTGATGAATCATCTAATGAGGTGAGGCAAAGTTTATCTCTAGATGACGGATCAATTTTCATGACGTATACGTTGCTCTTAAGAACACCTTTTGCTATAGTTATTCCGTATTTTAGTATTTTACTTCCATTTTCACTAAAAAGGACGTTATACTTTTTATGAAAAAGTTGACTTATACTAAGAAGATTAAAACCTAGGTTGTCAACATGAGCGGCATCATTAATAGAGAGGGAGTCATGAGAAATTGTACATTTTCCGATGATTTTGCTTTTAAGCTTTCTACCAAAAGTAATGTTACCTCCATCATATTCTTAATATGTTGAAAAGAGGTTTTTGTTTCCCGTCATATGTTTAGAGCAACCGCTATCTTTGATCCATTCATCCGATTCTAAAATTACTTTCAAGCATACCTATTTAAAAAGAACACTCAAACATTTGGTTCAGAATATCTCATGGGTCCATTTTGGTTAAACATTCCATTAACTTGATCCATGTATGGAAATGGTAGATATGGGTTCCAAGACATGTAATTTGAAACTTGGTAATGTCTAGGTAGGTTTGGTTCCAATCATGTTGATAGTTTGGTTGTGTGTTGTAACACCCCCAAAATACCGCAGCGGAAGACTGTGTCATAGGGGTGCTACTTCATAATACAAAGTACAAGTTATAGAAAACGAACTCTAATTGAGACGTTTTGAAAAGTTACCATTCGATTAATGAATTCAAAGTTACAAACATGAGATTTCAAAGTATGATACATAAATGTATACAAATGTTTTGAATGCTAAATGATAAAAGCGTAAGTGATTGGCTCTAAACAGTCAGATAATATTAACCAAGTTATGGTCAACAAGTCAGACAGCCTAAACCAATACTCCGGTGAGTTTAGTGTTTCCCCGGATCGTTAGATCCCAACGAGATGTGAAATCTGAAATAAAACGACTTTAAGATCAGGTGAATTGAACAGGAAAAGGGTTTAAATGAGTTGTACTACTGAAATATAAGAGAAAATAGCTTTAATAAGCTAAATTAACTAAAACGTGAAATCAGATAAGTACACACGAAAAAGGGACTGAAAAACGTAAACGTTTATTAATTAAACGTAAACAAAAACAAATTTACTTATAGTAGGATTTTATAAGCCTTAGGGGCTTAAATGCAAATTAAATAAATTTAAAATATTTATTTTATAATTAAAAACTATTTAATTAATTATTTTTATTTAATAACTATTTATTAATTATCTAATAATTAACTATCAAATATGAAAATGTAAAATAAGTCTAGAAAATTAAAATTAAAATTTCTAAAAATCTAAGATATTATAAAACTTATTTTAAAATTAAAATTATATTTTTCACACTATTTATCTATTTATTATTAATTATTTGTTATTTAATTATTATTTAACTAATTATATTGATTAACTTATTTAAAATTACTAAAAAGACTTAGATAATTATGAAAAATTTTATATATCTAATTAACCATCATGGGAATCCTAAAAAATTATAAAAACTTTATTTCATGTATTTTAATTTAATCTATTAATTATTATGCTATTTATTAATTGTTATCTAATTAAAATAATTAAATTATAAAAACTAGTAAATGAACAGTATAAATCACAAGAAAATTTCTAAAATTATTTTATGACTTATAGAAGCTAGGAAAAATATAAAATATAAGTATTACCTTATAAAAATATATTATGCTATTTAATTTTTATTTATTATTTAATTATTAAATAAACTAATATTAATTTTAAATAACACTAGATGACAAAAGAAAATTCTGGAAAAATTTATAAAATTACTTTAATATATAATAGATTTAATAAAAATGTAAAATAGCAGAAGTGCTTATAAACAAGCTAAAAAGGAAAATTAAATAGATAATTTCTATTAAATAGAAGCTATCACTATAATTAAGTTTGGTTTTTTTCTTGTTTTTCTTTTACAAATCTAATAAAATACTTAAAATATCAAACTTTTACAAAGACAAATAATTTAGAAATCAAAAATAAGCACTGAGAGTGCTTATTACCCAAACAGTTTGACCAAAGTTGACTTTCTAAGGAAATAAGCTCAAATGAGCTAATGTGGGGTCCACCTTGGTATTTTCTGGTTCACTTAAGATATTTTAACTTAAATAAGCTAGATTTGTTGATATAAGCTCATTGAATAAGCCAAAAGACCACAATAAGCTGTTTGCTTATTTGGTTCTGGGTCAGAAATGGGACAAGGTTTAGGTGCAATTCTAGGTGGGGTCCAGTGGTAAACAGGTCAACCAAAGGGTCAAAGGATGAACCTTGGTAGGAGGGGGTTAGAAGAACTAGGTTTTATGGTGTGGGACCCAGTGATAAGCTCAGAATAAGCTTATGAAGTGAGGGGTCCAACTGAGTTCACTCAGTTAACTTAGTGAGTGAAATAAGCTAGTAAGCTTAGTACAAGCTTTGAAACAGGCTTAACAAAGAAAATAAAAGTATATTATTATATATATATATATATGGTATATAAACAGGTATGAACAAGTGTGTTCACTGAATTAAGCTAATAAGCTTGTGAAAAGCTTATAAACAAATCCAATAAAGCTGAGATCCAAACACCCCTAGACAGGCAACCAAGAGGCCAAATTGAGCTTATGTAATAAGCTCAGAAGGGCTTATTGAGTACTGAGCTATAAAGATGGGCTGGTAAGGAATCCAAATTGCCAAGCTTAAGCTGTGTGAACCACAGATGAGCTTGTCAAGGGCTTATGAAGTTGGGTGGTATAACTGAGTCACTCAGAGGACTGAGTGAATGATCAAGCTTATAGCTGATTGCAGCCCTAGTAAAAGGACTAGAAAATGAATAAATAAGCTTGAACTTGATAGGTGGACTGCTAAGCTTCTTAAAAAGCCTAGGATCACAAGCCAAAGCTTATTGATGAGCTTATGGTGGGCTTGGAATTTTGCTTGTGAACACTGAGTGATCAGTATACAAGTTATTTTGATAACACAAGTTAAGGTAAGATAAGCAGACCAAATAAGCAATCAAAGGACTAATAAGCACTTACTTAAGTAACTAGCCACAAGGGCATCACAAAGATCCAAAATGCTCAGGCTAACACTTACTTTACAAGCTTTTGCAAGCTTATGAAATGAGGTGCTAAATCTGAGTACAGGGGACTTTTGTGAAGAACTACTAAAAGATAAGCACAAGTTAAGCACTCAAACCACTTTAATAAAATTCAACAAAAATAGTAACAAGTAGATCAGCAATAAGACTAAATTATCCTACAAGCTCAGGTCCTATAATCAACTAACAAGCACATAGAGAAAATCCAAAGTTAATTCAAAAATTCTATAGGCTGCAAATTGACTTTTTATATTAACCACTACTTTGACTATTTTGAGCTTTGATCCTAATTTACTCACTAATTATGTTATTCTAAGATGTAATATGATGAAAATAAGCTAAATTATCTATTTCTAAACAAGTATGGTGATTTTGGAATGGATTACTCTAACAGTGAACAGATTAGACAAGATTAATACTAATTTTGACTTTTACACTACTGAAACCTAATTGTTATGACAGATAAGGACTATATAAACCTAAACAAACATGCAGTATCAAGAACTAAGTACAATATCATGCATAAACTAGTATGGCAGCTTGATCCAAACACCCCTAAACAGGTTTGTTTTTTAGATTAGTGTTACTCAATACAAATTTAAAGCATGAGACTGATTCCAATCACTTAATACAGATGAACTAAGATTAAATAAGCACAATTAACACAGATTTAACAACAATTAACAACTAGAACCTATGAATCACTACTTATCTATTTTTAACTGTCTAACTTGTAATTACTAACAACTATTATTTCTAACACATAACCATGTAATCAAAAGCTATAATATCACTAACAACTAACAATTAAGCAGGAAACAAGAAGAATTAAGCTAGATTAAGAACTAAAACAGTGAATGGCAAAAATCAAGAAATTGCTTACAATTTGAGTTGATGCCAAAATCTGAGAACCAAGAACTGAGTACCTTTCCTATATGCTTACCACTAAGCACTAATAACCAAGGCCATCCAGAATAAACCTTGCTCCAATGTTTCTTCACAGTAACTTTATTTTTTAATTATTTCTATTTTCTAGTGTATTTTTGTATTTTTCTAGTTTATGAACTAATGCTGGTTAATTGAATCAAAAAGCTTGCATAGACTTACACTGAGCTATGTAGTGTTTATAGGACTCTCTTAAACAACAAAGAACAACAATAATGAAATGACTTGTAAAGTAAATTTGGTACGAATTGAAATAGACTTGAAATAGAAAGATAGATTGAAATTGATCAAACAAAGTTGTTTATTACACTTTAGCAAAGCTAATAAACTTCTGAGAAAAGTAAATGACAATTACACTAATGATACAAACTACTTTGATTAAGCTACAGTGATCATAAACTAGATTAATATTATATATCTCTTCTCTTCTTTCTTCCTGGCTATTTATCACCAAAAACTCTTCCAACTAGCACAAATATCTCATCCCACTTGATCCTAGCCATTGAAAAAGTCCAATTCATCCAAACCGTTTAAACTTAATTTGGCGCCAAATCTCTTACACGTGTATAGGAGTAGTTCTGATACAATTAATGGTTCTTGGGAGTATATGGATGAGTAGGGGACACGTTTGGTGCAATTTTGGACTAAATTGAGTGGTAATGCTCAAAACCGTGGGCATGGTGTGCTACAGTGGTGGTTTTGGGTGTGAGTAGCATTAATTGTGGCAGGTTCTGTGGAAAGAGGAGTGATGGGGAGTGGGTGATAAAGTAGGGGTGAGCTGGGGGGTGATGAGGTGTTGAGTTACAGGTGTAAAGGGGGTGGAGGTGGAAGACGAAGAGGAAAAAGCGGGGGTGTGGGTTTTTATTAATAAAGGGTGGTTGGGCCGGGTTTGTTTATTAAGTTGGGCCTTGTGGTGGACTGGATTTGGTGCTGGGTTTATGGATTGGATTTGGAGTTGGGTTTATAATAATAATGGGGGTCCGTTTGGTTTATTAAAAGTACAAGGACCAATTTGTAATTGCTGAAAGATGAGGGGCCTGTTTTGTAACTTTTCCAAACTTCTTATAAGGACTAAACCTGCAATTAAACATTAGTATAAGGACCATAATTGCATATTTTTCCATTTTGAACCTTTAGGGACCAAATCTGACAATTTAGAAACTCCAGGGACCAAACTTGTATTTTCTCAAAACTTTTCTCATAAGGACCAATTATGTCAAATATGAATAGTACAAGGTTTATTTTGTTTATTTTCAATTTTTAAACACCCAGGGACTAAATTTGACATTTTTCAAAAGTTGAGGGACCAAAGTTGTCATTTTGCCATTTTTAAACTTTAAAGGACTTTTCTTGACAACTTATGAATTCCAAGGACCTTTTATGACATTTGTACAAGTTTTGATTTACCAGGGACTAGTTTTGCCAATTTTCCAAAGTTCAGGGACTGAAACTGTAAATTATGTGAAATGTTTTGTTTTTCATCAGTTTTCAATCCTTATGCATAAAAACACAATCCAGGGATAATTTTATGTATTTCAAGGCATTCCTGTGTGTTTTCATATGTTTTTGCAGCTTATATGTAACAGAAATGATGAGTATTTACACACTCATCAATCCCCCACACTAAACTATTGCTAGTCCCTAGCAATCTATTTGAGAAAAAATTTATGGATTTTTACTCTTTACCAAAAGCCATCACTTCTGGAGTAGCCAGGTGTAAGAACTGTGGCACACCTGATAACCGTGTGATTTTTAGCAAACCACCAGCTGTCAACGGATTTGATTAGTCTTTACCAAAAGCCGTTTGCTTCTGGACTAGCCAACTCTTGATGGAATAGTCAACATCTTGGTGAGCTGATAACCAATTATGGATTTTCTACGGCCTTTACCACAAGCCATAATCTTGCGGGCTAGCCAACTCATTAGCTTTTAAGGATAATGGGGAGTTGAGGAACCATACAATTTTTGGCAAATTGCAAGCCATCAACGGTTTTGAGATGTCTTTACCAAGAGCCGTTTGCTCCTGGACTAGCCAATCCTGTTGTGGGTTAGACATGGAGGATTGATACCATTTATTGCATTTCTAAGTGTGAAAAAAACTTTAAATTTTGATCAAATGAGGGTGCTTGATGGAACATGTGTTTGAATTCGTGAGAATCCCCCCCCCCCCCACACTTAGAAATGAATATTGCCCTCAATATTCAAATCACCGGGTGTTAAACCGATAGTTAGAACGTAAGAAGGAAATATTAATAACCTTTATTTTAGGCTATTTACATACAAACTCACTTTTTTCTTTTGTTTTGAACCTTTTTTTTTTTTTTTTTTTTTTTTTTTTTTTTTTTTTTTTTTTTTTTGAAGATATATACATATATACAACATGTGGGGCATCTCCCCCACACTAGGTGGTAGAAAAGAGAAAGAAATCAGAAATATGAGTGAAACCCATATTGCTATGCTTTTGATTACCGAGTCACTAGCTTGACTCGACCTCGAATTGATTTGTCCATGAGGTAGCTTGTTTTTGATTCCCGAGTCACTAGCTTGACTCGACCCCGAATTTAATTGTCCTTGGGGAAAGTTTGGAGATCCGGGACAACCATGTTTGGGATGTCCTCTCCAAAGTAGTGTTTCACACGATGGCCATTTACTTTAAAACATGGACCGTCATTTTGAGATAACTCAACGGTACCATATGGATAAACCTTAGTGATAGTAAATGGACCAGTCCAACGGGTTTTTAATTTACCCGAGAAGATCTTTAATCTAGAGTTAAAGAGAAGTACTTTATCACCAACGTTAAAAACGCGGTTCTTTATTTTTTAGTCATGTATTCTCTTTGTTTTTTCTTTATAGATTAAAGAGTTCTCGTAAGCCTGATCACGTAGTTCATTTAATTCATTCATTTGAACTTTTCTGTGATCACCCGCAGTTTTGAGGTCAAAGTTGGCATGCTTCAAAGCCCAGTAGGCTTTGTGCTCAAGTTCCATTGGTAAATGACATGTCCTTCCGTACACAAGCTTGTAAGGTGTACACCCAATGGGTGTTTTATAAGCTGTACGAAAGGCCCATAGTGCGTCATCCAATTTATCCGACCAGGCAGCACGGTTTTCACCAACAGTCCTCTCAAGTATCCTTTTGATACCACGATTTGAAACCTCAACTTGCCCACTTGTTTGTGGGTGATACGCGGTAGAAAGACGGTGGGTTACACCATACTTTTGCATTACTTTATCAAATTTGTCATTGCAGAAATGCGTACCGCGATCACTTATGATAGCACGTGGAGTTCCAAAATGGGCAAAAAGAGATTTCAGGAATTTCACTACAACTCGGGCATCATTTGTGTGTAAAGCTTTTGCTTCAACCCACTTTGATAAATAATCAACTGCCACAAGTATGTACTTGTTTCCTCTGGATGATGGAAATGGCCCCATAAAATCAATGCCCCAGATATCAAATATTTCACATACTTGAATAGCATTTTGTGGCATCTCATTTCTTTGTGAAATGTTTCCATGACGCTGACAAGCGTCACAGGTTTTAATTAGATCCTGGGCATCTTTATAAATTGTGGGCCAGAAGAATCCGGAATCAAACACCTTTTTGGCGGTGTAATTAGGACTATGATGTCCCCCAGTGGGTCCAGCATGGCAAGCCTTAAGAATTTCAGTGGCTTCCTGTCCATATACACACCGTCGGATGACTTGATCCGCACAGATTTTGAATAAGTAGGGGTCATCCCAGAAGTAATGTTTAACATCCTTAAAGAATTTATTCTTCTGTTGGGTTGACATCCCTTTCACAACAAAGTTACCCGCATGGTAGTTTGCGAAATCGGCAAACCATGGGGTAGTAGAATCTCCACGAAAAGCAACCGCATTGAGTGTTTCGAGAGGAAATGTTTCATTTATTTCCTTTTTCTCATACACATTTTGATGAGGGTTTTCTAATCGGGACAAATGATCAGCAGCCAGGTTCTCAGCTCCTTTTTTATCACGAATAATGATATCAAATTCTTGGAGGAGGAGAACCCAACGGAGCAATCTCGGCTTTGCATCTTGTTTTGCAAATAGATATTTAAGAGCCGAGTGATCCGTATACACTACGCTTTTAGTCAAGATTAAGTATGTCCGAAATTTCTCAAAAGCATACACCACAGCTAATAATTCTTTTTCTGTAGTGGTGTAATGAGTTTGAGCTTCGTTCATAGTTTTGCTTGCGTAGTGGATAGGCTGAAAGTGTTTCGTTTTGCGTTGCCCCAAGACTGCACCGATAGCAAAATCACTTGCATCGCATATAAGCTCGAAGGGTAAGTCCCAGTCGGGGGCAATAAGAATGGGTGCCTCAGTAAGCTTTTTCTTTAGTGTTTCAAAAGCTTCGATGCACTCTGGTGAGAAGATAAAAGGAGTATCCTTTTCAAGGAGATGAGTCATAGGCCGTGAGATTTTAGAAAAATCTTGTATAAATCGACGATAGAAACCGGCATGACCCAAGAAACTCCTAATACCTTTGACGGTAGTAGGGTGAGGCAGTTTTGCAATGACATCAACCTTAGCTCTGTCAACCTCAATCCCATTCTTGGAAATCTTATGGCCGAGGACAATGCCCTCTTTGACCATAAAGTGACTCTTTTCCCAATTTAGACATAGATTGGTGTCTTTACACCTTTTCAACATTTTTTCTAAATTGGTAAGACATGTTTGGAATGAATCCCCAATGACCGAGAAGTCATCCATAAAGACCTCCATGGTTTTACCGATCATGTCGGTAAATATAGCCATCATGCACCTCTGGAACGTACCTGGAGCATTACATAAGCCAAAAGGCATACGTTTATAAGCAAAGGTTCCATAAGGGCATGTAAAGGTAGTCTTTTCCTGATCCGATGGATCAATGGGGATTTGAAAGTATCCTGAGAAACCATCAAGGAAACAATAGTACTCGTTCCCTGCTAATCTCTCAAGCATCTGGTCCATAAAGGGCAGCGGAAAGTGGTCTTTGCGGGTGGCGTCATTTAACTTACGATAGTCAATGCAAACACGCCATCCGGTAACCAGCCGAGTTGGAATCAACTCATTTTCCTCATTGGTGACAACAGTAATGCCACCCTTTTTTGGGACACAATGAATGGGACTAACCCATGGACTGTCAGAGATAGGGTAAATCAATCATGCATCAAGAAGTTTAAGAACCTCTTGTTTAATCACATCATGGATTTTTGGATTCACCCTTCTTTGGTGTTGCACTGCAGGCTTGAAGTCATCCTCCATCAAGATTTTGTGTGTACAAAAATCTGGGTTAATACCCTTAATATCGGAGAGTTTCCAAGCAATTGCTTGCTTGTTTGACTTCAAGATCTTTATGAGAGCACTCTTCTCCTCAACACTTAAACCTTTAGCAATAATGACGGGCAATTTATCATCACCCTCCAAGAATGCGTATTCAAGATGAGGAGGTAAGTCCTTGAGTTCGACCTCAGGAAAATCATCAGTTTCCTCAACATATTTGATTTCCTGATTATGAAGTTGTACGGGAGGGAGTGGAAGAGAATTGTCTTGATTTAGCAATCTCTCAAGGAGAAGAATATCTCCCTCCAGATCAATCTCAGTGTTATCAATTCCCAATGGAACTGAATCACTTTTGAGAAAAGCCTCGACCTCTTCCAAAAGGAAATCACTTCCCTCAAACGGAGTGAGAGAAGGGGAAGAGTCGGAAATGATAAGTTCAGATGATGGAGTGGCATCCCCACTCACAGAATTATGAGAATAACCAAGAAACTCTTGAGAGTACTCCTCAGAAGCAATGTCTATGATATCTATTTGATTAACTGCTTCAGAATCATAATTGGAGGAGTACCTCGAGGTTTGATCGAGGTTAAATGTAACAGCTTCATTACCCACACGAAGAGTGATTTCTTGCTCAAATACATCGATAAGAGCACGGCCCGTTCTAAGGAAACCCCTCCCAACAATGAGAGGGACCCTTTGATCGGCATCGAAATCAACCACTACAAAGTCAGCGGGGAGATGAAATTCTCCTACCTTCACAAACACGTCCTCGGCAATGCCGAGAGGACGAGATATCGATCGGTCTGCAAGCTCTAAAGTCATGCAGGTAGGAGTAAGATCAGGAAGAGAAAGTTTCTTCCAAACTGAGTACGGCATTAAGTTGATACTTGCACCAAGATCGGCCAAGGCATAGCAATCAACCATTCCCGGAAATACACATGGTATTAGAAATTTTCCAGGATCTCCCAGCTTCTCGGGAAGCTTCTTTAAAAGAACTGCTGAGCAGTTCTCATTCAAGGGAGTCTTTGCCATTTCAAACAGTTTCTCCTTGTTGCTTAACAAGTGTTTGATTGTCGATGCAAATTTGGGCATCAGAATAATAGCATCCGCAAAGCTAATGTCAAAATGCAAATCTTGGAAGATTTGAAAGAATTTATCCATCTGGTGACTAGCTTTTTCACGGAGCTTTTGTTCACTCAAACGTGAGGGATAAGGAATAGAGGAAGTAGAAGGTCTGGACTGAGGTGTTTCAACTGGAATATCATTTGGTTCAAAAACAACTCTAGGTTTTGGTTTGGGTTTCGGGACAACATGAGGTGGGACGTTTTGGGTACCTCCCTTATGAGTAGGAAGTACTTCGTCCTTATTTACCTCGACGTTATTTTCCACTACCTTGGGAGAAGAAGAAGAAGGGGTAGTGGGAATAGTGGGTCCATCATATGAAACTCCGCTCCTGGTCGTGATCGCCTTTGCATCGCCCCTCGGGTTTGCGATCGTGTTGCTCGGAAGTTTTCCAGAGCCCGAGGGTTGTTCATTTAAAGATTTCTTGATTTCAGAAATCTGGCTGACCAACAACCTGTTTGTCTCTTCTTGAGTTTTCATGAACTGCTTTAACAACTCATCTGATGATGGTTGTGGAGCTGGGAGAATGGCTTGTGTTTGGTTAGGGAAATTTTGGACACGGTTATTTTGATTATAACCTTGTTGTGGCTGAAAATTCCCTTGATTTGGATTACCATTTCCCTGAAAATGATTTCCGGGGTTGAAATTGTTTCTGTTAAAGTTTCCTTGATTTTGGAAACCTTGATTCTGTCCAGGATGGAAATTCCCTTGGTTTTGATAACCTTGGTTCATTCTGGGTTGGTTCTGGTTCCTGTTTTGCAAATTTGGGTTTTGGTTAAACCCAGGTGGTCCCATATGTGTGTTAGCACGGTAACTTGGTTCCATTTGAGGACGGTATTGATTACCTCCCTGATTTGTAGTACCGGCTAGGGCATTGGCTTCAAAAGGACTACCATCGGTGGCAGTACAATTGTAGTAAGCATGTGGGCCACCACAAGTGACACAAACTTCCACTTTTTTAACTTCAGCATGTGAAGGGTTTTGTGTGAAAGTGACTTTTTTCTGGTTTGAGAGAACCAAAGCTTGAATTGCGTCCGTGAGTTTATCTATCTTAGCATCGGTGCTAGAAGTACTCACGGGCGATGAAGTAGAAGGACCAACACTCACTTGGGAGTTATATGGCTTTGTGCGTGTAGTGCGGACTTTGGACTTATTTTCAATGATTTCTAAAGCTTCTTTTGTGGTTTTACTCAAAAAATTACCTCCCGCGGAGGCATTGAGAGAATCTTGGTCAGATTGACTCACACCATTATAAAACGTGTCAATTTGCATTAATTCAGTGAAACCATGATGAGGACATCGACGAAGCAATTCTTTGAAACGATCCCATGCGTCACCAAACGATTCATCAAACCTTTGAGTAAATTTGATGATTTCATTTTTAAGACTTGTCGTTCTGGACGGGGGAAAAAATTCGTTTACAAATTTGGTAACTAAATCTTCCCATGAGTGTATTGAACGAGGAGGTTGTTTTTCCAGCCAAATCCGGGCTGCTCCCTCAAGAGAAAATGGGAAAAGAAGAAGTTTGACTGCTTCGGAAGGGACGTTCTTGTATTTGATGGTAGAAGTAATTTTATTAAACCATCGAATATGAGCATGGGGATCATCCCTCTCAAAACCATAAAATTGGCTTGAGGTTACTAGATTTAGTAACCCGGTTTTGAGCTCAAAGTATTCAGCCACGATGGCTGGGACAACAATAGCGTCTCCGTAACCCTCAATGGGTGCTTGGAGAAGCTCATTCATAGGACGGTCTTCCGCCATGATAACTTTCTTAGGTGAAACAGCACGTTCCTCAGATACGACTGTTGGGGCAGAACGTCTACGACGTCTTCGAGGAATTCTAACAAGCTCACGTAAAGGGCTTGTTGACCTAGAAGAACGAGTGCGCATGCACTAGAGACGACTCTAAGATTACTTAGAGTGACGGGAAATTTACAAATAGAAAATATGAACAAAAAGATGATATATAATAAAGGGTGAAAATTCAAACTCACAGATATTTCAAAAAGTCGTAATACGCAGCACACCTCCCCGGCAGCGGCGCCAAATTTTGATTGGCTCTAAACAGTCAGATAATATTAACCAAGTTATGGTCAACAAGTCAGACAGCCTAAACCAATACTCCGGTGAGTTTAGTGTTTCCCCGGATCGTTAGATCCCAACGAGATGTGAAATCTGAAATAAAACGACTTTAAGATCAGGTGAATTGAACAGGAAAAGGGTTTAAATGAGTTGTACTACTGAAATATAAGAGAAAATAGCTTTAATAAGCTAAATTAACTAAAACGTGAAATCAGATAAGTACACGCGAAAAAGGGACTGAAAAACGTAAACGTTTATTAATTAAACGTAAACAAAAACAAATTTACTTATAGTAGGATTTTATAAGCCTTAGGGGCTTAAATGCAAATTAAATAAATTTAAAATATTTATTTTATAATTAAAAACTATTTAATTAATTATTTTTATTTAATAACTATTTATTAATTATCTAATAATTAACTATCAAATATGAAAATGTAAAATAAGTCTAGAAAATTAAAATTAAAATTTCTAAAAATCTAAGATATTATAAAACTTATTTTAAAATTAAAATTATATTTTTCACACTATTTATCTATTTATTATTAATTATTTGTTATTTAATTATTATTTAACTAATTATATTGATTAACTTATTTAAAATTACTAAAAAGACTTAGATAATTATGAAAAATTTTATATATCTAATTAACCATCATGGGAATCCTAAAAAATTATAAAAACTTTATTTCATGTATTTTAATTTAATCTATTAATTATTATGCTATTTATTAATTGTTATCTAATTAAAATAATTAAATTATAAAAACTAGTAAATGAACAGTATAAATCACAAGAAAATTTCTAAAATTATTTTATGACTTATAGAAGCTAGGAAAAATATAAAATATAAGTATTACCTTATAAAAATATATTATGCTATTTAATTCTTATTTATTATTTAATTATTAAATAAACTAATATTAATTTTAAATAACACTAGATGACAAAAGAAAATTCTGGAAAAATTTATAAAATTACTTTAATATATAATAGATTTAATAAAAATGTAAAATAGCAGAAGTGCTTATAAACAAGCTAAAAAGGAAAATTAAATAGATAATTTCTATTAAATAGAAGCTATCACTATAATTAAGTTTGGTTTTTTTCTTGTTTTTCTTTTACAAATCTAATAAAATACTTAAAATATCAAACTTTTACAAAGACAAATAATTTAGAAATCAAAAATAAGCACTGAGAGTGCTTATTACCCAAACAGTTTGACCAAAGTTGACTTTCTAAGGAAATAAGCTCAAATGAGCTAATGTGGGGTCCACCTTGGTATTTTCTGGTTCACTTAAGATATTTTAACTTAAATAAGCTAGATTTGCTGATATAAGCTCATTGAATAAGCCAAAAGACCACAATAAGCTGTTTGCTTATTTGGTTCTGGGTCAGAAATGGGACAAGGTTTAGGTGCAATTCTAGGTGGGGTCCAGTGGTGTACAGGTCAACCAAAGGGTCAAAGGATGAACCTTGGTAGGAGGGGGTTAGAAGAACTAGGTTTTATGGTGTGGGACCCAGTGATAAGCTCAGAATAAGCTTATGAAGTGAGGGGTCCAACTGAGTTCACTCAGTTAACTTAGTGAGTGAAATAAGCTAGTAAGCTTAGTACAAGCTTTGAAACAGGCTTAACAAAGAAAATAAAAGTATATTATTATATATATATATATGGTATATAAACAGGTATGAACAAGTGTGTTCACTGAATTAAGCTAATAAGCTTGTGAAAAGCTTATAAACAAATCCAATAAAGCTGAGATCCAAACACCCCTAGACAGGCAACCAAGAGGCCAAATTGAGCTTATGTAATAAGCTCAGAAGGGCTTATTGAGTACTGAGCTATAAAGATGGGCTGGTAAGGAATCCAAATTGCCAAGCTTAAGCTGTGTGAACCACAGATGAGCTTGTCAAGGGCTTATGAAGTTGGGTGGTATAACTGAGTCACTCAGAGGACTGAGTGAATGATCAAGCTTATAGCTGATTGCAGCCCTAGTAAAAGGACTAGAAAATGAATAAATAAGCTTGAACTTGATAGGTGGACTGCTAAGCTTCTTAAAAAGCCTAGGATCACAAGCCAAAGCTTATTGATGAGCTTATGGTGGGCTTGGAATTTTGCTTGTGAACACTGAGTGATCAGTATACAAGTTATTTTGATAGCACAAGTTAAGGTAAGATAAGCAGACCAAATAAGCAATCAAAGGACTAATAAGCACTTACTTAAGTAACTAGCCACAAGGGCATCACAAAGATCCAAAATGCTCAGGCTAACACTTACTTTACAAGCTTTTGCAAGCTTATGAAATGAGGTGCTAAATCTGAGTACAGGGGACTTTTGTGAAGAACTACTAAAAGATAAGCACAAGTTAAGCACTCAAACCACTTTAATAAAATTCAACAAAAATAGTAACAAGTAGATCAGCAATAAGACTAAATTATCCTACAAGCTCAGGTCCTATAATCAACTAACAAGCACATAGAGAAAATCCAAAGTTAATTCAAAAATTCTATAGGCTGCAAATTGACTTTTTATATTAACCACTACTTTGACTATTCTGAGCTTTGATCCTAATTTACTCACTAATTATGTTATTCTAAGATGTAATATGATGAAAATAAGCTAAATTATCTATTTCTAAACAAGTATGGTGATTTTGGAATGGATTACTCTAACAGTGAACAGATTAGACAAGATTAATACTAATTTTGACTTTTACACTACTGAAACCTAATTGTTATGACAGATAAGGACTATATAAACCTAAACAAACATGCAGTATCAAGAACTAAGTACAATATCATGCATAAACTAGTATGGCAGCTTGATCCAAACACCCCTAAACAGGTTTGTTTTTTAGATTAGTGTTACTCAATACAAATTTAAAGCATGAGACTGATTCCAATCACTTAATACAGATGAACTAAGATTAAATAAGCACAATTAACACAGATTTAACAACAATTAACAACTAGAACCTATGAATCACTACTTATCTATTTTTAACTGTCTAACTTGTAATTACTAACAACTATTATTTCTAACACATAACCATGTAATCAAAAGCTATAATATCACTAACAACTAACAATTAAGCAGGAAACAAGAAGAATTAAGCTAGATTAAGAACTAAAACAGTGAATGGCAAAAATCAAGAAATTGCTTACAATTTGAGTTGATGCCAAAATCTGAGAACCAAGAACTGAGTACCTTTCCTATATGCTTACCACTAAGCACTAATAACCAAGGCCATCCAGAATAAACCTTGCTCCAATGTTTCTTCACAGTAACTTTATTTTTTAATTATTTCTATTTTCTAGTGTATTTTTGTATTTTTCTAGTTTATGAACTAATGCTGGTTAATTGAATCAAAAAGCTTGCATAGACTTACACTGAGCTATGTAGTGTTTATAGGACTCTCTTAAACAACAAAGAACAACAATAATGAAATGACTTGTAAAGTAAATTTGGTACGAATTGAAATAGACTTGAAATAGAAAGATAGATTGAAATTGATCAAACAAAGTTGTTTATTACACTTTAGCAAAGCTAATAAACTTCTGAGAAAAGTAAATGACAATTACACTAATGATACAAACTACTTTGATTAAGCTACAGTGATCATAAACTAGATTAATATTATATATCTCTTCTCTTCTTTCTTCCTGGCTATTTATCACCAAAAACTCTTCCAACTAGCACAAATATCTCATCCCACTTGATCCTAGCCATTGAAAAAGTCCAATTCATCCAAACCGTTTAAACTTAATTTGGCGCCAAATCTCTTACACGTGTATAGGAGTAGTTCTGATACAATTAATGGTTCTTGGGAGTATATGGATGAGTAGGGGACACGTTTGGTGCAATTTTGGACTAAATTGAGTGGTAATGCTCAAAACCGTGGGCATGGTGTGCTACAGTGGTGGTTTTGGGTGTGAGTAGCATTAATTGTGGCAGGTTCTGTGGAAAGAGGAGTGATGGGGAGTGGGTGATAAAGTAGGGGTGAGCTGGGGGGTGATGAGGTGTTGAGTTACAGGTGTAAAGGGGGTGGAGGTGGAAGACGAAGAGGAAAAAGCGGGGGTGTGGGTTTTTATTAATAAAGGGTGGTTGGGCCGGGTTTGTTTATTAAGTTGGGCCTTGTGGTGGACTGGATTTGGTGCTGGGTTTATGGATTGGATTTGGAGTTGGGTTTATAATAATAATGGGGGTCCGTTTGGTTTATTAAAAGTACAAGGACCAATTTGTAATTGCTGAAAGATGAGGGGCCTGTTTTGTAACTTTTCCAAACTTCTTATAAGGACTAAACCTGCAATTAAACATTAGTATAAGGACCATAATTGCATATTTTTCCATTTTGAACCTTTAGGGACCAAATCTGACAATTTAGAAACTCCAGGGACCAAACTTGTATTTTCTCAAAACTTTTCTCATAAGGACCAATTATGTCAAATATGAATAGTACAAGGTTTATTTTGTTTATTTTCAATTTTTAAACACCCAGGGACTAAATTTGACATTTTTCAAAAGTTGAGGGACCAAAGTTGTCATTTTGCCATTTTTAAACTTTAAAGGACTTTTCTTGACAACTTATGAATTCCAAGGACCTTTTATGACATTTGTACAAGTTTTGATTTACCAGGGACTAGTTTTGCCAATTTTCCAAAGTTCAGGGACTGAAACTGTAAATTATGTGAAATGTTTTGTTTTTCATCAGTTTTCAATCCTTATGCATAAAAACACAATCCAGGGATAATTTTATGTATTTCAAGGCATTCCTGTGTGTTTTCATATGTTTTTGCAGCTTATATGTAACAGAAATGATGAGTATTTACACACTCATCAGTAAGTCTTCAGAATATGCAGCTTGACTCTAAGTTCCACGCACTAGCTATCGCCTTACTAACCTGAGATAAACATGCTAAAGTGTCAACACAATGGTTGGTGAGTTCATAGAGTTTGTCTTAAAACAGTTGAAAAAGCCTTAAAAGCATGTTCACACAGCAAAGGCATCGTGAATCCACTCAGTTACAAGTCCCGCCATAAGAGACTTGTAACATGTGTGTTCACAACCCACTGCTACAATATAGTATGATTAAGACATGTATAAGTTCATCAAAACAATTAAGCAATTAGTCGTGAGTCTACTCTTCATCTCCGAAGACCTCACGTTTATGATGTATCCAGCATTCGCAAATGTTAGGATGTATCAATAGCCTCAATGGTCATCCAACAACTTAATTTGGAGCCACCGGAAGTCTCAATGGTCATCCAGCAACTTAATCTGGAGCCACTGGAAGTCTCACAATCAAGTATAATGCGATCAAGTATAAGACAATCAAGTATAAAACAATCAAGTATAAAACAATCAAGTATAAATGTTTTGAGTATTTGTACAAGTAAGCAAGTAGTTGTGCATGTATCCCCCCCAAAGAGTTAAAACAAGTATGAAAAAGTAGGGGCTATGACTCACCTTAAGCTTATGTAATGAGAAATGATAGTGGTAGTCGAATCGCGAAAGTCTCTAAGAGCAGCCTATAATAGAACGTTGCGACTTAGGTTTGGAGTAACGTCTAAGAATACGAAGAATTGCCTATATATGTCTTGCATAATGTTCATGATGTAGTACTTAGTATATAGCGTAAGTATTTGAATATAAATGGTTTATGAAACATGTATAGTTTGTATATCTCTTACTACCGTTCGGGCCGACATAATTCAGAAGTCATAGAGTAAATGTTCGAAGAGCCAGGACACTTTAATTCGTAAATCCACAACTCATCTCGACGGCTTACTTAATGAACTCCTCACATGAGGCTCCCTACTATTGTAGTATTTGATAACATATATATATAAGTTTTTGATCTTTAAAAGTTATATGGTCTTTAGCCGTGGCTTTGCCGTGACCTTGGTCATTGTTACCATGGTCTTGAGACTCAACCTTGGCTTTAGCCATGGTTGTGGTCTTGGCTTTAGGTCATTAGACCTCTTGGTCTCATCTAATTATAATCATTATATAGTAACTTTGGTTTAAAAATGGGCTGTTAAGAATTTGAAGAAAATTATCACTCAGAAAGCGTTTTCAGGGCTTGAGCTTCTTTTTTCCTGAATGAAAACGGCGTTCCGGACAACTTTCGTGTTTTAACTTTTTGATGAATCGGACCAGAAGAGTGACTTTCAAATTGGCAGAATGCAAAACAGTAGGGTATAGGCAGTTTCGGCGTTTTGGTGTCGCTAACTTCTTATGGCCGTATCTTTTGACTTGTGTACTCATTTTAGGTGATTCAAATTGCTATGTTTTCCTTTTTAAGTCCTTTATAACAGTAAGTAAGTGTCAAATATCATAGTTATACTATTTTGGTCGTGGTTCTCCATAAAAATCACTAGTTTGCTTGTTTACTTGTCATAAGTTAACATATGTATACCAATACTTGTTTTATCCATTTTTAAACATCATGAACACAATAACAAGAACATATATAGCATGAAAGGAACACAAAGAGCATGAAAATGATAATTAAGCAAGGAGTATGTTAGGGTTTGCTTACAACTTGTGAAGAAACTAACTAGAACCAAGATCAAAACCAAGAACCACTACTTAATCTTCCAAAACCTTTCCAACCATAGCCATGCTTCCATATCAAAAACCCTATCTTATAATCCCTTGATAAACACTAATGTAACATAAAAACAACCTTTAGTAAAAATCTTCACTAAGAACACTTGGAAATTTGATGAGTTTTTGTGGTGAATTTTAGTATTTTATGGATGGAATGGAACTAGTAATCAACAAGGAATACAAGAGTATAACTTATGATGGATTAAACTAGCATGAACCATCATCAAAATGGTGTATAAGGGCTGTTTTGGTCGTGGGTTTTGAAGGAGAAAGGAAGAGAATGAGCTTGTATTTATAGTGAAGATGAGGAGGTTACAATTTTAGGATATTTAGGAAGCTTAATGGCCAAGTTTAACACATGTAATGAATCCAAGACTTCAAGTATAAGATCAAGACACATGCTAGGTGACTCCCCCCCCCCCTAAGTCGGCCATAATGAGATAAGGGTGACTAGATGAGTAGTCATGGTCTTATCTAAGTTACGGAGTGAGTTTTGGTCCCGGTAATCGCTAACGGTAAGTCGTTAAGTCATGAAACTTAAAATCGGGTATCCTAAAAATATGAAACTTATAAATATGGTAGAACTTATCAATATACTCCATAATAAAATATAAAATGAGTGGTAGGTTCTATTGGGTTGCTAAAACCCTGCTAAAACTGGAAACGCGGGTCTAAAACGCGTAATACGTAAAACGTACGAAAGTTGCGTAAAATTTAGAAAAGTAAAATGTAACTTTTCTAATAGAATACTAATGACTTAAAATGACTTATAATGTCTAGGCTGGGCTCTGTCTAGTGTCGGTTGGTATTTAATGTCTTTAAACTTAAAACCGTAAGCCTAAAAATCAAGGAATGATTTATAAAATCAAGGAATGATTTTTGGTCAAAGGAGGAGGGAAAAAAATGTTGACTTACTCTAATAAGTTGAAAACTCAAATTGTCTTAGAAACGCGGTGCAGGTATAGGCTAAGGTTACGGCTAAGTAAAAACGCTTAAAAACTGAAAATTCCAGTTTTTCACGGCCGAGGTTTATTTTGGTCATGTTTTTCTCAGTCATGATAAATTCTCTAATTAATCATGAGAGTACTAAACATTTTTTTGATGCGGGGTCACTTAACGCGGTCGAGTTTCATTGTGCGTAGAATTTTTAAATGACGTTTTACCCTAAAACGTGTAATTCCGTGTAATTCCTTAATATCTTTCACGAAAATGATCTGCTGAATGTCAAACTTTTAATTTGCCATAGAAATGATTTATCACTCGAGGCCAAGAAACAAAAATCAAATTTCGGGAGAATTTCGGGAAAAATGAATAGTAAAAGTGAATAGTAAAAAGTGAATAGTGAAATATTCGGGAATAAAAGTTAACCTGAAATTGTGAATTGTTACATGTGTTGTAGTTGCTTTTTGGAAAGGGGCGTTTGGGAATAGGAGTTTTAGGCCTAGGTTGAATGGTTGTAGTTCTAAATTCATTTTTAGCAAGTCCTACTCCTACTTTAATAGCCGGTTTTAGTTTTGTTTCTGTTGAACTAGTGCCAGGTTTTCTTGTGACTTTAAGAAATTTAGTACGAGTAGATAACATAATTTTCTTTTCTGCTGCAGAGTCATGGAACCTTTCTGATCAACGGGCGGAACCCTGTTTTTGGTTCCGTCGGACCCATGGGCTGCAATAGCAGTTTTACTATTTTCTTGTACGTTTTCCGCTTGTTTCGTTATACCACTTAATGTTCCTGATTCTGTAAATCCTAATCCCGTTTTATCAAATGGAGACTTTTGGAGTTTCATTATTTCATCCGCACAAAAAAATACTTTTATCTAATCTTTTATACTTTGTGGTTTGTTTGATAAGATCATTTTGAGTGATTTTAAGTTTCTCAATTTCAAGTTTAAGCTCTTGACATAACTTACACATTGTATCAATAGTTTTACTTTTTTTTTTAAATGTTTGGCTTTTTCTTTCAATTCATAAACTTCGTTTTCTAAAAATTCCTTTTTAGTTTTCAAAAATTTGTTTTTGTTTATGATTTTTATGCTTAGTTCACAAAGTTTGTTATATTCTCTTTGTAACATATCATTATCAATAAAAGAACAAGATGAGTCGGAATGTACCTCATTTGAGTCATGAGCTATGAGAGCAATCTCGTCATTCTTTGACTACTCGTCATCATCTTCATTATCACTCCACGTACCACTTATGAAGGCTCTTTGAGATTTGCCTTTGGGTACTTTTGAACATTCTCCTATGAGATGACTTGTGTCCTCGCACCTATAACACTTTCTTTCGCCCTTTCCTTTCTTGTCATCACGATCTTTTCGAAAAGCTTTCTTTTCATCTCTAGGTTGCCTTACAAACTTTCCTCGTTTTTGGAATAACTTCTTGAAGTCTCTAACGGCCATGGCATATTCTTCATCATCGCTATCCGAACTAGATTCTTCATCATCACTTGATTCAACTCTAGCTTTCAAGGTAATAGACTTAACTTTTTCTTTCTTCCCTTTGACTATCTCCGAATCTTTTTCCATTACCATTTTATTAACTTTGAGGTTTCCAATTAGCTAGTCAAGTGACATGCTTGAAAGATCTTTAGATTCTTCACTCACCGTCACTTTGGCTCTCCATTTCGGATGGAGTGCTCTAAGAAATTTCCCGACAAAAATTTTGCTAAAAAAAGATTCGTCAAGTGCTTTAAGCGAAGTAATAATAGTGTTAAATCTAGCAAATGCATTGATGCGATTTGGATTGTCACACAAAAGTTTTACTTCTCAAGGGATCTTGAGAATCTTACAATCCCCGCCAGGCAAGTGTACCTGTCCGATGTAGTATAGTGTAGTGGTAAGAACCAGAGAATTGATCGTTCTCTACAGGGAATATTGCTCGTTAGGATTGAAAATAATCTAAACTAGGTCTAGAGGTGAGGGATGATTCTTTTTGTATTTTTATATTTTTTAGAAAGCAAGTAAAAATCTCGAGTTCTGAAGGAGTGGGCGGAATTAGTTGCTAGTCAACTAACCCAATTAACTACAAATGCAATAAAAATAAAATGACAAGAAAATAAATGTGTGAAAAAC
This sequence comes from Artemisia argyi, assembly GCA_030686995.1. Taxonomy (NCBI): domain Eukaryota; kingdom Viridiplantae; phylum Streptophyta; class Magnoliopsida; order Asterales; family Asteraceae; genus Artemisia; species Artemisia argyi. The sequence continues at coordinate 57,073,422 of CM060708.1, read as the reverse complement.
TAATATGGAGAAAAACGTGTTTACTTAGGTTTCACTACTTCCTAGCTATCTTTCATTGATTGATAGATTTGTTACAATTGCGTGGATGACGGGTTGTATTCCTTAATACCATTCGTGGGGGCGTGTACGTCATTCCCCAACTCTATAAGATCCTATCTCTTCCTATGACGACATATTTAGTATCCTATCATGGCCTCATTAATAGTCACTTATGCATTAAACACAACCAATTAATCATAGTACACATCCGATTCACGTTTCTTAAGACATCAAGCATGTTACCAATAGGAGATTAGCTAGTTTTCTTAAGCCTAACATTGATATCATTCATCCAAGAACAATTAATAACAAATCATCAATCAATAATCAATAGCTAGGTTTCATTACATCTAAGCACACACAAACAAACCTAGCCTAACATGTTAATGTAAAAACAAGCGTAAGATATAATCAAACAACACATAGACATATTGAATGATTGATAGAATACTTATCTTTGATTAAACATGGAAGAAAAAAGGTTTAGAAACCTCAAAATAGCTGCAAAGTCGACTAGGATTCGTACCCTATGTTCTCCCTAAATTTCCACACCTAATGAATGAAAATTAGATGAGTACTTATAGATTTTACAACCTTGACGGCTTCACCTTATGGGTTGTGACGCCGTCACCTCGCCGTACTTAGGGTTCCTTGATGGCCTAGATCCACTCCTGACGCCGTCACCTTGTAATGCTCTCTCGGCCGTCTCCTTTTATGATAACACGTGACGTCCTTGATGCTTTATAACGTGACGCCGTCACTCTTTAATTCCAAAATTCCTTTCTGGTGCATCTAGTGTAAAATAATTATCCACCTCTTTGTCAATACGTGACGCCGTCACCTAATAGAGTGTGACGGCGTCAAGTACTGTTTCCTGCATAATTTGAGACTTTGTCGTTTTCTTCACTTTTATGCTCCAAAAATGTCAAAAATGCTTCCTTTTTCATATTTCCTCTCAAAAGTACCTAAAATGACAAAAGGAACGATTTAAGACAATATTTGATCATATAATCGCGATTTAAGGCTTAAATGACCCCTTAAAAGCGTAACACTTTTCGTCTCATCAAATACCCTTACACTTAGGATTTTCTTGTCCTCAAGCAAATGAGCTTTTATTCTAATCAAAATATAAGTTAGGGGTCATTTAACATTAATATAAAAGTAATTACAACAAATAATCATTCCACCTTAATCAAAATAAGCACGAAAATCATACACTAGCACCTCACAAATAGTGTTTGGATACTCTCATCTCTCGAGTGTTATAAACCTAGATAACTAATGGAAATGGAAAAATGTCACTCACTACCTGTCATAGCAAATAGGTTATCATAGGCTTGGGAAAGGATCAAAAACCTCCTCCACTAGGCGTAAACACCTAAGATAAACTATCAAAGAGGGCTTTTCAAGGGTTATAATGTTGGGTGTAGGGATATGGAAAACACGGTTTGTTGGATAAAGGATATTTTACTAGTGGCAAGTTAGTCATTTTGGTCAATTACATGTACAATGCGGCATTGCTAAGCCAAGACTCGACTCGACTTAAGCTAATCAAAACCATAAACATAAACATAAATGAAAGAAATGGGATGGTAGTCTGTTTTTTTTTTTTTTTTTTTTTTTTTTTTTTGCATACACTCTTGCCCTACCATCCAAAATAATACATCATAAGGGCCTTGGTTCTCCCCTTACACTTGAACTTTTACATACTTTATATTGAACTAATCTAATGACTCGAATTAAGATAATTAAAACACTTGGAGTACTTTAAAATGTTTTGCACATATGGGGGTAATAATTGATGTTCTTCCCCGTTACTTCATAACAATAGTACTTTACCCATGAGTCTCAATCATCCCAAAATAATATGTACAAGATATGACTCGACTTAGCAACCATGTAATCAATTAGACAACTAACAAAGGGTTTAAACAAATTAAAATAATGCACTAAAGATGAGTGCATACAAGGAAGGCTAAGGCGATTTGGGTGTACATTTGGGGTGGATTGTAAACAAATTCTTTCTTTAAGTAAAATGCTTAAAGTTAGAAATGAAAAAGATAGGCTTTGAGGGGTGTACTAGGGGTATCGTGTACTAAAAATGAGTACATCGCAAAGGTGTGGGAGAATTACTTGATTCTATTAGTCAAGTAGCTTGGCTTCATTGGTCAAATAATTTTAAAACAGGTTTAAAACAAGGGTTGTCCTAATGCCTCTTATCATATAATAAATCTAACTACACGAATGTAGTCTCACTTGTGGCCTCGGAATGAATCACTAACGCAAGTTCTAGAATCTAAGTGCTATCGGTACACTCATAAGCACTAAGGCTTTTCCTAACAAGTCTAGGGGCGAGACTCACCTGTATGAATTTAGTAGATTGGTGGCACGAGTCTTTGACGCTTCAACTAACAGATGGTCACTAGTGCACTTCTTGGATCGCTGGCGCGTTATTTGCATAACGGATGGTCACCAAGTCATACACTAGATCGCTAGCATGTTAGTCAATTAATCTAATACCCGGATGGTCACTACCTTATTCATAATTTTTTTTGAGTGGTACGGTTTTTGTGCTAGTCATATAACTCCTATCCATGAGACGCTTATTAAGACTAAAGTTTCACTCCTATATGTTGCAAAAAAAAAAAAAAAAAAAAAAAAATGGTGCTAAAATTACCCTAACAAATATTTCTCTCAGTTTTATTACACATTCACTATTAAACAAACAAAAATCAAGTGTCATGGTATTCTCTAAGGTATCTTCATTTACCCCCCACCCCTTACACTTAAGCTGAATATTCTCCTCAATATTCAATTAAAAGATGTAAAAGTAAAGAAAATGAAAGAATGAAATAAATACTCCCCTGATTCGTTCGGTGTGGATAATGCGTTAACATGCTTAAATCCTCCTCCTAGAGAATGTAACTCCAAGATTAAAGCAGCGCCAAAAACTTGAAACTTGATGCTCAAAGACTTGACCATCCATGCACATTTTCTTGTCCAATATAACCTGTTAAACCCGAGAAAACAAACAAGAAAACCTAGCGTAAAATCGGCGGTAAAATCTATATAAAATAAAATCCTAAAAAGCAAATAAAGATATAATGCTTGTGGAATGAATATTTGCAGATTCCTGGAGTTTATAAGTTAAAGATTTAACAAAACTTTACAATTCCGGGAGAAAAACAAAACTTACAAAATTTTCCAGAAAATTTATACCTGACATCGTCAGGCTTTAATTGCTGACGCCGTTAGAATTGATCTGACAAAAATTTTATGTTTAGTTTCCGGAAAATTTCTAGAAAAACCTATACCTTAATTCCTGGAATTCCTGCAAAATATCATTATGACTCGATACAAGCATTTGACTCAAACAAGTACTAATATGTATGTCTATATCTCATTGTTATCGTTCATGTTCAATTCATTCTTCGAAAATACATTTGGATTTCCCTTACCCTTATCTTTTGTAAAATACCTTTATATGTAATTAAGACGAAGTTAAAAACAAAATAAAGTATTTTCACAATTTTAATTGAAACATGAATTATAAACAATAGAAATAAGAACACACATACAAATAAAACAAATAAACAAACAAGCAAACAAATAAAAAGCTTGGGTTGCCTCCCAAGAAGCGCTTTTCTTTATTAACGAGTCTTGTAGCATGACTCAAAGTCACGTCTATTATGTGACCTCATCATTGGTCACGGTTTCTAGGTCATCCTCTGGTTTGGTTTTGTATTCCAGACCTAGTTGCAAGCATTCTTTGTAGAAGCTAAATATTTTTTTCATTATATAGTCTACTCCTCTAGGTCTATCCTCATCATTCCTATAGTAGACTGCTTGCTTATGCTCCTTCTCAAGGTCTGATAAAAGCCGGTATTGCTCTATCTTATATGGCATTTGGTAGGCTATCTCATCGGTCTCATCCTTGAACCTAACTATCCCTAAGGATGGGTTATAGTTCATTTAAGAGGCTTCAACAAATGGCTTTTCAAGCACTACTTGAGTTAGGCAACTATCTATTACCGGACGAATATCCTCTACAATCACAAAGTCGGTAACGTACATGAAATTTCCTACAAGAACATGCAATCCTTTCACTCTTCCTATAAAGTTACTCATCCAACCCGTGTTGGAAAATATCCTAGGTCCAAGTTTCTTATTCATTATCCAATTATAATGGATCCTAGTCAATGTTTATGGGAGAGTTAAGATCGATGTAGGCTTTCCACACATGCACATGCCCAATGTTGCATGGTATATTGATATTAGAGGGATCACCCGCTTTGATGATTGGTGAACCTAGGACGTATGGTGTCTCGGGGTCATCGAACAAATCCTATGGTATGCACGTTCGTCCTTGGTAGGTAACCTATCAAAGTAGTTATCTACATTCTCTACTTCCTCTACCTTCTATACTTCCTCTACCTTCTCTTCCTTATTATCCTCAACTTCCTTGACCTCTTTCTTTGATTCACTATTCATTCCAACTTCATCGTTATCATCTTCCTCCCTATTTTTGTCGATTGGCTTAATAGTGACAACATTGACAAAGTGGACGTGTTTGGATGATGAGGGGTCCTTAAATTGGGTTCCGCTATTAGTGTTCCTAGCGTCTTTATTCGGTGTGGTCAACACTTGGTTGTTAAGAGCTTTCAACAAGTTGTCAATTTTATTGGTCATCTCAGTTTGTTGTTGATTGAATTCGGATTCAAACTTAGCCATACAAGCTTCTTGAGATGTCATAAATTTGGACATCGATCCTTCAAAATTGTTGGTACCATCATAGTTGTTGGAAGGGTTGTTGTTGAAAGTACGGTTTGAATATGAACTGTTTGATTGAAAACGATTAGGTGGATTGGAAAAATTGTTTTGATGTGTGTTTTGGTTTTGTTTCCACCTAAAGTTTGGGTGATTTTTCCAAGAGGGATTGTATGAATCACCGTAAGGGTTTGGCTCGGGTTTGAAAGTGTACCACTTGTCTCCCGCTTCGTCAGTACGCAAGAATGTGTAGTCAGCAAAAGCTTGTTCGGGGAGTTCCATGCAATCTCGAGTGTCATGGGGACCACTACAATATTCACATGAAGAAGTGATTTTGTTCACTTGGCTTAAAGGTTTAGGAGCCTCGTAGGATTTCATGAGAATCTTGACTTGGTCGTCAAGTTCCATGATCCTTCGGTCGGGAGTGCTAGAATTATACGTAGGCAAAGATATTGCCTTGACCGTTTTGTTCAAATCACGGGGATCATTCCAACTTTCATTGTCATAGAGAGCAAGATCTTCTATGAGTTCCCATAATTCTTCCGCACTTCGATCACTTAGCCTACCACCGGCCGCTTGGTCAATGATTTGCCTCGTGGAGAGATTGATGTAGTCATAGAAGATTTGGATTTAAAGCCAAAGATCTATGCCATGATGAGGGACTTTTTGAAGTAAGTCCTTGAAACGCGTCCATGCTTCATAAAGAGTTTCGCATTGACGTTGTCGGAACATCAAGATGTCATTCCTTAACTTTGTGGTTCTTCCCGGTGGGAAAAATTGAGCAAGGAAACGAGAAGTGAGATCATCCCAAGATGTGATGGATCCCGCGGGTATACCTCAAGCCATGGACTAGCTTGGTTACGTAGAGAGAATTGGAAGAGACGCAGTCGGGTCGTCTCTCGAGTTTCAACATCAAGGTCTATGGAATCTATGATTTTAAGAAAATCCTTGAGGTGTTGATTTGGATCTTCGGAACGAAGTCCATGGAATGCACATCCGCTTTGCACCAACCGGATGGTGTCGGATCGCAAGGGAGACACATTGGCTCCTTGAGTGAGCTCCATAGTTTTTCGATAGTCTTGGTGGCTAGGACAGGAATACTCTCCTAAAGTGCAGGCTCTAGGAGGTCGGTTTTGTTGTGGTGGGTTTTGTGGTGGATTTTGTTGTGGTGGGTTGATGGGGTCAAAGATATTACCACCTTCCATAATGTCGGATGGTAACGGTTACGAACAAAGGAACAAATAAAAAGATAGACTAAAGAAAACCTATAAAAATAAAAATAAAAATCTTATTAGAAAGGAATCTAATTAGTAGACCTAATAAATATAAAATTCAACCTAAACAATAACTATTCCCCGGCAGCGGTGCCAAAAACTTTGATGCGATTTGGATTGTCACACAAAAGTTTTACTTCTCAAGGGATATTGAGAAGCTTACAATCCCCGCCAGGCAAGTGTACCTAACCGATGTAGTATAGTGTAGTGGTAAGAACCATGGAATTGATCGTTCTCCATAGGGAATAGTGTTCATTAGGATTGAAAATAATCTAAACTAGGTCTAGAGGTGAGGGATGATTCTTTTTGTATTTTTATATTTTTCAGAAAGCAAGTAAAAATCTCGGGTTTTGAAGGAGTGGGCGGAATTAGTTGCTAGTCAACTAACCCAATTAACTACAAATGCAATAAAAATAAAATGACAAGAAAATAAATGTGTGAAAAACTAATATGGAGAAAAACGTGTTTACTTAGGTTTCACTACTCCCTAGTGATGAGGCGAAAAATGAACCACTTTTAGGGGGTCATTTAAGCCCGGAATTGAATTTATTTGATCAAATATTGCCCTAAATCGTTCCTTTTGTGATTTTAGGTACTTTGGGAGTGAAATCTGGAAAAGGAAGCAATTCGGACGTTTTTGGAGCATAAAAGTGAAGAAAACGCCAAAGACTTAATTTTCCAAGCTGGGAACAGTGGATGACGGCGTCAAGAGCAACATTTTGATGGCGTCAAGAGTAAATTGCATGACGGCCCAGTACAGAAATGAAGGCGTCGCAAGGAAGAGCGTCAAGAGTAAAATACGTGACAGCCTGGAAAAAGTTATAACGTGACGGCGTCAAAAGTAGATCAAGGCAGTCCGAGAATTCTTTTGGCGGCGAGATGACGGCGTCACCAATTTGGTCTTGACGCCGTCAGCCTCAATTTCCTATATATAGTTTTCTAATTTTCATTCATAAAGAGGAGAGAAGTTTTGGAGAAACCCTAAGGCCGAACTTAGTACGAATTTTACAGGTTTTTCAAGGGTTTTCAGCCCTTGAACCCTTTCATGTGTAATTGAGATAAGTGTTCTTCTAATTCAATCAATATGTCTATGTGTTGGTTGTCTATATCTTGTTCTTGTCTTAATTCCATCATGCTAGGCTAGATCTATCTTGTGTTTGCTTAGATCTAATGAAACCTAGATGTTAATTATGTGTTGATTACTTGTTTATGGTTGTATTGGATGAATGATTTCGATGTTAGGCTTAAGAAAACTGGCAGATCTCCAAATGGTAACATGCTTGAACGTCTTAGGAAACATGAACTGACGTGCACTAGGTTTTATTGGTTGTATTTAATGCATGAGTAAATTCTAATGATCCCATGTTAGGAGCTTCTTAGCCGGCTCGACATAGGAGTGAAGTAGGCACTCATAGGATTGGGGAATTAAGTGCGCCACCCCATGAATGGTATTAAGGAATACAATCCGTCATCCACGCAACTATAACAAGTAATTAACGTGTAAAAGATATCTAGGGAGTAGTGAAATCTAAGTAAACATAATTTCTCCACTTATTGCTCACAACCTTAGTTTAATATAGTTTATTTTCATTTTTAGTATTTTATTTTGATTGCATCTTTAGTATTGGGTTAGTTGACTAGCAACTAATTCCGCCCAAATCCTTCAAACCCGAGATTTTTACTTGCTTTCTAAAAAATATAAAAATACAAAAATAATCATCCCTCACCTTTAGAACTAGTATTTAGGTTTTCTAATCCTAGCGACACTATTCCTAGCTGAACGATCAATCCCCTGGTACTTGTCACTATACTATACTACAACGATCAGGTACACTGCCTGGTGGAGGTTGTAAACTTCTCAAGATCCCTTGAGAGGTAAAGCCTGGTGCAATCCCTACGCATCACCTAGCTATCTTTCATTGTTGATAGATTTGTTACAATTGCGTGGATGACGGGTTGTATTCTTTAATACCATTTGTGGGGGCGTGTACGTCATTCCCCAACTCTATAAGATCCTATCTCTTCCTATGACGACACGTTTAGTATCCTATCATGGTCTCATTAATAGTCACTTATGCATTAAACACAACCAATTAATCGTAGTACACATCCGATTCATGTTTCTTAAGACATCAACCATGTTACCAATATGAAATTAGCTAGTTTTTTTAAGCCTAACATTGATAACATTCATCCAAGAATAATTAATAACAAATCATCAATCAATAATCAATAGCTATGTTTCATTACATCTAAGCACATACAAACAAACCTAGCCTAGCATGTTAATGTAAAGACAAGCGTAAGATAGAATCAAACAACACATAGACATATTGAATGATTGATAGAATACTTATCTTTAATTAAACATGGAAGAAAAAAGGTTTAGAAACCTCAAAATAGCTGCAAAAGTCAACTAGGGTTTGTACCCTATGTTCTCCCTAAAGTTCCACACCTAATGAATGAAAATTAGATGAGTATTTATAGATTTTACAACCTTGACGGCGTCACCTTATGGGTCGTGATGCCGTCACCTCGCCATACTTAGGGTTCCTTGATGGCCTAGATCCACCCATGACGCCGTCACCTTGTAATGTTCTCTGGGCCGTCTCCTTTTATGATAACACGTGACATCCTTGATGCTTTAAAACGTGACGCTGTCATTCTTTAATTCCAAAATTCCTTTCTGGCGCGTCTAGTGTAAAATAATTATCCACCTCTTTGTCAACATGTGATGCCGTCACCTAGTAGAGTGTGACGGCGTCAAGTACTATTTCCTGCATAATTTGAGACTTTGTCGTTTTCTTCACTTTTATACTCCAAAAATTTCTAAAATGCTTCCTTTTTTATATTTCCTCTCAAAAGTACCTAAAATGACAAAATGAACGATTTAAGGCAATATTTGATCATATAATCGCGATTTAAGGCTTAAATGACCACTTAAAAGCGTAACACTTTTCGTCTCATCATGCACTATCAATACTTTCATCTTCGGGAATAGAAAATTGTTTATATTGTTGAACAAGAAGATTAGGGGCCGTTTAGTTGGTGAAAATTTTCTCAATTTTTCCATCTCTAAATTCCTTGAGAAGGGGATGGTTTTTCTTCTCTAAAAAAGAGTTGAGAATTTTGAAAATGCGTTTAGTTAGAGTAATATTTTCATTTTTTAAAATAATAAGAAGATTACCTCAAATTGCGATGGTGACGGCGATGGCGGGCGGTGGCGCGACGGTCGGTGGTGGAGGATGACACGAGAGATTAGGGATAGAACGGTGTATGTGTTTTTTTTAGTTGAGAAAAAAAAAATGAGAAAGAAAAAAGTGAGAATGGTAGACTGGGCTTTTCAATTTCTTAGTTAAAATTTAGAAAATGAGAATTTCATTTTTTTTTGAAAATTGTTGGAAAAAAGTGCGACTAAACGCATTTTCAGTTTTTTCATTTTCTTATAAAAGATTTCTTGGAAAAATGGAGAATTTCTCTCCAGCTAAACGCACCCTTAATTTTGTTATCCTTAACTTGTGAGTTTTCTTGATGAGTGATTATTAAAGATTGCCAAATTTCTTTAGCAGTTTTACATATAAAGACTCTTTCATATTCTTTATTTGGTAAAGCATTATAAAGCATCATTTTAGCTTCATTACTTTTAGTAATCAATTTCTTTTGATCCTCACTATGTTTGGTAAGTGCACTATCCTCATCTCGACCACTTCCAATATCTTTAGTGGCTTTGTGATCACCTTCAATAATAATATACCAACGATCTATGTCTTTTGATTTCACGTAAGTTTCAAAGCGGTTTTTCCAATATATAAAACCATTTGGTTCAAAAAGTGGTGGTCTTTGCATCGATTGCCCTTCTTTGAAATTTTCAAAATCCATGGATCGTTCCAAGTTATAAAACACAATATATTTTAAAATCTTGAGTAACGTAGCTCTTATGCCAATTGTGAAAAACTAGAAGGGGGTTGAATATTTTACCGGTTTTTCGTTTAATTATCTTTGAAACTTTTACGTGTAATCGACAATTGAAACTAATAGACAATAAATAGTATGCAAGATAAAGAGAGAAACGATCAAACCACAACACAAATGATTATAGTGGTTTGGATACAAGGACTCTTTTTCCTTGCCCTACTCCACTCCCCGAGTATCCAACTCGAGAGTTTTTCTTCACTAGTCAACAAGCTCCTTTCACCGGCGGAGAAAACCTTACACACGCCACTTACACTTTTTCCGGTACAAAGCTAAATACCGGGTTCTATTTCGAGGTAGAACCAACTTAACGTTGCCTATACAATATTTCCGACACTAAGCTAGATGTCGAGTTCTTTCACACGGGTACAACCACTCCCTTCACTCTAAGTATTTTAAGGACTAAAATACTAACCACAACCTACTGAATGAATACAATAAAGAGATGTATAAACTATACAAGTTTACACAATGCAAATGCTAATAAGTCTTGCAATGTCGAGTTGAAACTTGTAGACTTTCGTATGAACTTGTGATCTTCTTGCTACAAAAGAATCTCACACAAATGAAATGTAACTGAGTTAGATGAATGAAATGAGAGTGTATATGCAAATTATAATTGTAAGTGGTGAAAGATTAATTGGATGTGGCTTGCTATTTATAGGGAAAAAGCTTAGCAGTGCCACGGATTAGGCGGAACCCTTTTGAAGGTTCTGTCCTTGTATTCCAAAGGTTCCTCCAGTGTCTGACAGAAATCTTCCAAGAAATCTTTCCATATCTAACTCAAATCTAACCAAGCTCAAGATCTTCCAAAGTCAATTACAAGATTGTGGAGTGTAAATCCACACAAAATATAAAGTCATATCATACAAAGATCTTTGGAAGAATTTGAGTGATGTAATGCATGATGTAAATAAAAGTTTCCATTTTTAGATATTTACTAATATGAAAGTAAACTAATAAAAATGTTTATGTGAAATGTAAATGTAGCAAATGTGATGTTTGTTTTGAAATAAAAGTTTATATATGAAAGACTTTAACTATATTTATGTTTTGCTAAAAATAAAGTTTACACTTTGTCGTTAACAAAATTTAGCAAATATCGTAAAATATAAATAAAGTTTTTAGACGATATTTGTATTAACACGGTGTATATTTTAACTTCATCAGCTCATTATGTGCTACTAAACTTGTACATTTTGTACAACATGATACCAATTGTTAAAAGTTAAATAACAACATCAACATCTATGTCAGCTAAATAAAAGTTTATATACAGATATATTTTAACTTATAATAACGACAATGCTCGTGCTACTAAACTCGCACATTTTGTACAGCATGATATCAGATATACGCGATTGTACTTATAACAACGACTCATGTAAAAATTCTTATTTAAAGTTTATATACTGATATTCGGAAAAACATTTATAAAAAACTTTACGGAGTATATTTTAACTTCATCAACGCTCATTAGGTGCTACTAAACTCGCACATTTTGTACAACATAATATCAATAGTTAAAGTTAAACAACAACAATATCAACATCAACCTCAATATCTATGTTAGCTAAACAAAGTTAAATCTTTTATCAAATAAAATTTTGTACAAAATATAATAGATATTAATAGATAATGACAAACTCATGCATATTTATTAGTTGTATTTATATCACAATTTTCACGAGTAAATTGTTATATGCTCTTATAATAAACCAAAATTGTAAAATAAATTTGATTTATCTATAAACCCCGTGCGTAGGGGTGGCAATTTCTGACCCGACACGAAACCCGACATGAAATCGACACGAAAATTAACTGGTTTGGGTTGAGCTAAATAGATTGTGGGTCAGGTTTGGGTCGAGATATTTAACCCGTTTATTAAACAGGCCAGGTTCGGGTTGGGAATAAAATAAACAGGTCGACCCGCCAACACATTTAAGTTTTTTTTTTTTTTTTTCTTAATAAACAGGTCGACTCGCCAACACATTTATTATACGGGTTAAATGGGTTAAACGGGTCGACCCACTAACCCGTTTAACCCGTTTAACTCGTGTAATGTGCTAACTTTTATATATAAAACGGATTAAATGGGTCAACTCGAAACCCGTTTAACATATTCAACCTATGTAACCTATTTAACCTGTCAACCTAAGTATATATACGGATTAAATGGGTCAGGTTCGAGTTACGTGTAAACATGTTATGGTTGACATAGCTGACCGTATAATTTAAATGGGCCAGGTTCAGGTTAAGGTCTTCTGACCCGCCAACCCGAACCCTCCTTCAACCCGAATTGCCACCCTAGGCCGTGCGTGCACTGAACTTATAAATATTTATAATCTTACCAAAAAAAAAATAAAAAAACTCACAAAATATATACTAGATTTTTGTTCCCTTTGTTCCAAACGTCACTCAAATAATTCCACATCCCTTTGATTTTCTAGGGTTCCTCTTCACAAATCCAATCTAATCAAATAAAAATAAAAATAAAAACAAAAACCCAACGGTTAATTATATAAATTAAACATCCACAAACCCTAACCCAACCTTTTATTAAATTATATATAAATTAATGGACACAACAACAGCTTCTTCAATTTTAGATGATCTGAATACGCTTTCGTCCTCATCTTTACCGTCACAGATTCATCAAAAGTATGATCATTTGTGTTAATTTATGCTGAATTGTGTTATTTACTGTTTTAGTAATGTAGAATTGAACCTGTGATCGGTTTTATCGGTTTGCTTGTTTGTTATTATGTTGAATTGTGTTGTTAGGGTAATTGAGAATGAAAGGATTTATTATGATGTGTTACGTAGTCTTAGTAATGTGGATCGCTCGGTTTATGTTGCGTGTTTTGGTTGAATTTTGCTTTGAGTGAATGCGCGCGAAATGAATTATGTTGATGATTATGACGTTAGTAGCGTGGATCAGAACGCCTGCCCAGTTGTATGATAATTTAGTTTTAGTTTTAGTTTTTGTGACTAGCATAACTTTTTCTTATTAATTTTGTTGGTGAATGCGTTTGATGCTGGTTATCTCATACGCGAATATTTTTTCAGTGATAGGAATGTGTTTCATTTGCTGGCAAGAAGAGAGATAGCTCCGAGAAATGCAAAGTGCTTGCCGAAAAGGCGCTGGGCAGAAGGCTGTAACCGGAAGCATCCGTCGTCTTTTAAACGTGAATGTGAAAGAGTGAGGAATTCAAGACGCGAACTTCTTTCATGGTATTGCTTTTCTTTTTGGGTGATGTTTCGATGCTATTGAAGAGAAACTGAAGTTAGCAATGTTGTTTTACGATTTACATGGTTGTATGGTTACAGGGTGGAGGCCGAGTCCTTGCGGTGTTTAACAGCCAAATATTGTCCATTGGTGCCTTCTCCGAGGTCAACAATTGCAGCAGCGTTTAGTGCAGATGGGAAAATTCTTGCTTCTACTCAGTATGTTGCCAATATTTTTTTGTTTTGGTCTTTGCGGTTTTTTCTTGTTCTTGAATTAATTTGATTTTTGGTTGGCAGTGGTGACCATACAGTCAAAATAATCAATTGCCAAACTGGAAAGTGTGAAAAGGTGCTGAGTGGTCATCGGAGAACCCCTTGGGTGGTATGATATGAAAGCAATACTCATTGTATAATCTTTTTGCTGCTAGCTCATTTTGTGTGATTTAACCGTAGTGTTATTGATGCATAAGATGTTGTTTCCTGTAGTAGAGATCAATTTGGAAACTGTGGCTGATTTATTCGAACCATTTGTCCTTAATTTTGCTTGACTAAGTTTTGTTCTAAAGAGATGATTGGCATGCCTATTTGTTTGCCTAAAGACATGTCTAAACTTATGTGGCAATTTCTGTGTGTGATAAACAAAAGGCAACATATACACAAATTTATTAGATAAATGCTACATAGGTTTAGGCATACAAGTAGGCACGCCAATCATTTTTTTTTTACTAAATGGAACTTTCAATTAGTGTCTGCTTTGAGCTACTGAAATTTTATTAAGCCTCTTGTTATTGAAGTGCATGTGTCGGATCTATTTTAAAGATGTGCTAATTGTACATTTACAGGTTAGGTTCCACCCATTGCATCCAGAAATTCTTGCGAGTGGAAGCTTGGATCATGAAGTTCGATTATGGAATGCCAATACATCAGAATGCATAGGGTCTCGTGATTTTTGTATCTACCAAGCACCTTCTTTCTTGTTTACTTAAAGGATAAAATATATTTTCATTTCTAACAAGGAGCAAGTAGAGTATATTCAAGCATTGTCATTTGCTTTTGCTTATTAATATCATAATTTTGCTTGAAAAAACAATTTTAAATATGAATGCAACATATTCTTATATCTGCTTGTTTGCTTTACACAGATCGACCTATTGCGTCTATTGCATTCCATGCTGAAGGAGAACTTCTTGCGGTTGCTGCAGGCCACAAGGTGTTTATAACTCTACTTACTGCTCTCTTTTGTTTTCTAGTCTTTCACTTTGACTAAACTCTCATTCTTTGGAAAGTTATGCATGGTATAGACTTGCTAATTGCTATTGTGATGATTCATAGTTTATTGACATCTTCTTTTTATTTTCAGCTATATTTTTGGCATTACAATAATAGAGGAGAGAATTCTGCACCTGCTATTGTATTGAGGACAAGGCGTTCTCTTCGTGCTGTGCACTTCCATCCGCATTCTGCTCCATTTTTGTTAACCGCCGAGGTAAGATTCTTTTGACTAAAGGTTGTGCAATGGTCTGGTCGAGTGTGGAGTAAAAATGGGTCTGAGTCAAGGTCATGTTTAGTATGGGTTGTTGGGTTGGCCCCTATCATGTTTTTGTCCAGTTAATTTATATTTAATAAATAATGTAGAATTAAAAATTTATATCCAAAAACTATATTATTTCCATATCAGTAATTCAATTATTTGAAAAAGCCGTATAGGAGGTTGTGTGCATGTAAATGCACTTTGGGTAACTTTCAACCAGTTCAAAGCACGTGACTCGTTTTATTTTCAGCTAATTTATTTGATTATCAGCCATCTGAGACACATTAAAGATAAAGGCAATCCAAATCGACCCGTTTGCAATTAAACACGTCTATTAAAGTCAAAATTATCGCTTCTACTTCGACAGTCTACGGCTATTTGAGATATCCCAATGCACTAATTGTTTCACTGATTTGCAGGTCAATGATCTTGACCCGGATTCTACAATGGCACCTGCAACATCTCTTGGTTATTTGCATTATCCCCCTCCTGCTGTATATATGAGAAACATGCATTCCATTGATCGTCTAAATTTAGCTGCAGAGTTACCATTGATGCCTGTACCTCTCTTCTGTCCTCCTCCTTACCCAAATACTGATCCTAGCCCACAACTACAGATTGACAGTCAACCTGTTGATTCAGTCAATGGTCAAGTAGAATCTTCTGATCGCCTTCAGGTTCTTGCAAACGCAACAGAATTGTATGAGCAAATGATGGCTTCTTCTGTTCCTCCATCTACCACTCATGGTACACTTGTTGATAGTTCATCTAATCCTATGGATGTCACTGAAACTACTGCAGTACAACTTCCAGAAGAGTATGGAGAAAATGGTGCTTCTAATATGGATACTTCTAATATCCCTGAACCGATGCCTAACCAGATGGGCCAACCTACAGATGAGATTAGGCAAGAACTTTTTAGAGACCGAGCGAGTTGGGAGTTACCATTCATGCAAGGATGGTTGATGGGTCAAAGTCAAGCTGGCACTTCATCTAGTAATAGGGGGGAGGTTTTAACCACTTTGCCACATGAGTCAAGTGCCTTTAATAGGGAATTTCCAGAGGGTTCATTGGTTATGCCAGAAAGACCAGCTTTACAGGATCTTTCTTCAATTGGTGCTTCGACTTCTGCATCGCAATATAGTGAAAATGCTATGGTTGATGAGCCGAATGTAGGGGGTAATTCGTTCCCTGTCCTTAGTCAAATACACACTCAACTTTCTGCTTCATTGACTGCTAGTGCTGCTGCCGAGTTACCTTGCACTGTAAAGCTAAGAGTATGGCCTCACGATTTTAAAAATCCTTGTGCCACTCTCAAGCCTGAACGATGCCGTCTAACAATACCGCATGCAGTACTTTGTAGGTAAGCCTTTAAGATCTGACTGAAGTTTAATGTTATGTGTGTCTGGGTCACTGAGAGGAATGCTTCATGGTTGTCTGTTTTACTGCATAACATTTTTTTCTTTTATATGCATTAGACTGCTTGCAAATTAACCCTGAGTTGGAACTACTTATAATCTAATAAAGTTGGAAATGTTTGAGCAAGAGTTCAAATGTTAATGCAAAAGATAGCTTAAGCAATGGAGATGTATGCTCATCTTTTTTTTTTTTTTTTTTTTTTTTTTTTTTTTGACTACACGCCTTTAAAAACAATTAATTAACCTCATCTGTTAATTTCAGTTTCTTTTGTTCAGAAACACGGTTGTTTTATAAGAACCTACTTTGGTCTGTTTTCAGTTTAAAATTTTAAATTAATATTCACACCCTTAAACCTTCATATTTTTAAAAATTAGGATCGAGGCAAGTGTATTAAGTATTAACTATTTCTTTATTTGTTTTGATCACACTTGCTTACTCTCAAAATTTTTGGTACAGTGAAATGGGGGCCCATTTTTCACCTTGTGGGAGATATCTGGCTGCTTGTGTTGCGTGTGTACTTCCTCACTTTGAAGCTGATCTTGGGATACCAACCCATCTTCATTACGAGAGGGCTGGGACATCTCCAACAAGGCATCCAATCTCAGCTCACCAAGTGATGTATGAACTTCGGATTTATTCACTCGAGAAGGCAACGTAAAGCTTCAAATCCCTTGTGCATTCATGGTTTCTGCCCTCATGGTTTTATGATGATTGATGATCCATATCTTTGTATCTTAATCTGAAAATTAATTTACTCATGCAGTTTCGGTTCGGTGCTTATTTCGAGGCCAATTAGAGCTGCTCATTGTTTAACATCTATTCAGGTGATTTTCCCTCTAAATAACTTTCATTGATCAGTTAATAATAATATGACTCTAAATAATGTTAGTGACACGTGTTTGATACTTTGAATGATTAGTGCTGGGAAATCTAATTACTACTCATGACTATATTTATACATAACTGTTTTTGATATATCTACTTAAATTGGTTTCTATCATTATTTGAAAGGTACTAGTTAGATTGGAAATTAGATGTATTGCTGTTCACGAAATTAGGTGCACATATCTCCAAAAAAAAAAAAATAATAATAATAAAAATAAAATAAAATAAACAGAACATTATAACCACATCAAGCAAACATTAAAAGAAAGCTTAAAAAACATTAAACGAAAACAAAATATACAGGGTAACACATGCTTCAAACAAAGCAGAAAATACGAAATGGACACGAAGCAAAACTGAAATAATAGGATTCGAGAGAAGGTAGACATGAAGGTTTTATAATCATATGTTCCCCAGTTAAGAACTCAAGTGCGATGAGTGATTGTTTGAATATTACTTATATATATATTATTTTTCTGCAGTTCTCACCCACTTCTGAACACATATTGCTTGCTTATGGGCGACGTCATACTTCTCTTCTTAAAAGCATTGTCATCAATGGAGATACCTCATTATCCATTTACACAGTTTTAGAGGTAAATTTCTTATTTTACAGGACATTCTTTTTTTACAGTTCTACTCCAAGTCTCCCAAGATACACCACAACTTTGCTAGAACTAAGATATCAGTAACATTTTTGTCCTCTCTGGCTATAAGTTATAACGCTATGTGGCTCTAAATGGTCAAATATTTTATGAAATGTTATGCTAGTATCTTCTTGCCCTTTACTAAAATTAAAAAAATTGATGAGAAGTTGTGCAGATTTTGGCATATAGCCCCCATGCCCATCTTTAAATTGATTATAATTTTATTTCTTTCATATTTTCAGCTCTTTTCTTATGTGTTTGGTGCTTTGGCCGCACTTGCAAAGAAATTGAAATGTTAGTTAAGGAGAACTTTTTGAACAAACTTTCTGCTTGAGCAAAAATCAGTTGTTAGTAATATGTTAACATTAGGGACAAGTGGATAATGTTAGTTATTAGTAATATGTTAACATTAGGCTTGAACAAACTTCCCTGACAAAATTAGAGACAAGCGTAATGACACGCTGGTTTTACATCTAGGGAGGTGCTTGGTATACTATACTATCATGAGAAAATAAGTACCACATGGAGGATTAGGTTTCTAACATGCCTTTTTTTACATTTAGTTTATCAAAGTTTGTCATATGTTTGAGATATAAAAGCTGTAGAGTAGATTATTTGTTCATATTTGGACAACTAACATTATCCACTTTTTAAAGACCTCACCAGGCATATTCAATTCAAAGTGTTTGAGTTACTAGCTGATAATTTGTGGTAATCATGGTTTCCGACCCTTTGGCCGACTAATCCATGGGGTTTGAACCCCAATGCCATACAAGACTCAAACTGGGTAAAGCTCTCTCTATTCAAGAGGTTGGCGTGGCCACTTCAGGGTTGTTTGTTTGCATCTAGCAGGAGTTGAACTTGAGACCTCGCACATTTTATGATGATAGTCACAAGCCTTTTTGTCACTGTGCCACGCGTTTTTGCCACTAGGCCACCCCTAAGTGGTTTAGCTGATAATTAGTTAATTAACCTCATATGATTATGATGAGTTAAAATAGTAATTCGTCTTCAGCTGTATGATATCCTTATTTAAGCCTTTGAGATTGGTCTACAGGTGTATAGAGTTTCGGATATGGAACTTGTGAGTGTGCTTCCAAGCGCAGAAGATGAGGTCAATGTAGCTTCCTTTCACCCTCTTGCTGGAGGAGGTCTTGTTTATGGAACCAAGGTTGGTCCTTGACTTCTTTTATATTCTGTTTAAGTCTACTAGAGGTGGCATTTTGACCCTTTTACCTGTGAATGGGTTGATTTGCGTTATGTTTTATCTTGAACGGGTCAAACTGGTTCAATATAAATTTAGTTAAAATGGAGACATGTCAATTATGTCAAAAGTTTCCCGCATTGTATTTGTACTGCATACTTATTTTTTTAATTTCTCCTTTTGAACAACATTTTCTCACACAAATCTTTTTGTTTGCAGGAAGGCAAACTTAGAATCCTTCAGTGTGATGGTGGTGCTCATGCGATTAAAACTTCGAGATCTGATTACTTTTTTGAGGCACAAGGAGTGGAGGTAGAACCGTAATGCAGGTTGTCTAGATACCTCCATTCTTGATGACAAAGTACTTCTGTTTGCTGGTGTTTCTAGGGACTCAGTTTTTTCCTTTAATCATCACTCTCATGTTTTTGTAGAAATGATCCCCTTTTCGGCTTTACTGGTCCTTGAACAAAAAAAGTCATGCTAAAAGGCACCAATAAATTAAAGTTGTTCTTCTGCTATTATTACTTTATCGTATCACCACTAAAAGCAAAATCAGTAGTCACCACATATCGATTTCTTTTCTAACACGGCGGAGTATATATGAACTAGTAAGATAGTGACATATTTAAAGCGCACTCTACAATACGTTTTAGATTGATGCCAAAGCATTATGCTACATGTATGAACATAACAGTTCCATCTATTTTGTTGTATTCATATACGGAGTACTATATGGAAATTACCTGATTACTTCTCATTCTTTCTACAAATTACTATTCTCATATTCTTTTAGTCGTCCTCTTTGTGGTTCTGCCCTGCACCTGAAAAAATTGTACATGAGTACAACAGTTTAAACTTTTTTGATTCTGCAGGTGCTAATAAGTTGAACCCCCTGGTGATGTAATCCTGTATTTGATTATGTTGCAGGTTCAGTCCTATACTTTTGAATGTTGAATGCCCACGGTGATATTTCAGATCTGAGGTGTGTACTTTATAAAACATATATTTTTTTATTATCACAATTAAAGTATGATTCCTTTTTGAGAAGCTGTAGTTAGGCTGTCATCAACTCTTGCTCATAATTGTATTAGTAATTTATGAGATTTGGGTTCCTAGTTGGGACCTTATATAAGTAGGGATTAGGGAACTATTCTGATTATGTTGAGTTTTCATAATAAATTTGGTATCACTCGAGAGCGACTTACCTTTTCTAAGTTAGTTACCGGAGAGCCAATCGACCTTTCGAACTTCGAGCTGTTAGTTTTTCATCGTTTTCACTCAATGATAGTATATTCGTACCAGGGTCTAGATAGTACTTTTCTTAACCAACATGTGACATTGCTTTGTATTACAAGTATTTCTAGAATCTAGGGACCTTTTATAATTGCAAGTTTAAAAAACCGGGCCTGTAAGTCCTAGAATATGTAATTTAGTTAATTTGGCGCACAGGGTAGTGGAAATGTTGACTGTTAATCCAACACCTGCAGTAGTTGTACCACAAATGATAATAACATCAAGGAAAACGGCTGATCAAAATCAGTGGTATTCTGTCATTGTGGCTAATTTGGAAATATGAAGTGTTTGGCCGAGTATTAGTAGAACAACTGAAGTTAAGAAGTGGTCGACTATTAGTAAAACACCCCGTTAATGGCATGTAAACAACATACTATACTAGTATTGGGATTCAAAGTTATACCATCTAGGCTAATAATGAAACGGTTATAAGGGAGCATCAGTGACATACTGACATGGGACATCCCAAAATGGAAATTATTAGCAAGGTTTGGCGATGAAAGTGGTAATGCCAAACTGGAAGTAATTAGAAGTTCCTCATATCATCATGATACTTCATAGATAGCTTTAACCTTTTTTCACCACAGGAACAGTCACCTGATCTTTGAAGTTGATGCAGCCAAGCAGAATTCGAGTGCGGTTCCGTTTGTTACCTTTAACTTCCAGCACTTCACATCTTGATCGTTTGCTTTTGTATCACCATGTAGTCATATAGCGACTTCTTGTATAGCATAAACTAGTCATTCCAATGGTCAATGGCTAATCAATGTATATTACGAACAATAGTTTGTTAACTTGTGCCATCTTGGAGATGTATTATATTTCTTGGTCCTGGTAAATGTCCTTGTCGAAATTCAATCCCGAAGAAAAGTTAACCTGGTGGTGAGTTAAAATTTTCAAAATGATCAAAGCGTTTCCGTTTTTTTTAATATGTATTATTGTTGATGGTATTGATGTATCTTGTCTCAGTTAATGTGCGAGTTCGTTACTCCATATACTTAAACAATGAAAAGTTTCCCTCTTCTTGAAATAGAGATGATATCACTGATTAGTTCAAAATTCAGGTTCTTGTGTCCTGATCTCGGACACTGGGTTGCATCCTTCTACATAGTAACATAGAGGCCCTTGTGTTCATGTATGGGTTGCTTTATGAAGTTGTATCATTGTTATAGTCGCATTGTGCTCATCTTTCACAGAAACTTGTATAGCTAGAACAGTTTAAATTACTGATGTGTTATCAATAGATTTTAGCTCAAATATCCAGTTTTGATTTCACTGATCAGGTCAAAATCCACGTTCCAGTCACTGATTAACTCAAAATCAATGTTCCAGTCAACTAAAATATAAGCCGAGTAACAAAAAGTGAGCGTTACTTGGCTGGCTGGCCTTTACAGTTTTGAGTTACAATGTTTGCAGTCGACTTAACAACCAACCTTTATGTACATAATTAGTCATTTCCAATGGTTACGACATAATAATCAACCTTTGATGTACAATGTTCCAAAGAGAAAATGGACTAAACAACATCAATTACACATTAGAAATGATTCTCCGCATACGTCTTGCACCTTCTTTAATTTTATAAAATTCTGTGTTAACGTTCAAACAGTAAGAATTAATGAACTTGGTTTGGTCATCAGATTTAGCTGCAACAATTTAATTGTATAAAATTCTGTGTTAACGTTCATTTAATTGCTACTTGGCTGCAGGAAATCAGCATCCCAATAAGTAACAATCGTACCAAAACAATAACATAAAAACTTTCTCAATATCCGAAAATAACTTGGGTGTTCACGGAGGCTTGTAATTGATTTAGTTATGTAAAATTTAAATGTCCAAAGAATCAATTATTTGTTCCCCTATGGAAAATTGGTATATGAATTTTAACATAACCATATAAATTTACATTATAAGAATACCCCGCAAATAGCGGCTAATAATTATACTTGTGAACTTGTGGTTCTAGAATGACTATTTGATGCACAGTCATTGCGAGAAAATAGTTTAAGTTATAAATGAAAAATGATAAAAGTTTGAGGATTAAATAATATATAAATATTAATTTAGTGAGATATTGTTACCTTAAATAATATATAAATATTAAGTTATTGATAGATATTGTTACCATTTTTAATCAATGGTAGATTAGGCGAATTGATTTGGATAAACGGAAACGGAAACCAAGAAACTTGTGAAAATCATTTAATAGAATTCATGGCTTCAAAAATGATCATTTTTTAATATATCTTGAAAAATTCCTGAACATTACGCACACTTATACACACACAACTGTGTCTAACAAGTTTGAACACATAGTTCGCTCAAATGTCAAATCCAACTAACTAAACGTGCGGTTTGAAGATGAAAGCACTTTGTTTAACATCAGTATCACATCGGCTTGGGAGCGGAGCGGTTCTTTCTTCAAATATTTGGAACTATCTGTTTCGGCTCGGTTCATCAGGCCCGTGTTACTTGGGATTGGGTGACTGGTCATTTCAATGAAAACCAAACTAATTAATGAGTCTATCAAGTTGGATTAGTTGAAAGAATTTCAGCAGCTAAGTTTCAACATTTTCTTTTACACGGTTTTAGACTCACTAAAAGATCAAACCGACGACCACTTGCCAATTTTAGTGGATTATATTACTCGTGTATTAGTACTTGTATGAACACTCGTGAACTATTGATGTATGTTAATCAGGAATTTCCTTTTTGTTTTTTATGATTGATGTCATAATGTTTTATTCGTTGATACGGACGCGATCACCGAGACTGAAATACCATTTTTTTCTGTACAAAGTTGTGCCCGGTGAATCAAAGAATAAAAAAAGATAACATGAGATGAGGATAAATGAATTGGGAATCACTCTAATACTACCAGTATCAAAGAACCGTGCTTGTGGGACTATGGAACCGAGTGCAGTGGCTGAACCATCCTTTCATCTTTTCAATTTTAAGACTCAATAGTCTCGCCCTAATGCAGGTGCTACTTAGATACACTCATCTTTGAACAAAACAAATACGGGTAGCTTTCATTTCCCATGTTACACCTAATTCTTTCTGTGTAATCAAATCATATATTTGTTTAGAATCTTGACTAGCATTAGATAAGGTATAGGATTTGATAAAAGTTTAATACTGATTTTGCTGGCCCAAAAAGTCAAAATGCATCAGACTATTTGTCGACAAAAATTATATCAAAAAAGGTCAAAAGCATACTAGTTACAATTTAAACTTCATAACATATGTTACCAAATTCATGTAAAAATGTGTTTTAATAGTCAAAATGATAAATGCTTGGCTATTGCTTATATTACCCAAAGTCCCCTAATGGCATTGAAAAGATATATATAGTGGGATTCAAAGTTATACCATCAATTTATAACTATGACACATTAACAAATAGGTAAATCTAACTTTAGATTCTGGCAAAAGAGGCAGAAATGACAGCATACACTCCAAAATGGAAGTTGTTACGACTTACGAGTTATTCATATCATCATGACACTTCATGGGAAGCCTGAAGCATTTTTTATGAACAGGAATTGGCATCTGCACTTGATCTTTGAAGTTTGAAGTTGATGCAGCCAAGCTGGTATCGGGTTCGGTTCGGATTGTTATCTTTTATTCCAGCCTTCTACATCTTAATCTTTCACTTGTATCACCCTGTAAGCATAAATTAGTCATTTCAATAGCTAATAAGTTGCCATTATGGAATTTTATAAAGATTTCTTGGCTTCAATATTGAAGCACGGCTGTTCAAAATAAGAACCGCTCAGCTCCCAAACCTGATGTGAAACTGATGTCAAACAATCCACGTTCATCTTCAAACGCAAGGTCTGCTGGATTTGACATTTCAGCGAACAGGAGTATTATTCTTTTCTCAATGCTTTAATGATTAATTGCTTATGAACTATGTGTTCAAATTTGTTAGGCACACTTTAACACTTGTATGTAGTATTGTGGATATAATCGGGATTCGGGAAGTTTTTCATAATATGTCAAAAGTTAGTACTCACTCCGTCCCAAAAAAAGAGTCCATCTTACTATTTATGTTTGTCCCAAAATAAGTGTCCAGTTTTTATACATGGACAATAATTATGACTGATTTTCCTACATTACCATTCTAATTAAAACTTGCATTAATTACTCAATTTTTATTTCTATATTAACTATGAGAGTAAAAATGACTTTTTATCAATCAAAACTAGCATTAATTACACATATCATAATTTCAACATTTTTTGTTTGTGGATTCTCTTTTTGGGACGGAAGGAGTAATCATTTTTAGAACGATATGGTGTGTTGTACTTGTCCCACATAGGAGCAAGGGGAAAGTGAATGTTGGTGTATACACTTGCAAAGCATTCATGTTAATTAGTCGAAGTTTTGTCTCAATCGTACACTCATGCATTGCCTCTGATTGTCATGGGACTTTCACTTTTGGTGGTATCCTAAAAAAAGAGATACAATTCAAACTTTATAACAAAATTATATTGAAAAAGGTCAAAAGCATACTAGTTACAAGTTATAATTGACATGGATTATTGTAAGTATCCTAAAAGAAGAGTGATACAATTCAAACTTTATAACATAAGCTACAAACAGATTGGTTTTGGTACAAATATTTTCAACCAAATTCAAGTCAGTTCTTATTATAAAAGAAATATGTTGAGCCCAAAGTCAGAATTGCCAATTACACACCTTTTCTCCATATTTTCGACATAAACAATGACCTATAAACATCTCGTGGTTGTATATGTATATATTTAAAAATACTATTTTCTATGAGCTTGACAATCAACTCCATAATTCTGTGTTTGTATATAGTAAGATATGTTGGGTAATTATTTTCAAAAGGGTGAAAGCTAAAAACACGTAAGATAATTATTCAAAACAGCCAATGTACGCAACAAACTTTAAAAATTACCATTGTACGCAAGATATTTTCAAATTTGAAACAACGTACGTAATATGACCGATAACTAATAGGTTACCAGGTTTCCAAGTTTGAAAATTGACGTGGATGAACCCTGTGGCTTTCGTTGACTTTCACTGGTCATCCTTAGACTTTTTTTCACTTACAAAACTTACAATAACGGTCACAATGGTTTGCGTTGACTTTCACCTTTTTTTTTTTTTTTTTTTTTTTTTTTTTTTTTTTTTTTCATGCAACATCCAAAAAAAATTTAAAAAATAATTATCAGAATTTTTTTAAAAAATATTTAAAAAATAAAATTCTTTCCGAAACTGTTTTTCAAATTTCGAAAAAAAAAGTCATACAAAAAAATTTCAAAAACAAATTTTTTGAATTTTTTTTAAGAATTTTATTTTTTAAGAAACAAAATTCAATTTTTTTTCTTCAAATTTTGAAAAAAAGTTACAGAATTTTTTTTTAAAATTTTGAAAAAGAAAATTAAAAAAAAGTTTTTGAAAAATAAATTAGTAAAGAATTTTAATTTTTAAATATTTTAAGAATTTTTTTCGATAATTATTTATATTTTTTTTTTCAAAAATATTTTTTCAAAAAAAAAATTAGAAATATATTTTCAAAAAAAAAATTTATAGAATAAAAATTTCAAAAAAAATTTAAAATTTTTTTCGATAATTATTTTATACGTTGAAAAAAATTTAATATTTCTTTGATAATTATTTTATACGTTATAGGAAATTTCAAAGAAAAACGTATAAAAAATTATCGAAAAAATATTAATTTGTTTTTTCGAAAATTTATTTCTAATTTTGTTTTGAAAAAAAATTTATAAATAATTATCGAAAAAAATTTCCTAAAATATCTAAAAAATAAAATTCTTTTCGAAGTTATTTTTCAAAAACTTTTTTATTTAATTTTCTTTTCTCAATTTTTAATTTTTTTTTTCTATGACACTTTTTTCGAAATTTGAAAAAAAAATTGAATTTTCTTTTTAAAAAAATAAAATTCTTAAAAAAAAATTCAAAATTTTTTTTGAGTTTTTTTTACTATGACTTTTTTTTTCGAAATTTGAAAAAAAATTTGGAAAGAATTTTATTGTTTAAATATTTTAAGAAAATATTTTTTTTGATAATTATTAAAAAAAAAAATCTAATTTTTTTTTCTTTAGATGTTGCATGAAATGATTATAAGTGAAAAAAGACAAGGACTAAAGGTGAAAGTCAACGCAAACCATCAGGACCATTATTGTAACTTTTGTAAGTGAAAAAAAGTCCAAGGATGACCAGTGAAAGTCAACGAAAGCCACATGGATCATTCCTATCAATTTTCAAACTTTGAAACCTGGTAACCTATTAGTTACCGGTCATATTACGTACATTGTTTCAAACTTGAAAATATATTGCGTACAATAGTAATTTTTAAAGTTTGTTGCGTACATTGACTGTTTTGAATAATTATGTTGCGTGTTTTTAGCTTTCACTCTTTTCAAAAACATAAGTCAATTTGGGTTGAGTCTTAGGAATTGGAAGAGTGATTTTTGGTACCACATAGAAGCAAATAACAAATGTAATATTGTTTATAAGTTGAATTTCTAACCTCTGAGTGGGCAAAAGTGGCGTTTGATGGCGCACTTTGCACTTCAGTAAATTGCATCACCGTGGGCCGCTTGAGAACCGTTAAACCCTTTATCGGCTTCATCAGATTGACCCGTTCGTGCTACATAAGAGTTTGGAAATCGATGGCTCCCATTACCCATCGCCGGTTAGTGCTTCTTCAGGCTGACCAAGGGTGACAGAACCATTGCAACTCCAAGGTTCATGCCTCTTCAGATGAAGGAACCATCGCGACACCATGTGTCGTGCCTGTTCTGCCAACAAATGGGACCTCTGTTCCAAATATACCCCGGTTGCTATAAATAATATTGCTATAGAAATATTATTTGTATAATATTGTTATAGAAATATTATTTGTAGTGTCTAGAAATTCCTAATAACTCGATAGTTCATCTAGATTATCACATCAATTTTGTATTGTTATATTTTCTGTTATAATTATAATTCTTAATTAAAAATATGATATTTTTTTCATTAACTTATGCAAACAAATTTACTAATTAAACTAAATAACAAAGTTAATACACTTGATCTAATAATATAAAAGAAAAACAATTTTGATGCTCAAAGAATAAAATAAATTATTAATTAAAGTTTATAGATAACACATAATTGATATACTTGTATCATCTATGATTCCCTAGTATATATGTTACCTCTTTCTATATTTCGAAAGAGTATAGCGAAGTATATAATTTTGTAAGCTTGATTCATGAAATTGGTCAAGGAAATTTTGTTATTCGAGTTAGAGTTAAGATCATAAATTATTTAGTGAGCTCAAGTAATTATGAACGGATGCGACTTTTGTTCATGTTCGTTCATTTAACTAAACGAACATAAAATATTATTCATGTTTGTTCATTTAATAAATAAACGAACATAAACGAACTTTTTATCGAACAGTTCATGAAATGTACATTGAACATTCAGTTCGTTTACAGTCCTATGTGTATGTGTATGTGTATGTGTATTTATGTATCTTCATGTGTCTCTTGTCAATGTATGTGTGAATCATATGTAAGAATGTATGCTAGTGTTTGTATGTATAAATGCTTATACGAGAGACATTATATGTGTATGCACAAACATGTTTGTATTCACATGTAATGGATTATAATTAATAAACCAATATGATAATTATCTCAACTAGTTAACATGATTTAAACGAGTATAAGAGTTAGTTAGTTCATAACAAAACTCAAAATAAGAGTTTCTACAAGAATATTACCAAAAACAATCTTCTATGTTTCATCATCAGATTGATCGAAGATGATAACGTTGTTTATGTTCTATTGTCTAAGAACCATGGATAACGTTGTTTATGTTCTATTGTTTAAGAACCATGGACCAATTGTTTTTAGCAACCTCACAATGAGTTTATGCATATGCATATATCATATATGTGTTTTTATATGTAAATATTGGTCGCACTTATGTATTTAATATGTGTGTCCAACACATAGTTGGCTTTCATATGTACGTGTCATATGTGTCTATATATATTTGAGTATCATATATATGTGTCACATGTGATAACACATATTTGAACTTCATTGTATGTGTCTTTTGTGTGTGTAAGCATGAAAATCGTAAAATTGAATTGTTTATTTACAATATACATACATATGTTGTATATTTAATCACAAAAACCTTGATATATTTCTCAACATCACGTGAGCTATACGAGTGACATTCGTTGAAATCATATAATAATTCATAATTCTTATTTAGAGGTGTTTATGATTGGATTTAATTCATTTATATATTTGATAAAGGGTTATTAAACATATTAGTTACTTATTTATAAAACACTTAACTAGTATAAAACTAATAGTAACAATTATATAATCAATAAATATATATGAGTAAGAATTTATTTAACACATTTAACTTATTTATACATATTAAAAATCCAAGTAATACTTGTAAGCTTGAATGAAAGAAAGAAAAGAAAAAAGATTCAATTTTACATCCCACATTGGATGAGTGAGACAAAAGGAATGAAATATGGGATCTATAAAAACAAAAGCCCAAACTTATTAGTTTATGTTTATATTTTATATATAACCTAAAGTGTAGGATCTTTGATGTGATTGAAGGTTAACATATTATTAGTTTTGGTTTTAAATTTAACCTTTAATACTAATAGTTAATTAAATAATTATAATTAAAATATTTTGATACTACATATAAAGCTCGATTAGCTCGTTTGGCTCGTTTAGCTCGAGTAGCTCGTTTGGCTCGTTCGGCTCGAATAATTAAACGAGCTTTCGAACGAGCCGAGCTAAATACAAGTTTTAAAAGCTCGGCTCGTGAAATTATTCGAGCTCTACATTTTGTTTGAGCTCGACTCGAGCTCGAAAATTATCAAGCTCGACTCGAGTTAAACGAGCTCGAGCTCGAGTAGCTCGTTAAAAGCTCGACTCGTTTACACCTCTAGGCTACACATTAAAATGAAGTTGATAGCGTTGAAATAAATACCCGATTTCACTTTCACTTTGATTATACTTGTTCACAATAAGTCTCTGAAGGTAATTACTGTTAGTAAATTTAGTGCACTTGAGGGATTAATTCACACCTAGTAATGGGTTTGGAGGTACGGAGTGTACACCCATTTGGTTACTGAATCCCCCTGACTCAATAGTGGTTATGTAATGATTCTGCTAATAGCAGGAATCTGATTCTGCTGATGAGAGATTCTGCTGATGATGTATTCTGCTAGTAGAATCTGCTGCTAGTATGATTCTGCTGACGGCATCAGTTTATTCTGCTGCTCGTTTTTAACCACTGATTCCTAATATTATGGAAAGTATTATGTTATAATTAATGGGCTGTTAATTATACATAATTCCATGGGCTAGGTTTGAGTATTCTCTATTATAAATAGAGGTCATAATACATCTGCATGGATAGACGAAATCACTAAACCCTAAACACTTGAATACGCATCTGGTTCTTGGTTTGTGCCTAAAACAAGAACATCACTTGGTCTTATCCCATAGAGATATTCGTGTAACCCAGGCATATGGTCGAATAGTTTCTATTGGAAAGTGATACCACGATTTCAAGTGAATATCCGGTACCTTATTGATTATCTTTACCCTAATCTGGGAACTTGTTTACACATATTAACCAACAATCAATAGAAACTATTAGTGATAATCAATGGTTGCTGCTATGAGATAAATGGCTGCTAACTTTTCCAAGTTGGAAAAGTTTGAAGGTGTTGATTTCAGAAGATGGCAAAAGAAGATGCACTTCTTGTTGTCAAGTATGAATGTGGTTTATGTTCTCACTACTGAGATTCCAGAAGATTTTGGAGATGATGCTACTATGGATCAGATGAGGGCAAGAAGCAAATGGGAGAATGATGATTATGTTTGCAGATGTTTAATTCTCAATGGTATGTCTGATTCTCTGTTTGATATTTATCAGAATGTTGAAACTTCTCAAGAACTATGGGATTCCTTGGAAGCCAAGTATATGGCTGAGGATGCATCAAGTAAGAAGTTCCTTGTAAGTAATTTTAACAATTACAAAATGGTTGATTCTAGACCTGTCATGGAACAATACAATGAACTTCTTAGTATACTTGGTCGATTCACACAACACAAGATGAACATGGATGAGGCTATTTCAGTCTCTTGTATCATCGATAAACTGCCTCCTTCTTGGAAGGATTTCAAGCATATGCTTAAGCATAAGAAGGAGGAGTTAACTCTTGTTGAGTTGGGCAGTCACTTGCGCATTGAGGATTCACTCAAAGCTCAAGATATTGACAAGCCAAAGAGTAGCACTGCTACTGGTCCATCAGTTGTCAATATGGTGGAACATAACAACTCCACTAAGTACAATGACAACAAGGGCAAGCGTAAGCATCAAGATAACACCAAATCTGATCCTAACAAGAAACCTAAGGTGACTTGTTGGAAGTGTGGGAAACCTGGACACTTCAGGAAAGATTGCAAGGGTGGTAAAGTTGGAAACAAATCCAATGGATCAGGCACAGGTGGAGGGAATGGTAACACCAATTCTCTGAAAGGTCAGAATGTGTTTAATAAGTCTTTTAAGATTTATTATGTTACATATATATCTGACATTTACTTTGTGCAGGATGATGATGTTGTGTGGTGGGTTGACTCTGGAGCAACAATTCATGTGTGTAAAGATAGAAGCTGGTTCAAGACCTATGAGTCAATGAATGATGGTTCTATTCTTCATATGGGAAACGAGTCAACTACCCTGGTGCATGGAAAAGGATGTGTTGATTTGAAGTTTAGTTCTGGAAAGATTGTTTCTTTATTTAATGTTTTACATGTTCCTGATATTAGGAAGAACTTGGTTTCTAGTAGTGTTTTGAATAATTGTGGTTATAAACAGGTTATTGAATCTAATAAGTTTGTTTTGTCTAAAAATGGTGTGTTTATTGGTTTTGATTATTTGTGTAATCAAATGTTCAGCCTTAATATTGTTCATGATAATATTGATTCTGCTTTTATATCTACATCTAAACTTTATGATTCAAACCTATGGCATGCAAGACTTGGCCATGTACATTTTAAAAGAATGCAAGATATGTCCAAGGATGGTTTAATACCCGCTTTTGATATGAACACTGAAAAGTGTAAAACTTGTATGATGAACAAGATAACTAAGAAACCTTTTCAAGGAGTAAAACGTGAAACTAAAGTTTTGGAGTTAATTCACAGTGACCTTTGTGATTTACATGCTACTCCCTCTTTGGGGAATAAGAAATACTTTGTGACTTTTATTGATGATGCTTCTAGGTTTTGTCATGTTTACTTATTACATTCTAAAGATGAAGCATTAGATAAATTTAAAGTATTTAAAACTGAAGTTGAATTGCAACAAAGTTCCCTGATCAAAAGATTAAGGACTGATAGGGGAGGTGAGTACATGGATACTCTGTATTTTCAGTCTGTTGGTATAATCCATGAAACGACTGCCCCTTATACTCCTCAGCAAAATGGTATTTCTGAAAGGAAAAACAGGGTGCTGAAGGAGATGGTTAATTCCATGTTGTCCTATTCAGGGCTGAGTCAAGGGTTCTGGGGTGAAGTGGTGAGTGCTTATTTACTCACTATTGTATGGCCAAATACCGACCCAATACGACTATTTGAGCTAATAATTGCCAAGAAAACGTGTGTTTTTGTGTTTGTGATATGCAGGTACGGATAAATCAGAAATTGACGAAAAATCACAAGAAAACCGGAAAAACGAGCACGAGAGTAGAAGATGATCAAAAAGTCAAAGCCGGGAATCCAATATCATTTTCAGTCCTCTATCTACTCAAACTTGACAAGTTTAGTCCTTGGAATAGATTTTTGAATATTGGCAGATTTTACCCTTGAAGTTTGGAAGTTTTGCATTTTTGGTCCTTGTATACTCTTACCAAAATCTGATAATCCAATGAGCCTTGGTCCATGATTAATATTAGTCCAAATCTAAATTCATTTCCAAAGCCCAAAATGCTTAATAAAAACACAAGCCCAACCACAAACATTACCCAAGCCCACTCATTACACCACTCAAACCCGACCCACCCATCATTTTATTATAATCAGTCAATAAAGTCAAAATAACCACAAATAAAACACCCCGCTCCCATTTTATCCCCAATTACCCCCAAACCCAGATTTCACTATTCCAACATGAACCCTAATTACCCCCATCCCAAAATTACTGAGATTAAGGGCAATTAAGTAATATCCAAGGGCTTCTAGAAGATGTCAGAGTGTGTCAGGATGTCAGGGGATCTAAAGAAGCACACATTTGGACAAGTGGCAGCTACTGATTGGGTGAGACGCGTCATCAGATCTAATCTAAGGGTGGAAATTGGTTTGGTAATGATTGGCATTTGATCTAAGGCTCAGAGTTGATCTCAGAAAGCACAGCACACGGATTGCCAACCTGGCAATCCGTTAGCTCACTCCTCACTCTTCTCCTATATAAAGAGGTGTTTAGAAGCTTATTAGTGTGTAGGTTTAGAGTAGCGAAGCTCTGCTGATTTGTATTCTCAATTTGTAGTTAGTTTAGTGGATGTAATTTTTACTTGAAAGTTTTAATAAAATTTTAGTTTCTGATATACATTTTCTATTAAGTTTTTTGCTTTCATTCTCTTAGTTTAGCTTATAAAATCTAATTTCTCAGCTTATCATTCAGTTGTAGTATAGCTCTTTCAAAAGTTAATCACAATTTTATTACTCTTATTTTGTAGAAAATACATAAAAATCATAAAATATAAAAAAAAAATTAAAAAAAATGTTTACAATCTGATTTTATAAGTTTTCAAATAAGCTCATATAGTTTT
Source organism: Artemisia argyi (assembly GCA_030686995.1). Classification (NCBI taxonomy): domain Eukaryota; kingdom Viridiplantae; phylum Streptophyta; class Magnoliopsida; order Asterales; family Asteraceae; genus Artemisia; species Artemisia argyi. The sequence goes on along the minus strand of CM060708.1, from coordinate 57,040,286 downwards.
TTTTTACAAGCTATTCCAATTCTATTATTACCTGTGGAGCTGTTTTATAAGTACTCATTGAAAGTCATTCAAAGAAGGTTAAAGGAGTTGATCAATTGGTTACTGAGGTGTTGTGGATAGTTTGGAACAGACTTGGAAGGTTCCTGCCTATCTTAGAGATAGGCAAGCTTAGTGAACCTCCTCAATTTGTGCTGAGGAGGAATGAATTTGTAAGTTTTGTTCAAGTTTTAGTTCCTCTCAAAGTTTCTAGTTCAGATCTGTTATAATTAGTAGTTGTACTGTTTGATTGAAATTTTATGCTAATATAGTTGTTGTTGTTGCTGATTATAGAGTTTGATTGTTCATTAGATAATTTCTGTTTGTTTAGATATGTGATTTAGCAGCTTAACTGTTTCATTTTAGTGGATCTATTCATCTGTTATCAACTTGTTTTGAGATATCTGAAATTGTTTGTAACTGTTTTACTGGTGGATATTGATTGCTGATAGTGGTTTATCTAGTGGAATATTGCTTATTGGTGCTGTTATTATTAAGTTTGTGAAGTTTAGCTTGGATGTGTAGAGTAATCAGGCTTATAAGGTGTGTTTGGTTCTGCATATTGAGTGAGTTAGGCTTATATAGAGGAGTTTGATTGCTTATATTTTGTGATGATCAATGGAGTTTGGAACTGTCTGGCATATGTTATAATTGTTGTTTGATATCTGACATTTGAACAAAATTTAGAATAAGTCAGTGCATTAGTAGAAGTATAATTCATTAAACCAGTAAGGTAGTTGACTAATAGTCTCAGTTAAGTAAATTTCACTAGTATAGTTTGTTAGAGTAATTAAGTGTAGTGTAATTCAGTTATAAGTTAGAAGATAATTAGAGATAGCTTATATTAGTAAAATTTTAGCTTAAAACATCAATTTAGTAGGAGAATTCAGTTGTTAAAATTCAAATTGGTCAAAGCTTATTAGTTAATAATTAGTCAATTATTTCATTTGTAGTGTGTTAACTGGTACTGAATTTGTTTGAATTTAAAGTAGTAAAAGTTAGATTTAGGACTGAATATTGCTAGATCTTTAATCTCAGTTGTTCAGTTTAGAGTTTACCATCAGTTGTTTGAATTTTGAGGCTTATTGGAAGTACTTTTTGAACCTTAGAATAAGCAGAGTTTGAGACAGTAGACTGTTTGGATAAATTGGCTTTCCATTAATCAGTTGAGCTTGTTTCATTGTTTTGTTGTTAATTCTGAGTGTTATTTGAGTAATCATAGTGATTTATTTCATTGTTTTGTTTTTGTACATCTCTGCTCTTGATTAGCTTATTACATGAATCTATCTTTTGAGCTTATTGCTGATTCTTGTTACTTTTTGGAAATCTGAGTTTGCATTTGATCATATCTTTTGCATTTATGAGCTTATTGCATCATCATTAAATTGTGTTTGAAGTTTCAGTCAGTAGAAATCACAAGTGCTTAATAATAAGCACTTGTGAATAAGCAGTTTGTACAAATAAGCAGTTTTACTTTTCATTTTCATTTCAAAATTTTTATCCAAGTTCTTTTTATTATTTTTGATTTTCTGGAATTTTTCCAGATTTTTCTAATCATTTTTACTATTTTTAATAATTTCTTTTGATTATTTTCAATTTTTAAATAGATTTTAAATCCCAAAAATCAATAAAAAAATACAAAAAGGTTCTGAAAAATACAAAAATAATTTTAAAATTTCTTTTATAATATTTTAGAATTTTTAGAATTTAATTTTCATTTTTCCAATTTGTTTTTCTAATTTTCTCTATTTTTAATTCACTTTTAATTCAATAAATACAAAATAAATTCTAGAAAATAAGAGAAAAGTCTAAAAAATATTTTTCTTTTTCTTAAAATTCTTTTTATTAATTTTTAATTTTTAGAAAATATTTCCAAGTTCATAGGGTCATTTTTCATAATACGTTACGTTTTAATTTTTACGGTTGCATTTCCGTTTTTACGTTTTTCATTTCGGTGCATAATTAGCTTGAAATTTTTGCATGCTTTATCATTGTTTGTGAATAATTGAATTCCTTGATTGCTATTTTCACTCTATCACTCTTTCACATTCACTTACACTACACGATTCCCAAACCGATAATTCAAATTTTCCATTTGAGCCTTCGTTGGGAAGAACGACCCGGGAATTACTTTCACAAGTTTTTCCTCGGAATATAATTATACTATAATTGACACGAATCAATTTTTGGCGCCGTTTCCGGGGAAGGCTTAAAGTGAATTTTTGAATCATTGTTTTGGAAAATCGTGTTTTGATAAGCCTTCTTCTACTTTGTATATATATTTCTATAAAAATTGAAAAATCAAAAACACTTTTACTAAAGTGTTTTCAAAAATACCAAAAAAAATAAAAGTTACAGCCTCGACTCGATCGCAAGAAAGGGTGTTGTAAACCAAAAAAGTCTCACAATATAACGAAAACGTAATTTAGTTGTTTATCGGACTATTTCAATTACTACAACCGAATAAGCGGGAAATACGGATAGCTAAGACATTAAATTGCTAGATGAAGAGAGATCCATTCTTCTCTCCCGTCCCGTCGCGCGTGGTTTTGAAAGAAACGGTTTTCGATTAACGTTACGTTTTAAGAAAAGAAAAACAAAAGAAATAATAAGTTTTTGTGAAAAAAATATAAAAAAAACAAAAAGATTTTCTTTTCTCTTTTCTTTTTCATTTTCTTTTTAATTTTGTTCATGGTGTATGCACACCCGATCTTCGTTTGAGAGTCTTACGTCTCCGTTCTCTAACCCCGAGCGGGTTTTACGACATACGAGTCGGGTTCATTTCCTTGACGAGGAGGAGATGAACCAAAACGAACACAACGGACCCCCGCCGATGGGTGGTCCGCAGCACAATGTTATCCCTCCGATGGGACAACAACCGGCATTTGATCCGCGTCCGATGGAAGAACAACTCCAATCACCATTTAACGGTGTGAGGAGAGCAATTGTGATTCCGGACATCAATGCCAATTTTGAGATTAATCACGGATTACTTAATTTGATCACGGGTATATCATTCCACGGGTTTGATAACGAAGACCCCTATGCACACATCCGAAATTTCACTGACATCGCTGAGACGATTAGAATGAACCAAGTGCCTCACGATGTGGTGAAATTGAAGTTGTTTCCTTTCTCCTTAAAAGGAGCAGCCCGGACTTGGCTGGAAAAGGAACCGCCTAACTCAATTCACACTTGGAATGACCTTGCTTCCAAGTTTGTGAATCATTTCTATCCTCCTTCTAAAACTTCTAATCTCCGTTCCCAAATCTTTCGATTCCAACAAGCTTTTGATGAATCGTTTAGTGAAGCTTGGGATCGTTTCAAAGATTTGTTGGAAAAATGTCCTAACCATGGGTTCACCGACCTTCAGCAGATTGATACTTTTTATAATGGGTTGTTTTATATTGATCAAGATTCACTCAATTCTGCTGCGGGTGGTAACTTGTTGGCTAGGAATACAAATGATGCCTTCACGATAATTGAAAATAAGGCTCGTGTTAGAATGTCAAGAAATAAGCTTCCAATGCCTAGTAATGAGAAAAATAATGATGAAGTTAAAAGTATGATTTTGGCCTTAACAAAGAAAGTCGATGCAATTTCTATGGAAAAATCAAGTCAACAAGTCAATGTCGTTAATCAAGGTTGTACTACTTGTGGTGGTCCACACCCGTATTATGAATGTCCGACGACCGGCCCTTTTGCTCAAGAGAACGTGTATGCTGCGAATATGGGTGGCAACGGTTATCCACCTCTTCAAGGAGACCGTAATCTCCTCAGCTACCGTCCGAGCCAACATCATGGACCACCCGGGTTTAATCAACCTAATCAAGTGAATCAAAACAATAATGTGCAAAACCGGAATCATCAATTCAATAACAATCAAAATCACAACCGTGGAAATAATGGTTTTCAAGGACAAAATCAGAATTTTCAACAAAATCAAAATCGGGGAAATTTTCAACAAGGCCCGCCTCAAGGGAATAATTTTCAAAATAATGGCAATTTTCAAAACCGTGGGCAAAATTATAATCAAAATCAAGTTGTTGCTCCGAATCCGTCGCCCACGGAAGATTTGATTAAGCAATTGATTCAGAACCAACAAGCTTTTATGACAAAACAAGAGGAAACAACAAGGTTGTTAGCTAATCAAATCAATGATCTCAACAAGCGTTTAAATGATCGACCCTCGGGCTCTGGAACGTTGCCTAGCAACACGATCGCTAACCCGAGGGGCGATGCTAAAGCGATCATAACAAGGAGTGGTGTTACTTATGATGGACCGACGGCTCCGACTACCTCTTCTTCTCTACCTCCAAAGGTAGTCGGCCGTGAACCCGAGGCGACAACGGATACGGAAATTCCTAGTAATAATGGAAGGACCGAGAACATCCAACCTCCGGTGGTCCCGACGTCTAAAGGGAAAGAAAAGGTCATTAATGATAATGAAAATGAAACACCCGTTAAAACAAAGTTGCCATATCCGTCACGTTTGAATGAACAAAAGCACCGCGAGAAGGATAAAAACCAAATGGAGAAGTTTTATCAGATTTTTCAAGAGTTACACTTTGATATAAGTCTCGCGGATGCTATACTTTTGATGCCTAAATTTGCTTCGATGCTAAAAGGTCTTTTGAATAATAAGGAAAAGCTTTTTGAAATGTCGAGAACCCAAATGAACGAGAATTGCTCAGCGGTTCTTCTTAAAAAGCTACCCGAAAAGCTTGAAGACCCTGGCAAGTTTCTTATACCATGTAATTTTCCGGGTATGGTTCAATGCTTCGCCTTGGCCGATCTTGGTGCTAGCATTAACCTTATGCCGTTGTCGATTTGGAAAAAGTTGTCTCTTCCTAACTTGACACCGACGCTTATGACCCTCGAGCTTGCCGACCGATCTACGTCTCGTCCAATTGGCATAGCTGAGTATATTTTTGTCAATGTTGGGAAATTTCATTTCCCTGCAGATTTTGTGGTTGTTGATTTCGATGCCGATCCACGGGTTCCTCTCATTCTCGGGAGAGGATTCCTAAGGACCGGTCGTGCTTTAATTGATGTTTATGACGAGGAGATTACTTTACGTGTTGGAAACGAAGCCGTCACTTTTAATCTTGATCAAACCGCGAGATACTCCTCCGATTACGATGTTTCTTCCATCAACCGTATCGATGTTATTGATGAACTTACGGAGGAGTATGCTCAAGAATTTCTTGGTTTTACCGATAATGCTTCGAGTGGCAATCCCACTCCTTCTTTTGAACCAATCGTCTCCGATTCTTCCCCTTCCCTCACTCCGTTTGAGGGAAGTGATCTCGCTTGGGAAGAAATCAATGCTTGTCTTGCAAACGAATCATTTTCACCGGAATTTGATAATAACAACTTTGATCCGGAGGGGGACATTTTATTAATTGAAAAATTGTTAAATGAAAAACCAATTGTTTCTTCCCCTCCGGTTGACTTAAAAATGGTAGACGTAAAAGAAGTTAAGCCGTCTATTGAGAATCCTCCGGAGCTCGAGCTCAAGGATTTGCCTCCTCATCTCGAATACGCATACTTGGAAAAAAATGAAAAATTACCGGTTATAATTTCAAAAGGTCTTAAAGATGAGGAGAAGTTACGACTCTTAGATGTGCTTCGGAAGCATAAAAGTGCGATTGCTTGGCAAATATCCGACATTAAGGGAATCGACCCTCGATTTTGTACTCATAAGATTCTTCTCGAGGATAATCACAAAGCTTCCGTTCAGCAACAACGAAGGGTTAATCCACAAATCCATGAAGTGATCAAAAAGGAAGTTATTAAACTTCTTGACGCTGGAATGATTTATCCAATCTCGGATAGTTCATGGGTTAGCCCGGTTCATTGTGTGCCGAAGAAGGGCGGAATCACTGTTGTGAAAAATGACGATAATGAGCTTATACCGACTCGACTTGTGACTGGATGGAGAGTTTGTATCGACTATCGCAAGTTGAATGATGCGACACGTAAAGACCATTTCCCGCTTCCTTTTATGGACCAGATGCTTGAACGTTTAGCGGGAAATGAGTTCTATTGTTTTCTCGATGGCTTTTCTGGGTACTTTCAAATTCCCATTGATCCCCAGGATCAAGAAAAGACCACTTTTACTTGCCCGTATGGAACGTTTGCCTATCGTAGAATGCCCTTTGGCTTATGTAACGCTCCAGGCACGTTTCAACGGTGTATGATGGCCATTTTCTCCGATATGATTGAAAAAACCATGGAAGTGTTCATGGACGATTTTTCCGTCTATGGTGATTCTTTCGACTCTTGCCTTTCCCATTTGGAAAATATGCTAGTTCGGTGTGAAAACACTAATTTAGTTCTAAATTGGGAAAAGTGCCACTTCATGGTTAAAGAGGGAATAGTCCTCGGCCATAAGATATCCAAATCTGGGATTGAGGTGGATCGGGCAAAAGTCGATGTTATTGCTAAATTACCACACCCGACTACCGTTAAAGGAATTCGAAGTTTCCTTGGTCATGCCGGCTTTTATCGACGTTTTATTCAAGATTTCTCCAAAATAGCCCGGCCTCTGACTCACCTTTTAGAGAAAGACGCTCCGTTTAACTTCTCAAATGAATGCGTCGAAGCATTTAATATTCTTAAAAAGAAGTTAACGGAGGCTCCCGTCTTAATTGCCCCCGACTGGGACTTGCCCTTCGAGCTAATGTGCGATGCTAGCGATTATGCCATTGGTGCAGTTCTGGGGCAACGTAAGAACAAGTATTTTCAGCCTATACACTATGCAAGCAAGACCATGAATGACGCCCAACATCATTACACAACCACCGAAAAGGAGATGTTGGCGGTCGTCTATGCTTTTGAGAAATTTAGGTCTTATTTGCTACTTAAAAAATGCATAGTGTATACAGACCATTCAGCCCTAAAGTACTTAATGGCTAAACAAGATGCGAAGCCACGTTTAATGCGGTGGGTTCTCCTCCTTCAAGAATTCAAAGTTGAAATTCGAGACAAGAAAGGAGCTGAGAACCTTGCTGCCGATCACCTTTCTAGACTTGAGAACCCCCATCAAAGTGTTCTCGAGAAAAAGGAAATTAATGATGCTTTTCCTCTCGAGACACTTGGGAGTGTGACCAAAATAGACCAAAGTACCCCATGGTTTGCCGATTTTGCGAATTACCATGCGGGGAATTTCATTAGACAAGGGATGTCGTCCCAGCAAAAGAAGAAATTCTTTAAAGATGTACAACATTATTTTTGGGACGACCCCTACTTGTTCAAAGTCTGTGCGGATCAAGTGATCCGGCGGTGTGTTCACGGTACGGATGCCGTTGAAATACTTAAGGCATGTCATAGTGGACCCACGGGGGGGCACCATGGTGCCAATTTCACCGCTAAGAAGGTTTTCGATTCCGGCTTTTATTGGCCGACAATATATCGGGATGCCCATGAATTGGTGAAAACATGTGATTCATGCCAACGTCAAGGGAAAATTTCTCAAAAAGATGAAATGCCGCAAAATGCGATTCAAGTTTGTGAGATCTTCGACGTCTGGGGCATCGATTTCATGGGGCCATTCCCGTCGTCTAGGGGTAACAAATACATTCTCGTGGCCGTCGATTACTTATCAAAATGGGTTGAAGCGAAGGCGCTCCCCACTAATGACGCCCGAGTGGTTGTTAAGTTTTTAAAGAGTCTCTTTGCCCGATTTGGTGCACCTCGAGCCATCATAAGCGATCGTGGGACCCATTTTTGCAATGATCAATTTGTGAAAGTTATGCTAAAATATGGTGTCACACATCGTCTTTCCACGGCTTATCATCCACAAACGAGTGGTCAAGTTGAGGTCTCCAATTGTGGTTTAAAACGTATACTTGAAAGGACCGTAGGTGAACATCGTGCCTCTTGGGCCGACAAATTAGAAGATGCATTATGGGCTTTCCGGACCGCTTACAAGACCCCAATTGGGTGTACACCATATAAGCTGGTTTATGGGAAAGCTTGTCATTTGCCCATTGAACTAGAGCACAAGGCCTACTGGGCCTTAAAACATGCCAACTTTGACTTGAAAACCGCGGGTGATCATAGAAAAATTCAATTGAATGAGTTAGTAGAACTCCGTGATCAAGCTTACGAGAATTCTTTGATTTACAAAGAGAAAACGAAAAGACTTCATGATGCCAAGATCAAAGACCGCGTTTTTAACGTTGGTGATCAAGTGCTACTTTTTAATTCTCGGTTAAAGATATTCTCGGGTAAGCTTAAAACCCGTTGGTCTGGACCATTCACAATAACTCAAGTTTTCCCTTATGGAACCATTGAGTTAGCTCAACTAGATGGTCCCAATTTTAAGGTGAATGGTCATAGGTTGAAACATTATTTTGGAGGGGATGTACCGACTATGGTAGTCCCGGATCTCCAAACTTTCCCCAAGGACAATTGAATTCGGGGATCGAGTCAAGCTCATGTGACTCGGTGAACAAAAACAAGCGCTTCATGGGTGGCAACCCATGCTTATCCAATTTCATCTTCTTATTTTCTATTTTCTAACACCTAATGTGAGGAGGGGGTGCCTCTTCTACTCTTGTGTTTCGTGGTTGTTTGTGATGATTGTTCAGGATTGTCCATGATTTATGATGACTCTCGTGCTCGTTATACTTGGAGTCTCATTCATCGGTGCTATTTGGAAATCCTATATCCGTTGAATCTTATCGACTAACGTTTTCTTTGGCATAATTAATAAACGGCCTAGAATTTTGTTAGGATTACCTTAACCCATAAAACATTGAGGACAATGTTTCGTTCTAGTCGGGGGGAGGGTGAATCTTCGATTCGATTTTGACCTTGCATTTTCACAAGTCGTGCACTCTTGCAACTCCGTTTTTCCACCAAAAAAATGAAAAATTGAAAAATTTGAAAATTTTCAAAAATTTTTATGAAAAAGCAATAAAAAAGTACAAAAAGATGAGAAAAAGTTGTACGAAAATATAATAAAGTTTGAATAAGTGTTTTGACACCTTGTTGACTTTCTTGCTGGTGAGAGTAGGAATAAATATTTTGACTTGACCGGGCGTGTTGAGCCCTAGCTTGTTCCCTTAACCAATGATAATCATATAAGCTTGTGCTAGTTTTGTACACAAGGAGCTATAAAATGCGAATTCTTTCTTAAGAATCTGCAAGTTCCCGTACTTGACTTTATACATGCGCAGCTTAAAAGCTTTCGCTAGTCTTTTACATCAGGAGCTAGAAAACGCGAATTCTTCTTCTAGAATTTGCAAGTTTCTGTATCTGACTTTATATATGCGTGGCTGATTATCGGCTAAGTATTCGCGGGTTTCATTATTTGGAATCTTAAATTGCGAAGAGCGAGAAATGATAGAGTTTATTTAGAAGTTAGATGCTAAACGTGGAGTAGTGGTTCTCTTTAGAGCTCATGAGAGGTACTTGTGGCTTTTTACTCCCATCAGATATGTCACCAATATATAATAGATGTTCTAGGTTAATTAGTGGTATTTCGGTTTGAATAATATTTAGTTCTTTGTTTTCTTAAGAGAATTTTTGCTTTAGAAGTTGGGTACATATCAAGGAACATCAAAAATAAGAGCAAAAAGTGAATAAATAAAAAATCAAAAGTTGATTATCTATGTGGTTTTGGAGCTACCCGATAAGCTTCCATTGATGTTGAGAAAAAAAAGTAAAGAAAGAAAAAAAAAATGAAAAGTATGAAAAAAGTGAAAAAGTGAAAAATGAAAAAAGTGAAAGTTGAAGTATTGTTGAATAAGAGCTATGTATGTATCAATAAGTTGTTGGCGCGTGAGGTGCATGTGATACGTGATTAGTAATCAGTCACATGAGGTGCACGTGATCGTACTCCGCAACTTATATCCGTGATATTGTATGTATCCCAAATTCCTTGATGTGGACCGAATTTCTATTGCAGTGGTTCTTAAGAGAAAATGATTAACTACTTATCGTTTTAACTTAGGTGTCACTATCGGACTTAAAATTATCGAAACGAGAATTTATGAAGCAATTCATTTCTCAACAAAATAAAATATTGAGATACAAAACCTAGGAAATGGGAGTAAGGAGTTTCCACAAGTGACTTTTATGAGTAGTGTTAGCATCTAATTTGTAGATAAGCTGTGATCTCGTTTGTACGCTTAGTTTGGGGACTCGTGAAAAATCAAGGATGACGATTTTTATCCGTATGGTCGCTTCTTAATAGAAGTGTTTCTACTCGTTGACCCTAATAATTATTGCAAGATAATGAAAGTTCAACAAACCGTCACAAGTTTGAAGTATGGAAAAGTCCAAAAATAGAAAGTGTAAGTTGAATAAAGGAATAAAAAAAAAAAAAAAATTGGAAAACGGAGCGTTTTCAGGAATAAATGATTTTGTAATCTCTTTTGAACCGCCTTGCTACTTTTCAAAGTTAGTAAAAAGAGTTTTGAAATTATTTATCCCAAGAGCGTGAATTGATCACATTGCGTGAGGACACGGCAATACTTTAGTCGGGGGGATTTTGGTGAGTGCTTATTTACTCACTATTGTATGGCCAAATACCGACCCAATACGACTATTTGAGCTAATAATTGCCAAGAAAACGTGTGTTTTTGTGTTTGTGATATGCAGGTACGGATAAATCAGAAATTGACGAAAAATCACAAGAAAACCGGAAAAACGAGCACGAGAGTAGAAGATGATCAAAAAGTCAAAGCCGGGAATCCAATATCATTTTCAGTCCTCTATCTACTCAAACTTGACAAGTTTAGTCCTTGGAATAGATTTTTGAATATTGGCAGATTTTACCCTTGAAGTTTGGAAGTTTTGCATTTTTGGTCCTTGTATACTCTTACCAAAATCTGATAATCCAATGAGCCTTGGTCCATGATTAATATTAGTCCAAATCTAAATTCATTTCCAAAGCCCAAAATGCTTAATAAAAACACAAGCCCAACCACAAACATTACCCAAGCCCACTCATTACACCACTCAAACCCGACCCACCCATCATTTTATTATAATCGGTCAATAAAGTCAAAATAACCACAAATAAAACACCCCGCTCCCATTTTATCCCCAATTACCCCCAAACCCAGATTTCACTATTCCAACATGAACCCTAATTACCCCCATCCCAAAATTACTGAGATTAAGGGCAATTAAGTAATATCCAAGGGCTTCTAGAAGATGTCAGAGTGTGTCAGGATGTCAGGGGATCTAAAGAAGCACACATTTGGACAAGTGGCAGCTACTGATTGGGTGAGACGCGTCATCAGATCTAATCCAAGGGTGGAAATTGGTTTGGTAATGATTGGCATTTGATCTAAGGCTCAGAGTTGATCTCAGAAAGCACAACACACGGATTGCCAACCTGGCAATCCGTTAGCTCACTCCTCACTCTTCTCCTATATAAAGAGGTGTTTAGAAGCTTATTAGTGTGTAGGTTTAGAGTAGCGAAGCTCTGCTGATTTGTATTCTCAATTTGTAGTTAGTTTAGTGGATGTAATTTTTACTTGAAAGTTTTAATAAAATTTTAGTTTCTGATATACATTTTCTATTAAGTTTTCTGCTTTCATTCTCTTAGTTTAGCTTATAAAATCTAATTTCTCAGCTTATCATTCAGTTGTAGTATAGCTCTTTCAAAAGTTAATCACAATTTTATTACTCTTATTTTGTAGAAAATACATAAAAATCATAAAATATAAAAAAAAATTAAAAAAAATGTTTACAATCTGATTTTATAAGTTTTCAAATAAGCTCATATAGTTTTTTTTTACAAGCTATTCCAATTCTATTATTACCTGTGGAGCTGTTTTATAAGTACTCATTGAAAGTCATTCAAAGAAGGTTAAAGGAGTTGATCAATTGGTTACTGAGGTGTTGTGGATAGTTTGGAACAGACTTGGAAGGTTCCTGCCTATCTTAGAGATAGGCAAGCTTAGTGAACCTCCTCAATTTGTGCTGAGGAGGAATGAATTTGTAAGTTTTGTTCAAGTTTTAGTTCCTCTCAAAGTTTCTAGTTCAGATCTGTTATAATTAGTAGTTGTACTGTTTGATTGAAATTTTATGCTAATATAGTTGTTGTTGTTGCTGATTATAGAGTTTGATTGTTCATTAGATAATTTCTGTTTGTTTAGATCTGTGATTTAGCAGCTTAACTGTTTCATTTTAGTGGATCTATTCATCTGTTATCAACTTGTTTTGAGATATCTGAAATTGTTTGTAACTGTTTTACTGGTGGATATTGATTGCTGATAGTGGTTTATCTAGTGGAATATTGCTTATTGGTGCTGTTATTATTAAGTTTGTGAAGTTTAGCTTGGATGTGTAGAGTAATCAGGCTTATAAGGTGTGTTTGGTTCTGCATATTGAGTGAGTTAGGCTTATATAGAGGAGTTTGATTGCTTATATTTTGTGATGATCAATGGAGTTTGGAACTGTCTGGCATATGTTATAATTGTTGTTTGATATCTGACATTTGAACAAAATTTAAAATAAGTCAGTGCATTAGTAGAAGTATAATTCATTAAACAAGTAAGGTAGTTGACTAATAGTCTCAGTTAAGTAAATTTCACTAGTATAGTTTGTTAGAGTAATTAAGTGTAGTGTAATTCAGTTATAAGTTAGAAGATAATTAGAGATAGCTTATATTAGTAAAATTTTAGCTTAAAACATCAATTTAGTAGGAGAATTCAGTTGTTAAAATTCAAATTGGTCAAAGCTTATTAGTTAATAATTAGTCAATTATTTCATTTGTAGTGTGTTAACTGGTACTGAATTTGTTTGAATTTAAAGTAGTAAAAGTTAGATTTAGGACTGAATATTGCTAGATCTTTAATCTCAGTTGTTCAGTTTAGAGTTTACCATCAGTTGTTTGAATTTTGAGGCTTATTGGAAGTACTTTTTGAACCTTAGAATAAGCAGAGTTTGAGACAGTAGACTGTTTGGATAAATTGGCTTTCCATTAATCAGTTGAGCTTGTTTCATTGTTTTGTTGTTAATTCTGAGTGTTATTTGAGTAATCATAGTGATTTATTTCATTGTTTTGTTTTTGTACATCTCTGCTCTTGATTAGCTTATTACATGAATCTATCTTTTGAGCTTATTGCTGATTCTTGTTACTTTTTGGAAATCTGAGTTTGCATTTGATCATATCTTTTGCATTTATGAGCTTATTGCATCATCATTAAATTGTGTTTGAAGTTTCAGTCAGTAGAAATCACAAGTGCTTAATAATAAGCACTTGTGAATAAGCAGTTTGTACAAATAAGCAGTTTTACTTTTCATTTTCATTTCAAAATTTTTATCCAAGTTCTTTTTATTATTTTTGATTTTCTGGAATTTTTCCAGATTTTTCTAATCATTTTTACTATTTTTAATAATTTCTTTTGATTATTTTCAATTTTTAAATAGATTTTAAATCCCAAAAATCAATAAAAAAATACAAAAAGGTTTTGAAAAATACAAAAATAATTTTAAAATTTCTTTTATAATATTTTAGAATTTTTAGAATTTAATTTTCATTTTTCCAATTTGTTTTTCTAATTTTCTCTATTTTTAATTCACTTTTAATTCAATAAATACAAAATAAATTCTAGAAAATAAGAGAAAAGTCTAAAAAATATTTTTCTTTTTCTTAAAATTCTTTTTATTAATTTTTAATTTTTAGAAAATATTTCCAAGTTCATAGGGTCATTTTTCATAATACGTTACGTTTTAATTTTTACGGTTGCATTTCCGTTTTTACGTTTTTCATTTCGGTGCATAATTAGCTTGAAATTTTTGCATGCTTTATCATTGTTTGTGAATAATTGAATTCCTTGATTGCTATTTTCACTCTATCACTCTTTCACATTCACTTACACTACACGATTCCCAAACCGATAATTCAAATTTTCCATTTGAGCCTTCGTTGGGAAGAACGACCCGGGAATTACTTTCACAAGTTTTTCCTCGGAATATAATTATACTATAATTGACACGAATCATGAAGCTATGTTAACAGCTTGCTATTTATTAAATAGGGTTCCCAACAAAAGGAACAAAGTTACCCCTTATGAACTTTGGACTAAGAAGAAATCTAATCTTAATTATCTTAGGATATGGGGTTGTAGGGCTGTTGTAAGACTCCCTGATCCAAAGCAGAAAACTTTGGGAGAAAGAGGCATTGAATGCATCTTTGTTGGATATGTTGAGCATTCCAAGGCATATAGGTTTTATGTTATAGAACCTAATGAGTCTGTTTCAATTAACTCAATAATTGAATCAAAGGATGCACTCTTTGATGAGAACATATTCTCATCTATCCCTAGACCAAGTCAAAGGATTCCAAATGGAACCAATGACAATGGTGTTTCAGAAGTATCTGATGAGGTTCCTGATGAGGTTCCTGCTGAGGTTGTGGAACAACAACCTGAACCTGAGCTCAGAAGGAGCAATAGGGTAAGGACTCCAAAGTCATTTGGACCTGAGTTTCAATTATACTTAATTGAAGGTACAAGGAGTGAGGTCTCTGACCAATACTCCTATTGCTTCATTGTGGAGGATGATCCCAAAACATTTGAAGAAGCAATGAAGTCCCAGGATGTTGCTTCTGGAAAGAAGCAATAAATGATGAGATGGACTCCATTATGGGCAATAACACTTATGTGTTGACTGATCTACCACTTGGTTGCAAACCTCTAGGTTGCAAATGGATTTTCAAAAAGAAAATGAAGGTAGATGGAACTGTTGAAAAGTTCAAGGCAAGATTAGTTATTCAAGGCTTTAAACAAAAGTCAGGAATAGACTACTTTGATACTTATGCTCCAGTGGCACGTATCAGTACCATAAGATTGTTAATTGCTTTGGCATCAATTCACAATCTGATTATTCATCAGATGGATGTGAAGACAGCTTTCTTGAATGGTGATTTAGATGAGGAGGTTTACATGAACCAACCTCAGGGCTTCATCATGCCTGGCAATGAAAACAAGGTGTGTAAACTGATTAAGTCTCTTTATGGACTAAAACAGGCACCTAAGCAATGGCATCAAAAGTTTGATGAAGTGGTTTTGTCGAGTGGTTATTTACTTAATCAAGCTGACAAATGTGTATATAGCAAATTTGATGAATCTGGTAAAGGAGTCATCATTTGTCTATATGTTGATGACATGTTGATCTTTGGCACTGACCAAAATCAAGTTGATCTTACAAAAGAATTTTTGTCATCAAAGTTCTCCATGAAGGATATGGGGGAGGCTGATGTTATCCTTGGTATTAGGATTAAACATGAAAGTAACAAAATTTCTATCTCTCAGTCTCATTACATTGAGAAGGTGTTAAGGAAATTTAATTACTTTGATTGTACTCCAGTGAGTACTCCTATGGATACAAGTGAGAAGCTAATGCCTAATACTGGCAAAGCTGTATCTCAACTTGAGTATTCTAAGGTGATTGGCTGCTTGATGTATGCCATGACTTGTACAAGACCTGACATTACTTTTGCTGTGGGTAAACTGAGCAGGTATACTAGTAATCCTAGTGTTTATCATTGGCAAGCAATTCAGAGGGTCTTTAAGTATTTGAAGAGAACTATGGATTATAGTCTCTCATATACTGGTTATCCTTCAGTATTAGAAGGATACACTGATGCAAGTTGGATCAGTAACACTGAAGACAATTCGTCTACTAGTGGCTGGGTATTCCTACTTGGTGGAGGTGCAATTTCTTGGGCATCCAAGAAACAAACTTGCATTACCAGTTCAACCATGGAATCTGAATTTGTGGCTTTAGCTGCTGCTGGCAAAGAAGCTGAATAGTTGAAAAACTTGCTTCTTGAGATTCCATTGTGGCCTAAACCTATAGAACCTATTTCTATCCGTTGTGATAGTGCTGCTACATTGGCAAAGGCTTATAGCCAGATGTACAATGGGAAGTCTAGACACTTAGGTGTTAGGCATAGCATGATTCGTGAGCTAATCATGAATGGGGTGATAT